>CM064059.1:38908767-40133767 GCA_032594955.1 Panicum miliaceum
GTGATGGAGAAGGATGGACTTCCCATCGGCACCTGGTGAATTTGTGCGACGCGGTGGCCGTTTGCCCGCCCCCCTTCCTCGCGTGGCGGGGCCGGTGGCGGAGAAGCAAATGTGGCTTCCTCCAACACCTTCATGCGCGATGTGAGATCGATGATAGACTTGTTGAGGTCGGCGATGATCTTGTCGGCATCGATGCTCCAAGTGTTGATGGCGTCGACGGTGTTGGCCAACTTGAGTTGGCCCGCTTGGAGCGCCTTGACCTCCATGAGCAGAAGATCGAGCTTTTCTTCCGTTGTGGTCATCCTTGAGGTAATTGTTGGTGGCTTCTTCCCGCGGTGTCTAGGTTTGGGAGGTGGTGGTGGTGGGGTCGGGGTTGGTGAATTGTGTGGTGGTAGGCTTGTGGAGGTGGATGAGGTCACCAGCGTCAACAGTTCCGGCAGGACGAGGTCGCCACGTTTGGGAATTACATGATTTGATGGCGAATTGGAAGAAAATTTTTTCTCCGATTCGCCCCCAAATCGCACACCGCTCCAGTGGGACTCGGGTCACTACGCAATGAAATTACGGCTCTGGTACCAAATATGACGATCCTAGGCGAGAGAGGTGGGTGCCGGCGTCACGCGCGGCGGTGAGGTCGGCGGCGCCGCCTTGAGCAAGGTCAGGAAAAGGAGGAAGAAGCCGATGTAGCTAGGTTTGATTTGTTATCTTCATCTGGGTTCCAGCACGAGTACATAGAGTCAGGCTCTAGGCTCACGGCCTATAAGGATACACGGGCTCCCAGCCCATCGCGGCACGCAGCTCTCCATAAAGCTATTACATGGCCTCAGACCCATGATGATCCTGACACCAAGTCAGGTGCCCTTCGCGGACAGATGTTCTGTGTGATATTTGTAGTACAGTTCTGGAATGTGCGGCTCACCCGATGCTACGGGTTTGTTAGGTATACCTACGGAGTGTCTAGATTAATTGTATCATGGGTTGGTTCTGGAGTCATCCGATGTAAAAACCGAGCCTACGAATGAATTTGTTTGGTTTTGGGAGCTATGCCAACTCCTCAGCAGCACCGCGCCTTGTGTGATCCCTCAAACCAAACCAAACACGCTGTTATCGTCTCCCATTCATTGCCGGAATGTACGTATTTAGCCATACGCTAGAACAATGCAAACTTTATAGATGTTAATATATTTTTTAGTAATCTCGATGAATATTAGAGAAGTTTGAATTTGAATAAAATTAAAGTATCTTACATTTTGAAATGGAGGGAGCAGTAAGTCTAACCTAGATGCAGAATAAACACACTGTCATCAGCTCATAAACATATGTTGCCAACCCTGTCATTTATCTCCCTGCCCATATATACAGACTTACCTCGCCGCCCCTGTTTCATTTCGCTTTCCCTTTTAGTCTACATACCCCAACTTCTTGTTTCAGTCCCGCTAACCACAACTGAAGAGAATGACAGAACCGAATGAGGTAGGAGAGGACGGGCGGATGTTATTTGAGAATGGAGGGCACAGGGAGGAAGCTTTAGAGCCATGTTAATGATCCAAGTAGCACATTCCGAGAACTATGTGTCTTTCTTGAAAGAAACGGTGTTGTTGATGGCAATGGGCGTACGCGCGCGTACCTCTTCTTATGTTACGGTCTTCTCAACCACATAGAGAGCATCTTACCTGATCATATGTCGTCAGCACCAGCAGCGGTATATGCCTGATATCTCATCCGTACTAGCTGCAAGCAAAGTCATTGGTCTAGCAGCCCCTTTTCTCTAAAATGTTACAAATCTCAAGTAAAAGTAAATTAAAACAAGATGTTATGGAAAGAAACTATGTTGGGCCAGAGGTAAATTCGGGCATACACTACTACAAATTGATTTTCACTGCCAGCCCTAAACCCATTTTCACCGCCGGTTTACATGCCGGTAGTGAAATATTGGCGGTGAAAATACTCATTTTCACCATCGGTCCATAGCACAGGCCGGCGGTGGTAACCTATGTCCGTGTTACGGGCCGCCAGTAATAATTCCTTCCAAGGCAATATTCTTTTCAGCTCAATTTTCACAATAAAAGCACATTTCAAAGATATAATATGATTCACATGTACTGACATCAAATACAAATCAATCTCACAAAGTAAAATATATCAAATGTTATTACAAGTGTCACATGTTCATACATCGAATAAAATCACAAGCCCATTCTAGACGTCTGGCAAGTTCTATAGGAGTTAATGCACACCTCTGACAAGTTCCATGACATACTGCAGATATCCAACTCTAGCTGTTGTCATACATGTGATTGAGAGCTAACACATCTCTCGTTTCTCCAAACTACATTAGCTTATGAGTGCCAAGGAGCAGAGAACGAGCTCAATCTTCAGAGCTGGGATCGTTACAATAATTATTGAGGCCTCAAAGAGCATCTCGAGCAGCAATCCTGCACACAATTGCATCGGGCATTGCAGATACCAATAGTTCTTGGGGAGGTATCTTGTAATGCTGCCAGTAGAAGGAAAGCCAGTTAGAATGGATAGTTCTTATAAGAACTATACGGTCCACAACATAGGATCAAGTTCATTAACAAACCTTCAGGAACTAGGGGAGCATGCATAGCCAGATTCAAAGTTGCATACAACAGTACCTTATTTAGAGAGCACTTCAACTACAGTCCAATTTGCCAGCTCATGATCACAAAATTATGAAGCATGAACCAAAGTACCAAACACATTGTCAATGCCAACTATTACAAGTTTGTTTCAGGATTGGGTACAGCTTCCAACGACCAACGGGTTCTAAGTTCTAAATTATCATAGCAGCATGCAACTGATGGGTTTGCAAACTTCAGTAAGTTAATTCTTTCATCCTAAATCATACCTCCTCATCTGAAGCATCAAAACGAGCTGGAAGGACGTACATCGTGTCATCGGAGATCCCGCACCGTTGATGCGGCCAGCACAATTGAAATCGTTGATGTTAAATGTTGAGGTGATCCATTAATTCAACAAAATAGTTCAGTAAGATTGGCCTGCATCACGTCAGTTAGTCATCATACGCAGCAGCTGATTCCAAGCTGTAAGAAGAAACATGCCATTGTTTCTCCTTCTGTTTCTAATGTAATGGAACAGAGCACTTCATTCACTTAGAGAACTAGCTGAAGACCAAGGGCGTGTTTGGTTCTCCCAGACATTTCATCAAACAGCATGCATGCATACCTCAGCTCACTTTGGCGTCCGGCGGCCGTGTGCGAGGGAAGTGTTGCCTCGGTCCTCGCCGCGGGTGGGGAAGGTTCTGCCAGGCTGTGTGGCGGCCAGGCTGCGCGACGGGCTGTGGCATGGCGTTGGGGCGGAGGCCATCGACCGGGTGCCGCGGTCGGGCGCAGTCCCCGCAGCGTCCGACGCAGTAGGACGACGAGGAATTGTGGTTCCGCGGCGGGGTTGGGCATCGATTCGCTGAGGCGGACGCTGCGGCGGCGGTGCCGATTGCTGTAGGGCGCCGCTGGCGCCTGCGCCCCACCGGCGGCGGCTACCTCGTCCACGGCCGGCAGCGCGGCGACCGCGCCGGCGCCGGCGCCGTTGGTGGTGGGCGGCAGTCCGGCGCGTCGAGGCAAGGCCGGCGTCGCCATGGAGATGAAGATGAGGCCGGCGGCGGCACGGAGAAGATGCTGAGGTCGGCGACAACACGAACAGTCACGGGCGGGGTGAAAGTGATTTCGGAGTTGCTAGCGGCCGGACATCGCTGATAGCTCCATTGCAACATCGAGAATACATATCTGCAATATAAAAAATTAATATTTGCAACATCAAAAAATACATACTAAAACGCATCAAAACATCTGGATATAAAGAACTAAGATTCTCGCCGCAACATCATAGCTCTGTTTCATGCAACATCTATTCAAATTTACGCAACATCAAAATAAGACTACTACAACGTCAAATTCATACCGGTGCAATATGAAAAAAAATTGCCTCCACAAAATCAACCAGCAAGAAGAATACCCCTATGGCAACATGAATTTCGACCTCAACATCTCGAATAAACCATTGCAAAGTTCAAAAAATTCTACTGCAACATCATGAGGCTCGCCGCCCCCGGATCTCTCACCGCCGCCCCGCCCTGGAGCTCGCCGCCGCCCGCGCGGGGCACACTGTCGGCCTCATGCGCCACCGCCCGGGAGATCCCGCGGTCGCCTTTGCGCGCTGCAGCCCACGCGAGCAAGGTCCTCCTCGACAGCATCGGCGTTGGCCTCCTCCATTACGTGCGACACCTTGTCGTCGGTGGCCACGTGGCCCACGCTCTCGAACAGCGCCGCCAGCTCCGACCGCGAGATCCGACCGTCGTCGTTCGCGTCGAACTTGCGGAACACGCGCTCCATCTCGTCCTTCATCTCCGCTGGCCCTGGGTCGCCGGCGCTGAAGACGACGACGGCGCCTTCCTCGGCGACGGGGACAATGGCGTGCTACCCGCTGCGGAGGAGGACGGCGAGGACGAGAGGCCGCCACGCTTGTCGTCGCCGGCCTCGTGCGGCAGCCGCGGAGCAAGGGGAGCAAGGGGAGAGGGGGCTGCGCTTGCAAAATGAATGGTTGCGGCGTGGAGAAGCGGCATGCGGATAAGGATGATTCGTTTTTTAATTGGGGGTGTTTTTTGACGGTCGTGCTCCATCGAACGTCCTAACTATAGCATTCCTGAAGTTATTTTGTCTAGGCACGGGTGGACGCGAGCCATTATGGGAAGGCCTTTCACCGCTGGCCGAAACATAACCAACTCCGGTAAGTAAAAATAATTATCACCATCGGTCCGTAGTTGGAGCCGGTGGTGATAGTAGATTCCATTTTTACCGCCGGCCCGTGCCACGGACCGCGTGAAAATTATTTTCACCAACGGTTAAAATTGAAGCCGGTGGTGAAAATATTTCACCACCGGTTACTATTAAACCGGCGGCGAAAATAACGGTGGTGAAAATAGTTTCTGTAGTAATGATATTGATTTTCTTGGTCGAGCAACAATAAAAAAGATGTCTCCTTAGTGAGCTACATACGAAGGTCAGTATTGATCTACATTAATTAAGTTATATTAACACTCCATGGCAAAAGAATTGTGCAAGTTGCTACTTTAGTTAGATATAAATTTATTATACTTGACTAAAACATCTGTAAGACTCAATTTTTCTTAAGAAGAAATACAAGTACATCACTCAGTATTTCATATAGAGCGTTCATCTTGAGCACTGTACACTGGAATGTCTATTTATGTCATTTCGGTAGTAACTAAGAGTGCAATCAAGGTCCTAAAATACAAATTCTTAAAAAGAGATATCGAGAATAGAATGTACAATACCTGGGTTTTTAATTTAACGTGTGGGGGTAAAACCATGCTCTCATCTCTACATGTTGCAGCTCACTTTCCGTGGCCATAAATTCGGATGAGAAGAGATGAGAACATGGTTATTTTAGCGGAGGAGTTGGAACTTCACGTTCTTTATTATTTGCGAACTTTTTTATCAAGTTCGCAGGTGTCATGTTAGATCATGTTAGTGAATTTATATCATATTAGTATTATATATATATATATATATGAAAAATTCTTTCTACACGCACGGTACACAATACACAATGTAAGAGTTACACATATCATTATTGTTTTTCAAGCCTTATCACACATTTGTCGCGTTACACCATGTATTGATTTTTCTCTAGTTGTGATATTTTCTAAAATAAAAAATAAAAATAATATATTCATCTATTACCTCCTAGGAGGTAATAATTGGCTATCATAATCTAAATGAGAGATAGTGAACACGAGCATTTCGATTAGCTGTGACCCTAAATTTATATACAAACTTCTAATAGTTATGCACTTAAAATGCTAACCCGTATAGGAGCACAAATGATTAAACGTTACTTGTGCTTTTTTGTCTGGTTGTTTTTTTATTTAAACCTAACTAATGAGTCCAACCTAGCAGTACCAGAGCAACGCACTGTCATGAGCCCATAAACATCTGATGCCAACCCTGCTATTTATGTTGCTGCCCATATGCACGACTCACCTCACCGGCCGCCCCTAGTTTCATCTGGCTTCCCCTTTTAGTCTGCATACTCCACGCTGCTGTTTCAGCCCCGCTTAACCGTGGCTGAAGAGTGTGGCAGAACATATTGAGGTAGGAGAGGACGAACCGATCGACGTTATTTGAGAATGGAGGGCATAGGGATGGAGCTTGAGGGCATGGTAGGAGACTCTAGTAGTCCGCATCCAATACATGATGTCCTTTTTTGAAACAAACGGTGTTGTGGATGGTAATGGACCTATTACGACATTCTTTTAGCTCCTGTCACGGGACATTCTTGTATATCTTCTTTCTCAATCATAGTGTAAAGTTGGTTGGGTGGTTGGTATTAAACTCCTACTTTGCCTAAAATATTACTCACTCCGATCCTAAATTATAGGTAGTTTTGGCTTTTTTTTATACATAGCTTTTAAGATGATCTATCATTTGGAATTGAAGGAGCATGACTATTAGCTAAAATAAATAAAATAAAATGCTATGAATCTGAAAGGAACTTAGTGTTGAGGGCAAATAAAAAAACTCACTCTTCAAAAATGTGCTATCAGACGCGCGCGCATCCAAGCCACGGGGAGCAGCCTGTCCGCATCATCCGCGAATCGCCACAACACTCGCATCGCACGCCTCCGAATTAACCAGCGATCACATCATCCTTCAATTTGGTCTCGACTCTCCCAACTCAATTTTGGCCGCTCATATGGTCTAGGTGGTCCAAACAAGTTCAGATTGAGATGGTGAGTTACACGAATTTTGGGGAACAAAATGCACGGCAGGTTGATGCATTCGTGAACGAGCCTTGTCATCGCCGAGGAAACAAATGACCAAGAGAAATTGAGAACGGAACACATCGTGAGAAGTCCTCAAACAGTCCACAAGGAGTAGTCGGTAGTGACCAAATTGCCAGTCCTTCGCAAAGAAATTATCTCCAGCGCGATGTTGTTGTACAGATCCACCGCGGTCCGCGGATGTGTAGCTCGCCGAAGGGTACCGGTATGTTGTGATCGTTGTTGGTGTGTTTTGGTATCTGTCATCATCAAGCCATATTGGTATCTGTCATCCACGTGGTTACTATCCATGTGGTTACTGATTAGAACCTGGCATCTAGCTACCATAACATTAACATATGCCTGTTGCCAGCCCTTAAGGATGTAGGTGGGTACCCAACAGTATTATTTGGATCGGCTAATTAATTACGATAGCATGTCATTTTAGTTAATTTCTCCTCCTAAATTATTTACGCAGAATGTCATTCTAATTTATTTTATCAAATATTTGGGTTAACTCAATGACTCAAAATATATATAACTTGCATCCCTACCAGCCCTGCACATTAGCATGCTGCCATCTATGATATATCTCCAACATACCATGTCGTCTCAGGTTAGTTTCATCGCTCCTGATTCCGCGTATGCGCTCCACGCTACTGGGCAATGGTTTAGTCCCAACATACAAAGTCAAAGGATGAAATAGTAGAATGAGGCTAGACACAGAGGACGACCAACATTCTCTTTTAAGAATGGGAGGCGTCAGGAGAAAGACTCGAGGCCTTGTCAAAATTGTTAGCACTCTGAAACCTTGGTTGACTTTTGTAGAAAGAAACGGAATCGCTGAGATGTACTGTTTCAGAAATGGCATATTGCATTACATTCTCATGCGCATTTTTTTGCTTGGTTTGATGAATGAAATAAGTTGATCACAAGCACATATTTAGTTTAATAATGAGGAATGCTTTGTCTCACCAAATTTTATGGAATGTCCAACCACCATAAATGGATTACTCATTCCTTCTTTTTGGAGGATGAAACATTCCATTCTAAATGAAGTGATTCATTAAACAAAACAATTAACGAGACTTAGGGGCCGTTTGGAGGGTATTTCCCGAATGGATTTACAGATAAAGTCAAAATCGGTGAAGTAAAAAGAAATAAAAAATAATTGATTTCATCTAGCTTCTAGTTCATCTTGATCTTAGTTTGTGAAATGCCTTCACGCTACTGTAGCTCCCTTTGCGCAAAATAGGTGAAGTCCGAGCTGATATAACTCCTCCCAAACAGACCCTTATTGTCCAGGAAGTAGTAAATGACCAAGAGTTTGAGAATGGAAGGCATCGTGAGAAATCCCCAAACGATTATCAAGGAGTCGTGAGCCAAATTTCAACCCTTTTCTTGGAAAAGAAATGCATCCAGCGTGACATTAGTTGTACAGATGAACATTGAATGTGCTGCTCGCAGGATGCTACATCCATATCTAATCATTGTTTGCATAGGTCTTTGTTGTCTACAATGGAGTGAACAAATTCCATTTTTAAGCACTTCCTATTTGGAAAATGAACCTTGTGCGCTTTTCAGACCAGCTCCTTCATTATTGCCTTATTGGTAACACCTTAGCAAAAATAGTAGTAAAGTAGACTACTGCGCCTTTAAGAATCAAAATGCGGCAGTAATTATATTTCTGAATAAACTGAACACTTTTATATGATATTCCTGTGATGATTCCACACAAGAAATGAATCGTTCAATAGGGCACAAAGTCGTCGATCAGCCACTAATGGTCGGTGGGAAAGTCTGCAAAAGTTACATATCCTGAGAATAGACCAACTGGGATGAGCAGCCAAACGGCAAGGAAAAGGGTATTTAGCGGTTTTGAAAAATAGAGTAGGTCACTTTCTGGTGCTACGCTTTCGGCAAGCAGACCTTTCTGAAAATGTTTCCTTTGTTGTTTAGATGCCAGTTAGTGCACACGAAACAAACAAAATAGGTCTTGCAGGAACCATCCAGTTGAATCGTGAGGGGACGGGGACCCATGCATCTCTCTCAAGTCTCAATCACTTTGTTTTTCTGACCCTTTTTTTGTACTTTTCCTCGCCAAGTGACGACAAATAGTTTATTGGGAGCTTTTTTATACAACACAGTCGTCAGGATCTGCTGTTCTTTAAGAATAAATGAAATAGCGGAAATTGTTGCCCTGCTAATTCTATATTGAGCCGTAATTTTAAAATGCAATTTCATAGTGATCATTGTGTCGGAATAGAACCGTATCAACATACAAATTTTGGGTGGTAAAAATTCTGCAGCGGGTTTCCTATGGCAGCCAGCGCTCCAGATGACACATCATACTTGGAAACACGTGCAGTTGTGAAATGGTAAACAGCCCAAGAAGTCTATAGAAGGCAAATAGCAACTATCTGAATTAGCACGATTGATCAAATAAGCAGCACATTTTTTTGCGCAAAATGGCAGCACGTCACAACAGTTCAAGAAGAGAAAGCAGCACATAAAAATATGGTCGAAATGAATGGAATTCAGATGGCTCTAGTTTATTCTCCTTAGCTAATCACAAGGTACCCGCCTTTTTGCACACCACTCATGTCATCTGGGGCCCGAAGATTCCAATGGAAACGAAAAGGAGAAGAAATTGTTAGCAAGCATCCCCCCTTAATTACAATAATCTTCCCTCTAGAGCACTGCAATTGCAACGATCAGCAGATCCTCTTGCCATCACTCAGTAACACAAAGCGCTAACTCAGAGAGAGAATATGCATTGCATGTTTCTGTCTTTATCTTCCCTTCAAGGCCACAACATCGCCACTCGTTATCGACACTCGGGTGGAGATTGCACGAAGCACGATAAAACAGTGCACTTCAATCCCACTCCTAGCAGTTTAACAGATGCCCCAGTGAACGATTTGGAGGACACCCATTGTACCTTTTTGTTTCCGAAGGCAATGGTATGGGGAAGCCGTGACTTTAATCCCTAACTCCGCCAGCTGTTTTGCTTCTTAGCCTCAAATGTGGCTCCATCATTGAGCATGTCCTGCGCATCAGTTTCCATGCCGAGCTTTGACAGAGCAAGGGCTTGAAGATAGAAGGCTGTAGGCCACTCAGGCATGCAGACCTGGGCCTGCATAGCATCCCGGAGGGCAAGTTCTGCTTGCTCATTCATCAAGTAGGAAAAACTGCGCCTAGCAAAAACTGTGGCTGAAGGTGCTGACATCATTGCAACTAGCTGCATTACAGAAAACAGAATTGTCATAATTCAGGAGATCCAGATGCAGAAATGCATGATAAGTTATAAATACAATGTTGTTGGGGATATTGAGCAAGAGCAAGTAAAATTATGTCACAAGTGTTGTTAAATCCTTGAGCTAACAGGACGAGGGCCCAACCACTTAAGAATATCACTTGTGACCAGTTTACATGAGTTGGTTCTTTCTGTGATAGTCTCCTACCATAATTACAAACAAATGAAGAGAACAGGGATGTTGATACCTTGGAGTAGTAATCAATTGCAGTCTTAAAATCCTTGTCTCTAAATGCAATGTCACCAAACTTCTTTGTGTTCAGCATCTCTTGAACTTGCTGGGTCCATTCTTGAAAGGATAACTTCAGTTTTTTAACATGCACCAGACAAAATAGGCATATCTTAAAAAGCAAACAGGTATGGCTTCATAATTTCTAAATACTTGAGCAAGTGTAAACGCAAAGAAAAAGATCTGGAAGTACATATCAGATTATGCCACAAAATGAAATGTGAAAAATATGTCCAAAGACTGCCAGCAGTACAATCTCCTAAATCTAACACTGATAAAAAAAATGCGATGGTTACTCATGCAAAAATATTTCACTTTTGGAATACAACAAGATATGACGCATTTTATATAAGTCAACTTTTCTCTACATAGCCAAGAGAAAACGTTACAAAAGTTCAGACTGGAAGGAACAGGGAGCTTTAAAACAATTTCAACAAAATAAACCTTGATGAACAAGATATCCTTAAGTCCAGAGGAAACAAAAATGAAGTGGTCGAGGATAGTGAGGAAACTTCATCACAAATTGATAGCATAAGCCATTCATCACTATTTCACAGTCAGTTACCTCATTTTCTGCACCCTCATCATCTTTATAACCTGTTTTAAGCAATATATCATGCACTGCTGTAAGATCCATAACAGAGCAGGCCTTCCCAAGTGGAGAAAGAATAGCTGGCAATACTGATGCGGCTTTTGTAATACCCATTAAAACATGTGATGCAACCTAAATTTGGAATCATGTCAGGAACGGATGATGTTACTAGAAGCATTAAAGGGGAAGAATACTTGGAAATAAATTGTTCGAGCTACTCACCTCCTTTTGCTTCTGAAGAGGACCAACAGAAGACAATAGATACTTTATGTTTGGTCTATCCCTAGCTTCAAATTGCAGACACTTTGACGAAAGATCGACCAATTTCGAAGCATCTTCATTAGCATACTGCCCTTCTAAGGAGGAATCCATCAGCAACAGTATATTCTTTCCCCTTATCAAATCTAGTGCCTGGAATTCCAAAAAAAACAAATGAAACGAGAAATCCTTTGTCATAAATTACAGATATATCACAATAAAACACCTAACGAAGTCTCTCTATCATCCCATTATGTCATAGGAGTAGCACTGTTCAGTGGCGCAGGAAATCAAGTACCTAGCAATAGCTGTCAGTTCATGGTTCAAAGCTCACACCAATGCATCAATCAAGGGCTTTGCTTCAATACTCCGATTACCTCCCAGGAGGTAAGAGCTCAAAAAGAATCACAACCGCCGATCGAATAGATGAATCATTTAAATAATCAGGAAAAAGGAAAATCCCTTTCCTTATTCGCTCACCATATCTCCATGCACTCAATCAACGAAAATTTAGCCGGGCCTGCCATATCTCCTTGCAGAATTATAGCAACAGAGTTAGAGAGGGGAGAGAGAGGGAGAGGGGGGGCAGAGAGAGAGAGAGGGGGGCCAGTACGCTAAAAGCTAGAATCACGGAGGCAACATGAGCTGCCGCATGCAGGCGTCACGGCCTCATGGGCGACCAGCAACGGTAGCTGGAGCCATACACTTACGGGAAACCAGCACATTAATACACTAAACCCTGAATTTCCCAAGTTGTCACATGTGTTTGCTATTGTTCATGTAAAAAACCGTTACATAAAAGGTCACGCATTTGCATACAAATATCTACATGTCACACCCAAAAAAAAAGGTTATAAGAAAAAAGTCAAATTAGGATCCTAATCGTATATGCATGTTAGATACAACATACACTTCTACAAATGCCTGATATTTTGCCTATTTTTCCTATCTTCAAATAAAAAATTATAGAAATATATACTTCTCCCATTACCTTCTAGGAGGTAATATGTGGTAATGACCACCTAGATCTATCTAAATAAACGGTTCACTGTTACTTCAGAGTACCGTAGCAAAACCTATCAATAAAACATTGTACCAAAAAGCAATGGGATGCAAGGAAATTGCTAAAAGATATTTCTCAAATCTATTCTTGAGAAAAAGCAAATGGAGCATACATGACTAGGAGGGATGTGCTTCCCGCTCAAAAGATCCAACAGGACAGTTCCATAGCTATATATCACACTCTCCGGAATTACTCTGCCTGTCATTCAAGATTCAAGCACAAAATATTCAGTGCAATCTAAAATAGCGTAGTGTAAGTAGTAGGGACTATATAGAAGATAAAGCAATTGACAAAAGGTATTCATTCAATGACAATCAGGAAACAAAAAAGTTCTACAGTTGTATTCTCAAGAGACATAGGTCACTAGACGTCCATTATTTAATGTCATAAATCAGCTAACATACAGCAATTCAGCTTATAATAAGTTAACAAGTTGGTCTGCAGCCACCACCATCAGTGTCAGTTAATCATGAATGGGATAGCATCTATTAGAGAAAAGGTATTTCTTACCTGTTCGTAGAAACTCTGGTGGAGTGTAAGCCAGGTTGGTACTATAACTTTTTCCATCACGGCTGTTCTTCATCAGTCCAAAACTTGACAAGCGAGGATCACCTTCCTGATTGGAAATAGAAACTGATTA
Source organism: Panicum miliaceum (assembly GCA_032594955.1). NCBI lineage: Eukaryota > Viridiplantae > Streptophyta > Magnoliopsida > Poales > Poaceae > Panicum > Panicum miliaceum. The sequence continues at coordinate 38,921,689 of CM064059.1, forward strand.
CAACAGGTAAACAATTCCATAGGCAGCTACAGAAATCAATTACGAACAGGTTAAAAATTCAATAGGCAAAGGCAGCTACAGAGGACAGTAAAATTTCCAAAGTACACCTTTCAGATCAAAATATGATTTTTCACATAAGGAGAAAATGTAGCTACAATGCAAAAGCCAGCAAGAAAAAAAAAGTTACAATGCAAAAGTGATCAGCAGGAAAAGAATGTAGTTAAACCTCGTCAAAAAGTACTCTATAAGCATTCAAGTCATGATAGATCTTCCGGTTCTCTGCATTGCAATGGTCGAGTGCTTGCGCGATGAAATATGCTACCCTCAACCGCATTTCCCATGGCAATGGCTGCTTATCCCCTGCACAAAAAGGTAGGCCACAGCACAGTCAATCAAGGGAGAAAAAGCAGACAGGGCACAATCACCTACTCCGGGCAAACCACATTTTCGCATGATCTGCACAGGTCAAATGCAGCAATGGTGAAGGACATAAGGTGCATTAAGTCATTGAGTTAATGCAGAGGAGATTGAGATTCACGGTTGGTGCGATCCACCCCCGATGATCATCATGAAGTACGTCACCACAGACGACACCACACCAGACCGCAAGGCCCGTAACAGAAAAGGCTGGAGCACCAATAGCAAGTGGATATGGCTAAGGATACGGAGGGGCTGGGGAGAGAGCGTACAGTGGAAGAGATGCTTGGAGAGGGTGTCGTTTGGCATGTACTCGGCGACGAGCAGCCTCTCGTCACCCTCGGCGCAGCAGCCAATAAGGTTGACGAGGCGCTTGTGGCGCACCTTCCCCACGCCCGCCGCCTCCGCCTGCAACGGCAGCCACACTGAATCACATTGCGAGATCCAGGCGGGGGGTCAAATCGAGCGAAAACAAGCAACCAATGCAAAATCGTACGAGGAACTGCTGCGGGTCGGGCCAGGAGAGGCGCGAGAAGCGCTTGACGGCGATGAGGCGGCCGCCGTCGAGGCGGCCGCGGTAGACGACGTTGGGCGCCTTCTCGCCGCTCTCGGAGACGATGAGGTCGGCGCTGAATCCCTTGGTGGCGGCGCGCAGCTCGGCCAGCGCGAACTCCCTGAACACCGGCACCGCGCGCTTCAACGCCTCCTTGTCGTCGGCGGCGTCGCCGCCATCCGCGCCGCCGTTCGCCGCCTCTGCCATTCGAACGGACGCAAGCGACGCGCCGCAGATTAGACGGATTCGAGGGGGGTTAGGGTTTAGCGGCGGGCGGCGGCTGCTGGGGGGGCGTGTCGCTTACCGGGATCTGCCGGGTTGTCGGCGGGGAGCGCGGCGGCGTCGTTGGGCGGCAGGGGCCCCGCCACCTTGGACTGGAAGCACCCCATGGCGCGGAGTGGAGATCTAGGGGATTTGCTTAGCGAAGGCGAGTGGCGATGTGGTCGGTGGGAATGCGAGTGCGGGGAGCGTGCGCTCAACTCGACTCCAGTGCGGAGGAGTGCGGAGTGGAGCAGAGCAGAGCGAGCTCGTGAAGGTGTAGGGGGAGGCAGGGCTCCGCGAGAAGCGCGGCAGCACACTGGGGTGGGGGGGCGTGATTGGGTTTTGGGGGAATCCGGTAGGTGCGCCCGCAATACCATGCATCCCCACCGCTGGTGTTTTAAAAAAAAAACCCGAATCTCCTGCTACTTTTTTCTTTTAAAAAAATACAATTCGTATAATTTAAGGTGGTGTGTTCTTCTCTTGTTTTGATACTGAGTTTTTTTAATCTTTTTTAGAGAAATCAGACGGTTTCCCATGGCCAATCAGAGAGTATAATGTTTCGATTTTCGAAAGGATGGGCAAATGGAAAAGAGAGACCAAGGGGATGCATGCAGCTTTGGACTCAAATTCAATGAAGATGCTTCGGTTTTTGGTATGAATTTAAGATGCTTCGGTTTTAGCTCATATTTAATAGTGCATATAGATTAAGTTATTTTTAACCCTTCTACCTCTTAGACTATTTCTAGTGGAATGAAGAATACCTAATTGATCGATGAAGTAGCTCACACAATACATTATTTGATTTTGGTGTTTCATAGACAATACATGTACTCCCTCCGGATCCTTTTCTTGGGTGTATTTCTATTTTGGAATACGGCCATTTTGTTGCAAAGAAAATTAATTCACGAGATCTATACTCCAGTTTACTTATACATCGCGGAGTCCGATTCGTTGACGCCTCTGTTTATTTAATAGTCCGCTGCACCGCGAGTCCATGACGATTCAAATTCCAAATCTCTGCGCTAATGTTGTTTTCATCCTCCAAATTCCTCTGCTCCTCTTACTTTTCCAATGGCCAGTGCTCCCAGCGGCTAATTAAACGGCGATCAACGATGACGGTTCTAATGGAATCAACAACCACAGTTTGGTTCAATTCGTCAACTACGCCGCGGGCTCTGTCGATGGAACTCATGGAAGTGTAAAGGATGACGACGTCGGCCAGGTCGTGGAGTCATGCCAGTATGACCGTGATAAGAAGCTCCGAGAAAAAGTATGCATGGTTATGGAGTTTGGCATGGTGCAGCCGCCGGAAAGAGGCTCAACAGACGGTGCAAGCTCCCAATAAACCTCCATATGACGTCCCTCCCGAAGTATCATGTTAACAATCATCTTCACCCACTGGATCATTGAGATCAACTTCCAGAAGTGGCACAACTTTATTCAAATTGAAGTCCCCATGTGGTTGGGAAGCTGCCATGGCTTAGGAGCATGAGGGGAAGAGCAGTGGAGATGAGGCCACCAGTGCTGGGCGACAATTTATAGACCCCACGTCCTTCTGTTGGCGCTGAGTGAAAAATTTACAATGCAATTCAAATTTTCGACCAAAAAAATTTGGAGTGAGAAGAGATGGAATAAGAGCGGCAGGTAGATTGCCTTTGGAAAGCTATGGAATACGAGAAGAATTTGGCATGGGTGGATTACGTTTTTGACCGTTAGATTAAGCGTGGGCGTGGGAAGATTGTTGGAAAAATATTTGGTGTAGGAAAATGGGAAGAGAGGAGTATGCAGGTTGCATGCAGGCAGTTTTTAGGTTTAATTGACGAGATTTGCATGCTAGGTATGGAAGCGATGCGCTCCTCCACCGAGCGCCTTAGAACATGGTTAATAATAGAGCCAGGTGTTTGGCTATAAGTTAAGATACAAGAGCTAAATTATACAACAATAGTCTTTTTTTCATCTACAAGATATTATTTAATTTATACCTTACATTCTCTTTTCTATTCACCCTCGCATCTACTCCTATTTAGACCCACCTTTATTTAGACCCACTTCTGTATTGAAGCTCGTGCTCAGTTTGTTGCTTGCAAGAGAGCTAAGCTATCCTCTTTCTCCTTCCTTCCCTCCTCCATGTCAGCAAAAATAATGACTGGCTTGGTTGTAAGCCTATTATTGTATTGTATTGCTCATAAAAAAAAGTATCAGGAGGGAGCAAGAGACAAGCTACTTGGAAAAAGTGCATACGTGATTTTCATCTGAATGAAATATATTCCATCTCTCTACTTAGTAAATATTGCTATATATTTAAAATGCTAGCGTGATATCTTATTTAGTGTGTATGAAACTTTTATAAAATATATACCGGGACTAGACTTAAACAACTAAATCCAAGTTTTTATTTTTTTTTAAACTGTTGACTGCCACAGACGTGGAGGGAGACACCCTTCACCCTTGGCAAATCGTTTGAAGATACAAAATCTTCATGAAGGATCTATGAATCTGTGGTCCACGTGCAATTGCAGTACCAAAATCTCGATCCTGACTCGTCCGTTCTTTTCCCACTGGAGATGCGATGCGAACCTGAGCTAATAATCGGCAGCAAAGCAAGCCTGGAAGTCTGAAACAGTACGCGCCCGCACACGAGCGTGCCGTGGGCAAGAGCCTCCACGACTGCCCGCGCCCGGGTTCGCCAGCCAGCGATGGCACGGCCGCGGCGCGGGGACCACGCCGGCGTCGACGTCGCTGTCGCAGGCTCGACACGTGGGCTTGCAGCCTCGCCGCGCAGTTCTCCGTGTCCGCCCGGGCCCGCTGCTGCGCTTCCGCTCCCCCTCGCCTCGTCCCGCTCCGGCAGGGAAGCCTTTCCGGGCCCGCCCGTCAGGGAGCTCGACGTGACGCCACTGGCGCTGGGCCCCACGCCGCCTGTGGCCGCGCCACATTCATCAAGTCAACTCGATGTCCACACTAGCACCCACCACTGGGTCGGCTCTGATACACTGGCTAGTGTGGCTGGTCTGGTCCCCTCGGTGGCTAGCGAGAGCCTTTTTCACTAGGCTAATTGCCTACTCCATCCGGTGATTCCGAGTCACAGGGCAGCAAATACCGTTAGTATTACGTAGGCCTACGCGGCCTAAATCACTAGGCTTCACTTGGATTATTTCCGGCTAAGGAACTGGTACTAGTGCCTCACTAATTGCGCCTCCGGGTTTTAGGAGTACTATCATTTGGTCAAGATTGGGGCCTGCTTTGATTCCCAACTTTTGGCCAATGCCGGATTTGTTTATTTGAAGTCCCTCCTCCGTTTTAAATAAATTTCTGCTCCAACTTTTCAAACTGTACCGTTAGTATTAGGTTTTGCCACATTTGCGTAATCAGTGGATGCCGTTAGTACCACAACAAGTCTAACCAAAAGAGATATCGCTATAAATTTGCCAAACAGACTGTTAACATTAGTGTGGAGTCTTGGAGGCAAGTTTGGAACACGAGAAGCTGAAGGTCGTCGATATTAAGCTTTGTGACCACGTAAGTTGGGCATTTCTTTTTCTTCAGAAGAACATCAAGGCGCGAGTTTGCAGCCTTGCAGGGGGATACTATCCTAGGTGATAGCAGCGCGAGGCTAGCAGCTTGCACATCACCACGGTTCACGCACTTTGCCAGTGGCGATGGTACGAGAGCTACATCAGGCGGGGTCCCGTGCCCAGTCAGCTGGGGCACCACATCCGCTGCCGTGGTTATCACCTCGACATGATGTGCGGCAGCAAAGGCTAGCAGGCATCATGCCACAACAATGACCATGACCCCCTGTCTCGGCAGAAAAAGAGTTCAGGATTCAGGCCCATGCAAGCATTGTCTTGCACGGTATTATGTAATCATGACAACAACACCACTTTTAACTCGACCAGTTCTCGGAGTAAAAGAGGCTCCGTTTTACAAATTTACCATTACCACCCCGTTAGCTCCTTTTGAACAAGAAACTAAAATCAAGGTCCACAAGAAAGAAAGAATAGTAAAGGCGAAAAAAGTTGTGATAATTAACGAATACAGAGTTAAAAGATTCAGAGTCTGCATGTGACTTCAACACAAAATGTAACTTGACGTAGCAATTTCCTCGTAAAATATTAAAAATTACTTGTAGTACGATGATAACACTTCTGGGCGGCGCTATCAAAATTTCTCCGAGGACCAATCCCGACCGGCACTTCAGTCCTGAACTTTCCTCACTTGGATGTGGTGAGTCGATTCATCTCTCCAGATTGAAGTCACTCCGCTCTGGACAAGAGTGACGTAGTCCCCCTTCTTCACATGTTGGGCTTTCTGTTCAACATTCAGACGATGAATCAGCAAAATTAAAATAAAGGAGATAAAATTCAATGAAAACAGAGATGTGTAGCATTAACGACAAGATTGTCTGATGTATTATAACCACAAAAGATCAGCAGTGGAACTTCCTAGCACATGGCCTTACCAGCAAGCTGCTAATTGCTCTGGAGAAAGTTTCTTCTGCATCGTCAGAGAACTGCATGTGAATAGGGATGACCCCCTGATAGAGTGCCAGCCGTTGCTTCACTCGTTCCCTGCAACAGTAGTTTCCTCCAAATGTCAGTGTACTCCAGAGCATCTTTGCCTCTTTCAATAATTTGATTCAAGAAGGCTATGGATTGGAGTCGATCCACAGCATGCTCCAAAGGTCTCATTAAAGGAAAGATTATGGTATTGAGTGAAGGCGAATCACGAAACAACTTACTCATTCGTAAATGCAAGTATCGTAGATGAGGGCCGATAGTGGCTCAGAAGGACAGCCATGGAGCCTGTCTGTGTAAATACAATCATCGGTGTACGAAGGGTGTTTGCCATCATGGTTGAATGAGATCCAAACATTTTACTAAGCTGGCTTGGGGAAAACTCCTCACTGTATAGAGCCTGCCAATGGAATAATAACACATAAGGAAACAAGAGATCAAAATAAAATGACATAAATTTTGAAACCAAAATACTAATGAAAGCAAATGGTATCTTAGCATTAAAAAAACTAGCTAGCCATGATTGAGTAGTGAACATTGAACAATGCTAAGGTATGTGCTGAATTTGAAGGAGCCAAAAGGATGGGGAATCAAGAAGGACCTATTCATACCTGTGCAGGTGCAACAAGACCAGTGGAGGTAGTTGAGTTATAAAGGCTGGATTCTGTTCTAAGTGCCACAGTGTGCATCACCTTGACTGCCTTTAGTGGGTACCTTAACACAGAAATATGCACAAAACAATTGAGTTGCAATAGACATGAACAAGCTATTGGATGCTCAAGCTGCCACATAACAGAAAAGTTCCAGGTCCACTAAAAGGGTTTAAATACAACAAGAAGGGAATTTAAACTGTAACACATGGTGAAACCTTACTTCCCATGTGCAGTTTCGCCAGATAACATGATGGCGTCAGCTCCTTCCCGGACTGCGATAGCTATGTCAGAAACTTCTGCCCTAGTTGGAGTAGGATGGTTGATCATGCTTTCCAACATATTTGTAGCGACAATGACTGGTTTCTCCATGCTTCGACATGTCCGGACAATCTCTGCCTGAAAAAGGAAAACAGTCAAAATGTATATCACGCTGCTGCTTTGTTGCATTTTTACACAGGATTCTTTCCTAGATACAGGAATAATTGACTGATTTGGTCCTCCGAGAACTGTACTGCAATATAATCTCACCTGCAGCAAAGGAACATCCTCAATTGGAAGTTCAGCACCAAGGTCTCCACGAGCCACCATTGCCTGAAAAGATTTCAAGAAGTTCAGCGTCTAGCAGACTAGCACTATAATTAAGTTAGTACATGACAGCAGATTTTTCCCCTTTTTGGTTATCAGACTTAGACCCAAAATGCATTACATACAGTATACATGCAGCCAGAGGAGTAATGCTTTTATGCTACATAGAAGCAACTCAAGGGAGAGAAAAAAAGGGCAAGAATAATGTAGATCGAATAAGTTTCTCAAACACAGATTGCTTCATGCGCTTATCTTTCCAAATTCCAAAGTATATTTACATTTTGCCAATACACAAATCCTTTCTCTTTCTATTTACGTTTTGCCAATTTACAAGTCCTTCCTCTTTCTGTCAATTTACTTCTTTTTTGGTATCAAATGATTATACAGTCGATTCAATCGTCTTACCCCGTCTGAAGCAGCAATAATGGACTGCAGATTTGGTATTGAATCTGCACTTTCAATTTTTGGAATGACATGTATATCCGCATTAGCACCTGGATACGAAAAAAAGCACAAAAACATCAATCAGGTTCCCGTTTCCCAGCATAGATAACCACGACTACCATAGATGACAGAAAGCACATTACCTTTAAGGTAGTCCTTTAGTTCATGAATAACTTTGGCATCTTTCACAAAGGAAACTGCATAGAAATCAACACCGTTTTCGACACCAAATTTTATGTCTTCCCAATCCTTTTCTGTTGGAACAGAAGCACATTAGGATTTTGGATGCAACTATGTGACAGCTAGACCAGTCAAGAGGATAAAGGAAAAAGTCCATTTTACTCCCCTCAACAATTCACTTTGTCCACTTAACCCCCTAAACAAAATTTAGGCTCAATTTACTTCCCCAAACTATTCCAATTGGTCCAATCTACCCCCTACTGAGATTTCTCTCTTTTATTTCTCCGCATACAAGTGGAATTTGAACTTGAAATTTTGCATTGTAACTTATAATATGATGCCCTATGCTAGAAAAATACATTATGATTTTTTCATGAATATTTTTATGCAGAATTGTATTTTTGTGATAAATTTCGTGTTAAACGCTTCCAACTTATGAAAATAATCATGAAAAATTCTTAATGTATTTTTTTAACATAGGGCATCATGTTCTCTACCCACTCATAAAATTTGAACTTAAAATTCAATTTGTATGTGGAGAAAAAAAAGAAAAATAGCATTAGGGGGTAGATTGTACTAACTGGAATTGTTGGGGGAGTAAATTAAGCCTAAATTTTCCTCAGGGGCGGACAAAGTGAATTGTTGAAGGGAGTAAAATGGACTTTTTCCGAGGATAAACTAACCTGTGATAGATGGCAAAGTGGCACTCTTTCCACGGACATTTAGATGGCGCCTTGATTTCAGTTCTCCACCATCAACTACTTCACACTTGACTGTATCAGCTGATTTAGCCTTCACAGCAAGCGACATCATTCCTCCTGTAGCACACATACAGTAGAATGAATGACCAGCTAATGAAACATAATATTGTATTTAGTGTTTAATTGCAAACAAGTGCATCAACTTATGGAACAAGACAACCAAAGAATCTGACAATATCATTATAGGAATTTAGTAATACAAAATCAACATAATCAAATTACTAAAAATAATGAAATAAGGTTGCACAAGAAACATGATTGTAGGGATAACTTGAATATATCACCAGGCCACAGCATGAACAAGATTTTGCTTCAACAAGGAACTCATCATTCAGGCGCATTCAAAGTAGAATATGACAATGAGAGTTTAGCTCACCATCCACCAACAGTATGTCGCCAACTTCAACATCATTTATGAAGTCATCATAATTCACGCTCACGGTGTCTACGGTGCTCACCCCTCTTTTAATCGTGAAGTTGAACTCTTGACCTTCATTGAGCATGATTGGCTCTGGAACATCCCCACTTCTAACTTCAGGACCCTGCACTCCTCAAATTCAGTCATAAGAACTTATGTTTCTGAAGCATTTGAATTTAACATATTGAGCCAAGATATACCTTGGTGTCCAGCATGATGGCGATAACATTGCCATCAGTATTCTGTGCATTGTACTCCTTGACCAAATCAATAACCTTCTGGTGTGACTGATGGTCACCATGGGACATATTAAGGCGTGCAACATTCATTCCAGTCTCTGCAAGCTTCCAGATCATCTCACGAGTGTTGGTTGAGGGGCCTATAGTGCAGACTATCTTTGTCTTCCTCCTAGAATTCGCAGTAACCGCCAGTGAAGTGATTTCAGTAGTAGCCTCGCTATTCATCTGCATTCAGGCATGACAAATTTATCACCACATGCAGCAACCACTTTAAAGCAATTAGCTATCCTATCGTTTATAGTTCATACCAAAAGCAATTTTTGGCTAGAAAGTCTAAAATAAGCTAAACATTGGTTACAAACTTCAGATAGAGGTAGAAATAGTGTCGAAATCTTAAACCATCTTCTGTAGTCAGGTGGTCAACATAGGGGAGCCAGTATGGTCACCAAATCAGATCAAGTAAAATGAATATACAGTTATGTGCTCGTAGTTAAAATGTCCTGAAAATGAACAAAGAGTTATACATTTAATGCACTATGCCGCAGCCTTTTTTCAGTATTGAAATGTCAATCATCAAATCTCTGAGCCTGGCGCTCGGGATCAGACGATCAACAGCTATTCTCTAACCAGCTTGCAGCAACGACTACATTACGATCACCAAGGCGGCTCAGCGCTCGGGATCCAAATCGCCAAACACAAAACATGCGCGCAGGGGCTAATCCGATGCAAGGCCGAACTGACCGAAGCAAAAACCTGTGACTAATCTCCTCCGAACCCAATCACCAAGCACAAACGCGCTCAGAAACAGAAAGTAGCAGTCCAGTGTAGCGCCAAGCGCTGTGCAAGGAGGAGGGCAAAAGGACGCCACTCACCTGAGCATGCAGCGCGCCGTTGGTCCCGCCGGCGAGATCCGCCGTCAGCGTCTCGGCGGCGACCGTCCGCAGCGACCGCGCCGCCACGGCCCTCCTGGGCTGCGGTGGCGCCGCCGCCGCCGTCGGGGCGGGGGGCGCAGCCGGCCTGAGCGCCGGCGCCGCCATTCTCGTCGCCGCGAAACCCCCGATCTCCGCCGCCATTTTGCTGCCCCTTGCTCCGCGACGCGCTCGAGGGAGTAGTACACGAGCAAAAGTCGTGGAGGCGGCTGCGGCCTGCGGGGGACCTGCGACGCGCGTGTGTGGGAGAGCGCTCTCCGCCGCGAGGGTTTTCGTATGATATTCCGGCGAGGGCGAGGCGGTGTCCGTGGGCCGCGTCTTTATACGCCGCAGAGGGAGAGGAGATGGGGGGAGGGAGGAGGCGGGCCCCGGCGCCAGGTGTGTACGGGGGGCGCGGTCCACACGATGGCCCTCCAATCCTCGGTTCCACCGCCCGAGAGAACCGGAGGAGCTTGGGAGGCGCTGCTTGCCTGGCAGGCTGGCAAGTTTACATTACTGGTGGGCCGCTGCTCTGCCCGGGGCCCAAACGTCAGTGGGAGCGTGTGCTCATATGGGCCCGCACGTCAGGACCCGGACACTTGCATTGCATCTCTGGGTTTCCCTGGAGAAAATACTTGCATCTCTGGGTCCGAGAGGAATATGCCACGAGGAGGAAAGAGACTAGGAGATGGCGATGCCAAGTGGAGACAGGGGCGCCGACTGACATGTGGGGCCGGGATAACAGGGGCGGAGATGGCGAGGCGGGGCATAGTTGTTAGACGTTTGTGTCGAGGCGACAAGGCGAAAGCGATGCTCTCGAGCTCTTCTCCTCCAGCGTCGCAGAAAAAAGCTCTGGTGTTCTGCCGTTACGATCGCGTCACGTCACGTGCGATTTTATTTTGTCTGGGAGGTTACGGGTCACACCTGCTACACAAACAGATGTCTGCCCCAAGCTGCGGAACGAATCTTCATCGCCTGGTCCATGGTATATGGGTTGTTCCTCCCTCCCTGTTCGTGTCTGGTTCTAATCAGGACGACCAACACAGCAGGCAATTAGGCAAAGACAACCGGCCAACCGGGTCCGGGGCCCTCGCCAGGCGGCTGCATATATGGCTGTCACCATCTAAGTAGCTGAGAAACAAGTACAGGTACTTACTATGATTGTATCCTCAGCCACCAAAGCAGAGTCTGTGCTTTTGTAGGAACTTGGAAAGTAGCAGGAAAAACAAACTTTAGTTTGGACATGAAACAGGATTTCCAAGAACGGCACGAACGAAACAAAGCGCTGTGACAGGAACCGCCACCCTTATTTTGGTGTATACTTCGTGAATGTTCTGTTAGTCCAAGATTACGAGGAGAACAATATGCTACAAAACCAAGGTGGCCTTTCCCAGGCAACAAAACAGCATTGTCGATGGTACAGACAGATACAGGACATTTCAGCTCAATCGGTTATCGATCAGAAAGAGAGAACGCCTGGCCAACTGGTGCAAGGTAAAACATTAACAAGTGACTCCATATGGAAGAACTGCAGCTGCCACCGGTCTGCCCTCCTCGTTCAGGATATTATATGTCGAAGCCGCATTCCTCTGCAAATAATGGAAGCATCGGATTCTCTATAAGCAGAGGAACAGCACAAGTGTTTCCTTCCTCTTTGAATCTTTAACCTTTGTTTTGGGAAAACAAGAAAATGATAACACAGTGCAAGAGAAAAGGGAGGGGGGATCTGCCATCTGGTCACTAGAATGCTTACCGAATCGACGGCTTCCAGTTTCATTCCAGTCGATCGAATGAATTTCCGCAGCTCAGGACTGACCGGATGGATGTGTCTTCCACAACCAAGAATCAAGATCTCTGGATAAGAATGGCATATCGAATGGTATCAACAACACTAATTTTCTACCTATGTGGAGGATTGAAAATACACACAAAAAAGAGTTTACAACAGGATTTGGAGCACTATCTTGAGCCCCACCATGAGAAAATGTTTGCACATCAGCGATGTGTATAACTAAGGACTGCCTATTGACTAAACAAACATAAACATGAAATCTCCGACCATGCAAAATCATAATTTTTCTAGCTTTCCTAATGGGGGCAGCACCAACACCATTGGTAAAAAACAACGAATAAGGCCCATGGAAAACATCGGATGATGCCATTAGCACAAAAACTGTGAAGGTTAACTGAGTATCCACAACCTTACCTGGGATAGGGTGCACAACTTTGAAGATTGATAAACTGCATTATTGAGGCAAGGAAAAAGTGTCACTACGAAACATATAATAGGAACATTATCACCACCACAAATGCAAACAAAAAGTAGCAGACATAGGAGTTCTAAAGTATCAAAGCATCAATATTCATATATACAACGGAGTATACAACACTTGCCCCAAGCTCTAACTTCAAGTGTGAGTCCTACCTTTCAGCAGTTATCTCTGAAAACATTTTGGGTGCCCATGTCATTATCTTGTTCTCTACAATCAATAAGCTGCCTTCGTATTTTACATTGTTAATCTTGAATCCAGTGTCATCGTACCTGCAAACAACAAAAGACACATGATTAAATGTTCCGGTCCAAACTGAAGCACAGAACAAAGTCGTGCAGCTTATGGGCTTTTCTTTGATAAAAAACAAATAGAAAACACAACACCAAAAACATAACAGAGAACTCCAGTCCTCCAAGATATGGAGAAATTCAAGCACAAAATAGTCACTTGGTTTTCATATTTGTGTGTTAGTCTTACGAATGGCATATCAGTGAGGCTGACAAGTTGATCAAGGAAAGATCGCAAAAATTTGCAAATCAAATGTAGGAAATATGAGAAATTCAGAACATTTTGTCCTACAGAAAACTCATGCCTGTAATAGCAAATGGATTTTCTTATAGAGGAAAAGGGAATATGAGAAATTCAGAATACTTTGTCCTACACACCACTCATACCTGTCTTGCTGAATGGATTTGTTGGAAGAACAGCTAGAGATTTTCGAATTCCGTACTGACACTAAATACAGTTCGATATACAATAATTATCTCAATGTCCCTCTTATATGTCTAAGAAAATTTTTACTTCAGCTTATAATGGAGGCTTTCTTGACCGCTAGTTGGTGCATTTGGAAGCAAACAGTTTTTTTCTTAGTCATAGACTGCACTCCCAAACAAGGAGTAGATTATCCTACATTCACAAAGGATAAGAAACAGGTCTACATCCGCATGATTTAGAATGGAGTGACACCATTTTGTAAAATCTGGTATCTATCATTTCTTCCTCTTGGGGATGTTTTATTGTTGTAGCATCCACTCAGGGATTTTTTTTCTCCACTAGTACATATTTCACGTTTTCATTTTAGTAGAAACCCACTGAATTAAAACACAAAAAACATAACAGGAGAACTCTAAAACTCCATGATGCATGTATGTTCAGTAGATCTTTTTTCCATTTGTGTTACTCCTGCAAATTGCATATCAGTGATGCTGACAAGTCGATCCCATGTAAAAAGCAGCAAAATCAGTGAAGCATATGGAAAATAGAAATGCAGCACAATTCAGCACATTTAGTCCTACATCCCACTCATGCCGGTAGTGTAAATTAATTCTTTTAGAGGAACAGGCAAAGATACCAATGTCTTATCAAAACAAAAGGTAGTTTAGTACAAGGATGCAATATTACAATAAGGTTAACAGGGAAAAAAGATGCAAATATTTAACATACTATGCCAACCTTCACTCACCAATACACTACAATAAGGTTGCTCAGAATCAATTGAAAGCTCTGAGGCATGCAGTACCAGACGGCCAAACCCAATAAAGAAAGAGAAGGGTCACTCCTTGTTTTTCAAGGAAGCAATAACACGGGCCAACCGGCCATATAACTTCCAACTTGCTGGATGGTCACGCTCTTTCTTATCATTCAGAACAACAGAATCCTAGGTTTATCTAGTTTTCCCAATACCAATTGAATCAAGGCAAATAACCATATTAGTGAAGCATATGTATTTCACAGATAATGATGACTTACTAAAAAAAAGCTATGCAAGGAAAGATTTGAATCATCACCCTAGCAGAAAGAGGTTACTTTGGGCATGTTAGGTGAATTCCAAGACCAACATGACCAGAACAGAAGGTAAAACAAGACACCATCAAGTGTCCTCCATGTTCTGATGTATAGTAGATAAATTGTAAATCTGCTACTAGAAGAGAGTATACTATGCGGTTAAGATGTTTTTTCTATGGAAAGTTGAAAACAAAAGAGAAGATAACAAGCACAGCAACACATTTGGTCATCCATGTTTTCCTATTGTTCAGCCTGAAACGAATTGGTCAACTTTTTTGAAAAACTAGTTATTGACAGATGTACAGAACAATTAGTTCCAATTCATCTCCCTAGAAACTAAAAGAACATGATATTGGCTCAGGGAATAAAGTGAAAAAGGACAGATGGCTCTCATGCCTCGAATCAATATTAGTTTCAATACAGGCTCTGCCATAGGCTCACAGGCATTTATTTGCTAAAAAAAGATCATCAAGTAATATATCCTCCCTGTAACATGTGGTAGATAAATGCCATTCTGTGGCTAGAAGAGAATATAACACACAACCAAGAAGTACTTTCATAGGGAAAAAAAAGAGGACAACAAAAGCAAAAATATTTGCCCATACATGTTGTCTCCCTCTATGTTCAACCAGAAAGGGATTGCTTCACTTTTGTCATTGTCAGATATGCACAACTGCTCATGGATATTCAAGTTCCAATTCATGTCTCCAGAAGCTGAACGATCATGACATTGCCTTGGCAATAAAAATGAACAGGGACAGATGATGTTCATGTTTCAATCCTCTACCAGTTTTAAAAATGCTGCAAGACAGCCTCCGCATTTTATATCCGAGCAATACGATCAATTTCTGAACTTCTGGCTTACATTGAGATGACTACTTCCACCAAAGCACACATGTCTGGAACACAAATAATCCGTGAGAGAAATAAAACCCTGTTTCCACATTTATGTACCATGCATAATGGTTCTTCCAAAATACTTCAATCCCACGCCTTAACTACAAAAGCAGATTATACGCCTAGCATATACATAGACAATCATATCTCAAAATTAGGAGACAGTGAGTACATCTATGTGGCAGAACCACCTGAATTAATCCGGCTCAAGTGTATTAACCATCACCATTAAGGCATTCTCGGTTAACCTTACACTTCAAACGGAGTAATCCACTGGTCTGTCGGGTATAACCTCCCGATACAACCACGGTGAGCGGATCGAGCGCCATACATACAAACGCTCATGCGACGATGAGCCCAGAGAATACCACATTCCAGCAAATATTACAACATTAGCATAAGTGAATATTACAGACCAAGTTTTGAGTTTAGAAAGCAAATACTTCAATTATCATAAATAAGTTCTTCAGAGTTTAAGTTGCAGCGGAAAATAAAACAACGGAAGCTACTCGACGATAAAGGATGTCTCGATGAAGCCCGTACGAGACATCACTCGGCATCTTCACCGTTGGACGGGGGCGCATCCCATTCCACCGACCAACCAGGGGGAAGAGTACAAGGCCAAGTCAAACTAGCAATCAATTCTTCGAAGGTTTCACCTGAAAACAAGCCACAAGCAAGGCTGAGTATACTAATACTCAGCAAGGCTTACCCGACTAATGGGGTATACTTAGCCGACTCCTAGACATGCGAGGCTTTTGGCTTGAGGGGTTTGTTTTGCCAAAAAGCATCTACAAGTGGGTCCTTACTTTCAACTTTTAGCTCAAAATTCTAGTTTCATTAACCATTCTAGATATGCGGCTATTCCCTAGCATTCATGGTGAAGCATTAATTTTCATCCAACAAGTTTATTCACCATCATTGTTCCTCTTCTTACTCTGTGGGTAAAAGTGGTTAAGCAGTCTCAATAGCCGTGAGAAACGGACGATTCGAATCGAATTTCTTAACCTTGCAAGGGAAACCTAAACACACGTCACGTGGTTACTCCCTAGAGTCACACGTGCAACTTTTCCCTTCAATTCCCGCTTCACGGAACAGGCCCACCGCCCTCGACTACACCTCCCCATGGACCACGGACGCAGCCGGGCCATGGCGGCCGATGCACCCGCCATTAGCTAGATGTGAACGAATTCAAGACAGTGGGGAGTATATTCCGGCCTCGGTTCAATCCAGTACTAAGCTTACCGATTACCATATTCTCGGCATGTGGTTAGTACGTTCAAAGACTTAACCATCACTTACCACACACTGCGGCCTTAGCATTTTTCACTAGACAGACGGGCCTCAATCATCAACATAAGCATCGTACCACAGCCCATCCGTCGTCCTTATGATTGCAGCGTGTAGTAAATAATCAACTCCTAATTTCTCGCGAGTGACAGGAAATCACTCGACTTTTACCGAGTCCTATTAGCATAGCATTCTATCGGACCTTGCATCTAGTGTTCAGAGCATGGGTACCTAGGATCATGCAACTAAATTTTCATCCAACTCCTATAAACTTAATGCACAAGTAAAGTAGAGTAATAAGTTGCATAAGTTTAGAAAATAGGGTTCATGCTCCGGGGCTTGCCTTCTTGCGAAAAGTTAGTCCGGGGCTCTTCCGAACTTGGGCTCGGGTCTTCGGCAACTTCAGTTAGATTCACTTGAGCTTCACGCTGCTCACTCTCGGACGCGGGCACCAACTCGTACGTTCCGTCGGCGAGAGTCGTCGTTTCTACATGAATGCACAAGTTTAAGTAGTGGTGATGTTAAACGACATGATTTCCTTCACGATAAGGTTGCAGATTCATAAGACATAAGTTTTGCTGTGAAGTTATTTACTTTAACATTTCCTGGGCAATCGTTAATAGAGTTTATCTTAATCTATTTAACTTCGTTAAAGAAGAAGGGGTTGTGTTATATTGAAAACTTAGTTTCTTTTTAAACACAAACATGAGTTGAACACAATTACTAATATATTTAGCTTCTGGTAATAAAATTTTTATTCAAAGTACATTATGCAGAGATAAGATCACTGTAAAAATTTCAGACATTTTTGTGTAGCATGTTAAATATGAAAAATGTAATACACAGCCACTGCTAGAATCTAGTTATTTTTATACAGAACAAACCATGCAAGTATTGATGCTACAAATTTTACAGGGTGTTGCTATAACCATATTTGTGCTACTGTAAATTTTTCAGATTTTATTGTACATTATTTAGAGCATAATAAATGGGACAAGCTACACTCATGTTATTAAAGATTATTTTCTACAGGATGTTATACAGGGTCTCTATGTATGAAACTTTTTGTACAGCTTGAGATACTCTAATGTGTTTCATAGTAAAAAGATGAACATTTTCTAAGCACTTTACTAATTATTTTGAATTAGTGAAGTTTTCCTACTACAAATTCATATGAACAGGTTACATATAGAAAAAATGTTTCTAAATTTTTCTATGGCCTCTAGGTATCACTACAACAACACAGAAAAAGTTTCATGACTTTAAACATCACAGAACAGCAGGAATAATTAGTTCTATCACTTTATGGCATAAAACAAGGTTGGACAAAAAGTGTATCTAGAGATGGCTTTTGGTCCTGACCTTTTTACACAGTCCTAAACATTAAGCAAGTAACTCACTGCCCAAAAATTAGAGTCAGCAATGATCTACAACAGTGGGTACAAAAGAAGTCCATTTAACCTTCCATTTAATCTAGAGCAAAATATATTGAGAATCTGAGGAACTTTGTGTAACAAAAGTTGTAGAGTTTCTTCTAAGGATTCCAGAACAGTTGAGTTTGCATTTTTCTGAATTTTCTACGATTTTATATGAATTTTACAAGTTCACTGATTTGGTTAAAACTTTCTTTACAGAGGGGTCCCTGAAAATTAGCAGAAAACCCCCTAGAAAGATTTGGGCGTTTGCAATGTGGTCCCTGGTCGCAAATCACGGCGGGGAGCATCCTGTCCGGCCGAATTCCGGCGAGCTCGGTCGCCGGCGGCGAGGGCAAGGTGGGGGAGAACGGAGAGGGAACCAGGGCGCACCTATTGGTGGTCTTGGAGTGGCTTGGGATGGCCGGTGGCGGGCTGGCCGCGGAGAGCAGGGGCGGCGGCGGAGGGGCGGCGCGGACTGCGGCGCTCCGGCGAGGAGGGCGGTGGGGCTCGGGCTGGGAAGCTTCGCGCGGAGGTAGGAGAGCGATTTTGGGGCCTAGCTCGGGTCGAGGAGGGGCGGAGGAGGGAGTTCCACGGTGGCGGCGTGGGGCGGAGCTCGGCTCTGCTCTGCGGGGAAGAAGGAGGAACAGGGAGAGGAGGGAGGGGCGCTGCGCCGGGCTTTATAGCCGGTGGAGCTCGTGGGGGTGGGCGTGGCACGGCCGGGGCGCGAGGTGGAGGGACCGGCGAGGCTGGGCGCCATTGGGGGCGGCCGGCGGTGACCAGTGGCCAGAGGCGCGTCGTGCGCGTGGCGTGCGTGCGCTGGGCGCGTCCGGGGCGCGACGTCGCGTGTAGGCGACGCTGGCGGGCGGTTGGGGAGCTCGGGCGGCACGACGGGGGCACGCCGTTGGGTGGCGGGGCGGCGGCCAGTGGCTGGGCGGCGCGGCGGTGCAGCAGAGCCGCGGGTTGGGCAGGGGCATGCCGTGCGGGAGGGAGAAGAAAAGGCGCGGCCGCGGTTGGGCAGCGGGGGGCGGCAGCAGGCAGGGCGTCGGGGGTTGGCTCGGTGTCTGGTGCTGCGCAGGCGTCGAGGGCCAGGTGGCCGGCGGCGGTCGGGCGAGCGCGCGGCGCAGCAGAGGAGGGAGGGGTGAGCGAGGGACCGAAGTGCAAGAATTTGAAAAACTTCAGGGGGCTGGGTGCAAACAGGGCGTTTTCTCCTCTTTCTGATTTGAATTTCAAAAACTTTTGAACACGAAAGTTGTTCAAAATAAAAAGTTCTACAACTTTGGTTTCAGGAAAAATTTCATTTGGCTTATGGTTTTAAAGTTAATTTAAAAGTTTCAAATGTGTCCAAATGTGCCCAAATTAAATTTGATTTCCAACTGTACCCGGTTTAATTCTTTCCACCCTCTCATTAGTGGTTTAAAACATAGAGTTAGGCTAATGACATTGATTTCGGAATTTTAATTACCAGGGTTGTCACAGCCTTCCCCCCTTAACAAGAATCTCGCCCCGAGATTCGGTAATTCTTAGTGTGGGCGTGGGTGCACCTACCAGTGGTTGAGGCAAGAAACCCAGGGAAATGTTGGTTCAGGTAGCTCTCCGTTTCCCAGGTGGCTTCTTCTTCCGTGTGGCGATTCCATTGTATTTTATACATTCTAATCACTTTCCTCCTGGTCTCTCTTTCTTTTTGATCCAAAATCTTAACTGGGTGTTCGACATACGAGAGGTCGGGTTCCAACGATATTTCTTGTTGTTCCACAATCTCAGTAGGGACTCGAATACACTTCTTGAGTTGAGATACGTGGAAGACATCATGGGTGGCCGTGAGCTGAGGGGGCAGTCGTAGTTTGTAGGCTACGGGTCCGCAGCTCTCAATGATTTCGTAAGGACCAATATAACGGGGAGCTAGTTTGCCTTTGATTCCAAATCTTCGCACTCCCTTGGTGGGTGATACTCGAAGATAGACATGATCGCCAACTTCGAACTTTAGGGGCTTTCTCCTTTTGTCGGAATAGCTCTTTTGTCGGGCTTGTGCGGCTTTAAGATTTGCTTGTATTACTTTTACTTTCTCCTCTGCCTCGATTACCAGGTCGGGTCCAATTATTTTACGTTCTCCGGTTTGTGACCAGCTCAAAGGAGTTCGACACCTTCGTCCGTACAGGGCCTCAAATGGTGCCATTTTTAAACTCGTTTGATAGCTGTTGTTGTACGAGAACTCTGCTAGGGGTAGGCATTTGTCCCAATTCTTGTCATAGTGGATGACGCAAGCTCTCAGCATGTCTTCAAGGATTTGGTTTACTCTTTCCGTTTGTCCATCAGTCTGAGGATGGTATGCTGAGCTGCGAATCAGTTTAGTACCAAGAGACGTTTGTAGTTGTTCCCAAAAGCGTGCTACAAACTGAGGACCACGATCGGAAATGATTGTCTTAGGTATTCCATGTAGGCAAACAATACGATCGAGGTAAATCTCGGCATATTTCTTGGCGGTATAGGTGGTGTGTACCGGAAGAAAATGTGCCGTCTTTGTGAGTCTATCAATGATAACCCATATGGAATCATGCTTCTGGGAAGTGTTTGGTAGTCCAACGATGAAGTCCATACTTATGTCTTCCCATTTCCATGATGGTATAGGTAACGGTTGTAGTGTACCGGCTACCTTCAAGTGGCTAGCTTTTACTCTCTGGCACGTGTCACATTCCGAGACATACGTAGCAATTTCTCTTTTCATTCTAGTCCACCAGAAGTTTTGCCTTAGGTCCTGATACATTTTGCTACTGCCGGGGTGGATAGAGAATTTGGAGAGGTGTGCCTCATCAAGAATTTGCTTGCGGAGTTCACGATTCTTCGGAACGACTATACGACTTTCGAACCATAGAACTCCCTTATGGTCCTGGCGGAAACACTTATACTTCTCCTCACCTAGAGAGAGTTTTTGTTTGATGATCTTGATTCCTTCATCCTGTAGTTGTGCCATGACGATTTGGTCGTGAAGAGTGGGCTCAACTGAGATGTGATTTAGAGTGCCTTGGGAAACCATTTCCAAGTTAAGCTTCCTCATGTCTGCACATAATGTCTCATTGTAGGATTCCATGGATAAGCAATGGCAATGGGACTTGCGGCTTAGTGCATCCGCGACTACATTAGCCTTGCCGGGGTGATAATGCACTTCAAGGTCATAATCCTTGATTAATTCTAGCCATCTCCGTTGTCTCATATTCAGATCGGCTTGTGTGAAGATGTACTTGAGACTCTTATGATCCGTGTAGATATTGCACTGTGTACCCATGAGATAATGCCTCCATATCTTCAGCGCGTGAATGACGGCTGCAAGCTCAAGATCATGAGTGGGATAATTCTGTTCGTGGGGCCGAAGGGCTCGTGAGGCATATGCAATTACTCGATTCTCTTGCATAAGCACACATCCTAGACCAGTACCTGATGCGTCACAATACACATCGAATGGCTTGGTATTATCGGGTTGAGCTAACACAGGTGCAGTAGTCAGATGCTCTCTGAGAGTGTGGAAAGCTTCTTCACATCTCTCGTCCCATACAAACTTTATCTCCTTCTTTAACAGTTCAGTCATGGGCTTAGCAATTCGAGAGAAATCCGGGATGAAGCGGCGATAGTAACCGGCTAAGCCGAGAAAACTGCGAATCTGATGAACAGAGGTAGGGGGTTTCCAATCCATCACCTCTTGTACTTTGCTGGGGTCAACAGCTATGCCTTCGCTGGAGATCGTGTGACCTAAGAACTTTACAGTATCCAACCAGAATTCACACTTGGAAAACTTAGCATAGAGCTGATGGTCTCTAAGTCGCTGAAGAACAATGCGAAGGTGCTTGGCATGCTCTTCCTCATCCTTGGAATAGATAAGAATGTCGTCGATGAACACTACGACGAATTTGTCAAGTTCGGGCATGAATACCGAATTCATGAGATACATGAAGTAGGCAGGGGCATTTGTGAGTCCAAAGGACATGACCAAGAATTCATATAGTCCATAGCGTGTGGAGAAGGCAGTCTTAGGAATATCGCACGGGCGAATCTTGATTTGATGATATCCCGCACGAAGATCAATCTTGGAGAAGACTCTGGCTCCAGCTAATTGATCGAAGAGTACATCGATGCGAGGAAGCGGGTATTTATTTTTAACTGTTACCGCATTGAGAGGTCGGTAGTCCACACATAATCTCAAACTGTCATCCTTCTTCTTTACGAATAGGGCTGGACATCCCCAAGGTGACGCGCTAGGGCGAATAAAACCTTTGTCCAGTAGTTCTTGGAGTTGAAGTTTCAGCTCGGCCAATTCTTTAGGGGGCATCCTATACGGTCTTTTGGATATAGGTGTAGTGCCTGGTTGTAGTTCAATAACGAACTCAATATCCCTATCCGGTGGCATTCCGGGTAAGTCATCCGGAAAGACATCGGCATACTCGCATACCACTGGAATATTCTCTAGGTTGGTCCCTTCCATCACGAAAGCGCAAGAATTTGTGCACTCCCGTAACGGTAGGTAAAGGGTAGTGGCTCCGTGACTAGGTGAATTTATCTCAACGGCTCGGGAAGAAAGGTCCAGTGTGACTCCATGCCTAGTCATCCAGTTCATTCCCAAAATAATATCTATGCCGTCAAGGGGTAAAAGAACAAGGTCTGTGTTGATGACTTTACTTCCCAATTTTATCGGTACCAGCCTTATGATTTGGTTGGAAGCAATTTTTCCACCCGGTGTTGATATCATATACGACCCTTTGGTGTGCCAAACATTCAAGCCTACTTTTGCACCAAACTTTGCACTAATGAAACTATGTGATGCACCAGAATCAAACAATATGACTGCAGGCTTGTTATGGATGGAGAATGTACCCGTCATTACAGGTGCTCCTTCAGGAAGTTCTGCAAGGGTGGTGAAGTTGATCTGTCCTTGTTGGGCCTGGAGGGTCTGCTTCTTGCCTTTGTTCTTATTGTTCTGGTTAGAGTCCTGGCCCTGATTTGGCAGCCTGGGTTGAGGGCATTCGCGAGCGAAATGACCGGAACTCCCGCATTTGAAACAACGATTTGCGGGGCTGGGTCGAAAAGGCTGTTGCAGAGTGGGCCTCGGACCATTCTGTGGAGGCATCGGGGGTCGTACCATGCCTGGCTGCTGCGGGGGCCTTATAACCCAACGCCCTGGCTGAGGGGCCTTCGGTGGAGCTGTAGGCGTAGCATTTCGCACCAAGCGATACCTCAGTGGCTGAGCGCCCGAGGGTCCAGCTAGAGCCTTCCTCTTCTTTTCAGCACGATGAGCCTCAATACAGTCCTCTTGAGTGATGGCCATGTTGACTAGCTCATTATATGTGTCGGCTTTGACAAGATTCAGTCGTTCCTTGAGTTTAGTACTCAGACCTCTACGGAAACGATCACGCTTCTTGGCATCTGTGTCTGCGTGATAGCCCGCGTATTGGCACAGATTGTTGAAGGCCTGAGCATACTGAAGTACAGTGTGGTTATCCTGAGTGAGAGCTAAAAACTCGTTTAGCTTTCTTTCTATGAGACCTTCGGGAATATGGTGTGCCCGGAACGCAGTCTTGAATTCATCCCAGGTGACAATGTGATCAGCGGGGAGCATAGCAAAATAGTGGTCCCACCATAGACGAGCCGTACCGCGAAGCTGCTGCGCGGCAAAGCGGGCCTTGTTTTCATCCGAACATGGGGCCACAAGTAGAGAAAACTTGGACTCGATTGTGCGAATCCAAGCATCCGCATCCAAGGGTTCCTCCGTCTCGTGAAACAAGGGAGGCTGGGTCCCTAGGAAATCCGTGTATCCTGCAACTTGGGGTTGGGGAGCATTTTGCCCACCCCGCTGGTGGTGTTGCTGTCCTTGCACGAGCTGGCGAAGCAACTCGGTTTGAGCGGCCATTACTTCAACCAAACTGGGTGGTGGTGGCGGCTGTGGTTGTGATCCACTTGCGCTAGCACCAAAACCATCCGGGTTACCACGGGTTGCTCCAACCATCTGAAAAGGCGAATGTTCTTCATTAGCAACGTGATCCATATTGCTTCCATGACTCCAAAAAGATCTAACGCGGAATAGTAGACTTCCAAAAGGTCCTGGATGGAATCACGGGCATAAAAACTGTCTGCCATAAGAACCTTATAACTCCTGGTAGGTTCATCCAAAGTTCCTCATATTTTGGCAGTGGATAGGGAATTTAGGGATGTACAACTTTAATATTCAGTTAAGATGCTCAATTGATGGCTAAGATGGTCAAACGATTCGCTCTTCGCTTCGCTGGTTGGCTGTTTTTCAGCAGAACGAGTTATAGTATCTGGCCTATAACTTCAAAAGTTCTGGTCCAAAAATTCTCAACTTTTACCAGAGCATTTCTAAGGTATTTGTGCACCACTTTTCTATTCAACATTTTGGCTGGATTAGGCTCTAAGATGGCTGTTCCCTTAAGGTCTTACTTCTCGGTCTACCCAGAATTTTCAGTGAACAGGGGGCCAATAATTCGTGCACCAGGGAAAATCTACCCAGCCAAAATTTACCAAATTTTAACAGCAGCTACTGGGATAAATTTGGAACAAGCTTTGTGTTGTGCTGTTTTGCAGAAAACCGCAGGAAGGGGGCCTAAAAATTTAAGAGGCAGAAGTGCTTATTCTGGACAGAATTCTGACATTCCGTGGTTTCTGTTATTTCTTACTATCCATGAGTTCAGAATTTTTGATTTTTGAACAGGGGATAGAACACGAAATTTTGAACAATTCTTTCAACATGAACTTTACCAGAAAAGGTCATTTCCTTGGGTCAATAAATCGCTCTTTTTGGTCATGGCAGATTTGTGACAGATTCGCTAGATAGTCCTTATGCAAACCACGCTTAGATACGCGAGAACCTTACCACTCTCATACAACGTATTTACAATTTCAGATATATATGGTCATGATGCATGCACGTCCTATTCGTCCTCACAAAGAAAAATAATTGCCAAATACTTTTGGTCTTACGAAGAGAGTTTCGGTGGCATACACAATACGGCTCTCGCTATAATAGCTAGTCGAGTCTTTCTAATCGTTCCTTAACTTATCGTAATCGCGGTTAGTGTACCTGCAGAAGATTGACAAAGCATGTATATATGAACCTTTCATGCCAGCACTCATGAAAGCGTCCGTATTCATTACCGTTTACTCATAGAAACGATATCTGTACAATTCCCGCCGTACAGACGACGTTAACATACGCTATCGAGATAGCGTATTCACGGGGGTACCGTCATGAGACGGGGGTATGAACAGCGATCGCCATACCCTGCGCCGAACCTTCTACTCCCAATATGTCCAACTAACAGTTGTCATATTGGCAGCACCTCAAGTAAGCCACTGCTTGAGGGCAGCGTTCGGTTCGCATCACCGACAGGAAGGCCAAGCTCCCTCAGTTGGCTGAGGATCCTTACCTTCTTACCTTAGCGACGAGTGCGTCGTTACAGAATTTAAGGTCGGTTGTGCATGAAAGTAAGTTTTGACAGAAAATAATGTGCTGGAAGTCAGTTGATACTATATATAGAAGTTAGATAGCCACCTAGTAACTTTCCCATAAACCCTTAGGGCTTTACGAACTAGGCACCATCCTTAACGTACCAACGCATTTCGCAACACAACCTTTTAGTCAAGTTTTAGTAAAATGAGTTTTTAAGGCTTGTAGCATTCTCTGGCGTACGTATTTCGGCTCTGGTGTCCGCTGTCGCCAGCTGTGGCACCAGCTACGGCTCTGATACCAGCTGTGGCAGAACCACCTGAATTAATCCGGCTCAAGTGTATTAACCATCACCATTAAGGCATTCTCGGTTAACCTTACACTTCAAACGGAGTAATCCACTGGTCTGTCGGGTATAACCTCCCGATACAACCACGGTGAGCGGATCGAGCGCCATACATACAAACGCTCATGCGACGATGAGCCCAGAGAATACCACATTCCAGCAAATATTACAACATTAGCATAAGTGAATATTACAGACCAAGTTTTGAGTTTAGAAAGCAAATACTTCAATTATCATAAATAAGTTCTTCAGAGTTTAAGTTGCAGCGGAAAATAAAACAACGGAAGCTACTCGACGATAAAGGATGTCTCGATGAAGCCCGTACGAGACATCACTCGGCATCTTCACCGTTGGACGGGGGCGCATCCCATTCCACCGACCAACCAGGGGGAAGAGTACAAGGCCAAGTCAAACTAGCAATCAATTCTTCGAAGGTTTCACCTGAAAACAAGCCACAAGCAAGGCTGAGTATACTAATACTCAGCAAGGCTTACCCGACTAATGGGGTATACTTAGCCGACTCCTAGACATGCGAGGCTTTTGGCTTGAGGGGTTTGTTTTGCCAAAAAGCATCTACAAGTGGGTCCTTACTTTCAACTTTTAGCTCAAAATTCTAGTTTCATTAACCATTCTAGATATGCGGCTATTCCCTAGCATTCATGGTGAAGCATTAATTTTCATCCAACAAGTTTATTCACCATCATTGTTCCTCTTCTTACTCTGTGGGTAAAAGTGGTTAAGCAGTCTCAATAGCCGTGAGAAACGGACGATTCGAATCGAATTTCTTAACCTTGCAAGGGAAACCTAAACACACGTCACGTGGTTACTCCCTAGAGTCACACGTGCAACTTTTCCCTTCAATTCCCGCTTCACGGAACAGGCCCACCGCCCTCGACTACACCTCCCCATGGACCACGGACGCAGCCGGGCCATGGCGGCCGATGCACCCGCCATTAGCTAGATGTGAACGAATTCAAGACAGTGGGGAGTATATTCCGGCCTCGGTTCAATCCAGTACTAAGCTTACCGATTACCATATTCTCGGCATGTGGTTAGTACGTTCAAAGACTTAACCATCACTTACCACACACTGCGGCCTTAGCATTTTTCACTAGACAGACGGGCCTCAATCATCAACATAAGCATCGTACCACAGCCCATCCGTCGTCCTTATGATTGCAGCGTGTAGTAAATAATCAACTCCTAATTTCTCGCGAGTGACAGGAAATCACTCGACTTTTACCGAGTCCTATTAGCATAGCATTCTATCGGACCTTGCATCTAGTGTTCAGAGCATGGGTACCTAGGATCATGCAACTAAATTTTCATCCAACTCCTATAAACTTAATGCACAAGTAAAGTAGAGTAATAAGTTGCATAAGTTTAGAAAATAGGGTTCATGCTCCGGGGCTTGCCTTCTTGCGAAAAGTTAGTCCGGGGCTCTTCCGAACTTGGGCTCGGGTCTTCGGCAACTTCAGTTAGATTCACTTGAGCTTCACGCTGCTCACTCTCGGACGCGGGCACCAACTCGTACGTTCCGTCGGCGAGAGTCGTCGTTTCTACATGAATGCACAAGTTTAAGTAGTGGTGATGTTAAACGACATGATTTCCTTCACGATAAGGTTGCAGATTCATAAGACATAAGTTTTGCTGTGAAGTTATTTACTTTAACATTTCCTGGGCAATCGTTAATAGAGTTTATCTTAATCTATTTAACTTCGTTAAAGAAGAAGGGGTTGTGTTATATTGAAAACTTAGTTTCTTTTTAAACACAAACATGAGTTGAACACAATTACTAATATATTTAGCTTCTGGTAATAAAATTTTTATTCAAAGTACATTATGCAGAGATAAGATCACTGTAAAAATTTCAGACATTTTTGTGTAGCATGTTAAATATGAAAAATGTAATACACAGCCACTGCTAGAATCTAGTTATTTTTATACAGAACAAACCATGCAAGTATTGATGCTACAAATTTTACAGGGTGTTGCTATAACCATATTTGTGCTACTGTAAATTTTTCAGATTTTATTGTACATTATTTAGAGCATAATAAATGGGACAAGCTACACTCATGTTATTAAAGATTATTTTCTACAGGATGTTATACAGGGTCTCTATGTATGAAACTTTTTGTACAGCTTGAGATACTCTAATGTGTTTCATAGTAAAAAGATGAACATTTTCTAAGCACTTTACTAATTATTTTGAATTAGTGAAGTTTTCCTACTACAAATTCATATGAACAGGTTACATATAGAAAAAATGTTTCTAAATTTTTCTATGGCCTCTAGGTATCACTACAACAACACAGAAAAAGTTTCATGACTTTAAACATCACAGAACAGCAGGAATAATTAGTTCTATCACTTTATGGCATAAAACAAGGTTGGACAAAAAGTGTATCTAGAGATGGCTTTTGGTCCCGACCTTTTTACACAGTCCTAAACATTAAGCAAGTAACTCACTGCCCAAAAATTAGAGTCAGCAATGATCTACAACAGTGGGTACAAAAGAAGTCCATTTAACCTTCCATTTAATCTAGAGCAAAATATATTGAGAATCTGAGGAACTTTGTGTAACAAAAGTTGTAGAGTTTCTTCTAAGGATTCCAGAACAGTTGAGTTTGCATTTTTCTGAATTTTCTACGATTTTATATGAATTTTACAAGTTCACTGATTTGGTTAAAACTTTCTTTACAGAGGGGTCCCTGAAAATTAGCAGAAAACCCCCTAGAAAGATTTGGGCGTTTGCAATGTGGTCCCTGGTCGCAAATCACGGCGGGGAGCATCCTGTCCGGCCGAATTCCGGCGAGCTCGGTCGCCGGCGGCGAGGGCAAGGTGGGGGAGAACGGAGAGGGAACCAGGGCGCACCTATTGGTGGTCTTGGAGTGGCTTGGGATGGCCGGTGGCGGGCTGGCCGCGGAGAGCAGGGGCGGCGGCGGAGGGGCGGCGCGGACTGCGGCGCTCCGGCGAGGAGGGCGGTGGGGCTCGGGCTGGGAAGCTTCGCGCGGAGGTAGGAGAGCGATTTTGGGGCCTAGCTCGGGTCGAGGAGGGGCGGAGGAGGGAGTTCCACGGTGGCGGCGTGGGGCGGAGCTCGGCTCTGCTCTGCGGGGAAGAAGGAGGAACAGGGAGAGGAGGGAGGGGCGCTGCGCCGGGCTTTATAGCCGGTGGAGCTCGTGGGGGTGGGCGTGGCACGGCCGGGGCGCGAGGTGGAGGGACCGGCGAGGCTGGGCGCCATTGGGGGCGGCCGGCGGTGACCAGTGGCCAGAGGCGCGTCGTGCGCGTGGCGTGCGTGCGCTGGGCGCGTCCGGGGCGCGACGTCGCGTGTAGGCGACGCTGGCGGGCGGTTGGGGAGCTCGGGCGGCACGACGGGGGCACGCCGTTGGGTGGCGGGGCGGCGGCCAGTGGCTGGGCGGCGCGGCGGTGCAGCAGAGCCGCGGGTTGGGCAGGGGCATGCCGTGCGGGAGGGAGAAGAAAAGGCGCGGCCGCGGTTGGGCAGCGGGGGGCGGCAGCAGGCAGGGCGTCGGGGGTTGGCTCGGTGTCTGGTGCTGCGCAGGCGTCGAGGGCCAGGTGGCCGGCGGCGGTCGGGCGAGCGCGCGGCGCAGCAGAGGAGGGAGGGGTGAGCGAGGGACCGAAGTGCAAGAATTTGAAAAACTTCAGGGGGCTGGGTGCAAACAGGGCGTTTTCTCCTCTTTCTGATTTGAATTTCAAAAACTTTTGAACACGAAAGTTGTTCAAAATAAAAAGTTCTACAACTTTGGTTTCAGGAAAAATTTCATTTGGCTTATGGTTTTAAAGTTAATTTAAAAGTTTCAAATGTGTCCAAATGTGCCCAAATTAAATTTGATTTCCAACTGTACCCGGTTTAATTCTTTCCACCCTCTCATTAGTGGTTTAAAACATAGAGTTAGGCTAATGACATTGATTTCGGAATTTTAATTACCAGGGTTGTCACAATCTAGCCCTTAAAAATTATTGCGGTTCAACAACAAAAACGAAAATAATGAGCTGAAAGGATGCTAGTAGAGATTGCTTACGACTGGAATCGGAGCTGGTCTTCGGGGACGCTGTCGATGAGGTTGATCTGGTCGTACAGAGAGAAGGTCCGCCTGCTCGCACCCGCATCCCAGTCAAATCAGATCCAATCAAGCACCAACAAGCACACAGGAAGAACAGCAGCAGCAACTTGCATTTCCTCGGCCCAGCAGGAATCCGCCGTGTACCTGAGAGAAGGGAGGCGCCTGAGCCGTGCGCCGCCGGAGACGGGTTCGCTTCGCAGCGATTTCACCAGCTGCGGCAGCGCCCCCAGCGCCTTCTGCCCCCGCGCCGCCCCTGCCATCGCCTCCCTCCGCTTCGCCGGCCGGTGGGTTCCTCGGTGGGCGCTCGTTCTAGAGGGGTCGGGGGATTTTGCATCTAAGGCCTTGTAAAATTGTTTCGAAATTCGAACGAGTCCTCATTTGACGCTACTAGACGGTTTGGAGGACATTTGGCCCATGTTGCTATGAGTTGGGCTGGGCAATTGCACATTCTCACAGCCCGTACCGGGCGTCGTGCGACTGCGAGCTGCCAGCGTGGCGGGGATGGCTGCGGCGGCCGGCGGCGGAGGAGGAGGCGGAGCTAAAGCGGCGGTGGCAGAGCAGATAGCGCAGGCGGTGCGATCCACCTCCAACCTCCTCCAGCTCATGGAGCAGTCCTCCCCCGCGCAGGTCTCTGGCCCCGTCTGTCCCTATCTCGTCCCTTCAACCTTGTTGTATGTTCCAATTTTGTATGATTTTATACCGGTTTGGTGATTAGAAGAAATAGTTTGCAAATTACTCATAGTTGGATGGAAATATGGGCCAATTTTTCTGACTTCTGTCTTCAGAACTAATGAGGTTAGAAATCTTATGATGGATTTGTTCATTGTTGAACTTGCGCTTAGGGCTTGGATCTGAACTGATTGCCCAATTCTTATGAAGAGGGGTTGAATGTTACCATTCTGCGTCTTACTACGTTCTACATTCAACTGGCATCAAATGAGCAGCGTGTGCTTTGATTGGCATTGAGAAACTTCCAGAACGCTGCTCTGAACTGTCCCTTCAGATGAAGCATCGTATATAGTGATAGATGGTTCGATTGCTTTCCTTCTAGTCCATCCATCATGAAGTAGAACCACTAGTCCACTTAACCCGGAATTGTTTCAGAGTTCTTC
The DNA here is from genome assembly GCA_032594955.1 of Panicum miliaceum. NCBI lineage: Eukaryota > Viridiplantae > Streptophyta > Magnoliopsida > Poales > Poaceae > Panicum > Panicum miliaceum. The sequence continues at coordinate 38,952,272 of CM064059.1, forward strand.
CGGATCCTGATCTTCTTGTGTGCCAACATATCTCGAGAAAAAAAACTCTGGTGTTTGATTCATGCTGAATTCAAGAGCTTCAATAAATTTAGGAGATACTCATTGCTGTCAAGGTACAGGCAACGAGTTTCTCAAGCGGGATGATCATCATTAACGACTAACGAGGTATAATTTTGGTCTCAGGTTCACTTGGCCAAACTTCCCAAGAATCTCTTGGCAAAAGCATCATTTGCAAAGAATACAGAGCAGGTAAGAAGTGTAGCATTGGACACCAAACTACTTGTTGTAAATTACCCAGTAACATTTTTGTCCTATTCTAGGTGCTACACCAACTGCCTCAAGTAATTTCTTCCTTGGATGCTTATATGGATAGGAGTTTGCAAAGGTGAGCTTCCCCACTTTATGGTGTATGCATATTATTCATTCTCTGCTCATTATAAATTTCACAATTTTTTATCTAAATTAGTCATGGAGCTTTTTTGTGCTGTATTTTATCATGTACAGATTGCAACCAATGAAGTTGAAGTTTATTTCTTCCTCTTTGTTAGGCCTCAGAAAGGGGTCACTTCACTTTTGCTCACAGCAATACAAGTTCCAAAAATCATTCCCCTAGAAGGTCAAGGATCATGCTGCAAGACAGGATGATGCAAATTTATTTGTGAACAAGAATATTGATTTCCACGCTTCCAGCTTGCATCGAAATGACTGCACCAAAACACATTGGTCTAGGACACATCCCTCAGAAAACTTAAATCAAGTTTGTACGTTTCTGTAACACACATAATGGTTCTTCCAATATCCATCAATCTAAGCCTGAACTACAAAGAAGAGTTACACAAATTGTTTAGATTCCAACCAACTAGGTTGAAGTTAATTTTGTTCCGTATCACCTCTGATAAACTCCATTTTTTTTAAAAAAATTCAGTGCATCGCAAATTAAGACTGTCACACAGCTCTTGTCAAACATGGAGAACACTCAGCTGAGATCCATCTTGCCTTCCTCTCAGATGAAGAAAGGTATCAAGAATACTGAACCTGAAGAACTCAGGGTTGAATGACATGTTCGCGGAGACGTAACCGGAGCCTTGTTTTCTCTGTCATTCTGATGAAGTTTGGATACCTCGTTTTGGAGGCGACTTTAGAAGTAACTGGCAAAAGGATACATTGCCGCTTCCTGTTTGTTCATTTGCTCAATTCGGTTCAGCAATGATGTTACTACTCTTCAGGTGCCATGTGTTTGCTGCGCTTTCTGGGTCTCTAGGCTGTAGCAATCATGTTTTCATGTAATTGTATTAATTGCTTTTAGCAGAAAATTAAGTTGTATATTGAGCTCCCCTTTCAGGATTAAGAAATTAAGCGATGAAATGTTTACTGTGGCACTGCTCTCTGAAGCATTATTGGATTTACCACGTGATGTAGCTACCTACCCTGCGTTAGATATCTTAACGCTTCGACCCCTCTCTATAAAACGGGAGGGCAGGTCCCAATGACCCAATCATTTTCCATTCTCCTAGTGTCATGATGCTACTCTCGGCTTCAGTAGTAAGCTGCAGCAGGTAGAAATCAAGAAAGGAGCACCGATATAGATTCAGGAACGAGAGGCAACTGGGAAGAAGCGATGATCAACGTAGGGGTCGGCTAAGCACGATCAACGGATTGAATTGTTATAACCAAATTGCTATTGAATATGAGAATTCATCTCCTTTTTATTTTGAAACCTTGTCTTAACAAGTTTGATGGCAGAGAATGTGCACCGTTCATCGTTGCAGTTGAAAACTGCTAGAATACTGAGAATAATGATCTTTCAAAAATCAATTGTCCAATTAGCTCCTACTCCTAGAAAAAGAATCCAAGCTGTTGGCTGCCTACACGAACTACATAATTTTACAAATTATCACCATATCTTGATTGCTTGAGCACTGGTTGCATGACAGTTTTTTTTTTTTTTTTGAAAGAGGTTGCATGACAGAGTCTCGTCCGAGTGCTCACCCCACGCACGGCGCCAGCCAGACCCTGGGGAAACGGAGAAAATTGGCGTATCCCGTGAGTCAGGCCTGAGGGCGCTATTTGCACCGTGTGAGCCAGGCCCATTTGCATCTCCTGGCAACCAACCACACGGAAACTACATGAGGAGGGCCTAGCTGCGGCAGAACCCGGGAACCCATCGCGCCTAGCAGTCCCCAGCCAATTGACCGAAGCACATGATTGAGGAACTTTCTGGGCAATCTGACTAGCAGATCAAAACCCTTTTCCGCGACAAATCGTGTGTAATAATAACCCATTATGTACTAGTATTTTGGATAATCAAAATGCACCTTATATTTGAGAATTAAGGAGTACACTAGTGGCTCAAGGCAAACAGCCGACATGAAATTGACTTAGTACGCTGCGCAACAATTTGAAAATGCTTACTCTGCCGCCTCTTTTGCTTGATCCTATGTGCCTGTGGCCAAATCGAGGTCAATTTAATTAGGTACTTCCACAGTAAGAGAAGTACTTCCAATACAAAATGTAGAAATTTGACCCATTCCATTTCATAACCTCTGACTCAAATAACACTTCTTTTGTCTTTCAGAACTCACCTCAAAAAGTACCAGTTAGAATTTTATTTGTACATCTATGTGAACGTATTGTGAACGTATTTTGTGTGTGTGTGTGTGTGTGTGTAATTAATCTGCGTCCAATGGAACACAATAGCTGCTCGTTGCAAGGCAAACCGCCGACCGTTGATTTAGTGAATTGCAGGGATGAACTTGCAAGGCAAACTGCTCATTGTAAGAAATACTACATTCTATTACTTTCAGTTCCTTGGTCCTAGACTTCCTTTTGTACCAAAATACGAAGTAAATTAAATTGGAACATTAGAGTGCAATAAAAAAGTACTTTTTGTACGAGCCTAAGTATATATGTCCACGCGCTGCTAGAGGCTATACTTGCACGAGCACCTAACTTTTTTGATAATTTTATTTGCTTCGGAATCGATTTTGGTAGTTGGATTTCTATTTCTAGTTAGACGGGTCACTGATCCCTTACATGTACCTGAAATAATTTGAGTCTGGGAGCGATACAGGGCAAGATCCACAAGCCGTGGTAGACCAAAAGTCAAAAATAAATGAAAGAGTTTAGAAATAAGTAAAGATGAAGAAATTTGGCCGGTTGCATTTAATGGTCTAGCCCATCTCTATATATGATTCATGCACCAAGAGAGAGTAAGGGAGCCTAGCCGCATCGCCGGCTCGGACGGTCCAGACCGTGCAAGTCCCTATCATTTTATAAAAAAGTTCTCTAACTTTAGAGAAATCAACCCGCAGTCCGACCTCCTCTCTCAGATAATTTTGTGAAAAATATCCACAAATTTTCTCAAAATAAACCTCCAGTCCAATCTTCCCGGTTTAGGAAAAATTGCAAAGAAAATCTTAAGTTTTAATAAAATCAATCCGCCATCCTAGTCCTCTCTTAGGAATTTTTTTGAAAAACCCTCGGATTTTAATTAAATCAAACCACAACGCATTCCCGTTACTTCTACATAAGCAACATTATACGTACAATTTGAACACCAAAACACGTTGAAATCAAAAGTTGATCAATATAGAATTTGGAAAAAAAATCAAAAACTACAACTTCATTACAGAGAAAACGCTTTCACAATTCGTTTACACAAATGCTTGCATGTGATCCGTCGTACCTACAATATGCACACCAAAACATCTTCAAATTAAAAAGTGTTCAATACAAAAGCTGCTTAGAATTTCAAAATCAACAACTTTATTATATAGTAGAATTTTAAATTCAAAGTGCTTTTATAATTCGTCCGCATAAATATTTACGAAAGATCCATTCTACCTACGATTCAGACACCGAAACATCTTTACGTCAAAAAGTTTTGAATACGAAAATTGCTCAAAATTTCAAAACCTAAAGCTTTGCTACACAACAAATTTTTAAAATTAATGATAACCAAAAATACTATAATCAAAAACATTAAATATAAGAAAAAAGATAGTTCTATTTTCATACCAAAAATAATATTCTACTTAAATAGTAGCGTCACGACAATACAGAGTCCAAAATATATACAAGTACAACCGGGCTGCAGACCATGACGCCTAACATATACAATAATTACTACTGTGTACATGAACTAAAGTCTATATCAACTAAAATCCAGCGACACGAAATATGGATCCTGCGCGGCAAAGTCGCGCGCCTTTCTTAGTTTTTAGGGATTGGCCACGTCGTAAGTGGGGTGAATTAGGGCGTATGAAACCAGTTCCTCCTAAAACATCACACGATAAATCTATATCATTTTCTATCTAAACGTTAGAAGTGTTTGAGTTAAGACAAGCTCATTAACTTCTATTTATGATCGGTAAATTATGGAAACTTGATTGACTGCCTTCAATAACCTTTGAAACAGTATCTACCCCTTTCAAGCTCAAATAAACCGCTTTTGCGCATATAATCAACTCGGTACTTGTACTACTCACTGCCAGTGCTTCATACTTTAAGCTGTATCATTGGTATACCACGTGACAAAGAAATAATTTATGGTATAATAATAAAAGTACTCTTGAACTCTTTACGTCAGCGGATCAGCCCCCTATAACATCAGCATCGTACATTGAATGCGGAGAGATTCTTACCTGTCCCTCGGGATCCAGCTGGCCAGGGAAAAGCAACTTAATATCTTACTACCCGGACCTAAGATTAGGAAGGATTGCAATTCTTGGGAAGAAACTTACCAAAGATTTTTACTTGCCCCAAGTTTGTGCTACTCTATACATTGGAAAAATAAAATTCATATAATTCAAAAGAAAAGTATGTAGTAAGTTACTCTCTACTAGAACAATGTTACTTCCTGACATTCTTGTAGTACTTCACTAAGCAGCTTCACGACACCTAAAATCATTGTTGATCAGCACAAAACAAAATTTTATTACCTACAGTACCATATGTATGCTTCTAGAAATAAATTGTTCACTTTTAAATTTATTACCTTCAGTATCAATGCACTATTTATCTTAGGAAGCTACATGTAAATTTTATTCGAATTATTTGTAGAACCCATGCACAGCATATACATACAAAATCGAGAGTTCTACCTTACAAGTTACGGCATGGTGAAAGGAAGTCAACTTTGAACATGGAACGCGAATTTTTTTTCTTTTCTATATGAATTTAAAACGATGCAAGTATTCTTACGGGTACAAGTCAGTATTCTATATGCGACGCAATTGCAGGGTTCCCTAGTTAACGTTGCATTTGGAGGCTATAAATAACACCTAGTAGCAACAACGAATGCGTCAGCCATACCATAGAGCACCACCAGTTGAAAAGCTTTCCGATCTCAGTAGATCAGATCCACCTCTTGTCTCCTCTCCAACACCAAATACTACGGCTTTCAGCAGTGTGCCACTGCTCTTAAGGCCACTGTTGCTGCCATATTCATGGTCGTGGCTATGTCCTCGATGGGGAAGCCAGCAGCAGCAGCAGGGGCATCTTTCCGCGAACGCCATTGCATCTCAGAGTGCCCTTCCAAGTGTCAAGCGAAAGCTGATAGCCGCTGCTCAGGATTGAAGTACGGCGGCTCTCAATATTGCCTCATGAGCTGCTTGGACGTCTGCAAAAGTTCATGCAAGTCCGCGTGCAATAGCGACGATCCTATGTGCCCCTCTGGAGGGACAGAGGCATGCGATCCCACCTGCACAACTAAATGTGACAATCACTGCAATGACCAGGAGAGACCTAATTACCGGCCTTGCCTTTCAGCAGTCTTCCAAGGGTGCAAGAACAGTTGCGAAGAAGGCTGCAAGGGTGGAAACTAAATCACGGGCTGAACTAATGCATGCTCTATAGTGGATACGCCTCTACTCTCTACTAGTAATTGATGTGTGTGTTTCGTTAATCTTCCTTCGGCACTGCATTTGGTAGGAGTCGTCAAGCATGTTTACTTTTCGCCGTCCTTGCATGCATCTATGTTGGGTTCACTTGTTACCATGTAAGAGTCCCGCGTGCCATATGGCATGTGGCCATGTTGTCGTTGTAAGCTTGCACGTTTTGCTTTTACGTCAAAACAAACACACCAGAAAAAAACGACGCACACCAGAGGTTGGTTGTGGCGTCGCCAAACACCGATCCTATCTTAGTTCGAAGAGTGGCTGTGTACACCTTTTTGGGTGTTTTTGTGTGTATAAAGTGTTGGTGATTTCAATTCTTGGCTCTAGTGCTATAGCTGTTGGACTATGGGCGAGCTTTTGGATGCAAGAGAGAATAATTTGATCAAAAACGGAGGGATGGCTATAAGTTTACTTTCTATATGTTTAATCATCTTTTATCCGTACAACCTCTCAAACTAAATTTCTTCACTAGGTCTCTGCCCATCCGTGTGCGTTGCTACGAACGGTGACCAAATCCTACTCAAAATAACAATTTAAGTGCACTACAACTTTAGCCATACAATTTTTCTTCACTCAGATCTTTTTATTATCATAAAAATTTTACAGAAAATCTACGTAATTACAACTCAAACATTCGCATGACTCAAGATTATCACATAAAAATATCACTGTTGGCCACAGGACCAGGAACAGATCTCACTTTGTCAAGCTAAAGCAAATTCTTTTCACTTCAGATGCCAAACTTCTATTATGCACCTGTAAAAAAAACCTTCAATGTATCTACTTCAATAACTTGAATACATGCTCCATATTCCCATTTTAGGCACTCGATTAGCAAATGAACTTATATTAACATTATGAAATCAATAAAATATTAAAATGCAGCAGACTTTAGTTAGAGTGTTAGAACATTAGCCCTCGCGGCGGCATGCCACCTGCAATCTCCACCACCTACCTCAAGTAATTACTTCCTTGGATGCTTACATATGGAAGAGCTGAGCTTTCCTAGCTTACGCCTTATGCATATTAATTTCATTGCTTGATCATTAGAATTTTACAGTTTTCTCTAGAACTTATATAGCTTTTGTAGCTGTATGTTAAAGTATATCACAACACAAGATTAGATAGAGTTTGTTCGGATTGCGATCCCTTGTACTGTCTTGCTACCCAAGTCTTGTAACTCCATATATCTTGCATGAGGAGGCTTAATGCAATACATCAAATAGTTCTACCAATTCTATTCTTCTTCGGTGTTTTTTGTGTACAGATTCCTTCCAACTAAGTTGAAGTTTTTTTTCTTCCTCTTTGTTCGGCCAGAAATGGGTCACTTCACTTATGTTTATAGCAATTCAAGTTCCAAATCATGTCCATAAAAGCTAAATGATTTGATGATATAAATTAAAAAGGACAGATAGATGATCCTTGTCTCTCAATTCTTTACCACTTTTTGTACAGAGAAATGCTGCAAGACAGAGTGATCTATTTATTTGCTAAAAGGAAGATCAAAAGCTTCCGGATTATATCGAAATGGCTCCACCAAAACACATTGGTGTAGAACACACGTACCTTACAATACTAAAATTCAATTTTTACATTTAGGTAACACACATAACGGTTCTTTCAAAATCCATTAATCTAAGGCGGAACTACAAAGAAGAGTTACGCAAACTGTTCAGATTCTAACCAACTAGGTTGAGTTTATTTTGTTCAATATCATGATAACGTACTGCTCCAATTTTTGAAAAAAGAATACAGTGCCTCTCAAATTAAGGTTGTGACAGAGCTCTTGTCAAACATGGACAACACTCAGATGAGATCCATTGTTAGGTTTAGTCCTACATCGGAAATTAATTATGGAGGAGCATAACACAATAGGTTTAGTCCCACATCGGGCCTTCGTGTTCACAAGAAGTTTTCCTCTGTCTGTTAGCCCATTAGGGAGATCGGAAGAAATTTGGAGGAAAACGAACAAAGTACATTTGGCAGTGATCGCAGTGGTTGGATTCAGAAACTGTCGAGGTTAGACGTGGATTTCTCACAAATGCCAAACGTTACCGCTGAAACTGACATAAAAGAATCGGCTCACTCACTGCAAAACCAGAAAACTGATATCGTTTTCTATGAGCCATAATCTTAAATGATTGTGTGATGTCTAACAATGCACAGCTGAATGGGTTGCATAGTGATCTGTGTAGCGTTCATAGTTCATACTAACTACTACAGTTACTATTGCTCCAAAAACAGAGTTCTTAGCTTGCGTCAGATGAACAATTTCATGCTCTCAGTTTTTGTTTCAGAATCTTCGGACTATCTTTTCAAATAAGATGGTATTCAAATTGTAGCATCTTCTGAAAGTACCCCTATTGTTTCTACCAACGCTGACACTTTGATTTCCTATTCAATCAACTATATATTGGTTAGTTGGTTACCAAGTGAGGATCCTCATGGTGACCATTTTTCAGCTAAACACGTGGATTCACATGCACACCTCAGTCGCTTTCCTCTATAAAAGCAAGGGCTGTGCAGGACCATGCCTTCATTGCCATCCATTTAGGAATCGCTAGTCCAGTTCAAGAAGTCTCCGTTTATCGTGTTCCCCATGTCCATATCAGTAAGAAACATGCAATGTGGTGGCCTGGTGGAAATGGGAGGCGCCAGGGAAAAAAGCAGCGTGGTCTACTCTGTTGGCTCAGTGCAATAGGAAAGAAGCGAGGTGTATCTGTTTGCATACAAGGTATAGATCTAATCAAAGGGCTAGTCGTTTCTTTAGTACTACAATGTGACTCTCACACACTGACATGTGGATAATACATCCGGACCCGCACTTTAGCGATCGGAGTCCCTCTGTAGTAGTACTGCAATAGTCTAACGAAAACTAGGGCTGCTGGTGGCTCCCTTCTACTTAATTTATTTCCATGTGAGGTCCTATCTGATCAGGAATTAAGCATTCAGAAGCTATCAGTGATATATATGGCTGGTCGTTTCTTTCAGCTGGTTCACCATTTAGGGAGTAAGAAGAACCGCTAGTCCATTCGAGCCAGAGTTGCTTTGTGGGTTTTTCCAAATTCTGCTCATCTTATGTACCGGTATGTCAATAACAAAAAAAAAAGTTCTTTCCTGGCTACGGTTAACAACGTGCCCAGTCACAGAATTCAATAGCTTGGCTAATCAATTTATTATGTGATTGCACCCACTAGGAATATATTGTTGTGCTATCTTGGGTTCTAATTGTGACAAACTACGAGTAATGTGAGTTTCTCAAGCCGTTTGATCGCTGCTGCCATTGTCATCATAATCTGATCACAGATTCGCTGGCCAAAGTGTCCCAAGAACTCTCTCTGGCGAAAGCATCTTGTACTGCAAAGAACCTAGAGCAGTTAGGAAGATGTAAAGTAGATGTCCGATCACTTTCCATAAAGGTCGCATTAACATTTTTCATGAATGCTTACCAAGTGTAATTTTTGCATGAATGCTTACATGGACGATAATTTGCAAAGGTGAGATTAGCAACTTTGCTCCAATAACATATCCACTCTTTTTCGCTAAGAAGTGATACAATTTCTTTAAAGCCTTGTTGTAAAACCTTGTTTAGGCATAGTTGTCCAAGTACAAATAGAATCAATTTGGCGCCTTCCTAAAGTACCCCTACTGTTTCTACCAACTCTGACACTTTGGTTTCGTATTCGATCAACTATATATTGGTTCGTAAGATAATACCGACGACTGATTTACAGAGGAGCGTCATGATGGCCACGTGTCAGCTAAACACGTGGATTCACATGTACACCTCCATCGCTTTCCTCTATAAAAGCAAGGGCTGCAGGAGTAGCAGGACCATCCTTTCATACACCCATTTAGGAATCGGTAGTCTAGTTCAAGAACTCCCGTTCATCGTTCACACCGTGTCCATATCGGTAAGAAACATGCAGAGTGGTGGAAATGGGTGGCGCCGGGAAAGAAGCAGCGTGGACTACTCCGTTGGCTGAGCGCATCAGGAGACAAACGAAGTGTCTCTGTTGCGGAGGCGCGTCATGGGTCAGTTTGCATACGAGGCACAAACCTAATCAAAGGGCCGGTCTTCTCAACGGTACAGTAAAGGGTATTTCACCACACTAAGATGTGAGTCTGAGTGTAAATAGACCCACACCTAAGTCACCGGAGTTCGTCTGCAGTACTGCAGTGGCATAACCAAAACCGGAACTGCTGGTGCGTCCCCTCTACTTAGTTTATTTCTATGTGAGGTCCCCATATGATCACAAAATTAAGCATTGAGAAGCTATCCGTGATATATATGGCTCGTCGTTCTTCCAGCTGGTTCACCATTTACGGAGTCAAAAAAACCACAAGTCCATTTGAGGCAGAGTTGCTTTGTGGGCTTTCTAAATTCTGCTCACCTTGTGTACCAATATATCGATAAAAAGAAGTTCTTTCCTGCCTAGTGCTCAGTCACAGAATTCAGTAGCGTTAATCAATTTATTAGATGATTGCAAATGCTAGGAATATATTGTGGTGTTATCCCGGGTTCTAATTGTACAAACTTACAAGTAGTGAGTTTCTCAAGCCGTTTGATCGCTGTTCTCATTGTCATTATAATCTGATCACAGATTCGCTAGACAAAATTTCCCAAGAACCTCTCTAGCGAAAGCTTCTTGAGCAAAGAACGTAGAGCAGCTACGAAGATGTAAAAGTAGATGTCCGAACACTTGCCATAAAGTTGCCATTAACATCTTCAGGTGCTACAGAAGCATACCTAGTGTAATTTTTGCATGAATGCTTACATGGACGACAGTTTGCAAAGGTGAGATTACCAACTTTCCTCCAATAACATATCCACTCTTTTTCACTTAGAAGTGTTACGTTTTCTAAAAGGGAAGGCTAGTTTACACCTCGAACTATCACAAAGGTTCAATTTTCAATCTTCAACTACAAAACCGCGTAACGAGGGCTATCCAACTGTCGAAACCGGACAAATTTGATCTTTTAGGTGGTTTTAAAGGTGGTTTTATATTTTTCTTAAAAAAATAAAACATTCTGATTAAATTAAAAAAATCAAACCTAATTCATTTTAAATCAAAAAAATTATGAAACTAGTATAATTTTTTTTAAAAAATGTAACCTTAATTATTGGTGCCTTCTCTCTATAAAAGGGGAGGGGAGGTCCCAATGACCCAATCATGTTCCCTTCTTCTAGTGTCATGATGCTCGACTTCAGTAGTAATCAGCAGCATGCAGCCATGAGGAAAGGAGCAACAATATACTATAGAGATGCATCGCTGCCTGGAATGAAAGGCGATTGGGAAGAAACAAGATAAATCTGTGCGCTGGCCAGGGGAGCAGCTTATTAGTGATCAACAAGAAAAGGCACTTGCTCTGTCTCCTATCTACACATCCGTGGACGATAGCTGCAGCCAGGAACCATGCGGCCGCGACGCAGTACACGCCACAACATTTCCTCAGCTCCTGTCCTCGATGATGTACGTACTTACCTCTGAACTGGGATCACCACGCGTTTATGTTTTTCTCTTCATTCAAAGCATCCCGCAGCGGTGTCTCTCAGCTCTGCAAATAGTTGACTAGATAAGGTTCTCAATTTCTCTAGCCTGGAAGTTTATTTCATTGCGTATAGTGCAAGAGATCGATCACAGGCACGTGGTGAACCATACCGAGAGAAAGAGCTATACAAATCCAATTCTCATCATAAAACGAGTAATACATCAGCGAGCAACAAACACAACAATAAGATATTTTATTCGTGGAATGAAATATGCAAGCAAAGCCACTGCCAAGGTGTGAAATACATCAGCAACAATCACAACCATTCTTTTCAGAAGCAGAGGTTTGATGCACATTCAGGCCAACAGAGTACAAGAAGTACCGGAGAGCAAGACAAACGCACGAGAAGGCTGACATGTGGGGTCAGCAGTTGGGAAAGGAAAGTACAACATATATACAGAGGGGACGCAAGCAGTAGTGGAGCGAGGCACCCAGAACAAGTAGAAGTGGAGATCATATTCCTCCTGACTTTCCCCCAAAGACTCCAGCCCGTCTACCTCTTGTTGTTCGTCCCGGTGCTAATCTGTAATCAAATTCACATTATTCTGCCAACCAGGGGTCACTAGTCTCTGACCATCATTTAAGTTTGACCGGTGAAGAAAACAAGTCATATTGTTTGATGGACCGGTGGGAATTGGAGGCGAAAGGAAGAAGCGGCCGATTGAGCTCAACTTTTAGAAAATCTCAAATGACGCTACCGGCACGTTTGCTGCTACATGTTGTACAACAAATCTACCCATTCCGAGTGTTTCTTAGCCCCTTTGATGTACCATAAGGCCCACTGGTAATGATTTGAGAGCGGGGTGTTTGGCCCGGCCCTGTTCTATGCTTTTTTTGTCCCATTTGGTAATATTTATTGTTCTGTAGTATGTATTTTGATTGTTTATTTCAATACTGAGACTTGTATGTTTGGGTATTTAATTTTATGCTCCAAACCTAGTTGGATCGTTACCATTTTACATGTTTCGTATTGTATTTCTAGATTGTTTGAAAAGTCAATCCAGTAGTATAATATAATTATTCTTTTAGATTGTCTTTAAATGTTATTGCATGTTGTATTGTCACATTTTTCTAAATTTCCTAATTTTTAATTATTCCATTTCCAGGGTGCTCGGCTGCAGGCTGCAACAGCCGGCCAGCAGCTGCAGCCAGCTGAGAGCTGCTGTTTGGCCCTGCAGCCGAGCAGTTGGGCAGCGCAGCCGTGGCGCAACGAGCAGGATAGAACATAGTATAGTTATTTGGTAAGGCTAGAATATTTTTGGCCAAGGTAATTCCAGTTTCTGGTAGTGAATCTTTGTAGGCTATCATATTTTATTGATATTTTATTTGAACTTGCTTCCTTGCATGATACTATTAACTTTTTTTTTTGGTTTCGTTGAAAGAAAGAATTATTCATCTAAGTGAGAAGAAACTACTGTTTGGAGCAAAGTAATATGTACCATCGTGTCCAATCATCCGCATCTGAGTGCGCTATCAGAAGTTGTAAGGTTGTGTGTGAAGCATTATTGATAAACTTACTGCAGCCTTTGGTTTCCGGAATCGTTAGCGCTTTCAAGGAGGGGAAAAAGATTATTCTGAATAATTTTCACTTTGATATATTGGCATTGGAGTTGGTGGTTGAGATATTAGAAAATATTTAGAATTCTACCATTATTTTCACTTTGATTCATTGGTGGTGGCGGTTGAGATATTAGGAAAGATTTTTGATTGAACCACATTTTAGATAACAGTGAGAATTTTTGTTGCAAGTCGACTGTTGAAACGTGGAATTATACTTTGACACCTAGACCACCACCATGATTGATGGAATCATACTCTCAGGCCTACGCTGCCCTACCAAGAGATGCTTCCCAATAAGCTGAGTTTACCCGTTGTTTCGCTTCCATGCAGGGTCTCATGCGTGCTGTGCGTGTGGTTTTCTGTCCGTGATACTAGCAACCCAAAATCGATCTAAATGGGTTTTTGCTTTCACAATAGCCTCTTGGTTATAGTTAAGGAGTAGTGCATTTCTAGCTTATATCCTAACAAAATTAAATTAAAAGACACCACATGTGTACCTCTTGATGCTCACCCCCAATAATACTAAACCTAATTTAACATTCAGCATGCCGATATAAAACCAACTGTAAAAAAAAAGCCGACTTGTATGTGAAGCAACTGTACTCTTTGATTTCGGAATTGTAGCTCACATTTGTGGAGAAAAGAAAAAAATCTGATTCCAAAATCTCAGCTCTGCGGGAGTGGTAAAAGGCCTCAAATTTTAACCTAAATAATATAAGGACCATGCTCTTATCCTATATAATTTTAAGCTAAAAATATATAATGGCTAAAAATATATAATGTTTAAGTTGGATTGTGAAGAGACAATAAAGTACTAAAACCATGATCCGTTACCACCCCTAGCTCTACCACGTGTGTGGACTTTAATTTGTGCTTCGGGGTGGTTGAGATACTACAAAAAGATTTTGATTTAAAGTCATTTTTACCACATCTCAGCTAATAGTGACATTGCAAGTTGACGGTTGAAACATTGCCGGAAGATGCTTCCTTAATAAACATATTAGCCCGCCCATTGTCCTACTTCCTTGGCGGCAAAACAGAAGGCCTCCACAGCCATTTACTAGGAATCTACCTTGTCCCTACCCACCGTTTTGCCCCATCCATGCCAAGAGTACAGTAGAGCAAGAACGTATGTACAAGATTGCAAATGGAGGGAAAATGGATACCGAAATGTAGTGGCAGGAATGGGCGGCGTCGAGGAACAAGCCGTGCCTCTCACAAGCTCCACGAGGGGACCTGTGATGCTAGCTTTTGATGTGGGTTCGGCCGGCAGCACATGGTGGTATGCTTCGACAGCGGCGGCTCTCCGACCTTGACAGCGGCGGCAAGAGTCGCAGCGGCGCAACGTGCAGGATGCCATTCCTCATGCCGGCAGCAGCATCGCAGCTATACCACGCTGGTCTCCGCTTCGGCCTAGCTTGCTCATCACTGCATTTTTCAATTGGAATTGGAACTGATACCTGATACTCTTACAGTATGCAACCAACCAAACCTTGCAATCAACCATTCCATTCCTGATTCCTGATATGATTATGTTTCCTACCACCCCTTGCACAAAACAGCACACGTGAGGGCGACAACTACGAGGGGCTGAATCTTTTTTCCTTTGCCACTGCGGTTTCTATAGTCGTTCTTATGCGTTGACAGATGATAATCTTAAGAAAGGTTAATACATAACCTATTCAATAAATGTCTTTTAATTTTAAGTTGTCTCATAGTTATTCTATAATCTCTTAATTTGCGCATACATAAAATGGAAGTTATTAGTTGCATGGTCACAGCAGCTGGTACAATGATAGAAAAATAATATAATAATCCTAAAGTTTGGCCTATAACGTGTTTGCGCGTTGACTTCATATCAGTTCATTGATCCGGATGACTCAAGCCTCAACGACACCGTGTCCACCAATAGCTCTACTCTGTTTTGAATGCACGTGAGCGAAATTTATCTGATGTAAAAGGAGTTAGATGCACAAATAGTAAAAAACTTAGCAGATAGATAAACTTAGATACATCGTCTCTCTAATATTTATTTGGGTCTAATAACTAGACAAGTAGGTACGTAACTGCGCATGAATGTAATACTTGGGCAAACTTTGATATGCTTGTAGCTGATATAGCGTGCAATGTGGAAGGGTGAAATGTTTGCAAGTAGCCCTATGGTAGTTGAATTCCTCATTGTGCTTGATACTTTGATAAAGACACGAGGGTTTTGGAGAGGACAGAAAGGCCATCGACATGGCAATGAATCACGGTGCTAGCAAGCGATCTTCCACATACCAATCCGATCTCATTGCACTCGCCACAATGATGGATAACACAATGCTCCTCTTCGATGAGCACAAGGTGTAGGCGAAGGTCAGGTCCTGTTCAGTGGTGGTGTTGAGAAGCCACTTGCAAACAGCTACTATGTGGGTGGGAAGACATGATGGTCGCACGCGATGAATTGAACAACGCCTATAGCTTCCTATAAATGCGCGGCATGCATGGGCATGTGTCCACTGCCACACGAAACCCCTACATGATGGCGGATATCGCAGTGATTGTGTGTCATACCCCACGCAAAACGACTTGTTTGCAATTGTGTATTGCATCATACTCCATCCTCAAAGTAACAATGCATGTAGGGCATAGATGCATTAAATTTTCGGGATGTTTGTTTATGTGAAGAGAGGTGGCCTAGGATGATTGCAGGTAGCTTGGCTAGAGATACGAGGATCCGTGGAGAAGAAGATGATAATAGGTACTGCAACAGGATTAAGATGAGCATGGACATTTTCAGAAAACCTCAACATGTGGGTTTAACCTCGAGTTGGGCCAAATTGTATGCCAGCATGGGTTTTTTTTGCCTGCACACATTCTTGATGACCCACTTGCACTCGCCTATCAAGTTACTACACCCAAATAAGTAATTAGAGATATGATATATCTAAGTACACCCAGCTATACCAAGTTTTTATATTAATCATGTATTCAACTGATATAAAATCATTTTTTAGTTGCAGAATGAATCATGAACAGAGTAGGTACAACTATACCCTGGCGCCTCCGTAACCCACCAACAGATATCTCCCATAAACACACGAGTTCACTTCATAGTCACCGGGAACGTGGAACGCCTCCACGTTCCGGGAACGGCGTTCCGGGGATAGGAACAGGGAACATTTTCGTTCCCGCAGTGTAAAAATTCATCCCAAATACCGTTCCTCGTTCCCCGTTTCCCGTTCCTCCATCCATCGTTCCAGGAACTCCCATAACTATGGTTCACATACCCGCTCTACAAAAGCAAGCAGGTGGCATCACAAATGCCTCCTTCATAGTTTCTATTAGGAATTAATCCCTAGTCCCCGTTCGCCGTTGTGCACCAGCATTCCCATATCAGCGGTACGCTAAAACATGCAAGATGGCAAATGGGGAAAAATAATGGATGGCAACCGAGGAATAGTAAAATGGTGATTTGGCATGGGAATGGGCGGCGTCGAGGAAGAAGCATCAACAACTACACTATCTGGGAAATTCTTTTAGATAACACTCTGTACGGGGCATGCATATATGTATAGAAGAAGCAGCTCAGTGGTGGTGGTGCTTGTAACCACGTTAATAGCTTCTGCCTATTAAGATTTGTAACATCGTATTGCTTTTCTCAATGAAATAAGTGCTCAGACACGTTCACGAAAGAGAAGAAGCAGCTCAGGATCACCGGCTTCCCAGCCGCATCACAACAGAATGTGAGTTAAGAAGACGACTAGCTAGCAGTATGGTTCTGGGGTCCACGGATTCGGTCAGCGAAATATTCGTGCATGCCATTTATTTATCAGCAACAAGCTGCTTTGGAAGAGGATATCTGAGACGATAGGAGAAAATGATTACGACGTTTTTAACATTTGTTCGGATGTAACTTTTTGGTCCATCTATAAATAACTGTTGCTCATCCTTTTTTTCGCGAACGTACTTGAGTACGTATTTCATTAAAAAAAAGCAATACGACCGTTACAAACCTTAATAGTCAGAGGCTACTAAGGCAATTACAAGGACCGCCAAGCAAATGGCGGACGACCCTAACACCAAACAACAACAGCAAGAACAGCAGGGGAGGGAATACATACAAACCCACGACCCTAGACATGACCACACCTCAGGACAAGACCACACCTCTGAACCTGCTAAAAGATACAACAACCTCGAGGGTGCAAAAGGACTACAACTCATCAAAGGTGGCAAAGCATCCATCCAACCAACACAACCAAGGTGGCCAAGTATCCGCCCAAAGCAATCACCAACAAACGCGACGACGGCGGCCAAGCATCCGCCAGAGCAAGCAAAGAAATAGTGGCAAAGCATCCTCCAGAAAACGACCAATGCAATCCAGACGAGGTGGACAAAATAAAGCAAAGGCAGACGCAGAAGCAGGAACATCCGGAGGAGAGCCGATGACCACTGCTAGGACCAGGCGAAATGTCTAGATTGTACCTACTCTAGCTCCATGGCATCGAAAATATCTCAAGGCTCAAGTGATTCTCCGAAGCAATGAGTACCTCTGTTCATAAATATATGATAACATTTACTTTTTTAAAAAAATTGACCAAAAATATTTACTACTCAATTAGTCAAATAAAGTAAAATAAGTATCATCAGATATACCATCAAATATACTTTAGGTTTGACTTTGTATATTTACCTATATTTATATATAGAAAAATGGAGCGGTAGGTGGCTTTGCGTTAGAGAACCTGATTGGCAGGCAAGTGGACCGAGGTGCCGAGTAGAACCCCAGTGCTGGATTGCTAGTTCGTGACCATGTTGTTTGATAATGGTAGTTGTAGGACGAAGAGGGGCACAAAAAGCGTATGACTGGGAGTTGGAGGCGTCAAGAAAGATGAGGCCGATCTAATTCGACTTTTGGAACTGCTCTAAGAAGCTAGCCGCACGTCCGTCCCTTTGGTCTTGGTTAGAACCCGAAATGTACCAGGTCTGTTGGTAGACATGACATGCAATTATTTGAGTTGCCAACACGAGCTGTATGGTATCGTATATGGAATGGTTGAATGGAAGCACTGGGCATAAAGTTATTCCGGCGTTGTTTTCGGAAATCGTTGGCGCTTTCATGGGAAAAATATATTGGTTCCAAAATCGTTAACGTTTTTTCTCCCCGATTGCAATTGACCCTTTTCGTCATTGTACTTACGCCTAAGGATGCAAGTGGACACCTCTAATGGTATTTTTAGGTTGATTAACTAATTAGTTAACTTGTCATTTTATTTTATTTCTCTCACCTAAATTAATTAAGTGATATGTTACAGTTGGCTTTAGCAAATTTTTGATCAACCATTACCTGAAATACATGTATACGGTATCAGTACTTAGCCTCCATGATCCTACAGGCACCAAGTGATGATTCTCAACGTGAATACATGAGACCACTTCGACTACCCCAGAAGATAGTGAGTCGAGGTTGCTACTGGTAGGACTCAGATTCGCATCCGGTCAAGATCTGTGGTGCGTCAATGCACGTGGTGGTGAGGCCCAGTGGAGAGTGAGCTAATCCGGTCAAGATTTTTTTAGTGGAACCCGCCAATCCAAATTTAAGTCCTCCCTTTGGCACGAGTGCTCATATTTTTTCTATATTTACTTTAGGATTTAACCGTATTATTTTTTCCGTGGTCAATCTCGAGATCGGCCAACTCATTCATCTAGAAGTGCTCATCATTAGAGTAGTGTTATGCTTGCGTTTATATAATGGTATTTGTGTTCTTACCCCTAACTTTGAAGTGTATTGTGATTTTGCCCTTATTTTTTTAACTTTGTAATTTTACCCTTTACTATTCATGAGTCAATGTGATTTTACCCCTAGTCAACAGTCAAAATAGGGGCAAATACACAAAAATTAAGGGTAAAATCGCAACGACTTGTGAAAAATAAAGAGCAAAATCATACAGCTAAAAAAATAAGAGCAAAACCGCAATTGCACTTCAAAGCAGAGACAAAAACACAAAAGAAACCTTTATTTAAACGTACGCGCATGTACTATGTTATTACTAAACCTTTATTTAAGTGTTAGGTGCAGTTGTACCTACACGCCTTGGTAACCCCACGTGAGATGCCTCCCATAAACATTGAGTTTACATGCTCACTTGGTGTTGCGTGGCTCCATAAAAATAAGCAAATGCCGCCTTCACAGTTTTGCTTTAGGAAGAGACTCTAGTTCCCTTTATGCAGCTGTGCACCAGCATCCGTCATCTATATCAACCTCAGACGAGAACCACAATATGACAGATGGGGAAAAATGGATGGCGTCATGTCGATCGAGGGATAGTAAAATGGTCGGTGGCACAGGAATGGGCGGAGTTGAGGAAGAAGCATCAACTGCTGCTTTCTTAAGGGTACGCCTGAGCTCGGGAGGATACAGATTTCATTGGGCCAACCCAACGACCCAATACCCAACCTGTCAAAAATAGTGTAATTATCCTATAGAGCCATGTAGCCAACCCACTGTCTTGTTGCCATGCCAGCTTGGGTTTATGCTTTGGGTAATTGGGTAACCCAAAATTTCTCGACGCTTTCCGTAAGGGCACGCGTCTCCGTCAGCTTCCTCCACTGGTCTGCGTTTCTCGCAGCTCACCGATGGTCTCGACTTTAGCTGTAGCCGCATAGGCCGAGCTTAGGGTCAGTCGACTGGCCGAAGCGTCGTCGCCGCGTTAGAGACCGCCGCATGGAGCTCCGCCAGATCGCACAGTTCAGACTTTGCTTGGATACTTAGTTTTTGAGTGCCCTTCCAATTCATGGTTGTCAGTATTTCACCTTTGTCTAACTATTTTGATTCCTTGTATCATTCTCATCATTCTACTGCTGCGCGATTTACCACTGATTTGGGCCAATTTGCTTCTTGTTGATGTGCCATAAACTTCTTGTTCCTTGTACCAGTTAATTTGTTGTCCCTCGATTCCTCGCCTTGACATGATTGTTTCATGCATCTTGGATTGAGACTATGCAGCCTTTATTTGTTCACGGAACACAGATTTCTGTACACTTTCTCTGTTTTCTCGATGGGTGTGGTCCCAGACTCCCAGGCGGCGACGCCTCCAAGCACCTGCTTCATCCCGTCGAGGAGGCCGACCCTGATGAGCAGCAATAGGGTCCTCGGATTTGGTCTGAAATGTTGGGCCTCTTTGGCCCGGTCCACGGACGTGCTCCGATTGGGGCTGGGCCTTCAAGCCCATATCATCTAGGGTTTTGTTTCCCACCGGTTCTGGTCTGTCTATAAAACGAAGGGCGCAGTCAATCCTCTTCCCCACAGCCGTCGCGCACGCGATCCCTTCCCTTCCCTTCCGGTGCCGATCTCGCTTCTTCCTTCTCGTCCTCCTGCTATCTTTTCTCCTTGTTCCTGTGTTGTACTGTTGTTTTTGGTAAGTTTTCATTTTGAGGCTTTGAGCCCTGTTATTAGGGGGATGAGATGAAAGGTATCTTGGCGATGAGGAAATAAATCCTTGTGCCGGAGACGTCCGCCGGACGCCGGTGTCGGTTGCACAAATCCTCTAAGAAGTTCTGAGCCACTTGTTTTACCCTTTATCTTCTCCCCTCAGATCTAGATTTGCTTTCTCGTTTTCGTCCCCTCCCTTGTTTTTACTTGCTATTGATTCGGTTTTGTTCTTGGCTATGTTCTTCTTGGATCTTGTTTTCGTGGGGCGTGCTCTGGTTGAATGTTGATGCGAGGTGATGATACATGTATGAAAGTCTGTCAATCCCCTGATGTCACAAAGTGATGACTCCTCATACATCCCGACAGGCTCTGATCGCATCTGCTTCCACTCTGCATGCTGGTCTCTTTCTGAATTTGGATCTGATTCATTCGTTCGCTGTTTAACTGCTTGGGCTTTCTACCTCGGATTTGATTTCACGATTGTGCCTTTTTAATCAGCTGAGCATTCTGATTGTTTTTAATTCTCTTGTGAACGTGGTTATGATGATTCCAATGTCTGTTCAGATTTAACCTTTTTTTCTTCAGTTCGAAATCATTGTGATGCATGCAAATCTCGGTAACCGGAGGCTGTTTGCGGCCTCGGTTCATTTTGGTCCACTATAAATACTGTATGAACAATGTTAACAAATTCTGCGGGACAGAAATGGCCTTGCTGGACCCGAGAGAATCCGTTAGCATATATTGCGTGTTCTTAAACTTGTTAGCACCACTGGCGGGGTTCCAAGCAGGCATCAACCAGGGAATGAACTGAATGATATTAGAACACTGACCAGGTCGGCTTGTTCTCCCGTTGCCCCCCAAACCTAAACAACTCAGATGCCCTATTTTATTGCAAAAAAAATTCAACAGTCTGATCTTTCAAAAAACTTTGTTGTCGAGGATTGATCTTTCAACAGTCTGATCTTTCATCACGGTGGCTCGGTATAAGAGCCCTAGTGCATCTTAGAAAACGATCGAGTTCTCAAAGTAGGTTCAGAGTCAATGCGAAGCGATGAAAGAAAAACGAAACACTTACGTATATGATTATATCATTGGTCATTCTTTCACCAACTGAATGCTTCTATCGATCAGAACCAAAAGCTCACCCTACACGGCCAGCAGGTGGAATACTACGCTAGTACCGTTGAGCAACATGACCTCTCCCCCTCCCATCATTTATCAAAAGCATGACCTCTCCTCTCCACCTCCTGTAAATCTGAGGCACGTGTCACTACTCACTGTCAACCGTTAAAAATGAGGCTTTGTGTATGTTAACTCGGATGTTTTAGATTTCCTCTCCTTTTCATTTTTTTTTCAAAATGTAGACAACCTCAGGTAGAATGCCCTAAGTTTGAAGCATATTCTTGCCTTGCTAAATTAATACTGCCTCAATTACAGTAGTAGTACTCACAAAACCCAATAATTTTTTTCCTAAACTTGTTTTGGTTCAAACTTGAAACATAATAAGCATGCATCATTATGAAAAAATATTAACAGTGTCAAATGTCAACATCTGTTTGTAAGTTCCATCAAAAACACTTTTAAGGATATGAGTATACAAATTCTCAATAATTCAACCATACACTAGAAACTAGAAAGCCACCCGCTTTTATACTAGCATCGAATAACCGGAAATATTAAAGGGCATTTGTTTTCCTACCCCTACTTTGAAGAGTAATTGTGAAAAGTAAGGGGCAAAATCATAAAATAAAAAAGGGGCAAAACCACAATTACACTTTAAAGTAGGGGCAAGAACACAAAAAAATCAATGTACCAGCTAACCACCACATATATCTCCTTATGTAGGGCATCGAGCAACAGGGTCGAGCATGGTGCTTTGTCATTCACTTTCACCATATTTCGCAGTCCATATCAAATCCCATACAATAATGGAAAAGGCTGATATAGGAGGTAATCCTAGTTGCTAGAGGAGCATAATATTGGATGATTGGGAGTAGGAGGCGCCTGGGAAGATCAAACAACTTTAGATGGACCATCCTCTCGGTTCAGTAACGGCAGTAGTGGAGATACCTATTTCTGTTGCCTCAATTCCGGGAATCAGATCGGTTCCTTCCTCTGCTAAGGCTTTGGTTTCATCGTATTGACTACGAAAGGTACGGTGTAGGTTCCCACGTCTGCCTTGTATCTTGATTGTTGAAGAGACGACGGGCGACGGTTTCCCATGTGGTATATCCTGAAGAGGACGACATGTTAATGTTTGACTGTGACTGAACTAAGTTGCCATGCATGGTACTCAATGCGCTAGACAAAATCGATACTGAGCAAGAAATTGATATACATTGTCTGTAATGCTGTGAGTAACGTAGCGATGCAGACTAAAATATATAGAATGCAACAATGATATGAACTATATTTCTTCAATGCTATAAATGACAACTAGGAGTAAACTGAGTTTAAAAACTCATCATTTTGTAATTTATTACTGTGTACCAGTGTGTAGGTACTAAATTCAAATAATTGTCATGTTTATCTTCTGAAGACAAATGGTTGTAAGAATGTAAAGACTAAGCATGATTATGCCTAAGGCTGGAACTAGTTCAATTTTTCTTTCAAAAAAATAAGGAAAAACTTGTATGATTCTCTATCTTTGAAATATGTGAGCCAGCAAAACTTTTGAACATAGTAATTT
Organism: Panicum miliaceum; assembly: GCA_032594955.1. Lineage (NCBI taxonomy): Eukaryota > Viridiplantae > Streptophyta > Magnoliopsida > Poales > Poaceae > Panicum > Panicum miliaceum. Next base: position 38,975,388 of record CM064059.1, read on the forward strand.
CCTATGGTAAATCAACGAACTGCTGGATGATGGATGGATGCACCGTCTGTTGCTGGTGATGGCTTGATCTGAAGGTTGTGGCCTCTGTTGACAATGGGCCTTGGCTTCATGAGGCTGTCCTCTGTAGTAATCAGATTAAACTCAGCAAAGGAAACAAATTGCAGCGCACCTCTATACATGTACACCACTTTTGCAAATTTTTTAGTGAGATTCCTGTGTGTGCGAGAGCTTAAGATGTTCTAGGTTTGTTCTTTTTTTTCTAAACCCTAGAACCAATATCCTCATGCAACATAGAAATCTACTCCCTCCTTTTATTACATGTCACATTAGCTTTGTCCTAAATCAAACTTATCCAACTTTAACCAAGTTTATAGAAAAATATAACAACATCTACAATACCAAAATTGTTTCATTGAATCCATTATGAAATATGTTTGTATAGTGCATATATTTGGTATGTTGCTACATTTTTCTATAAACTTGGTTAAAGTTGGATACGTTTTGACTTAGGACAAACTTAATGTGATATGTAAAAAAATAGAGGGAGTAAATGCACTCAAATCTCAGCAACCTTTTTTAAGCTCAATCAAAACACATTGATTATATTGTACACCTCCGAAAACCTCACTCTTTTATGATACCGGGTCGCCATGAATGAAAGCCAAACTAAACTCGACACACGTCTCACTGATAAGGCACTGTATACAAGGTTGCAGATTGTCCATACCAATACCAAAAAGATATATAGCGATGGTGAAAATATTACATGATGATAATAGAGAAACACCTAGTACACAGGCTTAGGTTTGGGAGACACCAGAAGATCATGTGACAATTGGTTTCTCTTGACATCTTCGGCAACCGGAGAAGTACTAGCCGGTGACCAATTGCTCTTCTGATCTCACCTTGGAGCAGCAGCTGCAATGATGAAACTAGCTTGCGTTGCACCCCTAGAGTTTGCATCACATGTTTTAATTTGTTAATTTGCGAGGATGAAGAAGCAACCACTTCACATCATATTCCTAAATTTATATCAACAAGTAGCATGTCACGACAGCAACCAACAAACAAAAATGGACAGAGACGGAACATACGGAGGCGGCGAGGAATAATTAAGTAGCATAGGCACGTCTGAAAATCATTTTTTACCAGAAAAGATAAATATTTGTTCAAGCGGATTAAAACACTTTTTGTACAGTTGAAAATAAATCTGCCACTGGAGTGATATATAAGAGTCCAATTTTGACTCGTAGATCTTAATTGGAGCTGACGTGCCTCTTAGAGGCTTGAGTACGTTGAGGATCTTTGATTACAAAAGAAAAATGGAATGGTTAACCCGCTAGTTTGGTTTCATGTGAGACCTTTAGGGTGGGGGCAGGAGTTTGCTAAAACGTTGCACTCTCGCTCTGTTACCTTCAGTCCTGGAGAAAAAGAGTGTGATTGTGGTTACACAATTAATGAATAAATATAACTAGTACCCTGTTTCGCATGGTATAAAAATAACATATCAGTCCAACTCGTAGTGCAGAGGGCATGCTGTTAATAGTGGCCACACATATGAAAGCAATGGAACGCAGTAATGATGAGGAACATCAGAACATTGTAATGGAGGCTTTCTTTCAAAAAAAAAGTCCGGGCAGTCGGCATGGGAGACTTCAGGAAAGCAGCAGCCCACCGTTTACCTCTTCTATCCCTTCTAGCAATCTAGCTGATGCCCTATTTGTTTGAGCTTGTAAGCTTTTGGAATATCCAAAAATCATATGCTCTCGGAAACTAAAAGCAAAAAAGCTCATAGCAGGATGATTCTGCCTTTTGCCTTTTGAGATCATTTAACTTTTGGAAGTCCCAAAAGCTAATGATTCAAAAATATCTAGAAGCGCAAATAAACAAGACCTCAAGCAGATCCGTTGTACATGTATACATCATTTGTCATGATATTAGTGAGACTTATGTATGTTCAGATGTTCTTGATTTGGGCCTTGCTAAAAGAATCACAGCCGTCGATTCTAAAGCAGATTAGATATTTAAATAATAAAAATAATATGAAAAGAGAAAATTACGTCGATCTGTTCTTCCCTAAACGGGCGCTGAGCCGCCAGCAACTGCGTGCGCCCCGCAGGGCCACCCGTCGCCCACCGGCGTCCACGAGCGCTACAATGCCTGCTCGATCTGGTTCTTCCCTAAACAGAAAAGAAAGGAACGGGAAAGGGTCAGAGAAGGAATTGACCTAGATCACTCAGATGGTGATGAAGAAGATTTTGGCGATAGAAATAAGGTTATTGTGCTGCAGCCAACAAGAGTATCTCAGTCTAGTACCTCTAGAGCTGTAGCAGGTGATGTCACAATTGAGAAATTCTACAAGGCTAGTACTATAGAAGAATCTGTTCAAAGAGGATCTAATGTGAGCCAAAAAGTTCAAACAAAGCTAACAACTCAGAAAAGAGAAGAGAAGAGGGATAGAACTTGTGAGTCTATATGCCAATTTTTCTATAAAGCTAGTATTCCACAGAAAACAGTCAACCTTCCTAACTTTGCCCACATGCTTGAGGCAATTGGATCTTTTGGTAAAGGTTTGAAAGGGCCTAATACATATGAAATGAGTGTACCATTCTTGAAGAAAAGGAAACAAATAGTGTTGGCTACATTCAAGAACCATCAGGAATCATGGCAACACACAGGTTGCACAGTTATGACAGATGCATGAACAGATAGAAAGGGCAGGGAGTAATGATTTGGTAGTGCATAGTGCTCATGGTGTCTGTTTCTTAGATTCTGTTGAATGCTCATCTGTTAGGAAAGATGGAAAATACATATTTGACCTTGTGGATAAATGCATTGAAGATATAGGGGAGGAAAGTGTTGTCCAAGTAGTCACTGACAATGCTAGTGTCAATACAGCAGCAACAAGTCTTTTGGCAGCAGAGACCCTCCATATTTTGGAATGGATGCGCTGCTCACTGCTTAGATCTCATGCTAGAGGATATTGGGAAGCATGGGCCAGTTGAGAAAACCATTGCTAGTGCAAGACAAGTGACTACATTCTTGTATGCTCGTACAAGGGTGTTAGATTTGATGAGGAAATTTCTTGGCAAAGACTTGGTGCGCTCTGGGATCACTCGATTTGCTACTGCTTATTTAAATCTGAAAAGTATGCAAGATAATAAGAAGGAGTTGACATGGCTCTTCAGATCGGATGAGCTCAACGAATTGGGTTACTTGAAAAAAGCAAAAGGGAAGAAAGCCAATAAAGTGGTGCGATCTGAAGCCTTTTGGAAGAATGTTGACGCTGCTATAAATTTTTTTGAGCCATTGGCTAATGTGCTTAGGAGGATGGACAGTGATATACCAGCAATGGGATTCTTCCATGGAAGTATGCTTGAGGCAAAGAAAGAAATATCTGAAAGGTTTAACAATGATGAGAGTAAATTCAAAGTTGCTTGGGATATTATTGACAAAAGGTGGACAGCAAGCTCAAGACTCCACTTCACTTGGCTGGGTACTATTTGAACCCCTATTATTATTACCCAAAAAAGTTAGAGATTGAGCATGCTGGCACATTTAGAGCAGTTGTAATTAACTGTGTTACAAAGTTAGTTGATGATGAACAAACTCAAGACAATATCATTGAAGAAATTAACATTTATCAGGAACAAAACGAGTCATTTGGACATGAAATTGCCATAAGGCAGAGGAGAAACAAAAACTTCAATCCAGGTGAATAAGTGAATCTAATATGATTAATGAATATTATATTTTTATTGTAAACACCATTTAACTCTAAACTTCTTTATGCAGCAAGATGGTGGCTCAATCATGGCACATGTGCACCAAATCTCAGGATATTGGCGATGAGGATTTTAAATTTGATATGCAGCTCCTCAGCTTGCGAGAGGAAATGGTCAGTATTTGAACAGGTATGAAAAATATTCTTCTGTTCCATTAAATTATAGCTAAACCAGTAACTCACATTATTTTTACTGAAACAAGTTGCTTTTGTTCACCTACACACAGGTTCACACAAAGCGGCGCAACAGACTAGGACATGATAGGATGAGGGATCTTGTATTTGTCAAATTTAACTCTAAACTGCAGCAAAAGAGAGAACAAGTGTAGAGATACTTTATGTTTGTCTAATCTTTATTATGTACTGAACATCTAAGCCTTTTGCTTATTTGATGATGTAATGAACTTTATGACCTGTATCAGTTTGTTGATGTTCTGAGCATCTAAATTCTGAATTTAATTACTCAATTTGCAAAACAGCTAAATGAGATTACCTGGGACTATAGCCCGCTATACCTTTAGTTTAGCCTTTGAAAGTCTAACCGCTAAGGGTTCTTAGCCTGCTATTTTAAATATTGGCTGCGCCGCCAGCAATTGCGAGCGCCCCACAGGGCCACCCGTCGCCCACCGGTGTCCACGAGTGCTGCGACGCCTGCTAGCCATCCCATCCGCATCAGGCTGCACCGGTGGTTCCATTCACATGCAGCACCTGCACAAGCCATCTCGCCGGTCGCCGTCGTCCACGGTTGCATAGATCCGGAGAACAACGATGTCTTCCGCCCACGGCCTGTCCACACAACGAGTCAAGCACACGCCAAGCGTGCACCACCGCCATGCCGCACCTGGCACGTTTACGTTAAAAAATGAAAAATACCGAAAGCACCTGCCGCTCGATGCCACGGCTGAACAAGGCATCACGATCCAGGAACCCATTCACTAAAGAATGAAAATAGTGATAATAAATAGCCATCATGCACAACAAATAGTGTCACGCTCGCATTACATTATGCTCTTTATCTGTCACGTTGGATTTTTTAGGTTAGATCTAATAGGAAGTTAGTTCCTATATTTTATCTATTTTTAGAATTAAATATATATAAATACTATCACCTCCTATGAGGTAATGCTTCATTTTAACCACCAAGATCTACGGTCCACAGTTATTCTGAAGTACCGTAGTAAAGCCCTCTTGATTTTCTCTTCTTTCCTTTTTTTTCAAAAACACTGGAACGAGACATGTTCACAAAATTGCTACTGGCTCAATAGCAGAGTAGTACTCAAAATCTAATTGGCATCCAGGGAAGCTTACTTTTTTTCTATTAAACATAAAAAATGTAGCATTACGAATAAATATTTTCAGCGTCAATTCCAAATATCATTTTGCATGTTAAACCAATAAATTTAGAAAGATATGAGTTGAAAAGTTTTTCTAAAAAAATACATGTATAGTACTGAGTAACTAGCTAGTAGGAACATAAATGTCCCTGCAAGTTTTCACGTACGTCTGCCTATTTATACGGGGTATATATTGAAGTTTTGGATTGAGCAACACCCTCCGTCACTACAATATCTCGCAGTCCGGGTCAAAAAAGGTAGGAGCCTAACACTAATGAGAAAAGTTGGATGATACTAGATGGGGATAACATAGATTGTGTGGTGGTGTTGGGGGGTGGGGGTGGGGGAAGGTATGGGAATGCGAGGCGTCTAGGAAGATCACGAAACGTACCACATCGACCACTGGTGGAGACTCGGAAGCAGACCGTGTGGACATCATCACCGAAGCTGTATTGCGCGGAGTACGGCATCGTAGCGACGCGTAGGACTCCATGCTTGCGCCAGCTCCCTCTTGGCTTCTCTGCTCGCTCTGCAGGCCTCGTACAAGGACTTTGTTCCAGCGCTTGCGGCGGACACTTGCCTTGTGAAAGACGACGGAACATGCTCCTTTCCTTCCAGATCATCATCTACCAGCCATGCACTCATGCTCTGCTTACTCTCCTCTTTTATTAACAGAAGCAGGCAGGTTTACTGCCGGTCTATGTATTGATAGAGAATATAAAATATAGACAAAACAACAACTACAATACTTACATAACAACTAAACTCAACCAACACCTGATGAAAGTAATGCACGATGAACACCACTTGATTAGAAAACCACTAGCCATAACACGGGCACCAAGAGCCTTCCTCCGCCCGGCTGCAACAACCACCCAGGGTTACCATAGATGTCTCCAAGAGGAAAACGATATCCACAGACGCCGCCAATACCAACCAAGAATCCGGCACAAGATTTATCAACCATAACCTTCAAGGTGAGGAGAGAGACATTGCACAACAATACCACCAACGAGGGATGCGGCATCAAAGACGTTGCCATTATCAACCTCACACTACTATAGATTTATTTCCACCGTCGGCCCTAAACCCCTCATCACCGCCAGTTTAGATGTCGGCGGTGAGTCGCCGCCAACACACTATCGCGACTGAATCGACCAAGCCACAAGCATGCCTAACTTGTCGATAAGATGCCAGCCACCACGAGCCGCCGCTAGCATACCTAACACCAACCACCACGAGTCACCGTACCAAGTTGCTACACCAAGGCAAAGGTCTGTCCACTGCGGCACAACCATCACCCAACAAGCTTTAGGCCTCATTTGGAAACCGCTGGATTTTCAGAATCCATAATCTAGAACCTGCTCCAGCTTCCAAACAGAGCAGATTTTAGAGTGGATTTGGTGTCAAAATTTTTGGATTCTTAGAATTCTGGAGCCGGCTGCCTACTAAAAATTACCATTTGCCCTCATCCATTCTGCAAAGATTAAGGGAATTTACTACTTCTAGGTTCCTCCACCTCTCTCCCGTTCCTCCACCTTCCAAACGCCGATCCAATCCCCGTCGCCCCCTGATTCCGCCTGTCGTCGAGAAAATTGCAAATTTGGGATTGGAAACATGGCGCTTCACAGTTTTGTCATTATTTCTAAAATAAGGCTTCAAACATATGCAACTTGATTCTACTATCATTGAATATATTTTCTCTCTTTTCTATTTTCTTTTTCATGTATTTGCGACGTGATTGACTGTATTGGCCTTCCTATTTTCTTTTGCACCACAATCCATCGCCTGCCTGTTTGCATGCGCCTGCTCCCCTGACACGCCTTGCTCCCTTTCCACCGCCGGCAGGCAGGCAGGCAGCTGAGCGCCGGCGCCCTTGGCAGGCAGGCAAGGCTGCAAGCCGCCTCCGCCTGGGCAGGCTGGCTGGCAGGCCGCCGCCGCCTGGGCAAAAGTAAAATAAAATTGTGGCCTCTAGATCGACGAGAAGAAGCCTGGAGCCGAGAGAGGGACCGTCGCCTGGAGCCGAACGGGAGCTGGCACTTCCCGCTCTGCTCGACTGCGCCCAGGTCCTAGCTCGGCCAGGGGCCGGCGGCTGCATCGGCCAGGGGCCCGGGGCGGCGGCGGCCAGGGGCGTGGCGCAAGCGGCCTCCAGGAACGTGGCGCAAGCGGCGGCCGAGGCCAGGGCTGCCTCGTCGGGCGGATGTATGGCGCCGGCGCCGGCCCTAGGTCACGAGAGAAAGCCGCACATATATACGAAAAGAAGATAGAAAAGAGAGTAAATATAACTAATGGTAGTAGAATCAAGTTGTATGTTTGGAGTTCTATTTTTACGAAATCAATATTAGTATTGCAAAACTGCAAAGCGCTTTCAAATTTACAATTTTCTCCTCGTCGCCGCCCGGCTGCTCCCCGCCAGCGCCGCCCGTCGAGGAGCCAGCGGTTTTCGCCCAGGCGGCCGTCCCTGTCCACTCGGCTCTGTCCCCGCCCACGGCCGGCCCGGCGCCGCCGCTCCCCGCCGCGGCCAGCCTGCAGACTCACGCAGGCCCCCCGCTTCTCCCCGCCATGGCCAGGAGGCCCCGGTGCCGCCGCGGTGGGCACCGCTCCCCACCGCGGCCAGCCCGCAGGCTCGCGCAGGCGCCGAGCCGCCGCTCACCCCGCCCGCGCATCTCTCCCCAATCCCCATCATGACCAGACGCTCCCATGGTTCTGGGATTCGGTCCGAAATGACTGAATTTCACTGAAATTCGCTCATTTTAGTGAGGACCGAAACGAAACCGAGTCGTCTCAAAAATTTGATCGAAGTTGAATTTTTATGCCATGACTATGGTCCATACAGTCCACGTACTCCTCTAGACTTAAAAATATGAATAAACTCTAATTATAGACTTCTTTTATGCCTCTCTCACTTTATGATAGTTATTGAATGCTGAAATAGTATGGATTCACCGTCTTTCTCCTTAGTTTCTCGTCATATCTCCCCACCATCTACCACAGAAGTGATCAATGCCTAAATTTACATCAAGTTCTATCCAAATTTTATTTAAAAATAAATTCGTTGATCGATCGAACAACTGAATCCGGTCCGAAATTTCTGAATTTTGATAGCAACCGAAATTTTTCCGCTTTGAATCCCAGAACCTCCGCGGTCCAACTTCCCCCGCACCCCCTTCCACGTCTCCTCCCCCGCCGCCCGATCTGCAGCCCTTTTGCCTACTCCCCGGCCAAGCCTTCCCTCCCACGGTCGGCCACGCGCTGCTCCTCGCTGGCGGCCGCCCGGCCCCGCCCACGTGGCCGACCATCCTGCGGCTGACCAGGCGCGTGGCCGTCGCAAAGCTTCCCTGGCCGCGGCCGGCGAGGCGCCGCTCCGGCACTCGCGGCCGACCAGGCGCGTGGCCGTCGTAGAGTTTCCCGGGCCGTGGCCGACGAGGCGCCGCCTCGTCACTTGAGGCCGATCAGGTGCGCGCGGTCGCCCCTAATCCATTAGACGTCGTTACTCGCCGGATCCACGCAGGCCTTCATCGCGAGCCTGCGCCCGCGGCCGGCATGGAGTCGCTCTTCCGTGCAGCAGCCGGCCAGGAGCCGCTCGTCCGTGCGCACCGGCGGCCGTCCCCTCTGGGCGCCGCCAGTCCCAGCCCGGGCGCCCGAGCGCCCGTCCCCTCCGAGTCGCCGCCAGTCCCTCCCGCCCAGCCACGTTCGACACGCTCGCCATGGAGCCAGCGTTGAAGCAGCCCATCATTGATGTCTCCAAAGTGCGTTCCAACTCCACGCTGCAGTGGAGTGGCTGCTCACCTCCATGCCCGACAAGTCCATCCTCGTCATCGACCTGACTGAGTGAATATAAATCCTAGAATTTCAATTCCTGTAGGCGCGCGACAACGTCTAGGAAGAAGCAGAACGCATGCGTAGGTTCAGCAACATTAGTGCATTGCGCTGCAGCAAAGGAGCGGATATCTATTGTGGATGCGGATTGCATTCACTCGGACGTGTTTGTTTTGGATACTTTTCTTAAAGATAATGGAAGAAAATCCAGCTTCAACCTCCTCAATGAGAAGGAAACAGTCCACGTTTATTACAAACGTTAACCAAATGTTGCTCACATCAAGAGTAATTTTGCTGTAGGACACTCTTCAATATCGGTTTTTGCTGATGGACATCATCCAATATTGTCTTTGCTAGTGGACATTGTACAATTATACTTATTTGCTGCTGGACATTAAGTCTATTAAAATACTAATTTTTTTAGGATAGAGGAGAGAGGTGAAATGAAAATGACCATAATGCCCTTGGAACATTTGGTTCGATCCAACCTGGATATGGAGCGGCGTGAACTAATTAATCGACTCTGCCTGAACCTTTTCTTTTTCTTTATCCAATCAATCCTTTCTTCGCCTCTCCGTCCATGATCTTATCTCGCACGGATGCGCGTACCTTGATAGGATTTGCTTGTTCAGGCAAAGAAACCATTAGCCTGCCGTTAGCGGCGGACGCCGGCGGCATGTGGTGGGCTGCCGCCTGCTAGAAGCTCTGCAGAGCATCCAGTCCACCGACACGAGCCTGTGGGAGGAGGCGAACAGGTCGCCGCCGCCGCCGTGCCGGGTGGCTCCGGTGGAAGTGGTCGAAGGACATGGTGCCTGAGGGCGGTGGGAAGCCGTAGTTGCCTGCGAAGCTGATAACCGGGCCCCGAGGACATCGACGGGGGCGCGGGGATGCCCTTAGAACCGCGGCACCATGGTATGGAAGCCAGCCGTGGCCGTGTTCAGCAGCATCACGGGTCCGTCGACATCCAGCTGCTGCTGGGCCGCCTGCTCGGCCTCTCGCCGGATCCGCCCGAGGTCGGCGGGCCGCCGCAGTGGTGGCGAGCTCGGGCCAGGAGGCCGGATAGGGAGGAAACTGATCGGTGGACCCGATTTAACAAGGGTAAAATTGATGTTTTGCACTCCCTTAGACCACAAATAGATATTTGAAAAAAGTCTATTTTACTCAATTCAACAATTTACTTTGTCCGCTTAACCTCTTAAGAAAAATTTAAGAAAGATTTAAGCTTAATTTACTCCCCCAACAATTCCAGTTAGTACAATCTACCCCCTAATGCTATTTTTTTCTCCGTATACAAATTGAATTTTAAGTTCAAATTTTATGAGTGGATAGAAAACATGATGCCCTATGTTAAAAAAATATATTAAGATTTTTTTATGGTTATTTTCATAAGTTGGAAACATATAACACAAAATTTATCATAAAATTACAATTCTACATAAAAAATATTTATAAAAAAATATAATGTATTTTTCTAGCATAGGGCATCATATTATAAGTTACACTGCAAAATAAGTTCAAATTCCACTTGTATGCGGAGAAATAAAAGAGAGAAATCTTAGTAGGGGTAGATTGGACCAATTGGAATAGTTTGGGGAAGTAAATTGAGCCTAAATTTTGTTTAGAGGGTTAAGTGGATAAAGTAAATCGTTGAGTGGAGTATAATGGACTTTTTCCTAGATATTTTATTGACTATAGTGTCTTATGGCAAATTGCCGTAAAGGAATAGTGTCTTCCAGCAAATACAAGAATCTCTATTTCTATCTCTATCTTTACTATTACTAAAGCAAACAATGATTCCTTAGTCCGTCAATCGAAGTCCTAATTGAAATCCGGTTGACTGTATGTTGAGGTAAGGGTCCGAAATTATTTAGAATTAGCGCACCGAAATCCTCAACTGATACGTACTATATTATTAAAAAATATATATAATATATATGCTAATTAATATACTTATATGGCTTTCCGTAGCAACGCACGGGCATATTTTTTCTAGTACAAGAATAAGTGATGTCTTTTAGCCAATACCACACTTCTAGAGTGTCCAGGAGCAAATTTACCCATGTTAATAATAGTTGAAGATCTCTTCAACGCTTACTGTAGTGTCTCAAACGATGAACAATTGCACTAACTGCTGACTCCAATATTTAGGAAGATGAAAATCCATATTATCATTATTAAACACTGTATGGTTCCCTACTTAGCTAGCCCTAAACAAAGTGAGGAAAGTCAGGGGTGTTTGGATCCAAGAGGTTAATTTTAGCTCACTTATTTACATGCCAAATAGTAGGACTAAATATAAGCTAATTGTTGATCTAATTACACAGAGGATGGCTAATTGGTCGTTCAAACCCATTAGCCTTTGATTAGCTCTCATTATCCTATATTTAGCTCCATTAGCATATCTAGAGCTAAACTTTAACACCTCTATTTTAGCATATCCAAACACCCCCGCAGTCTTGAGCGAGAAGGCTTCAAACTTCTTGCTGTGGTAAGCGCACTGGGCTCACGGGATGAACGCAACGCAACGTAATGCCAGTGACGTTCGAATGGTGTCACCGCTGTACCGGCAAAGTGGAGAGACTGATCAGATCCGGACGTCTTGAGGAAATCAAAAGGACCACATACCTCCAAGGCTCGACCATGTAATCTAGAAGCAAAATAAAGATATCATACATATTGTAGCAAAAATTGTGTTACCGAGGGAAACGAATGCTTAGGAGTATCAGATAAGAAGATTACATTCTGCTACTGATATCGTTCGCCTTTCTTTCACCAACTGAATGTTTGTATCGACGGTTTTTCGGGGGGAAAAAGTGATAGTATCGATCAGAACCAAAAGCTCCGTACACGGCCAGCAGGTGCGTTCCTTATAAAGGCTACCACATGTCCACATCTGGTTCTAATCCATCACTCCATCAGTGAATGCATGCTTCTTATCTGACGAAAACATCTGCATTTTGCTCTGCTCCGTGGAGTAACGTGGTATGTATAAGTATTGCCACCAAATCCACCCGTTCCTCATGTATATGTGCACGCTGCTACGCTATTACGGTTGAGCGACTGGACTAAGCTTCTTCTTCTTCTTTTTTCTTTTTTTTTTTTTGAGGGCAAGCGACTGGACTAAGCTAACATTGAGCGAATGACCCATCTGAAGCATGCTAACGATTGACTGTGGCTGGACTAAGCTGTAATGCGTGGTACTCAACTTGTTAAATAGAGCCCAGACTGAGCAAGAAATTGATATGCATTGTGTGGAATACTGTGAAGAATGTAGCAATGCATGTACCACGTTTAGAATACAACAAGGATATGAATTGATGCAACCGGTGAGGTTGCGGGCGATGGCTCAATCTGAAGGTTTGTAAGGAACTTTGCAAGGAATATGGTTTTGTTAGATCATGATTGTGATTTTGGTGATCGTATGATAATATAGTATATGGACTAACGATGATTGTGATTTTGGTTATCGTGTGATAATATAATATATGAGACTAACGAGTTTATGAGCTCAAGTTTGTAGGACTTCTATGTCATATGGTTCTATGTCATATGGTTGGAGTTCAATCCATATACAAGACAGTCTAAATCGTAGTCCAAATGACCGCTGCGATGAATTGGATAAGTGACAGCAGAAAAAGGGTGACCGGTTAAACCGACGGTATGAAAATTGAACTGACCGGTGCATTAGGGAGATGCTACTGTGATCAAGTCAGTAGCACCGGTTTAATCGACGGAGCATCGGTTGAATATGTCGGTGCATCTGTCGAGTGCTATGACGATCAAGTGAAGAAACACAGAGGCACCTGTTGAACCAACGGTTAAAAAGAAGGCGTCGGTGCATTGGTAGTTTACTAATACAGAAGCGTTTGGAGTTGGAGAAGCTGAAGGTCTTCAGCACCGGTTGAACCGATGTTGCGTCAGTGCAATGTGTTGGTGCAATGACGCAAGCAAGCTAAGGCATGGCAGAGAGACGTTCAATGGCTAGCATGCAGATTCAGAGTGACCGGTTAAACTGACGGCTATGACCGGTTTATCTGACACTTTAGATTTTTTGGCAGAAAAGCATGCAATGGCTAGTAGTGGATCTCTAGCCTATAAAAGGCCTCACCTAGGGTCATTTGAGGTGGCTGGAGTTCGTAAGAAGCTACAGAAATTCTGATGAAGTTCTCCTAGCCAACTAAAGAGCTCATTAATCAAATTCTTAGGTTTTGCACAAGCTTAGTGAGGCGTAGTGCTAGGCTAGCTTTAGAGAGAGTGTGAGAGTAAGGTGTTGTGATCTTGTGATGGTTCTTAAGTGAACATCAAGCTTGTATCTCGGTGTGCCGGTTCCTTGGAGTCTTCGTGGCTCGCCGGCAAGTCTTCGACCCTCCAGCTTGGTGTGGAGCGGCGGCAATAGCTTTGTGCGGGGACGAGGAAACCCCTCCTTCATGGGAAGCTCCGTAGTAGATGCGGCATCAAGGTGACCGGGAGACTTGGCGTGAGTCTTAGTGGCCGAGCCTTTGTGGCAAGTCAAGAGGAGTCCCAGAAGAGATTTGGTGACCGCGAAGCAATACTGTCAGTGAGTGCTTCAACAACATGGATTAGGGGTGGGTTAGTGCCTACCGATACCATGGAATAATTCCTCGCGTCAAGAGTTTGCTTGCTCTCATTCCCTCCTTTACGTTTCCGCATTTCATATCTGCAACTTGTGTGTCTTTACTTTCTTAATGTAATATCTTGCTAGGATTGGTTATAGGTTGCAAAATTTGTTTTGGATAAGGGTTTTACACTAGATGAATCTTAGCTGCACATCTAGATAGTTGTTCTAGATTGTGTTTTGTGGAAACTAGTTTGAACGTTTTAGAATAGCGTAATTCACCCCTCTTCTTCTTAGGCTACATACTTTCAAGGTTATTTCTACTGCTATGACTACGGGGTCTCGGCTTTTTCGGGGCTATCCTCTGTATTAAATTCTTTACCTCAGCAAAGGAAATAAATTGCAGCCCAGCACGATACATGTACACATGTGCCCTCAAAAAATAGTTTTTAAATGTATCGGTGGCATTCTTGTGTATGCCAGAGCCTCATATGTTCTAGGTTTCTCCGTTTTATTCTACTCGTACGTGCAACACAGGAACCTAAATAATAGTAAGCGGGCATTGGGTCTACTTTTAGTTTTGTTGGAACGCAAGTATAAGGAGAAAGTATGATGCAGTCAAATCTCAGAAAAACACATTTACTGTCTACCTCCCAAAATATCACTCTTTTATGATACCCAGTGGCCATGAATAAGTGCCAAACTAACCTCGACACACACGTCTCGCTTAGTCACTATATATACAAGGTTGCAGATTGTCCACACCAATACTAAACGGATATATGTATAGCGATGGCAAAAGCACTACATGATGATAACAGAGAAACACCTGGTACACACGTTTAGGTTTAGGAGGCACCGGAAGATCATGCGACAATCGGTTGCTCTTGACGTCTTGGACAAACTTGAAAAGTAGTAGCTGGTGACGAATTGCTCTTGTGATCTCGCGCCCGAGCAGCTGCTGCAACCACTACGCATCATGCTCCTGAATTTATATCAGCAACTAGCATGTCGCGGCAGCAACTAACGAAGAAAAATGGACGGAGATGAAACATACGGGGGCCGCGAGGAATAACTAGCCTAGGCTCGTCTGAAAATCACCTTTTAGTGGAAAAGGTAATGCTCAAGCGGGTTAATACACTTTTGTACAGTTGAAAACAGATCTGCCACCGGAGGGTGGTAAGAGTCCAATTTTCACTCGTAGATCTAAATTGGAGCTGAAGTGACTCTTAGAGGCTTGGGTAAGTTGAGGATCTTTGGTTACAAAAGTAAATGGAATGAATAACAGAGTCTGATTATGGTTACACAATTGATGGATGAATATAACTTGTACCCTGTTTCGCATGGTATATAAAAAGACACATCAGTGCAACTCGCAGTGCAGAGTGCACGCTGTTAATAGTGACCACGCATATAAAGCAATGGAGTACATCAATGATGAGATGAGGAAGATCAGAACATGTGCTGGAGTCTTTCTTTAAAGCGAATACTCTAATTTTGAAGACATGTTCAAAAAATTGCTACTGCCTCAATAGCAGAGTAGCAGAGTAGTAGTACTCAAAATCTAATAGGCGTCCAGGAAAGCTTATCTTTCTTTTGTTTGTTAAACATAACAAAAATGTTGCACTACCAATAAATATTTTCTGTGTCAAATCCAAATACCAGTTTGCATGTTAAATCGATAAATTCAGAAAGATACGAGATGAAAGGTTTTTAAAAAAATACTCGTAGTAGTACCGAGTAACTAGTAGGAACATAAATGCCCCAGCAATTTTTCACGTACGTCTGCCTACTTACACGGGGTATATATTGAAGTTTTGGATTGAGCAACATGCTCCGTAATTGCAATATCTCGCAGTTCAGGTCACAAAAAGACTAGGAGGCTAACAACAATGAAAAATTGGATAATATTAGCAGAGGATAACACAGATTGGGGGGCCGCTGGGAATGGGAGGCTCCTGGGAAGATCGCGAAACGTGCTCCCTATGTGACATAGCTGGAACCAGCCTCAGCCCATTGATTTTGCTTCGTCACGCCATGCCGGTCACAGCTTCAGCTTGCAGGACTGGGGAGAAGATCAGCCCGAGCCCAATCAAGGAGATGGCCACCACACCGTGCGGACGCCATCACCGAAGCTGTATTCCGCGGAGTCCGCATCATGGCAGTGCGGAATCGGGCGCGCATGCGTAGGACTCCATGCTTCCATCACGGGCGCGGGCGCATGCCTCGACTTCTCCAGCTCCCTCGTGGCTGCGAGCAGAAGGTCGCCGATGCCGTCAAGCACTTCCTTCCAGCGCTCGCGGGCACCGTTGGCGTGTGAAAGATGGCGGAACATGCTCCTTTCCTGCCATCAGCGTACTAGTCGAGCACACTCGACTTTGTGATCGATCAAGGCTGTAGTTGCTGGCTTAGCTCTAAAACGATCCCTATCCTAAATTTAGAGGAGGGTTAAAAAAAATACACTCCAGCAGATCCTTTATTAGGTCCTGTATTTTAGAAGATCTCTAAATTCTCTCCTCCACCCTCTATTTCTAGGGGGTCTCTAGAGAGCCCAGCTCTCTATTATAAATTAGAATTGAGGGCTATTGCTGGAGTTGAAGCAAATTTGGAAGTCCTTAGTAGGTAGTCCCTATTTAGCATTTGGAGAGTACCACGACCAGACTCGCTACAGGGCCACAGACGAGACATGGCAAGACGCCCCAGGGCTCCTACCCGACCACTCGAGGAGGCCCCGACCATTCACCCGAGGGACCCTGGCCACTAGGGTTGCGAGAACCTTCTTTCTCGCTATTGAGCTGAGCATTCTCTTTTCTATTCTCGCACACTCGCACACGTTACACCCACACCCACGCGCTTGCAAGCACACGGTTGTAAACCCAAGCATTCAAACCCGAGGACCACACACTCGATCCCAAATTGAATGTAGGGTCTTCGTCCGAACCAGCAGTATAAACCCTTGTGTGTAAAGTGCTAGCCATCAAGCTTAAAGAAAACGCGGCGTAAATTCACTAACGGGTGTATGAAACACCGACAGCATGTTTTTTATGGCGCTGTAAAATCTGACGACGTGGGGAAGTCGGGCAGATTGCAACCATGAGTGCAAATTGCAGTAACCTCTCCTCCGTTGCAGTTGCACGTTGGTCTTCACAGCTCCGCTCCCCTCCTCTCTTCGTAACATTACCAGTAGCCTCCTCATGTGCCTCGCCGCTATATATGTGTGATGACGATTCAGCAAGATGATTCGTGCACTTGGTAATACATTCCACCCTCCTTTTGCAGCAGTATGCGGAAGCAAACGCATCCATAGTGTTGAGGAAAAACCATGTACTGGTCGGGATTGGGAATAGGAGGCATGTGGGAAAAGCAGTAGCCGTGCACTATGCGTTCTTGTCCAGAAAGAAGCAGGATGCAGACGCTGAAGAGACTGTACTGTGCGAAGATCGCCTCAGCTCCCGCTTTGTGCTCGTCCATCTCTTTGCCTCGCTGCTCTGATGCGAGTATGAAGCGTCGCAGTTGCACTGGAAGGACAAGAGAGTCCTCTTTTGCACTGTCAAGGATGTAACGCTCGCAAATAATGCGGCGTTGAGATGGCAATAATAGCAGGAATTTATTCAGTCGCTGTAAAACGGCAAGAACAGGCGAACCATCTCAAATATTACTTCACGGGAGAACCAAGTCTTACAAACTTGAGTACGGTATAACAAATATATACAAGAAATAAAAACAGATAAACGGAACATGAAGGTGACGTGTCAATGTCTAGCATTTCCTCATTCACAATGAAATTACGAATGCATAGAGCATTTGAGAAGAAGACATGGTATTGGCCAGGATAAACTTGACTGTAGTAATTCTCTATCTTTGAGCGTTGGGGAACCAGCAAAAGTTTTGAACATGGTAATTTACTGTGGGAAATCAACAGTCTGATTGGATGGATGCGGGCAGCGCCGGTTGGCGGCGACGGCTTGTTCTGAAGGTTGCGGGCCACTGACTCACTGAGCCACTTTACATGTACGTTTACCATTTCCTTGTGAGTTTTTTTTTATGCAGATGTCCCTTCCTTTCTCTTTCTGAACAAATTCTACACACGCAACACAGAGGATCCCTCTCTAATTTTGGACTTAAATATTGTCTTGCTACTGCGACAACTGCAGCGGTACCTAAAGTCTAGTAAGCATGCAGTGAATTGCCTTCAATGCAGTTTCCATTGGAACTCTAGTAGTATCACAAAGTACTGATGCAGTCAAATCTCGGTGACTTTATGTTAAGCTCAACCAAAACACATGACTCTACACCTACCTGACCCTGAACATCACTTTTTTTAGACCCAGTGGTCATGAATGAACGCTAAACTAACCTCTTGATACACACGTCTCACTAAGTCTCTATATATACTAGGTTGCGGTTTGTCCATACTGATGCTAAACAGATAGCGATGGAAAAAACTAAATGCATGACGGTACGGTATTAGAGAAACACATATATAGGTATAGGTTTGGGAGGCAACAGGAGAAGATCACGTGGTAACAAGAGATTGTAACGCTGGGCGCATTGGATAATCAGTTGTTATTCATCTCATGAGCTGCCGCCCTGCCGGTGAAATATTTATGAACAATTGCTCTTCGTCTCTCTCTGGAGCAGCAGACGCCACGTTCACATCAAACCGGTGTTGCATGCTTGCATCCCTCGACCGAATTTCCTACTTCTCGCAGGGAGGTGCCGCCGCGGCCGGCGCTGGGGCGGGCGTAGGCGCGCCGCAGCCGGCGCAAGGTTGTAGGGAGGCGAGTGTCGACGGCAGCGGGCGGGGTCGGTGCTCCGTGGAACCGTGGAGAAGATAAGGTAGATAAAAAAGGAAAAATAGGCTGACAAGTGGGATTCAGTAATACTGTTCATGACGGTGTTAAAATAGCATGAGATCCCATCCCTCACAATCCCTCAAACAATAATAAAAAAAGAACCAATCTATAAGATGCTCATAGGGATAGGGTTTACGTACGTATGTTCATAGGGATGAGTGTGCGTGCGTTGTGAGTATCTAAGTTGTACTGTGTAATCTCAAAAAATAGGAACCAATCCAACCCATCTAACCAAACACGAAATGACTTGAACCCAACTAAAAAATTGAGATACCCAACTAAAAAATTGAGATAGCACCAACCGATCCTACTTGGTCTCCAAACCCAACACATGTATATTGATTTGTCACTACAAGCGCCATGTGGTTAGACCGTTGGCGAGAGGCACTTGGGAGGAACCATTACCAAACCATTTCACCAATGTTCCACCCTACATTCACATCGTATGTATGTCACGGCAGCAGTTGAGAAAGAAACAACATTTTAAAAATTCATGTTAAAGCAAACTAAAATGTTTTCTTATCAGCTGAGGACAGATCATATCATAACTATAAGAGCTGAAGTCCAACTTTTTGACTTGTAGACCCAAATTGGAGTTGAAGTTACTCTTGGAAGCTTGGGTAAGTGAGGATGTTTGATACCCACTGGCTTGGTTTCCAGCGTATGAGATGATCAGAATCTGCACCCTTGCTCCTGAACAATAACAACACGGACTGCATGTCTGCATGTGACTATTGTAGTGCGAATGATGGATAAAGTCCAACAGAGCCAACAGACTGCAACCAACCGTTGCACATGTACATCATTCGTCCTTACAGTATCAACGAGGTTCTTTTGTATGTTCTCACGTTCTAGATTTCTCCTCTCTCTCTCTTTTTTCCTATCTCAAAACGCTGGAACGAGCTCTGCTCCTGCAACTCAGAGAGAAGCTCTAATCTTGAAGCTATGTTTTACGTCTTGCTACTGCCTCGATAGCAAAGTAATAGTTGAAATCCTATAAGCATGCAGCAACAATAACCTTTCATGCGCATATTGTTTTTTTATGGTACAAACTTCAAATATAATAAAAATATAGCATTAGAAAAAATACTGCCAGTATCAAAATTTATCCCAGTATCTTTATACACATTCAAGAAAACACTTGGATAGATATGAGTTGACAAAGTTTCAAACCTTCAGCCATGCACGCCAAAAAGTCACTCTCTTTTATAGCAGCACCAAGCAACTATAGGAGCATAAATTTCACAACTAACCTCTACATATTCTCCCTACCTATGCATGGTATTTAACAACACATCCATCATGTGTTTCTCCACATTCCGCAGTCCATGTAAATACTAAGGTACTGACAGATAACAAGGACAAAAGGCTAATGTCCGGGGTTGTTGGGAATGGGAGGCTCCTAGGAAGGTCATAGAGCTGAACGCACTTCTTCTCCGGCTGCCTTGTGCCAAAGGGGATAGGATGCTAATGGCGGAAGCCCGATAGGGTGTGAACGGACAAAGCCTACAATGCAAGAGAACTAACAAAGCATACATCTGAGGTGTTTATGTGTATTCCCTGATATGTTCCGAGGAATGTAGAGACCACATACAGCATAGAGAATGCAACAACGCTTTGCTTGGGAACTGGATCCCCTCAGAATTGGATTCCGCTAGAGAGAACTAGAAACCAATGATTGCCGGCTTGTTCTGCCAATACTAGAAACCAATGATTGCCGGCTTGTTCTGCTCCATTGGCGATAAGCTTGAGATGGTGGGGAAGATAAAACTCTAGATTTTACCATCTGTGACCCGAACACAACGAAGTTTGAAGCTGGAGTTAGCAAAGCAACAAAGTAAAACAGATTTTTTTTCTACAAATCCTATGAAAACTTGTATAGCTAAAACCAAATCTATTTTCGAAGATCCAAACAACCACAATCAATCGCTTCTGAATGACAATGAAAACTGAATTGAACTCATTTCCATAACACTCAGATTTCTTCTACCCCATCTTACTTCACGGCACAACCAAACCGTACAAACTTGAGTACAACATCTAAATTAAACAGAGCTTCTCGACAATCTGGAAATGGACGTGGAAGCGTGAAAAGGGGGGAAATGCAGACAAGAAACAACGCCCGATAAGGAGATGTCAATGGCTAACAGTTCCTCACTCACAAGAATGTTACAGGTGCATAGAGCGTTTGCAGAGAGAAGATGTATCATGAAGGATAAAGGTTCTGGTAGCGACTCTCTAACCCATACACCACTCAGAACAACGTGGTAACACCAAACTACACAAGCTGAGATAGCCCATTCGAGAAAATTCATTATCTCAGAACCTCATGAAAGGATTCTTCACATTATGGTGCAACGGCTCCTTTCTTCAGCCTGAGGCGCACCATTCTGCTGATACCTGCTTGGGTCTGAAGGGTTGTAGGTGAATTGGCTCGTGTCAAGACCATACTGCATTAGGAACAAATACAATGATCGTGAGAATTGACTAAGAATGGCACATATTGGCCAATGATACTGAAAACGATCCAACAAGCAATGTACCTTCTCTCGCATCCTTTGGCTCCACGCATCGTTTCTGCTTGCACGTTGATCAAGTGTTGGGACAGGAACACCAGTGGCAGGAACATTTTGTGCATGCATCAATGGCTGCCGCATGGTCGGGCTTCGGCCAATTGCAATGATTTCGTCATCACTGTCATACTCAGCAGGTTTGTTCATAGCCCTGACAACCAGAGCTAACAGGAAAAGCACTGTCTGTTGCATATCAGTCAGCATCAGTTAGTTACTGTGGCTGCATACAACCCGTACTTGAAACTAAAAAATAAAAGGAAAACACAACGGCAGATTTCAAAATTGGCTACAATATGTAAATAATCAGCTGATTACAACAAACACAACGGCAGAGCAGATCAGCACTGGACAAACATCTAAGCATCTTAAATTCTTAACACAGAAAGCAATCCTACTTTATTACCAGATTGAGCAAAACGTATAGATTGGGATGATAAGAAATTAGAAAGGGGGAACGGGGTTTAGAGGTGGAAAGCATTTACATGAATATTAGGACGATAACCTATGGATTCAAAGTTCAAGAAATAAATACCTAGTGGCAGTGGAAAAAAAATTAAGGAAACATGAGCATCTTTAAATTTACTTAAGATCAAAAGATGCGGATAAGTCTCATCACCCACCTCAAAAACAACAACGCTGAGAGCAACCCATCTTGCAATCTCCCAGTTGTCCTTCAGAAAGCCATACATAACATCGAAGTTATGTGTCTTGTCCTTTGGGATTACCTGTAAAAGAAGTTTACGGATAACTACTGCAACTCTAGGAAATGATAAAGCAGTTACTTTGTATTAGTATAGTTCCCAAACTAAGACCCAATCAAAATACTCACATCTTTCCAACTATGGTCAAAGAAGATGAACGCGGCAGCTCCAGCCTCAGCAAGGATCAACAATAAGACCAAGAAAGCATACTTTTTAGAAGTCAAAGGAAACAAGCATATTGAAGTATTGATTCCTATGACCCTATCAGTATAAATGGGCAAGTTACTGTTTTGGATGAAACATCATGGGCTGCAGTTAAAAACTTAATGCCTACTGCTACTGCAGTTTTATAAGATTGGTGTTCAGAGTAGTACAGAAATAAATTTTGTTGGTTTAGCATGTTTGGTGATTATTAATAGCTTGTGCGGAATTTGACACTGAACCTAATTCCAAGTGCTTTTTAGTATCTTGTGCATAGCAAATGGCATCTTCTTCAAAAAGGAGAACAGAGTGATGCCTAAGAGGCACACTAAAGAGGATACGAAACACAAGCAGCAGGTGTTTCTTGTCCCTGCTCCGATGCAGCCAAACAGAGACACGAGGAAGACAACAGCACCAACACCAATGAACAAATAAATAAACCTGCAGGGAACAGTGACGATTCCATGTCAAACACACCCATCCTGGCAGTAAAAATATATAAAGAACAAACTCATGATTGCCAAGCTAGCTAGAGAGTAAAGAGTCAACGGAAAGGTGGAAGGACTCTAATCCAGACAGGATTACCCGCTGTCTACCAGGCTCGTCAATCTAAAGGCATGCAACAGATACTTCATGAAACTGCAGTTTGTAACTGCGAATTTTGGCCACCATGGCGTGCAGGTTTTCACATTCGCGTCTCAGGCCATCCATGAAACAGAAAATCAGAGTAACGCTCGTCCCATTTACAATCCCAATTGCCGCCCCTACTCAACAAACCTTAAAGTTCCTCTGAATCCTAAATCATAATCACTAGGGTAGTCACAGGGACGAAAGGAATAGTACCATCGATTTATCAGACATCATTGAAGACAGAAAAGAGAAAATTGGTTCATGCGCATGCAACCATCTTACCATGCTTTGGGTAACTTGTCGAGGAAGCTGTCACCGAGCGCGACGGCCCCGAGCAACGGCCGGCCGAGGACGAGCACCTGCGCCGGCGACCCCCCGCCGCCGCCCCCGGATATCTTCATCCACTCGACGAGCAGGTAGATCCCGTACCCGACCATGGCGAGGCCGGCGACGGTGAGGAAGAAGTTGAGCAGCCTGAGCAGGCACTCGAAGAATCCCCGGCACGCCGCCATCTCCCCGCCTCCTCCCGGCCTTCCCCTTCCCCCGCCTCCGATCGACCAATCGATCGCCCAATACCAATCTATCTACCAGTCAAAAAAGGCTCCGATTCTCAGGGTAGCTCCAACGAATCCCGCCCGAATCGGGCCGAATTCTCGCGCGGCGGGTGAGGAGGGGAGGAGAGACGGAAGGACGCGGACAAGAGGACGAGGAGGGTGATTGATTACCTGGCGATGCTTCGGGTGCAGTTCTTCTCCCGTTTCTAATTCCTTTTCTTTCTTTTTTTTGCGCGTGAATAAAATTATCTCTGTTGGATTGGGGAAAGCAGGCGGCGGAGCGGAGTGGACATGGGACCCACCAAGTGGCGCGAGGAGGGCCGTCGGCGGCCGCGATCGACGGCCCGGATCGGTTGGGCCTGCTGGATTAGGAGTTCCGGCTCGGATTTTATTTTATTTTTCATCCCATCGGCTGACGGTGTACTACGCGGGGACGGGGTGCGCTGGCGCCTAGTGCCCGCCATTATCCCCGTGCTCAGAGGATATGCGCTGGCGGTCGGGGGCGACGGGAAAGGTCGGAACTGCCCCCCGGGGTTTGTTCCGTTGAGCCGGTCGGTCAGCCTGGCTGCGTGGGCAGAGTCAGGATATGGCTAAACAAATTGCGGAGGATGATGGCATGTTTGGGGGGGCTGATTAGTGTGTGATTAGGAAGGGCTTGGTTTGACGCGGACACGGCGACGGCTTGGTTTGGCTTGGCGCAGATTGTTTGGGCTCTGGCTGGAACTTGATCGGATAGATGGAAGAAACTGGAAGGAATCCGGGTTCCGCAGACACTAGTACAATACAGTTGCTCTTTCTGATTCGCCAAGATTGATTTCGAGTCCTGTTCGGCCTCTCTGCAAATTTTTATATTCGTATATGGATAGGATTACAGGAACGCACAGCTTCATGGGAACTTGGGGAAGATACATTTGTTTGTTTCCTTTTTCCTTAAAAAAAAGGATACGCTTGTTTCTGGAAAGAAAGAAAGAAAGGAAGGAAGGAACAAACCATGGCCACGAGCCCATGACCCACGCGCGTGGAGCATGAACTCTGCCTCTATGCATCGGTTGATTCACCAAAAACAGTGATAATGTCATGTTAGTATGTCGACAACCGGGAGGCGAAGGTGCCCTTTGAAAACTACTGATATGATCACCGGATTCAACATAACAATTGCACGTGCATGCGAATCTACGGTTCAGCTAGGATGTACAGTGTTCCTAGCTGTCTTATTCTACTTCACCGAGGATCTCGGAAGCACAAGCTGTTCCACATTATTATTCTCCCGAGTCCCGAGCACTTACGCCGCTGCCCTAGCTTGTTCCACATGTCCGGAGTGGGAAAAAGAGCTCAATCTGACGCGAGACTCAGGGTAAGTATATTAAAACCATACAATAATAGTTCAATACAATGACACATCATCTTAATATAATTTAAAAATAATATGTATAATAGGTTGCTATTGTGTTGTCTTTTTTCACATAATAGCATTATATATCTTAATTTATTGAATGAAAAAGAAAATATTGTGAGTAGTTTGGCAATGGTAAGAAAACAGTCTCATAGTTTTTAATTTTAGTTTTTAATCAACCATCCCGTTCTCTCTCCTCCATCTTTCTCTCCTTTGTATCATCAAAAATTCTACATAAAACTACATGACACAACGTATAAAAGTCGTTAACATTATCAATGTAATTTCCTCGTGATCACGGCTTGAAGAGACTGTCAGTGGGCATGGAAGTTTCCGGAGTATGTGTTGCGTGTGGATGTTGTATTCTGGGACATGAGTAGTGCCATGTAGATTCTTTAAAAAAGAATATACTGCAACGTGTGGAGCCGATTGGTTGGCTTTCAATTTTCGTCCAATCAAAGTCAAAGCATACCAATAAAATTTAGCTATCAATTGATTCATATGTAAAAATAGATCACTTCAATATTTGGAACCAAAATTATAGTAAGTTAGTAGAAACTTCTTAAACCTTAAGTAAGAAGGAGGAATAGTGGTTGTCATATTTTAGCGCTAAACTAAATGAGTACTTAATTTTTAAAACTTTTTGCCCACAATTTAGCAATGCCCACAATTTAGCATGCCCATAATTTAGCTTGCTATGATTTTAGCTTAGCAAAACTTGGCATCCAACGAATCAGGCTATTGAGTCGTGATGCAACACAAATCACCCGAGCTCTAGCTCCATTCTCTCTGTACGTGCCGGGCTGTCTTTTTCTCGTGCAGGTGGAGATCCAAACGAACCTGCTAATTATTAACTATTACCAGCCTGTTTTCAGGTGATTTCAAACAATCACCTACTATATCCGTTCCAAAATATAATAATTTTTATATTCGGTTAAAATCAAATATTTTCATCTTTGAACAATAATATCTTAAAAATAATTATTTTTTAATAGAGAATATTACATATGCTACAATAGCTGGTTTCATATGAATAAACTAATGTTATTCTTATGTTGTCAATCTTTATGATATTTTTATCGGTTAAAGTTTAAAAGGTTTGACCTGTAAAAAATCTAAAAATAGTTATATTCTAAGATAGAGGGAGTACTAACCGTTAGTCAGCTAACACTTGGCAGGTGTATTTTTCTTTGTGTGTACTAGTACTCGATGCATGTATAAAAGACTCAATAGAGGTCATAACTGTGCAGCCAAATAATTCTTAGAAGAATTAAGATTTGCTATATATTATGATGAATACAAGCGTAGGATTGATGTAGAGCCTGACCCCTAATAATAGGGGTCGCGTGCGCGGTGGAATCCTGCGCGTCACAGAAAGCATCCCGCCGGCCCAAATCGTGCATGCTCACGGCCCATGAAGGGATGCAATGTTATTGGCTGGTTTCTTCTCTTATTTTTCTTTATTTATTTATTGTAATAATTATTTGAGAAGGTGGAATATTTTTTTATTATGTTCGAACAATTATTCCAGGAGACGGAATATTTTTTTATTATGTTTGAATAATTTTTCCAGCTTAAAAAATTGTTCCATGTTAAAAAGATATTCCGTCAAAAAATCATCCAAACGTATTGAAGTGTGATCTTATTTTGAAAATTTCGTCGCAAAAAATATAGTGGTGTAGTCGAATTTTGATTTGAATATACAATTTGAAAAATATAATTTTTTTATTTGATTTCTTTTTAGACCGCGTGTCCAGTCCATTATTAGTTGTGTGATGGCTTAACTGCCCAGCAGCCCCGAGCGCGTCGAATTTTCTTAGGAGGAGGCGAGGAGCAGGATCGGCCGCCTGTCGAATTTTCTCATCGGATGGCACCGACCGACATAGATAGGGCACGTCAATGGGCCATGGCGCTCTTTTGTTTTTAGGCCGAAAGTTCGGTGAGCAGTTGGTTTGGGCCTCTTCGCGGCCTTCTGCAGTGGGTTTGTGCCACTTCCGGGCCTTTTTCAGTGCAGTTTGTTTGGGCTCTGGAAATCGGAATTTAAGGACCTACTCACACTCTACTCTCCGATCTCAGCTAGCCTGCGAGCTCCTTCGAAACTGCATCTGCACGGCTAGCCGCCAATCAGAATTTCGTTCGAGCATAGCTGGTAATTTCGAGGATTGTCGTCTTGATTCCAAGAAATTCTGGACTTCTACGGGTCATTTTCGTGATATATGAAACAGCGACAGGCTAGGGGCCGATCAAGTGAAAGTGACAAAACATATTGTCGGTGTTTAACCGACACATCTACCGAGGGATATACCTAACGTGGTGAGTTTACAGGTAGGGTGTCGCCGAGATCAGGAACTCGAAGGTGCAAGAAACACAAAGTTTAGATAGGTTCGGACCGCCGAGAGCGTAATACCCTACGTCCTATGCGTGGTTTGTATTGTCTTAAGTGTTGACGTTGTAACCTCCTGTGCGATCCTGAGGATCTCCTATGAGGTACGAGTTGTCCCTCATGGTCCTATCTGAGGAGGGTCTCTGTCCGTCCTTATATAGTTTGGGGGGACAGGGTTACATGAGAATCCTAGCCAGACATGAGCTTAGGAGTCCTACCCGAGTACTTTTCGGCTAGTTTCCTACTGTTTCTGACTAGTTCTGCTACAGTACGAGTAGTTACGACTAGTGTAGTACGTGGACTATGTCCCACCCCTTATCCTGTAAGATGTACGCTATGTACACAGTCCCGTGAAGCCGGACCTGACAGATACCAAATTAGCTCAAAGCAACAGTGGCATCCTTTCTTGTGACATCTTGTCAGCTCAATCAGGAAAAAAGTGGTAAAGAGGAAAAAATCATTATACCATGATGGTGACCACAATGCATAACAAGTCATAAAACTAGCGGGGTGTCTCGCGCAATTGTGTAGTCACTATATGCAGATGATAATATCGAATCATCCTGGTTATATTATCACTTTCTACTTTAACCGTCAATATTTTTTCATATGAATACTTTTGATGCAAGGAATTCATAGTGGTGCATAGCCACGTGAGGTAACATGCAATTCCTATAATTTGAGGATGAACTTTGTGTAAGACACAAGCTAAGTCCTCTTGATAGAATCTAACCAAGATCGATACCCCCTTTGTTCCAAATTATTGATCATTTTAGATTTATATATTCAAATGGTGGAATGTCAGTTGCAGATGTCGACACCTTTTTCTATAAAACTAGCAAGGTGGCACGCGCTAATAGCGCAGGTAGCTAGTTTTTTTGTTTGAATTTATTTTGATTTTTTTACCTTAACAAAAGAGATGTATTTGGTATTTTATTTACTTCGTGTTCGCTCTCGTTGAATAGCAGCTTTCTATGTATAGGAGTTCATATCAATCATCGATTTTTAAGTTGCTCTGTTCTATATCACATTTGCATATTTCAATACTTCAACTTGCAAAATATAAATTTGAGGATTGAATTTAATATTGGATCACCTTGAATATGGATACCTATTGTAGCACATAATATCTAAGTTTGATGATTAATTGTAATATGGGATCAACTTGAATATATATTTATCTGTTTACAAAGTTTTATATGTAGTTATAAAATGTATTTATATGTATGTGGTAGTGATGTTGTCGAAGCCATCAACTTGTAACATAGTTGTTGGACTTCGATTTGAGCCTTGCAATATTTTGGTTATTATTTAGCGAAAGGATCTCTGTTCCAGTTGTTATAGTACCTGAGTAACATCCAGCAAATCTAAGATCTGACTTATTGTGGGAGCAAAGTAAAAATGATGATGGATTAAATAAAAGGTTGCATTTAAAAATACTTTGGGGCCTCCCTGCTGATTTTGGTAAAAAAAATATCATTTTTATTTATTTTCACTTGTCCATACAAAATATAAATATATAGGCTATATTAATAAATATATATACGTTTTAATTTTTATTCGGCCTAACCCATTGGTATTTTTTCCCACATTGGTTATTGTACATAAAATCCCCTGTAGTATAAGGGTTCGTCTACTTAACCCACATCATCAAAACCACTGTTGGAAACTGCCGAGGGGATTATTTAGACGGTTTTGAATAGTTCAGGGTGTTCGATACCATGTTTTATAGTTTAGGGGTTATGTAGACGAACCCCGGTACTTGAGGGGGTTACGTAGAATTTTTTCCTTTATTTTTAGTCCATCTGACTGACTGCATAAATTGCACCACTTCAGAGTTTCGTCATCTCAGCTATGTATAGTTTTAGGCAAGTCTTTGCTGTTGTTTCTAACTTTTTTGTTTGACTTCTATTTTTTTCCAGCTATTCTGCTGATTTCTCCATCTTCCATTTTTTTTCCTCCACGCATTTGAAATCAATTACTGTGTTTCACGTCCGATGCATCTAATGGAGAAGTTCCCTATTTAGTTCGGCCCAATTACTGAGTTTAGATTGTGCCTCAGCTTGCTATTTTTCCTGAGCGAAGAGGAGCAGCAACAGCGACTGTTTGAATCATTTGTTGTGTATCGTAGGCTATCGACTTAGGGCTTGTTTGGTAGGGCTCTAGCTATGGCTGAAACAGCTTCGACAGTAACTTCTCTGGTGGAGCGGCTTCTCTGATGGAGATGGAGCTCTTTTGGAAAACCTTTTGTTAGAACTATTTCTTCTATTTTTTCATGAATATATGGAAGATGTCAAATGTCCAATATGTCCCTAGCTATATGACTCGTTACACAGATGAATTCATGTTTTCCTACAATTTATAATATGATTTTATAATAATATAATTTCATATGAAATAACATAGTAATGAATTATAGAGTAAATAAATAATTTCTCTTTTCTCCTTTTGTTTTCCCCCTCATTTTTGTCAATTTTTCCGGGCTTTCTTTTCTCTTCTCCCTTTTTCTACCTTCCTTACTCGTTCAACCTTGCTCCTTTATCCTTTCCCTACGCAACTTATGTCTAGGTTATGGAATATAGAATATTTTAAAGCTAATATACGGATGGAAACGTGGGGTGACTCTTTATTTGCTATGGGCTCTATTATGGCTTTAGCTTTAATTGGATACGGATTTTTTGGGTAGTTTAGAACATTGCATCTTATTAAATTTGACATGGACTCTTCTGATTAGTTTGGATCGTTAGATCTTCATTAAATTCAACGGTGAAAATTCTTCTTTTATACTCTCTCGACGAACATGGTGGTTTCTTTCAACACTCCCTTATTAATATAATAAAGATAGATAGATTTGTTCAAAGTTAGATAAGATTCACATAGGGAATATCATGCAAACCCGTGACTCTATGTTCCACCACCCTACAAGCGTGTTCTCTAGCGCAGTACACTTATTTTTGGAAGAACGCGCCATGGTGCACACCACAAAATTTATTTAAACGCGAATCATCCAAGAAAAAATAAGCATTCGACAACTTGCCTCAATGGCAAACTGATCATCTCTGGATTATATTTAAGCACACGTACATGCATGAGTACACACAGGAAAGGCCATGCAGACAATTCAACTAGGCTTTTATACTTTACCTCGTTACCCAATATTATTACCGCTACTAGCTTGGTATTACTCTTTCTTATTCTATTGATCTATGCCACAACCGAGAACACATTATGTATATAATCCCTTGAGAAGCAGTAGTACACTCTGTTCAACGTGTTGCATGCATGCCGTCCGGGCTGTCAAGGCTCATGGCGTTGCAGTGGCAGTCGCAGTTGCAAGTGGGCAACGGTAGATATTTCGGCATGGCCGCGGGGTGTACGGTTGGCCTGGGTTCAGCGGGTCGAAGCCTATCGACCCTCCTGCTAAGGCTCTCCCTGCACGACACACCCACCCTCACTCGCTGTTAAATTGTTTGCGGCAAATTGAAAAGATGAAACAATTGGGTTGCACATGTGGCCGGCCGTACATATGTGACCTGTAACCTACCTGCCTCTGCAGGGACGGCGTGCATGGCCGAGCCGACGAGCAAGGCCACCAGGAGCACCGTGCACAGGGGCAGGGCCTGCTGCTGCTTCGCCATCGACGGTCTCTTGATCTGATCTCCTGCTGATCTGTGGGCATTATATAGGCACAGGCAGGCGCGCCCTGAAGGCTGCTGCAGCCAGCGCTGGAGCTGGAGGTGATGCCAGGCGTGGACCCAAGTCAACGGGTCATGTGCTAGCTAGCTAGAGCTAGCTGTGGGTGCTTCACCTTTCTTCTCAACTACTGTCATACTGTGACAGCCTCCTAATTTTCCTGACCAATTAATGGGTCCTGCTGCACTTCACTTGTATATCCAATATTGTGCTGTTCGTTGTTGGTGTCATATTCTTATCGCTCCATCCTGGTGGCTTGACTAACTACAGTGAAATCCACTACACTCATAAGTCACCGTAGTTGTAAACGATGGAAGATGGCCAAGATATGCAAACTAGATTGAGTTCGATTGCGAGATCTCGTGGGTGCGAAACATGTAGCACTATGGACATATCACATACCTAGTACTTTTGGGAAAGATAGTGTGCTACACCTCAAAAGATCCCGCATGCTTGCGGAAATTTTGCTTTTATCTTTTTTTTTATTTCGCGGTAATAAACTTAATTATCTACATTTCACTGTCTTTGGATTTTTCATGATAAGAAAGAAGCATCCCGATCCCATAGTGGCGTTCATTCCACTTCTTAAACCAAATTGAAATTAGGATAAAAATGATAAATGCCCACTGCTACAAAAAAAATACTTTTCCGTGACATCTACAGATGGTTCAAATTATAGGCCGCCTGTGGATATGGCGGTGGACGCTTCGCACAGTCAGTCTCCTATTAAAATCCTTGCAAAAAATTGGGAAAATTTGTCATTTGTATATTTTTAATT
This sequence comes from Panicum miliaceum, assembly GCA_032594955.1. Taxonomy (NCBI): domain Eukaryota; kingdom Viridiplantae; phylum Streptophyta; class Magnoliopsida; order Poales; family Poaceae; genus Panicum; species Panicum miliaceum. The sequence goes on from CM064059.1 coordinate 39,006,663, forward strand.
AAATTGAGTGTAGCCATGAAAATTGTAGAAGGGTATTTCATGTCCATCCGATCCCATACTAGTAAAATTTGTAAAATTTACTGGAGATTGTGGCACGGAACACGGAGCAGTGTGTGTGTGTGTGTGATGTTACTGGTAGATACTTGGCCGGCGATGACAAGGAGGCATGCCAGTGTAGCCGTAGGATTGTAGGTGCTCCAAGGACATCGCCACCCGTCACTATCGGGCGGTTTTGAGCAGCCAACGATTTGGGAGTGGAGGACCCAGACACGCGGATATTTTTGCTGGTTATATGAATATACAACTAGCATCCTTTACGTGCTGGTACTAACATAAGAGCCACCGGATCTAGCCACGTAGGCTCGTGTGAATCGTGAAATACATGTATTCCATACACTACTAAAAAAAGTTTTTAGGGACGGGTAAAAATCTATCTTTAGTGGCGGGTGCGGTATTCACTCCTACTTCTCGCAGCTAAATACTATTTTTAGGGACGGGTAATGCGTCCGCCCCTGAAAATACTTCTCGTAGCTAGAAATGCTATTTTTAGGGACGGATAATGTGCCCGTCCCTGAAAATAATTTCTAAATCGATTGGCATGACAAAAAAAAAATATCCCAGCCAACCAGCCCCTGTACTACCGAGGTATAATTTTTTTATGAAATACATGTATTCCATACACTACTAAAAAAAGTTTTTAGGGACGGGTAAAAATCTATCTTTAGTGGCGGGTGCGGTATTCACTCCTACTTCTCGCAGCTAGAAATGCTATTTTTAGGGACGGGTAATGCGCCCGCTCCTGAAAATACTTCTCGTAGCTAGAAATGCTATTTTTAGGGACGGGTAATGCGCCCGCCCCTGAAAATAATTTCTAAATCGATTGGCACGACAAAAAAAAATATCCCAGCCAACCAGCCCCTGTACTACCGAGGTATAATTTTTTTGATGAAATACATGTATTCCATACACTACTAAAAAAAGTTTTTAGGGACGGGTAAAAATCTATCTTTAGTGGCGGGTGCGGTATTCACTCCTACTTCTCGCAGCTAGAAATGCTATTTTTAGGGACGGGTAATGCGCCCGCCCCTGAAAATACTTCTCGTAGCTAGAAATGCTATTTTTAGGGACGGGTAATGCGCCTGCCCCTGAAAATAATTTCTAAATCGATTGGCACGACAAAAAAAAATATCCTAGCCAACCAGCCCCTGTACTACCGAGGTATAATTTTTTTGATGAAATATGCACACTTGCATAAACCGGGGTTCGAACTGCTTACCTCAAGCCTCGCTCGTACCCTCATCCTCACCACACTACATAGTCACTTGTGACTCTATGGGGTATGCTAATTCTTTTATATTAACTATGAAATTAATTTGCAGGGGCGGGTGATGCCATCACCTGCCCCTAAAAATATTTTTCTACTTTATTTTGAAAATTCATTTAAATCTTTACATATAGCAAACAAATCAAAAAAAGTGAAACTTCTACAGTATGGTTATTGTGAACTGTAGATAAAAAAATATGCCAAGTATATTTCAGTGTATATAAAGGTTAAGATTGTGGAAACCTCAAAGTATGACTTGAGTTGTATGAGATACTATATAGTCATAGTTATTAGAAAACTTATAATAATTGTTTAGACCATTAAATGACCTTAAATGAAAAGTTATCAACAACAAAATTGTAGATCTCGTCAATCTCTACAATTTTGGTATAAAGTTTGACTCATCCGAGATCCTATGAAAAGGTTATGAATTTTTTTGTGTGACACTATTTGTAGGGACAGGTCATGCTATCACCCATCCCTAAAAATGTATCTGTAGGGGCGGGTGATGGCGTCATCCATCCCTAAAAATGGTGGTCATTTTCATGGACGGGTGACACCATTACCCGTCCTAAAAAATACATTTCCAGGGGCGGTTGAATTGCTACAGTAAACCTGCTCCATTTGTAGGAGCGGATTATCTTTTGGACCGCCTTAAAAAACGGAACGTCCCTACAAATCGTTTTTGTAGTAGTGATATGAATTTTGTAGAGGAATTGAAACAAGGAAAAAAGAGAAGAAAGTTGCATTCCAAATAAGTCCGGTTTTTTCTTGAAACGAACCCAGATATATATGGAATTTTAAAGACTATACCATTTATGTCAGGGTACGTCCGTACGGTTTCACAAAGCAAAAGTTACATCCGTATAATTTCTTGTGACATATTATCATCAGCTCAAGCGGAAATAAGCTAAGATTGTGCCGGGGGAGGAGAAGCATGATATCATGATCAGCATATGGTGAGCCCACTGCATTTCGTCTTTTCACGATCTCCTAGAGATGTTTCTTCACGATCTCTAGGTCTTCAGCGGCAGGTTAGGTGTTACTGATTAAAGTAGCATCTCTAAAAGTGCAAGAAAAAGTACCAAAAATATAGTGGATAGAACAAGTAATTATCCTTGTGCATGGGCAATAATTTGATAATAAAAAAATTATGCAACTTGAAAAAAAAAGAGAAATAAGCATTTAAATAGTTCTATGGGCATACATCATACTTCCAGCGGGAAAAAAAGAAGAAGAAAAGAAGTGTAAGGGCAAATCTAGTGTATTACATCCTGTGTTGGGCTAACATGAGACCCATATATAGAGTACTAGTTTAGAAAAACTGCTCCAACAATATTTATCATTATTTTTCTATGCAAAGTTGGTCCCCCGTTCACATTAGTTAATACAAAGATTCTCTCTTCTCTCTCCTAAACAATGATATCTACTATTCTTTGATTCCCTCTTATTTCTGTGACAATGGGACTTTTTCCTTTGCACCGGGTGCCCAACCACCTCATGCAAATTTAACTTGAAGCCTCGAACGTTTTGGGGGGTGTTGGGTTGCAATAGGCTAAATTTTAGCCCTGTCAAATTGGATGTTAGGAGTGTTCAACGTAGATAAATGATAAAATTAATTGCATAACTCCTACGCTAATTTGCAAGACGAATCTATTAAACTTAATTAGTCCATAATTTGACAATGTGGTGCTACAGTAAACATATACTAATGATAAATTAATTAGGCTTAATAGATTCATCTTGCGGATTAGCCCTAGGCTTATGCAATTAGTTTTGGAATTAGCTCATGTTTAATTCTTCTAATTAACATCCGAACATTCAATATGATAGGGCTAATTTTAGCACTTTTTCAAACACCCCTTAGTGTCATGGTGTTATCTCTTCCTCTCTTTCTTTGCACGGTCAAAAACTCCACACTGGAGCTGCTTTATAGGAAGACTAGCTTCTTCGGACCTGTAGAGCTCCCGCTGTGGCTCTTCTGATGAAGCGGCTTCTTTGGTGGAGCTGAAACCGTTTTGAAAAATGTTGGCAGAATAGCTTCTTATGTTCATCGATGATACATGAAATCCGTTAAATGTCCAATATACCCCTACTTGATTGTACATATGAATTTCATTTTTTTCCTCAATCTATAATATAATTCATATATGAAATAAAAGTATTAATGAATATAATTAATCTTTTTCTTTTCCTCTTTTTCCCTTTATTTTTTCTCCCTTCTTTTGTTAACGTTTTCTTCTCTTCCTTATCTGTTCAACCATTCTTTATCCGTTCACCCTTATCTTCTTGTTTCCACGCCGTTGCGCTGCTGCTCTGCCATGCGCTGTTGCTGCCGCCTGCCGCACCTCCGTCGCTGGCCAGGCATTGCTGCGCTGTTGTTGCTGCTTGCTGCCGCGCCTCCGCCGATGGCCATGCGCTGCTGCTGCTCTGCCTGCGCTGCCTCCAGCCGCAAGATGGATCCGCTGCAACTAGGTGAGGCCGGTCTGCGTGCTCCCGCCGTTGGTTGCATCCGCCCCACCTCACGCTCCTCGTCGCCGGCCGGCTCCGCCTCCACCTCGCGCTCTCTCCGCTGGCAGCTGCCGGCCACCTCGCACTCACCTCGTGCTTCCGTGGCCCCTTTAGGATCCGTCGCCGCCTCGAACTCCCGTGGCCGACCGTCGCCCGCCGTCGACTCGCGCTCATGCTCGCGCCTCCCGTCGCCGGCCGTCAGCCGTTCGCGCCACCTGCGGAGGGCAAAGGAGGCAAGTGATGGGGTGGAGCTGCGGGGAGCCAGTCTTTTGGGCTCCCCCTCCCCCGAACTGCTCCAGTCAGCGGGTTTTGAGGAGCTTCTCCACTGAAACCACTCGTCACAGCGGTGTTTGGTAGAGCTGCAGTAGAAGCCGTCGACGGAGCCAGAGCTGGAGCCCTCCAAAGAGGCCCCTCATACTCATATGTGACCTGACGAATCTGTCAGATCATATCACTGCAGACGGTGACCATGTGTACTACTAGCAGCTACTTCCACGCTACCACCGATTGACAAACTTGACATGCAAATGCCAAACTACAGGACAGATGACATATTACGATCTGGCAAAAGCAACATATTACGGCCAACATGCTTTCTTTGGTTATTTCATTTGATTTCGTAGGATCTGAAAAGGCAAACTGTAATGTGCCAGGAGTCCTTTTCTCAAGCACCTTACTGCTTGAATCTGAGGTGAACAGTAACAAATTACTTCCGCATCAATCATATTCAAAGTGTCAATGTCACATAAACGTTATTTATCAGTTCAGGTTATCTTGAGATGGTGTTAAGCAATTCTAGTTCCCTTCGTCCCTTGATTCCTCCCTTTCCAGAAATTCAGAAGAACCTTGGGTGTGTTTGTTTTGGACCAAAACGTTCATGATATGTTCTAAGCCTTAGCTGTTACATCTCCAATACTCACTCTCTTGCAGGCACCGACTTGTTATTCACATCAGATAAGGTCAATACGGCCTCCCTCGACGAGGCCCTTGATGGCCTTGTACCGAAGAACATACAAGTCGTCTGCAACCAAGTCCACAACCTCCTCTCCACTGCATGGAAATAAGCATCACCGGTAAGCAAAGTGTGTAAAAGTGCGAAGCCAGAATTAAAGTGTGCCTGGGCACTTACATGTCATCTAGCTGGAAGGCTCCTACATCGCTCTTAGTCTTGCAGAAGACAAAGGTGTTGAGCTGAGGCTCTGGCACTGAACAAAACAAATGAAAACCACATCAGATGGTACCTGATGGTCTATCACATGTACATGCCTAAAAGCACATTTGTTCCAATCCTAAGCAATAAAACAAATTCAAAAGCCTTTGCTTTTTCAGAAATAGAAAATATGCTTTGTTTGCTCTTGAACCTTGCCTAAAAGTGAAGCAAAAGGCTTGTTCTAGAAAAGGTTAAGCTAAGTTCCTGCTATTAGCTATGCCAATATTGAACAACATCAGAAGCTATGTGGTAGTCATTTTTTTGCAAACCTGAGCACGTGTTTCATTAAGAGGAAAGCAATACGACCATTACACACAGAGGCTATGTGGTAGTCATTTGAGATTCCAGTTAGGTAATTTCCCTTTTTTGTGAAGAAAGATAAGAAGTTAATCATTGACCGAATGCTTTTTTCAGAAATAATTCTTAATTAAGTGCACAGCGGTTCATTAGAGGTGAATTAGGTATGCAACAAGCCAACAAATTTACACATTAAATTTCTTGAACATGAATCCTTGGATGCATTCAGGACATACAAGAACCTAACTATCATGCAAAAAAGATGTACTATGAAATTTGTGCCTGGTTGAGTTTTGTCACTCTATGGAATGTACATCTTACTATTACTAATTGGAGGTTTCTTTTGAAGCCCCCACGTGAAGCCACCTAAGATCCTAAGTGAACACTCTAAAGAAATAGAGAAATTCTAATAAAAATCAGAAACATCCGGCCATCAATCCGACAACTCTGATCATTATAGCTATTGGATTTGTTATCTTTCCTAATAAATTAACCACCTCTGCCATCATGAAAATAGACTAAAGTAACCCCCTAAACATGCATCTAAATTACCCACATCTGCCATTATAAAAAAAATTAAAGTAACCCCCTAATCTTCGTGTAAATTACCCACCTATACCATTATAAAAATAATACAAATAACCCCCTAAATTTGCATATAAATTATCCAATTATGTCATTATTAAAAGTTAAAATAACCCCTAAATCTGAATCTAAATTATATAATTATAACAAAATATTAAAGTGCACCAATATAAAATTCTAAATTACTATTTCTATCATTATTAATGTATTATTTATGTTATTGTTTATATAAAAATACTATCAACGATATGTGTCATCGTGTATTCATGTATGATGGAAGAGACAAGAATACCAATTCACAAACAAATGGTTCGATTAAATATATATATCAAACACACATGGAGGTGTGATACAACATGAAATCTATTGCAACTAGATAATGATAAATATGTATTTTAGAGTATGTGTTAGAATATTTAATAGATGAAAGAGGACGTGAGATAGATAATTATAATTATTAGCTATAAGCCTTATTTTTATATTAATTTTAATTAGCCCATACGGGAGCACCGGTTGATAGGCTAGTTTTACTAATGCAGATTATCATTTTGTGGCAGCATCACACATTTTCAGTTCATTTATTTCCATTCGATAACTAAAATTTGAAGATTACAATGCATCCAAATGTGATAAATCCAATGCAAACGTTTTCCTAGGCAATGGTCTACAGACTCAAGCATCACTTATGGTCTTATGGATCAACAGTAGAGGTTAGTAAGCATGCTGAAAAAAAGCAAAGTTCGGCCTGATTTAGGGGTGAGACAGCCTGAAATTCGAAAAAATAATTTTTTCATGTTTCATGGCAACTTAGTGGTAGCATATTCAGGGAAGTCTCAAAATGCAGGTAATGAGAACCATCACATGGGTGAAAGAGGCACGCTTATACCAGAGCTGATTTGATAACTAAATTTTGATATTTAGGAGCTCAACTTTTGCATATAACTAATGACTAGATTCCCCGAAGATGAGACCGTGTATACTTTTAACATCCAGCAGCCTGTGCAAATATGCAATGACTGAAGCTGCAAGCATCAAAGCAGTACAGCACCACGACATGGAACTCCATAATTTGGAAGGTCGAGTGAAGGATCTATACCCATGTCATCTTCAGTGCTCGACAACGACTGCCTGGTAACCGAGTCATAACCATATGGCAGCTTTGACAACACGGACTGCTCCAGATGCTTCTCCATGATCTCCGCACAACTGGTGACAGATCAAACACAAGAAGTTGGTTCCCATCAGAACAACTAGTTTCACAAGCTGACACAAATAATTGTGGCAAATGCCAGTCCCACAGTCAGAATATACCTCTTGGCAAACCGGCGCTCCTGCAGTGACAGACGGCTGAGGAGGTCATCGGACCTGGAGATGTGCATCGTGTACTTCTCAATCTGTAGCCAGCAAGGCAATCAGATTGGCAACAATTCAGTAATTAAAGTTGGCCTGTTTCAGCGAACAGAGATTAGGTTTTGATGCAACCAACCTTCTGCAAGCGGAGACGGAGGTAGGAGCGCAGAAGGAAGAGCGTGCGGTCGAGGTCCATCTGGTAGAGAGAGACCACCAGGTCATCGACGCCGCTGTCAGCAAAGTCATCCAGTGTCTCCTCCTAGCAGCATCACAAGAGTGAATCCACATCACACCCAAGAACGAATCAAGTATTTCAGTGCGGCAAAGAAATCAAGAGAGAAGGGGTAGGGGACAAGAAGAAGGAAAGGACATACAAGGAGCTGGATCTGCTCGCGGACGCGGGAGACAAGGGGTGATTCGAAGCGGAGGATTTCTGGCGCAGCCTTCTCGTTACGCCACGCCCGCTTGAGCAGCTCAACGTCCGTGGTCGCTGCCTCGGCCGCGGACGCCGCAGTCTCATCTTCGTCCCAAGAAGACATCTTCCCCCTTCTCTCCCTCTCGCTACCGGCTCGGGTGGGAAGCTGGCAGCTCAGCAGCTTGAGGCGTGGCGCTGTCGGTTCTCCAGAACCTGCTTCTCAGGCTTCAGCTCCTGATTCCTCTCTGGTGGAAGTGATGCTATCTGAGAAATCGTTTCGCAAGCTGACCAATTCCCGATTCCTGACAGATGTGGTGCTATCATGAACATACAGTCACACTATTTCCCACTACTTGTGCAAACATTTACCAGGACAGAGGAATGTGTGAAACAATATTTGAAAAACTATTGCAGAACTTTCACATTTCAGGGTAACAGAAAGGGCAATTATCAATTCGTACAGCTCCAATCGATCATACCAATCATTTTTACAAGAAATATACATGCACAAATGGAGATGTGAGGGAGCTCGGCCTCACCTTCACGGCCTGGAGGAGTCCGGCGCGGTCGGGCGGCGGCCTGTCGGTGGTCGGGCTGGAGGATCTCGGCGCTCCGTCAGGGGCCGGAAGGAAGGCCTCTGTCCGGCGGCGGCCTGGAGGAGAGCCGCGGTAGGGTGGTGGCGGAGGGACGCTGTCGGATCTGGGTCGGGGTGGCGGTCGTCGACGGCGGCCCCAAACCCTACTCGGCCATCGGCTAGAGCGGCACGCGGAGGCGTCGGGGACCGAGTGCGGTGCGGGGGCAGGCGCGACTTTTGGCGGGAATTTGGGGGTGCGCTCGCGGGAAAACTGGCGATAAACTCCGCCGAATTCGCCGGGGGCTCTTCGGGAAGCCGGATAAGCCGTACATCTGTAAATCCCGTTAAAACCCAGTAATAATAGAAACAGTGTGCGAAGCTATATTAATGATCTGAATTTAACAATTCAAAAAAATAAACTCAATATTTTATGAAAAATTGATCAACATTTTTTAAAAACGCATACATCAACATGTTGAAAAATACATTTTACAAACTATTTCAACATTACAAGAGAATAGATTCAACATTTATTAAAACCTAGATCAATATTTTTTTTCAAAATGGATTGCCATATCTTTTTCTCCGACAGCGGTGGGGAAGGAGTCGTGGCGAGTGTGGCCGGCGGCAGCGCGTAGGGCTGGTAGGGGCGGCGGTGGAGCGCGCCCGCGGCGAGGATAGGGCAGGCGCGCGGGGCCGGCGGTAGCGCAGGGGAAGGAGCCGACGAGAGCGCAGCCGGCGGCGGCGGAGCGTTCCCGTGCAGGGGCACGCGATAGGGCCGGCCGCGGCGGGGCGGCGGCCCGAAGCCGACGACAGCGCGAAATGGAGGAGGCAGGGGGGAGGGTTGTGTTAGGATTTTAGATGGAGACGATCTATCGAATATAGACCTTCGCACGAATCTCAAATAAAGGTAGAGAAAAAATCTCCCGAAAGATGTATAGAATTTCCGGAATTCGCCGGAGGCCGGACCGTTGTTGGTCCAAGCGCCGATGACAATGGCCCACCACGGACTTCTGCTCGATGACCTATGTTGTCCTGGGCTCCTGGCGGTCCGGCGGATGTGGGTAGGTCAAAAGGAAGATCTGGTTGCAAGGGTCCTAAGATTTTGGGGTCCGGGGCATACTAAAAAATTAGGATCCTTTTAATAATACAATGAATCTATGATAATGATATTGGTAATATATATAAATGTTCATATCAAATAATCTTTTTATCATAGATATGCTTTGTAAAAACAGATTTATCATTTATGATTAATGGTTTTTTCTTTTCGTGACCGTGACAGCCATGACTAATATTTTTTTTTGCAAGAGATAAATTAAATGGGTGCTCATGATCACTCACATTGTTGTTCTTACTCTTAAAAAGTTTGACAGTGGCTTCTCTTGATTTTATAAACTCGTCTCTCCACGCTAAAAGTTAAAGAAAAACACAATACACAATTACTAGTCGAGTATGCACTGGAGTCTAACCTCAATCAACATCTGATCCTAACCAGAAGATTGGTTCACTGAAACGGATGCCAGATCTCCTCTCCTTATCTCCTTACTGTATTCTGTCATGCTTGATCGGTGATCCAAAGAGCAAAGAGGCAAAGATGAAGAACTAACGGAGTCACAATCTAATAGACTGACGGAGACATTCAGGCGTGATGGTGTCTGGGGCTCTGGGCGTCGTACGTCCGCGAGTCGCCGGCAGCTGCATGGCGCGAAGATGCGATGTATGCGTAGCGGCGGTAGGACCAACCGATGAAAAGATGGAAAGAGACGCACCAACCAGGCAACGAGAAGTCGCTGGACGAGATTTGGTAAACCGTAAACCACGATTAACCTGCTATACGAACGATGTATACTCTGTACAGCTATACCCATCTAAACTACCCTGTATACATACCTGCGCGTGGGGCCCCTAGGAATCGGGGGCCCTGGGTGCCCCCGCCCAGCACCGGGCCTGGGGTTGGGCTGGAAGGCAGGCTGGGCCGAGAAAAAGGAAATAAAAAAAGAAAAGGAAAGCTGGCTGAGCTTAGGAGGAAGAGAGAATCCGGCCAAGTTGTGCTTTTGAGTTTGGGGGTTTATATTCAAATTTGAATAGTTTGGATATATTAGTAGGGTGAGGATTTAGGAACTAGCAAATGCACAACCTATGGGTGTGTTTTATGCGATATTAAATTTGGAACAGTTTTAATTATTTCTAGCTAGAAAAATAAAGAAAGGTGTTGGTGAAAATTTGAAGGAAAAAACCTCAAAATTTTAGTGACTTTTATGCTAAAAACTAGGGTGCTAGAGCATCTCCAGCAGTCCCAATAAACATCTCCCGATAAGGTGGTATTGGGATGTCCCAATACCACTTTCGTAGATTATTTGGGAGATATTTTTATAGTTTACTAATAATCTCATCCCAATACATATAACGTTCTAAGAGAGCAGAAATTCTTCCTTTATTTTAAGAGAGTAGGGGTCAAATATTAAAACAAATCAATAATAATTGAAAAAAGGAGAGATATTGAAGAACTATTTAATTATATCTTTTCCCAGTATTGACACGCACTTACATCACGGTACATAAACACACACACAAACACCCGCGCCGCCATGTAATTATGGCTTAAGCTTTATGCCTTTATTTATTTATTTTGATTTTGATTCGATTCATCACCCGCGCTGCGCCGGAGATTATTCATCTAAGAAGCAGAAGCAGGGGTACTGATCATGGCGCTTCACCAGGAGGTGATTTGTTACACCCGTAGATTTTGGTGCACCCGTGGCCAGAGTATGGCTGGCCACGAGGCCCGGACGGCGTGCCGCCGGGGTTCAGGGCTCCGTAGCTCACCTGCGCCAGCGCTCTCCCTGTGCGCAACACACGCAAACACGCACGGGGTCAGTTACAGAACTTTCGCCGCTAGTCTGTGGCTGGAGGAAGCGTGAGGTGCCTACCTGCGTCGACGTGGACAGCGTTCATGGTGGAGACGACGAGGAGCGCCACCAGGAAGACCACGCAAAGCTGCTGCTGCTGCCGCTGCGCCCCCATCTCCTCTGCTTCTTTCTCTCGACGATGGACTCTGTGTCTTCGGGATGATGCGCACGCTTCGCCGAGCCTTTATATAGAGAGACTGAGAGAGGACAGCCTGCCCTTCGCCAAGGCGTGGACCCTGAGTCAACCGCGAAGGCGCTTCACGCTGCTGCCGTCGTCCTCGTGCCTCATCGGTCAATCCTGGGGGGCGTGACTAGCTGCGGACTCGCAGCAGCAAACATTCCACCACCGTCTACTGGCCTACCGCATGATCCGCCAAACGATCAGCACAGGCAGATCTAGCTAAGTGGAAGTGCCCAAGATATACATCAGCTCAACAGGAATTCAGTCTTTGTAACACCTTATATAGCTGAAGCAGGAAAAACACTGCAAATGGATTCTCAAAATGATCTCAATATCAACAGACGGCGAGCAGAAACAGTCCGAAAATCTTTCTGTATACATCTGTAAAAACGAATCTCCGCACAATGCAGCGAGTAAGTATTGTCGTTTACCTACAAAACATGTATTGGCAAATCGCCAATGTTTCCGTTAATGCTCTGGTACTATATATGCACAGCAAAAGAAAAAAAAAGGATGCCCAAATCCTGATTGTCTATGGGGCAAATCGCGAGGTCTGGGTCTGTAAAACTGTACTATGGAGTAAGGAGTATGAACAAAATCTATTCACTGACAAAACAGCATCAGGGGTTCGCATCACAGGGAAAGATGCCAAGTCATCAAGTATCGCCATGGTTCTGCATCTATGAACTGTTCTCTTCTTCGCTGCCAACCCAATACTCTTTCACCGAAATTAAAATCTTCTCAGGAACGTGAGGGCCGTCTTCATGATCGAGCAACTTGGACTTCCACCGCATTCCTGACACCGTGCTTCTAACCTTGTTCAGTACATCAACACCGTCCCGCAGTATGACTGCACCCTCTGGGCGCAAAATCCTATCCATCTCCAGAAGAATGTCTTCCACATCACACCTGCCGATTTTGACATAAACAATTAGCCGATTGACATGATTTGCATTTGTATTACCAAGATGGCTGAAAGAACAGAGAACACCTACTTGTTCTGATATAAACTAAAGATGCCATAGCCATGTATCAGGTCGTATGTCCTAGGGTATGTAGAGAAGGCTTCACACCTGCCAACAACGCAACATCACGAAAAACACAGGATCAGTTTCCACACAACACATATAAGCATCTCATTTGACAGTAAATACCAGAACAAAAGCATCAAAACTCACCAATCATGGTATGTGCCAATCAGACCTCGCTCATATATGATACCGAGAGTGTTCCTCTCTGATATAGTGGGCACAACGTTCATCACCCAGGACATGGGAGAATCAAGCGCTGCAGCAAAACTTCCAAGGCCTGCATTCATGTCCATAATATTCCTGTACCTTGAAGAACCTATCAGCTTGTTCACCCTCTTGTATGTATTGACATGCTTCTTCCACAACTTATTATCCTCCTCATAGTCTTCTTCTGTAACACCTAGGGCATGGCCCTCAAGAATTCTGGGAGGGATGGCAGATAGTCTCTCTGGAAACTTCTTTAACTGTGCTGGCTCTCCAGGAGGTGTTATACAAGATTCCATGTTCTTATACCTAAAATAATAAACCAAACATAAAATGAAATCAGAAACCGATGTAATCAGAGTATAGAAAACTGAAAAGCAACACATGTTGCTTCCACTATGAAGAGCATACTTGCATATATCACTACCCATCTCAACTTACCCTACAAAAGGCAATCAGTTCTTAATCCTATACTTTTTTTAATGTGTTGAAACAGTAACTGTTATATGTATGAATTTTGCTATGAGGATTTTGTAGCCGAGTATGATCACATGGCAATAAGTTGCAATACATGCAAACAGAGCTTAAAATAACGTAAAAGAGTGCATAATTTTGTATAAACAGGGCATACCAGACGTCATCTGCATCTTGAGCTTTGCACATCTTGCTAGCATGACCATTCATTTGATGACATAAATGTGAATTTGCTTTTTTCTGCCAAATAGCAATATCCTCCTTCTCATAAATTTTATCCCAGCAAAGCATTTCAGCAATGTTTTCAATTCTACGCTGATCTTCCTCAGCATCTTGTTTAGACTTTTTCCACGTTTGGTAGTATTTATTCCAATTGATGGGAGGTCCAGAAAGTATCCAATAACCCCCAGGCCTCAGAACCCTGTCTACTTCCATCATGTACATCCCGCCTGCAGGAAGGAAAATAATATGGCTCACAGTCATTAGATAGATAAACAAAAAGGTTGGTGCAAGTATTGCAGTCTTATGACTACGGATATTTGATACTGCTCACCATCTGACTCCCATGGGATCAAGCAGCGTGAGCAATGGACCATATCAAAAGATCTTGATGGGTATGGGAGCTTTATAGTTCCAAGTACTCCAATGACTGCAGGAGCACCTCTCTCCAAAGCAAATTGAACTTGAGCTTCATGTGAGTCTCGGGGTGCAAATGACATGGTTAATATATTTCTATCCATTAGGTAAGCTCCAAAGCTTGCAACCTGTATGTGGTCAGAAATATTACTCCCAGCTATGCAGGGGATCAAGACATTAAGATAAATTTATGTTAAGATGCAGAGAAGTCTAACTAAGAAGAACATATAATTGCCCTGGAACTATGAAGTACATTAGCTAAATCATCATCAAGGGAGTAAATGATAGCAAAATCTGGTTAAGAGTTAGAGAGCATACCCCACATCCAGTATCAAGTGCAGTTCTGATGGTACCATCGGCAAGTGGGATTATGGATGCAAGTTCGTCAAGGTAAGCACTTGCTCCATTGGGAAACATCGTCCCTCCTCCTGGAAATTTGAACACATCTCCCTGAAATTGGATCCAGTTCTGAACAGCTTTCTCGACTGTCAGACTTTTATATGGAGCATTTGCATACGGAACATAGTCACGGCTCTTGGGCCAAGGGAAAGGGGTGACATAGCCTTTTGGTGCTGGGATTAGACAGTGCAGCTTCTCATTATCTGAAGGGCAATGCCTTTCTCTGTATGTCATATTTTCCCTAGGAAAGGCCATTGCTCGGTTCTGGTCTTGACAAGGAGTATAGTCACGGTATCTGATGTGGCATGGCTCAATCACTTTATCGGTCATGATCAATGGATTTGCACCACTTATGCTATGATGGGTCTCAAAGTGCAAATTTGGCAAGATTGTACAGTCGGTTTCTTGGTTAACCCTCAAGGCTATACTATCACCCCTTCCTGTCCCACTTTTCTGCCAAGCACCTAATATGTAAAAGAAGCAGCACAAACCCATCACAATCACTATCGTCATTGTGCTCCGCGTTCTACGATCGCCTGGATTCATTCTTGAGCCCCTCATGAATCTGCATCATCAACAGCAAAAACATTAGGTACCACTATAAATGAATTGGAATTGGACTACTTGTGGTACAAAGTGACTTTATGAACGAGATACTCAGATCAAACAAATGAGATGTCAAAAACCCAAGCGACAGATCAATAAAATGGAAATTAACTAGATCTGAAGTTTTTAGGTGAGGCATGATCCCCATGAATCTGCTCTTGTTCCGACAGATCGTGGCCAATAATAAATTAGTGAATTGGACTGTTAGTGCCAAAATAAAATATCAACAGGGGCAACTTGAGCCCCTCATAAATCTAATGTTGTCAGAGGAAAATCATTATGCACTTACTTCAAATGAAGCTGGCATTTGTGGTATATGATGTCCCCATGAACGAGATACCAATGTCTAGTAAATTAGATTTCAAAAGGACAACGAAAGACAGATGAAATTAAACATGAAGTATAGATCTGGATCTTATGGGAGGTGTCATCTCTGACTTCGCCTTGTTCCAACAGAATGGTTCTGACAATAAACTAGTGAATCATCTTACCGCATTATCAAATGCATGTTATGAGATGACGACCTGAGATGCAACTCCCATATATGCTCAAATTCTGAGAGAGAAGCTTCCTGGGACGATAAATGATAATCTACCCAGCAAGGCCAGCACACTAGTCCTGAGCACCATGTTTGGCGCTCTGCCATGTGCATCAACACCAATCATGTGACTACGCCTAAATGTTTCAGATCCCTAACTGGTTTGTTTAGCCCCGGAGCTAGTAGTCCAGTCCATCCCGGAGCTTTTCAGTTTTCACAGAGCACGAAGCCATGAACTAATCTACCCGTCGATGGTACATGGAATTCGAATCGGAGGTAAACAAGCACAAACTGCCGATGCTTGCTTGGCAGGTGATCGATCCAAACACAACCCCGAATGGAACGGCAACAGCACGGCAGCAGCAGCCCCTCAGAGATTTGCCTAAGCGACTTACGCTAGTCTACCATTACCACTCCGGCACTCCCAACCACACGCAACGCACGATGCGCTCGTCGGCGTCGTGATTCCGCAGCGCCGGAACAATGCAACAGCAGAACCAAAACAAAAGCGAATCGCAGAAAAAACGACGGGACTAGCTAGAACCCCACCGCCTAGGCAACCGAAGAGCGAAACGAACCGGATCGAATTCAAACCGGAGCGGCGCGGGAGGAGGAAGCCAAACCTCTCTCTGTGCAGGGGGCGGGGCGGGGGTGTTGGTTGAGCGGAGCGGGTACAGCTTCGAGCTCGCCGTGGCGGCGGCGGCGGGGGACAGCTTCGAGCTCGCCTCGGCGGCCGCGGGGACGGCAGCTTCGAGCTCGCCGCCGCTGCGGCGGGCGGAGAGGGCCCGGGGGGGTTGGGCTGGGGATTTGGTGGGGTTGGTCGCGGCCGGCGCTGCGGATTTGACTTTCTATTGTCGCGCGCTGCTGCGGCAGCAGCGCGGCGTCATGGAGCGAGTCGTCGTGGGGTGCTCGCTGCTCCCCTCCGAGACAGAAGAGGGAAAAGGGAAAGGGAGGGGAACGGGACGAATCTCTTCGCGGGGGGGGGGGGGGGGGGGGGGGGGGGGGGGGGGGTTGGCGGGGCGAGCGAGCGAGCGAGCGAGCGAGCGAGAGAGAGAGAGACGGACGCGGCGGGAATGGACGAGGAGGTAGGGCGAGCCAGCCGGTCACGCTTGGCGTGTGCCGTGTGGCGGTTGCGGTTTGTAGCCTCGGCCCGTCGGCGGGCCGCGCCGGCCGGCTTGGATCCGGTTGGTTGCAAACTGGAGAGTGGAGACGCGTCTTCCGGGTCAGTTGCCCTCGCACAGGCGCCTCTGCCTGGATCGCCGTGTATTACGGCGGCACGCCGAACATTCAGGGAAGCCACAGCGGCACACGGCCATCAGCACGCCATATCGCCAGATCTCCATCTAGTGTTCTAGTTTCTCTTCAGCGTGTCTGGGATGCAAAATGCACGTCTCTGAAGTATGAACCTTGCTTTGCACTTTGGGAGGCCACGATTAGACACGGCCGGGCGGCAAGGACACGCAGTAGCTAGAAGCGACGCCCCTGTCGTTGCAACTTTGGAGTTTGTCTGTCGACGTAGTTGGCAACCAACCGCTGCATATGCACAGATGTTGTTGGAATATGACGTCATATCTGTATCTATACCTATTTTTGAAGCGCATAATATTTCTACCAGAAATTTTAGTTTTATCCAACATGTATCACTGACGGGTGGACCCAAAATATCTCTAATGAGAATCAAACAACAATACTACTATATTGTAACGTAAATAGACTCGAATATGATGGGAATATAGTAACCTAAATAGACTCGAATATGATGGGAACATGGAAATACAATAAAGTTCATGTCCAAGAAAACTCATCGCAAAACAATCACCACCCGTACGAGATCTTCAACCGTGACAACGTACGGATATATTTTCTAGTTAAAACAAAAAAGATCATGAGGATCATGATCAATTTTTATTAGAAAAAGTCCATTTTACTCTCCTCAACAATTCACTTTGTCCACTTAACCCTCTAAACAAAATTTTGGCTTAAGCTACTATCCCAAACTATTTCAATCGGTCCAATCTACTTCCTAACGAGATTTCTCTTTTTTTTATTTCTCCACTTACAAGTGAAATTTGAACTTTCAATTTTGCAATGTAACTTATAATATGATGCCCTATCTAGAAAAATACATTATGATTTTTTCATGCAGAATTGTATTTTTTGATAATTTCATGTTAAATGTTTTCCAAATTATGAAAATAATCATGAAAATTTCTTAATGTATTTTTTAACATATAACATCATGTTCTCTATCCACTCACAAAATTATTCAATTCGTACGCGGAGAAAAAAAAAGAAATATCACTAGAGGGTAGATTGGACTAATTAAAATTGCTGGGGGAGTAAATTGAGCCTACATTTTGCTCAGAGGATTAAACGGACAAAGTGAATTGTTGAAGGAAGTAAAATAGATTTTTTCCTTTTTATTATGCCAGATTGCTTCTAGTGAGATGGTACGAGAGTGCTGGATAATAATTTCGACAAAGAAGCGTGCCGAAATCAAGTCTCTGACGGAAATGAATCGGCACATGAATACAAACTATACCAAGGACAAATGAAGCATCAGCGGCTACTATTTAGGAGTGCACACTAGTACACAGCAAACTGAAAGGCTGGGAGGGATTTCCCATTGGTCCCAAACCAAGAACTCCATTCAGCACATCAGAGCAACAAGTATTAATCGATACATAGGGAGGTTTAGTGTTACGATTAATATTTCTGCAAGTAAAGGACATCTCAAACATTAGCCATATTCCGTTCTGTTATGAGGGAGTAGTGTAAAAAGGACAGCAGAGCCTTCAGATGCCTCACGTTTTTTTTTTGAGGGGGGCCTCACGTTTATTGGGTCTTTATTAGGCTGCCTGGCTGGGCCATCAGCCCAGCAGCCCAACACATGGAAGCGGTCATTGTGTTGGTACATTCTACTCTAGCCCACAATTAACAATTTAATGCCCTAAAAAACAATTAACGATTTAATGTATTTTTAGTATATATCCGATAGCTTCTTAGATTTTGCATCTTCGTGAAATGCACTTTTGACAAATCTTGATTATGGACAGTCACAAACTGAATTGAGCCCTTGGTGAACTTTCATAGATCAGATTGTAATCACCACTTGAACACAAAAAAAGTTGATGGGGTAGAAAAAATACTCGATGTGGTATGTGATATGCGTCACTAATAAGTGATTTTGCGGCCAGAATGGAGATGTTCTCACGCCAGCAGCCACAGTCCATAGAGCCATAAGCCAATGTACACAGGTCTACATGTTATGGGGCTGTCTGGATCCATAGACTAAGTTTAATTTTTAGTCTCGGAATATATTGGATATTGGTGCTAATTAGAAGGACTAAACATGAGCTAACTATAAAATTAATTGCATAAATGAAGACTAATTCACGAGATGAATCTATTAAGCCTAATTAATCTATCATTAGTATATATTTACTGTAGCACAACATTGCCAAAATATGGACTAATTAGCATTAATGGATTCGTATCGTAAATTTGTCTCCATTTATGCAATTAATTTTATAATTAATCTATATTTAATAATTATAATTGGTGTCCAAATATCCGATGTGATGAGACTAATTTTTTAGTTCGGATCCAAACAGCTCCTAGCATTAAAAGTGTTTTAATCGCTGCTATGCTATGCATGTATCTTATTGATTTCTTTTTCCTTAAAAATACACTACATATGCAACACCACAATCGGTTACTCGAATCCCAAGTGGTCAGGTTATACAACAAACAAGTTGAGCTACGTATAAGTTATACGACAAGCAAGTTGAGCTACATATAGCGTATTATATTGATTTTTGAAACAAAAGGCTACCTAACTTATTACTGTACATACGTAATTTTTTTTGCGAAAGTACGTGCACAGAATTGGATTCACTAGTACGTGGCACCTTTCACTCTTTCATATTTTTTTTGAATGACTCTTTCATTGCAAAAATTATATGTGACTAATATTACGAAAATGTTTGAGGTAGCTTTTGTAGTTTTTGTGTTAGTTCTTTTTCGTTTTTATTTAAAGCAACGGTAAAGCGTAGAAGAATCATCGTAAAAGAAAAATTATTACGTATTAAATACAAAAAGTACAAGGGGGTTTTGACGAAATTTCCCAAGAGGAGGGTTGAGCGAGTGAGGGATCCTCTACATGGCCCACCTGTCAGACTGGAGTCATAAGAAGAGCCTCGCGACTCCAACCAAAACCCCAGCTCCATCCATCCCAGCCCCGCACCTCCTCTTCTCCCAGCGCCGCCGCCACCGCCACCGCCGCCGCCACACAGCGCGAGCACCCCCGCCTTCTCTCTCGTTCTCGCAGAGGGTTTCAAGCGTCGTATGTAGGAGAAGATGGCGCTGGCAATCTCCATGGAAGGAATCGAGGCGCGTGCGCGGGAGCTCGGGGTGGACCTCTCCGCCGTCGATCTGGACTCCATCACCCTCCCGGCCGGCGAGGACTTCGGCATCCTCAGGTAGACGCCACGCGCCGCCTCTCGGTGTGTCCCAATCCGTCGCAAACACTAGCCCATCGCTCGTAGTATTGTGGTGGCCTTGGTTGCCCTAATTTTGTTTCACCCAGATGCGAACGTCTGCGGTGGGATTTTTTAGATTTCGTGCAGTACGAGTGTTTTTCCTTAGGTTCCGTTAGCAGTTAGTGTGCAGAACAGATTTGAGCGATTTTATCCCGTCGTGATTGATATGCTTCTGCTGCTGTGAAATATGCTTTTAGATTTATTTGTTTTGTGGTGTTAAGCTGTTCAGCATCCAGATGACGTATGTATGTATACCTGAGTCTGGCTAGTGCTAAAGAATCTGTCGAACTGTGTAGTGTTAATTTGATGTGCGCAGCTGCAAACATCTGTGCAGCTTTGTGTTGATTTGCATCTGTACATCTGTGAAATCATAGGCTAGCTACGATAGAGTTTAATCAGGTGAGATGTCTATCAGGACTGATAGTGTCTTCTTTTGCTACGTGGTGAGAAAGTAAATCTGCAGCATTACGAGATATGCAAAATGGTTTGAGTTACTTGTCCGTGCTTTTCTGAGTTACAATACTTCTTAATTTGTTTTCAGTGTTGCTGATTGCTTATAATTTTCTTATAATTTGCAGTGATGATGAGGAGATACTTCGGAATGAGGACCCTCCTGAACTTGAAATGGGTTTATCCAACATTATTGTAGTGGACAATCTGCCGGTTGTTCCTCCAGAAAAATTTGACAAGCTTGAGAATGTAATTCGCAAGATATACAGCCAAATTGGAGTGATAAAAGAAAATGGTCTATGGATGCCGGTAAACCCAGAGACAAAGAAGACTTATGGCTACTGTTTCATTGAGTATAATACCCCTCAGGTAGTTTACTTCTTGTTAGTCGCATTTCTCTTCCTTGTCTGCTTAATGACTCTCTTAGTGATGGACTGATGGTCTTTTTATCCAAACATACCAGTTGACTTTTTTTATTTGAACATTTTCACACTCCTTGCATCTGCTATGTGGTCCATACGATTTTGCAAAGAAAATGTTTTGATAATTTGAACCATGTTACTTTTCCTCCATTGTTTTTGTTTCAGCCCCCCTTTAACCCCTTGAGTTGATTGAAACAGAAAAAAAATCTTCTTCATTTAAAGGAATTAGGTTGATTATATTTATCTTTGTTTGACATACTGCCAGGAAGCTGAGCTTGCAAGGGAAAAAACCAATGGGTACAAGCTCGACAAGTCTCATATCTTTGCAGTTAACATGCTTGATGACTTTGAGAAATACATGAAGGTTCCTGACACATGGACGCCTGCAGAAATAAAGCCATACACTCCTGGAGTAAGTTGCTATTGCTTCCTGACTCCCTTGGAAACCTACTTCTGTTTAGTGCTAACATTTTTTTAAGCAGCTAAATTTATGTCAGGCAACATTTATATCTTCATTTTGCATCGCAGGAAAATCTTCTGAAATGGCTAACTGATGAAAAGGCCCGAGATCAATTTGTCATCCGTGCTGGTACATTGACAGAAGTTTACTGGAATGATGCTAGAAAGCTGGCACCTGAACTTGTGTTTCAAAAGCAGGTGTGTATTTACTTCTTGTAGTTGATTAAAATTTAATTCAATGGTCTTCTACTTCCATTTAGAAGAAATCCATGTTGATACTTATCCTGTTACTTCATTTTTTTCCAGTACTGGACAGACAGTTTCATTCAGTGGTCCCCTCTTGGAACATACTTGGCAACGGTTCATAGGCAGGGGTCACAGGTGTGGGGCGGTGAAAATGGCTTCGAGCGGTTGATGCGTTTTGCTCATCCGATGGTACTGGTTTTCACCACACTAAATTCTACCCAATATTTGATGTTCTAGCTGACAGTGGCTTGTACCAGGTCAAATTAATTGACTTTTCTCCTGGTGAGAGATATTTGGTCACATACAGCAGCCACGAGCCCAGCAACCCTAGAGACACACATGTAAGTGTTTGTCACAGATAAATCTCTGCCCATAGCTTTCCTTTCCTTTTTCCCCAAAGAAAAATCTTTTCCTCTCTGACTAACATTCTTAATATTGTAGAGGGTTGTCCTAAATATCTTTGATGTAAGGACTGGAAAAGTTATGCGAGACTTCAAGGGGAGTGCTGATGAATTTACCACTGGCGGGAATGTTGGTGTTTCTGGTGTTTCATGGCCCATATTCAGGTGAAAGCACAGTTTAGCATTTGTGAAATGATGCATAAATCTTTTGTTAAGTTGTCCTAGTTGGATGCTTACTATATTTTTTATGTGTTCAAAGGTGGGGTGGTGGAAAGGACGATAAGTATTTCGCAAGGCTTGGGAAGAACGTAATATCGGTCTATGAAACAGATATGTTCTCCCTTCTTGACAAGAAGTCATTGAAGGTAGAAAATGTAGTGGACTTCAGCTGGTCTCCCACTGATCCAATCATATCCTTGTTTGTGCCTGAAATGGGTGGTGGCAACCAGCCAGCAAGGGTGAGCAGAAATTTCTGCACCAAACCTCATATAAGATGTTTTTCATTACTTATTTGTGAAAGCTAAAATTTATCTTTATATTGGAAGGTGAGCCTTGTGCAAATTCCAGGCAAAGAGGAACTGCGGCAGAAAAACCTTTTCAGTGTCAGCGACTGCAAGATGTATTGGCAGAATAATGGAGAATATCTTGCTGTCCAGGTTGATAGATACACAAAAACAAAGAAGAGCACCTACACTGGATTTGAGTTGTTTAGAATTAAGGAGAGAGACATCCCAATTGAGGTCCTTGAACTCGAGAATAAGAATGACAAGATCATTGCATTTGCCTGGGAACCTAAAGGCCATCGCTTCGCTATCATTCATGGTGATGGCCCTAGGCCTGATGTTAGTTTTTACACCATGCGAACAGCAAATAACACTAGCCGTGTGTCGAAGCTCACCACTCTCAAGGCCAAGCAAGCTAACGCGCTGTTTTGGTCTCCTTCTGGTCGCTTCATTGTTCTTGCTGGGCTGAAGGGATTCAATGGACAGCTGGAATTCTACAATGTTGATGAGCTTGAAACAATGGCAACAGGAGAGCATTTTATGGCAACAGACATAATGTGGGATCCTACTGGAAGGTGAGCTAATAACCGGGTTTAGAAATTTTCTGATTCTTCCTTTGACACTGGTATTTGATATTTATCATGTCGAAATTCGAAACAGTATAGTCCCTTTTTGACACCCTCAGATCACCTGCATGTTAAATGGAGAAGTCATTAGATTTTTATCAATTCTAAATTCCATGCACCTTAGAATTGTATTCATTAAATTCTATTTCTAATTTTGACCAAACATTCAGTTGTTATACTGTATTTTGGGTTGACCCTGATAACTTGAATGAACTGAAATGGTTTTGCAATTCTTTTTGTTCAGATATCTTGCAACTGCAGTTACCTCAGTCCATGAAATGGAGAATGGATTTCAAATATGGTCCTTCAATGGCAAGCACCTTTACAAGGTGTCAAAGGATCACTTCTATCAGGTAAATGTTCAATAACTTTCTCTGTTTGGACACATTTCCGTAATGTTTGATTGCCCTCAGTTATAATGTTTGTGTTATACACGGACTGAATGATACAGTTTATTTGGCGGCCAAGACCACCATCACTTTTGACTCCTGAGAAGGAAGAGGAGATTTCGAAGAACCTGAAGAAGTACAGTAAGAAATATGAACAAGAAGACCAGGATGTGTTCAACCAGCTGAGCGAGCAGGAGCGCAAGAGGCGGACGCAGCTCCAGGAAGAATGGGACTCGTGGGTTGCCAAGTGGAAGCAGATGCATGAGGAGGAGCGTGCATACAGGAGGGAGCTCAGGGATGGAGAGGCCAGCGATGAGGAGGAAGAGTACGAGGCCAAGGAGGTTGAGGTGGAGGAAGTGGTGGACGTCACTGAAGAAGTTCTCGCATTTGACCTGGATCAGGAGTGAAAGGCTTATGATAGAATCTGTTGAGTCGTTTTTAGTTTACCGTCGTGTTGAAGTTCATCGCCGTCGCTTTGCATAATAGGCTCAGTGATCAAGCTCACAGTTTGCTGATCGTTTTACTTGTCTGTACACTTGCTGCTTGAATTTGCGGATCATGTATTCAGATATCAAATTTTGCTGCTGGATTACTAATCTTTGTCTGGCTTTGCCACAGTTAACATTGTGTTTGCCACAGCTAAGGTCTCAATGATTGATCTCCCGTCGACAAAACCTAAATTACATGAAAAACAATTGATGCTTGCATTTCAAAATGCGTGCAAGCCTAGGTTGAGAAAGAACACTCGCTGCACTAGTAGCTGGTTTAGTTCGCTTGGCGCTTCTCCGAATCGGTCCCACTTCCCCGGCCACGGCCCACGGCGATGCAGGCACCTGATGCGACGGAGTGGCCGCCGCCATCAACACTGGTGGCGAAGTGGCGCGTCCAGGCAAACGGTGATCCGCCTCGTCAGAGCCCGAAGCGACGAAGCGGCCCCCCGCTCCCTCCTGCTCACTGTCACTGATGCCTCCCAGGGCCGCGCCCAGCGAGCGACGTTGCCGTTCACTATCCAGCAGTACATATTCGTCTTCTTTTGGATATCATCCAGCGGTACATATTCAGAAACCAGTAAACCACCCGTTCTCGCTTGTCACCAGATGTCAACGTGCGCAGAGGACTCGACGCGACGACGCCATCTGCTCGTAGGACGGGAGAAGAGTTGCCAATCTATTGCTGATATTGGCAGCCGACGATGAACGGTAAGAAACTAAGAGCTCAAATCGAAACCACTCCATTCGATTTAGGGAACGGATCGGTACAATTGCAACCAGCATTCAACTTAGCCTGTAGATTTAACTGATTATTTTGATCAACAACATTAACATGCTGGGCAAAATTAGCATCGTGCTGACCGTATAGCGTCGTCCCTTAGTTTCTTTACTGATCCCATACATACAGGCTTAACAAAATGGTTACTTGTACTCGATGCTACAGCCACAGCACAAGATGCTATGGATACGCCCGCCAGAACCTAAAAGTAGAAAGGTGCCACATGAAAATCATCTCATAACGCACAACACCAACCGTTGTATTCCAAAGGAGCACATAATGTACAACACAAATACTGAAACAACATCATCTACAAACAGCCCAGAAACGTGCAGTCTGTGTCTAAGCCTTGCTTCTTCCATCGCCTGATTAACTATGTGCCAAAATGACCTCACTTCTCCTCATACTCTACATCAATCACATCAGGTTCTGCTCTTCGTGAACTTCTAGGACCACCAGAGGAGCTGTTATTTGGCTGCCATACAATGTTTTGGCAGTTCATGCACCGGATCACCTGGTTGCGGTAGCCCACGAACCGCCTTTTGCATGCCGGGCATGTTCCCTGCAAATGAAACCTGATACATCAGTAACTAGGAATAGCCAGTATGTTCAATCCATAATCGACTTCTAGTTTAATTCTACCAAAGGATATGAAGACTGAAGACTGAAGAGTAGCCATGCGGCAAATGCGTGAGCAACTGAGCGTGACTATAGATGATGAGATGGTTACTTCCAACCATAAAAAAAAAGACCACACAACAAGCCCAAACTAAGAGTGAGCTGTGATCATCGAGATTACCAAACTCTATGCAACACATCAAATGGCCAATCATACTAAACAATTCGCATTCAACTTCAACAACTTACTTAAATGAAAGGAAGCCAGGAACCCAATCCAAATATCAGTATATCCAGAGGTAACACAAAACTCTTGCTCAATTAGTTGTCAGTAGAAATAAGGTAATGGAAGTTTAGCATGCAAAGTGCAAAAATAAAAAAAATAAAAAATGCAAGATTGGAGAACTTTTTTTTCAAGACTTCTTCAGAAGCATGTAAACATGATCATGCACACAACATTCTTCCATGACTCCAAGTAAAAAGTGCACAATAATTCAATAACAGATTAAATTTAGAAAGAAAGGTGTGCTGTTACCTCAATGGCAACCCTGTTAGCAAAGGTTCCAAGGAGAAGAGGACCAGCGAAAGGCAGCACAAATGTACCAAAAATGAAAATTCTGAATAGCCACCCTGACAGTGCAAGCCATAGAAAAAACAGTGTCTGCATAGAAGGGATAATTAAAACACATCAGGTAATAAAATGAAAAGGATCTACTATTGCAGCAGAACTGTCTAACATAGAATCATGAAACACAATAATATGTTCTCAAAACAAAATTGAACTATCACAGATGACATTCTGATCGTAAACAGAGCGGTACAAGTATATGTTAGTTAAAGTAATATTTGACTTTATGCACCAGAGTTTTACATGGTTTCATTTCCTAGGCGGCTTAAGGGTTAAATCGGTGTTAAGGAAAAAATTTCAGAGTTTTTTTAATCAATCATATCCCTCTTTTATTATTCTTTTCCCACACACAGACCACAAAAAAAGAAGTACCCATCACAATAGATTCCCTAGTGCCACACTGAAACTCGTAGATTCCTCCGGTTCTTATGATTATGTTGCAGTTTTTACTTAATATACAGAAGAAATTTAGGGCTCCTGAATATGGATACCAGTAACCCTCAATCAGACTAATCCACTGTTAGGCTGCAATATCATCATTCATCATTGCTTGCAAACGTAGCACAGTAGCAAATATTCGTAAACAAATTAAAACCTACAATTGAGACCGCAAAGCAATAGGTTTATGCATCATCAGATGGGAGACATGAAATGAGCTAGTAAATAGTAGCACATCATCAAAATGACACGATAATCTAAAATATTATCTCTATGATCAATTATTAAGAACCCAAATTTGAGCTACGTTCACAAGCTAATCCGAATGAATTCGAGCTATCAGTCAACTCACAGCTAAAGCTCTCCCGATGGGAGTTGCCATGAAGTCATTGAGCTCCCTCCGATACTGCACATCAGAAACCAAATTAACCACGGACTAGAGCGAGATGAAGTAATACACAGCTCGAAACGGCTAGGGGGCGTAGAGAATCCGGACCCTGGGCCAGTTGCGGGAGAAATCGACGGAAAAGGAGCGCCACCGCCGGCCGATGCCGAGCTCGGCGTCGATCTCCATGGCGCGCTCGCGGGCGGCGCGGGAGGCCTCCGCGAGCCTCCGGGAGATCGAGAACCTCCCTTCCAGGCGCTGCGCGGCCTGCCGCGCCTCGAAGGCGAGCCGCTCGGCGCCCGCGTTGGCGCCCCGCCACGCGCGCCGCACGAAGCCGTCGAAGTCCGCGCGGCCGAACGCGCGCGGGGAGACCACGGTCGCGGCCCGGCGCGGGATCCTCCGGCGAGCGAGGGGGCGGGCAGCAGGAGCGCCGGGCCCTGCCGCCCGTGGGGCTGCTGGTGGTGGTGGAAGCCACCGCGCGAGCGTCGCCATGCCGGCGCGTGCGAGTGGGAGAGAGGGCGAAGGGAAGTCGCGAGATTTTCGTGCGGATGGGGTTGCTCGGTTCGTGGGCTGTGTGGGACCACTTGTTGGGCCTACTCTTCTCGTGGTCTCTAGTCGTGTGGGTTGGGCCTCATATTTTGGGCTCCTCGTGTGGCCCAAACTTTAACCTACACAACTTTAATTACACCTTCGACATGTCGAATTGAACCGTCCCCTGTGTGTGTGTTTTTTTGTAAAATTTTCAAAGGACCTAAAATCTTGCACGAAAGCAATTCCCATTAGGCCGGTACTCCCTTCGTCCCAAAATATATCTACAAAAGTCAAATTTTTTTAATTTTAATCAGCAATATCTCTAAAAATAAATTATTTTAAATAGAGTAGTTCTCACGATAAATCTACTAATATAATTTTTATGTTAATAGTCGCTATGATTATTTTGCTATTTATAGTTAAAGTTGAAAAAGTTTAGCTTTGAAAAGTCTAAACGTAGCTAATAGGGAGTAGAAGAGAAGTGGAGTTGCTAATGATGTTTATATTTTAAAAAAGAGCTTATAGCATCTCCAGCAGTACTCCAATAATTTTTTCCTAATAATCAGCTAATAGGGATTTCGCAATAATTATTTCATGATTATTGGGAGAGTTGCTTTTGCAGTTTCCCAATAATCTCATCTTAAGTCAACTACCGTATTTGGAGAGCTCCCTCTATTTGGGGAGAGTTAGGATGGATTATTGGTTTGTTCTAATAATTATATTGGGAAAAGGGAAAGGGAAAGGGAATCTGCTAGAGCATAAAGAACTCTCCAATATAATAGTTGGATTGGGGAATGAGAATCCGCTGGAGATGCTACTAGAAGTTCTTCTTTGCGCATAACTGCTTGTTGGCTTCTTCTTGGGTACTCGGCATGGTGATTTTGTACGGAGTCGAGTTGAGTTGCGCAATCATGTTGATGTCCCAATCCAACCGGTTGTTATTTGAGTTGAGTTCGAGAATTGTGCGGTCGTGTTGGCCGGTGATGGTACCGTTATTGGGTTGTTGATTGTTGTGGTGCCAGTCTAGGTATTGTTTCTTCGGCAGCTCTCCTACTTCGGTAAAGTGCCAGATCGTGCACGGAAAGTTTTAGTCCACGCAGAAACTGCACGGAAGCATGATCATTTTGACTTTTGCAGATAGAGAGGCGGATATACCCATGCCGGCTGCCGTGGTGCCTTGTGCCATCTCGGGAAGTGGATTCAGTACGGTGGCAGTCAAGCACGGGTAGCAGCGGAGAGACCCCTCCGCTGCCACTTGGTCCAGCCACAGGCCGGGGCAGGGAGGAGGAGGACAAGCCGCCGACGCCTTCCCGCGGTCTCGGTCGCAGCACGCAGCCTCACGCGCCCCGTTTCCGTTAGCTCATCCCCGTCAGATGTTGCCGCGCGCCTCCTGCTGAGCCACTCGTCGTTGAACAGGGGATCGAGGAGGAGAAAGCGACTCGTCAGCGGGAAAGGCAGCTCCGGGCCTCCGGGGAATTCAATTCGAGCATCGCATCGCATGCTGTCTCCGCGTGCGCCTGCCCCCATTCCTCGCCGCCGCCTCCTCTCTACATCAGCGCCCTCTCCGAGCAGAATCAGTATCGGCGACAGCAATAGAATCAGCTTCAGCAGAGGAGGAGAGAAGAAGCGCGGCCGCATTTCGAGCGCGGATACTCCGGCGGGCATGGCGACCGACAGGTGAGCCGCCGGAACACCCCTGGGTTCATTTCTACCAGTACCATCCCAACCCTCTCGTGTCGACCTCTCTTGCTGTATGCGGGACGCTGATCTGTTTCGCCCTCCGTCTGAACTCTGGAGCGGCAGCGCCCTGACGAAGCTGGCCCCGCTGGAAGCCATCCTGTTCGACATCGACGGCACCCTCTGCGACTCCGACCCCATCCACTTCTGCGCCTTCCGCGAGCTCCTGCAGCAGGTACACGCCGCCCCGCCGGCTTTGTGGCTCTGCACCGTGTCGATGCACTGTCACCTCTGAACTGTTCGTTCTATGGCTCAGTTGACTGTGTCTGACTCTGAATGTCTGATCCAAGCGTCTCCGGCCTGCCTGCAGATCGGTTTCAACGACGGTGTCCCCATCACCGAGGAGTTCTACAGCGCCAACATCAGCGGCGGGCACAACGACGACCTCGCCCAGTCCCTGTTCCCGGACATGGATCACGATAAGGCTATGCGGTTCATGGATGACAAGGAGGCGTTCTTCAGAAAGTAGGCCACTCGTCTTATTACCCAGTGCTGCTACTCTGTCTGATATCTTCTTCCATAGCATAGCAAGATTTAACTTCAACTGTGGTCACATTATGGAGAATTGTGTATAAAATTCCTGCACTGAAAAATTAAGCTAATCCGGTGGTTGAGCAAATCAAGCGCTTTGTGGAATTGTTTGCAGGTTTAATTAGAATTCTAATATTCAATTTTTCCCGAATTTTAGTTGATTTTTTTTTATTTTTTAAAGATCTCATATGAAGCTTTTCCCAGAATTTCAGTTTGCTGGTTTAGTTGTCCCAGAAAGAATCTGGGTTTCTAACTCTGAACCCATAGTACTGCATGACACTGTCAGACATCTGTGAATGTTCCTAGGCTTTAGCATACAAACTCAAGCAAAATCTCTCGTATTTCGGTACAATCCCGACACTCAGTAGTCAGTTCTGAGTACTAAAAGGCATCAATATTGCTGTTTTTTTACTGCACAAGCACCGAACACGATCATTTCAATGCGAACAAAACTGCCATCTTGTGCCTCTTGGATGCTCGTTGAATGCTAACCTGAAGCTGAAACCCACGCAGGCTGGCACCAGGACGGTTGAAGGCCGTGGATGGGCTGCACGACCTCTGCAGATGGATCGAAGGCCGCAACCTGAAGCGCGCGGCGGTGACCAACGCTCCGAGGGCGAACGCCGAGCTGATGCTGTCGCTGCTGGGGCTCACCGACTTCTTCCCGGTGCTCGTCATCGGAAGCGAGTGCGACCGGGCCAAGCCGTTCCCGGACCCCTACCTCAAGGCCCTCGAGCTCATCGGCGCATCGCCTGACCACACCTTCATATTTGAAGTACACATTTTTTTTTTCATTTTTTGGATTCAGAATAAGTCATTCAGTATTTTCGAACATCACCAGCCTAGCAAGTTAAGTAGTTGATATACATCACAAATTCACAATAGTTCTGTGTTCATTTGGTTGGTTTTGTCAAGGACTCTGCATCAGGGATCCGAGCTGGCGTGGCTGCCGGCGTGCCTGTGGTTGGCCTGACGACGAGGAACCCTGGGAAGGCGCTCAGCGATGCAGGAGCGAGCTTGCTGGTCAACGATTTCCAGGACCCGAAGCTGCTGTCCGTGCTGGAAGAGCTCAAACCCGTGACGGAAAATGGGCAAGCCTGATCGGTGAGCGGTGATCGCAGTATAATAAGAATGTCTTGCTGGAAAAATACATTGCGCTGCAGAATAACTCTGGATCCTCGGCTGGAACCTGGAAGTGAGCATGGATCTGTGCAGAAGTTGGTGCCTGCTGCAGTGGTTCTTTGCATTCAACTAGCATTTTTTTTTGAAATAATATTCAACTAGCATTCTGGCGAAGCTCCTGGTCCTCCATGATATCAGCTTATGTCGCCAACCATTTTTTTTTTGATAATGTATTGATCTAAAGGTTTTATGTCAGTCGTTGCATTTAAGGGAAACTTCATGTATCAACACTAATGCCCTAGTTGGAGCGTGAAATAGTTCCTTCAGATAAGGGTCCTGATGTTCTTCTTCCTTATTTTGCTTGGTTCAATTCACATGTTGCGTCATTTTTCCTAGCACAAAAGAGATGCACATATTGGTACAGTTTTTTCTTTTTTTTGTGTGTGTGAATTACAGCGAGATAAATTTTGAATCTGTCCTGGAATCCTGCACGTTAGACTGAACAAAAGGCCGTCCTCCTAACAATGATTTTGTGGCTATAGGCTTCTAAACCTTCGGTAGCATATTCCATCTTCGTGCTGAACTCGTTGCTGCAGGCAATATCAGACCTTGCCTTGGGCGCTCTGGAAGACTGGAACTGTGAGCACCGGATGAGATGATTGTTCGCGGCTGTTTGAACCGGAAGGCAGATCTTTGCAGACAGGGGAAATCTTTTTCTTGTAGCGGCAGAGGAATTGAATTTGAGCCTGTCCTGGAACACTTATCTTAGACTGAAGAACAAGCTCCAGAACGTTCACTTGTTTGCGTCGTCAACTGTCAGTATTCAATTGCTTGTTACGGCGACGTACTCGTTGCGTACGGCAGCCGCGCAGTCTCGATTCGGTGCAGGCGCTCGTGCCCGGCCCAAATCGGCTAATCCTATGCAGCTGTTCATCGATACTAGTGTGCTAGTTGCCTAACCTGATGTTCAGACTTCGAAAGCATACTCCATCATCACGCTGAATCCCTTGAGGCACCGCAGCCAGCGTCGGTCAAGACCTTCTTGGATGTTCACGCTCCGCTCGGTTGAAATGCGAGCGCCGAATGGGATCGGGTGTCGGGAACGGAGCCGGAAGCGATCGAGAGCAAGAAGAACACCGCTTCGTTTTGGGAAAACCTTGGAAGAAGCTTCTGCTGCTGAAAGATTTTGAGCTGAGCCCCTGAACCAAACTGAAACTTGACCCAAACCCTCGCTCCCTTTCCTGCTGCTTGTCCATTTCTTCCCTCTCCAGAGCTGCAATTCTGCCACAGATGTACCCGTTTCTGTTCATACCCCGTACCGTCGTCACGACAAACCTCTGGAAAAACACTCGCTCTGGTGAAAAAGGAGCAGGTTCTGAATGGTTGGCGGTGAAGTTAAGTTGGCCGACCAGGTCTTGATCCAGGTGGGCAGGTGATCTAAGCTGTAGTAGCGGACAACACACCGGTCAGTGAGTCATGGCCGTGTGGGCCGGGGCCCCGTTCGTTTCTGAATCTCTCTGAAACGGCCACACGATTTCGTGCCCTGAAACCCGCGATTACGGCAACGATTAGAAATTAATACAGGTGTTGATTTTACAAGCGAAGCTGCCTGCTCTGCTTCGTCACTCCGTCCACCCCATCCCAGCATCAGAGATTCCCCGAGGGCGAGGGCATCCTCATCTGAACATCTGATCCGCTCGAAACGGAGAAGCCAGGAAAGGAAGGTCAGTGTCCATTCGCCCCCTTCGATTTCGCACGCCGCGCGCCTTCGTTTCTTCCCTGACCCATGCCCGCAAATTAAGAACGTCCCGAGCAATCAGAGCAGGCAGATGATCCCTGCTGATCTCCACGAGACGCGTCGATTAGGGCGCGGGAGCATGTGACTCCGCCCTGATCGCTGGATCACGCTTCGCTGATCCAATGAGCTCCCTGAACATCAGTGCTGCAGTCTTTAGGAAGCGATTCGCCTCCCTCGGTTTGGGTACTCTCTTTCAGGTTACAACTGATGGATGGCACCCGGTCGCAACTGGTCATGCCGCATATAGTTATATACCACAAGTAGGAAGCTCCGAACCTAACAAGATCACCACTGGCGATAGATGTCCTGCCACACTGACAGCTCGTTTCGATTTTCTTTTCGCCACTTGGATGGATCATGGGTGATCCTTATCCCTGTAGTGCAGTGGAGTGGAGGTCACTTGTGAATTGCTTTCCGGGAAAGCCATCGTTATGGCCTCCTCTTCGCCTTTTGGCTGCACACTCATTCACAATCACTGCTAATCCATTCTCCATTCGGCATCATCATGATAATTATTCCTGCACTGTAAATTTCTCTGCATCAATTTACTGTTAGAACTTGGGGACCGGTTTCCACGCAGCGCATCGCGCATCTCGTTTACTACTACTTTTCTCAGACACGCGGACGGCGTCGCGTATTCTGCATACTCATTTGCTATAAGTGGTAATCATAAACCATGCCCAATTGCCGTTAGCAGGACAATCTCCTTGATCCATCCACATTGGTTTGATTAGTTCTAATTGGTTAGTTTTGGCAAGGTACATTCCAAAACAAGCAATGTGCTTCGGGTTCATTATAGCCGTTTACTAGTCCGCTTGGGCAGCACGAGCTCTCAAAGGGGGCAACTGTAGCCCGAAAGAGAAATCAAAGCGATAAGCATTTGGAGTATAATACATCGAGGAGAGATTTTGTGGGGATGCTAATTATAATACTGAATCCTTCTGACTCCCGGTGCATTGTGAATGCCGCATGCTTCTGCTTTTTTCGGTATGTTCTCCCAATATAAAGACTTGAGCCATGCAGGTGTCACAAGATCAGTGCATCCAGGGCTTCCTACTAAGGTAAGCTCCTCCCCTCCCCTCTCCTCTCTGCTGGAGTGCTTATCTTCAGCGTAGCTTCATCAGCCTGCTACTGTACTCTCTTTGTCCTTACTTGCTCCTCCACTTTGTTTGTCTTTTTTGTTTCCTTGTAAAATTAGTCTAGCACCCAAGATATTATCGTTAAATCGTTTGAACAATATACGTTTTGTATTTATTATAGGCTTGAAAAGTTTCAGTGATCAGTGAGCATGAATGAGGCTGCTGGAAGTAGTTCCTTTTAGCTTCCTCCAGTCCATTTTAACATGGGAAAGCAGTCTCTTCTCACATGAAACAAACTTCTGAAATCATACTGTGTCTACAGTCAATTAGGCAATGCCTTTTTTGATTCAATAATTGCCATTGTTGTCTACTCGTTGTTTTCTAGTGGATTGTCCAGAGTAACGAATGCGAATCACGAAACAGTGAAGAGTTTATAATGCAGGTAGGACTTTGATATCACATTTAGTGGACGATAAGAACCTGCCCCCCTCAAATATCAACTATAAATAGACGGTGGCGGGATGATCTTTTCTCATCACTACTTTCTCACTGATCCGGTTCTGTTTTGTCGCCCAGCGCATCCGCAACCCTGATTTGAGCAGTCCTGATGGAGCATTTCAGGAGAGGGGTGGAGCTTGGGATGGCCTCCTTCCAGAGATGCCATCCGCTGTCATGTCAAATGGTTGGTGATCATGCAAAACCTTTGCTTTACGATTCTCAGTTATATAATAGAATCGGACCATAGATGTCGGCTAAGGCGACTATAATCTGACTAGTTTAAGTTTTCAGCACTGTTTATGTCTTGGCGTAACTGTATCTTTGCGACAAATTCAGAGAAAGACTAAACTGCTGTTCCGATCAGTTCCTAGTGCCTACATATATATGTTTTGCATCATGCTGCTGCATATCTCTGTTTTAGCTTTGTTTTGGCACCCTTTCATATAGCTGTCGCTGAATGTTCAAACAGGCAGAGAGCGCGCCATTCGATGCGCAGAAGGCGGCTATCCGCTGTAAAGAGAAGTCACGGCGTTCTAAGTGCTGCCACCCCGAAGAGCTGCCGGTCATCCCTGAGCAGGCCATGGAGTACCTCTCTCGTACATGGAGCCCCTCCTCCTCGGATCTCTTCCAAATACTCTCCCCCAGTGTATGTTTATGTCCATGGACCACAGCTTCAGTTTCTTTTCAGTTTTCACCAACAGATTGTCGACATCTGCTCGCAAGTGACTCCATTGTTTTACAATCCACATACATGCAAAGTAATGCTTGCACAAGCTCAGAACACAGTACTACACTTCATGTTTTTCTATTAGGTGTACACATCTTCCATAGAAAAGTACCAATTTCCCCCCCACTTTTTCATTGTAAAGATAAAGATGTTCTGATTACCATGCAACTGTATCTTTTGTGCTAATCAAGAGCCTAGGATCGTCTCCGGAGGACTCTGGTCGAGATGAAGCGGGAGACAGAGGTGAGGACGAAGAGAAGCATGTTGACAAGATTCATTCCGATGGAGGAACAAGCCAATTGTTCAATCAGACTTGGGTAAGCCAGCCATTAAGGTCACGCCTCAGCAATTAACTACAGGATTTATTTTTTTCTCAGTGTGAATGAACACTTACTTCTTTGCCTGACAGAGAGTTGTAGCCAGTGGCAAGCCTAGCTCCAGACAGCGCCGGCACAAGCTAGTCCAGCCTGCCTGGGTAAGCAAGGACAGAGCACAAGATACTCATCAAATTGTGAGGTTTCGTTTGGAACCCAGGAATTTTCCGCATTCGAAACTGGTCGACATAGCTCAGAGTAGCAGACTGAAATAGCATAGCTCATTGTAACTTGTAACTGCAGTAACAGAACAGTCTAGCACAGTTTGTTTCTTGTCGGAATTGGTACAGTGATTGCTTTGTTTGATTCCCCTGGCTCTAAAATAATTTGCAGCTCAACGTTGGGAACATGAAGGCGATGCTGCGAGGGTTCCTGCTGGACAGCGTGCCGGTCACCGGAAGCCGGCGGAGGAGGCGGAGGGACGAGCTCCGGCTGCACTCGGCTCAGGCGCACGCGGCCGTTTCGGTGGCGCAGCTCGCCGCGGCGGTGGCAGGCATCGTGTCCGTGTGCGACCT
The DNA here is from genome assembly GCA_032594955.1 of Panicum miliaceum. Classification (NCBI taxonomy): domain Eukaryota; kingdom Viridiplantae; phylum Streptophyta; class Magnoliopsida; order Poales; family Poaceae; genus Panicum; species Panicum miliaceum. The sequence continues at coordinate 39,042,197 of CM064059.1, forward strand.
GAGGCCGGCCGCGACGGCCAGCGCCAGCGACAAGAGGCTGGGCACGGTGCTCGCGTCCGCCGCGGCGCTAGTTGCCACCGTGTGCGCGGAGGCCGCGGAGACCGCCGGCGCCAACCGCGGCCGCGTCACGTCCGCCGTGAGGACCGGCCTCGAGAGCCGCTCGTCCGCGGAGCTACTCACCCTTACGGCCACCGCTGCCACATGTAGTAACCGCAGACCACTGCCAGAACAAAACAACAAGAATTTAACATGATGAAACTTCAGAACTCACTGGTGCTGATTGCACGTTCTTGTCTTGGTGCTTCCGTCAGGTCTGAGGGGAGCTGCAGCGCTGAAGCAGAGGGTCGCCGACCTCAGGGGAATCAGCAGCGGCAGCAACGCCACGGCCGTGAGCATCAGCGCTGGCATCCAGAAGGGCACGACCCTCAGAGTCTGCCTGCCTTGTGGTGAGAGACATCAATCGTATAGCACTTGCAGAGTGCACCGTTGCGCCGTGCAACTCGACACTGCAACTGACGATTGCTTTGCTTGCATACATGCAGGGAGGGTGCGGGTGAGGACGGTGTCCGTCTTCCCTCAGCGCGGCGGCGGCGGTAGCGCGGTGGCGCTGAGGCTGGGGAAGAAGCGCCTCCACGGCGCGTTCGCCACCTACAAGGACTGTAAGTAACCAGCCCATCGAGCACGCACAGTCACAACGTTATTCCTCCGCTGCGTCGTCGTCGCGCGCGCGTGCATGCGCGTGGGCGGCCGCCCTGTTTGTCGCCTCGCCGGCCGGGGAAGACGACGAGGCGCCCGCCCGTACCGCGGCGGCACTGCACCGCAACACCTGAACCGTTTGGCCGGTTCCCCCGGCCGACACGCTTGTCTCTAACGACCCAGTGATCAATCAGGGCATGCCGACCCTGCCGGAGGGCCGGTCCAGTCCCATCGCATTGTTCTGCTTGTACCTTCGTACTGACGTCGCAGCTGCGATTTGGATCCAAGCTGCTTGGCCACACGCTGTGTTGAAACTTAAGACCGACTTGATCGACCGGCTGACCGATCTGCCGTTTGGTGGCGGCGGTGGTGATGATTTTTCAGATGTGATCGCGGCGGTCCGGGAGGGCGGCGGCGAGGCGGTGGTGGAGGGGCGGCCGGCGTTCCCCGTGGCGCTGGTCACGGAGGAGGAGGGGGCGACGGTGCGGCTGCTGTTCGAGCACCAGACGCCCTGCAAGGTCTGGAAGGCCGCCATCGAGGGGATGCTGGTCGAGCAGAAGCTCAATCGCGGGAGCAACTGAACTGATCGGGGACGGGGACTGTTTCTGTTTGGGCGCACGTACAATCCAGCACGCATCTGTACTTGCTGTGCCGATCTTCCTACACTTCTACTTTGATTGAGTAGATTTTTTGGAGAGGAGAATTCTCGTTCTTTCTCTATGTGTAGTCATGCGTGCCTTGCGTCTTGTATCTGTATGTATGTATGGGGGTGAATCGAAGTTCATAAAAGGGTGAAGAATCTGATGGAGGAGGTGTGCACCATAGAAGAACCATACTAAGAATAATGGTATATCAATGACAAAGGTGAGACATAAAGCGTAAAATAATGCACTACACTAGCTATGGAGGTCAAGGTGCATAGCTAATAAAAAGCATGCGGATATTAAGGTGGGAAGTTCTGCATCCTGATGTACATGAACTATGGAGGTTAATCTAAACGGGTCCAAAAATATTTTTAATGGAGTATAAAGTAGGGTAGGTACGTTTCATGATGCTCCATGGACTAGAGATGCATCAAGATATTGATCGGTAGCAAGAAATTACTTGCTCTAGATGCAAGAAAGAAGATGGAACATTGATGTAGTAGCTGCTAATATAAGAATAACATATGAAGAATAACAACTAAAAATAATCTTATACATAACTCATCATTTTGAGAAGCTAGGTTGGACGCAATAAGAAAATAATAGGAACAGAGAATGCTATTGTGGCCATGTTCATAATTTCCACAAGTTATGGATATCGGGGTTACCAAGGCAAAAAAAAAACCTAGAAGAGTATCAAATAGAAAAAAACCAAGGCAAAACAATAGAAAAAATAGTTGTGAACCATACATGCGACAAGATAATAATCATCTATGAGGAAATTACCACTTGCTTATAGCATAAGAGAAAAGGTTGTAAATCCGTACTAACTATCACTACAATAGCTGAAACTCTACTAGCCGCGCTATTAGCGCGGGCTACCTTACTAGTTATTATATTAATAAGGGAATGTTAAAAGAAGCCACCATGTTCGCCGAGAAGGTCTAAAAATTCTCATATTAATCTAAAAAAGAGAAGGATTTACACCGTTGAATTTTATGAAGATCTAACTGTCTAAGAGTCCATATCAAATACTATTAATAAAATAGTTAATTTCAGAATTTAAAAATTAAGAAAAGTTAGGACATGATCAAAGAGTCCATGCCGAATATAATTAGTAAATAGTTAAAAAAATTAGAAAAATAAAAAATTTAGTAGTTGACCAAAAATTCTATATCAAACACGACTAATTTGGAAGAAAAATAAAAGAAAGTCCATGTATGGTGTATGAGAAAGTTTTAACATCATTGGGTTGGGTATCCAATAGTTAGCTTTCAAGCTACAGAAGTTTGTAGTTGCATCGCATGCAAAGGGATTAAGAGAGGATAGTGGTAGCTAGCAGCTGGGCAAGCGAAGCATACAGGATTCCAATCTCAGAGAAAAAAATCGAAAAAAAATTGAAGAAGAGAAGAGCAAGATCCGGATCGAAGTCATCCTGCGAGGAAGTTAAAAAGAAGTGTTTATAATTGCCGAGGTTAAAGAAAACATCCACCACGCTTGGCCGCTAATTTTTTCCCTGCGTGGCTGCATCTGCAGGTACATGTGGAGAGCTGGGCCTCGCCCGTCAAAGGTCGGTCGAACAGAAGGTGAGGTTGTCGACCGGCTGTCCACCGTCGCGGTCCACCGCATGCGCAATCATCCATCACAACTGAAAGCTGCAAGGAATCCTCGGCAGGATAGGCAATTTTTCTTGACCACGGAGATAATATTCTTCAGTAAAATTTTTTCAAGGAAAAAGAAAATTTCTTCAGTAGAGGAGTACTCATGGGCAGTTGTGCTGGTACCTCAGCTTATAGCTACAACAGGTGTCGATGGGGATCGAGCTTTGAGGATATGTGGCCCGCCGGCTGTCGTTGGATTTGTATTTGTCATCCTCTACATTTAGTTATTATAGGGGACTTGGCATTTGAGGAGTTCACTACTACAGATATTTTCATTGCAAACGGACTGTCACCTTCGGTTTAGTTCAAACTGACGGTGATAGACTTCTAATGCCGGTTCTGCACCATATGACCAATGGAACCGACGGTGAAAGTTAAAACAGCTATCAGGAGAAAGGGGTAAGCACAAGGGAGAAGGTTATACCTTACTGGTTGCAACCAACAGTGAATATGTACACGACATGTATTTCGAAAAAGGTGCATGAATAAAATGTTATGGGAGTATGCATACATGGAGCTTTAAGTATTGGTGATTAGAGAGCAAAGAAAAGAAAGGAGATTATTTGATTCTACTTTATATATTGAATTACTCATCTGGATCTTCTCTAAAAACGTGAGGATTATTTTGCATGCCCCTGATGAAAACTCTCAAATAAAAATTGTATCGCCAATCAAAAATTTAGAAAACTATATTCTTGCTAAAAAATATTTCATGTAATATAAACATGAGGCACTAGAAAAATATAAAAGATATGTTTTTATATCCTGAATTCATGTTCCAAAAATACTGCATTGGGCTTGTTTAGCATGGCTCCAACTCCAGAAATTCTTGGAGCAAGAGTTGTAAATAAATCAATAGTTTTTTGCTGAGTCGTTATACTTTTATTTTAAACTTAAGATAAAAATATAAAATATTTTAATCTATTTTACAAACTTCAGCTACAACATGGATCTCAGAGCTGGAGCCATGCCAAATAGACATATAGTGTTTAAAAAAACTCAAGAGAATATGATAGGTGAGAAAATGTATAGATGATACCTCGGTGTAGACCATATGAAAATCAATTATAATGCATTATTCCTAAAAAATATTTACATCTATTTTTAAGTAAAAAATAATAAATAAAATAAAAAAACTAGCTACCCGCGCTATTTGCGCAGGCCAACTCGCTAGTTGAAGAGGATTATATTGTATCTACTGGTATGGCTCACACTTACTCGAGATTGGAGATCGTATCAACACTTCGTCTCGGACAAAAAGATCATGTCGTTTTCAGAAAGAGAAACTTAGCAAATACTAGGATGTAAACATTTTTTTTACGAGCTAAACACAAGCAATGATTGAGCACACGCACACAGGACGGCGATGGAAGAGGGAAAAAGAAAAGGCTATATTGGGCCGGACATCTATTAAAAGGCCTCATCGTGGCCCAGTTTTGCTTTACTGCCATGCCGATTGATGATGATGGAATCAAAAGCGGTGTGTTTCCTTTAGGCCGAATTTGGCCTACTAGTCAGCTGAGGGTGGCCCACCGTCCACTAACAAAAGGTTTGAAATCCGGGGGAGGAGTTTTGAAAGACATTCGAACCGACCGTTCTGTCTCTGTCCATCCACTGTGCAAGGCCCACCGTCCTTATCCGCCCGCCGTCTCAACTTTCAATTCCGAAACTATCCTTGCGACCTCTCGCGTTGCTGAAGCGTGAAAAAGAAAACAACTTGCTTAAACGCAGGGGACAATCTGTATGCGGGCTCGTTTATACGAGACTAACTACCCCCATCTGTTGAGCACCACGGTAAAATATTACTAGTGCCAAAAATCACCTTGTGTAAGAATAGAATAATAGGGGCGCGACAAAAGTACAAAATAAATTTAGAAATTGGATCACTAAAATCATCTTATGTTAGGTAAAAGATGGTATAACGATACAACTTTTTATTGATTAATCCGTACTACATTAAGCCAGTTTGGAAGATGCAAAAAGCGAAAAAGCAGTGTTGAAATTTCAGCATATCTATATAATAAATTGTACAATCCCACGTTTGCAGCTTTCTTTTAGGGTCATACGGTGCAGGTGCACCTCGAAACCTTTTTCATTATGAAGTATCGATAAAGAAAAATTCTTATAACTTTATTTAGAGCAGAAACATTCTTTAAATTACACCACTACGACTTCCTTTTTTTTTAACAAACTGCTACTACTACTTTCGATGAACCAAGCGAGTTCCCGCCCGACGACTTAAAAAAAGAGGGGGCAAAATCGGAAGAGAAATCGAAAAAAAGGTGGCAGTTACCACCAGTCCACCATAGCAGTGTCGCCTCTATCCGCTCGCAACACCTCAGATACAGAGGAGAGTTCTTCCCCCTCGATCCTTCCGCTTCCTTCTAGAACCTTCCGCGCCCCTCCGTCGCAGCACAGCGCTTCCTCCTCCTCCCACTCCGAGATGGCGACCATGGAGAACGTGATCGTGCTCGTCAACCGCATCCAGCGCGCCTGCACCGTCCTCGGCGACCACGGCGGCGGGGACGGCGCCGCCTCCCTCCCCACCCTGTGGGAAGCGCTCCCGTCCGTCGCCGTCGTCGGTGGCCAGGTCTGCCTCTTCCTATCACCTCTAGGCTCTAGGCTCTAGGCGATTGCGCACCAGGTTTTGTTCCGCCGCTTAATTACGAGGACGCTTAATTTCGCGGTGACGTACAGAGTTCGGGGAAATCATCGGTGCTGGAGAGCATCGTGGGGCGAGACTTCCTGCCCCGAGGATCTGGTAGGCACTGAATTCTGGGTTCGTCACTGAATCTTAGTTTCTGTTGCTGGATTGTTTTATGGTTTTGTGTTTTGGGCGAAAGGGATCGTGACGCGGAGGCCACTGGTGCTGCAGCTTCACAAGACGCAGGACGGGGCGCAAGAGTACGCCGAGTTCCTGCACCTGCCCAAACGCCGGTTCACTGATTTCTGTGAGCACCCTTTGTCGTCTTCAGTGATATGCAGTTATTGGGGGCTTATTCTGGGCCACTAGATTGCTATAATAGAATGCATGTTTGCCCATTTTTACTGGCACTAGCTGTGCAGTTTCCAGGAACAGTGAAATGGTTGTCCAATAGTTCTGCATGCAGAAGTTGTGCATACTACCTTCCGTTTCACTTGAGTTCTGTTAGTGATGTGCGCAGTTGAATTGCTTTCTGATTAAGTTCTCATCTAATTTCTACCCCACGAGGATAACGCTTGATTGCCTTACTAATGTGTTCCCTACTTGCTGCCTTGCATTTGCCATTGCCACCATCTATAGGGGTCTTGATGGATTGAAATGTTTTTAATTTAACAGCAGTAGAAATGGCATGATCAACTTTCCGTTCCCCAGATATTATGTGCTTTTGATCAGACTTCACAACATGTATCCAAGAGTAGCATAGAAGAAGAAGTTAACAATTACTACAAAACCTTTTAATCCGAATCACCTTCACCTTGGTCAAACCCAACAAGAGTCAAGAATGAAGAGGGTAAAATAACAGCATACACAACATTATTGGATTTGTCGTTAGTGAGCTGAAAATAGATCTTCGAAAAAAAAATTCAGTACATGGAAATGATTGAAGGTGAACATATATACTTATAACAAATGCCAACAATGATTATTTCCTGCAGCTCTTGTGCGGAAGGAAATTGAAGATGAGACCGACAGGTTGACAGGAAAGACAAAGCAGATATCTCCTGTTCCAATTCACCTCAGCATATATTCTCCACATGGTATTTAGGCCCTGGGCACAACCTACCATTGTCTCCCTTCATTTAAATTTATTGTTCCAAGGGGAATACTGCTATTACTTTTAATTGATATTAATCTAGATGTCAGTTCACTATACCATTTCTGTTTGACAAAAGTAGCGTTGCATTTTTATATTTCCTTTTATTTTCAAAGCCATGTTTTGATAATTGATATCGATATTGATGCTAGCAGACGCTTCTTGTTGACCACTAGTTTATAGGGCAGTTGATCTTTGTACAAAAAAAAAAACCATCTTTGTAGCTCCTGAATCTTTGTAACAAATATTTACTCAGTTCAGTTGATTATTGCAGTGGTCAACTTGACATTGATTGATCTGCCGGGTCTAACAAAAGTTGCTATAGGTATGTAAATGCCTATATTGGTTTTGCTCATGTTCTTAAGTTCAGGTAATTTTTGTCCAGAATGTTTCACTGACCATGTTGTCTTTTCAGAGGGGCAGCCTGAAAGCATTGTCCAGGATATAGAAAATATGGTGCGCTCATATGTTGACAAGGTATGGTTGATGCAGACATCTATAGAAGTAACTATGACTTTGACATATTGTGCATGATGTAAATGAGGCAATATTAACAGCATCGGTAACAGTACCTAGGTCCTAGGGTCATCTTTACAATAATGTTCAAATGCTTCTGCTTTAACACCTAAGTTCTATGGTTTTCAATTAATTAGATATATAGTCTCTATATCTTAGTAGCACTTAGTGCTGATAGGGCTACGAAGAACAGATTTAAAAGCACGTCTGTTTACCTTGTATTTAGTTGATAATAGTCAGCAATTGCCTCTGTCTATTCAAGAACATCTAGTTACAGCACTTGAGCTCACGGGCAAATCTACTCAGACTTAGTGTAACACTGGGGTCTTGCTAGTTCTTTAATCCCATGTCGTTGCATATTTAGGGAATACTTTATGTTTTTCATCTCCTTCAATTTTTCCCTTCAAATCCTCTAGTTTTAAACAAAATTCCTCTAGCATTACATACTCTAGGCTACAGAAACAAGGTGTCCAAATTGACTTTTACTTCATGTGGTTTTATTTATGTAATTTTTACTGTAGCCGAATTGTATTATACTGGCCATATCTCCTGCCAACCAAGATATAGCAACATCGGATGCCATCAAGCTTGCTCGGGATGTTGATCCAACTGGTATGAATCAAGATTTTACGCTTATTTTTCCCCGATATATTATTGCTGTTAGCTGTTCATACCTGTTTCAATTATGAGGCTGAATACTTCCTTTTAGCATATGCCTAGTAAAAGGAAAAAGTGTATTTTTCATCCCTCAAATATTGCAAAAGTGTGACATTCATCCCTCATGTTTCATTTGGTGCAAATCAACCCCTTAACTAACTAAACTGGTGCATTTATAGACCCCACCTTAGTTTAACAAAGGTTTAGTTTCATATAATATTGGTTTAGATCATGTAATTATCTTACTAATCACTGCGTAGCCAGATCTAATGTTGAGTCAATCGCTATAATAATGCGGTGTGAATCGGTTCTGTTAATTTTTCCAATAAAATTTTTATGGGATACCTAATTTAGAGGATTTACTGAATTTTTTTGTGGGCTTTATATCTTCAACTCAGCATATTACATTGCTAAGTAGGGATTAGTCAGATGATTGCGTGGCATAAACTGCCATTAGATGGCACTAAACATTGTTAAACTAAGGTGGGATGATAAATGCACCGGTTTAGTTAGTTAAGGGGATTATTTGCACCAAATGAAACATGAGGGATGAATGTCACACTTTTGTAATACTTGAGGGATGAAAAATACACTTTTTCCCTAGTAAAATAGTTAGCTCGTTTGCTTCAAACTTCTCTACATCATCTGTGCTTGGCGACTGTGATTGCATGCACCTTTTCGCGGAGAGACCACATTTGCATTTCATTGTGTTGGGTAGAACCTGAAGTGCATTCGGGCTAAGCATTTCCCTTGGTTGAAGCAAACTGTGTCCCAGCTCTGCAGTGTGGGGACTTTTGTACCTTACTAACTGATTTTAGACTTCCCTTCATCCTAGCAGTTTCTAAGTGAATATTATTATCCTTCTCCCTACCATTTGTACGATATAAAAAATAGGAGAACTTGCCGACCCCATTTGCTGTATAATTGTTATCTTCTTGTCCACAAATCCAGAACATTCATTGTTTTGTTCGGGCCACCTGAAAGTTCATTTATAATTGATAAATATGGTATGCTCGGCAAGAAACATAAAAAACGAAAATACCATTAGAATAAGAGAATGGCAACTCAAATTTCAGCTACCAGATCAGCTTTGGATGGTTTGATGCATATCAGTGTAGAATGATAAGTTGGGACTTTGGTAGATGGTAGGACATCAGAGTAGAGAAGAATAATTAAGGAGCCCCTTTGGAATGTCAGTGACCTTGTGGTTGATCTCACTACGCCAGCCATCAGCCTTGTTGATTGGTATTTTTGATTAAGTTTTTTTTTAATTTGACATGTTCCCCGTATTGACACAATTCCATTTCTATTCACCTATCCCTTATCTGAGGGATCATCTTAAATTTATTCAGGTGAAAGGACATTTGGTGTGTTGACTAAGCTTGATTTGATGGACAAGGGAACAAATGCACTTGATGTACGTGTCTGTTGGTCTCTTGTTATCTTTGGGTTTTGGAGGAAATTGGAAACTTTATTGCCATTGGACTCTGTAACCATCAGTGTTTCTTTCTTCTCATTTAGGTTCTTGAAGGAAGAGCTTACAGACTGCAGCATCCCTGGGTTGGCATTGTTAACCGTTCGCAAGCAGATATTAACAGGAATGTTGACATGATTATTGCTAGGAGAAAAGAGCAAGAGTTCTTTGCTTCTAGCCCTGACTATTCACATCTAGCCAGCAGGATGGGTTCAGAATATCTTGCTAAACTTCTTTCACAGGTTCAATACATTCTCTATTGTTTTTATTCCTATTGTTTATGAGCTAAAAATGATGGAGTGATGCAGTGCTGTATCCAACGTTCAGCAATTAGAGGCTGTGATCAGAGCACGCATTCCAAGCATAACATCTTTGATAAACAAAACAATTGACGAGCTTGAATCTGAGATGGATCACCTTGGTAGACCTATTGCCTCTGATGCTGGGGTAATCTTACTGAACATTTGAGCAGATTGCATCAACTTCGATTGAACAAAATGAACACCATGTCTTTGTTTTTGCAGGCTCAATTGTACCTCATCTTGGAGCTTTGCCGTGCTTTTGACAAAATTTTTAAGGAACATCTTGACGGAGGGTAATTGCGTATAAGTCATTTCTACACCATACTTTTTGATTGTTTAAGACTTTCTGGACATCTGAGATGTGAATGTAAAAATTGCAGACGACCTGGTGGTGATCGAATTTATGGGGTTTTTGATAATCAACTCCCTTCTGCTCTGCGGAAGCTTCCATTTGACCGTCACCTCTCTGTGCAAAATGTTAAGCGGGTTGTATCACAAGCAGATGGTTATCAGCCTCATTTAATTGCTCCTGAGCAAGGGTACCGTCGGCTGATTGAATCTGCTCTCAATTATTTTAGAGGACCAGCTGAAGCTTCTGTAGATGCTGTAAGAAATCTTCTTCCTGTGCTGATTGCATTAGTACTTTCTTTCAACAACTTAAGAGTCGCTTACCATCGCTGCAGGTGCATTTTGTTTTGAAAGAGTTGGTGAGGATATCCATTGGGGAGACTCAGGTTGGTCCTTTGTTTCTTAGATACCAATTTATCAGTTACACCCTTTCCCCCCTGTACACTGTACTTTAGCTACAAAAGTTACTGCATCTTTAGGAATTGAAAAGATTTCCAACTCTTCAAGCGGAGCTTGCTGCTGCATGCTATGAGGCCCTTGAGAGATTCCGTGAAGACAGCCGGAAAACTACTCTACGGTTGGTTGATATGGAGTCAGCATATTTGACGGTGGAGTTCTTCCGCAAGCTCCCACAGGAAATTGAAAAGACTGGACCTGGAAATCCTAGAGCTGCAAACCCTCCCCCTTCTTCAGATGATCGTTACACGGATGCACACTTCAGGAGGATTGCTTCTAATGTGTCCTCATACATTGGCATGGTATCTGAAACACTGAAGAATACTATCCCCAAGTCTGTTGTTCACTGTCAAGTCCGTGAAGCTAAGCGTTCCCTGCTTAACCATTTCTATACTCAAGTGGGCAGGAAGGATGTGAGTAACCCTCTTTGTTTTCTTTGTTCATTGCTCACCTTATCAAACCTTCCGATGATATTTTTTTTTCAGGCTAAGCAACTTGCAGTACTCCTTGACGAGGATCCCGCCCTCATGGAGCGCAGGCTGCAATGCTTCAAAAGGCTTGAGCTGTACAAGTCTGCACGTGATGAGATTGATGCCGTTGCATGGACACGATGAAAGGTAACATTTGACATGCTCGTTAGTCACCTTCTTAATTAGATGTGTCGTGATACGACAACTGCAGAATTAACTGCCAGCTATTCTGCAATTTTGTTGTGAAATCTTAGTAGACTGATCACTTGTCTTGTATATTAGCCTGTTAATATCAGTTGTGTGCTTGTGTCATATCTACGTCTCAGCTCTCAACCATGCTTAGGAAGTTAGAATACAAATCTAATAGTCTTTGGTAACCCATGTGCAGACTTGTATGCACGAATGGGAATGAAGTTTGTTGTCTGTGTTACCTTGATTCTGTAGGATGCACATGTTGATTCTTAACCCCCTAGTCTTTCCTCCAGTGGTAGGTGTAGACTGCAGAATTTGGACTTCCAGATAACTGCACTTTGGTGCGGATTCAATATTGTTTTGTGCAGCTTGTCGCCAGTCAAACATAAACAACAAATCCGCGCATTGTTGGCTGCGAGCACTACCAGCAACTGAATCAGGGAAGTTATCCGGGTCAGTCCACCGGAACCGGAACATATACTAGTAGGAATTCGATAAGAGCCGTCCGATAAACAATACCGCACTTGCGTCTGAACATCCTTGGCCTGCTCGACCTGCAAGACCCGTCTGCCGTCTACTACCTCATTTGTTAGTATTGCTGACTTCTTCCACTTCCGGGATGCATGACGCGTGCAGGAGCAGAACCATCCGAAACAGGGATCAGGTCAGTCAGCTCCGGCGCAAGCCTTTGTAGATGTCTCGATGGTTCCCCGCCTCGTCCCTTTCTGCAAATTCGACTACTTCACCTGCATTCTTTCAGTTTCAGCAGCATAAAAATCAGTCGCGTGTTCTTTTCAGGTCAGTTTGTTTGCGCAGCTCCGTTGACCTCAATTCCCACCTGTTGGCGATGGATCCACGCTTTCTAGACGGCGTTTTTTCGTGCCGTGTGGTCGGCCTCCCATAAGTTCCCCGCATATGCAGATCAACTGAACAGGTCATCAGGAACGGAAATGCAGAGTGCGTGACGTGCCGTCCGGATTTTGACAAGTTCACGCGCCTCCGGCTGACCGGAAATAGTCATGCACGCTAAGCGTAGCAAACTGTGAGCCATACACGTCATACGCTAGAATTCCCAGTCGAGTTTTCGCCTCGCTAGTCAGAAGAAATGTGCTCCTCTTGATGAACCTTTGAGCGTTACCGATCAACTCCTCCACGTAGCTTGCCCATCATCATCAAGAGCAGGTCGCAATAGCAGCACAAGTTTTTTTTCCTACCAGTATTGATTGATGGCGGTAACTAGAACTAATTGCTTATTATGCTATCTGCCTGTCACGGTCGTGATGCTAATGCCTGAGCAAAATCCAAGGCCGCACCTTGGACTTTATCAGAACCGTAAATAAGAACAGCAGGTGCAGGCCGGTAGGTTTCTTTTCCCTTTTTCCTTCTCTTCCTTTTGTTTAAGGTGAATCACAGGCCGGTAGTTGCTGGCCATTACTCAGCAATAGCATAGATGCTCATGCCGCCGTGGTCGCTCGACTAGGATACACAATGCATATGCATGGCAGCAGCGCCTGTTCTTATTCTCGCGCAGGCCTTCCTCTTCCGGCTCTGTCTGCTGTCTTGTGCCGCCGCCCCGGACGTGGGCGAGAGCCCCCCTCTCGCGACCGCGCCTTAAACTAGAGTTGATTGCACATGTAATCCCGTGGCGCTCCTGCTCGCCACATGCCGGGCACGGGCGGCGCCCACGCACGCGCCGCGCTCCTCCCCACCCCGCCCGGCGGGACGATCGCGGCATGATTGCGACGATGCCCCCGATGGGCAACAATGATATGATCTAATGATCCTCCTGCCTCCGCCGCGGGCGTCGTTGTTCGCATGTCGTGTGCGCAGGGTGGTGTGTCGGCGTCCCCGGTCATCTGCCGGTTGCCGCTGCTCCTCGGAATACTATTGAAATGCTCCTCCCCGTCGTCAGATCCTGTTGTTGTCTACCGTCAAGCCTCGACAAGTGTTGCTCCTGTACATGGAGACCTTGGGACGGTATGGTATAGTAGGAAGCTTCTGTGCGTCACGTCCGTCGGCCCAGCTCCACTTTGGCACTATTCACGGAGCCCCTGATACTGTATACGTAGTGTCTGGTATGTTGTACTAGTATTCTTCTATATCCATCCCAAGAGATTGGAAAATGCACATCAGGAACCACTGATAAAATGGCTCCGTCTCAAAAGAAAATTCAAAGAAATGAATTTTGCTCTCCACTTCCCCAGCTGCCCGGCAAACCTTCTGTCCCGCAGTTGTGTTAATGGCGTGTGCAGGCGTTTTGCGTACCATTTTTGACGTGACGTTTGACTTGAGCCCGATCGACCTAGGACTCTAGACACAGAAGCATAGCAGAGGTGACGGCCGGGGATGCGACCACTCTATCTGCTCAGGGCATGAATTCGACCCCAAAACAAACCGGCCAAAAGGACCGTCCTGCCGTTGCCACGGGACAGCCAAAAACCGTTGCTCCGTTGCCCTTGATTCCTCCTCCTCACCAACGCCAACCATGCGCGCGCGCATTGAATCTGTCCTTGGGCGACAACGGGGGCAATCAATCCCGTCCATATGGACGTCCTGGAGGAAGCAGTAAACTCCGTTTCAAGGCTTTCCCGTTTAGCTAATATTCGAATTGGCATGCAGTTCATTAGCGCATCCAGACTTTGTTTTGGACGTAGTAGTAGTTTCATGCAAAACAGCGTAATTTCACACCGGGGCTTCCTGTCAGCTTTACTATGTGGCATGACACGGGTAGGTCCACCGTATCAAGCATGGTGAAGATGTTCCTTTTTTTTTGGAGCTGAAATTGATGTGGATAGCTTTTAACATGTGCTACTTTCTTTCTAAAATTTACTCTATGTCAATTGATTTGACTATTTTTCTTGCGTGCAACTCATGAGAAATAAGCACATGGACCCGAGTACCTGACATTTGAAAATCCGTGGCTCAAGTGTCGCTGGACCTGGTGAGAGTTCCTCTCCTCCTCACTAGATATGTGGTCTCTAAATCGCAAAAAATGTGCCTGCACAAGACCAGGTTGGTATACTTGAGCCGAGACTTTTTCCGAGAGGAAGACTTGATTTTTATTTTCTTCTAAAAAAAAGAAGAAATTAAAATGGAACCGGACTGGCCTGCGCCGGGCCCCCACCGCACACCGTTTCCGAGTGTCATCCGCACCCCGCGTCCTCCCCCCTCCCTCCTCCGAATAAATCCCAGCCATTACGGCGCCATTGCCCAGCCCAACCACTCTCCTCGCCCCAGCGGAGCGTCGAGGGGCGAACGGGAAAGCCAAGAAAATCCAAGCTGCACAGCGCGGTACAACGCTGGTATACAAAGCGGAGCACGCCAAAATCCAAACCCAACCAACCAACCAACCAACCAACCGCGCCGCTCCTGTCTTCCGGTGTGCAGTGCCGGCCCGGGCGCCTCGCGATCTGCCTGCCTGCCCCTCCTCCTCGGCGCGCGGCGGCGGTCGGCCGGCGTGATGAGCGCGGGGAGATGAGGTGCAAGCTCCACCCCTACGCCAACGCCGTGGGCGTCTGCGCGCCCTGCCTCCGCGACCGCCTCCTCGCGCTCGCCGCCGAGCGCGCGCAGGCCGCCGAGGCCAGCAGCGACGGCGGGAGCAGCAGCTACGGCAGCTCGCCCCCGCTGCTGCCCGCGCGGCGGCGCCGCCACGCCGCGGAAGGGGGGTTCCCGCGCTCCGTCTCGCCGTACGCCGCGCACCGGCGCTCCGACGCCTGCGCGTACGCGACCTCCTCCTCGTCGCAGCAGCAGCCCAGCCTGCTCTTCTTCCGCACGCCGCAGGTCGGCCCCGCCGCGGCCACCTTCCGCGCCGACGAGCCCGCGGAGGAGGGCCGCGGCAGGAAGAGGGCCGCGCAGAGGCGGTCCTTCCTGTCGGCGATCTTCGGCGGCGGCAGACGGCACCACGGCCGGGAAGAGCCGGCCAAGAAGGAGCCTCCCCGGCGGTCCACCTCGTGGCTCTCCGCGATCATCCGCCGCAAGCGGAGGCCGGTGGACCTGTCCGCGGCGGCATCCTTCCCCGCGCCGCCGGCGCAGCCGGACGAGGAGCCCGAGTCCCCCGGCGGCGGCGGCAGCAGCTGGTGGTTCCCCTCGCCGTCGCCGGCCAGGCAGCCGCACCGTCGCCGGCACGGCGGCGGCGCGGGCGCCAGCGGGGACGGGATCTCGGGGTTCGCGGTGTGCCTGAGCCCGCTGGTCCGGCCCAGCTCCGCCGGCGGCCGGCGCCGGTGCCAGCCGCCGGACCCATCCGCCATGGGGGACAGCCACCGGCGCCACGCGTCCGCCGGGGGCGCCGCGTCGTTCGGGCGCAACACCTCCCGGAAGCTCGCCGACATGGGCAGGTTCCGATGACGCGCGCGGCCTCTCCTCGCCGGCCGGTCAAATCCCTTTTCTTTTTTCTTTCTTTGTGCTTTCTTTGATCTTCTCTTCTCCTCGGCTACAAATTTAAACCTCGACCTTTTGTTAATCTCGAAGATGATATGATGATGTATGCTAGCGCTAGCCGCTAGGCGGCATGAGAGTGAAAGCAAATTGGAAAAAAAAAAGAAAATTTCAAATGGTTTGTAGCTAAGCTTGTCAGTACTAGGACACACATTAGCTCATGGCATTGGATCGGATTAGCTTGCACGGTTTAAAATATTTCGTGCGAGCTTTGAAACCTGTTCGTGAGGAAGGCGTCAATCGCGACGACTTGGGAGGTATCACCACCGTTCACCTCTGACCTCCGGCCCGCGACTTCAACTTTGTCCGCTGCTGCCTGCTGCTGTGCTGTGCTGGGCTCGGTAATTCGGCGGCAGAGTTGTCAGTTGTTAGCCGCTGAGCTCGGCTCGTCGCATTCACTCGCCGGGGTGCGCGGGGTGGTTGTCAGTTGCGACGCCGGCCTGGCCTAGTACTTCTTTCAGCAGGTTGTCAGCAGCGTACTTCTTTTTTCTTGAAGAGCTCAGCAGCGTACTTCTGCTCCGCCTTCAATGGTTCTTCAGACAGTTTGGTCTTATACAAAGAAAAATTGGTTCTTCAGACAGTTAGATCAGGCCCGGATTTGGAACACTACCACCTGCTGCTGCAGCTGCAGCCTGCAGCAAGCATGTGTGGGTGTACAGGCGAGTTCATGGGGATCGGGGATCCGTTCACTATGCGTGCACTGTGGATGGCCGATGCAAAACGTGCTGCAAGCAATTAAGCAAAGATGGCAATACTATTTCCGTACCACATGACCTGCTGTGTTCCTATCGGTGGCGACAAACTGGTCTGGAGCTACTGTCAAACCGGATACGGGAACGGGTGTTTTAGTTCTGCGTGCGTCACGTCTAGCGCCACCTGATCAGCTGACGAATTAGCACCTCCCGACGTGTCGCGACAAGGCCTAACTCGTTTAGCTACGCTCGCACCGCGCGCGTTCATGGCGACGCAGCGCAGGACACGTCTCGAGCCGCGTCGTTCCGGTCGTCGCCTGTTGCCTCCTGACTGTGCAGACGATCGGTTTCAGACAGCTACAGTCGCTCACTTAAATGGTACCCCCTCCGTTCCATCTAAAATTTAAAGTTTATTCCAAATAAATATACTATTACAGATAACTTAACTCTAATTATCTTTTTCCACTTTCTATTTTTCCGAAATACAATGATTACATATTTATAGAGGTATATATATATAATTTCTCAATAATATTGATCTCTTCACCTCAAATCTAGGAATAAAGTTATTTTAGGACGGAGGGAGTATGGTTGACACTCGGACACCGTACGCGGAGCACGGGCTGCAGGTGCCGCGGCAAGAAAGAACTATTGGCAGGTTCGCACGGTAATGTGTTGCGACGAAGTATTGAATTGCTGGCACCGGTTAATCTTTATCTACTTTTAAAGCAAGCAATATTTTCATTAGAAATTTTAATTTAATCTAAAAATATTACATGCGGTGGACCCAAAATGTATATAATGGTAAGAAATAAACAACACTACTCCCTCCAACCAAAAAGATTGTTGTTTTAATAAATTTCAGACACATTACTCATCCTAAGAAATGACCTTGATACCCCTAATTACTATAGCAATTATGATTGAAAACCGTGTTCTTTCTTTAGTTCTCTAGATTCTCAATAAATGCATATGCATTGGAACTAGAAAAGTAAGTAGAATCTACTAAGTATTTAATCGGCTCTATTCACTTTTCTATATAATTTTTTCTTGTATTTGGCATTGCTTTTATTAGATGGATCTTACTACAAACTAAATAAACATTCTTTGTGGGATAAATTTTAAAGGCTAAAATAATAGTTTTTTGGGATGAAGGGAGTATATTATAGTTTAAACAGACTCGAATACTATAAGAATACAGAAGATACAATAAAATCTATGTCGAAGAATACCCATTGCAAAAAAAAGTTCAGCTGTGGTTCGTGCGAGAACTTTGATCGTAGCAAACACACGGACATATTTGCTAGTTTAAGTTAAAAATCTATTTTTATTCCTAACTATATTTCATCATTAATTTTTTCGTTCATTTGATTTTCATTGATGTTTTCTATAAATATTTATATAAATAAATGGATAAATCATAAATCTAATTTTGTTGAGTAAGTAAATACTTGTTGCTCAAATTGTGAGAAAAAAAATCAACGTTGTTACCAAATATCAGGAGTGCACAGGACAGTGATCTGACTTGCAAATATCTCGCATCCATGTAAGATTGATTTGGCTTATCATTCAAGCGTCACGTCCAGCCTCGCGCAAAAGACAGAGAGAGATTCCGATGCCTCGCTGCCGCGGCAAATCTGGTGATGCACACCTGCGTGAGTGCATAGCATCCGAGTCATTCATTCATCAGTTACACGATGCGGTTCGCTCCGGCACCGATGGGTGTGGATGGACGGCCCGAGGACGGCGGATCGAGGTCGAGGCGCGCGTGGCGCATCAAAAGGGAGGGAGCGAGAGCGGCCGCGCGATCGACGCCGTTGCCGCGAGAGCAGCAGCACAAGCAGGCGTAGGATAGGGTAGCATTTAGCAGCGCCATGGGAATGCGAGCGAGACCGAGACCGAGACCGCGGGGATGATGGAAAGGGCCGCACGCCTGGGCGCTCGCGTATGATGACGCGGGCACCGTCGCGCATGGCACGGCGCCATCATCTGCCCATCAGCGGAAGGGCCGGCCAGCCGCCAGGGGGAAAAGAGCGGCGCTGGGCACCTGAACGACAGCTCGCTCGCTCCCTCGTCCGCCGCGGCGTACACGTCGGATCGGCCGGTCAGTGCTTGAGGGCACAGCATCAGGTTCCCAGCTACTGCACATTGTTCGGTGCCAGTCGATTCGGTTCCTTTCTCCAGATGGTGCCAACGCACCGCGCCCTCGTCGTCTCCGCAGCTACATGCCAGCCCGACGGATCACGCGGCAGGAACACGAGGAGGAGCTCGCTTGTTTCAGTCACGATCAGGCCACGCGACACTACAAAGATAACCCTCTTTCTCACCTGAGACGACCGGACTCGAGCTCGTTGCATGCACGGCATGGTGGTAGCAACACCAGGTTACCACCAACGCACCACCGGGTCAATTCAAACTGCCCCGGCCGCTCCGGCGAGCGCATGCATTCGCCGCCGTTCCCATCGCTTTTCTCCGTCTTTCTTTCTCCGGCTGCCGGATCGCCTAGGCCGAAAAGCTCGTCTTCGACGTCGGCGAAAGCAGCCGCCTGCACACATAGAGAGGGAGAGAGACAGCCCGTGTAATGTAAACAATTTTTTAGAGCGGCACCGGCGCCAGATTTTCTGCAAAGTTTCTGGGGACGGAGGGGGGCACACATTACAGCCCGTCGAGCACGCGGGTCGTCGATGGCGGTCGTTGAGCCGCGGAAGGTCCAGTAAAAGAGACGTACATGGATTGGAGGTGCAGTGCTGCCCCGTCAGCTTGCTTTACACATAGTTGAGACCAGCAGTGACTAGATTTCTTGTATATAGATAAACTGGGAACAAGATCTAGCAGCACATTCTTGTTGCAGTTCCAATTTCGTCCGCAATTCTTGACCCGAGTCGAGGCAGTGCTTTGTTCAGCAGCAAATCTTGCCCTCACTGCATCAGCACTGCCCTTCCTATCTTTCTCTTCTCCAGCAATTTGGTATCTGAAAACATTTCGTATAAATGCTTCTCATTGGTGAAATGCAAGATTGCAAAGAAATTCCAAAAGTACATAAATGTCTTTTGTACCATGTGCCCATAAAAAAAATAAAAAAGGAGAAAAAGGAATGCGAAATGTTCTGCAGTTTGCTCTAATATTATTGTTTGTACGGTAAGTCAACTGTGCAGTGTGCAGTGGGGTAACAGCTAAGAAGCTCAGCTTTTAGGCGTTGAAAGAAACTTCGATACAGCAGAATGAAGCATGTTTGTGAACAACGGGTAGTGGTTGGTGCTCGATGGCATGTTGGAACAAGAATAATAAAGCTGGGCAGGGCAGCTCCCCCATCCAACGTCTACTTGCTCCCCTCTACCAACCGTGAAAATATGAAACCAAAATATTATAACCAATGAGTGGGAGCGTCTTGTCAAAGGGAATATTAGTGGTAGATTGCCGTCTTTCCACATAAGTGACCACCCTTCCTCCTCACGCGAAAGTGCCAGGCAAAAAGCCTGATTTCCTAGCTAGCTGGTGCTGGTCAGATACCAGATTTGCAGGGAAGCGAGCAATCTATCACTGGCATCCTGAGACTCTGAGAGTGACGGCACTAGATTGATCGATCGAGCAATCAGATGGCCCAACTGTTGAAAGCTCTATTGAGAATCATAGTATAGACAGTCAAGGTGATACAGAACCTTGATGTTGGCACGGAACCCCATTGTTAGGTTGCAAATGTGATTCCAGCTGATCTATAGAGAAACAATCTGTGGGGCCTACCTCTATTTGTCTAAACTCATAAATCTTCTGGAAATTGTAAAATATTATGCTTTTGCATGTTTTTAATACCCAGGGGCAGATACTATACTGCATGTACTGTCTGTTGAAAGAATTTGTTAAACATGATCAGCACACCATGTTGTGTTATATCAGGAAACTTCAGACTAAGACCTATAAGAGGTTTTTAGGAAGTGAATAAAAACAGTCACAAAAAGGTATGGCATTGGACCTCTCTAAAGACTCTGGATCAGAAGTGCCTCACATCAGTCTATAGTGGGAAACAATATCATGGCAACTGTTGAGAGCCTTCATGTCGACCACCATATCAATTGGCACAACAGAAAACTAGTAAAGTGAGACAATTGTCATACCTCAATGTGCTCCATGGGACCCAAGTTTCGCATCAAAATCCATACTGCCATTTAGATCTGAAAGTGGATGTTGGCATCAATGTTATGCAGATTGATACAGCAGTAAGATAGCATGGAACAATAAAATCCAGAATAAACTGCAAACAGTAACAGGAACTCAGGAAGCACAAACTAAAGCATGCGAGCACCAGTCACCTGTAGTGTATAGAAAGATGAAGACAAAAAGGGAATTGTTAAACTATAAACTTTTTGATGACCCAAAAGGATTTTTTGAACACTGCAGATTGGTATAACTTGGAGCTCAGATACCTATGTTGGCCACCAGATATAAATTATCAGAATAATACCGCGAGCTACTTTTACACACAACCAAGACAGATAATAAAACCCTGAAGATGAATAAAGTACGACTCCAAGGATTTATCAAAATCAAAATTCATCAAAGGAAGAGAACATTATTTTGTCTTTTGCGGTCACTGAAACAACTGTAGAAAATGGCAAAATGTGATCCACATATATCACTATATCAAATAAACATTAACTAACATCTGATAGTGATACATATTCTTCACTGTTACTCTGTAAGCCAGTTTGTCCCAGTTATAATATTACACTGGTATCATCATGCAATATGATGCAATCCTCAACAATGCTCTTACAAGACAGTATACATTGCAAAGTCAAATTTAGCATTACCTGTACAATGTCCTGAGTGTTTGCTTCTACCTCTTGAGTTCTTTTGCTCTTCCTAGCAACTTTTCAGAATACAGTAGAAACAACGGTCAGTTCACTGCTGATTGCAAGATGTACTAACAATAACACAAACTTTTCCCTGGAAACTGATCTGATTTTCTTTTTGCGAAAACTGATGGGAATTATGGTAAAAGCAGAAGGAACAAAATTGCAAGATTATGCAAGAAATGATTGCTCCAAAGAGTAAAATTTGCAGTTACAACCAGCACAGAATGGAGGAAATTCTTCTTACTGAGACATAACAGCAACAAGCCATTATGTGCATGACAAGTAATTGATGAAAAGGAATTAGAACAAAGAATATACACTGCATTAATTATGACCTAACGAAGGTGATACTGTTCCTTGCAGCTATTCTGGAAGCACTAGAAAAATAGAATACTGTGCGTACCAACAAATTTTGTTGGTCATAAAACATGTTCAGCAATTTGAAATATGGCTACCAACAGGCATATGCTTGGAACAGTAGTATTGACCGAACCATTCAGTAAACAGTAGACTTGAGTAAAGAAAATGAATAGTTAAACTACAAACAGCTACTGTTGACAAAAGCATTTCAGCTAAACACAAAAAAGTGATAAAAATGCTGAACAACCAAATGCGATCCAAGCAGATATGAGCAATCAGGGGTTCTGAACACATCTTAAGGCTCATAAATGCTATGGACATCAGGCTTCTATTCCTCTTCGTTGCAAGGTCTGCTTCTGATAAAAGATTACAGTCAACATTTTGCACAAGCAGGACATGGATAGAATGTGTACACAGTTATTTTTTTTCTATGTAACTTTTAAAATGCATAAATAGGCTTAGTAAAATCTTACTAAACATCATGATTGATATATGGGACTCTGCATGTGGCACGCGATTTGACACCAAAATGTAATCTCCACTAGTTCCATGAATGTTATACTGGGTCGAAGACTCGAAGTCATGTTTGAGCACCACAGACAGAATTCACCATGGCCCTTAGCAAGTCAGCATTAAGGAATGGACTTGACTGATGCAGCTGCAGAACTATCATGTCCTTGAGCAGGAAGCAGCCATCTGCCTAGGCCACCATGATCCCGGTCAGCAAAGAGATCATCGATGGACTTGCCGACGCAGCTGTCATCTCCTTGAGCGTGAAGCATTTGGTTTCGTGTAATCCAATGTCACCAACCAACCATCTAGTCAAATGTTTCTTGGGAAGTTTACAGAGATCACCAATACTCATGACATCTCAGCAAACTTTGGGAAACACTGACAGCCCTCATTTCCTAGTTCTTTCTCACCCAATTCATCAGTATCTGAACCAAGGTCTTCCGTGGATCCATGGGCATCACTATCTTTTGAAGAAGGAAGTAACACTGCATTTTTCTTGTAGCCCCATACAAGCATTGAAATATAATCTTGTGGTGTTATAAGCCCCTCCTCTCTAATGCAAGCTCGCTGCTCCTCCAACGTCTGTTGATCTGTGAGCTTTATATACTCCAGCAAAATCTTCTCATGGTCTGGCCGCCATCCACTAGGTAACGGCGTATAATCAGGATCAGGAACCATCGACATCCTTGTATACTGAAGACCATCAATTGAGTCCACAAGGCCCATTCTCAGAAGATTGTGATACTCTGGTGACTGTCCTTTCTTATCCTTCAATGGCCGACTAAGGTTCCTTGATGCAATCTTATAGACCTTTGCCCTTGACCGCAGCTTGTACTTGGCAGCATATAACTTTGCCAAAGAACCCCTTATAATATAAGAGCAGAAGTTAACAACCTTCTTGCGATTATCAGCGTAGCGGTACCACTCTGCCATTGTCAATAAAAGCTTATTCATCTGAGAATTTGTATGAGCTTGTGTGGCATGGAACATACGGAAGCATGGTTGTGGGTCTGGTTCCCGGTCTCCTTTCAAAAACTCAAGTTTTCTGAACTGTTTGATGCACTGCTTCAAACTAGCTGTCACCGATAGCAGTGTACCAACCCCCTTCTCACTTATGATCTTTCCACCTGTGGCTGTGTAACGCAGTGTTGGATACACAACTCGACGGCACAGCACATGATCTAGGAACATGATCCCTTTAGTGATGTGCTCAATAGGGAGGTTTTCGTTATCAAGTTTGATCCGGAACCGCTGATCACAAAATTCAACAAGCTGCTTCCGGAGCACCGCTGCATCAGCTCTTGGCCCCCTCACACCAATCAAGAAATGCCCACCATATCGAATGTAGTCCACCTTCCTTGTCTTGTCAGGACCACTCGTGGGAACAAACTCCGGCCATGATGTATTACCTTGCTCAATACCATCATCCCCTCCCACAACATCCGACTTGGATGGCTTGTAAAACTCCTTAATCTTCTCTTCCATCCACTTATCAAGCTCATCCAGGCACACATTGGCAAGCAATGGGCTCAGCACGCCACAATGTCCCCAATCAGGCTGCATCTGTGCCTCCTCTGGTGCAAACCCAAAGAATGTCTGCAACCAGTAAGGGTCAGGCTTAGGCTCCCCCTCTGGCAGCACCTTCTTCTTCTGGTACTTCCTCTTTGTTTTCTTCTTCTTTACCCCGGCATCATCACTTGCAGTCACAACCGGGGTGAGTAGCGCCGAGCGGATCAAATCCACCACCTTCTTATCACGCACATCACGGATAAGCGCACCGACCACAAGTGCAGGATCAGGCGAGTGCAGGAGTGGGGAGAGGTCGCCCTTGATATACCAGAGGTATGGCGCGAAGCTGCGGCGGATGGTGCGGATAGCGGCATGCGGGGATCGACCAGGGCGGAAGGCAAAGGACTTCGGCGAGAACCTGGCCTCGTAGACTGGCTCGAGCAGGAGCAGGAGCAGCTCCTGCACGACGCGGTCCTGGAAAGGCGGCGGACCGGGGGTTGTGAGGAGGGCGCGGAGCTTACGCTTCGAGAGGGTGGCGGGGTCGGGCGCGTTGGCGGCGCGCGGGGACTGGAGGAAGGGGGTGAGGCGGTTGCCGAAGCGGAATCGAGCGTCGAGGACGGCGTTGCGGAGCGAGAGAAGGGAGGCGAGCGTGGAGGCCGGGATGGAGGAGCGCGGCAGGTAGGAGCCGGTCTCGTCGGCGTACGCCTTCTGGTAGGCGAGCACCCAAAGCTCGAGGCGCGAGAGGAAGGGGGTGAGTGACTGTGGCGGTGCAGGGGTGGACGAGGCAGGGGCGGTGGCGGAAGCGGCGGCGGCGGCGGCGCGGAAGGAGGAGACCCAGAGTGAGGCGGTGATTGCCACCGGGTCTTCGCGGAGGAGCTGCGTTGGGTCCAAGGGGTTCCCGCTCCCGCCACCGATGGCCCCGACGACGTTTCGGCTTGTGGAGGCGGTGGGGTCGGTGACAAACTGGTGCCGCCGCGGGGGAGCGGGTGGGTGGGGGTGGGGAGAGGCGATGGAGGAGAAGGCCCGGAGGCGGAGGAGAGAGGTGAGAAGCGCGCGGCGAGGCGGCGGCATCGGAGGAGGCTAAAACCCTCTCGGTGGCCCGTGGCCGGCGGCGTGGTGGGGTTTTGGTCTTGGGTGGGGAAGTGCCGAAGGGGTGGCGTGGGCACGGCGTCGGCGGCGGAGCGGGCGAGCGGCGGGGAGGATGCCGCGGGCCAGTGGAGAGACAGCAGGATTTGGGCTTTGATGGGTGGCGGTCCAATGGGCTTCGCCCCTCCAAAATGACATGTGCGAATGTACGTTAGAGCCCGTGAGCCATATGCAGATGTGAGAAATGCTTACCCCTCAAAAAAAAAAGATGTGAGATATGCTTCTCTCGGCTTCAAACAGAAGGATTAAAAGGAAACTAAAAAGAAACTCTAGATAGGTGAATCATCAGCTTACGTATATGTCTTGGAGCAACTGAGAAAACCTCCAGTTTCGAGGCACATGATAGCTGATGTTACTGTTTGCTTTGCAACTACGCTAAATCTCTCTAGTATGACAACATATCCTCTCTTTGTACGAAGGCGACCGATTTACAAGTTGTACAGGACAACAGCAACAGGCAACAGATGCTATGGGCTATGGTCTTTGGGTGACGATGAATTTGGATGCATTAAGCCCCTGACCCTCTTTTCGTTGCTCAAAGCATCCAGCATTAGGTTCCTGGATCATCTGCAAATGGCGGTTGGGAGCCGATCAACCCTGCATTTGAATGGAGTTGGAATGAGAACAGCTTTAACCATTTTGCAAGTACTGGACGGAACAGTGCCTTCGATTCAGAGTTCAGAATGCTTTACCTGCTCGATTGGGATAGTTCAGGTTCCTGCAGCAGCAAATCTTGCAGGTTTTCAGCGGTAGCAGCACTGTGTCCAGTGGAAAAGAGTAAGATTCAGTAACTTCACTGCAAACAGAATCTAGAGGGCAGGGACACATGTCAATCTGAACACACCTGGAATCAAGAGAGAGTAGTCTATGATGAATTGAGTTGTCAGAGCCAATGTAGGTAACAACCAGGTTTCCAGCATCTGGATGCGGCCAGCTTCTGGTGGTAGGAAATCTGAGAACAAATGTCCCTGGCTCCTTCAACATTTCCTTCGAAATTCTTAGTGCATTCTCCGCTTCCTGTATTGTAATAAATCCCTCTATCCATTTAGGTGATGTGCAATCCCACAGCCTTTTAATTTTGCCTCTTGACAACGAAGCAGCCACTGGGTATAACCAGTACCATAGCCGATCAAATTCGTCTCTTCCAATATCCTCGCCACAACCAGCAATTCCTCTCAACACCTCGAGGTCCTGAAGCAGTAAACGGTAGGCAATTAAACATTTATTTCTTGCACTAATTACAAAAGTAGAGAGTTTGAGGTACAGAGGCCATGTGTAGAAGTTAAGTTCTACCTGCTCTGACAAACCCCTATTCACAGAATGGGCAATGTCCATAAATTTTGTTATGATCCCAGGAACAGCAGATGACCAAAGAGCACGTTCATTGTTCTTTGAGATCATGCTCCAAGTATCGGCACCCTCTCTGAGCAATTGCTTAGACATTAATATTTGGTTTCTGGAAGGGCAGGTGAAAATAAAAATTAATTTCAACGATACGAGAGGAAACATTTAACAAAAATATAGGGCCTAAGAATTTAGTTACCTGTGGTGGGAGCATCCACTATATAATGAGATCTCATCTGCAAGTCTTACCAGGTCTTCTTTGTTAAAAGTAGGAGCTGCACCTCTAAGAAACTTTGACCGGTCATATGTGCTATCTAGACAGTATCTGAAAACCACAGCATCTGAAAAGGTTTCAACATCATCTACATCTGACCCACTCCAAGAACTTCCTGAACCAAAGCTGTCAAAGTTGGATGTGGAAGTGTCTGTCCCCATGGGATTTTGTGGTTCTTTGCTTACCACCATCTTTCTGGCGTGCTTATTCTGTAAACCGATAATAATAATCAAAACAAGAAATCAAAAACTAAGCACAACTGGGAAAGTACTTCAATCTAGCTTATCCATTACCTGTGATAGTATTTTGTTTGTATCTACTACCTTCGCCATTCCATCGCCTTCTATCTTGGGAAACTTGGGTGTATGGAAATGCACTACTGAACTTTGGCCATGAGAATGTAAGCGACCATTTACTCTGTCAGCATTAACTAAACCTTGGAGGAAGTCAGTTTCATCTGCCGTTGCAGAACTCACCCGCTTTCCAGAACCCAATGGGCGGATGGTGCGGTTTCGAGATATACAGCGAATTGTTTTGGAATATGCCTCCAGAAAAGGATATCTCCGCATGTGAAGTGTAGAGAATTGAATACGGAAGAGCTTATTGTCGCATTTGGAAGAGAGCTGGAACAATCGGACATAATGTAATGGACAAAAATCAAGTGACTAATATCATAAATTAAAAAATAATTGTATGGATACACATGTGATTTAGATAGCGAGCTATCAGCTCAACTTCTTTGGATATGAGCACCACTTGTAGATTGTGGATGCTGTCACGGGTATGTGCAACTGTTGGGCTGCGTGCAGGAACTGCTATTGTACGAACATTTAATTTTCTTGAGCAGTCAGATTTGATATTTTAAAAAAAACGACCACAAGGGGAGACGCCCCCCAGGCTTTGTTCTAAGAGGGTGCCGTGCTTTGAACCCGGGTCAGGACGGGAGTTTTAACGACTCCCCGGAGTTCAACGCTCTAACCGGTCCACCGCGAGAAGCCTGGTGGATTTGAGATGTGAGATTCAAAAGGTTTTTCATAGCACTTCAAACTGAACTTTACATTAGTTAATATGTAGTGTTAGTGTGCCATACTAACATATCACAGTCTTTTTTGCCCTGTCACCTGCCACCGACTTTCTCTACATGCTCATCACTTAATGGTCCAACAGCTGCACCTGTGCTGTAATGATCTAAACCGTTTCAATGATCATGCATATAGAACTAGGTTGGGTTGTTTTATTTTATTTCTGTAAACTTAGCACCCCTAGCCCACTATATTGGATCTTTTGAGGCCACTGGAGAGAAGAAAAGAGCAATAGAGAGGGGAGAACCTCATTTGGAATTAGGTAATATTTATCGACCCCAGACAGGAATGGGATCCATTTGTGGCTCCAAGCCTGGTTTCACAAACAGTTTGGGTGTCCATTTAACACAGACATGAAACACGGGAAACAGATAACTGCCGTAGAGCAGTTGGTAGATGCTCCAAGTGAGAGCCCACCCACCCAGGCTCGAATCCAGCTGCTAGCAAATTTTAGGAGGGGGCAAATCCTCCTTTGATACCTCAAAAAGAAACAATAGAAACAATTCACCTACATGGTATAAAAGGTATAGGCATTTATTTGCATGCAAGTGCCACTCCGTAGTTATTTCTAGCAATTGCAGTCTCATCCTAAACAGCCAGTTTATACAATGCAGATATTTTTTTTTTCAAAATGCAAAAGAAATCAATGCGAATATATAAAAAGCATGAGAGACACCAACAGACAATTATAATACACTAAAATCTTCTTTATCACTTCACATCCACCCACATGACCCCCAAAAGGAAAGCTATGAAAGTCATTGATTGAACAACCTGAAACTGGGCCAAAAATCTAATAGGAAGAAAAAAAGATTGTTCCAAGGAGGCCTTCAAAATGCCTTTGTACAGAAGAAGGCATTATTGCCGCATGCCATAAGCAATTACAATGGTCTGTTTTGCATGTACAGGCCACCGTATAAAAAAAACATACCAGTTGCAGCCTCTACTAGGCTATTGCACTGTTGAAGAGAACCATTCAAAACTCTGCTTCCAACAGCAAGAAAGGAAAGACAAATAATTGTATGCTCCATCCGGTGGCAGCCAGACAATCAAATGTAACTCCTTTTTGTGTTCAACACAAACCGAAGTCAGATGTATATATGCACTAAAGAAATTTTACATCTGGAGAAACCCACCTGTGATATTTTGAGTTTAAAAAGTGCGCGTCCACGAATAATTGGTAGAGGCCTGCTTATAGCTGGGTATTCAAGTCCTTCACAAGTAATAAGTAAGGGAGGCTCTGAATCATCCCTTGATTTTTCAACTACCATTCCATTGTCAGCATAGACAAGCGAAGCAACAACCTAGAATTTGTATAAATTCATAAGAATGCTAAACAACCAAATAAAGCAGTTGGCCCAATAGATTAAAATTATTAAGCAAACAAAGAACCTCTTTATCCTTCACAGGTTCACCAAAAGCATCGATTAATACTACTTCCAATATGAAGTTTCTCCTGCAAGATGCCTGCATCAATAGATATGTCCATAATTAGGGAATACTGTGTTATTAATTTTGACTTAATACGTAAATTCGATATATGGAAACAAATATTTTTCAGTATTTTTCTCCAACTCAAGTATGATTTCTCAGGTTTTTTACATGGCATATTTTACTGAAACACGGAGAATTTTCTTCATTTGGGTAAAAATAATTAAAACTAACAGAGAACAAGCAATTCCCATCAGGAAACAGCATGAAGAGCATCATCCTTACCTTCCCACCCACAATGTTCCAAATGCCATCATCACACTCTTCGATTCCATCAGAGGATGAGTAGTCAATAGATAACTTAAATGGTGGGTTCTGCAATTCAATGAGAATATCACAAAATCAGCACCTTCACAAGCAAAATATTGTCCATGCTATTGGCTTAGATGAATCACCTTTGCATATTGTTCTTGTATAGTTCCAAGTACAGATGACACCTCAATATTATACATATAGTCTTCGAGCTTGCTGTCATTTCCGACTAAGCTAATTTTGTTTGCATTTTCCTGATGGTCTGGCTCACCAGATAGGGAGCAAAGATGAATCTCAGCAGTTAGGTCGCCATTGATGTGAAGACGCATGGCATTTTCAGTAACCTGGCACAGGTAAATACAAAGCAATGTTAAATAAAACCACCATACTGAAAAGGCGGATGAAAGATTAACATTTGGACATAGCAGGAAACAAAGCTCTTGACACATGCTGCATGTAACAATTTTTCAATAAACACAGGTACATACAAGAACCAAAAGCAAGGGAAAATATCGACTGTTTTGTCATGCGTATTTTCATGGGGCTACAAATGCAAATGTATTAATTAGATAAGGGGCAGAGTCTATGGTTGTTAGATCATACCTCACACCCAATGTGGAACCATTTCTCAAGAGGACATTCACTTGTAGATGATAGATTGGTCGTGTCGGTCCATGGATAGAAACTAGCAGTAGCAGGTGCTTCTTTGTGTAGCCTCATCAATGGGAAGAGAAGCAGTTTATTTCCTTCACCTAAAGCAAGAAATGGTAACTTATTGTCATCTCCCGTGGTGACCTGCACAATCAAGAAATCCAACCAATTTAGCACCGATTCTGATACTGAAACTTCACAAGAAAACCCAGGAATACTCTTCACTTTTCTCGACGACAAAATTTCCCCTGAAACTGTAAGCACGAAGTTTCCTCAAACTAACAGTCTAACACATACTGGAAAAGTACAGTAGAGGTTCCTGACCAAGATTTTGTTATGCAGCGTGCTGCAGACAGGACAGCCCAGCTCCAACATTAACCGAGTGATTTTGAGGATATAAAACAGTCAACACAAAAATACAGACTACAAAAGCAGTACACAATTCCTCTCTCCATGTAGCCATCGGAAAAGAAAACAATTCCTGCAGAAGCCATCGCCAAGAAATCTCCCAAACCCCGTGGAGAGAGAAGAATCCATCCAACCTGGTGGAGGATCACCGAGGACGGCCTCGCGGAGCTGGACAGGTAGAGCCAGAAGCAGACGGCGAAGCCTCCTCCCCCGCCGCCTCGGGCCGCTCCCGGGTCCAGCTCGACGCGCACGTCGCGGAGGTCGCGGTAGCCGCAGTCGCTCCTGCCGCATTCCGATCCCGGCGCCGCCATCGCGCCCAGGGGTCGCGGGTGAGGGTTTGCCTGCCCCCTTTCGGCGCGTCGGCTGGCGATGAACTGAACGATGGTCCGTTAACGGTTTGTTCTCCGGTGATGACCGATGGGGCTGGAGGAGTGGGTGGAGAGAAAGAAATCTGGAGCCGCCCATTTGGGGTTGGGCTGCTCCTGTCCGTCGGATCGGACGAATAGTATTGCCTTGGGTTTTTTTTTCACACAGAAATGCTCATTTGTCCTTACAAAGCTGAAATGGGGCAATGGAAAGTAGCCTAAGGGATGTTTGGATCGGCTAGTGTGGATTACATCGGATGTTTGGATGTTAAAAAAAAATTAAATATAAGCTAATTATAAGACTAACTGCGTAAGCCGGTGCTAATTTATGAGACGAATCTATTAAGCCTATTCAATTTATCATTAGCATATATTTAGTGTAGCACAACGTGGTCAAATCATGGACTAATTTGACTTAATAAATTCGTCTTGCGAATTAACTCCATTTATACAATTGATTTTATAGTTAGACTATATTTAATACTTCTATTTGGTGTCAAATAGACTTAGTATGAATAAATTTAGTAATCTGATAAATAAAATAGAACCTAATCTCACACGTGCAATGTCAATAATTTTGGGAAAAATGTTCCACTTTTTTTTAATAAAATTTGTACCCCCGTGCCCTTGTCTCTCATGCTGCGCATGCTAGAGCGTTAACTTGAAATTAAGTATTTCAGCTTTCTACGTTATTGATATCACAGTGTAGATTTCCTCTCTGAACTATTCATACAAACATAAAATCCTAGTTTTACTAAGAGAAATATTTAATTCTTGATTTATAACCCGTAATGCAATAGTATGTTGTAACTGATGCTTTGATTTATATGGGCACCTCCGTCTAGGTTCTTCAAGCTTTGTCGATTCTAGATGGCATGGGTAAGTGAGAGCGAAAGAGGGAGAATACGACTTTCTTCCTCCCGCAACGCGCTCTCTGACGACACAGGGGGCGACTTCGCCTCGCCCCAGGCCGACCCTGGTGGCCGCCGCTGCCGCCGCCGCCGGCCGGCAAGCCAGGCGGCGGTGGCGACCCGCGGCTGAGTCGGCTCAGCTCGTCCCCTCCCTTCCTCCCCTTCCTCTTTCTCCTCCGTTCCTCAGCTCTAAACTAACGTCGCTTTCCCCTCCGTTCTTGGTCGCCGCCAGCCACCGGAGGCCGGATCCGCCCGCCGCTTCACCGGATCTGGGCTCCCCTAGCCTGGATGTTCCCGTGGAGGCGTCCTTTCCTTGGCCTGGCTGCCGGGGAGCCGCCCACTACCTCGCTGGCGTCTGTGGCTTGGCCCCCGGGTGTGCTGCCCCCTGGGCGCTCCCGCCCGAACGTCGGCCTCCGGGTGCCCGCTCCAACTTGGGCGCGGGGTCGCGACGCATACGTCCGGTCCGGATCTGCGCTCTTCGGCGCGCCGGCGGCTGGTCCACCTTCTCCACGGTGATGCGGGTGCGGAAGGCCGCCGCTGCCGGCGAGGCGCCGCTTCCCGTCGCAGTGGCGTCGTGCGTCCTCGGGCCGCCGTTTGTCGTCACCCGATGGGGCGCCGTCGCTGCCCCATCTCCAGCCTGATCCATGCCTGGCCTGCGGTCCCTCCCCGGCGCTGCCGGGGCCGTTGTTCAGGCTCCACTGTCGCTGCCATGGTCGTTATTGCTGTTGCCGCTCGCCGCTGTTGTGGCAGGCCTACTTCCACTAGTCTGGTCGCGGGATTTGTCGTTGCTTTGCTGCTTCTCTTGTCGTGTGGCGCGCACTTTTCTCCCCTGCTTGCGAGGGCGAGGTGCTTGGTGCTGTGCTTGCTGCACACCTCTGCTTCTACCTTGCTCTTGCCTGATCTGTCGATTTGTGCTCATTGCTCGCCGACGGCATTCTCTAGTACGGAGATGGGTCATTGGGTCTTTGGCGAAAGCCTTGCACTACTTCGGTTGGTGCTAACAATGGCGACATCTTCGGGTGCCGTTGTCCTTGCTGGAGGCATTGTTCGACTCTGATTCTATTCTTCGGGTGAAAACCTTATCTGGTTAGGGTTATCTGGTTAGGGTGATGGCGATTTGCGTCATGTCTTCCGGGAGGCGTCGTTTTGAAGTTCTATCCGTACTGCTAGGGCCTTTGGCGTCATTCTTAGTATTTCGACGTTTCGCTTTGGGTAGTAATTTTGTAAGAAAATTTTGCACGGGCAGTATACATCGATATCTGCTATCGATATCTGTAAAAAAATGTTTCCCACGAATAGAAAACAACAGAAAATATTGGAGATGCGGGGTATCGATCCCCGTACCTCTCGCATGCTAAGCGAGCGCTCTACCATCTGAGCTACATCCCCTTTTATGTTCAATTTCAAATATATTTTCTTCTACCAATACTAAGTTTACGGCGCCTCACTTTCCAACGATGGAGGCCCATATTTGACCCGAACTGATGACGACGGCCCAATTAAGTCATTTTATGCCAACGCAGGCCCATTGAACATTGCTTGGTCGACTCGCGAGGCACACGCACCTCCTGACCTCCCATGTCCACACCATCCCGAGAAACAGCAGCAGCTACCTGATCTGAATGCGTGAGCCGTGCTTTGCGTGCCGCCGGATCCACCGACTAATCCTCGCCTTAAACATGCTTATCAACTTACGATTAAACTAACTATCTTCATGGGTAGGTGTAATGAATGGTCTTGCTGCTTATGAGTTCAATTCAGCCTCGGCCAGGCGAGAGGATCCGGATGCCCACCAATGTTCCAGGTTTCTTTTTCTTCGATTCGAGTCAATATTGGCCTCGTACGACAGGCTCTGTAGCCTCAGCCGTTGATTCTCGCCCTCCGCAACTAACAAGTTCCACCAATGGTGCCGTGGTGGCGACTTACAGAAAGTTACCTAGTTACCTATCCCTCGGTATTGATGCTCGATTTAGGTGGTGTTTAGATGTGCTAAAACAGGGATACTAAAGTTTAGCTCTAGATATGCTAATAGGGCTAAATATAGACTAATGTGAGTTAATCAAGGGCTAATAGGTTATAAAGATCAATTAGCCATTATATGTGTAACTAGATCAACAATTAACTCATGTTTAGTTCTACTATTTGGCATGTAAATAAGTGAGCTAAAGTTTAACCTATTAGATCCAAACATCCATTTAAACACCATTGCTCGTTAAACTATCTGATACTAGATACATAGTATGCTATTTTCAAAAAAAAAAAGATAAGGTCAATGGATCAGTACTGTCACTGGAACTTTATCAGTTCAGGTGTGTTCATCTATGGGACGATATTGGGGATATCGGGATTTGCACTTCCTGATAGTGAGAACGTCTTCGTTTGACGATGGACTAGGGATGGGAAGTACAAGTCCAAATCCGCATATACGGCGCTCCATCAGGGAAGCGTTAGATTCATGAGAGTTGATTGAATTTGGATCAAGTACTCCTGTAATGGATATTGTTGACGTCGTTTTTTGACACGTTTCTTGCCGACGCTGAGGCGAGGAAGATAGCCAATGGAAGCAGGGCAATCTGGCTGATGTGGTGTCGCAGCCGATGGAGCGGAATTGACGCTGATGGTTTACGTCAGCAAGTTATTACGTGGAATCCGAGTTGTGTGCTAGTTGATTAGTTATAGAAAGTCTGTTTTCTTTTTAGTCAAGTCATATTATATCGTGATCAACTAGGGATTGTTAGCTTAGGCTATAAATATTGGCCTATGGGCTTGTAATCAAGAATCATCACACAATCAATACAACAAACTCTTTTCTTAATTGTCGGCGACCTGCCAAACACTAGTTTCGTAGTTTTTTCTTTTCGACGAGTTCTTCTGGTAGCAGAGCTGCATCGCTTTGATCTCCAACTTGCTGGTAAGTTCCGTATTTATCGAGCAAATTAGATCTTTGATTGACGGCACATCGCTTCCTTCTCGATCTATTTACTCACCAGTTATCGATATTTGCTATACTTTGCAAGGTTGATTCGTTTAATCTTGTGTAGTTTAGCTTTTATCACAAGTTATCTAGCTTAGATCTTAGGCTTCCTATCGGCTGCAGTTATGCTTTATTATTTTAATTTACTGCACAGAATATAACCGATTAGATCTGAATCTAAGTGTTGTTCGTGAAGTAGTATTGAGTAATCGGTATTGCCTCTCACAGTAGAATCGGCTGTTTTAGCCGATTTCTTATTATATCTGTATCGAGCTTCTGGCCGATACTCCTTTGGAACGGTTCGGAAATCCAGCCGATACGTTCTAGTATTTGACGTTGCCTTATTCCTTGTCAATTATAGGTCAAATTGACTGGTACGCCTAGCATCTACACGAAGCTAATTGGAGCCTGCGCCAGAGTAAACCAAATCTCCTAGGTCTTCGTGTGTGGCCACTTAAGAAGCCGATCGCCGGTTTTTTTGCGTCAACACGCTTTTGGCACGCCCGGTGGGACAAGACAACAACTTTACCATGACCATCCAGAAGCTAGCTGAGGTGACCGACGATGACATCCTCAAGGTCACCGAGGAAGATCTCAAAGTCGCCCAAAAGCAACAGTTGGAGAAGGCGATAGAAGACTACAAACAGGCTTGCCTCGAGGCTTTTAGTGTCACAAAAAGAGGAGAAGCCATACAGAAGAATGCCTTCCCAAAGCTGCGAGACATCACAGTCACTAAAGACTCGGCTAAGTTCTAAGAGACGTTCGACCAAGCTATGCATCACGCAATGATCAACCGGTCGAACGTCTTGATGAATTCAATTCAGAATGCCGTCAGGGAAACTATGGGCGGTGGCTTGCAGATGGGCTACAAAGGGTCGTGTTACTCTCAACCAGTGTCATCGGCCGTAGTAGCAGCTAGAGTTGGGAACGCTGTTATGGCAGGTTTCGGCACCCAACCGCCACCACTCAGCACGGTGATGCTGAGTACCGGAAGCTACCCAATGCCACCACACATGTTCCAGAAATAGATGTATCAGTCGATGGCGTCTCCAGTTCAGACTGCACTAGTGTTTACGCCTACTTCGCCGATGATAGCACCATGGGCACATGGTGGCTACTTCAACATCCCTGCTAGTTTCATCCCCAACCCGTCTCTAGGGATGCCTCCTGAGTACATGGTCTCGACCAGCACAGAGGCATCGGTTCAGACCTAGCAGGTTCCAAGTGCAGGTGGCTCGGCCCAAGATACACAGCTACAAGCACCTTCCACCCAGCTGCCGGTCTCTCCGCTACAGACTGGTAGACCCCACTCGCTAGCATGGGCCTCACAGCCAGTGGTTCTATACCAGCCACAGGCAAATGGTTATCAGCAAGGCCGCTCGGCTCCTCAGCTGATAGCAAATTAGGCAGGTCAACATGGAGGCTACCAATCGCAAGCACCCGTTCAACCACATTTGGTTCATCAACTTCAGCCCCCTATGCAGTAGCCGCAGGCAGTGATCCAGCAAAAGGAAAATGACCTCTAGAACATTGATTGGGCAAGTAAGATAGCCGATATGATGACAAATCAATTCAGCTTGAAGCCTAAGGAGCCAACGCACATATACCGAAGGCCCGACCTGTCAGACCGGAACCCACGGGACTACGCACATGGCCTACATCTTACAGGATAAGGGGTGGGACATGGCCCATGCCTTACACCAGTTGTAACTACTCGTAGCGTAGTAGGACTACTCATAAGTAGTAAAACTAGTCGGAGACAGTAGGAAACTGCCTGAAAAGTACTCGGGTAGGAATCCTGGGCTCGTATCCGACTAGAACTTTTATGTAACCCTGTCCCCCCAGACTATATAAGGGCGGATAGGAACCCTCTTCGAACAGGAGTATGAGGGACAACTCGTGCCTCATGCATCAGATCACCACCTAAGGCAATACAAACCACACATGACGTAGGGTAATACGCTCTCGGCGGTCCGAACCTGTCTAAACTTTGTGTTCCTTGCACGTTCGAGTTCCTGATCTCGGCGACACCCTACCTACAAACTCACCACCTCGGGGTATCACTCGGTGGGCGTGGCGGTAAAATACCGATAGCTGGCGCGCCAGGTAGGAGTGTTCATCAAGCATCCACCGGAGAACTCGATGGCATCATTCAATTTCACCAGCGCTGTGCTCGATGAGGGCACGGCGTTCGCCTTCGGCTCCTGGTTCTGCATCGCCGACGATCGTGGTTGCTTCAAAAGCCACCTCGCTGAAACTAGGGAGCCGACGATATCTTCTCCAGCATCCTGCCGTCACATTGACGACATCGCCGATGATCTCGATGGAATTTGACTTTCGGATCTAATCGGAAACTGTGAGGACGAATCTGGATCCAACCCGGCTCCTACTCGTGATCGACTTGAATTCAGCTCATGCTACAACGACGACACGTCGTCGCCGCCGACCTTGACGACGCGGCTCGACTTCAGATAGCGCCGACGCGCTGCTACCACCGGCTACGACTACTTGGACAAATCTACATCGCCAACGATTACTTCAACTACTCGTCTCGACTAGAAACTAGTTGGAGATGAGACTTAAACTAATTGGCGAGTAGCTCTGCACGGTCTACAACTAGTTAGAATCAACTCTGATTAGTCGGCTTCATCAACAAACTGTCGCGGCTCCATCGACGACTGCTGCGGTTTCATCGACAATCAACAAACCGTCACGGCTCCATCGACGACTGCTGCGGTGTCGTTGACAATCAACAAACCGTCACGACTCCATCGACGGCCGCTGCGGCTCGTCGACAATCGTCCGCGAATCAAGCTAAGTCACTTATGCCTTTTCCGACTTGTTGTTCACAGGATCGGATACTATTTGCGCAACGCGCATTCTCTTCACAGGCCATGTCATGCCTGTTCCCGATTACTTGCACGGTCCGCCCTGCAACACGGGCGGTCGGGTTACACCCTATAAGTGCGCTCCACGAGCGTTCTCTTTTTTCGTGCAGCGTCGACTGCTCTAGTTTTCTCTCAACAGTTCTACAATACCCGGGTAGCGTACGCTTTAATTCATGAAACCTCGACTATTCGTTACGCCTATGCTCCTGCTCGTGCATGCGGCCACGCTCCCTGCGCCATGGTTTACGACAATCAGGGATCAGGTGCCTAACGTAATAGGCTACCTACCCGGGGACATTATGTGACCCAACTAGAGTACAACGCGAAAAATTTTACATGCATTTTACAATGCTGGGATTTGCTCCCAATATGGTATCATGTATATAAACTCCGACTAGTTGGCTTCATCAACAATCGCCCACGACTACTTCGACTTCTTGAGAACACTCGACTACACGTCACAGACTACAACGACTACTTGTCGGATTCGACTTCGACTAGTTGGGTTTATCAACAACTGTCGGTGACTAATTGACTTCATGAAGAATGCACGGCGACACGCTGGCGACTACTTCGACTACTCGTTTCGCCTAGAAGACTAGTCGGAGACGACTATGCTTGGTGACACGCTGACGACTACTTCGACTACTCGTTTTGCCTACAAGACTAGTCGGAGATGACTATGCTTGGTGACACGCTGGCGACTACTTCGACTACTCGTTTCGCCTACAAGACTAGTCGGAGACGACTATGCTTGGCGACACGTTGGCGACTACTTCGACTACTTGTTTTGCTTACCAGACTAGTCGGAGACGACTATGCTTGACGACTTGCTGGTGACTACTTCGACTACTCATCTCGCCTACAAAACTAGTCGGAATCGACTCCGACTACTCGGCTTCATCGACAGTTCAAGATTCAGCAGCAACTTGGCCGATGCCTAGGCTCGGGGGCTGGTGCCACCGACTACTAGGCATATACTATGCGACTCATCTAGCTACCAGGCTCGGGGACTAGATACGGCACGGTTCTCAGCGACCAAGGTTTGATTTGAGCGGTAATTTAGGGCACTTTTTGGTGAAGTTATTTGTTTAATCATTTTTTAGGAAATTCATCCGAAAAAGCGGTTTTTCCGAATTTCTGAACCAACTTGCCCATCTTAACCATCAAATCTTTACCAACATATATTGCATGCCAAGATTCTTTGGATCCTTTATTCAAAACCCTAATAATTTGGATTCAAGGCTCGGGGGCTGCAGGGACACGTGTCATCAGCAACTTATTTTTCAAATCTTTTGAGAGATAAGGACAGAAGACTCAAGACTAAATTGACCCTCAGCCTGATTCTACGAGTCAACCTAAGGCTCGGGGGCTACTCCATATGCAGTGCGAGTTCAATCGCATCCCATATAAAAGAAGACTTGACAACTACTTGGGGCATGAGCACCTCACGGCCTCGATGCAGTCAGGGAAGTACTCGGAAGACACCTTCAAGATGGAGTTTAGGAGAAC
Source organism: Panicum miliaceum (assembly GCA_032594955.1). Taxonomy (NCBI): domain Eukaryota; kingdom Viridiplantae; phylum Streptophyta; class Magnoliopsida; order Poales; family Poaceae; genus Panicum; species Panicum miliaceum. The sequence continues at coordinate 39,081,069 of CM064059.1, forward strand.
TCGAAGATGCCTTCGGAAGTACTCGGAAGCCTGCAGTACTCGACTACGAAGAGCTCGGGGGCATTTCAGACCCGGGCCCACAGGACTGCGCACATGGCCTGCATCTTACATGATAAGGGGTGGGACATAGCCCACGCCTTACACCAGTTGTAACTACTCATAGCATAATAGGACTACTCATACAGTAGTAAAGCTAGTCGGAGACAGTAGGAAACTGCCCGAAAAGTACTCGGATAGGACTCCTGGGCTCGTATCCGACTAGGACTTTCATGTAACCCTGTCCTCCCAGACTATATAAGGGCGGACAGGGACCCTCCTCGAACAGGAGCATGAGGGACAACTCGTGCCTCATGCATCAGATCACCACCTAAGGCAATACAAACCACACAGGACGTAGGGTTTTACGCTCTCGGCGGCCCGAACCTGTCTAAACTTTGTGTTCCTTGCACGTTCGAGTTCCTGATCTCGGCGACACCCTACCTACAAACTCACCACCTCGGGGGTATCCCTCGGTGGGCGTGACGGAAAACACCGACACTACCCCGAAGCTTATGATCAGATTGCTATGCCTCACCGGTACTGAGTGCCAGATTTCACCAAGTTCTCTTGCCAGGATAATGTGACAACGATCGAGCACATCAGTAAGTTCCTGGTCCAGTGTGGAGAAGCATCCGGTAATGATGCCTTGAAGATTCGTCTCTTCCCGCTCTCTCTATCTGGATTGACTTTTGTGTAGTTTTCTTCACTGCCGGCTAACTCCATCATCACGTGGGACGATCTAGAAAAGCAATTCCACAAATACTTCTTCGCCGGAGTTCAAGAGATGAAGCTTACGGACCTAACAGCTGTGAAACAGAGGAATGACGAGCTAGTTCCCGATTTCGTCCAAACATTCAGAGACATCAGGAGTTGATGCTATAGTTTGTCTCAGCGATAGCTAATTAGCTGAATTGGCTTTTCATCGATTGCTACCTCACATCAAGGAGAGATTTTCCTCTCAGGAGTTTGACAGCTTAAGTCATCTTGCTCAGAGGCTGTCGAGTATTGAAGTCCGCGTACAGAACCCTAGAGGGAACACCTTTTAGAAGAAAGTTAATAACGTTGAATACTCTTCCGATTCTGAGGGGGAGGCCAAAATCGGCTTGGCAGAGTGGACCAGGAATAAAAAGCCGGTCTCGTGCCCGTTCGCCAAGAAGGACACAGAGAAGTACACATTCGATGTTACCAAGGCTGATAGGATCTTTGATTTGCTGTTGCAGGAAGGGCAAATCAAGTTGTCTCCTAATCATACGATCCCATCATCCGAGGAGCTAAAAAATCGTAAGTATTGCAAGTGGCACAATGATGTGTCCCTTAATACCAATGAATGGAAGACCTTCTGTCAGCAGATGCAGTCAGCTATTGAGCAAGGGAGGATCAAATTTGAAAGTTCTATGAAGCCGATGAAGATAGATGGGCATCCTTTTCCTTCAGGAAATATGGTGGAAATCAATGATCTAGGCAGTAAAGGGAAAGCTAAGGTGTTGGTTCAGAACAGGCCAAGCAGACTAGTGCTATAGACCCCAAAATGCAGATATCAGCTGACGAATTGAAGAGTCAAAGCCGTATGACCAAGGGCGGAGCTCCAGACGGCCTCGTAGAACTGTCACATCCCAGATGTTATTGAATAAATATCAGCGTCGACAAGATAGAGAGAGACGCCATCAAGAGGAAAGAAGCCAACACGACGAGGACCACTGGCGATGCCCTTTCTTTGCTTTCTGTTGGAACGATGGGTGGAGACTGCCATCCGCCGACAGCTGTCCTGAGGGCTATAGGTCGCGTGAAGATTTCCATTCATCCAAGAGACAGTGCCACGACGACTGGAGCCGTCGGCCGATCAGCAGAGATGGGCGCAAGGAAAGATGCATTCGGGTTCATGATCGACTGGGACGTAGGGTCAGCGTACATGATCGGTTGGAGGATCTTGCCAGCGATCGGGTACCAGATGAAGAGCCCTTTAACCTTGAAATTGAGCATCAACGCACCTATCGTTACGATCCGGAGACGTGTCCTCAGTGGTACCCTGGAGGTTTGACTAAGTTTCAGAAGAGGAGGGTTTAGAGGTTGCGTCACGGGAGCAGGAGGAAGAACACGCTCAAGAGGAGTGGCCAGTAAAGTCCCAAGTGTGGCGCGTCAAGCAAAAAGCCGATGAAACTGCTCCGTCAGCATCGGTTAATATGGTTTTCGTCTTGCCGATGGAGTTCAAAGCTCCAACCGATGACGAAGAGATAGACGAACAGGCAATGGCCCAGCTAACTCTAGATCTAATGCCGGCTACCTTTGACAAGCCAGAGGAAAAGGAGCCTCCGTACATCAAGGGACACGTTGATGGCCAGCCAATGACTAAGATGTTAGTTGATGGTGGAGCTGCTGTTAATGTGATGCCATACACTTTATATTGGAAGCTCAAGAAAGGTGAGGAAGACTTGATCAAGATTGACATGATGCTCAAGGACTTCGAAGGCAAGGTCTCACCGGCCCGGGGGGCAATTAACGTTGAAATAGCGATTGGAAGTTAGACTCTTCCCACTACTTTCTTCGTCATTAATGGCAAAGGTTCATACAATCTGCTCTTGGGATAGGATTGGATCCACACCAACTGCTGTATTCCATCCACCATGTATCAATGCCTCATCCAATAGCTCGACGACACTGTCGAGGTGTGAAAGATATTTAGGCCCCTTAGTGGGTTTTGGGGCTAGATGACAAAGCACATGTATATTCAATCGTGTTATCAAGCATGTGCAGGTGCTCAGGGTGAATAAGCAAAGCGTATTACGAAGCATGACCCCTCAAAAAGGAAATGAAAAGCGGTGTTTTAAATTTACTTGAAGATTATATTTTATTTTGAAATTGAGTATAGGAACGCCGTACTATCAATAGGGACTTTGATCTATAGGTGTTGACGTGGTAGTTGTGCTCAAGAGACCTGCAAAAACCATGAGAATCAAATCTACCACTATAAACAGTCTTCTTGTGAAATCTCCTGCTGAGCCCGGAGTTTCGGGTCCTGGTCCGGAATGTCCGGACAGATATGTCCGGAGTATCCGGACATATACCCAGAGTCTCCGGGTATCTCAAGCTAACGGCTAGTTTTCTGTGAGTGGAGGTATAAATACTCCCAATACCCCTTCACTCACACCCTCTTGCTCACTTCGACCAGAAATGCCCACAAGGTAAAGAAGAACTCTCTCACTCCACCTTTCTTCATTCTCGAGTGATTTCCTTTGGGGATTCAAGTGAGATTTTTGCAAGAGAAAATATTCATGCTAGTGAGTTTCCATTCCATCTCTTGAGCACTTCATTCACGTCAAGCCGGTGGATTCAAGTTTGTTACTCTTGGAGCTTCAAGCTCCTAGACGGCTAAGCGTCGCTCATGAGTGCTCAAGCAAGTTGTGAGTATTGCGGGAAGTTTGTAACCGTTATCTCCTCTCGAAGGAACCATTAGTAAGTGACCTTGGGCTTGAGCGTTGGTCTCATCCTTAGGTGAGGAGCATAAGGGTTCTTGAGCACCGTCTCTTGAATCCTTCCTCAACGGAGACGTAGCTCTTTTGGGAGTGAACTTCGGGAATCAAATCACTGTCCTCTCTTGTCTAGTTTACTTGCACTTTGGCTTTGTTACCTTGTGTCTCTTGTTTACTAGGGTTTGAGATCGATCTACTCGTATACACATATCTTGTTTGATTCAATGTAACACCCAAAAATATAGGAATTAAAATTTCTAAAAGTATTTTCATAAAAATCATAAGATAAAATTGTGCATGCATCTTTACTTCTTTCTTCTCCTATTCTTTCTTTCAGCCAGCCCAATTCCTTTTCCTCTTCTTCTTTACTTTTCCCGCGGCCAACTCAGCGGCCGATTCCCTCACCCGACCCTTGCTTTCACCGACAGCTAGGACCACCTGTCGGCGCCTTCGTCTTCTTTCTTCTTTCCTTACCCAGAGTCCGGATCGATCCGGCGCCGTTGTTCGCGCCCCTTCTTTCTTTCTTCTTACCCCGAGTCCTGATCGACTCCGCAACCCCGCCTTCCTACTCCCGGCCGATCCGCTCCTATAAAACACTGCCGAGGCCTCGCTTTGCAACCAGAGCCAAGCTCAAATCTTTTCCTCTACACAACATTGTCGCACGCCGAAGGAAGTTGTACATCAGAGGAACGCCGCCGTCCTGTGTCACCGATTTTTCATCGATTCGCCGATCTGCAGTTTCTCCGCCGCCATCAACTCTCGCCAAAGCTCCACGAGTTGGTGAGTATCAAGCCGTACTAGATTCCCCTCTCTCTCTTGCTCCGCCGCCAATCAGATTTCTCACCGGACCCCGGTTTCCGCCCGTCGCCGTGGCCGCCAGTTTGCAACCGCCGCACAGCCAACCCGTGACCACCCTCACCTCCGCCGTACCGCCCACTCACTTCCCGACATGAACCCAGCTTGAATTGAGCCCCGGAACACCGGATTCGGTGAAGCTCTGGCCGTCCGCCGCCGCACTCGCTCACCACCGAAGCCCAGTAAAACTCCGCTTCGCCCGACCATTTTCGTCCCGCCGAGCTGACCCTTCCTCTGCCACTCGATCTAGATCTAACGGCCAGAAGCGATCTTCACTTTACTTAGCCGATTTACCCGACCCACTCTTCATACCGCCGATTCGCCCGACCCTTACCTCGCCGATTCGTCCGACCCGCCGCACGATTCTGATCCAACGGACCAGATCCACGCGACCCTAGCCGTTTCCGAAACTTTTGCAGGAAGATCCCTAAGTTTTCCAGGAATCAACCCGCAGTCCAGATCAGTAGAAAATAATTAGAATTAAGCCCTTTCTTTTTCTGTTCCGACCCCTGACTTTTCTAGAAATAGTACCCGTCGTCCAGAACCTATAGTTTTGCACCCCGACCCTTTGTATAAGGTTTAATTATGCTTTAGCACCTAATTTCCATCAGATTTAGCCTCGGGAGATTTCGAACTCTCGCAGTTAGGCCCTAGATCACTGTTCTAGCCATATCATCATCGTTTCAACTCTGATTTCAGCGATTCTTGAGCCCACGCGATCTTTGCATCATGAACTACAACTTTAGTATCTGTTTGCTTTCTGTTTGTACTGGTTGTTGTATTGTTTCTTATTTGTTTGTGTATGCTTGTTTGTATGATCGCGTAGACAACGTGACGTTCGAGCCAAATCAAGAGCAAGCTTTCGAGGAAGAGAATCAGCAGTTGCTTGAAGAAGGCAAGTGGATTTCCCCCTCTGCATATTCTATTTGATCCCAACAACAGCATGAAAACTCACTTTACTTTACTGTTGCTTGCATAAATTTGATGGGTTACCTAAGCTAAGGACATACCTAGTCTTTTACCCCAAACCTTGAAAAACCTGGGTTTACTATTTATGTTGGGTAGTTACGCTTAGTTGCCAACTTTGGGATTGGTATTGGTTTACTCTTTTGGCAATGTTGATCACGTTCATATTGAGGTCTTATCACGTAATTTCAAGATCAACTTTGTTTAATGGGAACATGGAGAACCACCCAAGAAAACAGTGCAACCACAAAGTCATATGGCTCTGACCTTAGCCGATTAATTAGATGTGTAGTTTGCTGGTGTTCTTACCGAAAGGGCAAGGAGGGGGTCGGTGATAGGGGTCATAGCCCGGTCCTCTTGGGGTAGCTGCCTTTGCTAAGGAGCTGACCATTAGGGAGGTTTATGGACCACGCCGCTACTGAAACTCTAGCGGGCTGCCTAGCTCTCGACATGTCTTTGTAAAGGCTTCGTAGTGTACCCTCGCCACTCACCTCGGAAGTGTTTAAGGGCCTTGCAAACCCGGGCGACTCAGGGAAACACGATTTGTGGGTAAAGTGTACAACCTCTGCAGAGCGTAAAACTGTTATAACAGCCGTACTCACGGTTGAGAGTGGCTTGGACCCTCACATGATAATGAAACTTGAAGATTAATTAAATTGTGGTTCGTGGTTTATGATTTTGTTGATAGTACCGTTATGCTTTTGCTAAAGTGGGTTGGTATAAACTTAAACCTAGTTATTAGGTGCTTGTTAATAAATATTTGACCAACTAAAAGCAACCGCTACTGCAATCCTTAGCCTATCCTTGATGGCCTTGCATTTTCACCCCACTTGCTGAGTACCAACCATAAGAGTACTCACCCTTGCCCCCTGCTGTTCAGAAGAGAACTTTGAAGAGGAGATTTTTGACGACTTTGAGGAGTTCTAGGTCCTGCGTTCACCAGTCATCGCCTGTGGAAGACGGAGTTGTTGGAGACTTCATATAGGGTATAACGGTTTATCGTTTAAAGACATTTGTGTCTCTTTTATACGGAGTGTAATATTATTAAATACTTTATTTAGTTACTTTTTGGGCATTGTCTGTGATGTATTACACCTTCCGTCTACCATATGTGTGTGAACGAGATCCTGGCACACATATGAGATGCATCTGGTTCTTTCTGGAATCGGGTGTGACAATATAGCCTTTCCAACCATCGACATTCTTCGTCTCCAATCGATGTGTAGTCTTGGCCAAAAGACTATAAGCTGAATCTGGGGCCGAAATGTTAAGGCCCGTCAGCATGAGGACATCGACCAGGGTGGGAGTCGTCAGACCATGACCAAACAGGAATGCATTGAGGGTGTCTCACAAAAAATGTGAAGTTGCAAGGAGCAGAGATTCATCTCTGGCCATGTTTGATAAGGAGAGGTTGATGCACTGGCTGATGTCATATTCATCCCAGAATGTTCTTTTAGAAGCAACCGTTCTGAGGTACCAGTTCCTCCACCCACCCAGGGGTTACACTTGGCCAGGATCTAAAACACCATTCCAATCTTGCACATTCATGTTAGAATGTTTGAACGGGATGGGGCCTGTTTCTAAGTTGATCAGATCTATGGAATTCGGGTCTCCAATAGGACCCAAGCAGATGAGTCCTGGTTTGTCTTCTATGGCTATGGTGATTCTATCTCTAACGTTCTACAAGCGCAAAGGAAATTCTATGAGATGGGGCGAAAAATACAAAGGGATAAATAGATCTAGTACCTTGGAGATGTTTGAGAGGGAAGCTATTGATGCAGATCAGATCCGTGCCCCAGTTGTTGAGGAGGGAATCCGCCGCCGTAGAAAGTGCTAAGGATTTGTTGGGAAAAGCCGTCTGCGGGTCGCTCGCCGGAGAAAAAATGGAGATCTATTCTTGAGGAGAGAGAATGCTCGAAAGTAGTTGGCTGGGAAGAAGAATGGTCGCGGCGGACAAGTATTTATAGTTTCTGCACTCATGGGTAAAAATAGAAGATGAAGCGCCGCCCACACGGAGCGCAAGGGAGTGTTTGAACCTTGTATGCGCACGCGTAGAACCAGAAAGGCAATCATGACTGGAGAGAATTTCGGAAAAAAATATTTTATTCCAAGATTGGGGGCATGTGTTGACACCTTTTTTGACACATGTCCGGCCGACGCTGAGGCGAGGAAGATAGCCAATGGAAGCATCGCAATCTGGCCGATGTGGTGTCGCAGCCGATGGAGCGGAATTGACGCTGATGGTTTACATTAGCAAGTTATCATGTGGAGTCTGAGTTGTATGCTAGTTGATCAGTTATAGAAAGTCTGTTTTGTTTTTAGTCAAGTCATATTATGTCGTGATCGACTTCGACTAGGATTTGTTAGCTTAGGCTATAAATATTGTCCTACGGGCTTGTAATTAAGGATCATCACCCTTTTCTTCGTTGTCGGCAACTTCACCCAACCCTAGTTTCGTAGTTTTTTTTTTCTTTTCGACGAGTTCTTCCGGTAGCAGGGCTGCATCGCTTCGATCTCCAGCTTGCTGGTAAGTTTCGTATTTATCGAGCAAATTAGATCTTTGATTGACGACGCATCGCTTCCTTCTCGATATATTTACTCACTATTTATCTCTATTTGCTATACCTTCCGCGGTTAATTCGTTTTAATCGTGTGTAGTTTTGTTTTTATCTAGCTTAGATCTTAGGCTTTCTATTGGCTGCATTTACGTTTTATTGTTTTAATTTACTGCACAGAACATAGCCGATTAGATCTGAATTTAAGTGTTGTTCGTGAAGTAGTACTCAGTAATCTATATTGCCTCTCACAGTAGAATCAACTGTTTTAGCCGATTTCTTATTATATCTGTATCGAGCTTCTGGCCGATATTCCTTTGGAAAGGTTCGGAAATCCAGCCGATACATTGTAGTATTTGATGTTGCCTTATTCCTTATCAATTACAGATTAAATTGACTGGCACGTCTAACACCTACGCAAAGTTAATTGAAGCCCGCGTCAGAGCAAAACAAAACTCCTATATCCTCGTGTGTGGCCACGCAAGAAGCCGATCCCCGGTTTTTGCGTCAACAGATATTTATGCTCTAGGCTCGTTTAAGACAAACTACTATAATTCTCTAAGTATTTCTCACTGCCAAACTGCACATAAAAGTAGACCTCATGCGCCCTGCTCCGACCCGACAAATGTTCAAAAAGTAGGTATTACCCGACCACGTGCTGAGTCGGATTCAAGCTAAAAAAAATCTGGTTTGTGGACCATGGTCAGGCTGTGTCATATATATTTGAGAAAATTCCTTATTTAACACTACTAAAATTATTATTTTCTTCCTTAACCCTTTAAAGTAAAATATTCTCTATTTAGCACTAGTTCTAAATTTTGTTCCCCAAATTGACACTACCGTCCATTTAAAATAAAGACGGTGTAAAGTGGCTACTGGAAAAACTATTTTGCCCCTGACCTTTTTCAGCAAATAGACTGTTTGCAACATCCACAAGTTAATGGCCTGAAAAAAAAAATCAGAAAGCACCAAATCAATGACCCGTGAACTGTAGTGTACATTATGCGGCGCGCATGAGACCACCCATTTCGCGTTTGCTTCCCGGCATGCGAGCCGCGCGAGTAGCCGGCGGCACCGAGACCGGCGGCCTGCGAGCGAGCCGCGCGAGTGGCCAACGGCGCCGGCTTGCGAGCGAGCCGCCGGAGTGGCCGACGGCGCCGAGAACGGCGGCCTGCGAGCGAGCCGCCGGAGGGCCGACGGCATCGAGAACGGCAGCCTCCGAGCGAGCGAGCCGCGCGAGAGGCCGGCGGCGCCGGGATTGGCGGCGAGCAGCGCGAGTGGCTGGGGGAGCTGGGGCGGCCTATGAGCAGCGCCGAAAACGGCAGCTTCCCAGCGAGCGAGCCGCACGAGCAGCCTGCGAGCAGGCCACGCAAGTGTCCGGCGGCCGGCGGCGCCGTGCGATCCCGCATCGCCGAGACCAGCACCCCGCATATTCATTTGCACCAATCCTTTAAAATCCATCAGTAGAGGTCAAGTATTTTATAAAAAGTCTATCATTGCATATAAAAATTATAATTCCAAAATAAACTTAAGTCACAAAAACCATATCACTATAAATATGAAAACCGAATTAGCGGTTCAAGGAGGTACGAGAAACTCTAACAAAACACTAGTTCCTTGATCCTTTTTCCTTTTGATTGACTAAGGCCATCATTTCATTTGGTTGCCATGTGCACCGAACCAAACATAAACAAAACAACTCAGACTTGTCCTTCTACTGCCATACAGGTTGGCGAATCATTACAAGTATGCCCAGGAACACTTCTTTTTTTTTAAGAGGAAGAAAAATCAGCCGCAGTATAAAACGCTGCCCTACCTGACTAGTGACAACCTGCCCTGCCCTGTCCTGGGCGAGGCTTCAACGCAAGACGAGAGGCAAGGAGGCACAGAAAAGCAAACAACTCCTCTTTCGCGGTTTCTCCTCACCGGCCGCGCCGCCCACCGTCGCCTCGACTCGTCCGGGAGGAGTCCTCCCTCCTCTCCGACGAATCCCCAAGCAAGGTAATTTCTTCCCAAGTCCCCCATCATCTTTCCTGCTCTCTCCTCTTCCCCATCCTTCCGGCCACTCCGAAACTCTCAGATCTTCTCCTCCCTCTGCTCCCATCTCTCGCTCTCCATGCATGAATGAACAGAGAGGAAAGAGAGAGACAGAGATGCATGCATCGAAGCTGGTAATCGTTTCCGTCCGTCCCGCTGATCTTCCTCCCACCTTTCTTGACCACGGAACCTTTGCAGCTAAAAGGCGCCGAAGATTGTTTAGACTTTAGACTAGGCTACTTGTTAATTAACAATTGGTATCGAGATTAGACTAAAAGTGATTAGTAACCATCAGTATCGAGATGTTAAAGGCCGGCACCTTTCACGCGGTTGATACCTTTATTATAGTTTATTCAGTAGCAGCCTAATCAGCAGACGCCACTTGTTTCCCTCGTCCCACCGGCGCTGTCACTGTTCCAGACATGTTCATATTTCCTTCCTTTTCCCCCTTTTACTTTTGATTCAACTAATTGGATGTTTCTGGTCTTAGTTTACGTTTGTTCTTTCCCACTCGTAGAGGTTTTCTATCTGCTTGTGCCATATGTGTCCCGGGAAAAGTTTCTCGTACCTTTCAGGAACCCTGAACGGTTCCCATTTTTCTTTCTTTCTTTCATAGATGTTCTATTTTGGTGGCTGGAGAGAACAGTACTATTATTTTTAGAATTATTCCGTTTCAATATGTGGAGGAGTAGTGATGTACTGCAGACAATTGATGTTGACTGGAGAAAGAAAATGTTATCTGTAGATTTTAAACACAACTCTCCAGTCTCCTCAGCCTTGTATTGAGCTGAGCTGTGATGTGATTTGTCCAGATACAGACTACAAAAACACACCAAATCTTATCTATCTGTCCTACTCATTGTTTGGTTCCCATGCTTCCTGATTTTATATGGCATGCAATTTTTATATGGAGAGAAGGAAGGAAATTTATTATTCATGGAGTCATACTTAATGATGTCAGAAATAAGACTTTCTGACTTTTTTGTTGATGGGTTGTTACCAGGCCTTTTAGCTGAAGAAACAATCCTGCAACAGAATGGAGAGCTCCTCAGCTAGGAACAATGGTACTGTGGAGAATAACTTGGGTTATACAAGAAGTGCATCCATGGATCCAGCGGGTCCTCCTTTAGCTGCTAGGTCCGGCTCAATGTTAAGTAGGAGAAGTAGCAGACAGGCCTCAAGGGGGTCCATCAGCCTCTCCCGCGAGATGGGTGACTCCATACTGAACTCAATGAGGCATTCTCTTCAGTCAGCAGATCAATTGCTTGGGGATGTCGATAGCTCTGTTCTGGCTCAGCTCATTGAAAGTGGCAGAGTTTTAGCACCCGAAGGTGATGTTGATGAGGATACAGCTAATACCTCGGAGCATCATAAGGTTGGGCCTCTTCCAGATGATGCAGAGGTGCCAAACAATGGCAAAAGTGTGGCGGCACCTATATCTTTAGTAGAAACAAAAGTTGCTATTTCTAACATTCCGGCAGATTCATGTACCAAGGTAAAGATAATAGTTGAGTCGAGCAGTTGCTTATCGTTCTCAAACAAATGACTGCTCTGTTGATGCAATGTTTAAAGGTTGTATTTTTTTGCTAGAGGAGCTGACATGAACGTGCCTTGGTTTTCCTGTAGGTTGAACCGTATAAGCTTTCTCTGAGGCTCGACTATGCTGCTTACATGATCCATTTAGCTGTCTTCGGATTTTTGGGGGTAATTTTCCAAGATCTTTCATGAGGTTTCATGCTATTACTCCTGGAGTTCCTGGACCAATGATGTTTAGTGAAATTTACTTTAAGACTTGTTATCTCAAGCTGTTCCAACTTAGTTGTCTGCCAGCACCAAGTGTTGATGTGTGGTTGTTTAGTTTAGATTAAAGGATCTGGCAAGAGTTCTATTACAGCATGACTACCCATAATACATTATTCTCAATTCCCTTGGAGTAATTATGCTTTTGATAACTGATCAGGTATTCACAAGGTATGGACTCCAAAAGCTGTTTGGCCCAGACTGCTTGGCACTCACCTCAGACCAAAGCCCGCTATACCCTGATCTTCCATCTAATATGGTATGTGCTATCTTTGTAGTGCTCAAGTTACAACACTACATCGAGTCAAGGAATTCTTGTAGAGAAAGTGAAACCACAGGAGATTTGATCTGTATATACTAACTCTTGTTGATTGCTAAATTGCATGGGCCAGCTTGGATCTTTCCTGATGGGCTGGTTTGGGATAATCTTCAAGGCTGATATAAGGAACATATCTGATCATCTTATCATTGGAATCACAACTGGCTACATGGGAAGCCTTACCACTTTCAGTGGGTGGAACCAAAAAATGGTCGGCTTGTCTTCCAAAGGCCACTGGGTATATGCTATAGCAGGCATAGTACTAGGTATCTCATCATCTTTTTTACGATGAAGTACAAAATGTCATAAACTAGATGTTATCTAACCAAAAACCAGAACAAAAATCATCCTTCTGATGGTTGAGAACACTGATTCAGGAATGTTCATTGTCAATGAGTCCATCACGGTTGGTGTGGAGACAGGCGAGCGCCTACGGAGTTTGATCCTGAAATACATCAGGGAGAGGAGTTCAATTGGTCACAAATATGACTGGGAGCACTGGAGGGTAGATACCAGGACTAAGCAGTCTGTGCTTCTGTCAGTGATGATGATTGTGACGTCTATCTTATGGGTTCTGAGCATTGTGTTGGCTGTAGTAAAGGTTCGCAGTCTTGCTGATGGTGCCGTACTCTGGATGGGCTGCTCGGTAGCGCCTCCAGGTGTTTGGCTACGCTGGTACCTGGCAAGGATGAATGGTCAGGGAATTGGCAAGCACCAATCCTTCAAATGGTTGCCCATTGGGACCCTTGCAGCCAATGTTCTTGCTGCAGGCATCATGGCAGCGCTTGCTGTAACATCCAAAGCGGTATGGCCAAACAATTTTGACGCTGAAGTTTACACCATGGTAAGAAGCGGGTACATCTGATCCGTTTGATTTTTCTTGCAGGTACATACAAAGCGATCCACAGCCATTCTTAGTGGCATACAGCTTGGCTTCCTTGGTTGCTTGAGCACAGTGTCTACTTTTGCTGCTGAAGTTTACACCATGAGAAGAAGCGGGCAGATTGCAAGGGCCTTTGTTTATGCTGCATCCACCTTCCTGCTCTCTTTTGTGCTGGGAACTTTAATATACTCTGTGCCAGTTTGGGAAAAGCATTATGGATGACTTTTGGCAACTTCAGGATCCAACATATTAGCAGCTGGCTCAAATACGTAATGAAACTTTTCAGAACATGTAAGATTGTGGGTCACTGTACTTACAAAGAATCTCAAAACCTAAACAAAAGTACAAGGCATGAAGCCAAGAGCTTGAAGGCTCATGGCTACGGGAGAGGAACTGGATCAAATATACAATTTAGCTGCACAAACGGTGCACAATAGACTCAAAACCACAATACTTACCTGGCTAGGAAAAAAGACTCCAGCTTTACCAGTAGAACTCATGTAGTGGCCTGGAACAATTTTTGACTTGGAGAATCGAGCATATGTATGTTCAAAATGTGTACATCTGGTATCTGTGAACCGAATTGTATCACTAATGCGTGGTATCTGGTACAATATATGATGCGTCCATTAGTGCAGGATTAACTTCAATTATGTTCTCATGCTGTCTCATGTATGTAAATGCATTACATCTGGACATGTCTTTTTCTAGGTAAAGACTAATTAGCCTAATTAATTTTTGAGCAGAAAAGATTTATTTTTTATGGTGCCAAGTACTCTTGCGGAAAGAAATGTTATATACTGAATGAAAGTATATATTGTTTTTGTGATATTGAGGGATTTCCAACATTCTTACATGCACTTGGGCATAAAGATAGATAGGGTCTGTTTGGAGCTCCAAGAATTTATGAGCTGCTCATCCCTAGCTTCAGAAAATCCTGGAGCTGGAGCTGTGGGCATATTCAAGGTGTTTGGTTAAGCAATTTAGTTATTATTTTGGATTAAATACATGTTTAAACCACATTATTTTATCCTAGAGACTCCAATCCTGTATGGATACTGTACAAAAGATTCCAAAATGCACATGTAATTATCTCAGAAGGGTATAAGAAAATTAATTGTCTTGGCTCTTAATTTGAGCTTCCTTTTCCTATGATATGCCAGCATGCTGCTGGAAAAATATTTGGTGATCAACAATCTGAATGCTGTTATCCGGACTATTGAGCCAACTGACACGCCAAATTGCAGGACACTATTTATAATATCATCTGTAATCTGTCGAAGAAAAGAACAACAGAGAGTACCTTTGTCACATCTCCTTCCCTTATTCAAACAAAAGATTTATGCAAACGCCCCAGGCCCTAGAAGTATATCATACGATAAGTTGCAATCAAAGTGATAATTTGTTTCATGTACCACAATAAAAGAACTGTATTTTCTTGCTGTAATGCGAGAAATTGAGAATCTGTACAGCATTCCTGAACAGGAGTGTTGGAATACATACAGCTGTAACATGTATATGAAATCATTGAATAAAATATTGAGATGCCCGCATCATTCTTAAGAATTGAAAGATAGTGCAAATTTCCTGTTTCCTGTATCCGTTGGCATGTGATGTGACAGCAGCTTGAGAAAACTTGCAAATCTTCTTTCAAAAAAGAAAACTTCCAACCCCACCGCCCAACTGAGCAGGAAAACAGTGGAACAACAATATTCCTTGAAAAATGTTTACAGTGATATATTCCTTTGTGTGGTTGTGCCAAGCACATCATAATTCCGATGTCCACTTGACCCCTTGTCATTCCTTTCAGTTTCGGATGCAACTACAGGCATGGACTCGTGCAGACTGCAGAGATGCAGCTGTCTTATCTCTGCTTTATTGAAACGAGTGGCTCCTGTGCAACAAAAAAGCAGCTTCACCATGCCAAAAGTCCTTGTAAGCATGATCATCTTTCAACCTCATAAACCAAACTAAGACAACCATCCGTTTACTCTGGATGATTCAATTCGCCCAGTTGCTTCTCTACCTTATTCAACAATTCTCTGCTCCCATGTATGGTGCAACTCCTAATCAGAATCTCCCAAACTCTTTCGTTAAAACTAAATGGTGAGCTTTTGATCCATTCAACTACTTTATCATCAGATGATACGTGGCTAACCAAATCCACCATACATAAACAATGGTCCTGTCCTGGCACAATCCTGTATCTCTCATTCATCAAATCAAAGAATTTGATTCCTTCTTCAACTAGGCTGCAATGGCAGCAAGCCGTCAAAACCAGGAAGAATGTATTAGCATCAGGCTTCTGTCTTTCATGAATCATCTGAACGAACAATCCAATCGCATCCTGTGCATGCCCATGATGGCACAGAGCAGACAACATGTCATTCCACAACATGGCACCCTTCCTTTCCCTACCTGTTAGTCCAAACACCTGTATGGCACCATCCAAATAGCCACATTTTGAATACATGTCAATGAGTGAGCTAGTGATCATTGCACTTCGATCAAAGCCACTTCTTAGCAATAGTCCATGGATCTGCTGCCCAAGTTTCAGTGAATGCATAGGCATGGCTGCACAAGCACTCAGACAACTACCAAAGGTGAATTGATCTGGCTGCAAACCTTCCCTCATCAAGTATTGAAACATATTCAGTGCTTCCACAGGCATCCCATGGCAAACATATCCCTTGATGAGGGCATTCCATGAAAATACATTCTTCTCAGGCATTTGATCAAAAAGCTCACGAGCAGTAGCCAATTGGCCATCTTCAGCACAGGCACAAACTATTGTTGTCCACATATGCAAATCTTTGATAGGCATTTCGTCAAACAGATTCCTAGCATCATCAATGCAACCGCATTTGCTGTACACATCAAGAAGAGAGCTGGCAATGTTGACATCAGATAAGAACCCGAGAACCACCAAATGGCCATGGAATTGTGTGGCAAGCTCGCTGTCCATGAGCTCGGCACAGGCCCCAAGGAGCGCGAAGAAGGTGTGATGGCTGTACCCAAGGGAAGGGTACGTGTTCCGGAGATCGGAGTACAGCTCCACGGCTCCACGTGCTTCGCAACCGCGCCCGAGCGCAAGAATAACAGCATTGTAGGAGATGAGCTCGCGGTGCGGCATGGCGGCAAAGACCTCGGCAGCGGGCGCCGCGAGCCCCAGGCGCGCGTACCCCACGAGCATGGCGTTGTAGGAGTGGACGCTGGGGCGGGGCATTTTGGCGAACAACCGGCGGGCGTCGCCCGGGCGGCCGAGGAGGAAGTGCAGCGACAGGAGGCGGTCGGCCAGCTGAGTGGAGCAGGGGACGAGGCGCTTGAGACCCGCGAGGCGGACGTAGAGGAGGAGGCGTCCAGCCAGGGAGGGGAAGGACTGCGCGGCTGGGCGGAGCAGGAGGAGGCCCGCGAGGGAGGAGAGGAGCGGGAACGGCGCGCGAAGGCCGGCGCGAGCGAGGGTGGGCAGGAGGGAGACGGCGGCGGGGGCGTTGCCGCCCGATATGCAGTGGTGGAGCGCGCCGAGGAGGCCGGAGTACTGCCGTGGCGAGGCCGGAGGCGGCGGCCCGCCTGGGGCGGGCATTGGGAGGGGTCGTGGCCTCGTGGGGAGGGGAAGCCAGCTGAGCTCGGGACGGGCGGGCGCACGACGGCGCCCAAGGGCGCTCGTGCAGATGGTCGTCTGCTGGATACCGCTAACGTGGGCCGTCCAATTCAAAAACGGACGGCCGTGATGGACCATGCCGGCCGATCAGATCATGAGAAACAAGCCTCGGTAGTACCAATACCATGCCGGCCTTGCGTTTTTGATCTGACGAAGGGGCTGCAGCTTTTGGACACTCCCACCTCAGTGGACGGCGGGCGCGTGGTTGAAGACACTCCGATGTTTAGTGTGAAAAAATCGTTCGGTACTTTTTGCATAGATCGTTTTTTTTTAAAAAAAAACTTTTGGATAGATGGACGGCGTCTTAGATGTCGTACCCTTGTTAAAGGTGTTGTCTTGTGTATCTCTTCGCACTCTAGTCTTGTTAACCTCATGATGTTTTTGATCGATTTGTAATCTCTATGGCAGCCATGGCGTTGATTTCTTGGTTCGATGCATTGGTCGTCTTGTTAAGTACTTCATCCGTTCTAAATTGTAGATCGTTTTGACAAATCTAGATATATAAATTTTGTTATGCATCTAGATATACGCTATATCTAGATGCATAACAAAATCTATATATCTAGATTTACCAAAACTACCTACAATTTGAAACGGACGTAGTACTTAGATTTGCCAAGTGGAGTGGATTTTTTTTTCTTGCAACTTTGGGTTGGTTGCTATTAGCTTGGTGTGGTTTGGAACTCTGCACTATGAAATTTTTTTTATAGCTGCATCGTTGTAATTCATTTTTTTAATGAAATACGTGCGACCGTGAAAAAAGGCCGCAGCTTGTTTGCTCATGTAATCTGTTGGGCACCTCCCCAACGGTGAGGTCTTAGTTTGCCATTTGTGTCAGCAATTAATCCTGAATCCATACCGTTTCCATCACGTCGGCAAAAGTGCCAACCTTGCCCCAAGGTTCACCCTTGCTTCTGCGGTAGTGCCGCAAATCATCGCATAGTCATACCACTTTTCAAATGACAGCAAGTCATCTATAAGCATAAAGTTTGAGGCAGCAGGGCCAGGACATAATAGGTTCAAAGCTAATGGTTGTCTGCTTGAGTAATTGAGTTAAATTCTCCTCTCGGGTATGATTAACTTCATGGACAAACTGAAATTGCCTTTCAAATAATTTACAGAGGTGCACACTGCGAGCATTCCCAATGCAACAAGAAAACAATGTATGGTAAATGAGGGAATGAGAAAGAAGATTAGTTGCCAAACAATGTTGTCCTTGGTCAGTGCGGGGTATGCAAATTTCAGGCAACTAAACAGAATACCAAGAGACAAAATGGGCCATCTGCAATATGCTAAACTACATTGTAGATTGGTTTTCCTATGCTTCAGAACTAAACCAATGGCAGCTCCAGTTCTCCAACCACTGTTGCTGGTGGAAACAAAGACAGATTCCAGGTGTTCAATCACTGTTGCTGATGGAAATAAAGACATGGCTTGGCCGCACTGCTTCAACAATCAGGATCATCGAACATGAAATTTCAGATTAAATCAGGCATTATCTGAGTGGGCAGCTAGACAGGGCCACAGGCTTCAACAGTTCAAATACAAACTGGTTAACAAATTTCGTCTGCAAATATAATGTTGAATATGGATTGTACTGCAAAATGAGCAAAACAGAATGTAACAGTCAGACGTGTATTTGGACACTTATAATTGGCATAATTGAAAGTAACCAGATAATCTATTCTATTTATTCATTACTCGCCTTCATCTTTTGGTATGTTTGGCTGGTCTACTAAGAGTTGGCGGAGTGCAGCTATGTCACTGGAACTGCACATGAATGAACACCACCGTTGTTCTAGTTAATAGAGTACCAATGAAATTTTTGAATTGCAAGCCTTCTAAATGCTAAATTAAGAAAGAAATATCACTATTATTTATAAGAAACTCAAGAGAGAACGAACTCCAGAGAGAACAAATCAATGAGTAAGAATAGGGTAAGCTGAATCCATTGAACTTGCCTGCTCTTCCATGTCAACAAGGAGATAACTGATGATTTTAGTGCAAACCTGTCAAGTGGCAATCAGGATAAGTTCATAGGAAAACAGGAGGGGGGGATCTACTGTGGAAAACTAAGGATACATGGAATGCGGGAGTAGCAGCAGGACATATGCCTATGACATCTTAAACATATGATTACAGCGAAAGAATATAAAAATCATGTCTCAATTTGTGGATTGGCAAACTAAACTTAAGTTGGAAATAGACGGTACTGAATGTACAAATCAGCATGAACTGAACTTCATAGTCATAGTTACTGCTATGCTTGGATTGGGCCATAACGAATCAGGTCCAGAAAAATGATCTTAACAAAACACAACTCCGATGAACCAGCATAACAGCATAGTTATCGTAAGAGCAAATGCAAGCTACACATGGTTAATCTGGGCACTTGCAGAAGGGGCCTATAAAGAATTCCTTTCTTACTCAGCCTGGTGCATCTCGCATAATGTCCGAAGCCCATCCAAGCATTCCGCAATAGTTGGCAAAATTCCCACTTGTAACTGCATCTGTTTCTGCGTGAGTGCTGACCCGCCTCTCACCATCTGGTTAGTATCACGCAGAGCCTTATTTAGAGCTCTCACAACGCCATTTAACTTCTCCCTGAGCACTTGGCAGCATTATCATCAGGCCTAATTGAATTAAAAAAATTCCCTTTGCTTGTTCATGTCAAAATTGACGGGAATGGCAACAAAAGTGAAGCAGCTTACAATGTCTCCCTCACAGAAACAAAGACGAGCTCCAGACTCTCAATCTGCTTCCCCATGAGGTCCTCTGGGATGTTAGCCACACTACGCAAGGCACCATAATTCTTGTCCTCTCCAAGCACCTTACATCAAATGATGCAAGAATTAGTTACTCCAAATAGTTGGGACGCTAACATGATAACATAACCACATGTCACTGCAAATTATACATTTTCCACAGAATTTCCAACTACACTAGTAATCCGCCATCTTGCCCGCAAAGTCACAATTGCAAAATTGCATATTATCATTAGTAAACGGAATCCCTACGGGTTCTGTGAAGCCATAAAATGTGCTTTTGCAATCTAAAAAAATGCTGAAGAACAATTACGAGAGTAAATACTCTCCAATTGTATTGAGAAACCTTGTGCTGCCAAACTGGTTGTCACAAGTTGGGATTGCTCAAGACTTCAAGAGGATGATCAAAGAAGGTACCAGAAGGCGATCGATGACTACGGTGGCCCTGTCGAACTTAGTAAGGAGGCGGGAGTTGAGGTCATTCCACAAGTCCATCTCCTCCCGCGCCTTCCTCACCCGCTGCTGCACCTTCCGGACCACTGCCTCCATCTAGTTGTTCGCTGGCTTGTCTGGCTCCCCTTGTTCCCAACAACTTCTTAAAGCCTGTGCAGTGACGGACCAAGGATTTTAACTCAGGGTATGCCTAGCCAAAACTCCAATACGCAATTCGGTAATACAACTACAAAATTCTCCAAGCAATCTGGTATATAAGTGTACAATAACCAAAAGTAGGATAACATATTTAAAAAGGACTAATAATACCTAAAATCCAACAAATAAGTTCGAAACTTGCATAAGTTACAAAATAAACATAAGATAAATATGTTACACGGACACGGATACACGTATCAGTAAGGATACGTTTCACATTTTTTAAAAAAAAATAATAAGTAACAATGCATAAGAAAGCTCCTAACAATATATAAGAAAGCTAGGGATGAAGCTATAGGTACTCCAATTTCGTTCACAGAAAGAAGATGAGGCTGGTTAGCTAATAAATTTGATGGCAAACCCATCAATACAGGAACAGAATACGCAATGCTGCCATCTACCCCTGAAAAAAATGAAGAACAAGTCACTGGATTGGAACAGGGACGAGGAAATCAAAGAGGAAAAGAAATGGGTAGGAAGAAATCAATCCAGAGGAATGCTAGATTGAGAACAGGAAACTCACCGGACAGGCGGAGATTGCCGGCGAGTGTTGTGCTGGACAGGGGGCGGGCCCAGGATTTGGAGCATGGCTATTCAAATTTGAAATGATAGTTTTTTTTTTTGACAGCCTAAATTACAGATTGATAAAAATTGATCCTAACTTGCATCACTGTCACTACCACATTGTCACAAATACACAAGCATTCGCAAATTGCAATCACAAACCACAAATTTATAAAACATCGACAAATTGCTCACCTCAGTATCTCAGTTGCTGACTTGCCGTGCAGATCCGGTACAGTGGCAATTAGTTTTTTTTACCTTGCGGTGCCCTGGAGCCCTTGATGCTTTGGTGGAGAGGTGCGGCTCCTTTGCTGTGTCAGGCGACCGGCGGAAGCAGCCTCCAATCCACCTTCGTGCCCAGTACTCACAGGTGCAACCCGACGAGCGTGGCGTGGCCTCGATGCAGGGGGCGACGGTAGGGGCGGCCCAATTCAGGGGGGGCGGCGGCGCACAGCAGGGACACGGGAGGGGAGGCGGGTGCGGAGGGAGGTGCGGCAGAGGCGGGGGGAGGGCAGAGCCGCCGGAGCACGAGATGGAGGCGGCGCAGGGAGAGGGGCGGCGGGGAGGGGCCGCAAGGAGAGGGTAGGGCGGAGACGGGAGAGCGGAGGGCGGAGACTGGGGAGAGCGGAGGAAATCGGGCTATCGGTGATTCCGAGGTAAGCGGATTCCCATATAATCGAAAAATTAATCGAAGCGTTTGGATGAGATTTTAACTTATTTTCATCTAGAATCGGCTTATTATCGTATCTCTTGATTGGGCTTGGGTCAAGAGTCCTGGGAAAAAAAAAGAGGAGGATGGGAAGCCCACACCATCAAATGCTAAGCTTATTTTCTGTTAATGGGCAAAGAGTTCTTAATTGAGTAATGCGTGTCATGAGTAATAATGTGTATCATAACATTGTCTCGCGGCGATTTTGTTGTTTGTGTTGAGTAACAACGCTGTTGCGGATTCCCTATCCTTTGCATTCCCTTCCCGCATCAGATGAGGCATGAGGAAGATGTCAGATGAGGCATGAGGAAGATATAAAAGATCACTCGTATCCCCTCTTAATAGCACACAAAATTGATAGAGAGGAGATAGATTGTAGATGGAACTTATTCTCTATATTATTGATTATGTACAAATTCCAATATATAGTCATGACCCTTCACGGGTAGTTTTAGTACGAGCCTATAATTATCCCTTAATTAAAAGGATATCTTAACACTCCTCCTTGGACAGATACCGCGATCTACTCATATCTCATTAAAACTTCTAAAAACCTAGTGGGAAAAATATAAAATAAGAGTGCATGGTGTCGCTCCATGTATTGCACTTGTTGCCTCATTGAAAACCATTTCGAGAAAAATTTCTAGAAAACTCTGCTTGTAGAAAAAAGAGTGCAACAGATATCTTCATGATACTTTTCAATCTTCAGGATTATAAAATTTAGGATCTTCTGGACCAAGAAACAGGGGCAAATATTCAGGGGTGATCTCCCCTTGAATCCCGCAGGTCTCTAAATTGTCTCATGCCAATACCATGGATACATTTTCTGAATGCAGTAGCTGGTAAAGACTTAGTGAACAAGTCTGCTAGATTGTCACATGACTGGACTTGCAAGATATTTCCTCATCCTCCTTCTGGAGTTTGTGAGTATAGAAAAATTTAGGAGATATATGCTTAGCCATATTATTTTTAATATAGCCTGTTTGCATTTGTGCAACACATGCTGCATTATCCTCATAAATAATGGTGGGAGTATCGACAGGACTAAAACCACATGACTTCTGGATATGGTCAGTCACACGTCGTAGCCAAACACATTCACGTGCGGCTTCATACAATGCAATAATCTCTGAGTGGTTTGTAGATGTTTCTATCAAAGTTTGTTTGTACGATTGTCAGGATATGGCAGTACTTCCACAGAGAAATACGAAAGCAGTTTGAGATCTTGCATTATGTGGATTGGACAGATATCCAGCATCTGCATAGTCTACCAAGTTTGAGTCCTGATTCTTCGGGAAAAATAGGCCAAGGTTTTGGGTGCGCTTTAGGTACCTAAGTATTTTCTTAACGCCTACCCAATGTCTTATGGTTGGCTTTGCACTATGATGAGCTAGCATGTTCACTGTGAATGCAATATTAGGTCTGGCGCAATTCGCAAGATACATTAGTGCTCTAATGGCACTCAAATAAGGAACTTCAGGTCCTAAAGGTTCCTTGTCATCACTTTTTGGTCTAAATGGATCTTTATCCTTCTCAAGGGATCTGACTACCATCGGAGTCTTCAAAGGATGAGCCTTTGATATATTAAATCTCTCCAAGACTTTTTTTGTGTAAGTCGATTGGTGTACAAAATTTCCTTTAGGGAGATGCTCGATCTTCAGGCCTAAGTAAAACTTGGTTTTACCCAAGTCTTTCACTTCAAACTCCGCCTTGAGGTGGGTGCTCGCCTCCTCAATGTCCTCTGCGCAGCTTATGATGTTTAAGTCATCAACATAGACTAAGATGATGCAAAAACCCTTCTGGGATTGTCTAATAAAAACGCAAGGAGAATCAATATCATTAACATATCCCTTCTTCAGGAGGAAGTCACTTAGCCGGTTGTACCACATCCGGCCGGACTGTTTAAGCCCATACATTGCCCTCTGCATCTTAACGATATACATGTTGCGATTTATTTTAGTATCTAGAATTTTTTTTTTATATATATATATATATAAGTTTAAATCTGCTGCCATTGATATTAAATATCGGAACGTTTTGCCACTCATAACCGGAGAATATGTTTCATCGTAATCGATGCCAGACCTCTGCGTGAACACTTATGCTACGAGCCTCAGTTTATATCTCACCACTACATTATTTCCGTCCCTCTTTCGAACAAATACCCATTTGTATCCTACGGGGACATACGGGCGACTAGTCCGAATACTTGCCTCTTAGAAAGCGAGCACAATTCCGTCTCTATTGCTTCTTTCCATTTGAACCAATTTGAGCGCTTACGGCACTCTGCCATGGACTTTGGTTCAGGATCATCATCAATCGCGCCTACGATCTGTGAGATGAAATTAATGTCGATATTTGTTGTCTTTCTGTTATATAGTTCTTCAGATTCAGTATGTTTGTGGTAGTTTCTTCAATTGAATCATCTGGCTCATCATGATTTCCCAAATTACTCGAGCCTGGCTGTTCTATGATCCTGGTGCTATTATTTGTATTTGTGCACCCAGTTGCACTAGGACTTTCACCTTCATGGTGTGTCGCTGCTAGGACTGCTGAATGGGAGTGTAATGCGCTCTCTTTAGTAACTTGCCTTTGCGGGCGTCCTCGCTTGGCTTGTACTAAGTTATATGGATTTCTCCCCCCTTTTTCTAGGATTCCTAGGATTGGGGAGAGGGATCTATACATACCCTCCAGGGGTATTTCCACTCTCTGGTGCATTAGCCGTAGGAATATGCGATTTTAACACTCCTCTTATATTAGTAAACGCGTATGGCAGATTATTTGCTAATTGTTGCAAGTGTATTATTCTTTGAACTTCGAGTTCGGTATCTTTAGTGCGTGGATCAAGCGACTGAATGCTACTAGCACTCTATTCCATTTCTCGGCATTCTTTATTATTAAGGTACAATCCTTCACCAAAGCAATTCTTTATTATCTTCACCAAAGATACTATGAGCGTACCGAGCCGTAAAAAGATCCCCAGTTTTAGGCTCTAAATATTTGATTATGGACGGAGTGTCATAACCTACATAAATCTCCAACTTCTGGTGAGGTCCCATAGTGGTACGCTGAGGTGGTGATACCGGTATATATACAGCGCAACCGAATTTTCGTAGATGGGAAATTATTGATTGTTGTTCACATGCTAATTGAAGACGGGAAGCAGAGTGGTATGCAGATGGTCTATATTGGATTAAGGCGGCAACATGCAGTACTGCATGTCCCCAACAACTGGTGGGAAGTCTGCTATCTTGTAGGAGGGGTCTGACAATTAATTTTATTCTTTTGATTAAGGATCCAGCAAGCCCGTTTTGTGTGTGCACATGGGGCACGGAATGCTCCACATTGACGTTTAGAGCAAGACAATAATCATTAAATGCTTTTGAAGTGAACTCTCCAGCATTATCCATCTTAATTGCTTTGATGCGGTTCTCCAGGAAACTAACACGCAATTGGATGATCTGGGCAATAAGTTTTGCAAAAGCGTGGTTCCGTGTAGACAGCAGGCATACGTGGCTCCACCTAGTAGAAGCATCTATAAGAACCATAAAGTATCTAAACGCCTGATAGGGGGTGGATAGGACCATGTATGGCCAGGGCCGGTCCTGGGGGGGGGGGGGGGGGGGCGAGCGGGGCAGCCGCCCCGGGCCCCTGAAACAAAGGGGCCCCGCAGGCGATGTGTGTGTATACAGGGATACAAACGCCTGGCCCAAAATGCTGCCGATGTGCCGCAGGTGCACACGCCTAGAACTAAGATTGCTCTTCTTCGACCCGTCTCGTCTCCAATTGATGGGTGGCCACGCATAGAGGCCCCCGACGGCCGCGACGGCAGGTTCTAGCACCTCCTTTGCTCTGTATGTAGTGCAGATAGAAAAAAAATAGGAGACGCTAGTGCAATGGAAGATTGACATCAACCGCGGAAGCGCCGTGTACATGATTAATTGATGTTTCATTTATGATCAATATTGCGTATTCACATTGCTTAGGGATAGATATTATTAGGAAATAGGAACTGCGAGTTCTACATGTTTTCTATTTTTTTTTTGGCACCATCATATCGTACAGAAAGTATTCATGTGGCAGTAAGAAAATAGAAAAGAAGAAACACGTAGATGAATTATAGAACCATAGAGAGGATCCATCATCAATTAACAATTATGACTTCATATTTATAAATATTTGATGTCAATATTGTTTTTATATGCACTTAAGTTTTATAAGTAGTATTAGTATAAATTATGTATACAAATATTCATTATTTAGTGTTCTTATAGCAAGGGCCCTATTTTAATTTTCGCCCCGGGCCCCGAAACCTGAGGACCGGGCCTGCGTATGGCACATTGGATTCTTTCCAGGAAACCAGGGACTCGGTCTTTATCTTCAGGTAAGAGGGGTTAGTTATTAGTTTTTCTTTAGCGTAGGACACACACTAAAATTCTTTAGGGATTTGTGTCGTTTTAATACCATGACCAGCAGTGCTATTTATGATATTTCACATCATCCTTAATCCAGGGTGTGCGAGTCTTTCATGCCATATTGTAAATGACTTGGGATTTTTTTTTTTGAACAGTTAAGGGCAGGTGCTCTGCCTATTCATTTAAGTAGGGTGGAGAAAAAGTATTTACAAGATACATCTACAACAACTGCTAGAAAAACTACCAGAAGAAAACTAAAGTCCAACAACAGCAAGGCCTATACAACATCAGTTTCATGCGCCACCCTAAAGTTGGAGATGTCGTTCTTTATGATGGCCACCAACTGATCGACAGAAAATTCTTTGTGGTAAAAAACGCGACGGCAACGCTCTTTCCACAGATTCCAGGCGGTATATATAATAGCTTGGAGGTGTTCTTTTGGCTGTGCTTGTCCGGCTTGTGAGAGATTCTTCCACCAAGTAGTCAGTAGCCCTGGTTGGGCTGGTGTTTGCACCATTTGGAAGCTATTGTGCTGAGCAATCTGATCCCAGACTTGCAACGAGAAGGAGCATGCGGCCATCATGTGGAAACTTGACTCAACCTCGCTTTGCACAACTGACAAGTGGGATTTGCCTGACCACCGCGACCGATGATACGATCAGCAGTGGGTAATCTGTCCTGTAGGATTAACCACGTGAAGAAACGGCATTTGTTTTCAAACTTTGCCTTCCAAATTGACCCCAGCGCATCTGGTATACAGGCTCCCCAGAACTGCACCTTATATGCAGATTTGACTGTGTAGTTACCATCAGCTGTAAATCTCCATTTGATTGTGTCAGGTTGTGAGGACTGGAGACAAATGGTTCGGAGTTGTGCCCATAAGTGAACGAACTGTGATAAAGCTCTCTCCGTGTTGATTCTTCTCAGCCCCTTCATCCACCCGCGCCGGTCCATAGCCTTTGCAACTGAGATATTCTTCCGCCATGCCCACCGGTAGCAATCCGGAGCTATATCTTTGGGTGCCTGCCCATTGAGCCAACGGTCCTTCCAAAATTTGGTCTTCTCTCCAATGCTCGAAACAGTTCTAGTTCATCCTCGGTCAGCTGAATGTTCATGCCAGTCCAAGGTCTCATCTGCTCGGTCCATTGAAGCCACGGACTCGGGATTTTTAAATATAGTCAACATCGCAATATATTTTTGTGGTCAGGGGCGAATCCAGAGGCACATTCCCTACCCCCACCCCCCCCCCCCCCCCCAACAATTTTCAACCATGAATGAAGAAGGGGAAGAAGAAAAGGAGGAGGAAGAAGAAGAAAAAGAGAGGAGGGAGGAGGAAGAAGAGGAAAATGAGTCCCCCTAATTTTACATCCTAGATCCGTCACTGCTTGTGGTGTCTTAGTTCTTGTGCAGTACAATTCAGAGGAGGTGTCAACGCTTTTTCTACCACTTTTATCTCACATTCATCTGTTGATGTTATATGAAGGTATTCAACATCATTTTCACAAGCAATTGTCACATGGTAGCCACTACGACGAATGTCTTTGAATGTGAGGAGAGTACGTACAACTTCCGGATAAAGAAATGCTTCTTCTATGAAGATGCTAGTATTATTAGGAGTACAACTTCCGGATAAAGAAATGCTTCTTCTATGAAGATGATAGTATTATTAGGGAGTACCAATACGGCTCTACCAGAGCCTACGTTGTGGTCGTTGCTTCCGGCAATCGTCATAATATTTTCAGTCTTTTTCCGTAGTGTCTGAAAATATTTTGTCTCTCGAAGTATCGTATTTGTGGCAGCACTGTCAGTTAGGCAGTATTCTTCGTCTACCTCCATCATGGAAAGTCCAGCTCTTGTTCTATTAAAAATAGCTCTAATTTAATTCATTATGCATAATGAATAAAATAACACGTAACAGAAAAAGAGAAAAGCTAATTAAAAATAATACTATCAACCAAAACATTGATGTCGAGAGTTCAACCTAATAAAATAACGGAGTTGCTCAGCAGGAGCATTTATTACATAACAATCACAAATTGTTCTGCTGGAAATAAATCACACAAGCTAATAATAATTGTTTCTAAGCATATGGCCGATAACTGCATGAACTATAGTACACATCAAGGAGATCCTCATCCTCTAGGTCGTAGTCATCATCGTCCATATGGGCATCTTCTTATCCAGCGGTGGCATCGCTCGCAGCACTACGATCAACGTCCATAGCCTCTGTCTCTATCTGAGGAGGATTCAATGGCTCCAGGAGGTATAATCTTGTATTGGCATCTATAGCCACTTGGACAAAGTGTGCCTTGGATTTTGGTGTTTCTTCCACTCTTGATACAGCTCAATCAAGTGTGGTTTAGCAATGCAGGTGCGGGACCAATGTTTCTTTGATCCATAGCGAAAACAACCCTCATTTGAGTGTTTCGCCCTATTTGCATTGCCTTTGGAGCCCTGCAGGGACTTGCCTTTGCCATTGCCATTGGATTTCTGACCTCTATTCATATGTTTCTTAAACTTTCCCCCGTTTGGCCCCCGATGACCATGATGCTTTGCGCCCTTGTTTCTGAAAGGACCTTTGCCCTTGTTACTGTAGAAACTGACATGTGCTTCAGGTTGTGCCTGTGTTCCAGCAGGACGTATGTTGAAGTTCTTCATCAATAGCTCACTATGAGCCTCAGCAGTAAGCAACACATTGATGAGATCACAGTACTTCATGTACTTGTTATTACGACATTGCTGCTGGAGATGTTGGTGGGGTGGAAAGTCTCGAGAGTCTTCTCAATCATCTCGAGCTCAGTGACAACTTGGCCACAGAAGTGAAGCTGAGCCACGACACGGTGCATTGCAGAGTTATATGCCTCGACGGTCTTTAAGTCGACAAAACGGAGTTGGGCCCAATCACGCCTAGCTTGTGGGAGGAGCACTGCCTTTTGCTTGCCAAACCTCTCCTGAAGCTCCAACCACAGCACCAGAGGGTCTTTCACCTCCAGATACTCCATCTTCAGGTCTGGATGAATGTGATGCCTCAGGAAGATGCCAGCTTTTGCCTTCTCATGAAGTGGCGGAGCGCAGGAACACCGGCAGTAGATCTGGCAATCGTAGCAGTCAGTTGCATAGCCTCCAGGTGGAACTCACAGTTCACCATGCAGGTTTAAACGGGTCGGCCCAACGACCCAGTACCCAAAACTTAGCGCTTGGTGTTACTACCCATTCATCCGGTCCATTTTTTGTTTTGGTGTCAAGTAGTGCCAGGTGTTGTGGGTCGTTCCGTTGACCCAATCCCTAGCATGAGGAATCGTCCGGGTCGATGCGGCGCCGACGCCGTCGCTGGCCTCGTGCCCTCAAGCTAAGGTTGGCAACGGGGCTGGCGTTCGTGGGGATCTGCGGGGACCCGCCCCGGTAACAACAGGAACGGGGGGGGGGGGGGGGGGTGGATTTTCCCCCGCGGGGCTAGCGGGTCGGGGACCCGAAATGCAAGCGGGGCGGGGCCGGGGATCAAATTTCCCCCGTGGGGGCCCACGGAGTCCCGATCAAACAGCCCAGTACAGCCCAGTACAGCCCAAGTAAGGCAAGTATATATATTGAACCCTAAACCCTAATTCTCACCTCACTCCTCCCGACTCCCGTGACCCGTCCGCCTCCATTTCTCTCTGGCTCTCTGCCCCGCCGGCCGCCGGCCCGCCGCCATGCTCCTCCCTGCGCGGCACCCGCCAAAGCCCGCCGCCCCGCCGGCCACCGCCTCCCTGCCCTGCCGCCGAGCGCCGCCGGCCCGGCGCATCCCCACTCTGCCGGAGCTCAGGAGTTGCTTGCCTGTCTGACGTAGTGACGCCTGCACCGCCCGCCGCCGCACTGCGGAGGCCGCCAACGCCTGGCCGCCAACGCCTGACGCCTGCACCGCCCGCCGATCTGCTCGCCGAGCACAGATAAGGCCTTAAACTCCTGGTCCGGTGATCCCATTTGTTTATCAGCTAGCAGAAGTAGAGCATTATGTTTTATTGCTTATCTACTCCCATTTGTTTCCTGCAGATCGCCGTAGTTGAGATTTGAGAGGGGCGCATGGAGACTCCATCAACAAGCTTGTCACAGGCAACAGAGGCTTCATCCTCTGCTGAGGTTCCAGCTGCTACCCAGCCTGCCCCTGACGTTGTTGTCAGTGAATCACAAGGTACTGATATTGATGTTGAGGTAGTCGATGTGAAGAAGAGGAAACTGAGATCTGTTGTATGGAAAGAGTTCACTAGAGCTGAGGTAAATGGAATTTGGAAGGCTGAATGCATGTGGTGCAAAGATAAGTTAGGAGGAGAAACTAAAAATGGAACCAAACATTTACATGATCACCTTGCTATATGTCAATCTAGATCCTGCGGAAAAGGTCTAAAACAGTCCACTATTAGAATGGCTAAGGCAGCAGATGGATCTGTTAGTGTTGAGAAGTATATCTTTGATCAAGATGTTGTTAGGAAAGAGCTTTCACTTATGATATACTTGCATGAATATCCTCTATCTTTGGTTGATCATACTGGTTTTCGAAAGTTTTGTGTAGCCATGCAACCATTGTTTAGAGTACCAACCAGAAACACAATTAGAAAGGATATTATAGATATGCATGATGTTCAAAGGCAGTCACTTGTCAAGTACTTTCAGCAGTTTTCTCACCGAGTAGCTATCACCACTGATATGTGGACTGCCAATCATCAAAAGAAAGGCTACATGGCAGTCACTGCACATTACATTAATGACAAATGGGAGCTGAAAAGCTTTCTTTTGAGGTGATTATCATATTTTTACCATTACTTTGATGCAAATCAATTATGTCTTCTATTTTGGTTAATGTACTTACCCTTCTGTAATTGTGTAGGTTCATCTATGTGCCAGCCCCTCATACTGCTGAAGTTATAGCTGATGTTTTGCATGAAGTCCTTGTTGATTGCCATCTTGAGAGGAAGGTTAGTACTGTCACACTTGATAATTGCTCTACCAATGAAAGCATGATGGTCAAAAGGCAAGATAAGTTGCCTCTTGATTCTTTGATGTTGGATGGGTCTATGTTACATATGCGTTGTGTTGCGCATATATTAAATCTGATTGTTAGGGATGGAATGAGTGTTATGGAGAAGAGGATAGAGAAAGTTCGCAATAGTGTAGGTTTTTGGTGTGCCACTCCAAAAAGACATGAGAGGTTTGAAAAGATGGCTTCCCAATTGAGCATTCAGTACACAAAAAGGATTGGTCTTGACTGTACTACTAGATGGAACTCGACCTTTATCATGCTTAGCACTGCACTAGAGTATCAGGCTGTTTTTGATCGTCTAGCTTTGCGTGAGAAGTTATTCACACCTATCTGTCCATCTCCTGCTCAATGGTTGTTTGCCAAAGAGGTTTGTGGTAGGCTCAAGTTGTTTTATGATATTTTTGAGCTATTGTCAGGCACCAAGTATGTTACAATAAATCTGTTCTTTCCAAAAATTTGTAGTGTCTATCTAGCTATTAGGAAATGGTGTGCTAGTGGTCACCCTCAAATTGAGGACATGTCTAGACTAATGAATGAGAAATTTGACAAGTATTGGACAGATGTGCATGGTCTTATGGCAGTTGCTGTTGTTCTAGATCCTAGGTTCAAACTTCACATGCTGAAAGCTTTTTTCACATCCATTTATGGGATAGAACAAGCAAGCGCTGAGGTAGACAAAGTTAGAGGCTTGCTGTACCAACTAGTGCTTGATTATCAGAAACATGCAGAATATGTTGCAACATCAACTGGTGGGATTAGTGCTAGTATCCCTATGGAGGGTAGTGGAGATGATGATGAGTTGTTCAACATATTTGATCAGTACATGTCTTCACAGCCTGCTAATACATCCTCACATGTGCGCACAGAGTTATACCTTTATTTGGATGAGCCGCCACTTCCTAGAACCCAGGACTTAGATATAATCAATTGGTGGAAGTATGGAGGGATTAAGTATCCTACATTGCAGTCAATTGCTAGGGATATATTGCCTATTCCAGTGATAACGGTTGCATCTGAATCAGCATTTAGTACAAGTGGGAGGGTAATTAGTCCACACCGCAGCCAGCTTGCACCTAAAATGATAGAAGCTCTTATGTGCATGAAGGCTTGGTCTCGTGCTGAAATACTAGGTAAATATATACATTCAAGCATTTTTTTACTTTGATCTCATGTAAATTCTGTAAACTGATTATATACTGTTTGTTGTTTATTATTAGGTGAACAAAAATTAGTTGCTTTGATGACTTGTAATGAGGAGGAGGAGGAAGTAATGGTATGTTCATCTCATTTAAACTTATTATTTGCTGCTTGCTGCCATTGCTATATTTTTATTGCCTGCTAGCTGCCTTGCTATGTTTTCTTGTTCATGTAAATCTGCTGCTTACTGCTTGCTCATGTTATTTTTCTTAAAGGAGGAGAATGAGTCTACTATCATTGATTTAGAAGAGTAGAAGACATGGCTGGTGGCTAGAGTGATCAAGCTCAAGTATTGAACTGATGGTTGCTCTTGCTCAAGACTATATGCTGCCTCCTGCCTACTGCTATGTTATTCTGTGAGACTGTGACTGAGCGTGAGACTGATTCTCCATGATTATTCTGTTATTTGCTTCATGTATCCTGAGTTCCTGTTGTAATATTTGGATCTTAAATGTGCACTTTGAGATAATCAGTTTGAGGGAATTTTTGAAAAGGAATATTCCCCTGCGGGATCCCATTAGGGATCGAAAATTCGCGAGGATCAAGGATGAAAAATAAATTTGCTCCGTTAAAGAGTTCGGGGCTGGAGCGGGAATTCTATTTGGAGGAAAGGGGCGGGGACGGGGGTCGCCTCCCCGGCCCCGACCCGCCCCGTTGCCAACCTGACCTCGAGCGCACCGATCGTGCGCCACCTGACGCCATCAATCCAGCGCCGTCCGTGCCCCTCCCCAGGCCGTTTGTTGACCGCGTGCCTCCGCAGCTATCTCCGAGCGCATCCGCCCAGGCGTCGCCGGCCGCGCCCTTCCTTCTCGCCGGGCCGCGGTCCTCCTCCAGGCTGCTGCCAGACGCAGGCATCCAAGGCGCCGCCGGACCTAGTCATCACCGTATCCAGGTGATGCAGCTCTCTCTCTCTCTCTCTCTCTCTCTCTCTCTCTCTCTCTCTCTCTCTCTCTCTCTCTCTCAGATTGGGTTGCTGCATCTGTGCCAACCTCGCCCTTGAGCTGCCGCATCTGCGCGAAGTCCAATAGCAGCACCGAGTGAGATTGGGTTACACGAGGTGGGGCGGTGGGAAAAGGGCAAGCAGGCGTCACCTCGTAGGGGCACGAATTTGTCTGTCCTCGTAGAGGTATTTGTCTGTCCACACCAAGCACAAATTTGATCTTGCGGTCTCTCTCTCTCTCTCTCTCTCTCTCTCACACACACACACACACACACACACACACACACACACACACAGAGAGAGAGAGAGAGAGAGAGAGAGAGAGAGAGAGAGAGAGATCTGCACGCACGCGTGAAAGAATCAGACACATTGCATTGGTTGGCTTAAATCACTAGAGATGGTAATTGAAAGAACCAGACGCTACAGCCTACGGGCCTCTCCTATTTAGCTATAGGAGTGAAAAATGACTTTCTTGTTTAGCTACAAGCCTGTTCTATATGCTGCAGCTAATAGTTTACATGGTGCTTCTACTGCTACTTCATTTAACCATACAAGTTCAATTGTTCATTTAACTTGTAGGCTGAGCACATCATGGAGAGATCTCCTGTAGCTACCCCTCCGGAAATTGAGGAAGGGCTCTCTAGTGGTTCTCCGTCAGCGAGGACTCCGAGGGTGGAGGTCCTTATGCCGCTTTCCAGAATTTCTCCAACCAATCGGACTAGAATTTCTACAGCAGATTTGGCAAGAATCAACCGGTTGAGGCGAGCAAGGTGTGCAGTTGGCTCTCCAAGTATAAGGATAATCAATCAAATTCTAGGCAGTTGAGGTCTATTTATTGGAAGTTGAGGTCTATTTATTGGAAGGAATTTGAACCTATCATTCAAAATGGTGAGATTCTTTATGCCAAATGTATGCATTGTCATGAGTATCTTAGTGGCAAACAAAGCATAGGAACCAGTCACCTGAAAAAACATTTGGAGCGCTGCAAATTAAGGTCAAGAGTCACTGAGTTTGTTGATAAATTACGTGCTAGTGCAACTCCTTCTGATATTGAGCGTTTGGAAAATTGGTGGAATGGGAAAGGTCTAGACTTGTTTGCACCTTACTAGAGACATTTGCTGATGCCACTGAGTTGTTATCTGGGTCCTCCTATCCCACAACAAACCTTTATTTCCATCAACTTTGGAAGATTAAGTTACTGATGGATGTGGAATCTTCTCATGAGGATCAAGACATTGCTGCAATGGTCAAGAAGATGCAAAAAGAATTCATGAAGTATTGGGAGATATCATATCTATCCTTTTGTATCCCCGTTGTTCTTGATCCTAGATTTAAGTATGAATTTGTGAATTTTCGCTTGACACAATTTTTTGGGGCTGAAGCGCTTCCAAAACTGGAGATAGTAAAAAACACACTTAGAATGCTATTCCGTGAGTACTCTTTGCAAGCACCAAACACAAGCTTGGCACAAGAAACAAGTTCTGTTGAAGTCAATGCTAAGAAGGATGACTCATTTGATGATTGGGATAGATACCAAAGTGTTCGAAGAAGGACACAGAGTTACAGTGAACTAGATGCATACTTGGCAGATGACACGGTCCCTAGAATTGACAGGTTTGATATTCTAAACTGGTGGAAGGCAAATTATGCAGCTTACCCAGTCATTGTGATGTATTATCAACACCGGCATCAACAGTTGCATCTGAATCTGCTTTTAGCACGGGCGAGAGGGTCGTTAGTGACTTTCGGAGCAGGCTAACCACAGACACAATTGAGGCACTTATTTGCCTCCAAGACTGGCTGCGAGCAGCAGGTAGGCAATATGTATAATTAGTATATATAGTGCTTGTATACTGGTTTGCTATTTTATGTTTGTGTCCAAACAATATAATAAACTCTATTTTTTTTGCAGCTCCTTCTCCTGAGAAGCTTGTGGTTCAAGTTGTGGCACCACCAGCGAGTAAGAATTTCTGAGAATGCTCGGAGGCATCTTTGTACAAAGTTTAATTTGTTGCTTGTCTACTCTATATTTTCCTTGCCAAATTTTGATTGACTAAGTAGAGTGATTGAGGGGTTTCATGAGTGTAGCAGTGAGTGAGTGAGAGATGTCATTCCAGTAGGCACCCATGAGTTCACAATTACTAATGTTTTTATCATGACTAGATGTGTTGCTTGATGTTAGGATTGCAACAACAGTTTCATGTTACTAAATGCCTATTACTTATGGGTTCCGTTGCTGTTACAGGTTTACAAATCTACGACCATTGCCAATCCTGTGAGTGATGATACAACAGATCACATGGAAGATGATTTTGGAGAGGATGCTTACTTTGTTTAAGTTGGTATCTGTTTCAAATTCACAATATTCATGTATATATGATAGGAGTGTCAAAGGCTAGCAATGGAGCATTGGTTTGACATTAGCATCAGAAAGGAACAAAACTTTATTTATTAGCCATCAGAGTGTATTGGTTGCATCTACCTATGCAGATGAAAGATCCACTAGTTCTTGATTTTAATGAATTTTTCATTGTGTGTACTTGTACTTGTTGCCTCTTGGAATTCAGGTTTTGTGGGCTCAATGGTGTCTCTTAGTTATCTCAGTTTAAAATTTTTTATTGCTGTGTGTATCGATTAATATGCGTTGTGAGCCTGTGATAATGTAGTGTCTTGTGTAGTCTGAAAGCAAGCAGACAATAGAAGCACAGAAAACAGCAGACAGACGCCCACGTGGTGACCAACTGGGTCAACCAGTTCCACTGGTTTCAGGATTTAAATCTTTTCAGGCCAACCCAGAACCAATTAATAAATAATTGGGTAGTATGGGTTAGTGTTTGGGTCAACCAAAGCCGACCCACCTGCAACTTGACTCACAGTCGAGTGCCCAAGTCTGATAGTTCTTGCCGTTCAGCTCAAGAACCTTGAACTCCGTCTTGTTGATCGCAGCCATCACCTATTGATTCATGCAAATTAACTTCTAGTAAATAAGCATGGAATATTTTTTTTCCAGCCGTGTAAATGATTGTATGAACATGCATCATAACCTCTTTCTGCTAATTATTAAGAGCTTTGGAATATATATTCAACGCAGAATAAAGGAACAAAACTAAACAGGATGCATAAAAAAAACTAAGTTTATATACAATGGCGGCGCGGCGACCGGCAAGGCGGCAGCGCGCAATGCCCGGCAGGGCCTCGGCGGCGGCGGCCAGCAGGGCCGCAGTAATGGCGGCTCGACGGCCGGCAGGGCCACAACAACGGCGGCGCGACGGCCGGCAAGGCTACGACACGTACGTAGGTATACGATTGGTTTACGTGCAACTTCAGGCAGCACCACACATGGGATGTTACTGGCTTATGCGATAAACGCGTTGGGTTGGCCAGCAGTGCGCAAGATCATAACAAACAAGAGACAAACGTGCATGGCATGCTGGGATGACCAATCATGTGAAGGATGTGCCGGCGTACATGCAAAAGCATCTAAGATTAGAGGTTCTGAACTACAGGGGTTCTGAACTGCTAGTATACATGAAAGAGGGAAAAAACGATCATGATTATTGAATCTATTACACAGGACAAAACGCATCTAGATTAGCAAAGACATCTAGAAACCAATCTACAAGATCCTTGTCCGTGATTACATAATCAAGTTGCTAGTAAAGACCAATCAAATGATCTAGCATACTACACTAGTACAGAACACGACATTAGTCCCGGTTGCTTTAATCCCGGTTTTCCAACCAGAACAGCCAATCCGGGACTAAACCTCTTGCCTTGCGTATATTTTCCTTACCACCCCACCTACACAGCACATGTGACTTTAGATGAAATGTTTTCCTTTTAAACTGACCCATGAAGAACCCTTTAGTCCCGGTTGGTAACCCCAACCAGGACTAAAGGGTCCTTTAGTCCCTGTTAGAGCCTCCAACCGGGACTAACAGGTGACTCTTTTAACACCAACCGGGATTAACTTTTAGTCCTAGTTGGAGCCACCATCCGGGACTACCGGATGGTGGCTCCAACAAGGACTAAAGGTCCCCCGGCCCCTCGTCAGATCCGGAGCCACGGGACTGCGCACATGGCGTACTTATTCTAGGATAAGGGGTGGGACATGATCCACACCATACACCACTTGTAACTACTCGTACAGGAGTAGGACTAGTCGAAACAGAATGAAATTACCCAAGTAGTACTCGGGTAGAACTCATAAGCTAGTATCGGGCTAGGACTTCCATGTAACCCTGTCCCCCAGACTATATAAGGGCGGGCAGGGACACCCTCCAAATATTATATCATCTAAGGCAATACAAACCACCGCACATGACATAGGGTATTACGCTCTCGGCGGCCCGAACCTGTCTAAAGTTTCATGTTCCTTGCACCTTCGAGTTCCTGATCTCGGCGACACCCCACCTACAATCTACCACCTCGGAATATCCCTCGGTGGGCTTGGAGGTCAAACACCGACAGCTGGCGCGCCAGGTAGGGGTGTTCATCGAGCATCTACTGGTGAACTCGATGGCATCTTTCAACTTCACCAGCGCCGTGCTCGACGAGAGCACAACTTTCATCTTCGGCTCATGGGTCTACGTCGCCGACGGCACGGGCAGCTTTCGTCGGCACCTCGTCGATGACATGAAGCTGGAGGCATCTGCAGCAGCTCAACGTAGCGATCTCGACGAGTTCATCGA
The DNA here is from genome assembly GCA_032594955.1 of Panicum miliaceum. Taxonomy (NCBI): domain Eukaryota; kingdom Viridiplantae; phylum Streptophyta; class Magnoliopsida; order Poales; family Poaceae; genus Panicum; species Panicum miliaceum. Next base: position 39,118,597 of record CM064059.1, read on the forward strand.
CAACCTCGATGAGTCGGTGCTCCCTGACTTAGCCAGGGGGATCGAGGAGGAGTCCGCTGTCGACGCGACTTTGACTCGTGCTGCACCAGGACTTCTCAGGTCGGATTCAATCCGATCTGAGGAAGAGCGTACCCGACACCTATTCGGGTTACGCGATGCGGCTTCTGTCTACTAGGACCTCACTCAATCCGAGTTCCTCTCCGTATTGGAAGAGGACTTGGATAATCTACTCAAGCTCGGGGACGCGGGAGCCACCGTCTGTCGGGAGGTCCCCGTTTTCGACAAGTACCCTGACTCGGATGATGACTCTGAAACCTCTCCGGGTTGTCATCTGGGCCTGACTATAACCTCAATGCCACAAGGCCGGTTCATGTACTGGAAGGGCATGGAGCCCTCTGAGCTACTCGAGTTCAACCCCCGCCTTGTGGCCTTCACACAAAAACTGCCTTTTTAGGAAGGCAAGCCCTCTCTCCCATCAACGAGGAGGGAGAGGGTAGGAAAATACTCGTCGACTATAGCTCCAGCGGAGAGTTTTCCCTGCAACGTCACGTCTACATGGCCTCCCTCCACGAGCATGACAATGATGACAAACAAGGAAGAGAGTACGACAACGAACTACTCACGGACGTCTCTGCCGACGAGCACACGGCGGACGCTCCTCAAGATGAAGATGAGGAGCACAGAAGAATCCGCAAGATCAAGAACGCCAAACATGCCAAGCGTAGGCGGAACACAGAAGCCTGCCCATGGAACCCACCTCACCGCAGAAACCTCAACGGTGCCTTCGCTGCAGCCGACGATCACCAGTACAACACGCCAATCGGGAACATCGCTGAAGCAACTTTGTTAATTCAGCGGTTACCCCAAAACTCGGAGACCGAGAGGCTGCTGCATCTGACGCAACGTGCCATCGTTCAACTGGACCAGCGGGACCCCATGCCGTTGCTGTAGCGCACCCGCTGAAGAGTGGAGCGTCACGCGAGCTCCATCCCCCAGGTTAGTCGTACCCTAGGGGAGGACCTAATCCTCGAGGGAACGACAACCAAGACAATTGGGGTGTCCACGGACACTAGCACGCCTAGCAATCCTCACGCGGCCACGCTAACCAAGAAGTCCAACAACCTCCACGGCAGTCAGGCAACCACCAGGTCGCAAGGCCCCAAGCCGGCTGTCACTCTGCGGGAGGCCACGTCCACCATGGAAACCTCCGCGACTTGCCGATAGTTGACCTAAGGCAGAAGATCAACGAAGGCCATGACACTCGAGATATCATCGACTCAAGACGCCGCGAGCGCGGCGGTGACCCACGTGACGTCGACGACTGTGATCGCTTCCCAGCTTTCACTCGCAACATCACCTCCCGCGACTGCCCAAGGGATTTCAAGCCAGTTGGCATCACCAAGTACGATGGCAAACAAGACCCATGACAGTGGATTCGCTGCTCCTCCACCGCCATTGAAGTGTCGGGCGGCTCCAACACGACCAAGGTTATCTACTTCCCGATGGCGCTGGAATCTGCACCGCTCACCTAGCTTGAAATCCTCAAGCCAGACTCCATCCACTCCAAGGAGGACCTGAAGAAAACTTTCATCGACAACTTTTAGGGCTCCATGCTCTGCGCAGGTACTCGCCATGACTTGTCACAGGTCAAGCAGGAGGATAACAAGACCCTGAGGTTCTACACCAGGCGCTTCTTTGAGATGCGCGCCACCATCGCCAACATCACTGATGAGGACGTGATTCACTGCTTCCAAAACAGCCTCGGCTCGAAGAACATCTACCGCGACTTTGGCCTCAACCACCCCAAGACTGTCGTGGAGCTCCGCAACATGATGCAGCGATGGGCCGACCAGGAGGACGAGGAGAACGAATGCTTCCCCGAGCGCAACAACGACAAGCGCAACAACGGGAACCGCTCCGACAAAAGCCAGCGGAACTACTCGGAACCCTCCCGAAAGCTCAAGGTAGACCATGAAGTCGCGGCTGTAGAGCGCAACCAAGTCATCGACTCAACGGCTAGCTGCGTTCTGTTTTGTTTCCTTGACTGCTACTCGGGCTACCATCAGATTGCCCTCAAGGAAGAAGACCAGATCAAGATAGCGTTCATCACCCCGTTTGGACCATACGCCTACAAAACTATATCCTTCAGGTTGAAGAACGCAGGGGCCACGTACCAGCGAGCCATCCAGCTTTGCCTCGCTGATCAGCTACACCGCAATGTCCCGAGGCCACGGGACTGCGCACATGGCATACTTATTCTAGGATAACGGGTGGGACATGGTCCACACGCTACACCACTTGTAACTACTCGTACGGGAGTAGGAGTAGTTGGAATAGAAGGAAACTACCCAAGTAGTACTCGGGTAGGACTCCTAAGCTTGTATCAGGCTAGGACTTCCATGTAACCCTGTCCCCCTAGACTATATAAGGGCGGGCAGGGACGCCCTCCAAACATTACATCATCTAAGGCAATACAAACTACCACACAGGACGTAGAGTATTACGCTCTCGGCAGTTCGAACCTGTCTAAAGTTTCGTGTTCCTTGCATCTTCGAGTTCCTGATCTCAGCGACACCCCACCTACAATCTACCACCTCGGGGGTATCCCTCGGTAGACTTGGAGGTTAAACACCGACAGTTGGCGCGCCAGGTAGGGGTGTTCATCGAGCATCCACCGGTGAACTCAATGGGCTCGAGGAGGGCACAACTTTCATCGTGGTGTAGGATGTGGGTCATATTCCAGCCCTTAGCTGTTGGACTCGGGACTAATAATTTCATTAGTCCCGGGCCCAACTCCGGCCAGGACTAAAAGGGATGTACGAAAGGTCTGTTCTGTATAGCGCATATGCTCGTCAGGAGCGCAGACCAAGCAAGACTGCCATCAGGGCGGCGGCTTATGCTACGCATGGTGTAGGAAGGTGTACAGATTTCATCGGAAAGAAAACTGTACAAATCCATCCAGAGCGTGTAAACTAGCCAGAAAGAAAAAAAACGATCCACACAGATCTAGCATGTTAGTTTAAACAGTAAGCTGATGTAGAGATGGATCCAACAGGGATAAAAAACAGCATACTATCGTCGATGAGTAGTGCACTATATAAGCCAGTCTTATAGAAGACGCAGGTTAACTCACATAGGATACGCGTTCTTTTCGTGTCTCCAAATTTATGTCTCCAAATTTTCGCGTCTCCTATGAGAGGGGTCGTTGGAGACGTATTTTTACAAACCCGCATCTCCAATAACCCTCACATAGGAGACACAGGTTGTTAACCCACGTCTCCTATGACACAAATAGGAAATACGGGTTGTTAACCCGCGTCTTCTATGATGAATAAAAAACAAAAAAAATGAAAAAGGAGGATAGAATAGACCCTTATATACATCACATATACACATATTTTTTCCATTGTTTACATCAAAAATTCACATGCTTTATCCACTATATACATTACAAATACAATCCTAATCTATTGAACTCATACAAAGTTGAGATCTTATTTTAGCGCACACATCCAATAAGTTCTATGCATTAGAATAGTCACCATAGTGGGCTTAAAACACTAAAATTAGTAACACCTTAGTAGGCACCATACAAGTCTAGCTGGACACAAAAATCAAGTATTGTAAAGATAAGTAGTGAAAAACAATTGAATCTTATCTACTGATTCAACTACTGATCAAAAGAAGTGTAAGCACTGCCTTGTGCATCTTCAACAGATGAGACGGAGAGAGAAGGGGGCGGGGTGGGGGTACCGATGCGAGATGGTTCAACTGGATTGCGTAGAAAGTTCGGATCCGGACTAATAGGTGACGCGGTTTTTAAAAGCGCGTCTCCATTTGTGCTTTACAAAGAAGACGCATGTGGAGTACTGTGTCTTCTATGATGGTGTCTTCTTTGACAACTTTTTACATAGAGGTGGTAGAGCGTGCTAATGACGTGTTAAGTAACGGCGCTGATCCCCGATCCTTTTCCTTCTCTTCCCACAGTAGATGAGGCGTGAGAAAGATGTAGAAGATCACTCGTATTCCTTCCTAATGGCACACAAGATTGACACAGAGGAGACATATATTGTAGATGGAACTTGTTCTCTATATTATTTATATTATTGATCATGTACGGATTCCTATATATAAGCATATGACCCTTCAGGGGTAGTTTTAGTATGAGCTCATAATTATCCCTTAATTAAAGGGATATCTTAACAGTTTGAACGCAGACAGATCATGGCTCGCACGTCACTGATGAAGAGTGAAGAGTGCCTGGTACTGGGAAATGCAAGGGGTGCTTACTTTCACGGTGCACTCAAGAATGGATTTTCACCTCAATTACCGATATCGAGCATACACGGGCCCGGGCACATTAATCCGCTGTGTATGTTATTACAATTACAAATCGACATGTGTTACAAATTAAAAAAAGAATGAATCAAACAAACTTCGCGAACAAATGAACTCCTTATGATCAAGCAAATGTGGAAAGGAAAATGTCGCAGCTTGAGACGATCAGCTAAACCAGGTAGGAAGAGGAAACCAAACAAGAATGATGAAGAGGAACGCGCTGAAGAATGGCGGATCGATCGATCAGTTGAACCTGTTGCAGACCTTGCGGATCTCCCCCTGGATGCCGGTGAGCACGTTGACCTCGCTGAGCTTGACGAGCGCCTGCGGGAAGAGCGAGGTGAAGAGGCCGGCGTTGTTGGCGAGCAGGTCCACGATCCAGCGCGTGGAGCCGTCGTTGTACAGGTTCTGGTCGCAGGGGAGCACGCCGCGGCGGAGCTGGAGGTTCCTGTAGTAGTGGTTGTCCACCTTGAGCGCGCTCCACTAGTCGTCCAGGAACACGACGTTGTTGTCCGACGACGGCACGTTGGGGCACACGTACGTCTTGTACACGAACGCGTAGGCCGGGTCCAGGCCGGGGTCCGTCGCGCCGGGCCGGCCGCCGTACGCGTACAGCCGGCTGCTCTTGATCGCGGCGCAGCGGGTGGCGCCCACGGTGTGCGCGTCCAGCAGCAGCACCGTGTTGAACGCGCTCAGGCCCAGCCGCCTGTAGTACGCCGTCGTCTGCGCCGCCGTGTAGTCTGGCGACGGGAGCTTCACGTCGGACGCCAGCGACCGGCGCCGGTCCCTCCGCCCCGTCCGCACGGAGTACGCCGCCCCGCCGCCCAGCGCGACGGCGTCCCGGGTGGCGAGGATCTGGATGTCGGAGCAGGACACCACGCCGGGGCACCGCCGCTCCAGCTCCGCCTTGATGGCCGCGATCACCTCGTAGCCCTTCACGCTCAGGTTCGGCGCCGCCGTCTTCTCGGTGCCGGGTCGATCAGCAAACCGCCGTCGCAGCCCTGCATCATACGTAACCCTGTCACGTTAGCAACCGCCCGTGCGACATTGACTAGCTAGCTCTCGCTGGTCGCTGGCACGTATGTTGATGACGCACTCGTGGAACTGCATGCGGAGGAGGTATGCGATGACGGGGGGCTCGCGCGAGAACCAGGACTTGACCTTGACGATGCCCTGCACCACCGCCTCCACGTCGGTGCCGTTGCACTTGCCCTTGTAGAACCCCTGCTGCAGCTGGGCGCTGCCGCCGGCGGCCAGGGCCAGCACGGCGACGGCCACCATTAGCGCCGCCGCCGCACCACTGCGCGCTGCTGAGGCCATACCGATCCTTTGACTAGCTAGTTAGCTTATTTGAATCCTGCTCGGATCGGTATGGTGAGAAGGAAATGGAGCATGGCTAGCCTATTTATATAGGTGATCGTTGGGAGGAAGATGATCGATTGACTCGGGACAGGGGTGATGCGAGCTTAGTTGTTTACTGTTTTCATGGTCATGGAGATCACGTACGCTCACGGCCTCGGTCGTTCTTCCTTTATTTTTTTCAGGAAAGAAAAGGCAGTGCTAGCTGTGCCAGAATGATGGAGTATGATCATCTGTTTTTTTTTTGGTTGAATTGACCGGCTGGAATTCAGGGTTTTTAGTTTCCGCGCGCTCTTCAATGTTTATTGACCAGCGTATGCGTAGATAGATACTGCATTAGTGGGTTTGCACTAACTCACTCACACGAACAGGATGCTGAACATCATCATGTAGCAGTACGTACTACTCTTCAGAGCCGATTGTTTTCAAACATTACTTTTTTTCACGGTTTTTGAAATAAGCATTCAGCATTCAAATAAAATTCCCTAAGACAATGTATGAGAAAAAAAAGTAGTTGATAGCATGCACTTTACAATTTTTGTCGTTCCTTTAAGTTAATCCCGGGAAAATTAATATTTCTATTCCTTGTAGGGAAACATATATTGTAATATGAGAAGTGAAGTCAAAACCGTGTATGAGGAGAATCTGGACCATTCAATCTGGATAACTAAGCATCGTTTGTTTGCATCTGCTCAGCTGTTGGACAGTGTTTGAGTTTTCTTCTCTTAGACAATGTTTGATCAATATGTCATCTAAAGAAGGGACGACAGAGTTAGCGCAACGGGTTGCTATAGCAATGCCCGTGGCCTGCTCTCTGGGACTTAGACACCACCACTGTTGCACCACCACCTCGCGGGCGCCAAAATTTGAAGAGAAAATTTCTTATTTAACATCAGAAAATAATTCAGTTTTTTTACTCTGCAAAAGTTTCGCTGCTTTATATGACTCCGAGTTTTTTTCCTCCTACGACACAACCATAAGTTTAATACATAGACGTCATAAAGTGGACTGTGAAAAGACTGATTTGCCTCTCTAATCAATATGAAGCTATTTTTCTTCTCATTTTCCTATGTTGGTCCGGAGCATTCCGCCATGGCGCCCCGAACCATGGCGCCATCCGGGTCGTCAGCCCGGGAGCCCTCGCCGGCCTAGGCGCCCCGGCCATGGCGCCCGCGGCTTCTGCGCCGCTGGCCTGGTCCTCGCGGCCTCCCGGCCGCCGGCCTGCGAGCCCCAGACAGGGCGCCCGCGGCCTCCGCGCCGCCGACCTGGTCCCTGCGGCCTAAGCGCCGCTGGCCGTGGCCTGCAGCCTACGCGCCACAGGCATGCAAGCCCCGGCCATGGCGCCCGCGGCCTCCGCACTACCGACCTGATCCCATGGCCTCCGCGCCGCTGACTGGGCGCCTGCAGCCTTCGCTTTGCCGGCTCAAGCAGCCTCCGCTCCTCTGGCCAAGGCACCTGCGGCCTCCCGCTGCCGCTCTGGGTCTCCACGGCCTCCACGCCGCCGGCCCGAGCGCCCCACGCCAGCCGCGGCCGCCGGCTGCTGGCCAAGGCGCCTGTGGCCTAAACGCCGCCAGCCTTGGGCCCAGGGAGTTTCATCGACAAGACCTATGCGCAAGGTCAATTTCGCCCAGTTTTGTATATTCGTCTGACATGAACCCAGAGGAAGCTAACGGAAACATAAGATGCAATTGACGGTAATTACACGTACAATTTATTAATAATTTCATGACTATGAAGAGTGAAACAAGGCATGTGCACGTGTTCAAAGTTAACATGAATTTAATGATGAATCTGTTGGCGCTAAAATCGGCCGGATAGGAATCGGCCGATGGGTCTTCAGCGTCGGACACACGACCCGGGAGAATCTGCTTAGCTCCTGTTCGGGTTATCGCCCTGGTGCGGTTCGCGCGGCGTGCCAGTCAATCTGACCTGTTGATTGACAAGGAAATAGAGTATTAAATTCCAGGCGCGTCGATCGGCTGGATTTCCGATCTGTCCTGAGGAGCGCGTCGGCGGTAAATCGGCCGATTTGCTGTAGAGATGATCGGCTATGAGTCAGCCGATGATCGTATGGTAATTGTAAAAACTGCTGGAGCAATCTAAACAATTACTATAGAGGCAACACTTGAAACAGATCTAATCGGCTATATGGCGATGAATCGAAGGAGAACGATGACGAAGCCGATTACCCTGATCTCAAGCTGGATAACTGGTGATAATACTAGAATAACAGGTGGAACTTGCAATTCTAGTAAATATCGATAACTTGTGAATAAATCCAAACGAAACCACAGCGATGCGCCCGTAGTTAAAGCTCGGATATTACTCGATAATCGGAATCTACCAATTGGCCGGAGATCAAGTTGATGCAGCCCTGCCAATCCGTACGAACTCGTGAAAGAAGAAAATATTGGCGAAGTCGCCGACTTGAAAGGTAAAGTACTGGTAAAAAGTAGAAGTATTTTGTTGATTGATGTTGGTCTTTTTTTTTGCAAAACCCTAGCGACTCCTATTTATACCCTGAAACTAGGACTCCTGGTCGATTACGACTTGTTACAACCTTATTTAAAACAGGAAAACTACTATATCTATAATAACTTTAAAAAGGAAACGGACTCCCGCAGAATCTTCCGCCGCCGCTTCCTAATCCAATCAGGACCTCTTCAATTGCTTTCCGGCCGACTTAGCATGCCGCGTTGACCAGCTTTTGACTAGGATCTTCTGGAATAATCCTATCCTGTTGGCATAGGCGGCGCCGCCAATCGGCCGATTTTCAACTGTTACCCCGATCGGCCGATTCCTTACTGTAGCTCTCAGATCTTCTACATCGGCCAACCTTCTTCTCCTGACGCCGATTCAATACGTGTCAAAATCTGGCGTCAACAGAATCCAATCAAATAGAGGAGTATCAGACTATACCCTGAGGTGTGTCCAGTGCCGGAGGCACCGGATGCACCATTCCCTGAGGTGTGTCCAGTGCCGGAGGCACCGGATGCACCATTACCAGCTGGAGCAGATATGCTCGACTGGCCTGCTTGAAGTAGTCGAACAAATTTGGTGCAGTGCAGATTGCCTTCAGGAAGTAGTCGTACGAGTTGTTGAAGTAGTCGATCGAGCTTCAGAAAGTAGTCGATCGAGGCACGGAGTAGTCGTACTTGTTGAGGAAGTAGTCGTACAGCTTCAGGAAGTAGTCGTACGCAGGTGACGAAGAGGTATGGGCGGCGATGTCGACGGACGGAGTTGGTGCGCAGGGACTGATGGCGAACAGTACGCCGATGAAGATGTCACAGTTCTAGGTGAGCAGTCGCGTGAAGACGCTCCCCAAAAACCTGATTGCCCCGCTATCCCGTGCAGGACCTTCAGCGGGCAATGGTTTCGGAGACACCTGCTCTCGCCGGAGATGTACGCGCAACGCCGTCGATGGGAATGCAGGAGAGCAGCAGAGGGAGGAAGAGAGGTGTATTCGCATGTTAGGAAGAGAAGACACCTGGTGATATAGAAGACAGTGTGGGGACAGGAGGATGCACTTGGACATCGTCAACGCCATCAAGCAGCATAATGGATTATGCCTTGAATTGTCAGTTTTGTGCAAACAAGCTTTACCAAAGCCCTACACGGATACTAGGCTGCATAAGCATCCCCGCACTTTGCAGCTTATAAGTCCTACTCCAGACCTTTCATGAGTTTTTAGAGATCATCCAAATCTCATAGACTATGACAAATAGTCAGACAACATCTTTGTTTGAGAGAAACAACTCCCTTATTTCAAAGAAACCACTCGAAACACATAGCATAAGCCAACCTACCGTACAGAATAGAAGAGAAATGCACCTTTCACATGGAATGAGCCTTTTACAAAGGTTCTCTTCTCTCAGTCATACTATGGTTTGCTTCACCATCCTGATTCATGGGACCTCCAATCACAAAGAACAAGTTGCCACTATAGAATGACTCATGTGGGTCTCTGAAAGCATCTAGGTCCCTAATTTGGATTTTGGTAATTAATGACAATGGTTGTGGACTAACAATTTCATTTGAGAATTGAGTATAGGTTAGTCCTCGAGATGATTTGAGTCTCTATATGTGCTACAGAGATATTCTTTGTGAATGCATGATGGATGGCTCAAGGCAAAGGTACAAGATAGGGCTTTTCCATTTTACTGGTCAAGAGGTGATTAGCGGAGAATATTTGACCGGATTAATAGGCTAGATAGCCGTACTATCAAGAGGGGGTCAATTTCATTTGCTTGATGGTTCTAAAGTGCCACTCTGCTCAAACAATTGCATTGCATAAATATAGGAAAATCGTGTTTGAAAAAGTGGAAAGACCGCAGAGGAAACGCTAGTTGGAAATGGCTAACTACGCTTGAAAGGCGGACGGTCTGCCATTTGTACGGCGGACCGTTCCATAACTTAGTCAAAATTCGAGTTGTCTGGTCGAGTTGAAGTTTTCAACGCGGACGGTCCGGCTCTGGGGGGCGGACGGTCCGCCGGCTAATGTGAGTGAATCGACAGAAACTTCATAGTTCCTGGTGGACTTTTCAAGTTGAGCGGCGGACGGTCCGCCATGTACTGGCGGACGGTCCGCCATGTCTTGCTGGTTGTCAACAGAAGCTCAAAAGTTTTTGTCTAATCTTTTGACCTTGAACGGCGGAGGCTGACGATGCGCAACGACAGAACCTTTGTTGCTTCTGTGTGCTCTTTAACCATGTATGGCAGACGGTCCGCCGGCTAAAATTTGAATCGCAACAGAAACTCGACTGTTCTGTGTTGGAACTTCGTTGAATAGCGGACGATCCGCAAGTTGTGAGGTGGACAGTCCGCCTCTGCTGTAACGGTCACTTCTGACATAGTTTGACTTTGGAAATAGCCGTTGGTTTGAACGGCGGACCGTCTGGTCCCTGTGAGGCAGACGGTCCGCGAATGCTCTGTTTTCACGGGATTGGACTATAACGGCTAGCCACGGGGGAAGGAGCTATATATACCTCATGCCCGGCCGTGGGTGAACTCTCTTGGCACTTTGAAAAGCTTTCTTGACATATTTGAGCCTTCTTCCTCCTCTCTCTCACTCACTTGGCTTTAAGGTTGCATCTTTGTGAGATTGAGAGCATCCTAGTGCATTGCATCAAGAGTTTGAGCTTTGTGGCATTAGGGAGTCTTCAAGCAAGTGTCATCGACTCGTTACTCTTGGAGATTGCCGCCTCCTAGACGATTTGGAGTTGTGAAACCGTTGAGCCCTTCAAGTAGATTGTGAAGGAGCCCTAGTTGTTCTTGTGAGAGGTCTTGTGCTCACCTTGCCGGAGCGGTGAAGGGCAACTCTAGTGAAATCAAGGTATGGAGAGGTTCATTGATCCAAGTTGGCTCATACATCAAGTGTGACTTGATAGAGGAGCGGTTGGAGCTTTGAATCCACCTCAAAGTGGATTAGGGGTGACCGACAAGTCAGCGAGACCACGGGAAAAATTCGGTCTCTTGTGTGTTTGGTTATTTCTCTTGCTCAGGCTATTTCTTGCAACTTACTTTGAGCATTTACATTCCTAGAGATTGAATTGATACTTGTCACCCTAGGTTGCAAACCTTCATCTAGATTAGAGTTAAATAGAAATAGGATTTCTCTTGTGTTACTAATTAAATTTTATTAGTGTTGTGATGTTAGTTCAAACCGCCTATTCACCCCCCTCTAGTCGGTATCCTAGATCCTACAGTCTCAAGCCCAATTCCATGGATGTATTATCTATCACATTTCGTGAAAGACCCTTTGTGAATTGATTTTCTAGGTTCTTAGCCGTTTGAACATAGTCTAAGGCTATAACTCCGGAGTTTCTCAACTTCCTGACAGATTTCAACCGCCTCTTTACATGCCTGGATGACTTTATGTTATCCTTTGAATTGTTCACCTTGACAATCATAGTTTGATTATCACAGTTCATTAGTATTGCCGGTATTAGTTTTTCAACTATCGGTAGATCCATAAGGAGTTCATGAAGCCACTCGGCCTCAACAGTGGCGGTATCCAATGCTATGAGCTCTGCTTCCATTGTTGACCTCGTTAAGATGGTCTATTTGCAAGACTTCCAGGAAACAGCGCCACCTTCGAGTGTGAACATATATCCACTCATGGCTTTTATCTCATCAGCATTAGAGATCCGGTTCGAATCACTATACCCTCTAGTACCTTAGGGTACCTGGTGTAGTGAATACCATTGTCCATTGTCCCTACTAGGTAGTGCATTACTCTTTCAAGAGCATTCCAATGATCATCTCCCAGGTTTGAAACAACCTGGCTTAGTTTGCTCACAGCAAACGAGATGTCAGGCCTCGTAGCGCTAGCTAAATACATCAATGAACCAATAATCTAAGGATATCGCAGCTGATCTCTCATTAGCTGTTTATTTTTCCTCAGAATTATGTTGGCATCATAAGGAGTTGAGACAGGTTTACAGTCGCTATACCCAAAGCGACTCAGAACCTTCTCCATATAGTGAGACTGTGACAGAATCACCCCACCATTTCCATTCTTTGGCAGCTTTATGTTAAGGATAACATCAGCCTCCCCCAGATCTTTCATCTCAAAACTTTGAGACAAAAATTCTTTGACTTCCTTAATCACATTAAGGCTTGTCCCAAAAATTATTATGTCATCCACATACAGGCACAATATCACTCCTTCACTCCCACCAAAGCGATAGTACACACATTTGTCAGCTTCGTTCACAACAAAACCGGCATATGTCAAAGTTCTATCAAACTTCTCGTGCCACTGCTTAGGTGCTTGCTTGAGGCCATATAGAGACTTCAATAACTTGCACACCATTCCCTCTTGACTTTTTAATGCAAACCCATCTAGCTAATCCATATAGATCTCCTCTTCCAACTCTCCATTTAGGAAAGTTGTCTTAACGTCCATCTAATGAACGAGAAGAGCAGAGGCTGCCAAGGAAAGTAACACTCGAATTGTGGTCAATCTAGCAACAGGTGAATAAGTGTCAAAGAGTCATCTCCTTCTTTCTGAGTATAACCCTTGGTCACAAGCCTAGCCTTGTACTTTTCAATAGTACCATCCGGCCTAAGCTTCTTTTTGAACACCCACTTGCATCCTACAGGTTTGCGCCCATAAGGACGATCAACAACCTCCCAGGTACCATTAGACATAATAGAATCCATCTCACTCCTCACTGCTTCCTTACAATAGTCATCATAAAAAGATAAATATGCCTCTTCAATGGTCCTAGGTGTGTCATCCACGAGGTATACAATGAAATCATCACCAAAAGACTTTGCAGTCCTCTATCTCTTACTCTTTCTAGGAGCTTTATTGTTATCCTCCTCAGGATCCATAGGTGTAGATTCATTGTGCACTATCGGCTCGGTAGAGATATCCTTCTCGATAATCTCTTGCCTAGATGAACTTGTTTCATCTCTCATGGGAAAAATGTTTTCAAAAAATGTAGCATCTCTGGACTCCATAATTGTACCAACATGCATGTCAGGTGCTCCAGATTTTACTATTAAAAATCTATAACCAACACTGTGAATAGCATAACCTAGAAAGACACAATCCACAGTTTTAGGTCCAAGCTTACGTTTCTTGGTTATTGGCACAGTAACCTTTGGCAAACAACCACATGTACGTAAGTATAAAAGGGTTGGCCTTTTCTTCTCCCATTCCTCGAATGGTGTTTTCTCTTTATTCTTTGTAGGAACACGGTTTAGGACATGACATGCAGTGAATATAGCCTCACCCCACCATTCCTTGAAATGTCCTGATGTATCCAACATGACGTTAACCAAATCAGTTAGAGTACGGTTCTTTCTTTCAGAAACCCCATTTGACTGAGGTGAATAGGGAGGCGTCCCCTCATGAATAATACCATGTTCCTCGCAGAATGAAGTGAAAATATTTGAGAAGTACTCACCACCACGATCCGATCTAATTAGTTTGATCTTTCTCTCAAGTTGGTTTTCTACTTCAGCTTTATAGATTTTAAAATAGTGCAAAGCTTCATCTTTTGACTTCAACAAATAGATGTAACAAAATCTAGTACAATCATCGATCAATGTCATGAACTATTTTTTACCACCTTTTGTCAACACGCCATTCATCTCGCACAAATCGGAATGAATTAATTCTAAAGGCGCCAAGTCTCTCGCCTCCGCAGCCTTATGAGGCTTGCGAGTTTGTTTTGATTCAACATATACATGGCACATAGATTTTTTGACAAAGGTCAATTTCGGAATTAAATTCAAGTTTGCTAACCATATCATGCAACTAATATTAACATGACAAAGCCTCGAATGCCATACATTAGATTCATCAACGTTAACCACGTTGTTCAAAACTTTATTACAATCATCCAAAGAGAAGCAAAACAAACCTCCGCTATCATAACCTTTTCCAACAAATGTTCCAAACTTAGATGAAATACATTTATTGGACTCAAAGACTAATTTAAAACCATCTCTACACAGTAGAGAGCCGCTGACTAGTTTCTTCTTGATGGTGGGGACATGTTGCACATTCTTCAACTGCATGGTCTTGCCCGAAGTAAACTTCAGATTGACCGTACCAACACCAAGAATATGCGCATGCGATCCGTTCCCCATCAACAAGGAGGCAGTCCCTCCGACCTGGTAAGAAGAGAACAAGGAAATATCAGCACATACATGAATATTAGCCCTAGTGTCAACCCACCACTCGGGTAAACAAAATACTGAAAGAACTGTATGTAATAAATTACCTACCCTGATGTTCCTCCAGCCTTGCTAATGACTATGTTGGCAGATTTCATGCCCTTGCAATGCGGACATTTTCCAACGAAGTGGTCCGGACTCTCGCACACAAAGCAATTTCCTTTTTTCTTCTTCTTGAAAGTGGTTGTCTGTTTAGTTTTTGTTTGGTTCTACGTCTGCGGTGGCTTCTTCTTGTTCTTGTGGGAGTTGTTCTTTTGAACAAAATTATTATTCTTTTGAACAAAGTTGGCGCTAACTCCGACAACTCCTTTTCCACGTGTGTCTTTTGCTCTCGCCTTCTCTTCAACATCAAGAGAACTAATGAGCCCATCGATGGTGAACTCTTATCTCCTGTGTTTCAGTGAAGTAGCAAAGTCCTTCCAAGAAGGTGGCAACTTGGAGATAATACCTCCGGCCACAAACTTGTTAGATAACACACATGGGCTCTCCTTGCTACAACTTCGGAGATCTTTTGCTAGCGTATGTATCTCATAGGCTTGTTCCACCACAGAACGGTCTTCCACCATCCTGTAGTCTAGGAATTTTTCCATAACATACAACTCGCTGCATACAACTCGCTGCCAGCGTTAGGAACTCTGTAATGAGCCTCAAGAGCATCCCACATTTCTTTCCCTGTTTTGAGACAGATGTATGAGTCCACTAGGTTTTCAGCTAGAACACCTATGATGCAGCCTCGGAAAAGGTTATCGGCGGCCTCGAATGCACTCCCTTCCTCTGGAGTGAATTGTTCGGGCTTCCCCTTTGCCACATGCATAATGTTCAAAGCCGTCAACCACAATATCACCTGCTCACACCAACGGTTAAAGTTGGAACCATAAAAAATGTTTGGTCTTATTGTTGCAGCAAAGTTATCTACCGTAACCCTACCAACAAATTCAGGTTTTTGGATTGTTAGATAAATAGGCATTTTCGAGTACATTTTAATTCCGAAATTACACATACAATTTATTAATAATTTCATGACTATGAAGAGTGAAACAAGGCATGTGCGCGTGTTCAAAGTTAGCATGAATTTAATGATGAATCCAATCAAATAGAGGAGTATCGGACTATACCCCGAGGTGGGTCCAGTGCCAAAGGCACCGGATGCACCGTTACCAGCTGGAGCAGACATGCTCGACTGGCCTGCTTGAAGTAGTCGAACGAATTCGGTGCAGTGCAAATTGCCTTCATGAACCGAGTAGTCGTACTTGTTGAGGAAGTAGTCGCACAGCTTCAGGAAGTAGTCGTACGCAGGCGACGAAGAGGTACGGGCGGCAATATCGATGGACGGAGTTGGTGTGCAGGGACTGATGGTGAACAGTACGTCGATGAAGACGTCACAGTTCTGGGCGAGCAGTCGCGTGAAGACGCTCCCCAAAAACCTAATTGTCCCGCTATCCTGTGCAGAACCTTCAGCGGGCAATGGCTACGGAGGCACGTGCTCTCGCCGGAGATGTGTGCGCAGCGCTGGCGATGGGAATGCAGGAGGGCAGCAGAGGGAGGAAGAGAGATGTATTCGCGTGTGTAGGAAGAGAAGAAGACACCTGGTGATATAGAAGAGAGTCTGGGGACGGGAGGATGCACTTGGACGTCATCAACGCCATCAAGCAGCGTAATGGCGATTTAACTCGCGCAGAATCAATCACCAGAATGAATCACGGTCATAATGGCCATTACTTGGTGCAAAACATCCGCCCCGCACCGCAGCACATCACGTAAGGCTAAGGCTCGTCACGACTCGCGCTCGACCTGACAGGGCGAGCGAGCGCGCGCGCCTGTGGCTTGCCAATCTCTTTTTACCGGCTTCACAAGCGGTGTACACACACTCCACCATTTAAGTCTGTTGAAATCCTCTTCCACTTTCATTACGGGATTACACAATAACTCCCTAGCATTTAATGGTGGTCTTTTAATTCTTTAATTGCAAATATTGGGCCAAAAGCCCACATATTCGAACAGGTAATATTATGGGAGGAATAAAAATTAAATTAGGGTTATATAAGGAAGATTTTTTTAAGGCCAAGATAGAAATTGAGTCATCGTTTTATGTTAAATAAGAAATTTTCTCAAATTTGAAGTAGAGGGCCTCTCTTAGAGACTCCACTCGAGTTGCTCTGCCTCGCTACATCGTTTTCCCTTTATACTCTATTAGCGCCCACTGGTGATTGAAGACCAGTCCTAAGACGTGTAAGGACTGAGAATAAGAATAATTTGAAAGTCGCTAGATTATGAAAGCATAGAATTGAAGTCTTTCACACCAGTAGAGCTGTCTCTGAAATCGGTACGATGCTGTCTTCAATGTTTGTTTTTCTTATTGAGGTCATCATTATGGGAAATAACTGGAAAATGAACCCAAAACAAGAATATATACTACACGTAAACACGTTAGGGTGCCATCAAAAAGAGTGATTCTGTTTCTCATGGGCTCTGTTCAGGTGGGCTGACTCCGGCCTATATCCCGCCAAACGGGCCTTTACGGCCTATATATTCCAAGTAACAAAACGGACTTTCTATCTTTCAAGTAATGCCATCACCAAGCCCAATACCTGTCCGGTCCAGCCCATTTCAATCAAACTTTCTCCCACTTGCGAGTCCGCGCTGATCGGATGAGGACAGATTCCTTGCATTGTTGGGTGTCCGTTTGACTTGGCGACTCCGTGGCACATGACAGTGTTGCTTAACCTGCAATGCTCTTTGACTTGCCCAGCAGCTAGCAGGTAGGTGGCTAGATCAGAGGCTTGAACAGATCCAGCGCATGAGAATATATGTGCGCAGCTGATCGCGCGCTCCGGTTTGTATGGCCATCATCAACTGAATGTCTGGTTGCTTCAACTGCAGAAAGCTTTTCTCACAGCATGCTAGCTTCAGGTCAAATGAGATCAAGGTAGAGGTAGGTAGGTAGAGCCATAGGATATATAGGAGAATAACTTGCAGACTAGATAACATATGAATTGAAGCAAGCTCCGAATAGGAACGGTAGCTAGTAGAGGAGGTATCACCTCAGTTCACAACAATGGGAAGTTGGGAACATGCCTCAATGCCGTCTTCTACCCATCTGTTGTAACATGCCTGCGGTCGGTTTATCTAAGTTAATTTGGTTCAAATCTTGAATGCTCGTTCGTTCTTAATGGAGAGGATTTATCGGATCAACCATACATGGTCTCTAGAGCCATCATTTTTCTATAGGAAAAGTACTAAAAACACAATCACTTGCTAGCTGAAAGTTTTGCAGGCAGACTTTTGGATGGTCTTCCTGCTGCGTACGGTGGCATCAACCGGCCGGGAAGGAAATGCTGGAGGTCCGACTGAAGCAACGTTTTCAGCGCAACTTTCTGTTTATAGAATCCTAAGGCTTTCTGAAAGATTGAGAAGTCAGAAAAGGACACGCTTTACAGTGCTACAGCTAGCATGCGATGATTCTATCCTTGCTTTGGAGAGGAACTCGCAGCGATCTAGGTGGTAAACGTGACCAGACCTTGAACTACTGCAGAATACGATGAAGGCTAGTAGCTATAGACTCTCATAAGTCACCCACAAATCAACCGCGGACACAAAACAGGCCACCCCTCTCTCTTTGGGAGCTGCGTAATGTATTTGCCAGCGCATCGGAAGGGCCGGTCTATGTCCTGAATCTGAGCACATGCCCAGCCAATGGAGCCATTTGATCATCACATGTTTTGTGGTTGCTGCTGAGCTACGAGCGAGACCTCTCTTCAATATGATGAATGCAGAATCCATATGTAACCATTTGACTACACGGATTTTTTAAGTGCATCGCTAGATAATTAAAAGAGTTCCAAATTAATGAAGTGAATGCATAGTTGCATTAGCAGTAAGGGGCTTTGTTTGCTCAAGCTAGCACTTATCAGATGCATTAGCTGCTACTTGCATATATAGTTGCATCGATCATGTGGTTTTGGTTTTCTTTTGCTGATCTGGCTACGGTGATGGGAATATATACTGCATATGCTATGCAGCAGGGATTAGCTAGATAGCGACATGATGACTATCATTTGTTCCTTCATTCGCGGATCTTATGCGTGCAGTACATGGGTCAAATGATTAGGCGATTTGAGCATCAGATGTATTATTCATCTTGAGGTTGGGTGTCCAATGAGGTGCCTGGAAAGTGCATCCGGGGAAAGAGCACCGGTGAAATGGAGAGAAAATGGTCAATGCAAGAGCATCAACTAGTAGGGGAAAAAACAGGTGGACATTGTTATTATATTATTCCTCACGCGATTGATCTTATTCAGCTGGGTTTACGCCGGGTATTACAAGTCCCATGTTTGCACCGAGATCTAAGTTGTTAAGCTATAAATATTTTTAAACGGATTAGGGCAACATATATGTAACATCAAGAGTGGTAGTATGTATTACAGCTAGGTTCTAGTTAGGACTCTATCCGTTCTAAAATGTAGGTTATTTTAACTTTTTTAGATTTAATTGATATGCACTAAAAAGGTAGGCACCAGTCGTCTTCTTTTCTATTTAGCTTTGCTCGCTGCCTATTATGAGAACATGTCCCGGTTCAAGCGGCCCATCTTTCATCATCATATACCAGCTGCCACGCATACGATCCATAGGAACGGTTTCATCGTCCTAAAAAGAAAATATAATGTACGTCTAGATATATAGTAAAATAAAATTCTAAAAAAATCAAAACAACCTATATTTTGGAACTAGCTGCTTGAGCACCGGCCGGACTGCAGGCACGTGTGGCGGCACGACTACTCAAGCGCAAGCGCAGTGAGCCCTACGTGCACTGCCAGTCGCACAAGATCCGAACGACGCCGCACGACTCACCAGGCAATCTCACTGACTCCTCTGCCGCCCCCGCCCCCCCCCCCCCCCCCCCTCCCCCCCCGGGGTCCGCGATCTCTGCGCCATGCCTTGCCAGCTTCTTCTCTGCCAGCAGGTCCGATCCTTCTCTGAGCTAGTCCTCGACCTATATAGCCCACCACCATTCTGCGTGCGGCTTCTTGAGACCTCATCACCTCACAGAGAGGGGGAGAGAGAGAGGCGCAGAGGAGAGAGAGCTCGAAAGAAAGAGAGGAGAGAGAGCCGCCCACCAGTAATCTCCCTGCCAATCGAAGGCCTGAAGTGTTATAGGCTGCACATGCACTGTGCTGTGCTGGCCAAGGATACAGTTCAGTTCTATTCTTTCTCCAGTACGGTCAAGATCGAGTATACTACTTCAGCTAGCTGTAGTATAGTGTAGCCACCGACGGCCGACCGGAGATGCAGCCGGCCCGCCCCGCCGCGCTGCTCGCCGCCTTCGTCATCGTGCTGGCCTCCGCCGTGAGCTGCCGCGCCCAGCTCGCCAACAGCTACTACGCCGGCAAGTGCGGCAACGCCAGCGTGGAGACCATCATCCACGACGCCGTCAAGGCCCGCCTCGCCTGGGACAAGAGGATGGTCGCCGGCCTCCTCCACCTGCTCTTCCACGACTGCTTCGTCGCCGTACGCACACTGCACACCACTGCCTGCTAGCTAGCTAGTTAGTTGCTTCTTCAATCGCGTCATCAGTTTGATTTGATTTGTCACTGATCTGTCCGCGCGCTTCGATTTGAGTAATGAAGGGGTGCGACGCGTCGATCCTGCTGGACGGGCCCAACACGGAGAAGACGGCGCTGCAGAACAACGGCCTCTTCGGCTACGACTTGATCGACGACATCAAGACGACGCTCGAGAATGCGTGCCCCGGCGTTGTCTCCTGCGCCGATATCATCGTCGCCGCAACAAGGGATGCCGTTGGCATGGTGAGTCGCCCATTTTGCATTTATGCTACGAGCTGTGAGTAAAGCAATGACGATTGGTTTTCTTTTTGAGGAATAACAATGTCCAACAATGACTTCATTTGCTCCCTGGCATTTGCCTTTCTTTTCAATTTGCTCTCTTGTCAATCTCATTATTTGCGGATGTTGCTTTTGCTAAGAGGAAGACAATGACTGTAGTCTAAACCATTAGGCTATATATATCACATTACAATTTGTATTGTTGATGTTTGACTTCTATTTCAAAGAGTGATCTCTGAACAAATGATCAATGCATACTCTAATTAATTAATCTATGTGTGCAACAAGTACAGTGCGGAGGGCCGACCTACCAAGTGCAACTGGGAAGAAGGGACGGCATGGTGTCACAAGCGTCCATGGCGAGCATTCTGCCAGGCCCCAACGTCGACATCCCCACCGCCATTGATCTATTCTCCAAGAAGGGCCTCAACAGCTTCGACATGGCCATCCTGATGGGTACGCCGCCGCCTACGCTATGCTCTCATTTCTTAATAAATCCGACGACCTAAAAAATTAGCAAAAAACCGCTACTGGTTTTACTAGCCATTTATAGTGCTGCTGAAAGTTTTACCATGACCCATGTGTCCTCTTCTACATCATCAAGACTGTGGTTTTACTAAGTTAGCCTCTTTTGACCTAGAGCACAGCTAAGCTTATTGATTCAATTCAATGTGCATAGATCAAGAGGCTCAACACATGGAATGTCACGTACACCGGTGTTGGCATACATAAAATAACAGTTTAGTATATTTAGATATGCGTTAGTTTATTGAGCTACTTGCAGGTCCTAACGTTATACTAGTAGTACGGACATATCATATTTATTACATTTCCCCCCCTTCCATTGTACCATCATGATGATCAGCCAGATTCGTATTTATATATGCGCTAAATCGATCAGGTCGATAGATGGAGATTTCAGACTGTAACACATTGGTAAGTGGCCTGGAAGAGTAAGAACTAAGCACCACACGCTAGTAATTAAGAATCACGACCAACACAACCTACTAGGCAGTAGGCACAATGCAACTATAGCTAGCAGCTAATAATAATAAAAAAATGGTGATCCATATATTCTTGTTTTTTCCCTTACAGGCGCGCACACGGTTGGGGTGACACACTGCTCGGTGATCCACAACCGGCTGTACAACTTCAACGGAACGGGGTTGCCGGACCCGGCCATGGACCCGCTGTACGTTTGGATCCTGTCGACGTTCGCCTGCCCCCAGGGCCAGGCCTTCGACAACATCGTCTACCTCGACGACCCCTCCAGCATCCTCCTCGTCGACAAGAGCTACTACGCGCAGATCATGAAGCGCCACGGCGTGCTCTCCGTGGACCAGGCGCTGGGCGACCACAGCTCCACCGCGTGGATGGTCAACTTCCTGGCCACCACCGACTTCTTCCCCTCCATGTTCAGCTACGCGCTGAACAAGCTGTCCGCGCTCGACGTCCTGACCGGCAACGCTGGCGAGATCAGGAGAAACTGCCGGAGGACCAACTGATCGATCTGGCAGATGATCGGTATACACAAAACTAGGTTAATTACCAGCAGTAGTGGCTGGCTAGATAGACCGGCAGCTGCTGCAAGAAGCAGAGAAAGAAAGAGGCGAAGAGCATACATGATGGCTACCTACAAAACGATTGATGAGGCATTGTCAGTGATAGCATATGGTCTTATACCATAGTTAATTGAGTAAAGATTCAATTTACTGGAGTAGTACAAGGATCAGTTTTTTCTTCTTGTGTGTACTTTGATTCTTTTGTACGTGGCTCGTATAAAAATAAACGTTCCATGCATAATGTAATAGTACACTAGCTAGCATGTCTCCCCCCCCCCCCCCCCCCCCCCCAACCCCAGAAGAGGGCATTATACACAGCACACTAGTTTATATTAGGATCTTCAAACGATAAATATTTGCTGTTCCAATAAAAGGAGAAATTGATTTTTCTAGTGCTGCAATAAAAAGAAAAGAATGTAAACGCAAAGGTTTCAGCAGGCTTTCTCCCACCAGTTTCTTGTAAAGAGTTATTCAGATGCGAGCTTAATTAAGGCACAGCAGTTGGGTCAAATGAGCACCTTGGAGAGAGCGTCAGCCAGCCTATGACAAAGCAGGGTAGAGTGCATCCCGAGAGGCCTTTGCCCCCTCTCCGGGATGCCGACGGGCTCCTGTTTCGTGCAGCTCTCTGCGAGCTCTGGAATCTTCCGCCTCACGGAAGATCAGGCCAGTTTCTTATTATTCCAAGTCGCCTTGAACCAGCCGCCGCCCGCGGCATGGCATCCTGCTACAGTGGCGGCAGCAGTAGTATTCCCTCCGCTTCTGCCAAGACAGTTGGATACGCTAATACCTAACATGCGGTATTGATCTTGCCCTTTTTATTCTGCGTTGACCCCTTATTGGATTTTCAGTTCTTATTTAACGGTGTCTACTCAAATTTGGAGCCATATAGTAGTTCATTATATTCCGTTCAGGCCATAGCCAACTTCCAAAGAAATCTGCATGCAGCTACACTCACCGGCGACACTCAACTCTCAACCATTTAAAAGTGAGTCCATGTAAAAGTATCCTGATGTCCGTTAAAATGCACAAATGCAACTCTCGGGCCCAACTGATTCGGTTTGCTTATCTTATCCCTTGTCAAAGGCCAGCAAAAAAGAAAAAGAAAAATAGACCAACATAGGAGGAATTAGATGGCTTAGCTTTATACATCAAGAAGAAAATAGGCACCTGTTGACACCCAAAATCCATTCGAGCCAAAGTTAGAGCAAGGAATACAAAGGATGGCTTAACCCATGGTCATAAAGGAGGCAAATTGAAGAATGAAGCTCATCAAATGGGTCGCCCATGTCGAGACGATCGGAACAGACATATGCTTCACCTAATACGGAGCCCATATGAGAGAAATATGGTGTCCCAAAGATGCTAACATCTGGAATTCTAGGGATTGTTGGCGGAAATTTCCGTCCTATTGGTTGTAAATTTCCACTGTTTATCAGAAATTTTCATTAGAAATTGCAAATATCTGATAGAATTGGCAATCACTACAAAAAATCTGTTAATCCATGACGGTAAAATTTCATCATAGACCATTGGAAAACCGTCATAAAACAATATCTGTGACGATATCAAATTTCATCATGTATTAAGCGTCATAGATTACATCGCATGACGTTTTTAACAAAATCGTCATAGATTAACGTAATCCATGACCTCAAGCCCATAATCTGTGATGAAATTAAACGTCACGGATTTGATTGCCACATCACTCATAGTTGACATGGAGGATGATGTGGATGAGGACGTGTCTGATGACGTGGAGATGATATGGACAGCAGTGATGACATGGCAGAGGACGTGTTAGATTACATAGCAATTGATGACAAGGCTGCTGACTCGGATGATGATGTCACCACCACGGCTCATTTGTTAACAGGCCCAATTTAGAGTGGGCCATAGACTTGGGCCAAATATTTCTCAGCCCACCATTAATTTCCAGCTCACCAAATTCAGCACTATATACACAGCCCATATAAAAATTCAGCCCACCAGTTCATCCTATTTTCATGGATGTATAAGCTTGACATAAAAGTCTCGTAAGATTTTATGGAAATTGGAGTATACATTGTTCTCAAGATTGATAGATGTATTGCATTAGTTCATATAACTCAATTCAAACTTTGATATTTGAATACCTCATAATATTTTTAAACTCATATGTACCTCAAATTTGGACACAACCTTATATTTACCATAATATTAGAAAATATGAATTTACATTACCAATTTTTAAGCAAAAACATGTTTTTTATCCTCTACTTAAGTGTAAGAAAATAAGCTATATGAAAAAGATTCAAGAAATAACAATTAACATACGAAAATGCCATTAAATGAAAGATCCTGATTTTAGAAAAATTTAGAAAAAACAATCATCAAATTTGGAGAAATTTTAATTCCAGATTAAAAAGAGAAAGATGAATCATACATGTGTTCTTCATCTCACTCCACGTAGCTTAATGTGGTAAAAATAAGTTTCAATGCAGAAAGTTATCACAACTTGGTTGTTGTTGCGGTGGTAAGTCAGTTGCTCTTTTGATCTGGGGTCACACCTTCAAGTCCCCTATGCGCGCCATGTTTTTCATTTTCTGTCACGTTTCTATGCAAGCCAACCATAGGAAAGATATGTTTAACATGAGAAGATTGGCAAGGGTCATCGAGTTTAATATTAGTGATCATCGTGAAATTTGACTAAAGCTCAAAAAATTAGGGAGTTAGAGGGTCATGTTGCACAAACCATCAATGAAGAGGAAGAAGAGGAAACTAATAGGAATCATTGCTGGTTTGGTCGAACTAGAGATTTGACCATCTTTCCCTGGATCCAATCTGTCCTGTTCTTCTTTGTGCTGAGCCATTCGATGTTGTGCAATATTGTTGACGCTAAAATTTTGCAAGTATAATTTTGGTAAGTGAAAATAGAGGCGATGGAGAATCTTGGGAAGGTCGATGGCTCATTCGGCCCAAGATGCTAAAAGACCTGGTTGTCAGACCCGGGCCCACGGGACTGTGCACATAGCGTACATATCCTAGGATAAGGGATGGGACATGGCCCACGCCCTACATCTGTTGTAACTACTCGTACCATAGTAGAACTACTTGAATAGTTGTCACACCCGGTTTTAAGGACAAAACCGAATGCATAACTATATATATGCCAGGATCAAGTTTCATACATATAATGACTTCATCAGTGAATAACCAGCAACAGTATCACGAAAAGATAACTAAAAGAGTATAAAGATTATCAGAGTTATACAACTTATCCTAGAAACGAAGACTCCAAACTTCAAAGGCAATCGACCAGGGGTTGCGTAGGCCTAGAACTCAGCATCATCTTCAAAAGACTTCACATCAACTTTCTCTTCTAAGCAGCAATTATAACAAGCGTGAGTACACTTATGGTTGGTACTCAGCAAGTGTTGGGAATTATATGACATGAAGGCCAAAATCAAGGAAAGGCTGACTAGCTTACTGCAATATGCAATTTTAGTTGGTCAAGTTTTATTAGCACCTGATTACTAAGGTTTAAGTTCATACCAAAACCTACATTAAAAGAAATAGAACAGGTACAACAAAAACATAACCATAACCATAAATATGGTCCACGATTTAATTCATCTTCAAGTTCATTAATCATGTGAGGGTCCAAGCCGCTCTAAACCGTTAGCACGGCTGATATATCAGTTTTCACTCTGCAGAGGTTGTACACTTTACCCACAATTCGTGTCTCCCGATTTGCCCGAGGTAGCTAGCCTCTTAAACACTTCCAAGGTGAGTGGCAAGAGATTCACTATGAGGCCTTTACAAAGATTCCCTAACTTGCAACGATTCGCTAAGGTTTCAGGCCGCAGTGGTCATAACCCTTCCAAGTGAGGTGGTACCTTAGCCAAGGATCATAAACAAAGCCTCCAAGAGGACCGGGCTATACTCCATCAACGCACTCCCCTCTTGCCCTTTTGGTAAGATCATCACAACCTAAAGTTTCTAATCAATTAGCCAAGACCAGAGCCATATAGTATTGTGGTTGCACTGTTTTTCTGGGTGGTTCTCCATGTTCCAATTAAAGCATATGATGTTGTGATTAACAACACAAAGAGCATGAACATGGATAAAATAGGCGTAGCATCATCATTGTTATCATCATGGTTATATATTATTCCCAAACCAGAACCAGTTATAGCAATTAAGCAAAAGCTACCCAACAAGAAGATAAAACCCAAGTTGACAAGGAATGACCATAAAGATTAGGCATATCCTTAATTAAAATCCATCAAAATTAGGACACATGCATGCATATAGACAAGTTGTATTTATTGTAATTATTAGGATAAAAGAATGATCAAGAAAACCCTTGCCTTTCTTCTAGAGAATAGCTGCTTAGTGTCTTCAACTCTTGTTCTTAAAACTCTTAATCTTCAAAACTCTTCGATCGCACTCCTTCTAACGTCACACAAGCATCAGGCCCAAGCAAAACAACAAACAAATAAACAAGAATAACTAAGAACAGATACACCAACAAAAGGAAAGCTTAAAAAGAGCGTACTAAAGGATAGGGCTCGTTGCTACGGTCAAGAGAGCGCAAGAAACGCGAAAAACGGAGGTACGGTCGAAAAGAAACAGCTATCGAGAGATTTATGTTACAAAAGAGAACAAAGAAACTATAAGCTTCATTTATTTTAATTGGAAAACAAATGTGAAGGATATTTAAAAGAAATATCCAGATTATAATTAACTTAAATTATATTTGAATTTGTAAAGACGATAGAACTTAGTCAAATTTTATTTGTGATTGTCTATGTATAAACTACACTAATTAAACAATTAATTAGCAAAGAAGACTTGTGAGAATATCTAAACGTGTAACTTTATGATTTGTGTTGAAATAACAAATTATAATTAAAACACATTTATGTTGGCATTAATGAAGTTACATTAATTATGAAAACCGGAGTATAGATCTAATTTGATTTTATTTAGAAAAACTAGACGAGAGGATATTAATACAATTAAATGTATATTTAATTTTAAAATAGGAACTATGGTACAACAACACTACTAAACGATAGCTTAGGGTTTTAGAGGACTAACGCAACAAGAACGGATCACAACGGATCTAAAACGAGGAAACTAAACATGAAACAAGGTTACAAGGACCTACTCGCGATTAACTATAGATTTCAGGGGCTAGCAGGGAAGATTTGCAAGACACAGAAACAATGCTCACAAATAAATCAAAAGTTTAGGGTTAAATCTGTAAAACATCAGGTTGGGTCAGGGATGAACAGATCTAAACTTACAGGGGTTTTCTGCAGATTTTGCAAGACATAAGTAAGAACTTGAAAATTACATGTTTCTTCAGGGACCAATCTGCAAAAACTCAGGAATAGCATCTACGGAGGACCTGCGGTACTGTAGCACGAAATCCCGGTGATTTAGGGCACGATAGGCTTTGGGAAGCGGGGGAAAAGAAAGAGGAGATCGAGGGTGTTCCGTTTTGTGTCTTACCGGAGGCGGGGATTCACCGTGGCAGCTGGATTTCGACCGGGAAGAAGCGGCGGCGCACTGCACCGGGGCGGTGGCGCTTGTGTTCGTGGCGAGGAGGCCTGGGCGGTGCAGGAGGGAGGGTGGCGCGGCTGCAGGGGCGTGCAGGGCCAAGGCGCGCAGGGGGCCAAGGGCGGCAACGCTCTCGCGCGGCAGAGAAGGGGTGACGCATGGAGTCGAGCAGATGGGGTCGCAGCAACTGGGTGGTGCCGCACGACAGGAGGGGCGCAGCATCAGCGGCTGTGCAGGAGAAACATATAGGGATGGGCTCGTCTCCCAGATTTTTATAGGGCTAGCGCCCTGGCTCAGCGTGGCACACACGCCAAGGAGGCGGCGACGCGGTGCAGCACCCAGACTCGATCAAGTCTGGCTGGTGGAGGGTGCGGGGCTGAGGGTTTAGCGAGGAAGGACGAGGCGGCGCAACAGTAGGGAACGTAGGGGCTCAGCGCTCGGAACCCTAGCTTGGCATGTTGCGCACGCCCAGAACGGCGGCACATCGGGTTGGGACTCGTTCTTGAGTCCAGATTGCCAATGGGAGAAATGAGATTCGGCTGACCAGCGGGCCCCACAAGTTAGCGAGCAAAGAGAGGAAGGAAGAGGTAAAGGAGAGAGGAAACGAGAGTGGCCGAGCGAGTTCGGTTATGGGCCAAAATAAATTTGGGTGAGGGCCGAATATGAAAACAGGTCGACTAAGAAAACAGAGGCACGGGCTTGCGAGCAGGATAGACCGGACGAGTGGTACTGCGCCGATCAGGAGAACAGACTGGAAAGAGAAAGAAGGGAGAGAACGGTCCAGCGGGCTGCACCTTTTCATATGGTGCGAACGGTCGGGTTTGCATGATGCATACATCGAGGATAGCAGCGTGAGTCGTTTAGTCTCGAATGAAGTCCAAAACGAGCACACGGTGAAATGCTACCTCGGCCTGCAGGTGGCATACAGGCATTTGATGAGGTTGGACATGAATGGCCGGATCAAATTCGGTCAACGGATCCTAGCATGCACACACAGGAAAGCCGAGCTTGGCACAGAAGGGCTATTGCAGGGAAGGAAGGGAAATAAGGTGGATGACAGGTGGGACTAGTAACATCGGAGGAAGAGGAAAACTTAGGGCGCTCGGTTGGGCCGAGGTTGATGCAGGCCGATGCACAGAATTTAGGTCATGAGAGAAGGGTAAAGGGAGAGGCAAAAAGGTTGGGCTGCTGAGAAAGATTGGGTTGAGTCTAGGATTTCAGAGCGATGATGCTAGTTGCTGGAGCTGACGGTGAATATAACGAAGCATCATCGGGATAGCACTGAAAACGAGCCACGAAGCATTTTTTTCGAGCGTGAGTTGATCAGGGAGAAAGATTAGAAGATGGGGAATCGCGATAGGGCATCTTAGGATGATGGAGAGGGAAATTGAAAAAGGATGGACAGAGAAGAAACGGCTCAGTTCGACTAGATGAGATATTGAACTTGGGAAGGAAGTCTTCTTTTTTTATGACGGAACTCGAAAGACGGCGAGATTAGAGTGGTGGCCGAGCTCAACAGCACGGTTCTACGGTCTTGGGGCGAATTGGACCAAAAATGAATTAAGTCCAGCTCGAGATGAAAACAAAAAGAATTTATTTTCCAAAACATATTTTAAGACTTAAAATAAATCTAGAAAATTCTAGATAGATATTTTAAACCACAAAAAATATATCCTGAGGATCCCAAAAATTTCGGGGAAAACCCTAGGACACGACGAGTCCAAATAAAATACTTGGATCTGCTAAAAAACATTTTAGAGCTATCCAATGAATGGATTTAGCTATAGGAAAATGAGAATATTTGCCAGAAAAATTCTTGAAAACTCTAAAGATGGATGAACACATTCTAAAAGATATTCACATCCTAAAATAAAATATTTTAGGGTGTGACAACAGTAGTAGAACTAGTTGGAATAGAAGGAAACTACCCGAAAAGTACTCGGGTAGGACTCTTGGGCTCGTATCCGACTAGGACTTCCCATATCCCCTCAAACTATATAAGGACGGGCAGGGACCCCCTCCAAACAACAGATCACCCCCATCAACACTTAAGGCAATACAAACTGACGTAGGGTATTACGCTCTTGGTGGCCCGAACCTATCTAAACTTTGTGTTCCTTGCACCTTCGAGTTCCTTATCTCGGCGACACCCTACCTACAAACTCACCACCTCGGAGGTATCCCTCGTTGGGCGTGGCGGTAAAACACTGACAGCTGGCGCGCCAGGTAGGGGTGTTCATCGAGCATCCACCGGAGAATTCAATGGCATCTTTCAGCTTCACCAGCACCGTGCTCGATGAGGGCACAACTTTCACCTTCGGCTCCTGGATCTGCGTCGCCAACGGCTCGGGTGGCTTCAACAGCCACCTAGCCGACTCTAGGAAGCCAGAGGCCTTTGCAGCAACTCAAAGCAGCAACCTCGATGAGTTCATCGACAACCTCGACGAGTTGCTGCTCCCCGATCTTGCCGGGGAGATTGAGAGGATGTCCGTTTTTGATGCGACTTCAACTCGCGTTGCACCAGGACTACTCGAATCGGATTCAAACCAATCTGAGGAGGCTACACAGTCCATGTCCCTCCCCGACTTGGAGGAGCACTTGGTTCGTCTTCTCAAGCTCGGAGACGAGGGAGCCACTGCCTGTCGGACGCCCCCTATTTTCGACAACTACTCGGACTCAGATGCAAAGTATTCGTCGACTAGTACTACACCTTCAAGTCAGAGCCGAGGAGGACTCGAGGGCGAGGGAGCCACCGCTTGTCGAGAGGCCCCTGTTCTCGACAACCACTCGCAACCTGATAACCACCCCGAATCCTTTTCGAGTAGTCACCAGGGTTTGACCATAACGTCTACGCCGCAAGGCCGTTTCGTGTACTAGAGGGCTTAGAGCCCTCTGAACTACTCGAGTACGACTCCCACCTTGTGGCTTTCACGTAGGAACTGCCCTTCTAGGAGGGCAAATCCCTCTCTCCCATCTCGGAAGAGGGAGAGGGCAGCACAGAGCTAGTGGAGTACAGCCATACGGCTGAGAACTCACCGGATCGTCAAGTCTAGATGGCTTCCCTTCGCAATGCCATATCAGAGGAACGACAATCGCCAGCGACCAGGACAATCCAATCGGCCATGGCAATCCCCAAGGCTAGCAGTCCGCGCGTGGCAACGTCAAACAAGAGCTGCAACAATCCAGTCGCCCACCTCATAACCGGCGCGATGCAAGGCCTCAAGGCGAAGCTCCACTCGAGGCCAGCCTCCAGGATGCTCCCACGATTGATCTAAGGCAAAAGATCAATGATGGCCGCGATGCGCGGCGCATCATCGAGGCAAGGAGAAGGGACCGACTTGACAGATACCACGACGATGATGATAGTGATCGCTTCCCTGTTTTCACCTCCAACATCACCGAGAAATCCTACCCCAAGAATTTTAAACCAATCGGGATCCACAACTATGATGGCAAGCAAGACCCGCGCCAATGGATTTGATGCTACTCCGTTGCCATCGAGGTCTTAGGGGGATCCACCTCCACCAAGGCACTATACTTCCCCGTAGCCTTGGAATCCGCACCCCTCATTTGGCTTGAAAGCCTTAAACCAAACTCCATCGACTCCTAGGAGGACCTCAAGCGGGCCTTCATCGACAACTTCAAGGGATCCATGATCCGAGCAGGTACTCGCCATGATCTGTCCCAGGTCAAGCAGGATCTGAACGAGACCCTGAGGTCCTACATCCGGCGTTTCTTCGAGATGCGAGCCACCATCGCCAACATTACCGATCAGGACGTCATCCGCTGTTTCTAGAACGACCTCTTCTCGAAGCACACGTACCACAACTTCGGACGCAACCGCCCGACTACTGCCGTGGAACTGCACGACATGATGGCACGGTGGGCTGATCAGGAGGACGAGGAAAACGATCGCTTCCCCAAGCGCAACAACGACAAACAGGACAACGACAACAACCACTTCAACAAGGGCCAGCGGAACAACTTGGGGAATCCTCGAAAGCGCAAGCCAGACCAAGAAGTCGTGGCTGTTAAGTGCAATCAGTGGGGCAAGAAGTCAGGAAGCAATCAAGCACAGTTTGAGAAAGTCCTGCAGAAACAATGACCGATGCACCTGAAGTCACGACATACGCTCTTCGAGTGCGTCAGCCTCCGCAAGTCACTCAATGCTCCACCCCTTCCTCAAGATGGAAAGCGAAAGGATCAGGAGGATGACGACGAGGGTGACAAGTCGGGGGCTCAAGATTTCCAAGACCCGAAGAATGCCGTCAACGTCATCTTCGGCGGAGACGGCGGCTTCTCCTCCAAGCGCGCGCAGAAGCTGAATAAAGCACCCCCATTTGCACAGGGACTAAATATGATACAAATACCAGTCCTAGGAAGGCTGGTACACACATTTATTACATCAGATGATTTAGTCTCGATACAAATCCCTCGGTAAAGGCCGAGTGATCCAAAGCCAAACAAGATACAACCAAATCAAATTAAAGGTGCCGGATACGACTACTATTATCCACATGCAGCACTAAGGGCTGCACGGCAGCGGAATCATCCTTAATAGCCCAACGCCACAGGAAAGTTGGGTGCAGACGCGACGAACTACTCAAAATCTTCACCGGCGATGAAGTCCGGATTTTCCTCTGTAATAGCAACAAGGGTGAGTACAAACGTACTCACCAAATCCAATCTCGCCCTACGGAGGGGAATAAAAGAATACATGCATATGGATAATTCAAGAAAAAGGTTGAGGTTTGCTTTGCATAAAGCCAGTTTTATACACATGCAGGGTTTATCTAGTAACTTGATTTTTGTAAAACAAGTTGTTGCCATAATGATGGTAATTATGAAAGAGCAGGGTGATCCTACACAAAAGATTCAAATTTTAACTGCTACTGGACACCCCGTCCACATCAGCAAACGGCACACGTGCCGGCATTTCCAAAATCCAACACGCTTTACTGACACCAAAGGAGTTTACCCCATTCCCAAAACTAGTCAAAGTGACCAAGCCGTAACTCTTCCAAGACCGTGGACACGACTATTCGAATAGATTTTAACTCTGCAGAGGTGTACACTTTACCCACAAGTAGGGTACCGCAACATGATCACCTTAGCGTCAACGCGGATCCATCAAAGCCATTACCCACCATAGCATCATCCTGATTAGTCATCGCAAGAGCAAACTAAGGGGTTCCTGACCTTCCAACGAGGCCTACAATCGGGCCACGAATAAGCCTGCACTTGCTTATGCCTACTCCTTAGCCTCTTGCTGCGCACCCGCCTACAGACGACTAACATGATAGCTAGTGGGATTTAGACTAAGCCCTTGCCACACACAAGGGTCGAGTGGTTGTACAATGAATTGGGTTAGGCAAGATGACACATCAACTCAGTCCTTAAACAAGACAAAGTGGATATCTTCCATATTCAGCCACAAAGACACGAGCCAAAATCCCAGGCATCCCACACAAGGAATCCTGATCCGCCCCATCTCCATGTAATCACCAACACCTTGTTGTTCATTAACACTTTCCAAAATCCCAACCCATGTTGTCGTTGTCAAGATTGGTGATCAAGACTTAGACTAGTAAATTTCTTTTATGCGCGTACGGCTTCGGATGGTTGCGCGGGTGACACGGAATTTAGACTGGTTCGGGCGTGAAGAAGCCCTACGTCCAGTATGGGGAGCTGCTCGTGTTACCCACGCGGGTTCTGTAGTAGGGGTTACAGAAAGGCGAGAGAGGGAACCGGTCCCAAGTCTCTAAGGTGTGCACAGAAGCACTAATGGGGGAAACGTGTTCTCCTTCGCCGGGAAGAAGAAGCCTGTGTGAGGGAGTGTGAGTGTCTAAAAATCCCTCTCCTATCTCTTGGGCCTGGCCTTCCCTTTATAGCTCCAGGGAGTCGACCAGGCATATGTGAGATGTGCGTGGGGTACACCGTGAGAGAAAGAACAGAGGGGGAGAGGAAACACGGAGTCCAAGAAGATTCGTGCTTTCCGAGCGCCGCGGCCATCTTCCGTCTCCTTGCTTCACCGGGCGGCCTGCGCTGGTCTGGTCGCCGTTCTCCTCGGGAGCCGGTTACGGCGGGCGTGCGTGATGATGGTGGTGGCTTCCGTCCCGTCGGGGCTGACTGCTGCCATGACTGTCCCTGTTATGCCGCAGGCGGTGTGAGCGGCGCGGTCGCCCTGTCCCTGTCGCCGGAATCGCGGGGTGCGAGGACGGGTAGGCGGAGCGCGGACGGTCAGGCGTGCCCCTGTGCCAGGCGACGTGGGTCATGATGGCCTGAAAGCGAATCAGAGAGGACTGAGCCGCTGTACCGCGCGCGGCGCGGTCGTGGGAGGGTAGGTGTGACGGGTCACGTCAGCGGCGCGGACGCCTTTCCGCACACCCGAGCCGTGGAGCATTTAAGACAAGGCTGCGCCCGAGTCTGATTTCCGTCCGGCGGGCCCACGTGAGTCCGACCCTAGGACCCTAGGTCGGGCGGGACGGACCCTCGTGGCGAGGGGTTGGGTGAGACGGACCCTCGTGGCGAGGGGTCGGGCGGGGCGGACCCTCGTGGCGAGGGGTCGGGCGAGGCGGAGCCCGCTTGCCTGGGGATCGGGAGCGTCCGACCACGAGGGACGGGGTCGGGCGAAGCGGAGCGCCGCCTCCTCATGTTGGGCTGGCGATGGTCGCCGTTGCCGCGGGTTAGTCCGGGCCTCCATAATTATTCCCCAAACAGTCATTAGATGACCGTTTACTTTTCTCCCTGACAGTAGCCCCCGAGCCTGTGGTGGAGCGGGGACGCTCCTCCAGAGGCTGTTAGCATTGTTCGTCGGGAGCCCTTGCCCGCCGTGTGGGCTGCTTGGTGATTGTTTCGACATGAGGGGAATCTCGCCGCTCCGGGGATCTCCCTCCGTATGGAGGCCTCATGTCGCGACCACCCGCGTGGTCACCGGTTGCGAATCTAGCCCCCGAGCTCCCGCTCGTTGTAGGAGACCGGTCGGAGGCCGGACCGACTTTTGTACGTTACCCCTCAAGCGTCCGTTCGTTGGGACGGAGGGGGTGAGCCGTGCCGCGTTATCCTTGTTGGACGAACCGCGATGCTCGTTTTGAGTTGCAATCGGGTCAATTCGAGTGGGGTCCCGGTCCCCGTTCGGGGGGGTCCGGCCTGGGCCAAGCTGGTGGCGTACCCCAGATTCCGGTCGGCCAGTTCATATAGTTCCCGAGCCCGTTCGATGGGACCCGGTGGCTCGTTGCCTTTCGTTGGGGAAAAACCATGAACTTTGATGCCGGCCGGACTCGAATGTGAGGTCGGGATGCCCTGAGCAGTCGGGTGCCCGGGTGATGGCCGCTAACGGACCCGTCCCTTCTCACCCCTCGCTCAGGGTTATCCTGGGGCGGCTGTCGAACCCACTGTGGGCCAGCCTTCGAACCCCTGGATCGTATCGGGCCGTAGGGACTTTTTCAGTCCCGTGTCCCTTCTTACCTCTCCGTCGCGCCTGGGGCCGAGTGCGGAGGGGATCGCGCGCGCATACCTCTCGGAAGGCGAAGTGGCGGTAGGTGCCGACCCGCGAAACGAGGGGGCGTAAACGTTTCCCGCAGGGTCGCACGCATGGAAGACGAAGTGGCAGTAGGTGCCGACCCGCGAAGCGAGGGGGAGGAGACATTTCCTGCAGAGTCGTGCGCACGTCTTCCGAGAAAGGAGGGTAACGGGCGTGGTGAGGTGTACCTGACGCCGCATTAACTGCGACGGGCGCGTCCGTTCCGCTCCACGCGTCGCCCTATAAGACGGGGGGCCGCCTCGCCGGTTCCGCCCACCTTCTGCTGAGCCTTTCGCCTTCCTCTTTGCCTTTTGGTTTGCTGCGCCGGCCGTTTGCCTTCTTCTTCCCCAGCGCTCCGGCCTTCTTCCCCCTCCACCGGCAAGCTTTCCCCCATCGCGCAATGGCGACCTGGGAGCGTTCCAGCTTCGGGACCTCGCGTGCTGAGGGCCTCGTGAAGAAGGGCCTCCTTTGCAACAGGACTGAGCGATATGAGTGGCTATTCCCCGACTCGGAGGAGGCGCCGGCCCCGCCCAACGGGTACATCGTCTCGTTCGCCCACTTCCACGAGCGGGGGTTCGCGGCGCCGCCGAGCCTCTTCTTCCGCGGGCTGCTGCACTACTACGGGCTGGAGCTACAGCACCTCAACCCCAACGGGATCCAGCACATCGCGGCATTCGTCGCGCTGTGCGAAGGATTCCTGGGCATCGAGCCCAATTTCTCGCTGTGGAAGTATTTTTTCACAGTGAGTCTGTACTAGAAGGCCGAGAAGCGGAGCGGCCAGCCGCAGGCGACCCCGGTGGCGATTGGATGCGCCGGGATCCATCTTCGCCAATCCCGTGCCAGGGAATATATGGCGATGAAGACTGCGGCATCCCACAAGGGGTGGCATCAGCAGTGGTTCTACGTGAAGAACTACTCCGAATCCCCCTTGCCGGAGTTCACCGGCCGCGTCTTCGAGGCGGCGCCGGAGGTGTGGGCGTACGGCCTAGTGGAGAAGGAGAAGAAGCGAATCTCCAGCCTTCTCCGCGCCATCGAGTACCTGAAGACGAAGGGGCTCACTGGAGCCGGAGTCATCGGGGCGTACCACTCTCGGAGGGTGGCGCCGCTGATGCTTCGCGTCCGCCCGCTCGCCGAGATGGTTCCTGACGCTCCAACCGCGGGGACCGTCCTTGCGACGGGCGTGCTCCCGACCTCCGAGATTCGCCAGCGCATCCGGGAGGCGCTGGAGGATAAGGATGTCGTCTTCCCGGTGCCCGGCCACCCTCCGATGCGGCCGGACAGGGGCTTTGTTGATCTGGTAAGTGTTCCGTGCGCCCATTGCTTCTCCTCGCGTCCCTTGACTCATCATTCCGACTCAGAGCCTTGCGCTTGCAGGGCCAACTGATGAACGTCGTCGGCGCGCGCCCGCCCGTCCCCGAGGACGCGAAGCAGCGGTTGCGGAATCGCCTCTTTGCTGAAAAGCAAAAGAAACGCAAGGACGAGAAGGAGGCGAAGAAGCAGAAAAGGCTCGCCAAGGAGTTCCAGCAGCGGCAGAAAGGTCCGGTCCTCTCGGACGATGACGACGACGACGACGATGATGATGACGATGATGATGACGACGACGAGGAGGAAGAGGAGGAGGATGAGGAAGAGGAGGAGCGCGTCCCGATCCCTTAGCCGGGCGTGCTAGTTATCCGGGAGCGGCGCTCCAAGGCGGCCGCGAGGGACGGCTCGGGCGGCCCATCCACCCGGGGACCGACCCCCCAAGGCCCCGAGGCCGCGCCTCAAGGGTCGGCGCGGGGTGTGCCTCAGGAGTCGGGAGGGCCGACCCCTGCTCCGTCTGCCCGAGGCCCGCCTCCACAGGGCTCTGAGGCCGTGCCTCGCGGGTCGGCGCGGGACGCGCCCCAGGAGTCGAGGGGGACGACCCCCGCCGCTCTGCCCCTGGCCCAGGAGCAGAGCAGCAGCGGCAAGCGGTCATTGCCGGATGCCCCGGGGTCGGCCTCGGGCTCAGAGGCGAAACGCGCCCGCCGGCCTAGCGCCCGCAGAAGGTAAGTTGAAAAGTCCTTGTCCGCCTGTTTCCCTTTCCTTTATCAAGTTGCTTTTGTTGACGTCACATGTTGTCCTGCAGCGTCCCTTCCCCGACCCGTGCTCCGCTGGTGGCGGCGAAGAAAACGCTGCGGGCGCCGTCCACCTCCGTGGGGCGGACCGCGGCCCCGTCGGCGGCGAGAGGTGATGCCAGCGGGAAGACCGCGGAGGCTGCCGTCGGGGTGGTTTCCACGACGGCGGGTCCCGCGGAGCGGGGGATCATTCCGGCGGGCCCTCAGATCGAGGAGGTAATCAACCTCGATGACGAGGGGGAGGAGGAGCGCGCCGCTCCGGCGGTGGCGACGGGAATGGAGGAGTCCGTCCCTGCGGCTGCGACGGGTACGGCGGCGGAGGCATCGGCGGTGGCGCCGCACGTATCCGCCCGGGACGCCGCGGCGGGGGCGACGGTGGCGGCAGAGGTGGAGGTGCCTGCCCCGGCGGCCGTGGCGGGGGGAGAGGCGGTCGCCCCGGTGGTTGCGGCGGAGATCGCGGCGACCTTGGCAGGGGCGGCGGTGCACGCGACGGAGCCGCCGTCGAGGCCAGCGGAAACCGTGGTGGCCGTGCCCGCCCTTGCAGCGGCTCCGGGGCCCGCGGAGCCGGGGCCCCTACCCTCGCTGGGCGACGCCGAGGAATGGGAGAAGTGGCGGGCCATGCAGGATGCGCTCGACAGCGCTCGCGCAGCTCTGGACGGTGTCATTGCTCCCGTCGGTCAGGTATGACATTCCTTGCGGCGACCGTTCCCTTCTTTGCCGTTCTAGCGTTGATTGTGGGTTGTTCTTGCAGGCCCTCCAGGAGTGTAGCCGAGGGAAGTCCAATCTCCTTCGGCTTGGGCAGGAGCGTCTCTCCGCGGAGGAGCAGCGGTCCAAGGAGCTGGCCGCGCAGGTCGCCGCCGCTGAGCAGGTCATCGATGACCTGCGGGGGCGCGAGCAGGCGGCGAAGGACGGTTTCCAGGCCACCGTCGAGGAGGCCCGTTCTGCCCGCGCGGACCTCAAGGCCGTTGTCGACAAGGCCCAGCTCGATGCCGCGGAGCTCCTTCGGCTGAAGGACGAGCATGAGGCGGTGAAGAAGGAGCGTGAGGCGGCGAAGAAAGAGCGCGAGGCCTTTCGGAAGACCGTCGAGCGTATCCGCCAGGAGCGACAGCAGGCCTGGCAGGACCGGGATCTTGAGGCGACCCGGAGGGTCGAGGCCGAGAAGATGGTGGCCACCCTCGGGACTGAGGTTGGTCAGCTTCAGACCGCTGCGACCGCGTTGAAGGCGCAGTCCGAGGGTAAGGCTCTTCCCATCCTCCTCCCTTTGCGGTGTTGGTGGGGCTTCTGACCCGGCGTGTTTTTTCGCACAGGTCTCGCGGGCGAGGTCGTCCAGCTGAAGGGGGCTCTTGACGCGGAGCGCGCGGAGCACGACAGCCTGCGGGACGCGGTCCGCGTTGTCTGCACTGGCCTCGGCGTGGTCCAGGCTGAAGGGACGAGCTCGCTGGCGGCTCGTGTCCTCGGAGTGTACCGGCGGACCCGCGAGATTGCTCGTGAGGCGCTTCGCATCGGCGTGAGGCGGGCTTTCGGGGTCTTCGGGTCCCATTACACCAGCCTTGATTATGACCTGATGAACGAAGGGTACGCCCTCGGGTACACCGAGGCTGAGCTGGACGAGATCCATGCGTCGGTGCTCGGCCCGGCAGATGCCTTGGCGGTGCAGCTGGAGGAGGAGGCCGTCCCACCGGAGGAGCCTTGAACGGTCCAGCTGGGTCGGGTTCAGATACCCGGCCATGTAAATGTGTTAGTGTTTTTTGGACTCGCTTTTGTAATGGCCGCGAGGGTCGTTTTTGCAATTTATAAACGTTCAGTTCCGATCCCCTTCCTCATCCTTTTGGGTCTAGAAAGGTTACAATACGGGTCGGATGCGTAAGTAAGCGCTGATGGGCGATAGTACCGTAGCCGCTGGGGCATGGGTTTTCTCGCAGTCCGATCAATCTTGCCTGGGCATCGTTTGCGCACTCTCTCCATTTCATGCTCAAACGTCTAGGAAGGGGGGGGGGGGCGGATCGGAGAAAAGTTGTTTTGGGAGGACCTCGGGTGACTTGGGCCAGAGCCCCTGATAGCCCCCCGAGGGATATGCGACCCTGAGGCATGGTCAGGTTTGGATATCCCTGAGCCGCAACGAGACTCAAAAAAGGTCTCAAACCTGCTTTTCCCCGTGAACCAGAAATTTGCAAGGATGCGTGTATTTAAACTTGGAAACAGAATTTAAGGGTAGAAGCGTCTTAGCTGTTCTATGTTCCAAGCGTTGCTGAAGATCTGCCCGTCAGGGGTTGCCAGCTTGTACGTGCCTGGACGCAGTACTTGGGCGATGATGAAAGGTCCTTCCCACGGAGGGGTCAGCTTGTGCCGACCCCTGTTGTCCTGGATGAGGCGGAGTACCAGGTCCCCGACGTTGAAGGCTCGGCCTTGCACCTTGCGGCTGTGGTGTCGTCGCAGGGCCTGTTGGTACTTGGCTGAGTGTAACAGGGCCACATCGCGTGCCTCGTCGAGCTGGTCTTGCGCGTCCTCGAGCGATGTCTGGTTTCCCTGTTCGTCGTATGCCCTGACCCTCGGTGATCCGTACTCTAGGTCCGTGGGGCGGATTGCCTCGGATCCGTAGACCATGAAGAACGGGGTGAAGCCAGTTGCCCTGCTGGCGTTTTGCCCGCGTCGCCGGGATGCGGAGCTCTCCGCCTGCTGAACAGCGGCGCACTCGAGCAGGTCGCGTACCTCTTGATGCGCCTGGCGCTCCTCGGGTGTCTCCGGTGCCGGGAGCCGTCGAAGCAGGGCCGCCGCTGCGGCGATGTTTTGGCTGGCGCGGGCGAAGAGCTGGGGGCGATCCTCGTCAGCGCAGATGCGCTGCTGGACGTCGCGCGCTCGCTGTCGCGCCCCGCCCTCGTGGCGGAGGTGCTCGCCCTCCCGGAGGGGTGCCGCGCGCGCCTCCGGCTGTCGTGGCCGCTCTGGTGCCCGGGCAAGGGCTCCCGTGGTGGCCGCGGCGCGTGGCGGGGGAGTTCGTTGCCTCCTCCCGGCGCCATCGCCGTTGGGCCCCTCGGAGTGCGCGTCGGCCATGAAGCACTCACGCGAGGGGTGGTGACTCCTGCTACTGGAGCCCGCATCGGAGATCATCCTCGCCGCGCCCGCGAGCTCGTCGCTCGCGTGCGGCGTGTCCATGGGTCGCGTCAGGGCACGACCGCAGGCAGTCACGGCGCTGCGCAGCCCGAAAAGCCGTTCCGTCGAAGGAGGCCCTCCGGCGCGCGTCCGGCCACCCGTCACCACCCTGGCGGCGGAGCCAGAGGCGATGAGGCGAGTGGGTGAAGCAAGGAGAGGGATAAGGTTGATCCCCTCTCCGGTGGCGAGGAAGTCCAGGCTCCCAAAGCGGACCAGGGAGCCCGGGGCGAAACTGGCGTCGTGGCCGGCCATCTGAAGCCGGTGATGTACGCGCAAAGGTCCCCTACCTGGCGCGCCAACTGTCGTTGTCAAGATTGGTGATCAAGACTTAGACTAGTAAATTTCTTTTATGCGCGTACGGCTTCGGATGGTTGCGCGGGTGACACGAAATTTAGACTGGTTCGGGCGTGAAGAAGCCCTACGTCCAGTATGGGGAGCTGCTCGTGTTACCCACGCGGGTTCTGTAGTAGGGGTTACAGAAAGGCGAGAGAGGGAACCGGTCCCAAGTCTCTAAGGTGTGCACAGAAGCACTAATGGGGGAAACGTGTTCTCCTTCGCCGGGAAGAAGAAGCCTGTGTGAGGGAGTGTGAGTGTCTAAAAATCCCTCTCCTATCTCTTGGGCCTGGCCTTCCCTTTATAGCTCCAGGGAGTCGACCAGGCATATGTGAGATGTGCGTGGGGTACACCGTGAGAGAAAGAACAGAGGGGGAGAGGAAACACGGAGTCCAAGAAGATTCGTGCTTTCCGAGCGCCGCGGCCATCTTCCGTCTCCTTGCTTCACCGGGCGGCCTGCGCTGGTCTGGTCGCCGTTCTCCTCGGGAGCCGGTTACGGCGGGCGTGCGTGATGATGGCGGTGGCTTCCGTCCCGTTGGGGTTGACGGCTGCCACGACTGTCCCTATTATGCCGCAAGCGGCATGAGCGGCGCGGTCGCCCTGTCCCTGTCGCCGGAATCGCGGGGTGCGAGGACGGGTAGGCGGAGCGCGGACGGTCAGGCGTGCCCCTGTGCCAGGCGACGTGGGTCATGATGGCCTGACAGCGAATCAGAGAGGACTGAGCCGCTGTACCGCGCGCGGCGCGGTCGTGGGCGGGTAGGTGTGACGGGTCACGTCAGCGGCGCGGACGCCTTTCCGCACACCCGAGCCGTGGAGCATTTAAGACAAGGCTACGCCCGAGTCTGATTTCCGTTCGGCGGGCCCACGTGAGTCCAACCCTAGGACCCTGGGTCGGGCGGGACGGACCCTCGTGGCGAGGGGTCGGGCGAGACAGACCCTCGTGGCGAGGGGTCAGGCGGGGCGGACCCTCGTGGCGAGGGGTCGGGCGAGGCGGAGCCCTGGGGATCGGGAGCGTCCGACCACGAGGGACAGGGTCGGGCGAAGCGGAGCACCGCCTCCTCGTGTTGGGCTGGCGATGGTCGCCGTTGCCGCGGGTCAGTCCGGGCCTCCATAATTATTCCCCAAACAGTCATTAGATGACCGTTTACTTTTTCCCCTGACACATGTGTATACCAACAACACACTCAACACATTTTATTTTTGAAAACCAATTGCATTTGTAAAATGGGTAGTAAAAATGTCGAATAACAGATCCTAAGTATTTAGCTATTATCAAGGTGATCGCATAAACAGAGCGCATCATATCTAGCGATAAATCCTAGGTTATGTATCATCAGCGATGTAATGTCAAATAAGGGGTGGCTCTCCAACTGGGTTTATAACTAAACCAAGCAGTAAAATAATTCAAGCATATATTTATATATAACTGGATGCAAGAAGTATTAAGCTTCTACGGGTTGTGTTTGAAAACTGGGATAAATATGATCAAAAGGGAATGTGTTGGACTTGCCATCTTCAAAGCCTTCGGGCAGCTCCTGCTCGCGGTACGGGGCTTCTGGCTCCGGCTCGCGATACTGTCCTTTGTACTCCGGTTCGCGGGGCTAACTTCCAAACTCGTTCTCTTCCTCGATTGCTCCGTCGGCTACGGCGATTACGGCGCAACGACACACAAGCACAAACAAGCACAAGACAAAATAAAATGTGCTCAAATGGAGATAAAAGTAGGAGGAATTTCATAGGAATTTAGAAAAAATAATCAATTCATTCGGAGCTTGGATAGGTGAGATATAGCTTTGTAATGGTTGGCTAGTAATTAAATGCCGAAAATTAAGATGACATAATTTTGGACAAGGGTACGTGTCTGTTAGCTGGGCTATTGCGTGCGGTGTACCTGAGCTGCTGGTTTGGGCTTTGCCGCTAAATAATTGGGCTGGTGTTTTAGCTTGTTTATATGGACTGCCTGGACTAAACAAAACAGAGATGGGAGGGTCACGGGACGGGGGGCAGGAGTAGCGCCGCCAGTACCCACGGTGACAGCTCACCGGAGCTTCGCCGGAATCGAGCTATAGTTCACCGTTTCCAAATCTGAGAGCATGGGGAGAAAGAGGAGGGTGAGGGGGTTTTGTTTCGGTGACTCCGGGCATGGGGGAGGGGGTGGAAGGTGGTCCGCCCCGAGCAGCCATTGCTGCGGCCATGAGAGCTCGTACGGAGCTCGCTGGTGACCGAGAAAGGAATGGCCGCGGGTTGGGGATGGTAGAGTAAGGTCTGGAGGTGCTCACCGTGGAGCCAACCGAACTGAGGTGGCCGGACGCCGGAGATCGACGAGGCGGCTCTTTTCTATGCGGGAACAGAGAAGGGGGGGAATTGGAGCGGGGAGGAAGAAGAGCGGTGGAGCTGGCGGCTCGGCGAGCTCAGTGGTGGCGAGGGAGTGCAGCTAGGGTGGCTTTTATAGGCGGGCAACGGCGAACTCGGCCGGTGGCTCAACCGGGCGCCTTCAATGCCGGCGACTGTGGCTGCGCGGCGACTTGCGGGCATCGCGGTGCCGGCAACGTTGAAAGCGCGAGCAACGAGGCGGCAAAGCCGGCGAGGACGGCTGCAGCGGCGTGGGTGAAGTGGGAACGCGGCGGTGGCCGGCACGGCGTGGTGCAGGCCGCAGCGTGCGGTCGCGTCGTGGGGCCAGCGTGTCACGCGTGCGTAGCGTGAGAACGGAGTGATGGCAAGCACAGCAGGGGGGCCTGGCTTGGCGAGCTTGCACGCGTGTGGATGCTGCAGCGCCTGCTGAAGCGCGAGCGAGAGCGAGCACAAGAAAGTCTTTGGTCTGTGAAGCTTGCGTGCACATGGGTGTCGCTCAAAGCCGTTGTTAACGTATACGGGCTACTAAGAAGTGTTGAGTGTGTGCAGCTCGTGTGCGTGAGAGTGTACTGGTTAGAGAGGGAGCAAGAGAGATTGGGAAACGAGGAAGATGATTGGCTACCTTGATAGATTGAGACAGAGGAAATAATTAAATGGAATTTAGGCAATGACCAAGGAGTTGAGCTCAAGAGATAAGTTTTGCAAATAGGTTTTGAAAATAGTTTTGAATTTGAGTGATTTTTGAATTTGAATTTTTGGGCTGTTACACAAGGTAAGTTCTTTCCAGATAGTGTATGGTTTTAACCCATGAGCTCCTATTGATCTTTTACCTCTACCTACTGCTGAACGAATACATCTAAATGCCAAGGAACGTGATGATTTTACTCTAAAAATTTATAAAACAACTAAAGAAAATATTTAAAAGATGAATGAAAAGTATAGAATTGCTGGTAGTAAAGGTAGAAAGGAAGTTAATCTTGATATAGGTGATTTGGTGTGGTTGCACTTGCGCAAAGATAGTTTTCAGAGCTAAGGAAGTCTAAGTTAATGCAAAGAGCTGCTGGTCCTTTCAAGATAATTGAAAAAATAAATGATCATGAATATAAACTTGAGTTGTCTCCCGAGTTGGAGGTTAGTCCCACCTTTAATATTGCAGATTTGAAACCATACTTGGGAGAAAAAGATGAGCTAGCGTCGAGGATGACTTCGCTTCAAGAGCGCGGGGGGGGGGGGGGGGGGGGGGGGGGGGGGGGGGGATGATGAGGACATCACTCCTTTGGATACAAACAACACTCCTCATATGCATATGTAAGGACCAATTACTAAAGCTCGTGCACGTCGCTTAAATCAAGAGGTGAGCTCGTTCCTATGCACATTTAATAATTATGAGGATGGCATGCTACCTAATGATGTTACTGTACTTAGGTAATGGTGAGGACTAGAAAGTATTTGAAGGAAGACTTGGAGGAGGAGAAGATTAGACGGGGCGTCCAAGTCAAGCCGGAGGCCCACAACATCCCGAGTTTGAATCAGCCTCGGAGTCCAGGAGCAGCGTGCACTTAAACCGACGTCCAAGTCGCATACGGAGTCCAAATTTGACGTTCTACCTATGTATGAAAATCAAAGGAAATAAGCTTTCTAATGCCACTGGTCCCACATCATTATCAGGTCCGAGTCAACTGGAATCGTCGAAACAAGTGACGTCCAGAATCTGTCATGGTGCTGTTCCGCCATCTTTTGGGCCGTTGGCCCGTGTATCGTGTTGGAGCCCATTAGGGGTGCGTCCAGGGGACTTGCACACCCCTAAAAACTTTATATTCGGTACAGTCACCCAAGTTAGGGTTTGGGTTTTGCTTATATTGAATTTGTCTTTGAATAGCCATTGTTCATCGGTTTGTGAATCCCCAAATTCAAGTGCTTAATCCAAGAATTTGTGCAATTGA
Organism: Panicum miliaceum; assembly: GCA_032594955.1. Lineage (NCBI taxonomy): Eukaryota > Viridiplantae > Streptophyta > Magnoliopsida > Poales > Poaceae > Panicum > Panicum miliaceum. Next base: position 39,163,327 of record CM064059.1, read on the forward strand.
GTTATGTACTTCCTTGCTCTTGCTTGTGTTCTTCTATTCACATGCAAGAGATAGCCTTGGTGGCGAGGTCAACGTGGTGCTTCAATTGCGGGCTCGGGTCTAGTTGATTGGAAGCCGGATCGCTTGTGTTTGGTTGTCGTCCAATCGATAGTTATCCTCCTAACGGAAGATCGGGCACCCTCGCGTTCCCACCAACTTTGTTGGTGGTTCGAAGCCGGAGAGCGTGCATTTCAAGAATGTCGCCGCCAAGGGATCAATCATGTACAAGACAGTGGCTGAAGTAAGAACCATTCTGGAGAAGGTCCTTAATAGCACTCATTATACTGGAGTATTTGATGATCCGCCAACTGATCAGCCCAAAGAGAAGCAGCAAGTTCACATCATATCAGCTGCATGCTCTCCACCTCCACCATACATAGAGAAAATTACTGAAGCAAGCAAGTTCACAGATCATGAGCCACTCATTGAAGATATGCCAATGTTCATCCCTAATCTTTTCACAGAAGAAGAGATAATGGAACTCGGCAATGTTTCAAACTTGCCGAAGGAGCACAAGTGCATATGCTCAAGATCTGAGGCATTTATTTCAGATGCCACACCGCAAATTGAGGGTCTTACTGCGATTATGAGCAAGGAATGGACAAAGGAAGCGGAATCCAGCAGTAGCATCATACAGATCTACAGCGATTTCAGGATACTCCTATGCACTATTGGGGACGTTGCACCGCAAGAAGTCTTTTACGATCAGAAGGTTGGGGTCAATGTGATGTCCAAGACATTGGCAGATCACATTGCACCAGATGAGCCCCTGACTTTCTCTTGTAAGCACCTGAAGTGGATCGACGGCCAGATGGTGAAAATTCAAGGAATTCTCTGCGTTATGTCCTTGAAGATGGGACGTAACAAAGTATTCTTGGACTTTCACATCTTCGATATCCCTGAAGTTGAAGAATTTGTCTTGATCGGGCAGCCAATAGAGCCACTTGTCAACCCCAACAGAGACCGAGCAACCCTCGAGGTTAAGGTTGGCAAAGATAGAATCCCGGTCAGCCTATTTCATTCTTGCAATACCAATGCAGAAGCTAGACCGGAGCAAGACCTAGTGGAGGAAGCAATGAGCATCATTCAAGAGGGGTTAACACAGCCCAATATTGAAGAAGATGCCATTCACTTCACTTTGGAAATAGATCTGAACGGCTAGAGTAAGCTCAAGGAAGAAGAGAAACCGCAACCTCCTCTTCCTGAACTGAAGTCGCTACCTCCTGGTTTAAAGTATGCTTTCCTCCACAACAACAGAAGCACGCCAGTTGTCATCAGTGACAAGCTGACAGAGAGTGAAACTCGGCGGCTTGTTGCAGCCTTGGAGAAGTACCGATCCGTCATTGGATATTCTCCACAAGACTTGAAGGGGATCAGCCCCAACTTATGCAGCCATCGCATTCCTATGGAGCCGGACCATAAGCCGTCAAGAGAGCATCAACGATGGCTTAATGATGTGATAAGGGAGGTAGTAAACAAAGAGGTTCTCAAGCTATTGCACGTGGGTATCATCTACCCCATGCAAGACAGTGAGTGGGTCAGCCCAGCTCAAGTTGTTCCGAAGAAGGGAGGCATGACAGTAGTCCAGAATGAGAGAAATGAGCTCATACCTCAGAGGACAGCTACTAGATGGCGGATGTGCATCGACTACCGGATGCTTAACAAAGCTACCCGAAAAGATCACTTTGCTCTCCCCTTCATCGATGAAATGCTTGAACGGTTTACAAAGCACTCATTCTTCTGCTTTCTCGATGGATACTCTGGTTATCATCAAATTCCTATTCATCCCGATGATTAGAGCAAGACTACCTTCACCTATGGCACCTTCGCCTACCGACGAATGTCGTTTGGTCTTTCCAATGCACCTTCTTTATTTCAAAGGTGTATGATGGCAATCTTCTCCAACCTGATCGAGAACATTATGGAGGTATTCATGGATGATTTCTAAGTCTATGGCAAGATTTTTGAGGAATGCCTTGAGAATGTGGATAAAATTCTCAAGAGATGCCAAGAAACACACTTAGTCCTTAATTGGGAGAAGTGTCACTTCATGGTCACAGAAGGGATTGTCCTCAGACATAGAGTGTCAGAAAGAGGGATAGAAGTGGATCGGGCAAAGATTGAGGTGATTGAACAGTTGCCACCCCCAACGAATGTCAAGGGAGTTCGAAGTTTTCTGGGGCACGCTAACTTTTATCGGACGTTCATCAAGGATTTCTCCCATATAGCCAGGCCTTTGACAAGACTTGTTGCCAAAGAGACTCCTTTCAACTTTGATGAAGATTCTCTCATAACCTTCTACACCCTCAAGAAGGCACTCATTTGTGCACCGTCGGTGCAGTGCTGGGTCAATGCAGAGATAAGCAGCATTATTGATAGGACGCGAGGGTGCCCGATCTTCTGTCGGGTGAGGATAACCCTTGATTTGGTGGAGTAGAAACACAAACGATCTGGCTTCCGATCAACACAACCTGAACCCCGGAATCACAGTACCACTTCTCCTCAGGTTATCAACTCTGCGCAGCCCGATTGACCTCGCCACGAAGGCTATCCCCTGCATGTGAATCAAGAACACAAGCAAGGACAAGGAAGACTCAATTGCAGAAATCCTTGGATTAAGCACTCGAATGTGGGGTTTCACAAACCGATAACGACAACTATTCAATGACAAATTAATCTAAGCAAAACTCCCCTAATGGTGGGGCGGCGGCTGATTATGAAAACTCTAGGGTCGTGCAAAGACCCCTAGACGCACCCTAATGGGCTCCAACACGATACACGGCCTAAAGGCCAAAATACGGCGACACAGCACCGAGACTGATTCTAAACGTCAAATTATTTCGATCATTCCCCATGACTCCGGAAGAATTTTGATGTGGGACTGGTTCCATTGGAAGATCTATCAAATTATCTTTCCATACATATATAGAACATCAAAATCGGACTCCGTATGAGGCCTGGCCATCCAATCTAAGGTGGCCTATTCCTGGACTCCTAGGTGGACTCGAACTTGAGTTGTTTTGGGCCTCCAATTGGCTTAGACGCCCAATGCTGGTTCTCTTCACCTCCATTCCTTCCTTCATGTATTTCCTCATCCTCTCAATGGTACATAGGAACGAGCTCACCTTATGTTTGCAACGAATAGTTGTATGCAAGAGTGTCATGTTCTCATCATCCTCCCCTTCTTGATAAAAAGCCATCCTCGGCGTTGATAGTGCTTGAATTGTCATATCTAAGCATATCATGTCCTCATCATTCTCTCCTTCTTGAAAGCAAACTGTCCTCGGTCTGATCGTAGTTGTAGAAGATGTTGTAGGTAATAACCACCAATGCTTTCCTTCTTGAAATTTAGCATGTTTGTTGAAAACAAAACTAGAGGAACTGGATATGACATGATTATTGTTATTGCAGCCCTCTAATTGATCACATTGTTGCCCAACCAAAGAAGATTTCAGATTTGAACAAATATAAAGTCGATGCACCATATATTCTCCTTTTTTATTATATTTGCCAATGAAGTGATATGTATTCCTAGTCAAACATGGCAATTCAGGATATGCAAAAAGTCTCTCCTCCAAACAATTTATATTACACAGAATATCAAATTCAATATAACCCAGAGTATTTAAAGAAGACAACAATTGTTGTTCATCATGCGCACATGTAATAGGAATAAACACTTTATTTCCAACATAAGTGTATGGCTCAAAAGCATGGGTTCATTAATATGGCCTAGTTGTGGCATAGGAATAAAAGAATCATTGGCACACAACTCTTCTTTATCGCAAAGAACAACAATCAATTCATCTTGTGATAAAGGTAAAGGAAGTAAGGGTTCCACTAGTAGTTTCTCTATATTAGCATGATTGGTGGAAAAATTCAGCATATCAAGACAATTCTCACCTTTCGTCAGTGTCGCACCATGTGCATTACCTTTTGCGCGAGTTGTGATTCAATCATTTTATTGAAACTCAGTTGATTTTTAAGAGTGAAAGAAAGAGTTTCAATTTTTATGTTTAAACTTTCTAAAGTTTTATCATTAGCGGCAAGCTTTTTGTTTAAAGACTCGTTTATTTTTGCTTGGCCAAGAACAAGGTCCTTCAGGGAAGGTTGGTTTGAATTGAAATTTGAGTTGTAGTTATTACCTTCCTGATAAGGTGGACGCAACTGATTCCACCCTTGGTCTCCTTGTGGACGGAATCTGTTGTTGTTGTTATTCATGTAGGCCACTTCTTCACAGGTCTCGGGGCAATCGTTCCTCTAGTGTCCACTATTGCCGCAGACCTCGCACATGTGGTGCGAGTCTATAGCTTCAACGGGGGCGTATTGTTGCTTGCTTCCCTTGTCTAGCTTCTTGAGTAGGAGGTCCATCTTGGCCGCGAGCATGTCTGTCTCCTTGACGGAGTGCATGCCCTTTGCACGGGGTTAGAGGCGTTCTTCGCTCCACCCTTGGTTGGAGACCATTTTCTCGATTAAGGTTGTAGCCTTAGTAATGGTGAGGTCGAGAAAGGCACCTCCAGCAGCATCATCAATGTGGGCTCGTGATGTCGGTGTTGGCCCATTATAGAAGCTTTGTAGGACAAGCCAGTTGTCCATTCCATGATGAGGATAGGCTAGGATGTATTCATGCAGCCTTTCCCAAGCTTCGGGGGTTGATTCCATCCTTGTCTGCTGGAAACTTGATATCTTTCCGCATAGGGCATTGGTTTTGCCCAACGGAAAGAACTTCGCGAGGAACGCCGTGGAACATTTGTCCCAAATGCTGACAGCTTCCTTATCCTTGTAGAACCACAGTTTCACCTTTCAAGAGGGAGAAGGGAAATAGACGAAGCCTGATAGCGTCAGCCATGACTCCCCGTATGACTACGGTTTCCCACAGCTCAAGGAAGTTCTAAAGATGTGCATTAGCGTCCTCGTTAGGCTTGCCACAGAACGGGCTAGCATGCACCATGTTGATGAGACTCGATTTTAGCTTGAAGTTCACGTCCCCGACATTGACGTTGGGTCCGGTAGCCACGTTGGTGGCGGAGGGGACGAAAAAGTAACGAAGAGTCTTCTCGGTCATAGGCTCAGGCGCAAATGGTGCTTGGGTGACTGGATCCCTGAACAGATTCATCTCACGACTTGGGGAACGGGGACTACCTTTCTTCAAGCTCTTAAAGCGGCAAGATAAGTTTCAGTGGACAGATGAGGCGGAGCAGGCGCTGGGAGGTCTCAAGCATCATCTACAGTCACCCTCCATCCTCACGGCTCCAACACTAGGCCAGAACCTGCTACTATACATCGCCGCAACTACTCACGTCATCAGCACAGCTATAGTGGTGGAGTGTTATGAGGAAGGCCATGCCTTCGATGTGCAGCGGTCAGTGTATTTTGTTATACCCTTCAATTTAGAAACTTCTCTACGCTATACTCATCATATCCAGAAAGTTTTGCTACTACTTCGACGAGTACAAGATGTAAGCTATCACTGACTTTCCATTCCATTGGCGGATAGACTCCACAATCGGGACGCCACTGGACGCATCTCCAAGTGAGCGGTGGAACTGGGGGCTCTCAACATAGACTTCAAGCCTCGCACCGTCATCAAGTCACAACCACTAGTCGATTTCATGGCAGAGTGGCGAGAAAATCAAGTTGCAGCTCCAGCCAACATGCTAGAGCATTAGGTTACGTACTTCGACGGTTATCTCAAGCTTGGAGGCGGTGGTGCAGGAGTTCTCTTCATCTCACCAAAAGGCGAACAACTCAAGTATGTATTTCAAATAATATTTGAGATCTCCAACAACGAAGCCGAGTTCGAGGCAAGCCTGGCCGTCTTCTTTGGCATCAAGCGACTGCTCATCTACAGCGACTCCTTACTTGTCGTTCAAGAAGTCAATAAGGAGTGGGACATCAATAAAAGCACTATGTGTAAACCCACTAACGCAGAACCATTCTGTCTAAATTAGAGTCTTGAATTATTTGGCTACTAAAAGAATACCCACACTCATATATCATACTATACCGCCCTTCATTATTCCCTGAGGAATATATCCCCTTCCTTTCTGTCACAGCTAGCATAGCAAGCTAGCAAAGTCCTTTCCTCTCTTGAAAATTAAAACAAGGAAAAACAAGACCGCGAGCCTACGTGATCTCCATGACCGGTATAAACAACTGAGCTTGATTAGTCCGATGCCATCGCCCCATCACCTATAAATAGGCTTAGCATGCGGCATTTGCATCTCACCGCGCTGATCTGAGAAACTAAGAGAGCCAGGCATTAGACAGTGCTAGTATTATTAGCAACCCAACATCGCATTGCTATGGCCTCAGCAGCCCGCATGAGTGCGCCGGCGCTAATGGTGGCTTTGGCCGTGCTGGCCTTCGCCGCCGGCGGCAGCGCGCAGCTGCAGTACGGGTTCTACAAGGGCAAGTGCAACGCCAGCGACGTGGAGGCGGTGGTGCAGGGCATCGTCAAGGCCCGCTTCGCCCGCGAGGCCCCCATCGTCGCCTACCTCCTCCGTCTGCAATTCCACGAGTGCGCCGTCAATGTACGGGAACGGGACCACCAGCTAAGCAATTAAGCTACTCCATGCACACGACGTGCGTGTATCGCCGACTGTTACGAAGGGCTCGTGGATTAACATGGCAAAGAGATTGTAATTGCAGGGGTGCGACGGCGGCCTGCTGATCGACGGCCCCGGCACGGAGAAGACGGCGCCGCCGAACCTGAGCGTCAAGGGCTACGACCTAATCGCGGCCATCAAGGCGGAGCTGGAGAAGAGGTGCCCCGGCGTGGTCTCGTGCTCCGACATCGAGATCCTCGCCACCAGGGACGCGGTAGCGCTCGCCGGCGGGCTGGCGTACGCGGTGCGCACCGGGCGGAGGGACCGCCGGCAGTCCCGGGCCTCCGACGTCAACCTCCCGGCGCCGGAGTACACGGCGGCGCAGGCCGTCGGGTACTACGCCAGGCTGGGGATGACCCCGTACGAGACGGTGGTGCTGCTGGGCGCGCACACGGTGGGCGCCACGCACTGCAGCGCGATCAAGAACAGCCGGCTGTACGGGTACGGCGGCAGGCCCGGCGCGACGGACCCCAGCATGGACCCGGCCACCGCGTCGGTGTACAAGAAGTGGGTGTGCCCGAACGTGACGTCGTCGGACGGGAACACCGTGTTCCTGGACGACCAGTGGAGTGCCCTGAAGGTGGACAACAACTACTACAAGAACCTGCAGCTCCGCCGCGGTGTCCTCTCCGTTGACCAGAACCTCTACAGCGACGGGTCCACACGTTGGATCGTCGACCAGCTCGCCAACAATGCTGGCCTCTTCCAGGCGCAGTTCGCCAAGGTTCTCGTAAAGCTCAGCGAGGTCAAAGTGCTCACCGGCACGCAGGGGGAGATCCGCAAGGTCTGCAGCAAATTTAACTGACCATCGGATCGTCCGGTTCTCCTTATCCATTGATTCGTTTATTTTAACATACCTCTTGGTTTGATGATCTGAAATGTTATTGTCTTATTCCTTCTTTTGTTTGATTCAAGTTGCTTGATTTTGATATGATGTTCAATTAATTTCATTTGAATTCTAAGTAAGGTTTTTGTAACAAGTAGTAATAAGTAATAACCTATGTTACCTATCTGATGGATGAATGTATCGTCATGTGAATTTGATGAGATGTTGTCTTCTTCTTATTATTCATTTTGGTTCGATCAAAGTTGGTTCATTTTGATCTGATGTTCAATCAATTTTATTTGAATTATACAGTTTTTGTAATATGTAATGACATACGTGATGGATGAATGTACCATGTGTATAATGATACTCTGTAAGGAGAAAACAGAGGCTGCGAATGCATGGTTGCATGCCTGATCGCTGAGCATGGTTGGGGCTAAGGTGTTGTAGCAATTCAGACCGTTGCATCCGACGTCAGTCGTCTGGGGCTTCTTCCGATTTTAGACGAAAAGTGGCAGTTTTAACCAATTGGCTGTAGAATTAAAGGTAGCTAATTAATCACAGCAGGCAGCAGCTACACTATATACATTTGCCTTCTTCCATCTCTTCACCAAATTGTAAGTACTCCCTCCGTTCTAAAATGTAGATTGTTTTGGCTTTTTAAGATTCATAATATTTGCTATGTATCTAGATACATTGTATGTTTAAGCGCATAGCAAAATTTATAAATCTAGAAAAGTTAAAATAGCCTACATTTTGAAACGGAGAGAGTATGAGCTAGCAATAATCTATACTCCCTTTGTTCAAAATACAAGTCGTTTGAGTTTATACTAAGTCAAAATTTTCTAACTTTGAGCAAAATTTATAGGAAAAATACACCAACATCTATGACATGAAATTAGTTTTGTTAAATATGTTTTTGGTAATGTATTTATTTGGTATTATAGATGTTAAATTTGGTTGAAATTTAGAAAGTTTTGCTTAGAATAAAAATCAAAACGAGCTACTCCTTCTGTTCTAAATTATTAGTCGTTTTAGCTTTTCTATCCATATAAATTTTGCTATAGATCTGGACATAACGTATATCTAGATGCATAACAAAGACTATGTATCTAGTAATATCAAAACGACTAATAATTTAGAATGGAAGGAGCAGTACGTTAGTTAGTAACAGAGAGTAGCAATTAGGAGAGTTTTCTTCTGCGGTGAAGCATTAGCGTGGCAAGCCGGCAGCAAGGCAAGGCCACGAGCGTTGAGGCAAACGGGGCCAACAGCAACGCAGACGGCGACTCGGCACAGCGGCGGCACTGCTGTTGCCCCTGCCCGGCAAGAGCTTACGACTTCACCTCGGGGATTTCTTTCGTACTTCTTCCGTCCTATAAAAATTGTAATCCTATATTTAAAAAATATCGTATAAAGAGTACAATTTTAATTCTAAAGATTGGATCTCAACTACCTGCCTAATTAGTTAATAGCTCAAATTTGATTTGCATCTAAAACAAAACTAACCACATGTGGCAAATAAATGAGAGCATTGAAATCTTTTCACGCCACCACTAATTTATCTAAAAATAATTAAAACTTGTCTAAAAATAACTAGAACTGGCTGGCTGGCTAATAGCATAGGCTTCGCACCCATTTTATCTTGCATGTTCAAGACTTCAAGGTAATCGTGGTTTGGGGAAAGACATGCGTTTATCCAAACAAATGGTGCTCGATTATTGGTATAAACTCTAGCTTAGCAATGCGGAGGGCTGAGAAACATCTACGAACGACCAAAAATATAACTTCGAACATGTCGAACACATTCCCTAGTAAAATAGGCACGACGTTGCTTGAAGAGTGTTCAGAAGCACAAGCACCAACTGCGCAATGATAGCATTCCAAATTCGGTTGACGCAGCGTATCTAAAATCTGAACAGTTTATGGGGACGTACTGTAAAAAAGAAGCAGCATAATATCATTACTGCTTATGGCGGCCAAAATTCACTGATAACTAACACTCATCAGGCTGTGGAATTCATGAACATTCACATGGCATACAACAAAGTTGGGACAAGGTCAAGCCCCATTCACTTGGAGGCTTGGATCACTGGCGCCCAAGTCTGAAATTTCAGGATAAAATTCATTCAACAACAGCTAGCAAATCCGATTCTCGGCAGAAACAGTGCTTCTCATCGGTACCAAGGTCCACCTGCAGATATCCAACACAGTGAGGATGTCACATAACTTGAATCAGAACATGTAGGACTAAGAACAAGGCCACAAAATATTTTCAGTTAAGCAGAAATCAGTTAGTTTACCTCATAAGCATTGATATCTGAGAATAGAACCTACAAAATCGCAAACAGAACCAGGTTAGTGTGTTATGTGAGATAACATTTTACTTGGGTAAAAGTACATATAAGGAAAATGCCAACTGTAAAAACTGATACTAGAAACAATGTACTCTATCCGAAGCACTAAAGTAGGAGTGCAAAATAGACCAGGAGAGGAAAGCAAAATAAAGCAGAACTGATACAAACAATGTACTCTATCCATAGCACTAAAGTAGGAGGGCAAAATAGACAAGGAGAGGAAAGCAAAATAAAGCATGTGTGTTTTCAGATTTTGCAGCGCATCATGCATATCTAAGGAGATTCCAGGTTAATTATATTGACAAAGTTAACCACTCTTCAATCTTATCGAGCAATGAGAGCCTCAGTAGTGGCCTCTGTAAAGGGTCGATGAAACATCTCGGCAGAGCAGTATACAACAGAAGATTGAATGTCTATGAGTTACAGGTCAAAGCATCAGAATAAGAACCTTCACTCAAAATTATTACTCATTCATTCACTCAACAAAATGATTATCCTTTCATTTACAGGATAACAATACAGCTCATACGTTCAAGATTTTCATTGAGTTCCTTCATCATATAACAGAAAGATAATAGAAGACAAGAAACCAGAAAATGTGGATCATGTAATATTCCGTTCTCTAGTATAAACACACTTCACATGCAAGGGAAAGATGCTTCTTGCCGGCAAAAGTGAGTGTCTGGGCATGCATCAATAGGCTATGTTACAAAATGCTGCTTACCTTCTTTCCAGCCTCAACTTCACTAACATCAGCACCGACTGATAGAATCTAACATGAGCAATACGATATTGTTAGAATGTAGCCTGCTGAAGTTAAGAATAACAGAAACTGATAGTGACTTGAGATCTCACCTCACCCATCAGATACCTCTCAAACTTAACAGCAGACTTTGGTAGCAATACACCTCCAGCAGATTTCTGCAAGTATAAAAAAGTGTAGTTGGAACAGTTAATTATATGAACGTATCAACTTATAATAACTTTCAGCAGAGACATGTATCCAGTAACATAGTTCCACAGGATTGAACCATCATTCTGCAATAGACAAGCAAACATGCAAAAGTTGCCTCAACTAACTTCTAAAATAAAGGGGGCCATCCTAGACAACACATAACATGTCAAAGTAACCATATTTAGTAATAGGAAATGCGAAATTCTGTTGGATTCACAGCAGCTGAACCATAAGTTTGCAGTATTGTAAAATCTCTATACAGTGCACAAAACAGAACACTGCAATTACAGCGAAAATGCATGCGTCTCAGCTTCACCGGACCAATAATACAGCTTAGCAGATGAACATGAGATTTCCCTGAGACACCAAGTGACGGGTGGTGCTTCCAAAGCCAAAGCTAACTTACATTCACAGAAACGTAACAGTTTAAAAGTGGAGCAAATATACAGCTTCGTTATAACTACCAACAGCAAAATGGAAGTCCCTAAAGCCTAAATCAGTATACTAAGCTTTTTACAACATCAAAAAAACTTAAGTACAACCATCGTATGGTTGCTAAAACATAAATCCATAATACACGGTTATCACTTGCAAACGAGAATCACCACACTTTAGGATTCTTCAACCATCTACGTTTGAAGTAGGAGCAACGCACTGACAACTACCACAGTACCACGCAAGCACTCTAAAATAATAAAAATTAGCATTGGAAAATTTCACAGCTAGTTGAAGTAGAGGGCAGACCTCAGGGATCTGCTGGAGACGGACGAGCACCCGGTCGGACTGCGGCGCCACCTGACGAACAAAACACAAGCACCACAGCGTCAGACCTCAGAACCCTACCCAAAACCCTTGATTCCTTGGAGATTCGAAACCAGAGCCGCAGAGCGCATCATCACGGCACCGAGCCCACCTACCTTGGCAGGGTCGTACTTGAGCGCGGCAACGCGCAGCCCGGCCCGGCGGATGGGGGCGGCGGCCAGCGGCCGGCGGCTGCTACTGCTGCCGGCGAAGAGGAAGGGTGAGGAGGCGGCGAGGAGGGAGGGCGCCATTAGAGAGCGGAGGCTAGGGGAGCGGGAGTTTCTAGAAGGAGGACGAGGGGTCTGGTTCGTTCCGGCCTTCGGCAATCGCCGGGGGGGGTGGTGCGTTCCGTCCCTTATCTGCTTGCCTTGCTCGCGAGGACGGAATGGATGGCTTTCTTCTCGATGCTTCCGTGGTGTCTTATTGGACCCTTGCTGGGCTGAGATTTTAGTTAGAGAGTTAGAGTTTCCATTTAATTCGGCCCATTACACAAGTTACTACCGGGAGATGATCGATGCAGCAAAACTCTCTTCTGTTTTTACAGAGCATATTCTAAATTTCTAATGATACAAGCTTGCTTGCACAACATTCCTCGTTGACAGTGATGCTTGACCAGGTCAATTATAAAAACTATATAAACAACTATATAAACAACTTGAATCCACTAAATAGTGGGTCATTTTATGGGCTTCCAGTAATGTTGTCAACCACCAGATAGTTTTCCGGTAGTCATCTTCAATCTTCCCCTTCCCCGTGGCGATGAGCCGATGAGCCTTGCTATATAGAACGTGCCATCGGTAAATCCTTCACAAGCACAGCATTTTCCTTAGAAACAGTATCTCCGGCTCGGCCCATGCAGTCCAGGGCCATGCGTAGGCCCCCCAGACGTTTTTAATTTACAGGCCTGCACCGACCCAGGCAGGATCAACAGCCCTAGCCCATAGAACACGGCCAGTGTTCTAGTGCAGGCGATAGGCCCATTGAACGATCATTCATTGGCACAAAACCATAAAGCCCATCTGATCGACGAGACGGCAACAGCTCCCCCGAGCTTACCAACTACTAACTCCAACGTGCCATCCCCCTCCCCACGCTGGACGCCTGGACGAACGGTCCGAGCCGTCGCCTTGTGTAGCTGAAGCTGTGCTTGCGTGGTGTCCAATAACAGACTAGCACGTAAATGTAATACTACGTGCAAAAATAACCGTTTACGGTTTACCCTTGCTCGATCAGGAGCATTCGACGAGGAACTGAACTACTTGTGTTTGGAAGTTGGCCTGGAACGACGCGATCGATCTCGATCCAGCCACGCTTGGCGCAAGAGTGTGTCTGAACGGTAATTATCGGCTTATCGCGCCTTGCATTATATCGTAATAATAACAAGTTTTTTTAGTTAACGGGGGAGAGCATCCCCAAATGATTAATGATTTATTTCATTATGGCTCCTTACGCTGTGCATGATAACTAAAGTTTTACATTATTTGTCTAGTATAAGACAATTTTATGGTATGACCACATGATAACATGTCCTAACTTAAGGACTCAAACCTGGCGTAACCATTGATAAAAGAACTACAACTCACGATACCAGGCATCGAGTTTGGAAGCGGCGAGCTTGCAACAAACTTGATGTGCGGAGGTGGGCACCTCCCTGCACACCAGGCGCAATGCTTTCACTGCACATCAGTCGTCGCTTCGAAGCACCGGCCAAGTGTAGGAGGGATAGAACCGCAGAGACAACGCCTCCAAGGAGGTGAACGACGCCAAGGACGTCGTGGTCGTCGAGACCGGCTAGATTCCGGCAAAGCTTTCGCCAGCGACTCCACCAACCATATACCACGTTGCTTCAGCCCTTAGCGGCTCATGCGATGCAGCGAGGCGCACCACCATTGACCATTGACGCGCCCAGGTCGCACCTCGCTGTTTGAATCCTTGGTGATTGGCACGAGCAACAGGGCACGACGTCTTGGGTTGTAGCCATGGCACCGCCCAGGGTAGGGAGCAGCACGCCATGGCCGAGCAGGGTCGCCCTCATGCTGTCGAGGGCTCACGAAGACTAACGTTGTTGTCCCGTCACCCTATGTCGGTGTTTTACTGCCACACCCACCGAGGGATACCCCCAAGGTGGTGAGTTTGTAGGTAGCGTGTCGCCGAGATCAGAAACTCGAAAGTGCAAGGAACACAAAGTTTAGACTAGTTCGGGCCGCCGAGCGCGTAATACCCTACGTCCTGTGTGGTTTGTATTGCCTTAGATGGTGATCAGGTGATCTGATGTTTGGAGGGGGTCTCTGTCCGCCCTTATATAGTCTGGGGGAACAGAGTTACATGGAAGTCCTAGTCGGATACAAGCCCAGGAGTCCTACCCGAGTATAGTTTCCTACTGTCTCTGACTAGTTTTACTGTTGTACAAGTAGTCCTACTACGCTACGAGTGGTTACAACTGGTGTAGGGCGTGGGCCATGTCCCACCCCTTACCCTGCAAGATGTAGGTCATGTGCGCAGTCCCGTGGGGCCGGGTCTGATAAGCTCCTGAGCTCTTCATAGTCGAGTACTGCAGGCTTCCGAGTACTTCTAAAGGCGTCTTCGAGTTCTCCCGAACTCTATTTTGAAGGTGTCTTCCGAGTATTTCCTTGGCTGCATCGAGGTTGTGAGGTGCTCATACCCTGAGTAGTTGTCAAGTCTTCTTTTATATGGGGTGCGATTGAACTCGCACTCCATATGGAGTAACCCCCAAGCCTTAGGTTGACTCATAGAATCAGGCTGAGGGTCAATTTAGCCTTGAGTCTTCTATCCTTATCTTACAAAAGATTTGAAAAATAAGTCGTCAATGACACGTGTCCTGCAGCCCCCGAGCCTTGAATCCAAATTCCCCAGGTTTGGAATAAAGGATCCAAAGAATCGTGGCATGCAATATATATGACGGTAGAGATTTGATGGTTAATATAGGCAAATTGGTTCAGAAATCTGAAAACTGCTTTTTTGGGGATAACTTCCCGAAAAAAATGGTTAAACAAATAACTTCACCAAAAAAGCGCCCTATAGTACCGCTCAAATCAAACCTTGGTCGCTGAGAGCCATGTCGTATCCAGCCCCGAACCTGGGAGCTAGATGAATCGCACAAGATACACCTAGTAGTCGGTGGTACCAGCCCCCGAGCCTAGACATTGGCCAAGCTGTCGCTAGATCTTGAACTGTCGATGAAGCCGACTAGTTGGAGTCGATTTCGACTAGTTTTGTAGGCGAGACGAGTAGTCAAAGTAGTCGAACACGCGTAAAACTAGTCGGGTACTAGTAAACGCATTGTCATGGGAGCGAGGCCCCTTCAGTAACATAGAATACTAGTCGTAAACTAGTAATATGAGCGTTACTGGAAGTATGGGAGCGAGGACCCTTCAGTAAACTTATATGGATACCAGACATGAACCAGTAAACGGAGTTGTACTGGAAGTATGGGAGCAAGACCCCTTCAGTAAACTTGCACGGATACCGGTCGTGAACCAGTAAACGAAGTTGTACTGAAAGTATGGGAGCGAGGCCCCTTCAAAAAACTTGCACGGATACCAGTCGTGAACCAGTAAACGGAGTTGTAATGGAAGTATGGGAGCGAGGCCCCTTCAGTAAACTTGCACGAATACCAGTCGTGAACCAGTAAACGGAGTTTTACTGGAAGTATGGGAGCGAGGCCCCTTCAATAAACTTGCACGGATACCAGTCGTGAACCAGTAAATGGAGTTGTACTGGAAGTATGGGAGCGAGGCCCCTTCAGTAAACTTGCACGGATAATAGTTGTGAACCAGTAAACGGAGTTGTAGTGGAAGTATGGGAGCGAGACCCCTTCAGTAAACTTGCACGGATACCAGTCGTGAACCAGTAAACGGAGTTGTACTGGAAGTATGGGAGCGAGGCCCCTTCTGTAAACTTGCACGGATACCAGTCGTGAACCAGTAAATGGAGTTGTAGTGGAAGTATGGGAGCGAGACCCTTTCAGTAAACTTGCACGGATACCAGTCGTGAACCAGTAAACGGAGTTGTACTGGAAGTATGGGAGCGAGGCCCCTTCTATAAACTTGCACGAATACCAATCGTGAACCAGTAAATGGAGTTATACTCGAAGTATTGATCTCCAGGTGCCTACGGAAGACGATTCCTTGGGCGGGTCATGAGATCCTGCACGTGGGGTTGAGCAGTTCCGTGTGTGACGCTGCATGAAGATGTCTTGGTTGGCTAAGGATGAAAACGCCGTAGATGCTCGATATTCCAGGAGTTTGGAACCTCCTGGCCATTAGGGTACTGTAAGCGATACAACCCTAATCTTGTAACCTTGTGCACGATGAAGGGTCCCTCCCATCGCGAATTAAGCTTGTGCATCCCGGTTTCATTCTGGATACGTCAGAAAACCATATCTCCAACATTGAAAGAGTGTCGTTGAACGTTCCGGTCGTGGTAATGACGGACTCCTTGTAAGTAGCGGGCCGACTAGAGCAAAATATTGCATCTGACTTCTTCTGCTGAGTCAAGCTCGAGATGTCTTGCGTCATCAGTCGCGCCTTCCTCGTACATCTCCACTCGAGGAGATTGCCACATGACATCAGCTGGTAGTATAGCTTCAGACCCTTATACGAGGAAGATAGGTGACTGTCCTGTGGCTTTGCTTGGTTGTGTGCAAAGCCCCCAGATTACTGACAAGATCTCATTTATCCACTTGCTGCCCTTTTTGCTCTTCTCGTCGTAGAGTCTTTTCTTCAAGCCATCAAGAATCAAGCCGTTGGCGCACTCAACCTGGCCGTTGGCCCTCGGGTGAGCCATTGAAACGTGCTTGACCTCAGTGGCAGTGCGTTCACAGAAATTCCAGAACTGATGCGAGTGGAAATTGGATCCCAGATCCGTGATGATGGTGTTGAGGAAGCCGAAATGGTGCAAGATGTCGCAGATGAAGCTAACCACTTGATCTGCAAAGAGCGTTGTGATTGGCTTGTACTCGATCCACTTCGTGAACTTGTCGATGGCCACCAACACATGAGTAAAATGACCCGGTGCAGTTGTCAACGGCCCTATCATGTTCAGGCCCCAGTATGCAAACAACCATGAAGGTGGTATGGTGATAAGGTTGTGACCCGGGATAAGGGGCTGTTTGCTGAAGAAATGGCAGTTTGTGCACCGGCGAACGAGTGCATCGGCATCTGCCAAAGCAGTCGGCCAGTAGAAACGAGATCTAAAAGCTTTGCCGATTAGTGTGCGAGAAGAAGCATGGTTACCACACATGCCTTCATAAATCTCCTGGAGTATTTCTCTGTCTTCCTCCGTACCGACACACTTCATGAGAATGCCTGATGCTAATCCATGCTTGTACAAGTTGTCCCCGACTAGAACGTACTCTTTGTTTCGCCTTAGAATGCGTGTAGCCTTAGCTTTTTTGGGTCGACGCCGGGGGGGGGGGGGGGTAGTTTGTGCTCCTGGATGTAGTCGATGAACGTCACCCGCCAGTCGACCTCGATCATCAAGACCTCTCGATCAGGTTCCGTTGGACCCTGAGCGATGGTACTTGAATCTAGTGTCTTGATGGATGGGTGATGCAACTCGTGAACGAAAACTCCCGGTGGGACGTTAGCTTGATCAGAACCCAGTTTCGAGAGCACATCCGCTCCCACATTGTTGTCGCGAATCACATGATGGATTTCTAGCCCCAAAAACTTGTTCTCGAGCTTGCATATTTCCACGACGTACGGATCCGTGGTGTCCTTGTTAACATCCCACTCTTTGTTGACTTGTTGGACCACCAGCAAGAAGTCACCGTAGACAAGCAGTCGCTTGATGCCCAGAGAGACTGCCAGGCGTAGCCCATGCAATAGTGCCTCGTACTCGACTTTGTTGTTGGAGACCTCAAATAGTATTTGAAACACATACTTGAGTTGTTCTCCTTTTGAATTGATGAAGAGAACTCCCACGCCACCGCCACCGAGCTTGAGTGAGCCGTCGAAGTACATGACCCAATGCTCTGGCTGGATGACTGGGTCTTCCACTTGGTTTTCTCGCCACTCCGCCATAAAATCGACTAGTGCTTGCGACTTGATGGCTGTCCGGGGCTGGAAGTCGAGAGTGAGAGCCCCCAGTTCCACTGCCCACTTGGAGATGTGCCCGGTGGCGTCTCAATTGTGGAGGATATCCGCCAATGGGAAATCAGTGACCACCGAGATGTTGTATGCGTCGAAATAGTGGCAAAGCTTCCTGGAGGTGATGAGTATACCGTAGAGTAGTTTCTGAATTGTCGGGTAATGAACCATGGAGTCAGAAAGGACTTCGTTGATGAAGTAGACTGGCCACTGCACACCGAAGGCATGGCCTTCCTCTTGGCGCTCCACCATGATTGCCGTGCTGACAACATAAGTAGTCGCGGCGATGTAGAGTAACAGGTTCTCGCCTGGTTGTGGAGCCGTTAGGATGGGGGCAACTGCAAATGACGCTTAAGATCCTGCAGCGCCTGCCTCTCCTCCTCGGTCCACTGGAACTTGTCATGGCGCTTCAGCAATTTGAAGAAGGGTAATCCCCGTTCTCCAAGTTGGGAGATAAATCTGTTCAGGGCCGCCATACAGCCTGTGAGCTTCTGAACATCCTTGATCATCCGTGGAGTGTCCATGGCTGTGATGGCAGTGATCTTCTCCGGGTTTGCTTCAATTCCTCGGTGACTAACGATGAAACCGAGTAGTTTTCCTTGTGGCACGCTGAAGACGCACTTGGTTGGGTTAAAATTCCATCGAAACTTGCTTAAGCTGTTGAAGTTTTCTCAATATCAGGGATGAACTCGTCGTGGGATCTGGTCTTGATGACAACATCGTCCATGTAGGCTTCAATGTTGCGATATAGCTGATTAGCAAGGCATAGTTGGATGGCCCGCTGATAGGTGGCTCCTGCATTCTTCAACCCGAAGGACATGGTTCTATATGCATATGCTCCTAAGGGGGTCATGAACGTTGTCTTGATCTGCTCTTCTTCCTTAAGAGTGATCTGGTGATAACCCAACTAGCAGTCAAGGAAAGAGAGCAGGATACAGCCAGCCGTAGAGTCGATGACTTGGTCGATGCGTGGGAGCGCGAAGGGATCCTTCGGGTAATGTTTGTTGAGATCAGTGTAATCCACACACATCCTCCATTCATTACTATTCTTTGTCAAGACTAGTACAGGGTTGGCTAACCACTCGGGGTGGACTTCTTTAATAAAACCAGCCGCGAGTAGTTTTGCTAGTTCCTTCTTGATGGCCTCCTTCTTATCAGGAGCGAAGCGTCGTAGTCGTTGCTTCTTCGGAGTGGCTTTTGGGTCAACTTTTAGGCAATGCTTGATCAACTCCTTGGGCACCCCTGGCATATCCGCTGGTTTCCACGTGAATATGTCTCGGTTAGCCCTAAGGAAGCCGACGAGCGCGCTTTCCTATTTGTCACTCAAGCCGCCTCCAATCAAAGCAGTCTTGGACGAGTCGCCTTCTTGCAGCTGGATGGCCTTGACGCCAACGTCGCTAGGGTTGGGTTTAACCCTTGACTGGCTAAACCTCTGACTGGGGATCTCCATCTCCGAGTCGGTGAGTTTTTGCGCAGCCGCGAAAACTTTCGCGGAAGGTTCTGGCACTCGTGATGTCGAGGCGTACTCGATCACCTCTTGGTCGCAGTCGTATGACTTCGTCAAGTCACCGCGGAACGTGAGGACACCTGTCTTGCTTGGCATCTTGAGCAGTAGGTAGACATAGCGAGGCACGGCCATGAATTTGGCCAATGCTAGTCTGCCAAGGATGGCGTGGTATGACGACTCGAAGTCAGCCACCTCGAACTTGACGTACTCTGTGCGGTAGTTATCCTTCATCCCAAAGGTGACTGGCAGGACCACTGAACTGAGTGGTGTAGCCGCGTTTCCAGGGGCGATGCCGTAAAATGGGGCTCTGCTAGAGGTGAGCATCTTGGAAATGTCTAACCCCATCTTCTTCAGAGTACTCGCGAAGAGCAGGTTGAGGCCGCTCCCGCCGTCAATGAGTACTCGAGTCAGCTGGGAGCCCGCCACGACAGGATCAAGGACGAACGGAAATTTCCCGGCTCGAAGAAGCTGGTCCACTGATCATCCCTAGAAAAGGAGATCGGGACCTCGCTGTATCTCAAAGGCCTTTGTATGGCAGGCTTGACAGAGAGGATTCCGCGCAAGGTCAGCTTCTGCGCGGGATTGGAGGGGAAACCGCCGTCGCCACCGAAGATGATGTTGACGACATTCTTCAGGTCCTGGTAATCTTGAGCCCCCGACTTGTCACCCTTGTCGTCGTCCTCCTGATCCTTTCGCTTTCCGGTTTGAAGAAGCGGTGAAGCGTTGAGTTACTTGCGAAGGCTGACGCACTCGAAGAGGATATGTCGTGACTTCAGGTGCATCAGGCATTGTTTGTGCAGGACTTTCTCAAATTGTGCTTCATTGCTCCCAGACTTCTTGCCATGAGGATTGCGCTCGACAGCCATGATTTCTTGATCTGGCTTGCGCTTTCGGGGATTCCCCGAGTTGTTCCGCTGGACCTTGTCGAAGTGATTGTTGGCGTTGCCCTGCTTGTCGTTGTTGCGCTTGGGGAAGTGGTCGTTCTCCTCGTCTTCCTAGTCTGCCCACTATGCCATCATGTCGCGCAGCTCCACGGCAGTAGTCGAGCGGTTGCGTCCGAAGTCGTGGTACGTGTGCTTCGAGAAGAGGCCGTTCTGGAAGCAGCGGATGACGTCTTCGTCGGTGATGTTGGCGATGGTGGCTCGCATCTCGAAAAAACGCCGAGTGTAGGACCTCAGTGTCTCATTCATCTCTTGCTTGACCTGGGACAGATCGTGGCGAGTGCCTGCTCTGATCATGGATCCCTATAAGTTGTCGATGAAGGCCCGCTTGAGGTCCTCCCAGGAGTTGATAGAGTTTGGTTTGAGGCTTTCAAGCCAAGTGAGGGGCGTGGATTCCAAGGCCACTGGAAAG
Source organism: Panicum miliaceum (assembly GCA_032594955.1). Classification (NCBI taxonomy): domain Eukaryota; kingdom Viridiplantae; phylum Streptophyta; class Magnoliopsida; order Poales; family Poaceae; genus Panicum; species Panicum miliaceum. The sequence continues at coordinate 39,183,883 of CM064059.1, forward strand.
TAGAGTGCCTTGGTGGAGTTGGATCCCCCTGAGACCTCGACGGCAACGGAGTAGCATTGAATCCATTGGCGTGGGTCTTGCTAGCCATTGTACTTGGGGATCCCGACTGGTTTAAATCCATGGGATAGGAGTTTTCAGTGATGTTGGAGGTGAAGCAGGGAAGCGATCATTGTCGTCGTCGTCGTGGTATCTGTCGGGACGGTCCTTCTCCTTGCCTTGATGATGCGCGACGCGTCGCGACCATCATTGATCTTCTACCTAGGATCAATCGTGGGAGTGTCATGAAGGCTGGCCTCGAGTGGAGCTTCGCCTTGAGGCCTTGCGTCGCTCCGATTGCGAGGTTGGCAAGTGGATTGTTGTACCTCTTGCTCAATATTGCCACGCGCGGACTGTTGGCCCTGGTTGCGCTGGCGATTGTCATTCCTCTGGTACCTAGGGCCTCCTCTAGGGGTGCGGCTAATCTGCGCAGTGTCACCATGGCGCTCAGATCTCGAGGGCACTGGATGTTGCCCATCGAGTTGCACGAGCGCGCGCTGGGTTAGATACTACAGCCTTTGTATCTGGGGGCTGGGTGGTAATTGTTGAGCTAGGAGCGCTGCTTCTGCGATAGCACCAATCGGTGTACGATACTCCCGATCCGCAGCTGCTGCAAAAGCGTTGTTTAGGTTCCTTTGGTACATTGGGTTGCGAGCGCGGTTTTCCGTGTTCCGCCTACGCTGGGCGCGCTTGGCGTTCTTCAACCGCCGGATGCTCCTATGCTCCTCGTTCTCATCCTTGGGGGCATCGTGCACTCGTCGGTAGACACGTCCATGAGTAGCTCATCGTCATAATCGGGACCCGGCTCGTCGTCATCCGCATTGCAAAGGGAAGCCATGTAGACTTGACGATCCGGCGAGTTGTCAGCCGTATGGCTGTACTCGAGTAGCTCTGTGCTACCCTCTCCCTCTTCCGAGATAGGAAAGAGAGGTTTGCCCTCCTGGAAGGGCAGTTCCTGCATGAAGGCCACAAGGCGGAGTCATATTTGAGTAGTTCAGAGGGCTCTAAGCCCTTCTAGTACATGAAATGGCCTTGCGGCCTAGATGTTATGGTCAAACTCAGGTGACTACCCGAAAAGGAATCAGGGTGGTCGTCAGGATGCGAGTGGTTGTCGAGAGTGGGGGCTTCCCGACAAGCGGTGGCGCCCTCATCTTTGAGTCCTCGGCTCTGGCTTGAAGGTGTATTACTAATCGATGAGTACTCTTCATTGGAGTCCGAGTAGTTGTCGAAAACGGGGGCTCCGACAGGCGGTGGCTCCCACATCCTCGAGCTTGAGCAAATGATCCATGTCCTCCTCCAAGTCGGAGAGGGACTTGGATTGTGTGGTCCCCTCAGATCGGTTTGAGTCCGATCCGACTAGTTCTCGTGCTGCACGAGTGGAAGTCGCGTCGAAAACAGATATCTTTACAATCTGCCGGACTAGATCGGGGAGCAACAACTCGTCGAGATCGCTGTGTCGAGTTGGTGCAGAGGCCTTCGGCTTCCTGGAGTCGACTAGGTGGCTGTTGAAGCCACCCAAGCCATTGCCGACGCAGTTCTAGGAGCCAAAGATGAAAGTTGTGCCCTCGTCGAGCACGGTGCTGGTGAAGCTGAGAGATGTCATCGAGTTCTCCGGTGGATGCCTGATGAACACACCTACCTGGCGCGCCAGCAGTCGGTGTTTTACCGCCACGCCCACCAAGGGATACCGTCGAGATGGTGAGTTTGTAGGTAGGGTGTCGCCGAGATCAGGAACTCGAAGGTGCAAGGAACACAAAGTTTAGACAGGTTCGGGCCGCCGAGCGCGTAATACCCTACGTCCTGTGTGATTTGTATTGCCTTAGGTGGTGATCGGGTGATCTTATATTTGGAGGGGGTCCCTGTCTGGCCTTATATAGTCCGGGGGAACAGGGTTACATCGAATTCCTAGTCGGATACAAGCCCATGAATCCTACCCGAGTACTTTTCAAATAGTTTCCTACTGTCTCCGACTAGTTTTACTACTGTACAAGTAGTCCTACTACGCTACGAGTGGTTACAACTGGTGTAGCGCGTGGGCCATGTCCCACCCCTTACCCTGCAAGATGTAGGCCATGTGCGCAGTCCCGTGGGCCCGGGTCTGACACCCTTCGGAAGCCTCTTCAGAGGGGCATCAACGCTCCGGCTGCACGCGACAGCCGCACACCTGCATCGGCCTCCCCCTCCGAACAGGCAGCACATTGGGCCGGACCCTGGTTCCACTGCTCGCGTTACACCACCGCACGTCGAGGCCATCGCCGACCACCGCCGCCATTGGTACCCCCCGCCGCCGCTGTAGATCCGACGCCCACCGGAGTGCTCGCTCACCAATCATGATGTCGTGTTTGCCACGAGCCTTGGCCGCAACTGCCATAGAGGTGGCCGCCGGCCACCATGGGCACCCACCCGCGCGCCACGACCACGCCCCCGCGTGGGGGATGCCGCTGCCACCACAATGCGTAGATCCGGGCCTGGGGGCACCGGATCCGGCTGCCGGCCACCACGGGCACCCGCCCGCGTGCCACGACAGATGCTCCCGCATGGGGGAAGCTGCCGCCGCTCCGCGTAGATCCGGCCACGAGGGCGTCGGATCCGGCCCCGGGGAGCACACACAGAAGGCCCGCCGCCGTCCTCGGAGCTGCTGAGTCCGGCCGCTGGCGGACCGCCACCCAAAGCTGCAGAACTCTAAGGGGCCTCGCAGAGCTCGAGAAAGAGGAAAATGAGGCCTCGCCGCCTCTGTCCTGAAAGGAATCGGTGCTCGTAGCCTAAGAGAGGGAGGGGGTGAATTAGGAAATTCTAAACCCTTAACCTATGGCTCAAACTAGTTAGCACAAAATATAATCTAAAACACATTATCTAGATGTGCAACTAGGGTTCAACTAGTGTGAAAACCTCATCCTAAAGAGTTTTGCAACCTATAGCCAATCCTAGCAAGATACTACACTAAAAATGTAAGGCACATAAGATTGCAATAAGAAATGCAGAAGAATAAAGAAGGGGATGAGGGGAAGCAAACTCTTGGCGTGCCGATTTATCCCGTGGTATTGGTAGGCACAAAGCCACCCCTAGTCCACGTTGTTGAAGCACTCATTAAGAGTATTGCTTTCCGGTCACCAAGTCTCTTCTAGGTCTCTTCTTGACTTGCCACAAAGGCTTAGCCACCAAGGCCCACGCCAAGTCCCCGATCACCTCGATATCATCTCCACTAAGGAGCTTCTCCATGAAGAAAGGGGTCTCCACATCCCCCGCACAAAGCCGTCGTCGCCGCTCCACATCAAGCCGGAGGATCGATGACTTGCCGGCGAGCCACCAAGAACTCCAAGGGACCGGCACACCGAGATACAAGCTTTGGTTCACTCAAGAACCACCACACAAGGCAACTACACCTTGCACTCTCACTCTAAGTAGAGCTAGTCTAGCACTCTCACTTCCAAAGCTTATATTAAATCTAAGGATGTGATCAATTTGCACTTCAATGGCTTGGAGAACTTCTTCTAAGCGTAAGAGGCTTCTCACGAACTCTAGTCCCATTGACTATGTTGTCATATAATCATTAAAATCACAATCATAGCCTAATAGGGCCATGTTCCTTACATGTCCCTGTAGCCGAGCGGGCTTCCGCTGGCCTCCTCGAGCGGCGGCGAGTGGGAGGGACGGGGAAGGAGGGGGCTCCACTAGTACAGAACCCTTCAATAGTCCCGGTTGGGAACCTGCTTTAGTCCCGGTTTTCTAACCGAGACTAGCTATCCGGGACTAATGTGCCTAACTTTTTTGTGCCGGCAACTATTCAAGCGGGACTAATCTAATTTTTCACAAACAAAAAAAATTGGATTATCAGCTCCGTAAGCACGCGGGCCAGCTTCTCCAATTCCAAAAATTGCTCCAAAATTGCAATCACAAAATCAATTACAATCACAAAATCAATTATAACCACAAACGAATCATTCACAAATCAATATCGGCCACATATACATGTTTAGAAAAAATAAAAAGACAATCTCGGCCTCAGCCTTGCGCGTCGCCGCCCGTTGGGACCAGACGGAGCCGCCCCCGCCAAGCCAGGCCGCGCCGCCGCTCGCCGAGGTCAGGCCAAGCTGCCCCCGCCGAGGCCTGCCTGAGGCGTGGCTGCGCCGCCCGCTGGGGCGAGCTGGCCGAGCAGGCCGCGCCGGGGCCACGCCAAGCTGCCCCCGCCGGGGCCTGGCCGCGCTGCCCGCAGGGGCTGGCCAAGCCCGCCACGCCGGTCGCTTGGCCCCGTGCTTGTGTCTTGTTGGAGATGGGGAGAGGCAGCCAGAGGAGATGTGGGAGAGATGAGAAGATAAGGAGGAGGGAGGGAGATGAGTCGGATGGCTGCGGAAAAAACGGTGCCGGATGTTGACTTCGTCCGGGACTAAAAGTGCTATTTTAGTCTCGGTTTGGAGCTACAGCTGGGACCAATGAGTATCATAGTCTTTAGTCCCGGTTGGTGTTTTTAACCGGAACTAAAAATCTGTCTACATTTCTAGTTGGTGACTCGTCCGAGATTAAAATCTTTATTAGTTCCGAGCCTAACAACAGCGGCGGGACTAATGTCAAAGATGAAAGACACGACGGCGGCGGCGCCCGAGTCGGCCGCTAGAAGCGTCGCGCGGGCCTCCTCCCGAGAACTCATAATAACGAGTTAACAACGGTAAAAACCTGAAGCCTTTCGGCGGTAGATATATAGCCAATCGACCCGGCCGGCCGTATAGCTAAGCTGGTACGTACACGTACGTAGCTGCAGCAGGGCCGGGCGCTGCGAGCATTGACGCATGCAAATCCACGGTGTCTGCGTGCAGGGCCAGCAGAGATGGATCACGTACGTTGCTAGACACGGTCGCTGTACACACACATGCAGCCGCTGGTCTCCCGCGCACAGAGGTGGTAAAAAGCCCCAAATTTTAGTCTAGATTATCTCTTATACAATTTTGAGCTAAATATCCGTGCCGCCCACGTACCGGCCGGCCGGCCGGTCCTGCTAGCTTCCTGCCACGCATTGATGCGCCCGCTCGGCTGGCTCTACTCTACTGCGCGCGCTACAGCGCCTTCCCAGCATTGGGCTAGTGGGCTGGGACGGAGGACAAGAGACTGCTGCGTGCTTGCGTGGCCCGGCCCTACTCTCCGCTCGTTCCTATGCTGGCATGCTGCTAACATTCAATCCAGATCTGGTACGCGTACCGCGCCGCTGTATACGGTGTACGGTGTATAGCCACACGCATCCGGCATCACAATACTGCTACCGCTACTGCTGCTGCACCGTAAGCTAAGTGCGTACCAACTACAGCACAGAGATCATACACTGGTGTCCCTGTCACGATCGAATTATTAGCACGTGCGTTTCGATCGAGTCCTAGCTAGCATTCAGTCATCAGTTCCTTATTAATAATATAATCAAACGAAACCGTCACTAATTGTAATTAATCACCATATATAATAAATTAGCCGCGTTAGGTTCGCGAGCAGCCGTCGCGCCCGGGGATACATAGGTTGCGTACGTGCCAATCATACCACACCTGGGAGATTGTTTAACGGCGCCTCGTACCGGCGCTGCATACTCACAGCAGCGTCACAGGATATAGATCGACGACGACTCGTGGACTCGTGGTCTTTGGTCTACCCGCGCACGCAACGCGACGGAAGGCACGACGAAGATCACCACGCACACCAAACCGGATACCAAACCGGCCGGGTGCATCGATCAATGGCGATGATGGCACGTCGCGGCAAAGTTGGCTCTCTCCAAGATCTTACTTGATTGCCAAGGTTAGTTTGGCCTAGTGCTAAACTGCTGAAAGGGATGTAACGATTTTCTTTCGTTTTTTGGCGATTGCATGGATCGATTTCCTGATCACCGGGTCAACGGGGCCGATTTAACAACGGGCTAGCAGAGGGAAACAAGGTGACACGTACATACCTTAGCTTATTGTTACGCTGAGCTGCTTCATTCTTTCTTCTCGTGGATTTGAGTAGGTGCGTTGCATGATGCGTGCGTAGGCGATGATGCAAAAGAGTGGATGGCAAGTGCGCGCGGCATGCACGACGAGCATGACGGGGAGCAGCTAGCGTCGCGGCGAGGAAGGCGTGGGCGACCGGGAGAAGAAAAGGAAGCAGCGCGTCGCCCGATCGACCCGATCGACCGGGACTGGACTAGTGGAGTGCAGGAATGCGGGAAATTTACAACGGAGCTTGATTATGACAGCGGACGGTAGCGGTAAGAATAATGGTTTTTCTCTTCCCTTGTTTTTGTCTCGACTGCCAGCGTAGCTCTCATGCGCACCAGGTTCAACGAAGTGCACTACCCTCGCGTTCACACTTCACGGCATGCGTGACAGCATAGCCAGTTGTATGCAAATGATACGCCTCCAGATATTTTTCATTTGCTTTTTTACAGCCATGTGTAAAATGGGGTTATTGCAGCCTGTGGGGGCATTGTTTCTTTGTATGGGGCCATTGAATCGACTAGAAACTTGTTCAATCGACCTTATCTAGGTTTCAAAGGAAAAGAAAATCAGATGGAATGTACTAGGACATGTTTAGTTGGCACCTAATTTGCCACACAGTCTTGGTAAGTGTGGCAAAAATAGCCACCTAAATTTAGGTAAAGAAAAAAAGACCACATGCCACGTGTGCTAGAAGGAAAAACAAAGTTAGTCATACTAAGTTATAGCAACATCCAAACTCTTACTGATAAAATTGTGGTCGCCAAAGATTAGATGTGGCAAATTTTAGTTATCAAACCAAACAGGCCCTAAGATAGTGACCAAGAATTACCTATTGGATACCAACTTGAACTTGTATTGCTAATTTCAGCTGATTAATTTTTTTTCATGGAGAATGTATTTCTAATTTCAGCTGATTATTTTTTTCCATGGAGAAGAATAGATCCATTGCTGCGCCTAAGCTTTTGCTAAAGAAAGACAGGATCCAAGTGGCACGATACTGTAAAAGTGAGCACTATAGCAAGTGACTGTGTGTTCTTCGGCTTTCAAGTTTCAACCACGGGGTCTGGCGACAGATGTCCCACTCCCACTCCCACTCCCAACTGAGGTGATTTCTGATTTGCCCCGTTGAATTTTTGCTGCCCGACAAAAGAAGATAGGATCAGTCTTCCGTGTCCTGTGAGGTGCATGCGCTGCCGATGTTCCCCAGCACCAGGCATCTCGCGCGCATGCGAGTAGGGTAAAATTATACTAAAACTCTCACACCCACAGCAAAAATAAATCTCACAAGCTTGGCTCCTTCTTTTTCCTTTTACCACCACGAGCATCAGCTCTGGTCCACTCCACATGTAGGCATGTAGTGCCAGTACAGTTCAGCAGCAGTGGGTCAGGCCATGAGAGGAGTAAAAGGGACCTGCTGTGTTGTGTGCAGCAGAGTTGCATTGGCACCCAGTAGTGTTTGTGATCGGTCACCGGTGGCCACAGTTCCTCATCCATGTCAAGTATTTTTGACTCGACTGAATCACTGAGCAGCAGCATTGGCCACGCAAAATGGCTCATCAAAAGGCCGGGGGAGACCGTATATATGGATCACGAGACGAAAGGAAAGTAAATAAAGAAAAGAAAAGGGAAAGGAAAAGGTGAGAAAGGAGGAAATTGCAGCTGCAGAGTCCAGAAGCAGGGCCTTTTGCTTTTTTTGGTCTTGTCTCTTGCCCCGCCCGCCCAACCCGACCCCCCCGCCCCCCGGCGCGGCATTGAGGACGCAAGTCAAGGCATCAGTCACTCGGTCAGTGCTCCTACGTAGCTACCAATTCAGTACGGTACCTGCGCTTTCCCTGTCTCTCCCTTGCCATGCACCCGCTGTTCACTGCTGGCACTAGATCAAGCAAGAAAAAGCTACTAGTAGTAAGCCGCAACCATGGACTGCAACAGCTCACACTAAACTTTAGGCCAGTTTGGAGCTCTCTGTCACATCCAATATTTGGCTGTTAATTAGAAGTATCTGTCTAAATATAGTAAATCTAAATATAGTAAGAGAGTGTTAAAAGAATCCACCATGTTCACCGAGAGGGTCTAGAAATTCCCACGTTAATCTAAAAAAGAGAAGGATTTGCACCGTTAGATGTTATGAAGATCTAACGATCTAGATTAACTCAAGAGTCCATATTGAATACGATCGATAAATAGCTATTTTCGGATTTAGAAAATTAGGACATGACTAAAGAATCCATGCCGAATACGATTAGTAGATAGCTAAATTTGGAATTAGAAAAATAAAAAAATTAGAATTTAACCAAAGAGTCCACGTTGAATACAATTAGTAAATAGCTAAATTCATAATTGTAAAAATAAGCAAATTAGCATTAGCATTGATAAAAAAAAGTTACTATTAGCAAAATAGCTAAATTCAAAATTAAAAATATAAGAAAATTAGTAGCTGATCAAAGAGTCCATATTGAATATAACTAATAAGTAAATAAATGCAAGAATTAAAATATAGAAAAATATTAGTAGTTGATTTGTATAGTGATTAAGAAATAAGAAGCACTAAATAGATAGTATAGGTCAAATGCAAATAATAAAATCCCAAATTTGAGTTATAAACGGGGCTACAAGTTCACAACATTTCATGTCAAATATAGTTAATAAATAAAAAAATTTAGAATTAAAATTAATAAAATTAGTAGTTAATTTGTATTGAATTTTGAACAAAGTGTTAAAAGAAGCCGTCACGATCCCCGAGAGAGTTTAAAAATTACCACATTAATAAAAGAAAATTGGTGAGTTAGCCACGAAGAAGCTTAATCCAATAGTAGCATACTCTGCATAATTAGAAGATACAACTAAACAAAACTATTTGCATTCAACTTTTCTGAAGTAAAAAAAATCTAAAATTTTGGGGAAAAAACTAGGTTCCCGCACTATTTGCGCAGGCACCTTGCTAGTTAAACGTAGACTAATAATAAAACTAATTGCATAATCTCTAAGCTAATTCGCAAGATAAATTTATTAAGCATAATTAATCCATGATTAGTTCATGTAATGCTACAGTAAATATGTGCTAATCATGAATTAATTAGGTTTATAGATTTATCTTGCGAATTAGTCCTAGACTTCTACAATTAATTTTACAATTAGCTCATATTTAATCCTTCTAATTGGTATCGAAACGTACATATGACAGGGCTAAACTTTAGCACTGAATCCAAACACCCCTAATATTATCATGTCCCGTTTCCGTGCTGCAAGAAAAGCTAGGAGAGGCAAATAAAGAAACAGGGAGGCCAGGCCAGGGCACCAGGCAGTAGTGTGTGTGTACAACTGTACATGCATGGGGATGGGGAGCCTTGGCTGCTGAAGCATGCGGCTCATCAGATCAGAGCTTCAGAGCAAGGACAAAGCCTTCCACCACCGAAAGCAGCACGAGCTCTCTCCCCTTGCGTGCCCGGCTCCTCGCTCCTCACTCCTCGCGGTCTCAGCAACAATGCAAGGACGAGAGAGACAAGCGGGCAGGTCAAGCGGAGAGGGTACAGTCAAAGCGACGCCTTTTTTAGTCAGATTCCGAGCGATCACCACCCGTTCGATTGCGTCTGCTAAATGCTAATGCTGGCGAAGCGCACGGAGCCAACGAGCAAGTGTGCTGCCGTGCGATGGTAATGTTATTAGCAGCAGCTACTGGCCGGCGAGGAAGGACATGGGCCAGTACGAGGCAGTGCAACGGGACAGTGGAGTCCTTTTCCCAGTGGGGGTGAGGAGCAGATGGGAATGGGACTAGGAGGAGGGGGGAGTTCTTGTAGGCTTGTGCGTAATCTCATGGACCACCAATCTCTCCGTCCATATCCTAACCTCCTCTCCCAACTCCCATGTGCGTTGCGTTGCGTTCCACTGGAACCAAATCCCCTGCCCTATCCGTGCTGCCTCATGTAGTCATGTACAGTGCCCTAGTAACATTTGCACTCTTTTCTTTTCTTTTTTCTTTTTTTAAGAAAAGAGAGAGTAAAATATGAACCCTCTTCCTCATGAGAAAGACAGAATGACATTGTACAGTGCCAAAATTTTGCTTCAACTTTGCAAGATGTGCACCACCATAGCACAACAATGCCTCCCCCATCTCATGAGATGAGAGGAATGCCCCACTTCACCAATCCACCTTGCTAATTTATTTGCTATATATACAAAGGCCAATCCGCACTACATACGTACACAATGAGTTCCACAAAATCTAATCAAAATGCAGCAAAAAGTCCCTGAATTCTCCAAGCTGGAAAGTTTAAAAATGTTCTTTCGATTGGTCGAGAGTCCTGCGCTGTGCTGTGCTCCTGCCTAAAGTCCCCAAATTCATTCCTCCTCATTCTTCCCGCCGACATTCTCCAATTCGGAAGCAGTTTTGAAACCCGCAAACGGCATCTCCGCCCTCGAAATCCACCCACCCGCCCCCAAAAAATAAAACAGAAAAAAAAATAAAAACCCGCGCTCGCATGCCGAAAAGAAGAGCCAGGCACCCCGATTCGTTTCGATTCGTTTCACGAAGACGACGAGGAGGGCCTTTCGGGAACCGCGCACGCCGGCGCCGCCGGCCGCGGCCGCCACCGCATGGGCGAAGCTACCTTCGACCGCCTCGTGTGGATTGGATGCTTGCCGCGTGCCTGCTAGTATGCACCCGTGAGCCACCGCACGAACCCGTAGAACGACGCGCTGCCGTTGCCGTCCTCCGCCTCCCGCCGCCGCGCCGTGGGGGCCGCGCCGCCGTCCATGTCCCACCACCACTCCGCCGTGGCCGCCGCCGTCACGGTCCCGGCGTCGTACCGGCTGCTCCAGCGCCCGCTGCTCCACCTGCTGCTCCAACGGTTGCTCCACCTGCTGCTCCACCGCTCCGCCGTCGACCTGAACGACGCCGTCGGGGTCAGGCCCACGGTCGATGACGATGGCTGCCCGCGCTCCACCGCGGCGAGCTGCTGCTGCTGTTGCTGAGGCGGCTGCTGGGTCGGCGGGTCGCTGGACCCGGTGGCGGCGCGCGGGCTCGGCTTGAGCACGACCTGGAGCTCCTCCTCGACGAGGTACTCCGATGACGCCGAGTTGGGGAGGCCTCTGGGGAGCGGGTACGCGCGGACGGCGGCGGCAGCGGCGTCGGGGTTGGAGCGTCGGCTGCTCACGCTTCCGAGCTCCACGCGGAGGAGTTCGGTGAGCGGCGGGTGGGGCAGCGCGATGGAGGCGCGGCACAGCGGGCAGGACGGGTTGCCGCGCAGCCACGGGTCCACGCACCGGGAGTGGAACGCGTGCCGGCAGGCGGGTAGGAGGCGGAGCTCGTCGTCGTCGCGGAACGCGCTCTGGCACACGGCGCAGTCGCGCGACGACTTGGGCACGGACGCCAGCGACGAGGACAGCGTGAACAGCGGCAGGCGCGCGATGAGCCGCTCCGCCTCCGCCTCCGCTGCCGCCGCCGCCTTCCCTCCTCCTCCGTGCCCATCGGCGGGCGCCACGGACGCCCCCGCCGCGGGGCGCACCACGAGCGGGAGCGGCGGCGCCTGCCGGGACGAAGCGGAGGACGAGCCCGCAGGCCCCACGTGGCGGCACAGGTGGCGGATGAAGTAGTGGATGCACAGCGACGCGAGCAGCATCACCACCACGATGACCGCGATGATGAGGATGCTCGGCGAGATGCCCGCCACGCCACCGCTCCCGCTCCCGCCCAATCCCGCGCTACTCCCCCGCGCGTCCCCCCTTCTGCCCCCGCCACCGTCGTCCGCCAGCCGCGGCACCACCGGCACTCTCCGCTCTGGCAGCGCCTGGGGCGGCGGCGGCGGCGGGACGACGGTAGTAGCCATCAACGTGTGCTTCTCCCACCCGCGCTCTCTCCTCCCGCTGGTGTGGACGTGTGGTGGCGCGGGTGGAGGGGGACGGCGTCGTGCTGTTGCGACTTGTCTGTGGCTTGTAAGTGTGGTTTTGTCCGGTGGCGGCGCTGCCGGTGGCGGCTTGCCATTTATACTTGCGCCGGCAAATTCGTCCAGGGAGGGAGGTGGATAGCCGATAGATAGCTTGGCTTGCTTTAGGAGAGGGGATGGGAATGGACCAGGTGTTGACGTTGGATTCTTGTGCGATTAATCTTTTTTTAAGAACAAATGGCACATATTTTAGTAGAGGTAGCGTTAGATTTTCACAATTGGGATTTCTGGGGCCCAAAGATTTGGCTTGCCGTTGAAATGTGCTGCTTGCTTTTTCTCTTTTGATTTTAATGAAATATAGGAGAATAAAGGAGCGACGGATGGCTATTTTCAATCTTTAGAGGTAAATGGGAGCTCCCAACTTGTCGTACAACGCAAACACCAATGGCTATAGGCAATTGGAGACGAAATGGTTTGGTTTCGGCTTGAAGTTACTGGAGGGAAATTCATCGAGAATTATAGTTTTCTAGAAAAAAGATGTACCTCATGACTAAGCGCACCTGCTCCTCCTTTGACATCAACAACATATATTGCGTACATCATTATGAGATGTATTTAACATGACATATGCTGCGCACATGATTATAACATATATATCCAACCATATCATTATGGCTGTAAAACTTATAATACAATGAACATGTATCGATTTGTCATGGGTTATCCTAGGTTTGAAGTTTGCTAAGAAGAAAGATGATAGCATGCTTTGTTGAATATGCTCAAAAAACTGCACCCAATCTCTACTCCTAAAAAACCAATTGGAAGACCAATTTTTGGTGCGACCTTAACCTCCCCCCAGTCGTCATTCTGCCACGGCGATATGCAGACATCCGATCCGTTGTTATGTCGCTCGATCGGTAGTCCGCAAATATCGCCAAACCCCTGACGTAGCGCCCCTCTTCTATGCCCATCGTCATTCTGCCGCGCGCAAGGATCAGCCGTCCGATCGACACCAGCGGTAGCCCACAACAAACGGACTCCACCCGCACTCGTATTCTCTGACCACATTCTGCGCACATTCATGCTGCCTCGCAACCCTAAACATCGAGCCTAAGCACCGCCGGTGGCAAACTCCCGTTGACAGCACTGACCCCTTGACTTAGCGGAAGTCTACATGGGGAAGCAAGGTGAGATCACCATACCCTAAGCATCTGATGCCGAACACCAATGTTGCCGTTCGATTTTGACTGGCCATGGTGAAAATTGGATTTTTGCAGCGCCCGTGCACCTCCACCTCCGCTTCATCGCCGACCCGCCACAGCGCCGCTCCCCTTCGGCGACCAACCACCGCTGGACCTCCGCGTAGTGGTGAGTACCGCCTCCGGCCCCCTATCTCTCTCTCCCTCAACTCCCCGCACTGTCAATTGCTCGCCGGAGCAACGCGAAGCCGCCTCGCCGTGGGGCGCTGCCTTCCCGGCCTCGTGCGCCCTCACAGACCCCACAATCGCAACCCCAGTCGCCCCCTCGCTCTCCCCGGCATTTTGTCGAGCCGAACTGAGCCCTGGAGCACCGATTTCGGTAAACTCCGGCGAGCTCATCGCCGCCCGCTGCCGCAAATCTCGGCGCCGGCCGCCTAGTGCCGCCGTCTGACGCCCCAAACCGCCCGGCGCCGTTGGATCTAGATCCAACCTAACGGAAACCCCGTACTGGTCAACAGAGCCATTTTGCTAAAAACCCTTCATCTTTTTCACGTGTTAAACCCTGAGTTTCTATAAGTAATTATGATTATGCCCTCGGTTTAATTAGAAAAGAATCCGTAAACTTAGTTTTCTTTGCATATTAGTCCCTGAACCCTAGAATGGAGTGTATCTTCGCCGTTTTAAATCCGTTTTTGGCGATTCTCGCGCTCACATGATTGTCTCTGCATAACCATTAGTTCTAGGTGTTTGTTTTACGCTTTTAAAACTGTTTGATATATTGTTTCTTATTTTTTCTTCTTTTTCTTGTGTGATCGTGTAGACCTCAGATGTTCGAGGAGGGCCAAGAGCATCAGTTTGAGGAAGAGTCGCAGCAGTTTGTCGAATAAGGCAAGTGGCCCAATAATAGCCATCTTGCTGTAGTGATGTCGATATATTGGTACCTGATTAAACAGCTTTATTAAATTTGTTATTGGTGACCTTAAAACGCTAAGTTCATTTATGTTTCTCCTATGTTTTCCATGCAGACGTGATGTGTGCTTGTGTTCGTTGGCACAGGTTTGCTTGATAATCGTCACCTTTTGATACACACCTAGCAGCTACAGACTGGCACAGGGTCATGCATAATGCAAATATGAATAAATCTGGTCGAGTGACCCTTAGGTCAGTTTTTATGCTGTTTTTTTATTTCTCCATATTTACATCCTGTTTCTAATTACTTGCACGCTCAATTTTCTACTAAACCAACAGCTTTCCCACCAGACTCCACAAGACTTTGACCAAAAGGAATTGAAGAGGCAACGTGAGAGCGAAGGATATGCAAGTATGTCTGCAGAACAGAAATCTAATAAGATTGAGAAATAGCGTACCTCAATGATGTCTGATGAGAAGAGGGTTGAGTTGAACAAGAAAAGGCGTGAACGATACAAGAGAAAGAAATCTCAATCGGGTCCGTTGAGAATGCACCAAAGCAAGCACACGACGTTAACCCGTCTATAGGTTCTGCTTTGGTGGGACAGTAACTTTTGTGTTTTTGGTGGACTCTACATATTGACTAGAAACTCTCTTTCTTTATGTAGATCAAACGCGTGGCATTGAGGATATACCGGAGCAAGCACACAACGTTATAACGTCAACAGATTCTTGTTGTTCGTGTTGTTATGAAGACACGCCAAAGTCTGTATAAACTTTTGTGTTTTTGGTAGACTATCCGTATTGACTAGAAGCTCTCTTTATGTCCGTAGATATTGCAATTCGTCCATAGCTGATGAAAACGACGATTGGCTGCATCGAAATATACCTTGTTCCAACTGGGATAGATGCAGTACGGAATTGGCGGGTAACGTGAATTGGGGTGCAGGAATTCCAAGTTAATGTGTATTCAAGCATATGTGATCTTTCTTATACAATACTATAGAAACTGTAGGTGCGGACGCAAGTCATCCGACCATAGCTGATGAGTATGCTACCTCGGGGATTACATGTTCCCACGAGGTTCCAGGTAATGTTTCTATAAGTTACTACTATCATTACGGCCGTTTAACGGGCTCAAACACTAATATGCTATTTTGGAACCCTCATCAGGACCGATCCGTGCTGATGATAAGGAGGAATCAGAATGGCTACACAGGAGTGACTGCTTCATCAGAGATGCGGGTTGCGGACAAGGTACACATATCACCAGTCATTGTTAATCACAATGCGCTGCGATTTCAAAATGCGTGCGATATAATTTTATTCATTAGTGATGTATCGTGGCTTCATTAAATGGCAAAATATACTATGTTGGAGAACTTAAGTACCTTTTGGTTTTAGGGGATATCAATATAACCGTAGAAGGGTACATCCCTTTTTATTTTTTGATATGCTCATGTTTCCGTGCATTCTATGACCTTATTTTAGTGTCTATACTTATAGGTCTGTATAGGTTTTTTTTAATTTGTTTTAAATGTCTAAATACGAATAGGGGCACCGGACACGGTTGTGTCGAGCTGTACACAAGCAACTGATCGAAAGGAACGTAGGAGGGAAATGGCCATAACATAGGTTGTTTAGATAACTTACCGGAAAAATTATCATCATTGGTCAACAAATTTATTAACCATTGTGCAGCAATTATCATTTTAGTGTCTATAAAAATTATCATTTTATATCCATTGTGCAGCAAGATATGAAAGGATTCAGGTTGAAACTTGTTGCTATTTTGATATCTTCTTTCCTCAGCGTCCGGAGAGGATGTCCATTGTTTCTGCGCAATGATGATGGACCTGAAAGTCCAAACGATGTAGTGGAAATAGAGGATCCTAAACAACGGACCACAACTCCAAGCAATGGAAAGCGCGATAGAGACGGTAACTGTATAGTAGGCCAGCAGGGGACACCTAACATCATAATAACGCAGTAAAACTCTACACGGAGTCATCGTGACCAATCCAAAGATCAGTTTTTAGACTCTATTTCAAAGCGGAATATGAATCTGTGCAGAGAAGATATGATAGGGATATTGTGCGACTACATCGCATCGATTGACGAGGCCGTTGTCTTGGAGTAATCTACTCACTTCCTATCATTCTTTGAGCACTGATGTAAAGTATACTATATACTACTGAATAAAAATTATGCCTATCATTCTAGATTATTATGATTAATTTGGCACCTTTCCTACTCATTTATTCTAACAGGAAGCGTTGGGTATGTCTATCAGTCTAGATTATTATGATTAATTTGGCATCTTTCCTACTCATTTGTTTTAACAGGAAGCGTTGGGTGCGCAGCTTTGAACCTTACAATATTGCATTAACTGTCAGAGATCTGCAAAAGATATTAATAATGAATCAAGGCATATCCGCGGAATATTGTGAGTACCGAAGGTTGAAATATTATAATATTGCAATCTCAAAACATTTCATGGATCTAAGATTCTGTGTAAGTGAGTAGTTATATATTGTTTCATGACATAGTATATCACTAATCTTATTCTTGAAAAAATAAATTATCCATATGGACTACCGATCATACCAATTAATTTTCCTATATTGCAGAAGATGTGTGATTTAACAAGATATCCGAAATTTCACGAAAGCTATAGTAATAAAGAGCTAGGTGCAACAATTGGGGGATGGTCAATTCTAAACTATGACCACTTACGTTGCAAATACGTAAGTCTACCAAATCTTTAACTTTAAATATTATTATTATTGTCTATCTTACTACATATTATTTCTTGTAGTTCCTCCTGCTATGGTTCACCGGGAAAAACTTCATGTTGTATGTCTTGGATCATGTGGATAAAAAACTTATCGTGATTGATCCATCACGTGTTTCGGAGTGGTGTGAAGATGTTCCATACAGAAAATATGGGGAGACTATTACACATTTCTACAAGAAGTATACAGCTGCAATGAACCTGAATAGTCCCAGGTCGGACCAGAATATCTACAAGTGGTCGTTCATGCATGAAAAGGGAATTGTTGAAGATGAGGAGAAAGGGAAACTTATTATAGATTACTAATCATTAATAGCTTTTATTTACACTATACAACAATATGATTGATAGGAAAGCTACCGCAGGTATTCTACAGGCTACCTGGTTCTGCAGTACATGTCTTGGTGGAAAAGTACCCGGAGCATGGAGATTTGTACGGTGAGTATACTGCTTTGTGAAAAATATTTCTTGTCATCTTCAATAATTGTTGCTATCGATCGCATATGAGATGTTTACTTATGTGTCCGAATTGTTCACAGGATCGTGTTACTATGCGGCAGAACTTCATCATTGATGTGTTGTCATAAGGAGTGAATGCTTATCGACAATGGATGGGATATAAAATAGAATTTACTGTACATTTGTTTATCAGTTGGCTTCGGAATGACGTACCTACGGATTTGATTTATCTCAGATTTGTTTGGAACGATGTTATTTGTTGGTAGTTTTTTGGATTTTTATCCATAATTTTTACTCCTGTTGCAATGCACATGTTAAATCTCGGTGCACTGTGATGCCATTTCTCCTCTATTTTAGAACGGGGATAGATAAAAAACAGGGGGTATTTGTTAGAGATTGAGATGCTGAGCAGTCCTGAAAATGTTACCGTGAATTGCAACAGGAGTAGGGCCATCAGGACAACCTAGTTTGCTCGCACACACTGCCCCCATTTCATCTTTGATCATTGATCTGTGAATATGTCTGAGAACTTCTATTTCATATTTGATCAATGATTTATTTATTGCGTGTAAAATTATATTTGGGCACTTGTAGTTATCTCGACCGTTGATGTGTACATTCATGTAAAAATAATGTTTTTTCGTGTAGCAACGCACGGAAACGAACCTAGTCACTGACTAAATAAATTAAGCATAGTTTCATGAACGAGATACATAATGGCTATGCTGCGGACCATCCTAACACCAGACCATCCCCCTAGACACACACACACACGCACAATCCTCTTCCTATGTCGTCTTATTTCTTCTCTTATCAGCTGTGCTTGTTCCTCATGTTGTCGTTATTAGCTTAGGGGTTTTCAGGGTCATTATCCCTTTAGAGTTGAGTAGGCTAAAAGGGTAGGCCCTTGGATGGTGGTTTGTGGCGGGCGATAGATGAGAGACGACGTCATCACTCAACATGATGCGATGGAAGAGGAGCCTCAACTAAAATTGATGTGTATAGTCAGGTGGCAAAAAAAAAATATGACCAGATATCTAGTTAGACCTCTAATTTTTTCACCGTGTATATATTTTTCTCAAGGCTCAAGTAGATTCACCCACGACGAATGTGCACCCTTACGTTTGGCTCTACTAGTTTCGCCACCATCGGCGCAGGTGTACATACACGAGATCTTTTTATGCCTAAGCTACCTTTAATACCCCAGGGCTTGCATTCTTCAAAAATTCCGATGCGTGCCGTGCGTGTACTATCCTTTTGAAACCCGCGAAAATACAAAAACACATGCTCGTTCGTACTGAACACACAGCAGGCCTGAATCCGGACATGCGTGTATTCCAAGAACCGACGTCACCGTTACATATTTTTCAATGCGCGTATCCGCTGAAAATACAGTGTGCTGTGTGCCGCGCCGCGCGGCCAACCAGAGCCGGTCACGCCTTGTACGTGGTCTCCACCACGTCTCCGTCAGTGTACAGGTGGGTAGCGTCCGTGCGTGGGGAACCTAGGCAGGCAGGTCATGCCATCCAGTGGCGTGATGGAATACCAAACCAACCCGCGAGCTGCCTCGTTAGATTGCCTGCGCAGCGGTGCGGTTTCGCTCGTGTGTAATTTTTGGCTTGAATTTTGCGGCCTTCTACTTGCGGAGTTGCCCTTGAGGCCTTGACTCGTGCGACGCGAGCGCGACTCGTGGCGGGCTGGCGCGGCTGGTGGTTGCGCGCGGGCGCGGGCCTCCTATAGATAGCGAGCGGCTGGACCGGCGGGGGGGCCCATGGACCGGCGGCCGAGGACGGACGATCGAGTGGCTGGCTGGCGGCAGTCCGGAATGGAATAGGATCCGATTCTCCAACGCTGTCGCCCCTCTTGCCTTTTCCCCGTGTTCCGTGGGCAAGCAATCGAATCGACTGACCTGGCCGGTCGTTTTTACTTGCTCAATTCCATTCCATGCACGCACGCAAAATCCTGAGCAGCTGAGCATGCTAGTACGTCTCTACTTACTGCTACAGGCTCCACGCTTCAGTTTCACAAAATCTGGAATTGCTACGACTAGAACAGAGTATTAGTAGCTCATGAACCATGATCGGGAGCTCAATGACCGTGCCCTCTCCTCTCTCGGATGCCATGGCATGGCACAGACCTAGAGCGTGCGAGCAGGAATCATTGGTCTAGTCATTAGGCGCTTCGCCAGGAGCAAAAGAAGCTAAAAAGAAAGCTGCCGCTCTAGACCTGTATCTCCAACCCCGATGCGCTCTTCAGCGGGGTTCATGATGAGGCCCATGAGCATGGAGTCAGTCAGATGGACCATCGATGCGTATGGTATGGGTATGGCGCCGCGCGAAGAGGCACGCTGCGCACGCACTAGACTAGAGAGCCGTCTGCTCTAGCATTGCATTGCATTGCCTGGTGGAGCAGAGCAGAGCAGAGGACTAGTGATCCATGATCCTTCGGCCTCCCGGCCGCGGCCGGCCGGCGGCCAGTCCCTGTCCCTGCGCCCTCTGACTCTGAGCGGCCGCTTCCTTGGCCGACGGAGACGGAGGGACCGGGCTACAGTCACGTGCGTGCCTGCTGCCAGCCGAGATCGATCTCAGTTCTCGGACCATGCTGCCATGCCATGCACTGCCCTCTCGACAGTGGAGTGCGTGCGTGCCCCCACACCGCACCAGTCTCTCGGCCCGGCGCGGCGCCTGGTGTAACTGACACGCGGGCATGAGGCTGCTGATGCCGGCCGGCGCGGCGTGGCACGCATGATGCGTCAACAGTGGCAGCCCGGCCCAGCCCGGTGAGGAGGAGAGCGGCCGTAAGAGGAATCTGTTTGATGTAGTCGTGAATGAACAAAACGAAATGGTAAAAGAAACCAGAGAGATTAATTGATTATTGATGTATGTATATATATACATGATGAATAGTAACTGTACCCGAAAGGGACGCGACCATTTGTCCATGGAGAGTCATGGATGGGATGCGGTTGGAGTCAACCTTCTGTTGACCACACTAATAGATGAGATCACCCCTTAATTTTATTTACAACACTCCCCCTTGATCGAATCCTCATCATAAATCAATGTTCTTAAAAATACTCCTCAAAAACCCCATGGGAAAAGAGGAATATATCTGTACCATGATTTCTCTCTAAACCCGTAGAATTCCAAGAGAAATCTATATCATTTGTATTTCCATAAAAAACCCCGTGGGGAAAAACTAGAAATACGACATATATAGAAAAACCCCAAGGGAAAAAACTCATAAAAGGAAAAAAGTACAGTGTGATGCTTTCAACAAGGCACATCTCTTGGGGTCTCTCCCCCTGAATCTTGCAAATGTTGAGACAGGTAGAGACTTAGTGAACAAATCAGCAAGATTATCACAAGATTTCATTTGTAAGATATTTATCTCACCACTCTGTTGGAGTTCGTGAGGATAAAATAACTTGGGAGCAACATGCTTAGTGATGTTGCTCTTGATATAGCCTGTTTGCATCTGTGTGACACAAGCAGCATTATCCTCATAGATAATTGTAGGTGATTCCATAGAACCAACATGACTGTTGTATGTGGTTAATCATTTTGCGAAGCCACAAGCATTCACGTGATGCCTCATAAAGTGCAATTATCTCAGAATGATTTGTAGAAGTTGCCACCAATATCTGTTTAGACGATTTCCAAGAAATGGCAGTTCCACCATGTAAGAAAACGAATCCTGTCTGAGACCTGGCATTATGAGGATCAGATAAATAGCCAGCATCAGTATATCCAACCAACGTAGGATCTTGGTTTTTCTGATAGAACAAACCTAAGTCCTTTGTGCCATTAAGGTATCTGAGAATTTGCTTTCCTCCTACCCAATAACGTTTTGTTGGAGCAGCACTATGTCTTGCAAGTAAGTTCACCGCGAAAGTAATATCAGGCCCGTTGCTATTCGCGAGATACATAAGTGCTCCAATGAAACTGAGATAAGGGAATTCATTTCCCAATATCTCTTCTCCTTCATCACGTGGTCGAAAGACATCTTTCTCAAGATCAATCGATCGAACCACCATGGGTGTCTTGGCCGGATATGATTTATTCATATTGAATTTCTCCAATATTTTCTGGATATAGGCAGACTGGTGCACTAGGATTCCTGAATGAAGGTGCTCAATTTGCAATCCAATGCAAAATTTGGTTTTACCCAAATCCTTCATCTCAAACTCCGTCTTAAGATGATTGCGAGCCTCATCAATACTCTGTGAATTTCCAATGATGTTTATATCATCGACATACACCGATATGATACAAAATCCTGATGAGGATTTCTTGATGAAGACACATGGGCAATCATCACTGTTAGAGTAACCCTTTTGCATAAGGTACTCATTCAGTCGGTTGTACCATATCTGTCCCGACTGCTTAAGGCCATACAAAGATCTTTTCAATTTCACACAGTACATGTTGCAATTACCGCCCTGATTCGGTATAGAAATCCCATCGGAAACTTTCATGTAAATATCCGAATCAAGTGACCCATAGAGATATGCGGTCACTACGTCCATCAACTGCATAAATAGACGCTTTTGTACTGCCAAAGATATAAGATATCGGAACGTAATTCCATTCATAACTGGAGAATATGTTTCATTGAAATCAATGTCGGGTCTCTGCGTGAACCCTTGTGCTACAAGCCTCGCCTTGTATCTCACCACCTCATTGTTTTCATTCCGCTTCTGGATGAAAACCCATTTAAAACCCACAGGGAAGGTTTTAGGAGGTGTAGGTATCACTGATGAGAATACCTCTCTCTTAGCAAGTGAGGCTAACTCTGCATCAATTGTCTCCTTCCATTTATTCCAATCCGAGCGCTTCATGCACTCTGCCATGGACTTTGGATCTGGATCTTTATGGAGATTCTCAGCAATTGATTCGGAGAAGTATATGTCAACAATTGTAGTATTACGATCATATATTTCTCCAGTATCAAGATAATTTATGGAAATTTCTTGTACTCCCCTTGACGGTTCGTCATTTCCCAAAATGACCGCGTCAGTGTGTTCCAAAACCCCAGCATCAGAAAATGAGTGCACTGTTGATGCAGGCTGTGGATGTTCTGTATCCACTATATTCCTCTCAACCTATTGTTGAGTCACATTTGCTGGTTCAGAAGAAGTGTCCTTCTCTTTTCTATTGCGCTTACGAGAAGCCACACCTACAGGAATTGTCGTACTTCTTCCACTCTTACTAAAAGAAGGAAGTTGAATAGTTTTCTTTGGTACCTCTATTCTTTCTGGCACATTCCTTGCGGGTATATAGGACTTTGTGACATCTTTACCAGCAGTAAATGCATCTGGCAGATTATTTGGAATATTTTGCAAATTCAGAATCCTTAAAACTTGATGTTCTGATTCCTGAGTATGTGGATCCTCTGTGGAGATGCCTTTTGCATCCCAATTTATTTCCCGGCTTTCAGTGTGGTACTTAAATTCTCCCTCTAAAGCCGGGAAGTGATCTTCATTGAAGATACTATCAGCGAACCGGGCCGTGAGCAAATCCCATGTCAGGGCCTCCAGGTATTTAATGATCGACGGAGATATAAATCTCACATAGATCCCCAATTTCCTGTGAGGGCCCATCGATGTTCGCTTAGGTGGTGAGATCGGTACGTATACAGCGCAACCGAATTTCCGCAGATGGGAAATACTTGGAGGATCACCTCGCACCATTTGCAGCGGGGAAGCTGTATGGTATGCAGTTGGGCGTAGTTGTATCAAGTCTGCAGCGTGCAAAACTGCATGACCCCAACACATTGTTGGAAGATTACAACCTTGCAATATTGGTCTGGCAATGAGCTTTATCCTCTTGATTAGCGCTTCTGCTAATCCGTTCTGAGTGTGAACATATGGAACCGAATGCTGAAGTTCAATTCCTTGTGCCATACAATAATCATTGAAGGCATGTGATGAGAACTCTGCAGCATTATCCATTCGTATACACTTTATCGGATGTTCAGGATGATGCGCTTTCAGTTTAATAATTTGAGTGATCAATCTAGCAAAAGCATGGTTGCGTGTCGACAATACCGACACATGTGACCAACGCATGGAAACATCGATCAAAACCATGAAGTATCTGAACGGTCCAGATAAAGGTTGGATGGGTCCACAAATGTCACCTTGGATACGCTCCAAGAATTTGAGAGGCTCATTTCTAATTCTAAGATACAAAGGTCTCAAAATTAATTTTCCAGTAGCACACGAAGTGCACATGACATCCGAAGATTGTGGGAACTTAGCACTGCTCAAATTATAACCACTGGAATTGCCTATGATTTTCCTCATCATCCCAACTCCGGGATGCCCAAGTCGATCATGCCAAATCTGGAATGCGTCAATATTTTGGAAAATCACCTTGTATGCAACATGTGGTACGGGCTTTATGTATGTATAATACAATCCAGACGGAAGAGATAACACCTTTTCAAGTGTTTCTTTGCCTAATCCGTTGTCCTTGGTGAATAAGAGGAATTCCTCCTTATTCACTTCATGTGTCTCAACATGAATACCATTACGACGGATATCCTTTTAGCTTTGGAGAGTACGAGTCGCATCAGGATACAATAATACTTCCTCGATGGTAATCTGCGTACCCATAGGGAGTATAATAGTGGCTCGACCTGAACCAACTATTATAGCATCGCGTCTTGCGATTGTTAAAACATTTCCTTCTCTCTTGGTGAGAGTCTGAAAATATTTTATTTCCCTAAGCACTGTATTTGATGAACAACTGTCCACCAGGCACATCTCCTCCTCCATCGGATTGACTCCCGTAGAAAATCTATATATTTTGCAGAATTTTAAACATAAAAATCATGCAAATATATAGAACACACATTATTATCATTGAGATTGTAAACAGAGTGCTTTATACTAACAAAGTAAGGACAACATTATATCTTAATATTATAAGCCTTGCAAATATAATTATCCGAATATCAACTATGTATGATATCGAGTCTAGTGAAGGTCCCCAAAGATGTCGTTGGACTCATATTCCACGACCATCTTATCATCATCCAAAGGAGTCTCCCCCTGAGACATACTCTTGGTACCACTTGGTCCCGCTCCATTGGGTGTCGGGTCCGAAGTACCATTTCAGCCACATGAGAGACAAAATGTGCTTCATACTTCTTCCCTTTAGTGCTTTCACCACGTCTAATAGACTTCAAGTACAGATCCACCAAATGCTGAGGAGTCCTGCATTTCTTAGCCAAGTGAGTGTGGCAACCACACTTGAAACAAGCCCTTTTATTGCCATTATTTGGCTTAGAAATGCCTTTCCCCTTGTTGTTGAAGTCTCCCCGAGGCTTGCGGAACTTCTTCCGCTTACCACCAGATTGGTTTCTAGGGTGGCTCATAGAACCATCCCTCTCAGTCTTTTGAGTGACATTTATTTCAGGCAAAGGAGCAGTACCCGGAGGGCGCTGCTGTGAGTTCCACACAGTGAGCTCATGATTCTTCTCTGCCTGACGTAATGTCTGTATCAAATTAGCATAGACTGTGAAACACTTCTCACGATACTGCTGAGTTATGAGTCGCTCTGATGGAAGCATTGTAGACAATGTCTTCTCAATTTAAAATCAGAGGGCTCCTTCTCGCAGAACTTGAGTTTCTGGCTTATCTTATGAACAACATGATTGAATGCATCCACGGATTTAAAATCCTGGAAACGCAATTGGCTCCACTCATAGAAAGCCTCGGAAAAAACAATTTCCTTTTGCTGTTCATACCTTTGCTTCAGGGAGTCCCATAACTTGAGTGGGTCCATCTCCAACATATATTCGGACTTTAAGTCCGGGTGGATATGATTCCTTATCATGTATAAGGCCCCATACTTGTATGTATCTGGTATTGGTGGTTCACCCGTAACAGATGGTGCCAAGCACCGTTAAAGTCCAACTCGCGACAGACTCACTTTGATGTCCGTTGCCCATTGAGGAAAGTTGTGCCCATCGAGTGCGAGAACCTCGAACTCCTTGGCAGCCATTTCCTACAAATCAAATGCCAAACATGAATAATTTGGCATTCAGCAATACATATCAATGTGAATTCAACGAACTTGAATTCCGGTGATTCTCAATAAATTGGAATAGTTTTAATGGCAATCATCAACATAGATTAGATCTTATAATCCAAAATTCAAGATTGGATACGCACGTTGAGGATAATAACTATGTAAAACATAGTCAAGATCCCGCAGTAGTATGAAAATATTATCTTGTGTATGACCAATATGAAAATGAATTAAGATAATCTCTAATATGATGTATGTCCAAATTCTGACTTGGATGAACATCGAGAACGTATGTAAAATACTTCTCATGTATGACCAACGTCCAAGAAAATGGAACAAATTATTCCAATTAGAGAATCAATGTATTGCATTTTATGAAACACACATAATG
The DNA here is from genome assembly GCA_032594955.1 of Panicum miliaceum. NCBI lineage: Eukaryota > Viridiplantae > Streptophyta > Magnoliopsida > Poales > Poaceae > Panicum > Panicum miliaceum. The sequence goes on from CM064059.1 coordinate 39,209,543, forward strand.
GACCAAGATAATATTTTGCAAGGTAATATCAAGTGAAAAAGGACATAATATGACCAAACTTGAGTACAAACACATATTTACAATCACATATGACCATCGGACGAACAACTGATGCATGAACAGTACTAAATAGCATGAAGCGAAGTTGCTAAAATGAATAAACAGTACTGCTAAAATTAAAATAAACTGATAACTTTGTTTAGGGCTGAAAAATGAAATTTCGGCCCACTGCCAATTTGCTGCTCCGGCTGAGCCAGCCCGTTGCCGCTACCGGCCCGCCAGCAGCTGCCGATTCCAGCCCGCCAGCCGCTGCCGATTCCAGCCCGCCAGCCGCTGCCAATTCCAGCCCGCCAGCCGATTCTGGCCCGCCAGCTTCTGCCACTGCCGGCCCGCCAGCCGCGGCCGACAGTCGCTGCCGATTCCGGCCCGCCAGCTTCTGCCGCTGCCGACCCGTCAGCCGCAACCGTCAGTCGCTGCAGCTGCCGGCCTGGTGAGCGCACCAGCCCATCAGGCGGCCAAGCCCGCGGCTGCGGGATAAAGGATCCAGGCGGTTAGGGTTCCAAAACCCTAACCGCTCAATCCTCCAACCGCTCTATCGCCGTCGCCTCGCGACTTCCGCCGCCGCCGCTCCAAATCACCGCCGCCGCCGCCGTTCCCCCTTCGCCCCTACCAGATCCATGGCCGCCAGTGCTAGATCATCCCATGGCCCGGCCGGATCTGGTCTCCCCTCCCCTTTCCGCCCCCTCCCCAAATCAGTGCCGCCGCCGCTCAAGCCCCCTCCCCGGAGGAGGAGGACTCGTACCCGTCCGGTCGCCGGCCGTTGCATACGTCCCCGTTTGCTTGGGGACGAAGGCCGGGGCGATGGTTCGTCGCCGTCGTCGCATTGCGACGCGCGGAGACCGGAGCGGGTGGCGGAGGTGGAGGGGCGGCAAGAGCAGGATCGATGGGGGCCGCGCCGCTGGGCTCCCTGTCGTTGTTGTAGTAGGGAGACCAGTCTCGGCGTGCGGCCCTCATGCCCCAGCGTTCAGGGCTGGTAGGTGTGGGGGAAGGAATACTTGGCGGAGGTGCTCGAGGCGGCGATGGTGGAGGAGTGGCCGGTGCTGCGGAAGAAGGGTCGGCCTCGTCAAATCCGGCGATGAAGCGCGTCCATCCATGCCGAGGGCAGTACGCCGTGACCACCCGTGGTGCCATGGCTGGGTGAGGAGGGCCCTCGAGCCGCACTGTCGCCGTCCACCCGTGCTCCAGGCAGTGGCTTGGGGAGTGGATCAAGATCCTCCCCGGCGCCATGCAACTGTCTGGTGGCGCGGGAGGGCGATGCAGTACCTCTAGGGTGTCAGCCCGATGTGAGACCGGGAGACGGCCGACACGGCCGCGATTGCGGCTGCGTCTTCCATGAGGTCCTCCCATGCTCATGGCGTGGAAGCCACGCCCACCAGTGAGGGCGCGCCTGGCCATTGTTCCACAGCTACGGCGTACGGCGGTCCGTACATGCCGGTGAAGGAGATAGCGAAGACGACGAGCGCGCTGGTGACGGGGAAGGCGAAGAACGGAGCCAACGATTGCATCAATTGACGGTAAGTCTCTCGGCATTGTACCTCACGAGGAGTTGAAGCCGATTTCCCATCGATGAAGATCAAAATTTCTCTGTTTCTCCTTCTCTTCTTCTTCTTCTTCTTAGTGGCAGAACAAAGTGCTGATAACGTGTTTGATGTACTCGTGAATGAACAAAACGAAATGGCAAAAGAATCGAGAGAGATTCATTGATCATTGATGTATGTATATATATACATGATGAATAGTAGCAGTACCCCAAAGGGACACGACTATTCGTCCATGGAGAGTCATGGATGGGATGCGGTTGGAGTCAACCTCCTGTTGACCATACTAATAGATGGGATCACCCCTTAATTTTATTTACAATAGAATCTAGCTCGATCGTCTGGCAGTGGCAGGGCATTATCATCCATCATGGATGCTGCGTGCATGCATACGGTGTGGACTCTGGTTGCCGTTTCAATTCCCTTTCCTGGCTTCCTTCCTGTGTTGCTGCTAGAGCACCCATTTGTTCACGTGCAAGTTTTTTTTTCCCTTTTTTTTTGTTTCTGTAAAAACTGCGCCCTCTTCTGTAGCATTGTTGTGATGCTCCTACTAACAACACACGCTTCTACCTGAAAGCATGCCCTAACACCAACAAACTGGTGATTCGATTCGCGATAATGCCCGCGCATCATGAGGATTACGACGCGTATCTTTGATTAAGGTTGCTTGCGCTTTAATCCTCCCCCGATGCCGTGAATGATAACCACTGCTATACATACATTTCTCGCAATGCGTAGTATAACAGTACTAATGCAGTAATGCTGTTCCCTTTTCAAGGTGCTCCGATTCCCGCTGCTAATATCACTGTCAACGCTGCTTTATTATAGCTGATGCGACGACAGACCGACACTGCTTTTGTCTTGAGCTACGGAGAACTCTAGAACGGCATCGTCACACACTGGGAGCGAACCTGAACGTGGATCATGGGGAATCCGATCCTCCGGTGTTGGTACTAAACTTCATGGAGCTAAAGATTCAGGAAAGTAGCTGAGGCAGCATCCGGATAACCTTCACCTTCGCTCTGCTCCTGCAGAATTTTTTTAGTTACACAGTACAAATCAGACACTTACAATGCACGCACACTCACCTCTTATGAACACACGTATGCAAACTCTAGTTCTATGAGCATCTTCAAAAATTGAACCGATAAATCCTCGAGATTGATGCAGTTACCACAGACATCTCGCTGTCGACGAGAACGTCGCCTACTACTAAAAGCGAAATGCTGTTATATTTTAGAAAATTCACTTCTACATGCTCTTGTACCCGCTCACTGCGGCCCTTTCGCTGCTCGTGCAGAATTGACGGGATGCATCTGAAATAAATCCACGGATCTGACGCGGGAGGATCACCAGTGGATCAGTCGGCGGGAGTTGTTTTCCCAAGCTGATGACCGCTGACCTTTCGTCTGATCACTGGCTGCCTGGGGATCGGACAACGGAGGAGGGCCAGGGGAAGAAGCGAGATTCAGAGATGACGCGATGTGGACAGCTAAACGACCCTGCTCTTCGATCGGTGTTACGACGCGAGAGGCCGTCCTTTCCTGTCTGGTTCTTCATCTGAATCAGTTTACTGGTGACTAACTCGTCTTGTTTTCTTACGATCATCAATTCATCATGCCCCTTCGTGACACTGGTCTTTAGCTTTGATGGTGACGGTTTCAGCTTCAGATAGTGATGGTGCAAACATATTTGCGCGAGATACATATACAGACGTACAGGTTCTGGAAGAGAGGAGGAACAGGACAGCTCTAGTAATTCAGCAACTTTAGAAGCGAATGCGCACCGACTTTCTGACGTACACCACTGTCCATGCAGATGAAGCACTCGACAGCAGAAGAATCTAGTGCGTGAAAATGCTCGCAAGATCTGGTGCCAACCACTTGGACAGCCATCCATGTAGTAGAGTAGAGAAATGCAATGCTAATCTAAAGAACACAGAAGTGAATTGGACACAGTTTCAGTAAACTCTGAATTAGAATAGAAATGACATGACACCACTGGGCCGGTACATTTTGTTTGCCCGGTTTTGGAGAACGCGATGGAACCTGAAATAGGCAAGGTCGATAGTCGGAATCGAATAAACCTTCACGTCAGGCATTTGATTTGTGCACCACCCACCCCACAAAGCATAAGCTAGCATTGCTAGCTAGAAGCTAGCCTGTTAGAAGAGCTACCAGAAGCTAGTCCGATATTATTGCAGACGTACAGTATCGAATAGAGACACTGTTTCTGAAACGCTGACGGCTCTACCGGACCTGAACATCAAGAGAAGAGAGAATCGATCCTCCGTGCTACTACTGAATTCCTGGTGCTGCAGGCATGTACGATAAACTTGGGCACACACCTTCACTTCACTCTGTTCTTGCCGAATCGAATGTTGATATGCATCTGAAATTTATGATACTGAATTACTGATGCATAGTACAAAGGATCATCAGCTGATGAATCGGCCTAAACAAAATTTCCCGAGTTGACCTTTGCTTCGCCGACGGGATGGGGATCGGACGACACAAAAGGCCATAGCAGGGAGAAAAGAGGTTCAGAGATGACGCAACATGGACAGCTCGGCTCTGTTCCTGGATCGGTGTTGCGCCGTAAGAGGAGAGGACGTCCTTTCCTGTCTGATTCTTGGCCTGAATTAGTTTACCACTGACTAACCCGTCTTTCTTTAAGCCAATCATACGATGCCTTGCCTCTGGTCTCTGCTGCAGTCATTGTTGTTTCATGAAACAAAGGCGAAAAGAAGTTCATGTTGGCAATAAATAAACAGATCACGGACACTGAACATATTAACATGCTGGCATGGGATGCAGTGATACAGCCCATGTATGTATAGCAGCAGAAGCAGAAGCTATCAAAACAGCCCATGTATGCAATGGGACTGACACCACGCCGCTCACCACTGGAGCACTGCATTCTGTTAAGCTGTTTCTGGAGCAAAGGATGGAACGGGAAAAGGACAAGATCGAGCGGGATCGAATAGACCTTCACGTCAAACGTCTTTGCACTGACCGGCCATAGGCAAAGCTTTATCTGCTCTGGTGGCTCGTACGGCAGCGTTACTGCAGATTCGCGGCTGGCGAGCAGGTGGCTGGACAAAAGAAGAAGAGACGTACTATTGATCGGATGACCCCAACGAACTCTCTCATCAGCAGGCAGCAGCCGCAGCAGAAGGAGACGACCGGCGTCACGCAGCTGCGTGCTTCGCTTCTTCGGCACACACCACCGTGCGGCCAGCAAATAAACAAGCGCGGGACGATATGAATATGGTCATCATCCAGTGTGCTGAAAGATGAGACGACGTGTCCCTGACCTGTGCTTGTTTTTCCCTTCCCTTTTCGTCTTTATATATACGACGATGCCGAGGAGCCGCCGCGAGTGGCCGGCCGGCCTGCCGGCCTGCCGTCTTTAGAGGCCTGGGCTGGCTTTGCCGACGCATCGATTCCCTGATGCTTCCACCTTTGTCGCTTTTGATCGATCGATGCAATGCAAAAGCGCGCTTGGAGCTTCCATTCCCTCGCACCAAGTTACGCAGGGACCGGCGGGCGGTATCTGATAGGAAATGGAGCAGCTTCTCCGGTTCATTATTTTCCATTATTACCAGCGACTCTTTTACCAGCAGAAACTTGGGTGCCGAACAAGAATCACAAGAGGCTTTTCTAGCTGGAGCGTGGAGGGTTAACAACAGTAACTTCGACGCACCAGAAGTCCACAACACTCTTCGGCGGCTCTTCTGTTGCAATTCATACTCCATAGACTGATGGACCATGTCTATAGTACCTTGCAGGTTCACCATAGCAGGGCTTTCTTGGCAGCTTCACCTTTTTTTTTTTACTTTTTTCAACATGTCGCCTTTCGTACAGTATGCTGCGTGTGAACCAAAAACGCAGTCCTCAAAGAATAGCACGAGGTGCCGAGGTGGTTACGGCAGTTTAAGTACTACTCTACCATACGTACTGTGCTGTATGGGCCTAATTTTGTGCTCTAATGAAACTGGCCCAACTGGCAAGCAGGGTGCCGCCATCGAGATTGGCGAGGCCCAGCCTCTCCGTTGCAGCGGCACCGCAGCAGTCGAAGCTCTAAAGCTAATGGTTGAACCAAGCTCCGTCACGAGCAGAGAACTGCTCGATCGGTTATTAAACAGCGGGATATGGATGTCCGCTCGGCCGCTCCTGCCGGCGGGTTGCAGCCTTGCGGAGTCGCGGGTGCTGGCAATTGAACCTCGTTGGGATCCATCCAGTTCATTGCTAGTTATTAAATAGCTGTTAGAGTATCCGGCAGCTGAGGGAGATGGGAAAAAAAAGACCCCCACGTCGCTTCCCGCACGGCGGCCAAACCCTAGCTGCCGCCACACCTTCCCTCCCTCGCCGCCGCCGCGCTTCTGCTGGAGCCAGCCTTCGGGAGCCCGCACAACTTGCTAGGATGGCGGCAGCGAGGCCAACTCGTGCGGATCCGGTCGTGCCCTTCGGTGTTGCGCGGGCAGTAGAGCGCGGCGACCACGACGGCGCTCATGGCGCAACGAGGCGCGCTTGGGGCAGCGTGAGGATCCCTGCGGCTGAGGTGGCGGCCCCTCATCGTCGGCACAGGCGCCAGTGGCCCCGGACGGCGGCAGTGCGGGCCTGGTCGTCGCTGCTGCGGCGTCCGGCGAGCGCGATGCGGCTGGCGGCGCCGCCGCTGCCGTGGGTGGTGGTGGAGGTCGCCCCGGGACTACTCGTGTTGGAGTTCCTGGAGGAGATGCTGCGGCTGGGCTTGTTCTTGGCGCAGCCCATGGCGCTGGCAGCCACATGCGTGGTGCACCGGCGGTGGGGGCGGGAGCACCAGGCGGCCGAGGCGGATTTGCCGGCCACGGCACGGCTGCTGCTGTGGGGCTGGGGCATCAAGGTGGAGTGATGGCTATGGCCTGTTCGGGTGGCGTTGGCTATGCTGGTGCGATTTGATCTTCCTTGTCTTCCCTTCTTTCCGCCTGCGGATGGTTCACCTGCTCGTGGTGGCGATGATGTTGTTTTGCAAAAGCGTTGGGGGAAAGCTTAACCTGATTGTTGTGTCGGGTCTGCCGTTGGACGTTGTTTTACTCCCTTGAGACGTCGTTGTGGTGCTTTCTGCATAGGTCAGTGGTCCTCCAGATGAAAACCCTAACTCTGGCTCACCGGAGGGGCGGCGACGGCGTGTCAAGGTCATGTCCTCTTTGCATGCGTCGCCTTGGAGGTTCTCTGTACCGACATTCGTTACTTAGGTGGAGTTTATAAGCAGATGATTCAGACATCAGGTTTCTAAGCGAACTAGAGATATGGTGAATTGGTGCTGCATGAAGAACTAAAGACATTGCAAGGTTGAAATATGAACGAAGAAGAAAATTGATTTCTCTCTTTGTTTTAGAGTTGTTTTTAACCTCATCTCGAGGCGGAGTCTAAGAGTATTCTTGGCTGTATATATCCTCCTGGAGGATATAGTAGGCCGGTTTATTAGTCCTTTATTAAAAAAATTAAATAGCTGTTATAAGGATTTTAAATGGGTGGTAAACTGGTAGCTAATAGATCAACTAATTGTTAGTTGGGCATCGACTAATTACTATCCTATTAACTGGTTTAATCTAGGTGAAATGAGCTAATAGCAGCTTAGGATGCGGTGAAATGACCAATCTACTCCCCCGCTCCACCCCTCCCCATCCTAATTTTGGCTCACGTGTAGGCAAGAGCATTCAGACATTGAACGGCCCTCGTGTAGGCAAAGCTGGCCCCCGCCCCACCCCTCCCCCATCCTAATTTTGGCTCACGGACCACCACTGGCCCTAGCCACGCAATTTAATTTATTAGCTACTGGATCTAAACACACTCCAATTAATAATTAGCCAGCTAATTTTAGCCGGAACTTATATTAGCTAGCTATATGTATAGCGTGCTAATGGATGCGTTGACACCAAAAAATTTGCAGATTTATTTATGGAAGCCGATGGAATCCAGAAGAGGCTTATTTGGGTCAAGATTCAGGAGAGGTTTATTTGGGTCAAGATGGTCAAGGGTCCTGGTCAAAGCTGGCACGGATTTGGTCAAAGGTGCGGATCTAGGCAGTTCGGATCGGATTTGAAGATGATGTCAGCAGAAGATCTAGGAGTCCGATCTCCTTCGGATTTAGTTGTTTCTTTTTATATTCAAGTTTGTTAAGTCGTGATAAGTTAGGAGTTTTAGTCTCAGGCTATAAATAGCAGACCTTAGAGCTTTGTAAAGGAACATCCATCGATCAATACAACTATTTTCGGCACTTCGCCAAAATCTTAGAAGTAGAAGTAAAGTAACTCTTGACAACTTCTTCAACAAGTAGGGCTGCATCGAGTTGATCTCCGGCTTGTTGGTAAGTTCGTTTTATCATATTATCTAGGCTTTAATTATTGGCGCATCGCTACAGTTTCGTCTAGTTCAATCTACCAAGTTATCCATCTCTATCAAGTTCTTGTAAAGCTGCATTGTTTGATCTCTTGCTAGTTCTTAATAGATTTCACAATTTATCCAGTAATAATTATCGGATCATCGGCTCTACCTAACCTTTTCTTGCAGAAATTCCATAGCCGACCAATCCTTTAGTTATCACTACAACTGGTGAGTTGTTCACGATCTTGATTTCGTTGTGGTAGTCAAATCGGCTAGTTCGTTTGGTTTGTCGTTGTTATCTCAGGTTGTCTCGGTTAAGTCCGATCCTTAAGTAATGATGCCGGGTCAAGTCTTATCGGTTAGATATATCGGTCGATCAATGAGGATATAATCGGGATGGCTTGATGGTTTCAATCAGCCTCATGGCCGATCATGAACTTAATGCTAAGAGTAAATCTGAGTATAATTCGATACATCGGTTAGTTATATTCGGTTTGTCGCCCAGCTGTTAGCGTTGTCTCGGTTAAATCTGATCCGACTAATGGTGATGATAGATCTAGTTTGATTAAATGTGTGTATTTAATTATGAGATTTTTATTTCTTAATCTTGCTTCAACATAGAATCGGCTTTACTGCTGATGCGTGATTATATGTATCAGATGTTCCGGCCGATACTCTCCCTGGAACTATTTGGAACTCCAGCCGATACGTTTCCTGTTATTTTACTGATTAAATTTTTTTCTCTTGTCAATTGTAATTCAAATTGACTGACACTTCCTGAACCCGATTTGCAGAATCTGCACTAGAGATAAGCAGAGCTCTCAAGCCTTAGCGTGTTTTGCTCCGCAAGATTCACCGTCCAATTTTTATGGCAACATGATCCAAATGAAACCTTGTAAGCCCATTGTCTTATTTGAAAAATTGGAATCAACGGCACTCAATTTGACTTGATCGAGGCCAAGAGTCCCATGTTAATAGCAATTCGTTTGCCGCGCGGCTCATTTGTGTCCTACTAGCAAGTAAAGGTGGAGTATGGAAAAAAACCTTTTACTTTTTTAAGAAGCAGGAGGGGACAAAGCCCCCGCTAGCTACTGCTACTATATGCCTATTAGTTAATGAAAAAATTTCAGAAGGGTTTCAAATCAGAAAAGGCAAAAATAAAAACACCCGAAAAAGGAAACAAAGGCATAATGAAAATTAGAGGAAAAAAAACTTCTAGCAGGTCAGCAGGGAGCCAGGGACATAACTTAAAGCATGGCGAATTCATGTTTAAACTAGTGAGCAACTAAGGGAGTCACTTGGTTAAAGTTGACTGTATAACTGCATGCAAGAAAGATTATGATATCCATGAAGAGGAATCTCTAACGACTACTCTAAAACTCTACATGATGGGAAATACTTGTGTGTTTGGTGCGTATCTCTCTGACCAACTATTCTAATTTGAAAAACCTGCTCATGTCTAAAACAAAATCACCACAAACTGCAAGTAGAGCAGCAACAGGTGCCTCTTCTAGAATTACCTACTCATACTCCCTCAGTTCAAAAAATAAATCTTTTTAGTATCTTCCTAAGTCATTTTTTCTATTTTTTCCATGTTTATAGAAAAATCTATTGACATCAACATATATAATGTCAAATAAATGCATGATAAGAGAAACAAGCATGTACAATAGTTTATCCTAAAAACGTGTAATTTTACTTTTATTTTACAAGTATGTAGTATTAGTCAAGTCGAACTAATTTTTAATCCCATATAAACGCATCTTTCCTTTTTAGTGAGTATCATCATAAAAAACCGTCTTATATTAATATAAACTTATAATTTTCAACTTAAAAATATATATATTGTAAAGAAAACTCTTGTTAGATAATAAAAACAGCATACAAAGAGTTGATATTTTGAAAGATGTTTCTAGATAAAGATTTCATGCACTGAAGGAATTTACATTGCTATGTAAGGTCCTTCAAATCTATTAGAATTGTTTGCCCCTCAGTTGTTCCATCCCCAGGAGGCCCCATTGTCTTCCTTCTCTTTGGGCTCCATTTCCATTCATAGGCCTTCATCAAAGCACAAATATAATTTTGACCTTGGAGGCCGGATCTATACGGTCTTGTTGAGATGGAAATCAGAACTAAACAGGTCGGAAAGAAGGAAGTCAATGTTCTAGAACTCAACCATATTGATTCTAACATTAAAAATACAACTTTCAATAAATATGTATGTTATCAATTTGGAAGCTTTCTAAAACAAGCCTGGCGTTTAACCACATAAAACAATAATATGATGTAGTTTTAGGAATAATCATATGAAATCATTAGTTATTATTTATACGTTAGTCTTCATTTGCTGGATAATTTTTTTCAAGAAGTGTCATGTATTAAATTAACTCATAGTGGTGATTCTCTACACAAGAATCCACCCCGCGGGATGACTTATCTGTCCATTCATACACTAAATAGGATATTTTTGTTTATATTTTAGTCTAGGTTTGACACTCCAAAGTTACACTTTCTCCTGGTGTCATTTTGCTACATACTGTATTACCATAGATGAATGTTCTTGGAATTTTCCTCATAAACATAAATATTTTCTATTTGCATGTATAAACTGAATATACTTTTGGGATTAGGCTTGGTAATTTTGCTATTGAGGGCTTTAACAAAAGTGTGGTCTAATTTCTAAAATTTACATAGTGGTCCTTATGTAAATACATTTTCTTTTAGATTCTCACCGTAATGCTTGTCTAAAATAACACATCTTAATGACTAAGGTATCACTTTTCAGACCATGAATCTAGGTGATTTTTAACTGATTTTTGGAAACCCATCTCGAGGGTAAGCAACTTTGCTATTTTTTATTTCAAAACTAGAATAGCTATGATGCCAAAAGAAAATTGTTATCTATTGTTTTATAGCATGTACTTAAAAATTCGCACTGTCTTTGGGAAGTATGTTATGGGTAAACGGCTTATGAAAACTCAAATATTGGTATTTAGGAAGAATTTTTATTTATAATTCTTTGGTAACTATAATACTAGATCATAAGCAAAATAGAGTACTACTGATTTATATCTTCTACTCACAAAATATTAAGATCTTAGAAACCATCGCTAGTGTAAATAGGGCACTTGACAACTCATAAAGCTTTTTGGGATGAAATTTTATTTCAAATCTACAATAACTATGGTATCGGATCCATGCAAAAGGGTCTATAGTTCTGCACTGATTTATAGTATAGCATCTATTTAAAAAATTCTAAGATTTTTTTAAAGGTCTTTATTTGCTTTTTTTCTAATCGACCACATGGTGGGTGTGGGGAGTACGTTGACCCTTACTTCCTTTTTAGTGGTACTAGATCTATGCTCAAACGTTGCTATGGATGAACAAATTCTATTCATGAGTATTATGTTTATCATATGCAATATTAGTTACGGTACGTAGAAATGGAGATATACACTTTCCCTTACATAGGAGCACATGATATTATTTAAAAAAAAGGACTATCTACTCAGGCGAGCAGTGAACGACACAACTTTATCCTAATGAGAGATGGCATGACCAAAACTTGGGCTAGGCTGAGAAAAGCACATCTCATACAACGTGTTGTCCCAAATATTTTGGCAAGAAAGACTTATGGGGTCCGCCAAATAATCTACGCTAGGCTCAACTCATAAATCGGATTTCGAGCTCGACAGTCAGGGCCGAGCCCATGTCATAGTCTTGAATTGTTTAATTGGCGTTATTGGTAATTATAGCTTTGGGTAGGTCAGGATACTGAAAAAAAGCTTTGGGTACGTCATTGCTAAGGAAAGTTCTTTTAAAAAAAACTAGTAAGGTGGCTCGCGCAAATAGCGCCGGTAATTGTTATCTAATATTCATTTCCTAAAATTCATGCATACATGCACCTACATTGTCATAGCATGCTGCACCTTTCCCCATTATGTGTCATGTACAGGATCTACAAATTTACTATTGTAGGTGAAAGGTATAATCTTCTCCTTTAAACTCACCATCTTTTATTGTCCCCATCACCCTCTAGAATCCTACTGATGTTAAATTTTTTATTTCCTCTCTTTTAATCATAGTTGTTCCATGTAAGCTAATGCTAATATGCTATTAACTTCTGTTTCTCCATATCCATTCCAATGATTTTTTTGCGGGATTGTTAACATGCTCCTTAAATTGTGCCCTAATGACAAGTTTAATAGGGCTTCGTCACCTTTTAAAATTTTTGTAGTTTTGGATTCAATGGTGAAACTACATTTTGTGGAGGCAAAACCGTTTTTAAAAATATTTTAAAAAAGAAGCTTCTTAATGATAATTGGTAATTCTCATAATATTTTAGAGCTTGAGAAGGGAGGAGAAGCTAGTTAAATCCATTTGTTTTCTTCTCCTCTATATTGTAAGCCATTTTGAGGTTTTATGTCGGCTTCTTGGGTGAAGCCGTTTATTTTTACCTATTTCCTAGAACTTACTAAAAATTATTGGAGAAATCATTAGAGAAGCCCCCAGCAAACATACCCTAATAATCGTTAGGGTTACATGCGCTATCGTTAAAGGTATAGGTGTTTGAGATATTGATAATATAATGAAGGGTACTTCAAGGCTCAACAATACCATAGTCAAGCCACTACTTAGCTACCAATTCATAACGGTTGATTTGTAATATTTAATATTTATTTATTTACATGTAACTTGATCGAAAGCATAAGTATGTATCTTTCTAACATTTTCCAATCTAATACTATAGTAAAACTGAATGTTAGAAGGTGAAATTACCATGACGTAGTTGTTGTACTCTACAATGCCGCACAACTGCTTAAGCAAGCCGCACACCTGCGTAATCGAGACAATGGTTAACTCGTTATAAAAGCAGGAAAATAAGTTCTACCAGTAGGGACAATGAAAAAATTAGATACTTGTACTCTTTATTTAGATAATTTGCTTCCAAATATCAATGAAATTAAAATACTATTTTTCATTATTTTTCTTGTAATTTAGTTATTTATTTATTATTTACATGGCATTTTTTATTTCATTCCAAATTCATGTAGAATAGTACAAAACTTTTACTGGTTTAATTTTAAGTTAAGGTATATGTCGGGGTTAATTACTACTGGTACCCAAAAAGATGCACTCAAGGGCTTAAGAGCGAATCAGCCAGCCACTGTCAGGCGGACCAGACCGCCAAGATAGGGGCGCGACCGTCGCCGGCCCACCAATGAGGAAAATGGCGCGGAGGCCTAACAAAGGGTTCTCGGGGCACATGGCGCCTTCCCGTCCGCGATGCGTCCCGCGGGCCAAGAAGCTAGCGCCAACCGAGCGCTTGCGCCCAACCCCTCAGGTCCTCGGGGAAGGCATGTGGAGGCATTAAATGCCCCTCCCCGATGGGATGCATGCGCGCCACTCGCCCAATAGCCTATGCAGGGGCGCCGCCCGCGGACCGAAGGATCAGCAAGAGGATCCCCGGTCAGCCGGGTCATCATGACGTCGCGGATCCACTGGCGCTCCGGCTGCAGCGCCCCCGTCATACTGATGGAACGGGGCATGCCCGCTCATCCTCAACCACCGGGCTTAGGGTGAGACGGGAGAGCCGAGCCAACGGGCCCCTCCGCATACGATCACGACCAGGGACGGGGCGCCTGACCCCCCGGCCCCCAGCGGGGGAGGTCGATGCTGCTGATGGAAGAGGGGCCTGTTCCCGGCGGATCGGGGCGAGCGTGACACAAGTACGACAGTGCCATGCCCTGCCGCGGGCATGGCGGACAAGACCGAGGGCACGTCAGGCGGCACCATGGAATGGGCGAATAGGACTTGGCTTCGGGATACAAGGACGTGCAACCGACTAAGGGACCCGGACAGACACGTGTAGGGCTCCCGACCTCCTCGCCAGGGAGACGAAGCCGACCCGGGGATGAGGCACCCCTTCTCTTGCATTGTAGCCCAACCCACCAGACTACATAAGGCAAAGCTGGGCCTTCATTATTCTCTCTCTGAACACTTTTCCACACACATTCGCATACCGCCCATACTGGACATAAGGGCAGTTGCTCGAACCAGTCTAAATCCTTATCTTTTAGTGTTAGCCATCGAGCTACGGAGAAGCGCGACGCAAATTACTAGCCGGTGATCGAAACACCAATCATATTCAACGAACTCTTTGAATTAATCTAAACCATTAGATTTTTATAAAGATCAAATTTGTATATATTTTTCTATTAACATGGTGATTTCAAGCCATACTTTTAAATGTAGCTTAAATAAATTTAGTTGAGCTATATACATATGTAATTTGCTTCCAAGCTCAATAGGAATCAAAATATCTATTTTCATTATTTTGTTTACAAATTCAATTCTTTGTTAATTATATTTGACACATAATTTCATTTAGATATTTTTGTTCAAAATTCATGTACAAAGTAACTACTAATTTACTATTTTAAATTCTATATTTAGCTATTTATTAATCATGTTTTACATGAAATTTTTGTGTACCTATAATTCATTTTTTAACTCAAACTTGGTTATTTATTATTTGTATTTGATCTATACTATTTATTTGAATATTTTCCTTCCTAATTTGCTTCTTAATCACAATACAAATCAAGTATTAATTTTTCCTATTTAAAATTATTTTTTCCTATTTTTAAATTCTTGAATTTATCTATTTATTACTTGTATTTGATACGGCTCTTTGGTCAACTGCTAAATTTCTTATTTCTTAAATTCCTAATTTAGCTATTTACTAATTATATTCGTTATGGACTCTCTGGTCATGTTCTAATTTTTCTTATTTTTCTAATTTCAAAATTAGCTATTGATTAATCGTATTTGATATGGACTCTTGAGTTAATTTAGACTGTTAGATCTTTATACAATCTAATAGTGTAAATTATTCTCTTTTTTAAATTAATGTAGGAATTTGTAGATTCTCTCGATGAATATGGTAGCTTTATTTAACACTTCTTTACTAATATAAGATATGCCATTATTAAGTAAGAAAAGGCAACATTGTGCTGAATCGCAGACTAGTAAACCAAACCTGTCACCGATGTCAGTGGCACTAGGGCACTAGGCATGAGTGCTTGATATTGGATCTTTACCTTCTCAATATTTTCAGATGAAACTTCTCGTTGCTCTATCTACCCACGTCCACGTACGTCATGAAACATGGAAACAGGAGTGTGTGTGGTAAATTATACTAGCCATGCAAACTGATCTGATACCCGTTGTGAAGTGAGTTAACCTCAGCTCATAATAAGCAATAATTGCAATAGGATAAGGGATCCCTTTTCTGCCCAAGACTGGATCACTGAATTTGTTGGAGGAATCAGAACATTTAGGTCTATTGTGAAGTAATCGTGCTGTGACCACGCACTAGCAAGCATCGTTCATAGAAATTTTGATCTTCTTCTTCTTCTTCTTCTTCTTCTTCTTCTTCTTCTTCTTCTTCTTCTTCTTCTTCTTCTTCTTCTTCTTCTTCTTCTCTCTCCCTTTTTCTCTCTCTCTCTTTCTCATGAAAAAGATGGAAAACCATTGCTGCCGCAGTGCCGCCGTAGCCTCAAAGTTGTTCTAGCTAGCCATAGGCCACCTACCTTTGTTGATTTTGGTGCTGGTATGCGCTCTCTTTTATTTTCACCACAAGGATTAAGGACTCTCGAACAGCGGTGGCACCAAGGACAGAATTATTCTAAATGAGTAAAGCTAGGCTGATCCCAATCCCAGCTTTGCCGAGCACTCCGGATGGCTTTAGTTCTCTCTTGCATGCAGCAAATGCATGTGTCTGTCATGGCTCACTTTGATTATATTCTCCAACATCTACCGGTCATTGCTCGAGTCCTTTAGTGCTTTAACCCCCCTGATCGTTGTGGGTTCCTCTTGGTCGTGACCTACCGACCTTCCTTCCAGAGAGGTGCACATCATCCACAGATGTCATATACTCATATATATGAACACATCCGTCATCATGATATTCATTCAGGATTTTGTACCCGAACATGCTTTACGTACTTGATGCTTTTCTTCTATCGACAAGCAAGGCTAGATCAATTGCTCTTTGTATCAGCGAAACAATCATGATGGAACACTTAACTATTACCTTTATTTGGACTCTTCTCGAAAAAAAAACATTTATTCGCAAAAATCTCACGCTCTTCACCTCCCTCCTCTCCAAGATTTTCTTCTCGGGCAGCTGACGTCACCGCCTTCGGTGTTTAGGTCTGATTTGGGAGACAAGGAGCAATAAATCATTCACGCAATTGAGCTGAACTGGTGGCTCTTCTCTCTGTCACGCTGAAGGAATGGACGTACTACTCGTCTACTCCTACCAAAGGCTTGCACCAGTAACCTGCTCCACGAGTAAGGGATGAAGAAAGGGACCTTTATTTGTTGCTCAAAGTTTCGATTGCTTCGTCATCAGTTGCATGAATTGCCGGTGATGGCATCCAACCCATTCCTGATGGCTCATGCATGCATGAGGCCGCATTATGCGACTATGAATTGGTGGCAGTTGCATCGGCCGTGATCAGTGCTCCTACCTTAGAATAGATAGAGAGAGTTGATAGATTGAGCTAACACTAATATTTTGGTTGCTTTTTTTTAGTTTCAGGTCCACAGCACACGTCACATTATATTGTTTTGCATTGCTTTGTTACGACCGTATCATGTTGTAGACGGCTTGCTGGCTTTTATTAACCACATGCATGACCTGGAAATAGCATTAGCAAATGCGAGTTGCCATAGACAATAATCTGATACCTGAAACTAAACTTGTTGCAAATTAATTTCTTTGTTTTCTTGTTGGATGGATCAGCCCAGAAATCAAGTGCTCTATTCAAGGTTATTCTTTTTTGGGCCTGACAGGCTGATACCCATTGCAAGGTTGTTTGAATACTGACGGTGCACGCATGTAAAATTTACCTGCTCGCTTTGCTTGCATTTTTGGATTGGACGGTGAGTGCTCGGTTGGATTGTCTACGGCAATTGGCAATTAGCAAAGGCTTTATTGCGGATGGGTGCAAATGGAAGGGAGCAAATGGAACCGCGAAAGGGTGCTTACGCTTCGAGGTGCCGGCGTCCTCTGAAAAAGGCAAGCGAGCGAGAGTACGAGGCCGCGGCAGTAGCCGGACCGGCAGACGACGACCTCTTCCAGGGCTCGTGAACTTGACCGAAGAGCAGGGAGGAGGACGAATGGTGACGGCGGGATGGGTGTCATCGCTCGCTGTCACGGCGTTGGGCTCCGCTTACCAACAGCGACCCATTCAGAAATCACACTGCACTACTTTCTTGCACTCCGTTCCTTCTTTCCCTTTTTCCTTCTCCGCTGCTCTGTCCGTCAGTAATTTACGATTCACTGCCGGTTACTCCGTCTTTTTAAAGGTCGCTGATCTTCTGAACAAGAAGAAGAGCTGCACTTGCACGTTGCAGCGAGCGAGGAGGTCGCCCAGGTAAGCGGTCAGCAACCCGAGGAGTGATTGGAGGGACAGAGGCTAGTGGCGGTGGAGCGGGAAAAGAGGGAGAGGAAGGTGCAGGTGGAGGCGTGGAGCGGGGTCGAGCGTTGGTTCTGTCACTGTGGCCTGTGCTGTAGCTGCAGCGGGCAAAGCGAAATGGAAATCTGATGGGAGAAAGGACTAGTGGCACACCTATAGTTGGTCGTTCGGCGGCCGCACGGCCCGGGCCCAACTCAGCCTGGCATGATTGGTCCGATTACTTAATCATGCCATGCCGGGTCGGTCCACGTGCCAGGACATCGGCCCAAGCACAGCACAAAGACATATTATCCGTACCGGGATGGCCTGATACCCATACGGACTCAGCGTGCCATGCCAACCAGTGGCCCGGCATCCTATTCATCACTTTATCTTCCCAGAATTATATCATCTATTCCAATTTCATAAGTAAAAATTCAAACATACACAATTATACATCCAAACATTGGAACATACATATCTAAATATTTACACATACACATTGATAAGAACAATATATATTAACTTGAGCTGTTTTATTTGCTACCTCATTAAAAATTAAAAATCTTTATAGGTAAAATCTCACACCTCGTGAGGAGAAAACCCTACAAAGGAAAAGAGTACAGCCAGCTCTAAATTGTTCAAATACAGCAGTTCAAGTTCAAGTTCTGTACCATATGTCCATAGCAGTACACCACACTACACAAATTCTTCATCAAGATACAAGTTCTGAAAAGAGTCTTCAAGTTCTTGATCCTCCATGGCATGGTGAACTCTTGCATCTCCTACCTCTCAATCCTCACCAGAGCCAGCATCTCCACCATCTCAGGGTCCAGACGCCGTCGCCGCTCCTCGATGATCCTGCCAGTTGTACTAAAAGCAGATTCTGATAATATTGTAGAAACAGGCACAGTCATAACATCTCTAGCTAGGATTGAAAGAGCAGGATATGATAATTTATGCTCATGCCACAAGTTCAAAAGGTTGAATCCATCATCGTACAGTATCACTATCTAAGTAGTATCTAAGTAGGCAGAAAATTCAGAAGCAGCAGCTAGAGAAGCACCAGAATTAGCAGCCTGCAGCAAAGCACTAGCAAATGATCTTCTATGCAAGGAGGAAGAACCATCAAGACCAGCACCAAGACCAGCAGCACTAGCACTGGTGGAACTAGAACCAGAAGCATCACCCCCAAAGATCTTACCCCAAGTAGTCCTTTTCTTACCTATAGGGTCTGGTTGTAAAACCCTTTACAACCTTACAGCACCAAATTTTTCATCATACTTAGCAAAACAACAGATAGTTCAACCCTTACCTCAGTTAAGTGGCAGGAGTAATCATTACCATTAAGCTGAGATAAAAGTCTAAAAATATTGTTGAAACCTTTCATCTTAGCTCTAGGATCCATTACAAATGTAAAAACATAAAGCATAGAAATATCACACCAATATTGTAAAAACTTATCTTTCATGGGAGTAACAACATTTCTTAAATCTCTGTCATTTTCATAATTATTTAGATAGCTAGCTATCTCATGATGCAATATTGAATGAAGATGTGGGATAACAAATACCAGAGAGAACAACAATGGAATCATAGAACTGTTCAAGGAATTCAAATATTTTTTCAGCTACATACCAGTGTTGTTCTGTTAAGAGTGGCTGGCCATCAATCAAAGGACGGTTAGTAGTGATAAAAAATAGAGAGCAAGTTTTTATTGGGCAAGAGATGTTTTAACATGAGATAAGTGGAATTATATCTCACATCCATGTCCAAGCAAAACTTGCGAGGTCTTGCATTAACAGCAATACAATATGATTTATATGCAGCAATACGTTGGTTAGACGAATTTAAAAATAATATAGCAGTTCTAAATGCAGACAGTATAGGCCTAAACACATCAAGGCCAACCTTAACAATAAGATTGATGATATGACAAGCACATCTCTAATACATGAACAAGCTACCAATATAACCAGACAGACTAGGATTAAGTTGATTAATAGCCCTAGTGTTAGCAACAACATTGTCCAATGTAACAGAGAATATTTTATCAGTTAATCCAAAATCAGCGAGAACAGATGTAATACGCTCAGCAATATTCTCAGCATTGTGAGACACATCAATCAGCCTAAGACCTATGATCCTCTTCTCTAATTGCCAATCAACATTCACATAGTGAGCAACCATTGTAAAATAATCCTCTTTAGCATTGTGAAACCAGATATCGGAAGTAAGCGCAACAGAAGATACAGATTTCAAACTCTCAACAAGCTGTGCACGACGATCATTAAAGTACCAAAGTCTCTAGTGGTTGGTTGCCTAGAGACACGACAAAATCTAGGATTATGGACAGTAGTAATGTACTCTTCAAAAGTATCAGTTTTAATAATGCATAAAGGCATGTCAAGACGTGCAATTAACCTACACAACTAAGTACGAGCAACATCTGGACTATAATCCCAAGTGCGAATAGAGCCATCAGGATTAAACTTAAGCTGAAATTGAGCCATGGCAGAACGACCTTTCAAAATAGGGCATATAGGAATGTGCCTAATTAAGTGGCCAGTACCATGCGTAGATTTACCAGTGAAGTCCTTCTTATAGTGCCTACATTTAGCACCAGTTCGACGTTCCTTACCGTCGATTACCTCATAGATCTCCTCGAAGTCCTTCAATCCTTAGAGGTGAACGCCCTCCTCTTCCTGGAAGCAACACAGCCACTGGCAGCGCCGGTGCTAATGCTCTCAGACCCGGCCTGCCCATGAGGAAGTCCTTGGACGTCTGCGTCGAGGTCGATGGCCGTATTGCTGCCAAACAACTCCTCTGCATCTGCAGCAAGGTCATCCTCATCATTTCCGCGAAGACCCATCGCCCGCAACTCATAGTTGTGTGATGTAGAGTCGTCGCCGTTGGCCATCACAGGCCTCCGGTCCCTTAATGGCCTGCGCAAGAAACAAGTGAAGCAGAGAAAGAAACAAATCAGTAAAAAAAAAGGGAAAGAAAAGAGGAAAACGAGCAGAAGGGGACACCTGAGTTAGCTTTGGCCGGAGCACCAGAGTTGTCGTCCATGACCTCACCAGAGACTAGGAGAGGGAGGACCGGAGCACCGGATTTGCCGTCCATGACCTCACCAGAGACTAGGAGAGGGAGAGGGGGATTGGAGAAGAGGAAGGCGAAGAAGGTGGAGAAGCAACAAAACAAAGGAGGGGGAGCATATCTGACGGAGAGCAGAGGAGCACCAAAGGCCGGCGAGCAGAGAAGTCAACCAGACCTGGCCCAGCTAGCTCGCGTCGCCGCCGCTCAGCCTTCCCCGCCTTCCCCTTCTTCAATCCCCGCCACCGGCCACATGAGAGGAAGGAGAAGGGTTGTCGGCGTCGGATCTGGCGGCACGTGAGGCGAGGAGGACCGTCGAGCAGAGGACGGCGAGCAGAGGAAGCAACCAGCCCTGCCACCGCTGGGCGCTGGCTCGCGTCGCCGTCGTTCGGCCTTCCCCGCGGGCCCGCCTTCCCCTTAAATCCCCGTCACCGGCGATAGGGGAGGGAGGTGAGCGGCTGCCGGCGTCAGATCTGGCCGAGCCGCGTCTCTGGAGGCGGCGCGGGAGGCGAGGAGGACCACTGAGCGAGGAGCTAGATCCGGCGAGCAGAGCGAGAGGAGAAGGGAGAGGGACACCGGATCTAGGCGAGGAGAGGCGGAGGAGGCGAGGGGCGCGGCGGATCTACGCCAACGACGGGGGCGAGGCTAGGGTTGGGGGGGGTTCAGGGTGGAGGCGCGCGCCGGGAGCGAGGGAGGCGGCTGGCAACTGGCGAGGCGAGTGGAGGGGAGAGGCAAGGCTAGGGTTTGGAGCCGGAAGCCTCACGTTATATACGTGGAGACGCTCGGGCTCTCGGGTCTTAGCAGGCCTCCCGTGCCCGAGCCGGCCCACGTGCGAGTCGGGCCGAGGGTTAAACGTGTCGTGCCGGGCCGGCCCACGTACCGAGGTCTCGGCCTAGGCACGGCACAAGGCTCATGACAGGCCGGCCCAGGTCCAAATAATTTCATGCCGTGCCGGGCTAAAAAGTCGTGCCGTGGGCCGGCCCACGGGTCTCGGGCCGGATGGAAAACTATAGCCACGCCGGTGAGGTGAGGAGAGGAGTGCAATGGGCAAATGGCTAGTGGCATACCGGCACCTGTTGGAGCATCCGATTGGAGTGGCTCGTGCGCCGTTGGTGCTGGTTGCTGGTCGACCGCGCGATGAGATGCGGTCGATGCCGTCTTCGCGAGTGCTTCCATTGCACCTGCTATCGCTACCAAATGAACATGGCGTGGGTTGTCTTGTCTTACACGGAATCGGTGTTTGCCCTGGTACGAGTACAGGCTGCGAAGCTATAGGAAACTGTGCCGGAAACGTTCGCTCGTGCTATTACTTTTTTCAAAAAAAAAAACTCCTGCTAGAGTATGTATTTGGTACCGAAGCAAAGCAGAGCAGAGGAGCAGTGCAGGACAGCAGCGCAGGTCTCCGTGGTCCGTACGCCTGCTCGCTGCTGACGCTGGGGACTGGCGCGCAGGCGGTGCAGTCGGAACCCGACTCCTGTGGATGCAGCCTCACCCATTGTCACGAGGGCCCACCTGACAGTGGGAGCCCAAGGCCTTGGCACTTGGCAGGAGAGAGGGAAAGCGCACGCCGCGCTCCACGCATCGCCGGCCACCTAGCCCTGCACGCTCCGTGCAGATCACACCGTTCCCGTGACCTTGTAGCGGGATCGCAGAGCCGCGCCGTGACCTGATGAATACAGGACAGGTACCGCATCCCGCGCCCCCGGCTGCACGCCCCAGCTACTACAAAAGCGTCACGACGCCTTCAGGCTTCCATAATTTAGAAGCAGAGGGAGGAGCAACGGAGAGTGCGCGCACGTGGTCATGCGGTTTTGTGGTGCGCATGCAGCAAGGGAACAGCGCGGGGACGGCTCGCCAGCAGCGCTGCTGGATGGCTTGTCACGCACACGCATGTTCCTGGCAACGCGACGCCAAGGCCTCTTTGCCTTGTGATGGGGCCATGGGGGTTTAAGTATTGTGCGCGGCAGGCAGGGGGGAGAGCAACAATTAGGTTGTGTGAAATAATGCTGATGAGCGGTGGACGTGTGTCAGCTGCGAAGCTAGGAATCGGACCGCGCCCGGCCGGAGAACGAGGGCCGATGATGCGAACAGGCAGGGGCATGCCGGAGAGGCACGCGCACACAGACACATGAGCACGGTACATGCAGTCGCAGCAGCGGACGCGGCACCACCAACTCAAAACTGCCTGCGTGCCGCCTGCCTGTGGCTTCGCGTCGCTTTCATGTAGTCGGCTGCTGTGCCCTAAACAAGCCTGTTTCCGCCGGCACTCTCGTCTGGGTCTCGGCCTCTCAGAAGTCGGAATACAAAACGCGGCGTGCTGGACTGCTGGAGCCTGGACGTGGATGCGCATACCAACTTATCGCGGGTGCTAGGGCCTTAGCGGGTGCGGTAGCGTGCTCACCATCCAAATCAACAATTTCCGTTGATGAAAACTGGAAACGCCAGCATCAATCCATTCCTTCTCAACGATCTCATCATGCTTGGTGTCGGTCAGACTCAACCCAACTATAATGTTTGGCTTTCCCACCGTCCATTCTCCACGACTCCACCTTCCGTATACCCTAGACTGAAGCTGGTTGACCAAAAAATACGCGTGATTCGGTTCATCCCCTCTGCCGACACGACAGGAGCCCTGAGCAGAACAAATAAAAACAGCTTGGCGATGGACGGGTTCTTCTCTCGCAGTCGCAGCTGTCTGTCCGACTCCGATGCAGGGCGCACTGCCGTGAGCCATGACAGGACGCACGTTGTGCCGAGCAGAGCTGCTTCCCTGCACCGCCACGTCCGCGCCTCCACCGCCGGCCGGCGCAGAAATAGCCAAGGTTGGGTTGGGTTCCTTCCTTTCACCGGGCTCGGCGTCGGCGACACGGATGTGGAAGGCCTCGCCGGGGCGCGAATCCTGCAGCTGCAGGAATCCAATCCACCCCTTTCCTTGCGGCTTGTGCTCTCTCACCCTGCTTTTTTTTTAGGGGAAGCTCTCTCGCCCTGCTTTGCCTTGTCTTTCTCTTCTTTTCGCGTATCTCGATGACTAGACAGAGACGGTGTCGATCCGTTCCCATCCTGGCATCCTCCTCCTCCCCGCACTCAAACTCGAATTCCCGATTCCTCCCCAGGCCATCAATCGCGTTGCCCGCTCCAGAGGAGAACGAACGAGGGGCCCGTACGCACCCGCAGCGACCCAACCGAGCGCTCGCCCGTCTCCGAGGAACTGACGGCTCACTGCCACGGACGAGCCGGTCCACGCGATTGCGAATCGCCACTCGAGATCCGGACCAGATCGGAGCGCACAGTGGCAGCCGTGCGTGGTGGGCTGGTGGCAGACCGACCGATGTGTATGTATGCATGCATCGAGCAAATGGGCGCGCCAACCTTCTGCCGTGCCGATACGGACGGTGAAACTGAAACCTCACGGGCAGCGTTATCGCGCAGGCCGGCGGGCACTAATTTCGGGCTGCGCGTACTACGCACGTAGGGCGATCGATCCATGCACATCCTGTGCCGAATGAGTGTGCAGGTACAGCAGCACGGAGATCTCGCCTTCATGACCTTTTACTCCTACGCACGCCGTACCACTGTACCAGTATAATGTATGCTGATACATGCTGGATTTAATGTCACGGGGGATCAATGGTTGTATGAGTGACATCCTAGGACTGTCTCCGTGGCATGAGCACTTTTTAGAGTGCGCATCTGCATCCAGTTTTATTTTGCCACTAATTTTCAGTGTTTCCACTCATAATCTGGGTGTGGATTATGAGTACGTGGCCTGATGGTGGGTTAGTGACACAAAATATAAGATTATGAATGGTTGCTCGGCCGCTTTAATGTGGTCCTTACAGAAATTTCGTGATGAAATGTGCTTTCAGGGAAAAGTGTGGATGGGAGAGAAGAGTCTAATAAGAAGACCGCTAAACATTTTGAAAAACTGGCGATCTCTCTACACAGAAGTGGATGCAGTGAAGCTGGATCAAATACGGACAAAGCTTGCATGCAAATTGGAGGCTCCGCTGCAGTTGACAGCTCCACAGCAAGAGAGCCCGATATCATCTTCCCAGAGGAGAACGCGTCAGATTTGGGAGCATTTCCTGGGAGAGTAACCTCCGGCGTCGCTATGCCTTCGGAGGCCACTGAAGCCTCTGTGCCGTTTTCATCAACCAAGCTTATGACTAGCCATTATGATGTAATAATAGGTGGTAGTCGCCTTTTGGCACGTGCTTCTTCTATGACTTAGCGAGCGCGCTTCGAATGCGCTGAACCTGAACCAGTGTTACCTTAACTCAGGGCCGGGCATAGGGACGTGCCGGCCGTGCGACGGAACAGGGCCCCCAATTTTCAGAGGCCCCAACTTCTACCACAAGTTCATGTGCCCACTATTCTTTCCGTGTGCTGAATGCCTATCCACGCGCATCTCTTCGACTCCGTCTCTTAATTTGATTACGACTTCGTTGTTTGTTGTCCCGAGCGGTCTCGCTGTGATGCCATTTCCAAATCACCAGCGTTCCTTGTTGTCGTGGCCGCCTTGCCGGCTTGCCGCAGTGGTAGGCTGGTAGCTGACTGCCTTGCTGGTGCATGACGATAACTGCCCAACGCCAGTCGCCGTGGATGATCGACCGATCGTATTGCTGCTAATCTAGCAGTCTACAGACGACTTGGACCGAGGGACGCAAGGTGATATGCTAGACAAATTTTATTATTTGATGCTTCTGGAAACTGACCAGCGACTTGATCTGATCGATAATTTCAGACTTTCAGTCCTGGTTTCAGTTCAGCCTAGCGCCTGCTGCTTACTGGAAGAGCACTCCAAGCATGCTAGAGAAGTAATTTACTATCTCTGTTGTACTTATCTATTATCTACTAAGTCCTTCGTCTGAACTAGAACTATTGTGCATTTGTACAATCATAGCAGTTCTATGTTTTTAAGATGTAGTAGGTCTCATTTTAGAGTTTGGCACAGGGCCCTGATTTTGCCGGCCCGGCACTGCCTAAACTATGCTTTGTTTCGATAAAATAAAGCGGAGAAATCTTTTCTTAAAAAATCGATAGCGAAACTCAGGTGTCATTTCTGGAAAGGAGTAGGCATTCATGCCATGCGGCCGGAAACGTCCACCCGGCTAGACGGCCTGCATGGGGCTGTCACTGGTTCATGCACGGACCACGGAGAGGAGCCCGGCCAGTCGGGGCCTCCGTGCCTGTGCTAGTGTGCTGTGCATACTGCGTAGCCTCCTCCAGCAGTGGTGACAACGATCGTCAGCTGATACGAACGTTAGAAATAATAAATAAAAAAACGAATGCATTCGCTCTTTGGTTTTCACGCTGCATCACTCTGCGTCTGGAAAAGCATACTAAGAGCTAGCGGCGGGTTACTCGCTAACGGAAAAATTTTGCTAGTTTCTCTCTCCGCCAACTTAGCGAAAGCCAACGATATCGCTGCCCGTCAGACAAGATCTTACCAGCGTGTGCATGCATCTTGCATGAGGCTGCAGGCTGGCTGGCTTGCCCTATCGCGTGACAAACTGACACCGTAGCTTGGGAAGAAAAAGGAGGGGGACGGTGCACTGCACGACGCTTCGGTGAGTCGGTGGTCTTGCCCTGTCGCTTCGCTTCGGTCCATTCCCTCTTTCCACTGCTGACGGAAAGGATGGTGCCGTGGTGGCAAAGTTGAGCAGCGGTCAACTCGTTTTGGTTTTCGGTTCTGCATCTTCCGACGCACAAAGCAGCCGGGTTAGCCAGCTAGCTACCACTTCATGAATCGACGCGAGTGTTTGAATTAGTGCTAGTTTAATTATATGGTTTCAGTGTCGAGTGCGGGGGGAGATGGTCGTCGCAGTAGGCGGCGGCGTCAGTTTGGAGGGACTGCACAGCACTAGGCAGATAAAGAAAAGTAAAGGGAAAAAGATTGCCGGCCCGGCCGACGGCCGTGCGTTCAGGACATTTTGACTGTTTCACTTTGGAGAAAGCGCACCGGGCCCTTTCACCAGTAAATTCTTTTGCGTCGACGCTGTAACCTTCGAGTCCCGCGTTGTCCGGAGCAGGGATCGCGTCGATGCATACTGCTCGTTGTGAAAGAGTTGCGGAGGAATCACGCAGCTTCGCCCCCGAATTCGGAGCTATCAAATGGGTTAATCAACGGTGTGTTGCAGCTAAAATGAAAGCATATTATTCTAATTTATTTCTTCTTTTAAATTAATTATGTACAATATTATCATAGTTTATTTTATCAAATTTGTCAACCTAATAACTAAAAATAAATATAACTTACATCTCTACTTACGGATGGCACTTTTTCGAAAGCCACTCTAATTTTAGCTTCTACGTATTTTCCACTCCTCTTCACGTAAAGCTAATTATTTACCAAAATCGCTGACGTGGCACGCCAGGTCAGTTGGCCAGTGTGGAGGGAGCACGCGAAAAGACCCAGATGTTCCTACTTTATCACAGTATAAGTTGTTCCTTCTCTTTTCTATCTCTATGACTAGTGGGATCCAGTCATCTTCTTCCACCTCCGTCTTCTTCTTCCTTCATCTCACCTACCGGACCTCCTCACCTCCTTCCTCTTATTACCTCCCGACCACCCGCTCCGTGACCACCTCCTCGTCACCGTCGTCTCCGCCTTCGCCTTCGCCTCCGCCCTCGCCACGCCCGTGTCCACCTGCGCGGTGAGCACGGAGAGCGGGGGCGCCCCTAGATCTTTTCGCGTGCCCCCTCCACCCTGGCAAGCTGATCTGGCGCGCTACGTCAGCGATTTTGGCAAATAATTAGATTTCCAAGAAGAGCAGTGATAAATATCTAAAAACCAAAATAAAAATAGCATTCGAAGAAGTACCGTAAGGATGGCACATATTTAAATACCCCCGAATTCCGGTGAAATCTTTGCCGGTGGAGGAGCTCTCTGGTCCACTCCTCGCTCTCGCTAGCGCTGGCAGACAGGCGAGGCCGCGAGAGCCGCCCCGGCCCCCTACAGGCCATCGACCACCGGTCCGGTCCGACGACCGACCGAACATGTCGCGGGGAGACCGTGCACCGGCCGGGCGCCCGGGCCGGGGGCAGAAATGAACTGTAGCAGCTCCAGCTCCAACGGCATCCTGTTGACCCGATCGGCGAAAGTGAAGGCGAAGTTACCAGCAGCAGCAGCCGCAGCCGCTGCCTGGGTAGGGTAGCAGTAGCCCGCTCCCCGTAATTTCGCCGCTCCAGAGCTCGAGACACATTTAAAGGAAAGGAGAAGGCGTCGTGTAGTTGGCCTCGTCGTTGTAAAGCGGAGCGCCCCGCCCCGGCATGCACGAAACGCCGCTTCATCACCGGCTGCGCTGCGTCCGAGTCGTGCTTCGCCGGGCGGCTCTGCCCCGGCCCGCTTGACTGACCCTTTGCGCCGCGCGAGGCCACCGCAGGAGCAAAGGTGGCTATGGCTCTGAGGCGAGGCGGCCGCGGGCGGCCTTTCGCGTCGCTCGCCGCGGGAACCCGACGCGGCTGCTTCGCGACGCAAAGCGGCCGTCGTCGCGGTTGCCAAGAAAAGCTCTTGTCAACTTCCGTGACGCGCTGTGTTTTTTTTTTTTTGTTTTCTCCCCCGCGAATCTGCGATTGCGGTCAACCCCGGCCCCGACGCCTCCGAACTCTTCCCTCCCGGCCCGGGTACCACGCCCACGCCGCGCCCCCATCCGATGAGCGCAACGTCTCTGTCCGCCCACCGGCGCTCGCTTCCGGTCCTGGTGATGATTCCCGGATGAATAATGGCGCGCCTTGGTAACGTAGCGCTACGCGCCTAGCAGTCCGAGCGGAAAACGAATGGCTACTCTACGGAAGAGTCCACCTCCCTCCGCCCTGCCGTGCCGTGGCGTGCTCCCGTCTCGAATTTTCCAATCGGAACCGATGCCGCCGCAATAGAAAAATGCCGCAGCGCAGCTCTGGCATCATCGAGAGAGAACAAAGGAATCGCGAATAAACAGGTAGTAGTGGCTCCTGTGCAGCTGAAGACTTGAATTGTTGATGAGATCACCACGGTCCTGCTGCCTGCTGGGCGCTGTTGATCTTGATCTTGACGATGGGAAAGCGGACTCCTGCTAGTCGATCTTGCCGTGCGTTCAGAGCATTTCAGCGTGTATTTCGGCCAGCAAGGACGTATGAATTGGAACTTGAAGAGGACTCCGGCTAGGTGCTCTGTCCGAAACTCGATCGGCGTATGAATTGGATGGAACTGATGAACCGCACACCCCAACGTCTGAATGAAAGACCGAAACTCTGAATTGAACACCCCAAGGCTCCATTCGTCCTCCCAAGGCAGGTCAAGACTGCAGTAATAAACGTTAAGAGTAACGTAAGAAACCGACGGTGTGAATGCAAAGGAGCACCACCAAACGCAAGTTGCTATTGTTTTCACCCCCTTCTATTCAGTTTCTGAGGGCTGCCACCTAACGCGAGCAGAGAAACTGCAGGCGGGGCCAGGTCAGGGGGACGCATCCTTTCAGCGACAGTTTTAATTGAGCAGCCCCGCCGTCGCGTTCATCGCCTTCCGGATTAGCAGATTTTGGCGTTTTGCCTTTTTTCTTTTCCCATCCCCCCGCCTCTCTTTCCGAGAAGATTAATTCCTTGTCTTGCGGTGCGTGACACGAGCCAGCCGTTCTGATCACGCCGAAAATGCGCGTGGCGGTTTGGATGGCACGGCGCAACCGTAGACGCTGGCTGACACGAACGAAGAAAACCCTCCCCACCATCGACAAGAATGTGAAAACTCTGAATTGGCAGAGCACTACAGTCTGGAGCAATCACTCATCAATTCAGTTTTGATTTCACAACCGAAACTAGTTGCGCTGAAGATTGTCGATGGATGAGAGGCGGGGTGCATCAGCGTGACGTCGACCGGAGTAGAAAGGATTTTGGAGCTGCAGGACGGCACCACCAGTGCTTAGCAAGCAATCAACGTGTCTTCTTTTTTCCAATCACTTTTGTGGGTTTTGGGAGTATGATAAAAGTGGACAGGTTGTTTTCAAATCCTTTTTCCTCGGGAGGATTCCATATGGGGCCTCGGATATTTCACCCACCCGTAGCCCTCCATATGATAAAACAAACATGATTTGCTTACAAAAGGGTGCCGCTCCAACAGTCCTGTGACATGATCAAATGTGTCACCAGCAGCACCAACCATGCCCACCGTCTTTTGCAAGCATTTTCGCCCCCCATTTCTCGCTAATAATTGGTGCTTGGCGCTACGGAACAAACACCATCGCAAGAAGGAAGTCGTCTGACGAAATATGGATCAAGTGCCGCATGTCAATGTCAGAACAAGTCTACAGCGAAAGGCTAATGTTGAATACTACAGGCGCTGAATATTGCAGGTTCAGTTTTCTCAGGGACGAACAGAGCAGTTTTTTCGTACAGTTTTAAACGTAAAACAGTTCTAAATTCTTCTTCACATTGGTTGGAAAGAAACTAATCGTTTCAAATTGCTTGTCAGTTTTCACATTAGGCCAGCGCTAACGCTAAGCATCTCCTTAAATATAAAAAGAATGTTTAAAAGGAAGATGAAAAGGCGCAAGCGCCACCCCACCCTCTCCTCATCAACCGAGCCAGCCAGCCAGCCACGCCTCCCGCCTGCCACCCGTGTCCTCCCTGCATGCGCGAAGCGGGTGAGACTTGACGCAGGGAGAGGAGATACAGAGCAGGCAGCCACGCTCCCCCCATGGCGCCCTCATAAGACGAGGAGGCGGTGGACCAGTTCGTTCGCGTTGCCCGCGACTCTCTCCTCCCTCCCTCCCACCCGACTCCCACACGCCTAGCGCGCGCGTGCTTCCACCCGTCCGTTGCCTCGTTGATTGGCCCGGCTCCAGCAATGGCGGTGCAGGCGCATTATCACCACCACCACCACCACCACCGCGAGTCCCCGTTCCTCGCCAGGTACCCGTCGCTGCTGTCCATCTAAGTCGTTTCTTCCGCGGTGATCGCCGGTCGGTTGGATCGGATGGGTGATTTGGCCGTCTGGATTCTCAGCAGAGGCGGCGGCGCGCCGGAGAGCAGCCGGATGGCGGCGGCGATGGAGCTGCAGCAGGGGCAGAAGGAGGCGATGGTGCCGCAGCAGGCTCCGCCGCTCTTCCTGGACTTCTCGCATGGAGGTAATCTGAGCAAAGCGCCGGCTTTGCTCTGCTTTTGCAGGATTTCGTGTTCCTGTGCATATATGCTCTGCTTTCGGATGGCGAGATTGATACTAGATAGGACTGATTTGTTCCGTTGCCGTGGGCACGCAGATTGCGGCGCCGGGAGGAAGCGGCAGCGCGAGGCGGAGGCGGCGCCTTCCATGTCGCCGCACCTCTTCTCGCTGCAACCGCAACCGCAGGCGCAGGGGCCCAAGGTGATAAGCCTGGCGCAACTGCACAAGCGGCCGGCGATGGGGCTCAGGCTCGACTTCGACGAGGGCTCCGAGCACGTGTCGTCCACGTCCTCGGCCTCGCCGTCGTGTCTCCTCTCCGACGAGCTCGCCGCGCAGCGCGATCAGCACAGGAACGAGATGGACCGGCTGATCCAAGAACATGTAAGGGCCGGGCCGCTTGAGTGATTGCCTTGCTACCGCCACCGACATACGCCGGCCTCTGTTGCTGACGGGCTCCTTGTCGCTTGCAGGCGGAGAGGCTCCGGCGCGCTCTGGCTGACACTCGGCGGCGGCAGTACCGCTCGCTGCTCGTCGCGGCCGAGGCGGCGGCGTCTCAGCGGATTAGGGAGAAGGAGGCGGAGGCCTTGGAGGCCGTGCGGCGTGGCGCCGACCTGGAGGACCGGGTGGCGCGGCTGCGGGCGGAGGCGGCGGCGTGGCAGGCGAAGGCGCTCGCGGACCAGTCCACGGCCGTGGCGCTCCACGCGCAGCTGCAGCAGGCGGCGGCCGCGGCGCAGGCGAGGGACAAGGCCGAGGAAGAGGACAACGCGGGCGCGGCGGCGGACGACGTCGGGTCGTGCTTCGTGGACCCGGACAGGGTGGTGGAGATCGCCCCGCCGCCGCCGCCGCCGCCGCCGGCCAGGCCGTGCCGGACATGCCAGCGTGCGTCGGCCTCCGTCGTGCTGCTCCCGTGCCGCCACCTCTGCGTCTGCGCCGACTGCGAGCCCGCCGTCCCCGCCACCGCGCCCTTCGCTGCCGGCGCCGTCGCGGCGGCCTGCCCCATGTGCCGCGGCGCGGTCACCGGCACGGTGCAAGTGTTCTTCTCGTAGCTCCATTAGGAAAAAGGAGAAAACGATTGGTACTCCTGCCAAAAGGCGTACTTGAAATGGCCGATGAAAACGATGGAAAATTGTGTAGAGTTTATTACTTCTCTCTTTTTCCCATTTGTTCACTAATCCCTCTATTAGGAGTATTAGTTCAATCGAGTTCTAGCACTAGTATCCTGCTTTCTTTTGCCTTTGTTCTTGTGGATTTGGAAGGCATTGATCGATCATTGACCGGCAGTACATTTTGGAAGGCAATGATGCTGTCAGCATGCGATTTTTCACTTTTTACTGCCTGATTAATGACTTTCCCAGTACACGTCTGAGAGGCTGCAGTTCCTACGTGATGCACGGTGCGATGCTAAAACTGCAGCAGCCAGCAGCGCCTTGCATTGGGGCCGATGCGGTTAAAGGCGAGGCGCGGATTCGCGTGATGCGCAGTGGCGGGAGACGCGGCCGGTCACGTGACGGGGACGCGAGCGTCGCCGCGCCGTCCGTACGCGGGCGCGGCCGCGGCCGCCGGCGTCGTCGCCGCGCGATCCCGATCGGGCGCGTGGAGCAGCGGCCCTGTCGGTTGTTCGCCGCGCGATCCCGATCGGGGTGCGCGGCCGGCGCGGCGCGGCGGCGTGCGGTTGCAGCAGCCTCCGCCAATTCAATTCGGGCGCAACCGCCCACGACGGAAGCCCCCCGCCCCGCACGATCGGAACCGATCACGGCGGGATCTCGGGCTTTGGTGGGGAGTTGGGCCGCGTCGGGCCCACCCGCACTGGTGGGCCGATACCGAAGTTAGTAGCAAGTGGGGCCGGTGCCTGGTGGGGCCACCGCCCGGGGTGGGCGGCCGTTGGTTCCCGCGCATTCTTCTCCTCTCTCGCCTGCCGCAGCACTTGCAGCGCCGGCCGGTTGCTGTGTGTGTTGTTTACGGTTCCTGGGCGATGGGTGTGCGGTCACTGCCTCGCTGGTACCCGTGTACTACTGGATAGATAGATAGATCGCCGACGGTAAGAAGAAAGGCATGGGCGCCGAGAGAGACTGCACGTGTTCTTCACCTCCCGATCACCCAAACAACACGGCAGAGTGGTGCCGGCAGATTAGCAAATTCATACGTCGCTCGTAATCGCTCGAGCGTGACTCGTCTTCAGCGGCGACTCTCGTGCTTGGAATAATGCGAGCCCGATCGGTGGCCGGCGCGCGCGCCGTTGGGCTGCGGCGGCGCCACCGAGCGGCGGTGCCGGCAGCAGGGCTCCTTTTGTTAGTATCCTTGTGATCAGGTGGTGATTGCCGTAAGAGGTAATAAGTAATTATACCCCTGGTAAATCGATCTGCTCTCTCCCTCGTGCCTTTGTCTCGAGACGCATGCATGGAAGTGGCACGGCAAATATCCGATCCCGGGCGAGCGCGACATGCCGGCACGGACAGTTGGACACGAAGCCTCCGAGAGGTAATAACCAACACATCGGCGTTGTGCTAGTGGTGGCTGTATCGTGTATCGATGTATCTCTGTCGCGCGGCGTTGGACGTGCCGGCACGAGCCCCGTGCGAGACATGTCTATCTTCCGTCGCGGTTATGCATGGCAGGACCAGCAGTGCTCTACAAGATAGAAACGATACGGTTGTACGCCGCGCACGACCGTGACTCCGACAGGAGCGTGGAGCCGGGCGCGGTGCATATATGCTGCGCGCTTCACGAGCGTGCCGAAACCACCACGGCACCACCGCAACACGTTCGCTTGCGTACGGCACCGTGCGAGCCTTAGCTGCTGTGCCTGTGCAATACACGACACGCAAAGCAGGCGCACCAAAGCCCGGCCGGATTCCCATTTCCCCAGCCGGCGGTGTCGCATCATTGCATACGGCGGTGGACGGTTGAGAGGCGCGCTCCCGTGAGCAGCGGTCGCGATCGCCGGACAGGCGCACTCGCAAGGCAAGCAAGCCTCGGCGAAGCGGTGCGCCATGGACGGAGGGATGGGGTCGTGGAAGATACTAGTACGGGGCAAGCGGGAAGGGGGTTCGAATCGTCGCGATGTCGCTGCCAGCGACAGGTGGGCCGGGCAGCGGCGTCGGGCCCCACTGTCCCGTGGCCACCACGTGGACGCTGACAGCCGGGCCATCGCAGGCGCCTTCCATGTGGATCTCGAGGTTAGAGATGGATGATGATATCCAACCCCCGGTCGCTTCTGGACGACGACTAGAATGGAAGTAGATGAGATCTGCACAGGGAGCGCGGCAGCGCGCTTTGAGCGACGTGTCAACAAGACAACGCCACCTAGCGTGCCACCCGAAGTCCGGGGACCTTGTCATGTACTCTCACAGATTGGCGTGTACCACCGCTTGCCCGACAAACTCTCACCTACAAGGCACACAAGAGTAGTGATTCAAGCTCAGCCGTGCAGTACGTGCCAAGAGCAACGCCACTCTCGCGCTGAGCTTCCAGCCGGTGCTACGCTCGTGTTGCCAGCACCAGCCCAACTCGAACAATCAATTATAAGAAAATCGAATAATCAATCCTTTTCTTTTTACCTTGAAGTCACAGCGATCGACAAGCATGGCAGCTCGTCTGTATCGGCAGCGGCCTTTCTTGGCAAGACACACGCTGATGACGCTGCTGCACATCTCTGTGTAGTCTTTTCGTGCACATGCGATGCGAGGCAGCCGCAGATCCAGATCGATCCCGCCGCCTATACTGCTGAACCCCGTACCCTGAAGCGAACGCAATCCCGGGCCGAATCGGCCGGGTTGATGTGCAGCGCTCAATCAACGCGAGGATGATGCGGGTGGAGGCAGTCAGTAACAACTACAACACTCCCTGTCTGAACTCTGAAGAGTCTGAACCTGGGTAATCGCTCGGGGGAAACTGATTCATGCTCGGTTTCCATTGTTCTTTTGTGCCGTGCAAGGTTGTTGGGCTTGGCCGTGTCAGCACTCAGCAAAGGAGAGAAGGGCCTCAAGACAGACGGATCATGCCTACCTTCGATGCACCCTCTGCCAGAACTCAAGCATCGATTCCTCTCCCACTTGCTCTGTTGCCAACCGCCATTTTCGGGGCTGTTTTCATCCTCTCCCATTTGCTCTGTTGCCTGTTTTCATGCATGGACTAATTTTTAGTCCGGATCATAACGGATGTTTGGGTGCCAATTAGAGGGACTGAAATATGAACTAACTATAAAATTAATTGCATAAATGGAGAGTAATTTACAAGATGAATCTATTAAGCCTAATTAATCCATAATTAGAATATATTTACTGTAGCATAAGATTATCAAATCATGGACTAATTAGGTTTAATAGATTCGTATCGCGAATTAAGCTCTATTTATACAATTAGTTTTATAATTAATATATATTTAGTAATTTTAGTTAGTATCTGAACATCTGATATTATGGGATCTAAAATTTAGTGCAGTATCCAAACGACCTGCCATTGCGCTTGTTTGAACCGTCATAAAGAAGAAAAAAATGCAGCAGCTTGCCCGATCCCCGACGGTGAGCCAGACATTTGTCAGGGATTCAGAAGGCGTATCGGTCAGACAAGTTAGGCGAAGGCATAATAAACCTTGGTGACGATGGTAGGACGATGCGATTCATTCACACGGGCGAACGATCGAGAGAAAAAGAAAATTCAAGGTTGCCAGGTCGGGATCGAAGGCATGGACAGCTGCTTCGTACCGAGCGTCGGCCACTTGGTGTCTCCACTTCCACTAGCCGAGGCCGGTTCGCATCAGGAGGTAGTAGAAGAGAAAGTAAGCGACGCTGACGCCGTGGCGTCGCGACCAGTAGCCCCTCCGATCCTCCATCCTCCCGGCGGCAAACTGACAGTGAAAACACACCAGTGACAGAAGCACTGACGCCATAAGCCTGCACCAGTAACCACGCCGGCGACGAGAAGGAACAGCCACCGGCACGCGGTAACTGACGGGACGTGAAACCGGAGGCATCCCCTGTGTCAACGGAGCCGTGCGAGCGCGGACGAAGGGACGAGGACGACGGCCGATGGGAGCTGCTGAAAATTACGGGTACCAAACTTCCAGTCCTCGGCAAAAAGAAAAGCTGGAGGCTCCTGGATGGATGCGATCTGTTTTTCGACGTCAGAGAATCAAATGCGTGCACGTAGGGAGGTGCGCGCGCCCCGCAAGTGATGCTCTTCTCTCGGTGGTTGAAGGAAGAAACGGCAAGATGCCTGTTCAGCCAGGCTACGAGAGCGTGGCGTTGGAGTGGATCAAGGATCAGCCAGATGTTGCAGGGACCCAATCCCTTCTGCGTCGTCGCCACTGGATAGGACATATCCAATGGACCTTGAGATCTGTGATGGGCTAGCCTAATAAAGTAGGAAAAGAAAAAAAATGCCCATGGAATTTCGTAACCAAGAAGTAGCCCAGCCGACGCACTGCCGGGGGGCTGTTGGTGCGGACTTGACCGGAGGCGATCCGTGTGCCGTGCCCTTTTATAATTTTCTTTTCGTGGAGCAAGATCGTGGTGGTTTAGGCACGGGAATGATGCTTTGCTGCTTGCCCCTGGCCACGAGAAGTGCATGAATGATGAATACGGAGATCGGGTATTGGATGCGTCACGCGTGCGATTTTGAGCGAGGGGGCGAAAAATACTATAGTGGAGCGGCTCCAGCCTTTTAGATCAACTAGTCTGGCGCATTGCGCACTAAGCTCTAAGCTGATGTGGTTTTCGGTGAAGACATTTCGAGCGGCAGTTCATCATACAAATCCTATTTTTTTCTTCGAATGATTTGGAAGATGATGTGTCATGTGTGCATTACCGCGTATAGAGTTTAAATAACAGTGGAGAGGCATTAACATGTGAAACAGGCCGGATGCTGCTCCCTTCTTCTTGTTGTTATGGGCCTAAGGTATGATAGAGGATGTGATGGGCTTCTACAAATATGAAGTAGCAATGCGGCCCATTCCACGGATCCTTATGTAATAATGGGCCAAGAAATGCCCGTTGAGGCCGAAAAACGGCCCAACGAGTATTTCTTCTCAGAATGGAATCACGGATAGGCCTTTCGGTTACTGCCTACTTCATTCACTCGATAATTTCCTCCGACTAATTGAAAAGAAAATCACGATCATCCCTTTGATCCTAACGAATATTCTGATCGTAACTGGTAGAGTATGGCTGAAGAAAGGAACAAAGAACTCCCAAGTGGCGGCAAACCAGCATCGAAGCAAACGGCACCGCCGATCGTTCCGGAACCACCTGCTGCTGGGCCTGAAAGTGTAGCTCATACCTTGAACCTTTTCTGCTGCCATCCTTTTGTATCATATCACTGTAATCAGAATCTTTGGTCCTGCAGGTCAGGCTAAGCACGCACCCACCATATGTCCATTCCATAGAGAAAACAAGTGTCTACAGGCCTTTTCCTCCGTGCATCATATGCTAGTACTCTTTTTTCTTTGCGAAATCATATGCTAATACCACTAGTACTTTGCAAGGCTAATTACTTGGTCTATTAAGCAAGTCATCAGCCACCAAGAAGCCGTTTGGAACTTTGGATCTATCCACCTCGCCTAGCCAGGAGGTCAAACTTGCAACACGTGAATCCCACGATTTTGATCTCCCGGCTGCAGGCTAGGTAGCATTCAAAAGTGGGGCCGTCTGGATCTGAGAATCCAGGATTTTGCATGGATTCTGAAAATCCAGACAGAATTCAGATTCTAGGCAAAATCTAGATTTTGCTGTTTGGGTACCAAGATTCTAGAAAATATGTATACATTTCTTTTTATACCCTTGCTATTTTCTTTTATGTTAGCACCAAATGCAACACTTATCACCAATGCATAGGTACGTTAACATGACCATATCACTGCTCAACGTCTACATTAGGAGACAAAAATATCCGAAAGTGCATCAGTACAATCGCAGCCACATTCACACAAAAGCAATATTTGTCCATGCAAACACTCTCTCAGAAACACTAGTCATCATTAGGAAACAAAGCATTTGCAATAGAATCTCAAAAGGCGTTCATGTCGACATCCTCATCACCTAATTGACTATTAGCACTACTTTGTCGAGATGAAGAGGATGGCGGCATTGGCATATAGTCCTCATCTTGATCACACATATCAAAGTCATGATCCATCATTACACTTTCTAGAATGAAATTGTGTAGGACCATGCAAACAAGTATTATTTTGCTTTGTTTGTTCATCGGATAGCTTGGTAAGTCCAACAAAGTCCGCCACTTCATCTTCAGTACTCCAAATGATCGCTCTATAACATTACGCAGGGAAGAATGTAGGTAATTAAATACCTCCTTTTTTCCTCTTGGTCTTGGACCTTGTCGAAATTCTGACAAATGGTACTTGGTTCCCTTGTATAATGCAAGATAACTAGGATGATTAGGGTATCCCGAGTCCACCAGATAAAATTTTTCTAATACAAAAAATTGCACAATTAGAACTTTAGCACATATACTCAATAATTTTGCCACTTGTATGCAACATATCTACTTACCTTGCGGCGGATGAGGGAACTTATCACCGTATTTATTTAAAAAATGGCATCATTAAAGACCCGCATATCATGTACAGAACCAGACCAACCCGCAACCGCAAAGGTGAACCTCATATCGAAGTCACAAACAGCCAAAACGTTCTGATTCGTGTAACCATATCGACCCACATGCTGAAGCAACTTCTATGACGGAACAACAACCGGTATATGTGTCCCGTCTATAGCTCCAATGCAATTATCAAAGTGTGGAGAGAAACGAGGATTTTGCAGTCTAGGATGCACCGTTCGAAATTGAGGATCTCTTGGTTTCACAATATCACCAGAGAGTCTAAACACACTATCCAAGCATTGTTTAAATTTCCTACTGACCGTCTCGGTTGACCTCTCAAACCGATTTTCAGCCTATCTAATTGATTGTGGTGCTCCAATGATCCACAGAAACATAGCTAACGACTCAATGGAACTCATCTTATTTGTTGACCTCAATCCATATGACGACACTAACACATTATGGAGACTATAAAAAAGTTCCATGCTTATTCTAAACATGTTATAGCATCATGTGGGATTGTCAAGTATTTTAATGACCCACTCATATCCAGAGAGTCCAGTTTTCACCTTCTTGGTTTTGTTCATGAAATTAGTTTCGTAGTACGTACCAATCATGCTTGTCATAACTCCAAATTGTTGCATACAGTCCAAGTGACTTAGTGCACCCCTACTTTGTTTCGTCATCATCACTTGCAGAAGATATCTCCACTAACTCGTCATCCTCACCACTTGATGAAGAGTTCATCTGCATGGAGCAGATGTATGTCAACCATTAATGTCAAATTAAAAGTGATGAATAAACCACCAAAATAACACAAGAGATATCCTAAAGATTGTACTAAAAGTTACCAGATCATAGATTCACAACCAAAATAACACAAGACAGCTATACATGTCACAACCAAATATTACTAAAAGTTACCAGATCATAGATTCACAAGCACATATGAACATGACACCAGAAATGTACATGACACATAACAGGGCACATCATAAAAGAGATCCTAAAGATCCTACTTGCCCTTCTCGTGCGCAAAAGAGATCATAAAGATTCTACTTGCCCTTCTTCTGCACAAAAGAGATCCTAAGAATTCTACTTGCCCTTCGTCTGCACAAAAGAGATCCTAAAGATTGTACTAGCCCTTCTTCTCCACAAGAGATCATGCTGATTCTACTTCCCTTTCTCTTGGCACCACCTCTTCAGAAAATCCAGCCTTGCTTCTTTGCTGGTCAGAGTGAGGAACACAGCACGGTGAGCTGGCTTAACAAACAATTTGCATGCCATGAAGTGCTCATCAGTTCCTTCAACTGCCCCACTTTTCACCGCCAAACACATACAGTGTTGTGCAGATTCAACAAGGAAAGTCCCGCTGCAATGCCTTTTGGGAAACAACAGTGCTTGCCTGCATAGTCTCCCATATCCCCTTCATTATCTTCACCATAGGACGGTTTGCCTTTTTTTTCGGGCTAGTGGCAGTTGTGGCAGCACTACTGGTTCACTTTCAGATGGTCAAATGACTCCCATCTCCAAGATCATCTTCATCACCTTCATGGCCTTCACTCATATGCCTGCCCGGTATGCAAGAAGAGGATCCATCCACAGCAATATTTTGAAACATAATTTGAAGCTCCGCTAGATTTTCTGGAGGTCCATTGCACAACTTCCTCCATTCGCCATGACCCTGTTACAAAACGTGAAAACAGATTAGTGCCCAAGAACTCAAGTATCATAAGTAAAATCAATATATCATTAGGTAGTAGATGTGCATCCATTACCTTAATGTGCTTTTTCCACCAAGCATCATCTGCCACAACCGTGCCCCCACTCCGTCCAAGTCCACTTTGTTTGTTCAGCCACAACCAAAAGGTATACATGCGTCTAAGGGCATCCCATCTGTTCTTAAACTGTCGTTTAGAGCGACGTAGCCCTTTCGCTCTTCAAATTTTGCAGCTATGTTGGTGTAACCCCTGTTGGTCATGTGTCCGTTGTTTGTGTCCCCTGCTCTAATTTTCTCAACGCAAAGCTCACAAAATGCAGCATTATTGGCGCTGTTGCTCAAGTCAGCTTTGTCAAATAGATCATCCCTCTAATGTAAAAAACAGAATTAAGATGACACAAGTGTTAAATTGAACTCTTTGCAACTACAATCAAACATGAAAGAAATGTGAAGGAAGAGCCATGCAGGAAACTGTATTGGTTTGCTCATTTGCGTAATACAACTTCAGTTCAGAAAAAAGGGTATGACCGTTGTATATCACCAGAAGTGTATCAAGGCAAAGAAATATCACTAGACAAGTTGCATCAGTTAGCATAGGTAAGGTACAGAAACAGTCAGGGAAATATGGCATGAACCGGAGACGGAGGAAATCAGAGCCAATTTGACAAGAACTGCAGTATATTAGATGTCAAAAAATGGTTCACAACACGACTAAAGGAGTGGCCAGACAGCATACACAAGCTTATTAAACATACTCAGTAATTCACAACAAAAAAGATGCCCAAAACTACTGCTAGCCTTCACAAAGCAGTATAACTGCAAGAGACAAGCGGTGATCTTTGTCGAGACAACTAGGCATACACTTCAGTTTAGAGAAAAAAAGGTTTCAAAGTAGTAGAAGATAGCTATGTCTCAAATTAATCAATTATAGCTATGTCTCAAGGGATATATGATCAGAATAAAAAAGAATATTTTTTTAGCAGACCAATAGTCTCAACATTTCTTCGATCTCCTGAACATCGTCGTCGTATTCGTCGTAGGGGTCCTGGCTCCAATTGAATGCGGCAGGATCGTGAAGGTCACCATCGAAGGTGGTGTCGGCGACACCACGAGTTGCGACGCCCGTATTGCTTTGACCTCCAGCCGGACGAGGTGGTCGGAATTGGCATGACGAAGTGGCAGCAGGAGGATGACTCGGCGCAACACGACCACGTCCTCGTGCACCTCCGCTTGGCCGAGAAGGGACACAGATGTCGTGGTCTGCCACCACACTGGTTGGTGCTGACGTCGCACGGCCAGTACCACGACCAGCCCCGGCACCATGACCGGCGGCACGGCCATCACCACGTCCAGCGGCACGACCGACACCACATCCAGCGCCGCTACGGTTGCCCTCCATCACGAGGCCGTCGGGAGATGAGCGCAAGATATCCATGCATGACATGTTGTCGGTGATGTCCATGGCCTGTGAGTTGAGGTCCAGACCCTGCACGACAGCTGCTCCGTGATAAGGAAAGCTGCGATGACCGCCAGAGTGCAAAGGCGTCGTGTGGAAGCTGGGGGCCTGACTGAAGAAATCAAGGCCGTCGCAACAGTGCCGTAGTAGTCGTCACCGAACCACTCATCCTCGACCTCCCATCCCAAATCCATTCAGGTGCTTGCCTAGGATCGCAGCCGCGGGAACTCGGGCGTTGGCGGGTATCAACAGCTAGCACCGGGCGAGGAAGGGTGGGGAACGCCGACGGGGATGAGCGCCAACAGCTTGGGCGGGGAGGGACGGACCGACGGGGACGGTCCTCGACGTCCGCCGGGGACGAGCGACGCCGGCCTGGGCGGGGAAGGGCGACGAAACCTGACAGTGTCGAGTGGCGGAGATGGGCGGGGAGGGGCGGGGCCGGCCGACGCCTGCCAGGGCAGGGACAGCCGGCGCCGGCTTGGGCGCAGATGGGCGGCGCCCTACCCGAGGGCGGGCGACGACGAGGGTGGGCGACGACGCGCCGCCCTGCCGAGTGTTTGGATGGGGGCGGCCGGCGTGGGGTTAATGCCTGGGCGGGGCGGGGATGGCTGGCGGCGGACGATGGGGAGAGAGACGGGCGGGGTCGCGGGGAACGCGGGGGAGAGAGACGGGCGGAGAGGGAGCCGAAGCGGCGCGAGGATGAGGCCAGGGTGGCAGATTGACCGTAATTTCTCCGTAAAGGCATGGGTAGAAAGGTAATTTTCCCCGGCAGTAGTAGGTGGAAGCACCTACTTTCCCGCTTCTGGGATTCAAAGAATCCCACAGTCCAGATTTCTGAATCCCGCCCAAAATCCGACCCGTTTGGAAGTCAAGTGGATTGTGGATTTTAGATTCAGAAAATCTAGGGGTGTTCTAAACGGGCCTTATTTTCTTTTCTAC
This sequence comes from Panicum miliaceum, assembly GCA_032594955.1. Classification (NCBI taxonomy): domain Eukaryota; kingdom Viridiplantae; phylum Streptophyta; class Magnoliopsida; order Poales; family Poaceae; genus Panicum; species Panicum miliaceum. Next base: position 39,251,876 of record CM064059.1, read on the forward strand.
CCTTACCAAATGACTATCTTTGCTCTACCCTTGTTATCGCTGAAGTCTCGCGATCAAAACATGCCCCAAATTTCCCAGGAAAAAGAAATTTTGGGGTTAGGGTTGGGGGTATCGCATCGAGATCCTGACAGCCTGACTCCCGAGATGAGGCCTGCGTGTTTCCGTGCGCGACAACAGCTAACAGGTGTCGGTCGGCTGGGCGGGCAGGTGGCACCGTGGCACGCCGCACCGGAGGTCCAGGGCAGGAGGTCAGAAAGTCACACAGCTCACGCAGGAAACTGGCGCTCCATCTGTGGGCCCCACACAGACCACGGCGGCGCGCGCGCGGCCGCCCTCCCGCGTCGCCACCTTTGCGTGCTCGGGGATAAAGCGGAGGACCTCGTCTCGTCTTGTTCGCGTGCGTGTCCACCCCTGCGGCGCCGTACGCCGGAGTGCCTCGACCGGCGCCATCGCCGACGCCCACCGAGTTGCCACCAAATAACGCCAGCACCCCGCGCCGTCCTGTCCATGGATACATCGACTGTCACACTCACGTCCCCCTGTTATGCTAAATGCGATCCAGATTAGATAAAAGCAACTTGCGTGCGATCTGGCAAATATTTTACTCCCAAGACGACCTAACTGCAGTATTTAATCCGCAATTAACAAACCTAATTGCGTCCGCTTCATTCCTGGACGGTTCCAGCTGTGCCTTCTCTCGGTGGTGCTGGACGATCGAGCCCCATGCCTAACCGCCACGTCGCACGAAGAAGGAAGAACGCCACGTCCCGGGCGTAACCCCGGCGGTTTTCGTAATCGTGGGCCCAGGCAGGATCCGTAGATGCCCCGGATCCGCGAGGGCATTCCTGGCATTCGCCGCACCACCTGCATCGTTCTAGCGATCTCCTCCGCGGCTCCGCCTATCCCTTCCCCTTTCTTTTCTTTCTCCTCGACTCGAGTCGCTCGAGACAAAAAAAACCGCCTCCTCCTCTCTGCCTTGTGGGCTGGCTGCTGCGTGCTAGCCGAGTCCTTGCTCTTTCTCCCTCTCGCGCGACGCGCCGAGCGAGGGGACCGGCAGCCGGAGCGCGTCTCCCTCCGCCCCGCCCCTTCGGGTCTCGCGGTGGCGGCGCCGGCGGGCGTCGCCGATCGCCGGCGGCGGCCGAGATGTTGGAGGACCAGGTTGCCTTCCTGCTGCAGAAGTACCTCGGCAACTACGTCCGGGGGCTCAACAAGGAGGCGCTGAAGATCAGCGTCTGGAGAGGTGAGCCGCCGCTTTAACTTCCCTTCTCGTCCACCCGTTGCTGCTAGTTGCGCATTGATAGGATTTGCTTTTTTTTAATTGGGCGTCGTGCGTGCTTAATTAGTAGTGTTAGTGCTGACAAATTGACGAGGAACAGTGGTTTCGTGTGGTTTTGGATGTTGAGGAGTTCAGTCTGAGCGTGGGTTGATGCGCATGCTACATTGTGGTACCCCGATTGCTGATTCTGTTCGCAGTGCGATCAGGAGTGACTGGGGGTTTTAGGCACTGACTGACGCTTTTTGTTGAGCTTGATTGTTCGAAGGGCTCATGGTTGCTCTGGATGGGGGCAGCAGATAACAATCTGAGGGGTATTTATGTGGTAGGCTGAAGTTGGTTTCGTCAATGTGATGAATCTCTGACTATCCCTTGTTACACTTCGGTTCCCTCTGTGATCACAGAGCTGTTTAAGCTATGTTTGTTCCAAAGAGGTTCCAGTTTCAGTGCTCAGAGTTATGCAACTAACTTGGTGATGCACTGTTGTGGTCTCTTACGTGGTGGAGCTGCTGGCTGTTTCTAAGTATTTGTGCCAGCTATCTTAGTGTTGAGATGTCTACCAGTCACTAAGCATGTCTTCAAGCAACACAGCGTCTTGTGGAACAGTCCTGGAAATTTGTCAGTGGAAGGGCTAGTGACAGCTTTGCGTGAATTGTTCACACTTCTAGCTTCAGATTACAGAATTATGAAGGCACTCTGCTGGGATAGGGGATGCGCAGTGGAGTATCTAGATCCCTGAATATGAGGATTGCTGTTATTGAGATGCTATCATATTGGAAACTGACCAATATAAAACTGGAGATGCAAGTGGTACGTCCTCATGTATAGATTGTTCACGCAAAATAACTGTAAGTGGAATATGTAACTGATGTTCCTGAATGGCTGAATCTGTACACTCACTAAACTTGTTAAATATGCTAACATTTAGTTAAGGTCAGACCTGAGCTAATGTTTGGGCTCAGAATCCTTCAACGAGCTGAACTCATAATCCACTTCACACGCACATCTGAAAATGCACTGTTTTTTTACAGCAGAGTTATGCTTAGGGTTGCAACTGTAAGAGCTTTAGGAATGGAATGAGGAGGGCATGGAAGATGAATTATGCATGTCGTGTGGAACAATTATTTCCCTCAAAAGTAATACCCCAGCAGACACGTGTGGCCTGCATATAAGAACACAATATATTTGGACAACATGGTTTGCTGATTTTTCTTTTTTAAAAAGGTACCTTCACAGTGATAAGCTGATCATCTGAACATGCTGATTGTCTGGACCGTGCTTGAAAAATGGAGCATACAAAGATACACATCTCTCCTGCATATTCTCAGAAAAAATTGCCTGAATTGGAGCATAATCTTGGTCCTGATTGCTTATAAGAGCTTTTCAACCTCATGTTAGGCACTGATGATAAGGTGTCCACAGGATAAAATGAGAGTTAAATTTTCGTTTGTAGTCACGGTTGCTTGCATGATAAATCTGTATTCTCTGTGATGTTTTTCCTTTTGGGCTGGGGGCATACATTTATCTGCCTGGTACACAACTTCCCAGCCATACATGAGAAAAATAAATACAGCAATTGTTGGCACTTGGCAACGATATTTTTAGTCGATATGTTGCAGGAATTTTCATAGCAGGTGATTGCATAATGGGTGTATTTGTGAGCCTGATTTTTTGTCAGACATCTATATTATTTGTTGACATGTTAGTTAACATTGCATTTGGAAATCAAGGTGTCATATGTCTTCAACATTTGATGAGAACATTACAGGAATTATTGAGCTTGTAATGAAGACTGTGTCATGAGAAGTTTATGGGACTATAGTAGGTATCAGATGCCCTTTTGTGTTAGTGACCACAGGATGTGAGTAATATTGCATCATTGGATAGATGGACAGGAAACTGAGGTCGCTTGCAGAACAGTTCTGGATATTTGATGCAATTGGGCAATTGGCAGTGGCTTCATGATGATATCAAAATACAATGTGTGGTCCATATTACTTAATAAGTGTTAGCTAGAGCTTGAAGATACCCACATTCGTTTGTGCTCATGCATGATGACATACATTTTTCTTGCCCCATCTATGGACCATATTTTCATCATTGATACCGTCTGTATCTTCTGTTACCTAATGACACAATCTTTTCTGCAACATTATTCCAGGCGATGTAGAGCTCACGAACATGCAATTGAAGCCAGAAGCGCTCAATTCTTTGAAGTTGCCTGTTAGAGTCAAAGCTGGTTTCCTTGGTTCAGTGAAGCTCAAGGTTTGTAGTAATTTCTTTGCTTAGTACAAATACAGCACTAGTTTGCTGTATTTGTGATTTTATGATTCTTTGTAATAAGGAGGAACGGGATAAAGGAGGTTCATGTCAATGATTGTTAGGTTCCATGGAGCAGGCTCGGACAAGAGCCAGTTTTGGTTTATCTTGATCGGATTTTTATACTAGCAGAACCAGCAACACAAGTTGAAGGTTGCAGCGAGGATGCTGTCCAGGAAGCAAAAAGAAGTAGAGTTAGGGTAATAAACTTCTGATGGTAGCTAAGTGATTTTGCAATCTATCAGATCCATGCAAGTACTGATTTGTTTGTTATTTGCACAGGAAATGGAGATAAAATTATTGGAGCACCAGCAGCAACTGAAATCTGAACTAGTATGTGCCGGTACCTAGTTCTGTACTATTGTACTATGACCATGGACTGCTAATGGTTGGGAGAGTCATGCTCCCCTACAATTTTTACCTGCTGTTGTGGGGTTTGGAGCTGACCATCTTAGATACTTTGTTTATTTCTCATTGCAATTTTCTCTTTTGAAGAATTCGTCATGGCTTGGATCTTTCATTAGCACTGTAATTGGAAATATCAAGTTATCTATTGGCAGTATTCATATAAGATATGAAGATGTAGAGAGGTAATGCAATTCTGTTTGGTGTATTTATCTTTCATGATATATATTAAAATACCATGACTTTCCTGTAGCAATCCAGGCCACCCTTTCGCAGCAGGTGTGGTACTTTCAAAGCTTTCGGCAGTTACTGTGGACGACCTTGGAAAGGAGACTTTTGCTACTGGTGGGGATTTGGACCGAGTAAAAAAGGTACATCGTTCCTAAGTTCTACATTTTGTTTCTATTATTAGTCTGATATTATTTCATGTCTGCTGATAACATCTGGTAGTTCAGTTTCGTTTTTGCTATCCACGGGTAATCCTTTTTTCAAAAGGAAAGTGAGTACATGAGCAAATGCCTGTGACATTTCTTTGACATATCTATCTTCCATCTCTAAAAAATGGTGCTTTTTAAGTTTTTGCATAGAAAAATATTAGTTTCCAAAGTAACAACAACTATGATTCACTTTCCAGTTTTCTAATTTTGGTGTTATTCTTGTTTGCACAAAGGTTTCTGCACCTAGAATGAATTGTGTTCCCTTCAATTAATGCATCCTTTTGAATTTGGGAGCATCTGGCATATTTATCTTGCATTTTTTTTTCAGCTTGGCTTTTCTTTTCCTTTCAATCATCTCGCATAAGTTCTTCATCTTACTTGCCTTTGGTAGCTTACTAGTAAATGTTTCTGCAGTCTGTTGAACTTGAGAGTCTGGCGATGTATTTCAACTCCGATAGCAGTCCTTGGACTGTGGATAAGCCCTGGGAAGATTTACTGCCATCGGAATGGAGTCAGGTACCTTCCAGTTTTGTTCATTCGCAAATAAAGACCCTGGCTTGAGAGTATAAATCTGCATAGAGACAGTTGTCCTCTCCCTCTCCCCATTTTTTTTTGCAATATCTGCCAGCACAGCCACATGGTGGATTGATGGGTAGGCATGGTGCTATAGTGAGGTTTTAGTGGGTGGTTGTCTGTTCTTCCATTGTTCACATCCAGTTACCTGAAAAATATTTGTTGTTTTATAAATGTATTTCAGATTTTTGAGTTCGCAGAGCAGGGCGGTTCCGGATCTGCTTCAAAAAAGCACACTTACATTTTACAACCTGTATCTGGCAAAGCAAAATATACAAAAATACAACTTACTGAGGCAAAGAAAACAGGACAGGCATTGCAAAATGCTGCTGTTGATTTGGATGATGTTACTCTTTCATTATCAAAGGTTTGTACTCTTGTCTTTTATCTTCCAGTTTTATCCAAAGCGCTGTGAACGGTAATACCTTTTTCCTCAAACCAGGATGGCTACAGGGACATCTTGAAGATGGCTGACAATTTCTCTTCTTTTAACCAACGGCTGAGATATGCTCATCTCCGACCTTCATCACCAGTAAAATCAGATCCACGGGCATGGTGGAAGTATTCATACAAGGTGGTGACTCAGGAAATAAAGAAATCAAGGTATAATCTGCATATTCTTCTCCGACCTCCAATTCATACATTGATTCCATAGTTTTTTAGTATCATGAATCTATTTCCATTCCCCATATGTGATGAACCTTGTTCATCAATGGGGTAAGAAGCACCGCTGGGAGGATAGCCTGATGTTGTTCTTAGAATGGGAGATGGGGTGAGTTGACCCTTAAGGCAATAATCTCTGGGATTAAGGAAACAAACCAATCTGATCTTATATCTAACAACAGCCAAATCGTAAGGCTTTAGTTCTGCGGGTACTGTTTGAACAGTAGCTGCGCATGAACAGTGCACCAGCCCTAAAGGGCCATGCTGCTGCTCCCCCCCCCCCCCCCCCCCCCCCCCCCACACACACACACACACACAAAACATGTGCCCTAACGGTCTGCATATGACAGAATCAGTGTTCACTTAGGTGCTGTTTGGTTAGGAGAATGTAAACGCAAACGGTAATGGAATCGATCACAGTTGTGACCTGAAAACAGTAACGAATTCCTGTGATTGTTTGGTGCTCATCTGGTAATGGAAAGGGAAACAGGCAATGAACAAAGGCCCTATCGCTACTCCCACAGACCACGCGTCCTTGCTCCACCAGCTAGCTAGTGCCAGGCGCGAGCGATGAGGGATTGGCCAATCGCGAGGAGCGCAGGTAAAAGAAAGCGGGATGGGATCTATTTCACCTCACGATGGAGCGTTAACACCTTTGAACTACACGGGAAGCGATTCCGCGGTATCGTGTTACGGAGCACTCGAAGCAAACACGAAACAATGTTATCCGTCTGCACCGTAATCAGTTCCCGCAGCAAAGTGGATGAACCAAGCACTACCTTAGTTTCTAGTTACATTATCCTCCTGCGTAGCTGGGGCTACCTATATACTAGAGGAGTGGTTATTGTGTTTTGCTTTACTTCACAGTAAGTCCAATGCACATCACAGTATTTGTTTTAATCACGCAGCAGGTTATTTGCTTGTATTTTTCTTTGTTTGGGTGGGGCCGTTAGTTTATATTTGTAGTATTGCATCATATGTGATATGTCAGCTACTTTTATGTAAGAACAAGTGACTCAAGCACCTGATAATCTTGGCAATTGATTTGATTCTTTGTTTCTTATCATTACTTTATGCTAGGATGGGTGTTCAAGTAGTATCACTGATATTTTGTTTGACATTGTTTTCTTTAACTTTATTGTCATTTATTTCTCATCATTTCATGTGCTTTTATGTTAATGCGATGTTGTCAATTCTTTTGCGGTGATATATCTATCTTATGTGTGCAGTTGGAGTCTATCTTGGGAGCAATTGTTGAGAAATGCACGACTTCGGAAGGCATATGTATCTTTATATGCATCCCTCCTGAAATCTGACATGAGCCGACTGGTTGTTGATGACCATGAGGAGATTAAGAGGATGGACCGTGAACTTGATATGGAGGTTATTCTACAATGGAGGTAACATGCTTTTGCTTGTCCTGAATACATCCTCCATGGGGATTATCCTGTGAATCCTGGCTGCAAATGTTAAGTGAAAAAAGCTGGTAGAATGATGCATGATCTGTGCCAGAGGTTCCTAAAAGAGTGTGGTGTAGAATTTAGGGTGGTTGCCCAAAAGTTTTGCCTTCACAATTTTGTACTTGGTGATCATTGCTTGATCCACAAAAGAAGTTCACCTTACTCACTGTTTGTTCCCCACTTCCCTATATCCTCTTAGTTGCTCAGCTACCCTCTTTCCAGAAAGACCAGTGAATGAGTGCTATACTGTTGTTGCCCCAGCCTTCCTATCACTGCCTGGGAAAGAACAGTGAATGCATACTATACTGACATTGGCCCAGCCGCCGAGCCTTTTGACGCTCCTGTAAATTGCATGCTATAATGAATACATGCTCACTTGTTCCATGTAAACTGCATGTTTCAGAGCATTTTACCATGTATACCATCTGCACTGTTGTCTCTTCTCATAATTATTTCCACTCAATGAAAAATTATGCTACATACGTGCTTATACCATATCATTTATCCCATTGCTGATTGTAGATTCCTCAATTCAATTACTTTTAATCTCTTACTTTGTGTAGGATGTTGGCTCACAAGTTTGTAGAACAGTCAGCAGAGACGTATCAGTATGCTCAACAAAATAAAAAGCAATCCTGGTGGTCATTTGGATGGTTGATTTCTGGGCCATACAATCTTATTTTTTCTGAACTGTTAAATATGTGGCAATTAATCAGTGCTCTTCATACAGGACTGGCTCTTCAAAGGACGAGGAAGATTTAAAGAGTTTTACTGATGAAGATTGGGAAAGATTAAATCAGATCATTGGATACAAAGAAAACAATGAGTATATCCCTGATCAGCAGGATATGAAACTGATGCAATTTGATTTTGAAATACGTATGAATCATAATGCATCAAAGCTTACCATTGATGACTCGGAGTGCCTAGCTGATCTCTCATGTCAAGATTTCTTCTGTAACTTCAAGATGTATCCGGAGGCAAAAATATTTGGTCTGAAGCTTGGTTCCTACAGGCTGTTATCTCCATATGGCCTGCTTGCTGAGGTTTCTGTTTGATTCTTCAGTTTGCCTTTTACACATTCATAGTAAATTATGGTAGTCACTCAAACGATTCCATATTCTGTACATCAGAGTGCAAATGCTGTTGACTCTTTTGTTGGTATCTTCTCCTACAAACCATTCGATGAGCAACTGGACTGGAGTTTGACAGCTAAAGCTTCTCCTTGTTATATAACTGTAAGTTATTCTTGTTATACCTTTGTCTGCATGCATTTATTCTACTCTTTGATTATTTGAATTTCTGTTCTGATAGTATTTAAAAGATTCAATCGATCAAATCGTTGGCTTCTTCAAGAGTAGCCCTACCATTAGCCAGAACCTAGCACTAGAAACTGCTGCTGCTGTACAGGTATCTACAAGTAAATTTGATTTGAAGAAATACTGCTTCATGGGATCAGATGATTGATTGATCATTCTGTGTTGCTTTGTGAAGATGACATTAGATGAAGTGAAACGGACCGCTCAACAGCAAATGACTCGGGTGCTTAAAGATCAGTCCAGGTTAGTATAATTTCTTCACCATTTTCATACACCAAGAACAAAAGAAATATATTGACATGGATAAAAAAGATAATATTAAAACAATTTTCTAGGAGTTGTGGGTTCAATAAGATTTCAGTGCCTTTCATGAAGCAACCTGTGCATTACTAGCTTCCTACCAGTAATTGTTGTTATGGAAAAAAAAACTGATTTAGCAACCATAGTTTTGTACTCAGTAACTACAATAATAAGGGGAGTAAATATTTTAATAGCATTTCGACCTCAAAAAACGTAGTTGAAAAATGGAGTTCATTTTACGTAAAAATAAGGATTGTTGTCACTTTGTCTATAATATGAAATTGTGCTGACGTCATTGGTTTCGGTTCATATTTAAATTACTCTACCTCATTGCTTTCCTTTACTCCTTTGCTTCTATTCTAAAGTCACTAAAGGACTTAGTTATACTTTCTTTTGTCAATCCCTTCTTCGATGCTGACTAGTCTATTACATAACCCTATCAGGTTTTCCCTGAACATGGATATTGCTGCTCCTAAAATTACTGTCCCTACCAAGTTCCGACCAGATGATGTACATGAGACTAAGCTTTTGCTTGACCTTGGAAATTTAGTTCTTCGGACAGAGGTGGTGTCCGCTATTTGAAAGTACGATTTTGTTGTCTTAACTAGTTGGTTTTGAGTGCTACTAATGTCACTTGTTGCTTCAGGAAATATGGGATTCCTATTCTTCAGAAGAGCAGGATATATATCTAAACTTCAATTTGGTGCTTAGTGATGTATCTGCATTCCTAGTGGATGGTGATTACCATTGGAACGAAACATCTGATGGAATCAACTTGTTGCCAGTGATTGACAGGTGTGGGATTGCTTTGAAGCTTCAGCAGGTAAAACAATACTCCATCTTCTCCTCCCCACACAAAATAATTGAAAATTAAAGGAGGGAAATTAAATGTTACCAACATGACATGGGTCGCTGCTCCTTCTGTGGCACAGATCCAGTTGGAAAGTCCTCTGTATCCTTCCACAAGAATGGCGATACGGGTTCCTTCCTTGGGATTTCATTTCTCTCCAGCACGCTATCATCGTTTGATGGAAATTTTAAAGATTTTTCAAGATAGTGATAGTGAGAATAGCACTTCAGAGCTTGAACACTTGTGGGATCAGGCTGACTTTGAAGGATGGTCGTCTCTTCTCACATGGAAGGTTTGCATTCTTTGTAATGTACTCACTAATGATCCATCATTTAAGGATTATGTTCATATTTCAATTTTTTCCTTGATATGTTATTAGGGTGTTGGAAACCGGGAAGCTGCTTGGCAACGCAGATACTTGCGTCTGGTGGGCCCATTTCTCTATGTATTTGAAAATTCAACGTCTACAACATACAAGCAATGGCTCAGGTTATGAACTTTCTTATATAGTTCTTAATTCTAAGTAATTGTCAAGTTTGGAGTTTATAGTGTCTACATGCATGTTTAGTTGATGCTGTCTGGGATTCCACTGAACACTACCCCTGAATTTATCGTGTTTACCATCGCAAAATTACTCAAATTTCCAACATATGAAACTTTAAATACTTGTTAGTATTTTCATCATGAGCCATTGCTTCAGCAATGGTAGAAACTTGAGCTTGTTGTGTCATCTTTTGTACCTCGGTACTTTTACAGGTATTTTTATAATCAAGTTTCTCTACCTGGTGATTTGTGCTTCTGATACCAAGGCCATCAGATATTTTGCATTGTTTAATGCCTTCAATGTTTCAATAACAACATGATAGTTAAATCTATGTCTGGTAGACATGATGTCGTGTGATTATATGAATGGTTTCTGTTCATTTTGTTTCTTGTATGTGTCTGCACACTTGTTTTTACCTGTTTGTGTTGAGTTGCAGTTTACGTGGGAAACAAGTTCATCAGGTCCCTACTGAGCTTACAAATGGTGTGCATAACATTCTGGCACTGCACGATTCTGGCCAAGTTAATCCCAAGGAATGGTCAAGTAGCACAGTTCATTATCCACTTCATAAGTGTTATTCTGCTTAAATCCTCCTGGCATAAATTATTATCTTAATAAACTTTCTTCTCTTACAGATTCTGGAGGACACTGGTGCTTTAATTTTGTTGTTTGATAATGAGGAAGGACGAAAGATATGGCAGAGCCGCTTGCAGGGTGCTATATACCGTGCATCGGTACTCCTTGCTCTTTTCGTCAATTCTTCATTGCATTATTTATCTTCTGTTGGCATCCTTACAATTATTAGCCTGCTTGCAGGGTTCTGCTGTAGTCTCGAGCTTTCCTGAAGTTGCTCTCCCGTCAGAGACCAACTCATTCAAAGGCAACTTTACGGATATTGTTGACACAGAGAAATTATTTGTTGCTGGCATTCTTGATGAGCTAAAGATACGCTTTTCATGTGGCTATGAGGTATTTCTTTCATAACTACATTCTTGTAATCTTGATTTATTGTTAATAATGTAACCCATGCTTCTGTAGAGTAACCACAAACTAAAAAAAATTCTTCTAGCTAAAGAGAGCAGCCTGTTTGAATTTCGGGCAGTTGGTGGCCAGGTATCAATCTTTTCATCTGTTTTCCACTTTTGCTCCTTGCTTTGCGATTTATTTATATATATGTTTTCTTTTGGAACAAACAGGTTGAACTTTCAATTAAAGGTGGCAATCTACTGATAGGAACTATTTTGGGGTCACTAGAAATTGAAGACCAGTATTACTACCCAGGAAGTCCAGTGCCAAGGTTCTTGGCAAGGTCTTTTATAAATAGCATGCAAACCCAAGAAGTCCCCTCACCTAGTCGAAAGAACAGTGCAGGACCTAAAGGCACTCCATTGAAGAAAACTGACAGCGAGGAAAACTTTTTTGAGGCATCAGATGATTTTGATGAATTTGAAACACCTATGGTTCAAGAGAGGACTATATCAGATTATTTCAGTACCCAGAATTTCTTGCCTACTAGTCTTCCTTCCTTACAGCCCCCGACATTTAATCGAATACCTGGTTTGATACCAGACAGTGAACTTCAAACTGCCGGATTCACTTTTGATGGTAATGATACTTTCGACAGTTTTGTGAAAGCTCAGATAGTGATTTATGACCAGCATTCTCCCCAGTACAACAACTTGGACAACAGGGTAAATATCTCAAGTCTTGTCATGTTATATGCTTAGGTTTTGTATAGATGAACCTGTTCCTCCTAGCGTCTTGATCATACTTAGGCTTATTGTATCAATGTAGCTATTCCTCCTACCACCTTGATCATGTGTGATATTTCATATTGTTGCTACATTTTACCAGGTAGTTGTAAGCATTGCTACTTTGACCTTCTTTTGCCATCGGCCAACTGTTATTGCAATCATGGAATTTATGAATTCCATCAACCTTGCAAACGGGCCTGATACTGATAAAGATAAAGACACATATCCTGCTACTGTAGAAGATGGTACAATTGAGGAATCTATGTCTGATCTGGGACCAGAGCCAGCCATAAAAGGGTTACTGGCTAAAGGTAAAAGCAGAATAGTTTTTCATCTTACGTCCAACATGGCAGAGGCACAGATATTACTGATGAATGAGAATGGTGATCGGCTTGCTACTTTATCACAAAATAACCTCTCAACTGATATAAAGGTAATGTGACCATCTCTAATCTTCGTCATAGGTTTTGGTTTGGATTTTTTTTAAGCATGCTAGGTTCTTGACTATCTGGGGCATTACTCAAGGTGTTCACATCGTCATTCAGCATAAAGGCTGCACTTGGAAACCTTAAAATAAGTGATGATAGTCTTCGTAGCAGTCACCCTTACTTTTGGGTTTGTGACATGCGAAATCCTGGAGGACGTTCATTTGTGGAGGTATTCCATTTTAATTGATTTAACTTTCTTGTTGTAGGCTGTAACTTATTATGCTTTAAATTGTTTTTTCTAGAAAATAATCTTTTTATGAATCACAGAAGAATAATCAATTTTCAAAAATCATGGTGCAGATTGACTTTAGTTCATATAATGTTGGTGATGAAGATTATTGTGGTTATGACTATAGCCTTGTAGGGCAGCTTTCTGAAGTTAGAATTGTGTACCTAAACCGTTTTGTTCAAGAGGTATGGTGTTTAGAGCTCAATTTGTTTCTTAATCCTGCAAATAGTTTAACCTCTCCCTCCGTCTCTCTCTCTCTCTCTCTCTCTGTGTGTGTGTGTGTGTGCAGATTATCAGTTATTTTATGGGACTTGTCCCGAAAAGTTCTGATGGTGTTGTAAAGCTGAAAGACGATGTGACTAACTCGGAGAAGTGGGTTAGCAAAACTGATATGGAAGGGTCACCTGCTCTCAAATTGGATGTTTCTTTCAGTAGGCCTATAATTTGTATGCCCCGTGAAACTGATAGTGCCGAGTAAGGATGCTTTTGTGTATATGAACATGATTTATTCTTCTTCTTCTTTAATACAAAGATACGCAGCTCTTGTGCGTGTTTGAGAAAAACATGATATCTTAAAGGCGATCACTTTGGTTTGCAGCTTTTTGGAGCTTGACGTCCTATACATAACTGTCCAAAATGAATTCCAGTGGATAGGTGGTGATAAGAATGAGATGAGCGCTGTTCACTTAGACATTTTGACAGTTACAGTAAGTTCACTTCGTCAACAAGTTCTCTCTTTTTAATTGGGAATCGAGAGGGGAGATCTGTGCTGGACGTATCTATTTATTAACAATGAACAGGGATTAGCATAGATATTCGGAAATGGCCTCCATCATATCATTAGAAGATCCTATTCAAGAAGTCAACACCTTGGAGCAGGAACTGTTTCCATAATTCCATCTTTATCTTGGGCCACTTCATCAAATGCCAAAATTGTGCCAACATGTAACTTAGAGGTCATGTGTTAACCTAGCAGTGGTATTGCTGTTCTATTGATTTGATTACTACTCCTTCCATTCCAATTTATAGGTCGTTTTTTGGCTTTTCGACATTGCGTATATCTAGGTGCATAAGAAAAACTATGTATCTAGAAAAGCCAAAACGACCTATAATTTGGAACGGAGGGAGTAGCTAGACGAAGATGGTTAGGCTGCACCATTTTAGAAACAAGAACAAGATTCCTTGCGCATCTAACGACGTTTGCTGTTTAAATCTCAACATACTGAAATTTACTGTGAACAAATTTATGCCATCATGAAATTTACCTGTCTCATATAGCTGATTTTGTTGTAAAATAGTAACAGGCTTCTGAGTGCAGCTTATAGTAGCCATGACTGATTGTATCTTTATTATGATTTTTGTGTTTTAGGCTTGCAGGAATCTATGCCAAGTTCCTGTCATGTTGAACTTTATGTTTTAGTTTCCTATTTAGAACACTGAGCAACCAAACAGCTGTTTTGCATATTTTATTCCTCATCACAGTGTCTTGATACCGTGCTTAAAATCATTCTATAGAACTAATAAACTTTCCATTATAGGTAAAGGACATAAATTTAGTTATTGGTATGGATATGGTGCGTGGTGAAACCATAATTCAAGATGTGGAAGGTCTTTCATTTGAACTTCGTAGATCATTGCGTGATCTCAGGCATCAATTGCCAGTGGTGGAGGCAGCAATTAAGGTAGCACATTTGCTCTGAATGCATCTTTAATTGGAGGCCCCTGGTTAGATTAATTTGTTTTTCTTATAGCTCCATTGAGATGCTCATTTCTTTTATCTACAATATCTTGTAGGTGGATGTTTTGAAAGCAGCACTATCTAATCGAGAATATGAGATCATATCTGAATGTGCATTGTCTAACTTCTCCGAGACACCACGTACTGTGCCTACTCTGGATGATCCTCGATATGGCACTGCCACTACATCTCATGCATCAGCATCTTCTTCTGAAAGTATTCAGGACTTGTCCCATGATGCGGAAACATGGATATCTAATAAATTTTCTGTCTCAATAAATCTGGTTGAGCTTTCACTGCATTCAGGATCAACAAGAGATTCTCGTCTGGCAAGTGTGCAGGTATTCAATTTTCGTAGAGAAAAATACTTTGGAACTGCATTGACTGCTCTGTTTGTTTTTCATAGCTTTTCCTTTACCTTGCATGTGCTTGTCTCGTAATCATGTTAAAAGCTTGTCTGAACTCAACTTTGTACAATAGCATACCACTTGTGACATTATCCCTAAAGCTGTGGTGAGCATTTCGTTCTCTAGCTGAACCGGTATCAGTAAGTGTACTTCTACACGTAAAATGAAGTAACCTTGTGATGGTTTTGCAAGAAAAATTGTAAATTCTAACGAAAATTTCTTAGGTTTTAGTTTGTTTATACAAAGCCTAGAAAAATGAGACGTGTATTGCATTTAGTACCAGTTTCTCACCACTAGACAGGAACAACTTGAAAAATGGACCCCAGCCAGTCTTCCGTGAGGGAAATTAGTGTACTCCTAGCCTAACAAATAAAAGTATCAAAACTGCATTTAGTATGTTTGGAAAGGTTCAAGAGGGTTCGCAGGCTTGGTACGTGGTCATTTATATGGAGCTGCTCAATCTCAGCTATGTAAATAGTGAGCACAAACATAGGACAACCTAGAGGGATGGAGGTACATTCTCTCCAAATATGGATAGAATGTAACAATGAGAATTGGTATAGGTGTCTATAGTCACTTGAGAATCAGATAAATTTTTTTATGCTGTTTCTCTGTGTGTTGAAGTATTCTTCTGGTGTCTTATTTTGTCAGTCTAGGTCAGATTTTAAGTACACATTTTTCCCCTTTGGAGATTTCTTTCATATGGGTCTATAGCTCTTTACTCGGATTGGTTTACATCTCATATATTTTCTTTATGCAGGCGAGTGGCGCATGGCTTCTCTATAAATCAAACACACGAGAAGAGAGTTTTCTGTATGCTACTCTCAAAGGCTTTTCTGTTTTTGATGATCGTGAAGGAACAAAAGATGAGTTAAGGCTTGCCATTGGAAAATCTGCAACCGTTCGAGACACATCATCCACTGATGGCTATGATAATCCTAATGAACCTGATTCAGGCGAACAAAGAATACAAAAGGATCTAGGCCTTGAGCCAATCCCCTCGATGCTCATTCTTGATGCCATCTTCCGAAAATCTTCATCATCTCTCTCTCTTTGTGTTCAGCGACCCAAGTTTCTTGTGGCACTTGACTTCTTACTAGCCATAGTTGAGTTCTTTGTACCATCCGCTCGGAGTCTTTTATCCAATGACGAAGACAAGGACCTTCTACACATGATTTCTCCAGTGGTATTGAATGATCAGATTTATTATCAGGAGGATTCAACATTTAGTCTTTCACCTCAGAAGCCCTTGATTGTTGATAGTGAAAGATTTGATCACTTTATTTATGATGGGAAGGGTGGAAAGTTATATTTGCTGGATAGAGAGGGTAAAATCATATCAAGCCCTAGCTCTGAGAGTTTTATTCATGTGCTGGGGTGTAAGAGGTTGCAATTTCGGAATGTCACTATAGTGGTAATATTCTGTGCTTTCAATTTCTATTATTCCCACTTTATACTTACCACACCTATATAACCTTTTTTTTGTCTTGGCAATGCGATATCTTGCTACAGAATGGTGAATATTTGGACTCCTGTGTTTCTCTCGGTGATGATTGCTGTTATTCAGCATCAGAGAATGACTGTGTCTACTTAATAAGAGAAGATGATGGTCTTTCGCCAGGTCCCAGCAAGGAAATTGCAGAAGACACAATTAAGAATGAAAGTGCTGACGTATCAACAGAATTCATAATGGAATTACAGGTATTGCTTTGTACTTGTAGCTATATTTCAGACATCAATTCATACCTTTCTTAACACAGTTTTCTCGTGTACCGCACAATATCGTATTCTATACACCCCCTAGTCATTATGTATATAGCCAATGGCTAGTATACAAGGAAGGAACTACAAGTATGCAAGGAATGAACAAATCACTGGCTATACATTCCCTAATTCTTAAGATTTAGCATGAATTGGTTTATTCATGTCTTGAATTCAAGTCTGGCTGGTGCATTTTAAATAGAAAAAAATTGCAGCCGACTCTATAGTGATGGGATAAGTCTTTGTACTGTTGGTCCTCGGCATGGTGGTCTTGCTGCCCCAACCAGGACAGCATCTATCAGGACAGCATTTAGCATCTTAGACTAGCTTTTAGGACAGCATCTTAGACTAACTTTTAGGACAACATCTTAGACTAAGCATCACTAGCTTTTAGACTAGCATCTTGGCATATGCTTGGCTGTCTTGGCCAGCTATAAATATGTAACCCCAACCTCTCGGGTTGGCATGGCATTGTGTGAGAGGAAAACCAGAAAATCGCCCCAACTCCTAGTGTCATCCTCTCGATGAGAGTAAGAGTTTCGATTCTAACAACTGGTATCAGAGCCGTTCTTTCCTGCAGCCTGAACATCTCATGTTCCTCTCCCTCCCACGTCTCCTTTCGCTCTCAGCCAGCAGCAACAACACCTGTTGTTTCTGCTCACCTCTCCTCCCCTGCACAAACAAGCAGCAGCAGCAGCTCGTCTGAGGCAACCTCCTCCCCACGCAGCAGCCCCCCATTAGCACGCCATGTCCGAAGGGCAGTCTCAGCGCTCGGTCGCCTCGAGCGCGCGGCACCGGCAGGAGGCCGAGGTCGCCGCGGCAGAGGAGCGCGAGCGAGCGGCGGCAGCAACTGCAGCGACGACGGCAAGGGCGGCAAGGCTGGCAGCGGCGGAGCTGGCAGCAGCAAGGGCGGAGGTGGAGGCAGCGGCAGCGGCAGATGCGGCGGCAGTGGCGGCAGCGGAGCTCGAGGTTCTGCGCGGCAGCAGCTCCGGTAGCTCTGCCTCCGCCGACGGCGGCACTGACGTGGACCTCGGGCTGGCAAGGGAAACAGCTCGCGAGCGGGCGAGGCTGTGGGCAGCTGCGCACCCCCACGGGGGTGGTGGCGACGGCCCAGATGGGCGCGGATGCGCCGGCGGCGCTCCAGGCGGGGGCGGGCGCGGCGGTGGCAGCCCAGACAGGCGCGGACGCGCCGGCGGAGCCCCAGGCGGGGGCGCGCACGACGGCGGTGCTCCCGGCAACGGCGGTCGGGTCGACGAAGAGCGCGGCCCTCACAGGCGGCGCGGCTCTCCCTCCCCAGATCGGCGCCATGGCTACCATGGCGTCCAGGCGGTGGTCAGGGACCTTGGTCCCGGTGGTGGGTGGCCTACCCTCACCAAGACCAACTACGTCGAGTGGGCCGCGGTCATGAGGGTGAGGCTCCAGGTGCGGCACATGTGGGAGGCAGTCCGGTACGGTGATGTCGACTTTGATGAAGATCGACGGGCGCTGGATGCTCTCATCGTTGCAGTCCCGACCGAGATGCAATTCACGCTTTCCAAGAAGCGGACCGCCAAGGACGCCTGGGACGCCATCGCTGCGGCACGCATCGGCAGCGACCGCGCCCGCAAGTCCACACTGCAGGCACTTCGCAAGGAGTGGGAGAACCTGGCCTTCAAGCCAGGTGAGGACATTGATGACTTTGCTCTCCGTCTCAACACTCTGCTGCAGAAGATGGTGCAGTACGGCGACGACACCTACGACGAGGAGAGAGCTATCGAGAAGCTCTTTCGCTGCGTCCCCGAGAAGTACAGGCAGATCGCTCGCTCGATCGAGTCTCTGCTGGATCTCTCTACGATGACGATCGAGGAGGCAATAGGTCGCCTCAAGGTCGTCGACAGCGATGAGCCACAGCCTCTCTCGGGGCCTATCACCATTGGCGGGAAACTCCATCTCACTCGAGAGCAGTGGGAGGCATCCCAAGGTGGCGGGAGGAAGGGGGAGTCCTCTTCCTCGACAGGCGGCCGCAAGCGCGGCAAGCCGCGCAAGGCGCGCGGAGGCGCCCAGGCCGGGGCGCGAGGACGTACCGAGGGTGGCGCTCGTGGAGGCGCCCAGGGCGACGCCGCCGGCGCACGCAAGCCGGCACGAGACGACACCTGCCGTAACTGCGGCGGGGTTGGTCATTGGGCCAGGAACTGTCGACAGCCACGACGCGGCCAGGCCCACGTCGCACAGGTGGAGGAGTCGGCTCTCCTTCTGGCACACGCAAGCATCGAGCTACCTCCAGCGGCATCGGCCGCAGCAGCTCTCCTCCACCTTGACGAGTCAAGGGCACACGCCTTTCTCGGCGACGCCTCCAACAACGACAAGATTGATGGGTGGTGCCTCGACACCGGTGCCACCCATCACATGACCGGTCGGCAGGAGTGCATCCGAGGCTCCGTCAAGTTTGGGGACGCCTCCGGCGTAGAGATCAAGGGTGTCGGCTCCATCATCTTCACCACCGGGTCTGGTGAGCACAGGCTGCTCACCGGAGTCTACTACATCCCCGCGTTGAGGAACTCTATCATCAGCTTGGGACAGCTGGATGAGAACGGTTCGCGCGTAACGATCGAGGATGGAGTCATGCGGATTTGGGATCGCCATCGTCGCCTTCTTGCCAAGGTAATCAGAGGCGCGAAAAGACTCTACATCCTTAAGCTGCAGGTCGCACAACCTCTCTACCTCGCCGCTCGTCGGGATGACGAAGCGTGGCAGTGGCACGAGCGCTTCGGGCACCTTCACTTCGAGGCCCTGAAGCGGCTCAGTGCCACGGAGATGGTGCGAGGCCTGCCATGCCTCGACCACGTGGAGCAGTTCTGCGACGTCTGTGTGATGACGAAGCAGAGGCGACTCCTCTTTCCCCAGCAGACGAGCTTCCGAGCCAAGGAGCGGCTCGAGCTCGTGCACGGGGACTTGTGTGGCCCGGTGACACCGGCCACACCGGGAGGATGACGTTACTTCCTGCTGCTCGTCGACGACCTCTCCCGCTACATGTGGGTGATGGTCCTCGGCAGCAAGGGAGAGGCTGCGGACGCCATCAGGTGCGTGCAGGCTGCTGCGGAGGCGGAGTGCGGCCGCAAGCTACGCGTGCTGCGCACCGACAACGGCGGCGAATTCACGGCGGCTGAATTCGCGTCGTACTGCGCTGATGAGGGCATTCAGCGCCACTACTCTGCGCCGTACAGCCCGCAGCAGAACGGCGTCGTCGAGCGGCGCAACCAGACGGTTGTGGGGATGGTTCGGGCCCTCCTCAAACAGAGGGGGATGCTGACTGTCTTCTGGGGAGAGGCGGTGGTGACAGCTGTCTACATCCTCAACCGCTCGCCCACCAAGGCCCTCGATGGCAGAACACCGTACGAGGCTTGGCATGGGCGCAAGCCGGCGGTCTCCCACCTGGGGGTTTTCGGCTGCCTCGCGTTCGCCAAGGAGCTTGGCCACATCGGCAAGCTCGACGACAGGAGCACTCTAGGGGTGTTCATCGGCTACGCGGAGGGCTCGAAGGCCTACCGCATTCTCGACCCGGAGACACAGCGTGTGCGCACGGCGCGCGACGTAGTGTTCGACGAAGGGCGAGGATGGGCATGGGACAAGACGGTGAACGACGGCTCGACACCGACGTACGAAGACTTCACTGTCGAGTACGTCCACTTCGAGGGAGCTGGGGGAGTAGGCAGCTCCTCCTCACCGAGCGTGCCTACCCCAGTCCCTGAGTCTCCACCGACTCCGGCGCCCGCTACTTCGGCAGCGGCACGCTCTCGAGCCACTACTTCGACTGTGATGAGCTCTTCGCCAATTCCACCACGGCCGGCGACCCCACGGCCTCCAGCACCACCAGCTACCCCTCCGGGCACGACTACTCCAACACCAGCCCGTGCCGAGCATAGCCCAGTGGAGTTTGCCACTCCTCTCTCCCACGACGAGGAGCGCATCGACGCGTACCACGACGGCGAGCCGTTGCGGTACCGCACAATGGAAGACCTTCTCGGCGACCAGCCGGTGCCAGGACTGGTGCCTCATGACCTGGAGGCGCAGTTGCACCTTGCGTGCGACGACGGCGAGCCTCGGTCCTTCACAGAAGCCGAGAGACACGCGGCATGGCGTGCCGCGATGCAGTTGGAGATGGACGCGGTTGAGAAGAACCGCACATGGGAGCTTGCTGACCTTCCTCGCGGTCACCGCGCGATCACCCTTAAGTGGGTGTTCAAGTTGAAGAGGGACGAAGCCGGCGCCATCGTGAAGCACAAGGCCCGCTTGGTGGCACGAGGTTTCGTGCAGCAGGAGGGGATCGACTTCGACGATGCCTTTGCCCCCGTGGCACGGATGGAATCCGTGCGACTCCTCCTTGCGCTAGCCGCCCAGGAGGGCTGGCGCGTTCATCACATGGACGTCAAGTCGGCGTTCCTTAACGGCAATTTGAAGGAGGAGGTCTACGTACACCAGCCGCCGGGTTTCGCGATCCCCGGCAAGGAAGGCAAGGTGCTACGCCTGCGCAAGGCTCTCTACAGCTTGCGGCAGGCACCGAGGGCATGGAATGCCAAGTTGGATTCCACGCTCAAGGGGATGGGCTTCGAGCAAAGCCCGCACGAGGCGGCCATCTACCGGCGGGGCAATGGAGGAAATGCCCTGCTGGTGGGTGTCTACGTCGACGACTTGGTGATCACCGGCACCAAGGATGCGGAGGTGGCGGCGTTCAAGGAAGAGATGAAGGCCACCTTCCAGATGAGTGACCTGGGACCTCTCTCCTTCTACCTAGGGATCGAGGTGCACCAGGATGACTCTGGGATCACGCTTCGACAGACCGCCTACGCCAAGCGCGTCGTTGAGATGGCTGGGCTCACCGACTGCAACCCAGCTCTCACTCCGATGGAGGAGAGGCTGAAGCTGAGCCGCGACAGCACGGCGGAGGAGGTGGACGCTACGCAGTACCGACGTCTTGTGGGGAGCTTTCGCTACCTTGCCCACACACGGACGGACTTGGCATTCTCCGTCGGCTACGTTAGTCGGTTCATGCAGCGACCGACGACGGAGCACCAGCAGGCTGTGAAGAGGATCATCCGCTACGTTGTGGGGACTCTTGACCACGGTCTCTACTACCCGAGGTGTCCTGGGGAGGCACACTTCGTCGGGTACAGCGACAGCGACCACGCCGGCGACATCGACACCAGCAAAAGCACAAGCGGGATCCTCTTCTTCCTTGGCAAGTGCCTCGTTAGCTGGCAATCAGTCAAGCAGCAGGTGGTGGCCCTGTCCAGCTGCGAGGCTGAGTACATAGCGGCCTCCACCGCTTCGACTCAGGCGCTCTGGCTCGCTCGACTGCTCGGTGATCTTCTCGAAAGAGACACTGAAGCGGTGGAACTCAGGGTGGACAGCAAGTCCGCTCTGGCCCTGGCAAAGAACCCTATTTTCCATGAACGGAGCAAGCACATCCGGGTGAGGTACCACTTCATCCGAGGCTGCTTGGAGGAAGGGAGCATCAAGACGAGCTACATCAACACCAAGGACCAGCTTGTGGACCTGCTCACCAAACCCCTTGGGAGGATCAAGTTTCTTGAGCTTTGCTCCCGGACCGGGATGGTCCAACTTTCCCACAAGACGACGCACAAGACTTAGGGGGAGAATGATGGGATAAGTCTTTGTACTGTTGGTCTTTGTGGTCCTCGGCATGGTGGTCTTGCTGCCCCAACCAGGACAGCATCTATCAGGACAGCATTTAGCATCTTAGACTAGCTTTTAGGACAGCATCTAGGACAACATCTTAGACTAACTTTTAGGACAGCATCTTAGACTAAGCATCACTAGCTTTTAGACTAGCATCTTGGCATATGCTTGGCTGTCTTGGCGAGCTATAAATATGTAACCCCAACCTCTCGGGTTGGCATGGCATTGTGTGAGAAGAAAACCAGAAAATCGCCCCAACTCCTAGTGTCATCCTCTCGATGAGAGTAAGAGTTTCGATTCTAACATATAACACATCTTGTTAAACCTGCGAGAGCTGGGAGGGAAGGGGCTCCTCTCCTCATAAGTGCTTAAGCTTTTGGATCAATGGGCTGGTGCATGTGGCTTATAATCATAAGATTCCTAAATCCGCAAGATTTTCCAAAATTCCACCATCTGTGCTAATTGTTAAGTAGTGCAGTTTCCAGCAGGTTACAACTTACAAACTATGGAGCAACTCCGTATGTGATTTTCTAAACTGCTGCATCCACACATGAGTGTCAATACGTAATTGTATGATTGAAGTGTATTGTCTGATTACCTGATTGTTTCAGGCTATTGGACCAGAGCTTACTTTCTACAGTACATCAAGAAATGCTGGTGAAAACTTAGCGCTGTCAACAAAGGTTATTCATGCACGTACAGATGCATATTGCAGGTCAGGTTTTCGGGTGTCACTTGGTGCAATGTAGTTCTCAATTCTGTTTTTGAACTATTTTTTGTGGTGGTTAGGATCCCCACCTGTATTAATTTTATTTATCACTAGAAAAAGGAAGTGGAGCATTGTTCTAGAACGTACCAAATAATCAGAGCTATATTGTATATCTGCAAATATTCGATATCAAATTAAAATGTAAGTGATTTTAAAAAGCAAATTTTCAATATCAAATTCAAATGTCTAGTACATGTTGCGGATATTGATAAATACATGATGCATCACTGTCATTTCCTTTTCTTATTGTATGGAATGGGCGAACAAGATATTGAATCATTTTTGCTATAAAAACCTGTTATTAAAAAGTTGCTATGTATGCATTCACAACACAAGCATGAAATTCTTTCCTCGATGTCTGGAACTGATGATACAAAGCTACCTTGTGCAGCCAGTTGGTTCTTGTGCTTTTTGGACATCTATTTCTCTCTTTAAGTTTTTTCTCGAACTACGCAGGAGGACTGCGTGTCATTTCATTTAAGGAAGAAGAAAGGGGTGAGTACCGGAGCTTAGAAAAAGCCCCGGCACTCAGTACAACATACACACTAGTTTGTTACTTACAACACAAACCAAACGAGACCACAACCCGAAAAGAAAAACCAGGACTCAAACAGCCTGTTGGGACGACCTAGCCAGGAGCTCCTTGAGCTTGGTGGCTCCTGCTGAACACCACAACACGCATTCACTAGACACCTGCTGCAGGAGCACCTGCACACTTGGCCTCTTAACAAAGATGTAATTAACATTTATCAAAGCTATACCATGGCAATAAAGTTTGCAGATTTGATTTTCTTGCCCACGGATTATCTTGTACTACCTCCGGGAAGATAGCCAGATGGAGTCGGCTTGGAGGGGGACTAGACTATTAGGGGACTTGGAATTAATTCTTCATTGCTTGATAACAAATGACTGCCGTGCCTCCATATATATAGAGCCGACACCTAACAACCTGATAATTATCCTAACAGACCAACCAACTAATCTAATCTCTCTCCTAATCCTATCTCCTCACATGCAGGATAGATGGCTAGCCCTCTGGCCACCCATAACACTTCTCTCCCCTTTCTGAGCAGCTTGTCCTTGAGCTGCAGCAAACCTTTCTCAGGATGACTCCACTCAACAAATGATCAAGCCTTTTACATCTCAGCTTAACTACGTTATTTGTAACTAAAACGCAAAATAAATTCAGACTCTTTATTTGTGCTGCATCTCCAACTGTTGGTGGACCCCATCCGCAAGCACAAAGGGATAGAACATCACGTGAATGTCCTTTGTTCCGTGCAAGATCTGGACGAAAAAAACTCATGGTGCAATGTCTGGGGTTTCTCCAGCAAGAAGATTGCCGCAGCTGCTTGTGGTGTGTGGCGTGGCGGAGCCGAGCGTGGTTGTGGAGGCAGGCCCCTGGTGGGCCGTGAGTGGTAGCGAAGGTGGCAGCAACGTCGGAACCACAAATATGGCACGCCGCAACTTAGAATGAAGTGTGTACCGTGGACGATAACAAATGGCACGGCTCCAATTGCTCAAGCCAGACTGAGCGAGGTGCAGGGACAATATGCAGAGCCGGGCCCTTGGCAGCCGGTGCTGAGATGCCACATCATGGTCCGGAACGCGAGCATCTACGGCCTTTGTCATATTCTGCGCCTGCAGATATGTTGCCCTTCGTACTGTTGCCGGCGGTGCCAAAGCACAGCATGCTGTGCCAACCTTTTTCCCTTGCCATGGTTGTGTCTTGATCTGCAATGATTTGTCGCTGCAGCACTGCAGAAGATCGGCGCAAGGATGCAGTTCCCTTGGCTGAACTTGGCACTGTCAATGGAGGAGGCACTGCTGGTGACGAGGTCATTGGCAGCTTCTTCTCCACCATGGAAGTTCTTGGTCCTATCTGAGGCAACACCCCATATAGCAAGTTCGGTGCAGCTATGGGAGCTTCTCCAAGCAGACCATCACTTGGCTTGGGGACTCTGCTGAAAAGGCCTCACGTGGTGTCATCTTCTCTGTGAGTGGATCAATTTCCTTCTCAGCCTGTCCGCCAAATCTCGAGTTCCTTGCACTCCTCTTCTCCGGCATCGAGCAACATCCTCAGCTTGCCTGCTAAGTCTCTGAGTTCTGGATCAGAGTATGCAGATTGTGGCACGTCCGGCTTTGGTGCTGTTGTCCATGGGGTTGGCAACGACGAACCCAACAACGGTGCAGATTGATTGGCAGGATAAGCCATGGGAAAGGATCCCTGACTTGTGATACCAGATGTTATGATCCTTAGGTCAGATTGATTGGCAAGAGAAGCCATGGGAAAGGATCCCTGACTTGTGATACCAGATGTTATGATCCTTAGGTCGTTAAGGTAAACACCGCTAGGAAGATAGCCGGACGGAATGGGCTTGGAGGGAGACTACACTATTGGGAGCCTTGGAATTAATTCTTCTTCATTGCTTGGTATCAGATGACTGCCATGCCTCCGTATATATAGAGCCAGCAATTATACTAACAAACCAACTAACTAATATAATTTCTCTCCTAATCCTTCTCTCTTCACGTGCAGGATACATGGGATGGACCTTTGGCCACCCATAACATATATACTACTGCTGTTGGTACATATTGATGTACCATATACACGATGGGATAAATTATGTTGGTCAAAGCCAGAATGCTTTCATGTCTGATTGCATTTAATCTTGCATCATTTGTCTTTTACATTTACTTCATATTTCCATCTGACAAGAAAATCATATAATCATCTGTGCCTAGAAACTTATTGAAGCATGCCATTTCCTGTAACGGAAAAAAAGTTCTGCCAACATGTGGCTGACACATAAAACAATGTTCTTTCTTTACTCCTCTGTATGTTGGGGACTAACCCCTTTTTTATGCGACAGGCTTATAATGAAAGGTGGCAGTATGGAGATGAGTGGAAACATACTTGGTTTAAAAATGGAGAGTAATGGCATCAGAGTTATAGAGCCGTTTGACATGGCCGTGAAATATTCCAATGCGTCTGGCAAGACAAATTTACATCTGCTGGTTTCTGAAATATATATGAATTTTTCTTTTAGTATTCTCAGACTGTTTTTAGCGGTTGAGGAAGAAATTTCAGCGTTTCTCAGGATGTCGTCAAAGAAAATGTCACTGGAGTGCTACCAGTTTGACAAAATTGCAACAGTGCAAGGTACTAGAAAACTTGGAGTTATGTTGGTGTATACTTTTAGAGTTTTAGTCATGGTTTATAATTTGCATTCGTCGACTTGTTTTAGGCAATACAAATGATCAAGTGTTCTCTTTCTGGCGACCACGTGCTCCATCTGGATATGCCATTTTTGGCGATTATCTCACACCAATGTTTGTGATTACTCTTTCATTCTCCCATCTTTTTCTTAACTTGCTTTGTTGTTGGAAGGATTTATAACATCTAGTTCTTTTTTCATCTTAGGAATGACCCTCCTTCAAAAGGAGTCCTTGCTTTGAACACAAATGTTATAAGGGTCAAAAGGCCTTTATCATACAAGCTAGTATGGCAATCTAGTTCTCCAAGAACAAACATTTTTCATCAGAACGAGAGAGACTTGAAGAATAAGCTCTCTAATGTTGGCCAGCTCTGCTCTGTTTGGTTACCTGTAGCACCGGTGGGTTATGTTGCAATGGGTTGTGTTGTTTCACCTGGAACTGCTGAACCGCCTTTGTCTTCAGTTTTCTGTTTAACTGCTTCCTTGGTTTCATCATGTAATCTAAGGGACTGCATTGCACTGAGGTCAAATACATATTCCCTGAACTTGTTTTCATATTTGTCGTATAGCTACAGAGATTGCTCACTCATGCATTATGTCCTTCAATTGTCTTTTTTAGGGATAATAGTGACATGATATTCTGGCGTGTTGATAACTCTTTTGGTTCCTTTTTACCTGGAGATCCTGCAAGCATGAGCATGCATGGAAATGCTTATGATCTTCGACATATGCTGTTCAACAGTGCAGGCTCATCTCCCAAGACTATCTCTAGGAGGCAAGATTATATGAATGATGCCTCTCAGCTAGAAAGATCAGCATTGACCTCAGGTCGGCTATTTGAAGCGGTAGCAAGCTTTAAACTAATTTGGTCAAATAGTGGGACCTCTTCACCAAAGAAGCTCTCAATATGGCGTCCAATGTTGTCTGAAGGAATGTGTTACTTTGGTGACATAGCTGTTAACGGGTATCATTTATATATTATTCTTTGTCATTTGAGAACCAAGGTCTATCAACACACAACTTAATATTTATCTTCAATTGTAGGTATGAACCACCGAATTCAGCTGTTGTCCTTCGTGATACTGGTGAAGACACTTTTCTCAGAGCTCCTGAAGGTTACGACCTTGTTGGCCGAATTAAGAAGCACCAGGGTACGGAGGGTATATCATTTTGGTTTCCTAAAGCTCCTTCAGGTTTTGTGGCATTAGGATGTGTTGCATCTAAAAGTTCTCCAGAGAAAGAGGACTTCAGTTTGTTAAGATGTATTAGAAGTGACATGGTGATGGGAGGTCAATTTTCTGAGGAAAGTGTATGGGATTCATCTAATGCTAAAACATCTGAACCTTTTAGCTTATGGACTGTTGATAACGATGCTGGTACATTTCTTGTGAGAAGTGGATATAGAAAACCTCCCAAGAGGCTTGCACTGAAGCTTGCTGGTCCACCTACATCAAGCAGTTCAGATAGCATCATTATTGATGCGGAAATTAAAGCATTTTCAGCTGTTTCCTTTGATGATTATGGAGGAATGGTGAGTCTTATATGAAGTACATGGCTAGTGATGATTATTTAAACATCTTACATGATTATTGACTTGTGTCTTTATTGCAAATGCTGTAGCTCTTCTGATGCTGTTATGTTCTATTGTTCTCTCAGATTCATGTTTGAACTATTCCATGCAGATGGTGCCGCTATTTGGCATGTCCTTTGACAGTGTTGGACTTAGTTACCATGGGGGTTCTCATCATCTAAATGCGACCGTGAGCTTGTCGTTTGTGGCCAGATCCTATAATGATAAGTATAGTTCATGGGAGCCCTTCATTGAACCAACGGATGGATTTCTAAGGTAACT
The DNA here is from genome assembly GCA_032594955.1 of Panicum miliaceum. Classification (NCBI taxonomy): domain Eukaryota; kingdom Viridiplantae; phylum Streptophyta; class Magnoliopsida; order Poales; family Poaceae; genus Panicum; species Panicum miliaceum. The sequence goes on from CM064059.1 coordinate 39,279,914, forward strand.
CTTCTAGGAGGCAGTTCAGCAGTATGGGAGGACCCTACTGAATAATTATATAATATGTATAGAGATAAATGTGTATACAAAGAAAGGCCTAGGAATGGCCACACAAAAAGTACAACGCACATGAACTGAAAATCTCATGAGAAACAAACCATTCTTGTTGGTATCCTGCCTATGTTTTAACAGTTCATTTTCATGGTTTAAAATCACAGGTACACTGTAGATATAAACTTCCATTATTTTGTGTTCACAATATTTAATAATAATTTGAGCTTGGATATTCACTAGGTTTCGCCTGTTCTACTTGCCTGTTAAGCCATGGCATGTAACATCATATTATTTACAAAATCACAGCTTCTTGTTGAATTGTTATTTCATAATTTGGTAATCATTTTTTATGAATATCAGGTACCAATATGACATGAATACACCAGGTTCTCCTGGCCAACTCCGTATTACCTCAACTCGAGATCTGAATTTGAATGTATCAGTTTCCAATACAAACATGTTATCACAAGCTTATGCTAGCTGGAACAATATTAGCCTTGGTGATGAATTAAACAAGAAGGTATATCTATTTTAAGCTTAAAATTTTGTTGTCTTGCCATCTATAAAAAAAAGGTGGAAAGCTACACTTATTTTGTTTTGAGCCTTTAGTTCACATTTTGTCATGATTTGTTTTCTGAGTTAGTGTTCTTTTATTCTATTATCAGGAAACATTTTCTTCTACTGAACGACCAGTCCTTGACGTTCATCGAAGAAGTTGTTATTACGTTGTCCCACAAAACAAACTCGGGCAAGATATATACATAAGAACAGCTGAAAATAGCAGCTCACTTGTAACTCTGTTGCCATCTGGGGATGATAGGTCCATAAAAGTTCCGGCTTCAAAGGATCTATTGGATTCTCATTTAAATGGAAAATCTGCTAAATCATACCGGTTGATGATAACTGCCATTCTCGCGGATGCTGAGGTAGCTCTTTTCTTTGCACTCAACTATGTACTTTTTGACCTTTCAGCTGAATCTTCAGCATCTTCTGCTGCATCTGCATGCCTGCATATTGCTTGCCCTGTGATGAAGTGGTGTGGTCAACTCTTTGACCTACTTTCACAGCTTGCTTTACTATTTTTGTTTGTGTTAGCACATGCTGAAATACCCTAGTATTTGAAGCCAGCGCCAGACAATGTAAACTGGTAGTGATGGGTAGCTGGCTTATTATTGACTGCAAGCTGATCTCCAAAACTCCAAATTGCCTTAACTGGAGGTGGGAAACTTGGATGGTGACAACCAGTTTCTGATAAACTGTACTGGATCTATACCTATTGTTACGATGTCCAAGTCCATCTTTTCTGACCATGACGGGAACTAGAGTGTTCACATGCTAACATGCTAGTGAGGGATATCAACTGATTCCAATTTTGAAATGCTCAAGCCCATGCCTTGCATTGAATTCTGAACCCAAAATTGCAAATAACTCTTCTGCTAAATAAATTATTGCAAAGGACATTTTCCGGTCATTCTAAATTTAGTTTTCCTTCCCAGATCAAGGTTGGTGAAGGATTAGCAACTGGTGAATATATGACTGCAGTGCGGCTCTTTTCAGAAAATCATTCTATATCTGATGCTCAGCAACAGAGTGCCCGTACTTGTGCTGCTGCTGGAGAACACTTGTCACAGAACATTAGAAAGGTGAACTGGAATGAAATGTTCTTTTTCAAAGTCAAATCTGAGGTATGTGAACTGAGCACAATCTGAAACATCTGTGCTTCTTGTCCTTTAGATATCCATGACGGTTGCTCCACTGTGGTTAGTCGTAAGTTTTTCAACAGCCATGTTTTCATTTTATTAACATTTCGTTTTCACCCGAAAATGTTTCAGGAGAATTATATTCTGGAGCTTCTTGTGCTTGATGCTGGTAGAGGTTCGTTGTTTTAGTGCAAAACAATAACTATTATTTTGTTTGTTTTTCTACACTAGTTTATTATTTATGCTGAGAACAGGTGAACCAGTTGGTATATACTCTGCTCCATTGAAGCAAGTTGTGCAAAAGCTCCCTCCTACCTCGAAGTCGGACTCTGCTAAATTTGATTTGACTTCAGGTGACCTTATGTCAACCAAGACAGTGGTGAGAACTGAATACTTGGAGAACCATGTATTGATTGAGTCACTGTTTCAGAATAGAGTGCACACATGGTGTGCTTCTGGGAAATTTATATTTAGATATTTTTTTATGACATGACATCCACAATTATTCGCAGGAACCTGAAACTGTTAAACCTAGTGGGAAAATAAGATTTGCTGTAATTGTTTCTGGTAGAGCTAGTGTACAACAAGGGAACACAGCCAGTCCTGGAAGAAGTAAGACTGGATATATCCAGATTAGTCCTTCCAAAGATGGGCCTTGGACAAACATGAAGTTAAACTATGCTGTACCTGCTGCATGTTGGAGGTTTGGCAATTGTGTGATTGCTAGTGAAGCAACAGTCAATGAAGGCAACAGATATGTTAGCATACGTTCCCTTGTGTCAGTTATGAACACAACCAATTTTGTTGTTGATTTGCGTCTAAAAGGGATATTCGTTCGAAGTGCACTATCAGATGAACAGGGAAAAGACAGTTCTGTCAAAGAGGATCAAATCTTGATCGGAACGTTGGAGCCCAATTCTGTGGTTCCAGTCCCATTATCAGGTCTCTCACATCCTGATGTGCCATACATGTTGCAGCTAAGACCGGCAATCCATCATGAGCACATGAATTACTCCTGGAGTGATGTCCAGGAGAGACGCAGTCAAACTGAGTTTAGAAAGGAGGAGATCTTAGATATATGTGTATCAGATCTGTATGAATCAGAAAACTTGCTATTCTGCTCGCAGATTGATGGCACTTCCAGTTCTTGCCATGGACTATGGTTTTGCTTGAGTATAGAAGCCAAGGAAATAGGCAAAGATGTTCACATGGATCCAGTATACGATTGGAGCATCGTAATCAAGTCCCCGTTGTGTTTGGCATACTACCTTCCCATTTCTGCACATTATACTGTTAGTTCTAGTCACCTTGGCGATGAAGATTCAAGTTGCTCTCGTGGTACCTTAAATCCTGGAGAGGCTGTGAAGGTTCACAATGTTGATCCAAGAAACCCTTTGTACTTGTCCCTCATTCCGCATGGGGGATGGGAACAAATGGATGTATGTATAAAATTTCTTTCACAAATATATGCTTTCTCAATTTTTTTTGCACATATTGAAATGTCTTTCTGGTTCCAGGAGCCTGTTCTTATATCACATCCAACCCAAGCGCCTTCAAAATTTATCAATCTAAGAAGCTCTTTATCTCGAAGGTAACAATGCAAACATGAAAAATGTCTGGTGGATAACATCCCATAACTGTTCACTAGTCGAGCTTCTCTTAGCCTATTCGTCTTCCGTTGTTCTGTAGGACTGTACAAATTCTGCTTGAACAAAGCAGCGACAATGACTATTTGATGGCAAGGGTTATCAGAATATATGTTCCCTATTGGATATCTTTTGCTAGATTACCTCCACTTACTCTGCGATTCATTGATACCTCTGGAAAGAAAGAGAAGAAGCGGATTCTTGCACGTTCACATTTGGAAAGGAGTGAGAAGCACCTCTATGATATAAAACATGATGAATTGGTTGAGGGATACACTATAGCATCTGGATTAAATTTTAAGGGCTTAGGCCTTTTATCATGTGTTGGTGGACATGGAGGACGATTTGGATCTGTAAAAGAATTATCACCTCTTGGTGATATGGTTAGTTTGGATCTTCTTTTGTTTTTATTTCTTGTTTTGAACCACTTCGATTGTAATAACGTTGTTCCTATCTATTCAGGATGGTGCGATTGATCTTTCTGCCTACGATGATGATGGAAAATGCATGCATATTCTTCTTTGTTCGAAGCCATCCTCATATCAAGCTGTGCCAACAAAGGTAGCTGCATGTTAATATACAATTTCATGTAGTAAGTGTCAAATCAATTAATTTCATGTCATGACACAACAGGTTATCCATGTACGCCCATACATAACATTCACAAACAGGATTGGACAAGATTTGTACATAAAACTTAGTGTTCAAGATGAGCCAAAGGTCCTACAAGCATATGACTGGAGGGTTTCCTTTATGTACTCTCAGAGTGATACTGACAAGCTGCAGGTACTACATCATTCTCAATGATAGCACCATTTAGGTTAATTGTATGCATGAATTGTTGATGGATCCATTATTTATCATGTTAGTATTTTCTTCTTCTCAAGATCTTTTGTTGTGGTGTCTTTTGTGTAAGAGACTGTTGGCCATTTGGTTCAACTGTCTTTTGCCTGCTCTTTATATGCTCAATGTGGTTTCTGTACATTGCATTGTCGATTTTTTCTTTTTAGTTACGTTCATCATATTGTTGGTTATGTCAATTGTTCTATGTGAAAATGTGCAGTCTGTGTTATACGTCTAATGCTTTGACTTTGAGTTTTCATTATTTTACCTTTCCAAACATTTATCTATCTAGAGTAATGAGAATGATATGTGGATGCATGTGTTACCTTGCACGAGTAATTAATGTCAGGTAAGGTAAGGATATCACAATGGGCTCTGCTCTAAGAAAATACCACAATTTTCCTTGAGCATTACAATTTGCTGCTTGAATCATTTGGATGAACATATTTGAAATGCAATTATCTTCTGCCCTATTTGAAGGTTCGACTGGTGGATACAGACTGGTGTCAACCTCTGGAGATAGTAAAAGAAGACACCATTATTATAGCAATGAGAAAGCAGGATGGTAATAAGAAATTTGTGAAAGCCGAGATACGTGGCTACGAAGAAGGTTCAAGATTCTTGGTTGTATTCCGTATGGGGCCAGCATATGGGCCAATCAGGTAGTATGAAATGGTAATAACAGCATGCAGACATTTATTTCCCCTTTTTATGACTATGGCCATTGTATGGTTGCTTGTAGGATTGAGAACCGGACAGGTACTACAACAATCAGTACTCGCCAGTCTGGTTTAGGTGAAGATACTTGGATCGAAGTGAAACCACTTTCAACCAGAAAATATTCTTGGGATGACCCATATGGACAGAAAGCTATTGATGTTAGCATCCAAAAAGGAGATGTTGCTTGTGTCCTATGTGTTGACCTTGAAAATCCTGTAGGAAATTATGCCAGTTTTAGGGAACATGGCCTCAAGTTCAGTATGGTTGAGACTAGTGATATTAAGATACTGAAGTTTACTGATTACCTGAGAAAAGATGAAGTATATGGATTGCCTGGATCAGAATTGATCGATCACCAAGCATCTGCATTGAAAGAAAACGAGATAGAGCCAGGTGCCAGGCCCTTGGAGCTTATTGTTGAACTTGGAGTTGTTGGAATATCTTTGATTGATCATAAGCCGAGAGAGCTTTTATACTTGCATCTGCAGAAGGTTTTCATTTCGTACATGACTGGTTATGATTCTGGGACCACTAGCAGGTATAGTTGCAACTAATGTATTGTTTCATCAACATCCTGTCAAGACATGCACAGGTCTAGAAATCACCTTTTCTTCCCTATGCAAGAGAAATGGATTCCATCATTGTGGGGACTTGGCAATGTTAATATACACTTAGTTCTTCACCATTTTTTGTATGTCATATTCTTCAAGCCACTACCACTGCTGCTTTCGAATTGGCATCATCTTTGGACAACAGTCTAGTAGTTAACTGATGGCATACCTATAAACCTAGCTTTATGGCATCTCATTTTCCTAATCATGGCATTATGTTCACCGAGTCAACTTTTTTTATACATATAGTGTTTTGCAGGTTTAAGTTAATTCTCGGCCAGTTGCAACTAGATAATCAGTTGCCACTGTCTACAATGCCTGTTGTTTTGGCCACTGAGAGCAAGCCTGATTCAAACCGTCCTGTGTTCAAAGCAAACATTGCTGTTAGCAATGTGACATCTAACGGCATTCAAGTTTACCCACATGTCTATATCCGGGTAATGTTGTTGTTGTGCATATTTCGACAAGCAAATTTATTTAATATCAACCCATACTGAAAAAGTGAAAGTCATATTTTCTCTAGGTAATTGATGAAACATGGAGACTGAATATTCATGAACCCATTATTTGGGCACTAGTTGATTTCTACAACAATCTTCGATTTGTCAGTGCCAGCAGCAGCACAACTGTCACTGAAGTGGATCCTGAGATACGAATAGAGTAAGCTCCTAAGTTGCAGTCACGTTGCCATCTAACTTTCTATAGCAATTGTTAGACTTTCCTATTTTTTTGGACATGTCCTTTTACATCTGAAATTTCTTTGCCGCGTTTCCAATTTGATGCATCCTGTCATGTATCAGTAATTATTATTAGGTGCTACACTTGTTATCTAGATAGAGACAAATGCTTTACCCTTCCTGGAAACTGAAATGATGACTCCAACTCTTTCTTACTACCGTATTTGTAAATGTTCGTAAACATTGTGTCTTTGTCTTGATGGAAAGACATGCAGCTCTCCTGTTTGGTCTCTGTTTTCTTTTGCTTCTGTGGCACGTATGTACTAAGTTTTTTCAGTCTAAATATAACTTAGCTGGAATACAACATGACGTGTCACAAAGTAATTGTATAATTTGCAGGCTTGTTGATATTTCAGAGATAAGGCTAAAAATATCTCTGGAAACTGCGCCTACTCAAAGACCTCGAGGTGTCCTGGGCGTATGGAGCCCTGTCCTATCTGCTGTGGGTAATGCCTTTAAGATTCAGGTAGCGTGAAGTCAGTTTATGTATTCAACATCATGTTTCATGACTAGTGCCTGACTAACCCAGTTATGTTAGGACAGGTTTGTGCATGTTCATAAGTATCCAGGAACTTTTGAGTTTAAGAGCTTCTGTATAGTTATGCTAAAATTCAGTTCAAAATATTCTGCAAAAAGAGAAACGGATGTTGATGCCATATTGCCAGTTGAACTGTCTGCCAAAAAATCGCCTTACCTGTTTCTCAAGCATTACCCCTGCTTTTTGCGTCAGGATAGCCACACAGGTGGCCATTTTCAGAGTTGTCTGTACTTTTGCTGGGTAGGATATGTTCTTGGATAGTCGGCACTGCCTTTCATAGCTTTGTTTATTTCATGTAAATGGGTGTCCGCACTGGTGGAGGCTGAGAATTTTCGTAAACGTATCATGTCTTTGCTCTCTGGTGGAGGACATTTTCCAATCAGTAGTTACAAACACAGCATCCCCTGATAAATCCAGGTAGAGATCTGGTTAGCGCACTCCCTAATAACTCTGTTCCATTATCTTTATGGTATTTGAGCCAGGTGCAACATGTTGAAGTATAAGTGAATTGCCTACCTCTCCCCATCAGCTTAAGCTTTTGGGTTGAATTGGTTGGTGCATGCAACTCAATATGTATGGTATCAGTGCCAGAGGTCTCGAGTTCGAATCCTGGCAGACGCGATTAAATAAAATAATTGCAGCTGACTCTTATTTCCACGTTTGAGGCCTGGCGGAGTCTGCACGTGAGGGGGAGTGTTGAAGTATAAGTGAATTGCTCACCTTTCCCCATCAGCTTAAACCTTTGGGTTGAATTGGTTGGTGCATGCAACTCAATACAACGAATGCAACATTAGTTCAACTGGAACTCCAGGAAGAATATGTCTGTCAGTGCACTACCCTAAATACCATATTCAAAAGTGAAGCTGTTCAGCTTAGTTTTCATTGGACCTAAGCAATTCACTCTAGTGCTGATAACAGAGGCAAGGTTGGTCATTTTTGTAGGGTCAATCAAATGATAGTTGTTAAATGGGAATAATTTTATTTTTCTTTTCCTTTCATGTCTGCCAGAATTATGTGTTATCAGAAGTTGGCGTCGTGTATTCATGATCCAATTCAAAACTCTTGGGCTAGTCTTATTTCTGAATTGTTAAATAGAGGTTTATACTTTCAGTCCCATGAAATCTCCCTTGATGTTTGCCTTAGGTACATCTGCGGAAGGTCATGCACAGAAGCCGGTTTATGCGGAAGAGCTCCATCATCCCTGCTATCATGAACCGAATCAAGAGAGATCTGATTCATAATCCTCTGCATCTAATCTTTTCTGTAGATTTTTTTGGAGTGACGAAATCAACTTTATCATCACTTAGTAAAGGATTTGCGGAGCTCTCTACTGATGGGCAATTTCTTCAGCTGAGATCAAAGCAGGTGAAATAACTTATATGGTTTATTTTATCCTTGTTTATGTTCGCTCAGTGAAACGCTTACGTGGAATGTTATTTAGGTCTGGTCAAGGAGGATCACTGGTGTTGGCGATGGACTAGTTCAAGGGACTGAAGCATTTGCTCAGGGTTTGGCTTTTGGGGTTTCTGGTGTCTTAAGAAAGCCAGTTGAGAGTGCCAGACAGTATGGTCTTATAGGCATTGCACCTGGTCTTGGACGTGCTTTTGTAGGTTTCATTGTACAACCTTTAAGTGGGGCTCTGGATTTTTTCTCACTGACAGTTGATGGAATTAGTGCTAGTTTTATGAGATGTGTCAACATTATAAGTAACAAATCTGTACCCCAGAGGATAAGAGATCCTCGTGCTATCCACCGAGATGGTATAATAAGAGAGTATGACAAAGTTGAAGCTGCTGGTCAGGTACGGTGCTTGTTTCAATATTGTCCATTTCTTTTCCTTTTGCCTTTTTGTGAGAAAATAAATGTACAAAAGGATTCACTGATTTCTGAAAGTAGGTCTCCAGTCTAATATCTATTAAGGAACTCAAATAAAACTGAAAAAATAACAAGAAGGGTAAGGTAAACCTAATGAATGAAATGAAGCATCCTGAAGATTTTTCATATATGTCGAGAATTATTATGGTTCATCACAGCCAAGCCGGATATACCATATTTCATTCTTTAAGGCCCTTTCCTTTAGTACTAGCTGACTCAGTCCTATGAATCACTCTTGAGTTCACTCTGAGGTCACTCTGAGGAACTCTGAATAATGCATTTATCTTTGCAAATCCAAATACGCCAGCAAAACGAAAGTACCAAATCCTTGGAAAATGATTTATAATCACTTGCCTGGCCTTACTTCAACCAGCTTACAATATGTCAAAAGTTATCTAGTCACAAATACCATTTATATTTGTTTCTCACATTTGGAATTGTAGGAAAGGTTGAGTTATGCAGAATTTGTTAAGAGCTCTGTAGCCTAAGAGTCAATTAGCACATAATTGTACTGGGGGCTAAACTTTTACTTGAAAGGATCCAATTTGGACGTTATGGGCTTATGGTTAGATTGATCAAGCACACAGGGCAAGTTTCCAATTGAAAATAAAAATAATTATCAGGAAATGGTTCTGATGCTAATAGTATTAGTCAGAAGAGAGTGATTTTTTGTCATGCTGTGTAACTAAATTCGATTACTATCTACTTCAGATGGCCCTTTACCTGGCAGAAGCAAGCAGATATTTTGCATGCACGGATTTATTTCGAGAACCTTCTAAGTATGCATGGTCTGATTACTATGAGGACCATTTTATTTTGCCAAACCAGAGGATTGCTTTAGTAACTAACAAACGGGTGATACTGCTTCAGGTGAGGCTTATTCCTTTCTGATTGTATCATCGTGTTACTTCAAGATTTTAATTAAAACTCACGTTCTTCGTTTGTTTAGTGCTTGGATCTAGATAAAATGGACAAGAAACCTTCCAAAATACTTTGGGATGTTCCTTGGGAAGAAGTACTTGCGTTGGAGCTAGCAAAAGCTGGGTATCAGAGGCCTTCACATGTTATCATACACCTGAAGAATTTTAGGAGGTCTGAGAACTTTGTAAGACTTATCAAGTGCAGCGTTGATGAAGACCGTGAACCTCAGGCCCTTTCACTTTGTTCTTCAGTTCGGAAAATGTGGAGATCTCACCAGTTAGCAATGAAAGTTATACCATTGAAGGTACTCTCTCCTGCTCTCCTGAACTGTACTCTTTTCTTTTTAGAAACCAACTCTCCTGAATTGAACTTGTACTTCTGAACAAAACCATAATAGGTTCCATCAGGCCAGCGCCATGTTTATTTTGCATCAGATGATGATAAAAGGGAATCCCACAGTCTTTCTAGGTCTTTGATAAGCTCGAGAGGAACTTCTAGTGATGTTGAGCAACGACTCATGAACCACACGGTAAACTTCCAGAAAATGTGGAGCAGTGAACCAGAACTCCAGAGCCGATGTAAACTAGTTGCCAAGCAGGTAATTCAGCACAATCTGAGTGACTGAAAAAAAAAATTTCCAGATATCTGATGTAAAACAACTGTTGATGTTTATTTTAGGTTGCGGATGATGGAAGGGTGTTCAGCATCTGGAGGCCTCTGTGCCCTAATGGGTATGAAGTTAGACATGTTGACATGTCCCGCTAATGTAACATATTTTATGCTGATGCTATAGATACTGAGCGAATTATTTCAGGTATGTCTCAATTGGAGATATTGCTCATGCCGGCACCTATCCACCACCTCTTACTGCTGTCTACAAAAATGCCAATGGCAATTTTGCACTGCCTCTGGGCTACGACCTGGTCAGTATTCAACAGGATTTTTTTTTCTTGGTCATTGTTAAGTAACTGAAATAACATAATTGTTTATGCTACTTTTATGCTAACAAATTTATTAATTTTAGGGCAGCTCATTGTTACTATTCGAGCACTCATCACTGTACCTGTATTAGAGGGCGTGGGGGGAGTCGTCATTCACATATTTCACTCATATTTGATTTGTGTGCAGGTTTGGAGAAACTGTGCTGAGGATTACAAAAGCCCTGTGTCAATATGGCTTCCAAGACCACCTGGCGGCTATGTAGCCCTTGGGTGTGTTGCTGTGCCCGCTTTTGAGGAGCCCCCTCTTGACTGTGCTCTCTGCGTGGATGAGAGACTCACTGAGGATGCGGAGTATGAGGAGCAAATCATATGGGCGTCATCAGATGCTTACCCATGGGGATGCTATATCTACCAAGTTCGGAGCGACTCACTGCAGTTCATGGCACTTCGTGTCCCAAAAGAACAGTCTGAGCTGAGGCCCAAGAAGATATTGGAGTCGCATGTACAGCGAGCATCAGGGACTCCACGACAAGAAAAGCAAGCATACCGTGCGTGAAACTATGAAAGAGGATGTACATAATACATATACGTGCGTGCAAGAAAACTCGGCTGGGGCAGAGATGGACCAGCATTCTCGTGCACGAAAGCTCGAAGAAAGCCACATCTTTCGGACCACCCTTCGTTTCTCCGTGGTTCTTCGTTTCGGACCAGCATACACACAGAGAGCCTTGCATCCAACCCTTTTCTCTGGGTGCAAGTGTTGTAAACTAACAGTACTAACTGTAAATGCAAAATTTTGTAACGCTTGTCACAGGTTGTCCAGCCTTGGATAACTAATCATGCTAATTTTTTTTTGGCGGGTAAATAATCATACATTTCATGGTACTTGCTCTGCATTATGTTACTGTATGAATTTGCGGCTTTGCAGTTTTGCTAGAGAGTGCAGAGAGAATAGTAGAGCTGGTTCCAAACATAAAAGTTTCAAAAGTAAAGGTAACATCAAATCCCCTCCGGTCAAAGTGAAAATCATTGCAATCAGTAGCCTAAAAGTTTCTTGTTGCCGCATCCTGGAAGCAAGCAAAATCATCAGCTATGACGCGCACCCTCACCGTCGCACGCGATCAGCGACGCGGGGGGCGAGCTCCCGATCGACCAAGATTTTTTGACAGGAGCATGTTGGAGATAAGCACGCGGCGCGGCGCCTGATGGAGGTGCCACCGGTGTTTGACAGGGGCGTTTGGGTTTGGGATGAGATCAGGCGAGACGCTCGTCCAGTCGTCCCCGTCTGCCGTCTCGCATGCACGCACGCACGCACCTGCGGAGCGCCTCGTCGGAGCCACATCTCGCGTCGCTTCCCCCGTCCGATGGAGCAGCGAAGCAACGGCTGTCCGGGCCGCGCAGGTCCGGCACGCAAACGCCGCCGTGTGAACCGACGGGGATGGCCGGTGGTTGTGGTCCACGGCGAGGCGGACACCGGAGGGAGAAACAAGCAAAAGACCGCGCACGATCCGGTGGGGACATGGAAAGCAGACCACTGTTGGTGTCTAGCTATACAAGTCTCGAGGATGGAAATATCGGCTACAGGGAGAGATATTTCTGCAAAGTGGCAACGTGAAGTGTTTTCTCTCTTTTTTTTGGCTGAGAACCCAGAACTGGAAATTCAATCAGCTGCACAGCTGGTTCATAGTTTTCAATTTCGTGTCAATTATATATAGGAATCTAGAACTGTGCATAGATAGTATGTTATTTCCGTATACTCTCTCTATTACAAGTTATAAGTCGTTTTAGTTTTATATTCTAACTTAAGCATGTGCAGCTCTGACCAATTTTATGTTCCATTTCATTGGACTAGTTTGACCTACAAAACTAAAAATGACCAAATTAAGGCTTTGGCTAAAAAATATTTTAAAAAAAACGTTTTCCCATTTTAAAAATAGCTTTTAACTGGCGGGGTCTTTTCTTTAAAATTTCTTTTTTACTATTCTTCAGAAAAAATGGAAAATGAAAGTACCGAGTAATTTTCAAATGTTTAAAGATGAGCATGGAGTTGCACTTTATCGAATTATTGTACGAGCCCACTTGTGATACATATGACTCACCATTGGGGCCATGGCCAATCAGTAGGTCAATAGTGACATCAGCAGCAGGTGTTTTGAATCATGTGCATACGCAAACCAAGCTTCTTAGTCTTTCTTTTTCCCTCGCTATTTCAACAAAAAGTTCATTCTTTTTAATGGGAAAAAATTGAAGTGGACGCAACGGAGGAGACAAGAGTGAACAGGCGGTGCGTGGAACAAGAGCCACAAGCGCGCGCCCGGCAAGGGGCCCAAAAGGTCGCCGGCGCCGGGCCCCGCGGGCCAAACCTGGCAACAGAAAAGCGCGCAAGAAACCAAAGCCGAGAGGCGAGAGCAGCCCGGCCCCGCACGGGGTCCGTCCGGAAACATGGGGTGGTGGTGCGCGCGGCGACGGGCGCGGGGCGGGGGGCGGATAAGGCCGCCATGGCAACCGCGCGTTTGCTCTTGGTGCCCGCGCGCGGCCGCGTCACCACCAGCTCATCGCCCACCCACACCCGCCGCGGCCGGCGCCAGAGGTACGCCGTCCTGGGATCTGTTGCAGTGCTCCTCGTGCTCTAGGGCCTTGGAGCCATGCGTGTTGCATGAGAGCGTGACTACAGTCCGTGTACGATCTGTCGGTTGTTGGTTTGTTAACCATCAGTAAGAATCATCTATGTGTCATGTCTGGCTGTAGAAGGCTCTGTCGGTAATTTGGTTTTGTTTAATGATCAGTTGATCACGTTGACGTGTACCAGCCATTGCTTGCCGATCCGATCGCAATTGGAAGGGTAGGGTGCATGTGGTGATCTGGCCTTGTACCTACAAAAGTTCCAAGACGTAAGAGTGGACCTTGGTGCCTTTTTCGCTCTTACAAGTGAATGATCACACTTCTAATTGCGATCTACTAGATGAGCTTCACTTGCCAGATCTCGACTTTTTCTTTTCTGGTAACTAAGCTCGAAGCATCATGTGCGAAAACAAAACATGAGCAATTGAGTGAACCTACCCATGCGTGATGAACAGCTGTGAACTAGAGTAGAGTAGCATTCGAGTAGGACAGGCTCGACAAAGGACGTGCGTGATGGCGGGCACTGCATGAGGTTTGCTGGTAGGTCGTTTACGTCCGCGTGTATGCTGACTCACTCGCGTTTAGTCTTGTTGCACGCGAAGGCGCAAGCTTCCAAACCGACCGTGCACCAAACACCGACGGGCCGTGCATCAAACACCGACGGGTGGATGGGTTAAAAGTATGGTAAAAATTAACCTAAATGTAAATAAATCTAAATAAATGTTAATTATGAGTTAATTAGGACTAATAGAATCTAACCACCAATTGACCACTATCTGTACCTACTCCACTCCTTCCATTTACACCAAGTCCATACTTCACCGTGCTCCAAGCCCTTTTTCATCCATTTCACCATTTCTACTCTAATTTGAACAAAAGGGAAATGTATTATCATGGTTCACGGAATGCGTCAAAAAAAAAGAGATAATAGAATGTAAATACGGCTGGAGCACCGCGCACGTTCCTCGTTGGCCGTTGGCGATTTGGCGCAAGTGGCACATGGGTTCACCCGGAGCCATGAATCCTCCCATTGGTCGCAGCCTCGCTGCGTGGCGGTGCGTGCCATGCCAAAACTGGGTTCGCAACCAGGCAAGGGCTACCAGCCAGCTCTCGCTCGCCCGGTCCCGGTCGCGCTTGGACCGGGCCCTCCCGCAGCCCGCCCGCGGGGCCCTGCCGCCAGCCTCACGGCCCATCAGGCCCTGAACGCGGTTTGAACACGTCAACCCGCGCGCCACGTCGGCCGCCCGCTCCCGTCCGCCCCAGGGCCGGCGGGCGGATAATACTCTCTCTTATCTGTTTCAAAGCCGCCCCCCTCCTCTCGGCCAAGTGAAACGAGCGCGGACGTGGCGCGCCCGTCCGCCCACGCGGTGCGCTTCGGACGGCGCCGTGCAGCTCGTGCTACAGTGATCACACTCCCTAATCCGCTCGGCCGGGTTGAGCTTGAGCACATCCGCTCTAGAACAGCCTAGCTCAGCAGCTGGTCGGCGGGCCACGTCAGCCATGGGACGGCACGGGTAGTGTACCGCTGCTGCTGCCGTGTCATACATGTGAGTATGAGATGGATAAGTGATTAGTATTTGCAGGACAGGAGCAATTATCTGCTGCTTATAATGAGACAAATTTTAATAAATAAACAGTTCGGATAAGACCCCCAGCGCCGCCCAGCAGCAGCAGCAGGAGGCGGCAACGGAACGGGCAGGCGGATTACGGATAGATAGGCTGATGCAATCATCCTCAGTCTCCAACGAGCTCGCGTCCGTTTGATTAGTGCTGATCCTGGTCGTTGATTGTTTGATTAGGGAGGATAAGCACCCGTGCCATCCGTCGCCGTCACACGCCTCCACCGGCAATTCCTCTATAAATACGGCGCCAAGCCCGCACCGAGCCTCTCCTCCCAATTCCTCCGCTTCTCAATCTCACAGCCTTTGCAGCCGAGTTGAATCCTTTGGTTCAAATCTCCCTTCCCATTCCTCTTCCCTTCTCTTGCCAAGCGCAAGCATCCCTCTTCCTCTCTCGCAGCCTTGTTGGTTGGTTGGTTCTCGCCTCTGATCCGAAGGCAGAAGCCATGGCGCTGACGCTGCGTTCCACCACGTCGTTCCTGTCGCCCGTCGACCCCACCTCCAAGCTGCTCCACAAGCCCGGCGTCGACGACGCGCTGCCGTGCTGCGCCGCCGTGCCCGCCGCGCCCCACGCCGCCGCACCGAGCCGCAGTCTGCGCCTCGTCAGGGCGGCCGCGCCCGCGCCGGCGGCGGGCCGCGCGCCGGCCGAGGCCGCCGAGCTGCTGCACGCCGGAGGCGCGGTCCACGAGCACGGGCGCGCGCGCGGCGGGGTCCCCGTCTACGTGATGCTGCCGCTGGACACGGTGGGGCCCGGCGGCCAGCTGTCGCGGCAGCGCGCGGTGGCGGCGAGTCTCATGGCGCTGCGGGGCGCCGGGGTGGAGGGCGTCATGGTGGACGTCTGGTGGGGCGTCGTGGAGCGGGAGGGCCCCGGGCGCTACGACTGGGAGGCCTACGCCGAGCTGGTGCGCATGGTGGAGCGCGCCGGGCTGCGCCTCCAGGCCGTCATGTCCTTCCACCAGTGCGGCGGCAACGTCGGCGACACCTGCAAGTAAGCCATCTCCGTTCCAGTAATCGCCTTGCCCCTGTGCTCCGGTAGTGGTAGCAATCGCGCAGATAACTTATTGGCTAGTACTAGATTTGTCGGAATTGAACTTGTGATGCTTCAGACAGTTCAGAGTTCACACTCTGGTGTGAAATGAAATTCACTGCGTTCTTTCCGGTTTCTGAGGAACCAATTGCTGTGCTTTAGCTTGAAGGGGGTGCCAACAAAACAAAAATAGGCGAACACGTTATGCTCACGGGGGTTACTAGCTTCAATCCTCAATTAATTAGACGGTTAGGGCCCGTTAACTCCAGATTTGCCGCTTTTCATTTGTTGGTCCCTTGCACGCAAGGCCTTGGTATGTCCCGGTCGGCAAGCAACCAGTTTGTCGAAAGATAGGTTAAAGTTGTGACTAGCAAAAGAACAGAACATAGCAGAATTGTTGCTACCACAGGAACCGAAGGGAAAAGATCCAAAGATTATAACCCCCAATCATCTGTTGGTGCTGACTGCTAACAGCTAACCAATTGCCTGATTAAGACGACATGATTGAGTAGTTGATAGATGCTAGGTCCACAGCTAAATAACTTTCATAAAAATCGAAAAGGGTTAAACAATTTTATCTGTTGCTGGTACTCTTTTATTGATGTTTGTTGCTCTGACGTTTGCAGCATCCCGTTGCCACCATGGGTGCTGGAGGAGATGAGCAGCAACCCGGACATCGTGTACACGGACAGGTCCGGCCGGCGCAACCCTGAGTACATCTCCCTCGGCTGCGACACTCTGCCCGTGCTCAAGGGCCGGACCCCCATCCAGGTCTACACCGATTACATGCGCAGCTTCCGTGAGAGGTTCCGCGACTACCTCGGCAACGTCATCGCGGTAATCATCAGTTAAACTGAACATTGTTATTGATCGCTGAACATTGCAATAGCAGTTTGA
This sequence comes from Panicum miliaceum, assembly GCA_032594955.1. Taxonomy (NCBI): domain Eukaryota; kingdom Viridiplantae; phylum Streptophyta; class Magnoliopsida; order Poales; family Poaceae; genus Panicum; species Panicum miliaceum. Next base: position 39,296,656 of record CM064059.1, read on the forward strand.
GCATAGCCTGTCAAGATGCTGTGATGACTGAGACTGAACCACTTGTGTTTCGTTGTTGCAGGAGATCCAAGTGGGCATGGGACCCTGTGGAGAGCTGAGGTATCCTTCCTACCCAGAGGCCGACGGAACCTGGCGTTTCCCTGGCATCGGCGAGTTCCAATGCTATGATAAGGTAGGAGACAACACATGATAAGTGTTAAATGTTTGGAATTGTTGATGGGAGTTTGCTGAATTGTTGTGCTTGTTTGTGTCGGTGCAGTACATGCGGGCATCGCTGGAAGCCGCGGCGGTGGCGGCGGGGCACGAGGAGTGGGGTAGGGGCGGGCCGCACGACGCCGGTGAGTACAAGCAGATGCCCGAGGAGACGGGCTTCTTCCGGCGCGACGGCACGTGGAGCACCGAGTACGGCCAGTTCTTCCTGGAGTGGTACTCCGGCATGCTCCTGGAGCACGGCGACCGCGTCCTGGCCGCGGCCGAGGCCGTGTTCGGCGGCACCGGCGCCACGCTCTCGGCGAAGGTCGCCGGCATCCACTGGCACTACGGGACCCGGTCCCACGCGGCGGAGCTCACAGCCGGGTACTACAACACGCGGCACCGCGACGGGTACGCGCCCATCGCGCGCATGCTGGCCAAGCGCGGCGCCGTGCTCAACTTCACGTGCATGGAGATGAAGGACGAGCAGCAGCCGCAGCACGCCAGCTGCTCGCCCGAGCAGCTGGTGCGGCAGGTCAAGGCCGCCGCGAGCGCCGCCGGGGTGGAGCTCGCGGGCGAAAACGCGCTGGAGCGGTACGACGAGGCGGCGTTCTCGCAGGTGGTGTCCACGGCGAGCGGCGCCGGGCTGGCGGCGTTCACGTACCTGCGCATGAACAAGACGCTCTTCGACGGCGACAACTGGCGGGAGTTCGTGTCCTTCGTGAGGGCCATGGCCGACGGCGGCACGAGGCCGGCGCTGCCGCGGTGCGACACGGGCCACTCGGACCTGTACGTCGGCTTCCTCGACGCCGCCAAGGAGAGGAAAGCGCCGGCGGCTGAGGGCGCCGCCACCGCCACCGCCGCGGCATGGTAGGCGTGGTTCCCCAAACCCCATGCCTGTGCGTGCGGATCACACACATGCACCGTGCTGTGGTATGTGTGTTAGGGTACGCGCACCGGAGAAGGGGAACTGTATAGATTCAGGGGGCTTGCAGGTTGCAGAGTTTTATAGGCTGTAATCGAGCAGGTAGATAAGCAGGCAGGCAATGTCCAGAACCAGAATAGGCTCAGGCTGTCTTGTGTTTCTTTGTTCATTCGAAACTGTATTATAAGGAGCAGCTTTGTCGTAAATTCAGATGAAACAACTTGCAAAATGCCAATACTACTAACTAGACTCTTCGATTGTGCAAAGATTTTCAGTGCGACTCAGTAGGGATTATACAAAAATCAGTGCAAATTTGATAGAAATCGTACTAGATTCTCGCATTTCAAACGGTGGCTCTATCAGCTCATTGCCGAGAATGGAGGCGCCATATGACCATCTCCATCTCTGAACATGCGCATCTCGTATTCTCGTGAAGCTGGCCGACAAAAATAAATACTAAGCGTCTGTCATCAGGCACCTCCCATATCACACCTTTTGTTTGCAGATGATAGTCTACTATTTTTTAAAGCGAATTCAGAGCAAGCAAGTCGCATAAAAAATATCCTGCAGATGTATTGTAGCTGCACTGGTCAATTAATCAATCGCCAAAATGCTCTATTATGTTTGGGACTTTATGCTCTGATGAGGCCAAGGATTCCTTCCGAGGCATGCTACAAATTGAGAAAGAGGCATTTGACGAGAAATATCTCGGTTTGCCCACTCCAGAGGGTTGTATGAAGAAAGATAAGTTCCAACTGATTAGAGCACGTTTCGGTAAAAGATTGGCTGACTGGAGTGATAAAAATCTATCAATGGCAGGAAAGGAGGTTTTGATAAAATCATTTGCACAAGCCCTGGCCACATATATGATGAGTGTATTTAAACTTCCTAAGGGCCTTTGTGATGACCTTATGAGAATGATTAGACTGTATTGGTGGGGTGCAGAAGAAGGAAAAAGGAAGACTCATTGGATTTCTTGGAATAATTTGGTGCAGCCAAAATGCAGAGGTGGGATGGGCTTCAGAGACTTTCGGCTTTTTAACCAAGCTTTGTTGGCTCAGCAAGCTTGGCGGCTATTATTTTTCCCGAATAGTCTCTGTTCTAGACTTCTAAAAGCTAAGTATTTTCCTAATGGGAATTTGCTAGACATGGTCTTCACGGGCAATGCTTCAAATACTTGGCGTGCGATTGAGTATGGTAGTGAACTGTTAAAAAAAGACACAATCTGGCATGTCAGGAATGGCAAAAATATACGTATTTGGCGTGATAATTGGATTCCAAGAGATTTTTATTTGAGGCCAGTCACAAGAAGACGACATTCAAGGTTTAAATGGGTGGCTGATCTTATTGATGAAGAGCGAATGGAATGGAAGATGAACATTCTACAACAGAATTTGGCTCCAGTAGATGTTGAAGAGATCCTGAAAGTTAAGCTGTATTCTAGTTGTGGAGATATCATAGCCTGGCATTATGAGCGCTCTGGCATCTTTTCAGTAAAAAGTGCCTACAACTTGCACTGAACATGAGCACCCTTGAGATACATGCTTCAAGCAGTGAGAATAAAAACGGTACATGTCTATGGCAGCATATATGGAAAGCAAATATCCCTCCAAAAGTTAGAATTTTTGCTTGGCGCTTAGCAAGAAATGCTCTCCCAACTAATAAAAACAAGAAAGCTAGGAATATCTTGAAGGATGATACGTGTAATATTTGTGGTATGGAATCTGAATCAACTTACCATGCAGTGGTCGGTTGCTCTCATTCTCGTGCTCTCCTGGAAGCAATGCGTACAGATTGGCCTGTGCCGGATGATTCTCTACTTCAATTCTCAGGTCCAGACTGGTTTTTACTCTTGCTAGATGAGCTGTCTGATGAAGAGCGCTCTGTGATAACCCGAATCTTTTGGCACAACTGGAGCGACCGCAATTCTATGACTCATGGAGGAGGCCGACTGTCTATTGATGCCTCAGCTCGTGCTTTAAGAGCCATGCAAAGAACTCTTTTGCAAAAACAACAGAACATTATAGATGATGTGAAAGGAAAGTCTCCCCTCAATGTTTTTGCAGGAAAACAAAAACACAAGGTGCCTCTGGAGAAGTAAACACCCAAGCTCTTGTGGCAACCACCGAAGGAAGGATGGATTAAAATAAATGTTGATGGAAGTTATGTTGAGACGACGGGAGAAGCCTCTGCAGGGGTCATCATTCGGGATCACGAGGGACATGTCCTTCTCTCTTCGTGGAGGTACATGTTTCAGTGCTCCTCGGTGGAAGAAGTAGAGCTCCTCGGCTTATGGTTGGCTCATCAATGGTGTCAGGGTCCAGTGATTCTAGAGTCTGATTGTTCTAGTTGTGCGGCTGCTCTTGCTAAGTATGGAATTAATCGTTCTATTTATGCAAGCTTGGTAGAAGATAGCAAAACATCATGAGAATGCTGGGAAATGTCTGTTTGGTCAAGATCAATAGAGAGCAAAATACAGTAGCATATGAATTGGCACAACATGAGCTTTCAGCTCAGAGGTTTGGTTAACAGAAATTCCTAGATGTATACAACATGCTGTGCTCCTAGATTGTAATGTTACCTGATTAAGCTTAATGATCAAGCTTTTTCTCCTCGCAAAATAAAAATAAAAATAAATACTAAGCACTTGCTTGACTGGGCCGACGCTGTGAACTTTTGTTTGTCTGCTGGGCTTTCTTTCCGCTGTCTTTGATCGACAAAACTTCGAGGCCGTGAACTTGCTGGGCTGCGTGGGCTTCCTTTCGGTTTCGGCCGTGTTTGATCGAGTTCGAGTCCATGCATGTCTCGTCGCCTTCCACGCTTCCTTACTCCGTACGTTGCCTTCGTTTCTCCGACTCGTAGTTGGAGCCCGAGGTTCGAAACGGATTCAGAACCGAACTCGCATCAAACAATCCCCAACGCCCCCCAATATATATGTCCACGACGTGGGCAGGAGACTTCGTGCTTTGCGATTACGATCTACGACAGCAGAAGCAAAGCCAGAGCCGGAGGAGCGTCATGAACCCCGCCGGCGCGTTCTACTCGCAGGGACCGCCTTTCGCCATGGCCATGCCTGCACTACCCTACGCACCCGCAGCTTTGCACCCCGCCGCCGTCCCCATGCCGGCGCCGGCAGCATTCTACCCCGCCGCCCCCATGCCGGCGCCGGCAGCTTTCTACCCCGGCGGCGTCCCCATGCAGGCCCCACCGCCGCCGCCGCCGTTCCGAGTCCCGGTCAACGCGGTCTGGGCGGACAACTTCGACGCCGTGCGCCGCGACATGGGCTACTTCGCGGCGCACGCGCGCTGCGTCGCCGTGAAGGTCCACTACCCCGGCGTCATCCACGGCGCCCAGGACCTCGGCGCGCTCACCGCGGAGAAGCGTTACGCCGTCCTGAAGGCGAACGTGGACGCACTCACCGCTCCAGGTCGGGCTCGCCGTCGCCACCGACGACGGGCGGTTCGCCGCGTGTGAGTTCAACCTGTCCGACTTCGACCCGGACGCCGACCCCCACGCCGTCCAGTCGCTCCTGCACCTCGGCCGGCGCGGCCTGAACTGCCTCGAGCACCGCCTTCGCGGCGTCCCAATGGAGCAGCTCACCAGGGCCCTCCGGCGCAGCGGGTTGCTGAGCAGCCGGCCGGGGCTGTCGTTGGTCACGCACACCGGCGCCTACCACCTCGCGTACCTGATGAAGGTCCTCAACGGTGGCGACCCGCTTCCCGGCGACATGGCCGGGTTCCTCGGCTCGGTGCGGCGGTCTCTTGGCGAGGACGTCTACGATGTGGCGAGGATGGCCGCCGACTGCCGAGACATGCCAGTGGGGCTGGAACACATCGCCGGCAGGCTCAGGCTGGCGCCGCCGCTGGCGTTGCACCCGCTCGCTGGCGCCGGCAGCGTGCTCGCTCTAGAAGCGTTTATAACGCTACGATATCATCAGTTCCGAGGGGACGTGACCAGATACAGAGGTGTCCTGCATGGACTGCAGACTGTCTGAACTCTTGAGGGGTCACCAATTCAAACAAATGATTTGAAGAGATCTTTTTTTTGAAAAAAAACTTTCTAGTCCAACTATGATGATATAGGGAACGTTTGTGTTGGGCTCATTGGGCCAGAATGGGCTAAAATTATTGGTGTACAAAAATTTCATCTCAGAAATAAATGATATATACTGATTTCCCTATAGCTTCGCTCTTTATGAACCAGTAAGCACAATCAAAAGATGAAAGATTCAAAACCAAACTATAAGTTAACCCTTCTGCAATTAAATAACAATAATTGGACGAGACAATGAAAAAAAACGAGAAGAAAATGAAACTGCAGAAATAAGACGTCAAATTGGGCTGCTGTCCTTTACCAACCGTGCACTGACATTATGGGGCCTGAACAAGCAATGAAGTGCAATCTCCCGCATTGTGAATGGTTCAAAGGTGGAAATCGTCCTAAATAGATGTCAAATCCACAAGTATACATTTTAGCTCTATTTTATGGGATGGATGGATCACTTCCAATAACGAAAATGTACATGATGATAACGTGAAACGGGAGCACCTATATAGTAGCTTCTTCTGGAATACCAGGAACCGTCATAGTGAGAAGGGCTTCGCGTAGACATCGAATCGATCGCACGCTGTCAGCTGTGGCTCCTGCATAGCACAAAGCAAACAGCTACCAATATGAAAAGCTAATCCAAACTTGAATGAACCAAAGACTTTTGTACCAAGCCCAAGAATTCACCTGTCTCAGCCCACCAGTAGAAAGGCTCCCGCCCGTAAGAAGCATTGTAATTAGTGATGTAACGGCACCACCACCAACACCTGCTGATTCGCCTGTGTTGCGGATTGTTGTACGCATGGAGTTCAGGATACTACCGTAGGTGGTGCCCTGGCCACGTTCAATGGCCTGGATGAAGCAGAATGTCATCGCGCCAGTTGAAGTGATCTTTGACAAAGCCTGATCAAGACAATTCCAATTGAATCAAATGATAAGAACAGCAGTGGGTTGAAGCAGAGCAAAACAGACTTGATCAAACATAAACAAGAAACTGTATAAATAGCACATAGACATTACTGCAATAACTCCTAGAGGAGTGAATGTGAATCTAGAACTTACAGAAGTATCTGCAGAGGTCTGATCATCATCACAACCACTAAATGAAATAGCCTCCCCACCACTAGTGCCTTTCCAGACACCTGATCGTGGCCGGTGATCTTCCCAGACATATTGACCACTCCTGTAATATCAATATAAATAAGACACCTTAGCTGAAGCGATCTCTACCATAACTAGAATGTTAATAGACGTATGTTTGCCAGCTACACTTAAGGAAAGAAACATAAAACTAAAATATGCCTAACAAAAACTACATCGCTAACTCTACGCCAGATAAACTTTTAGCTGATGCACCAGGGATAAATTAACTGAACAGATTCATGTTGCAATGGTTGCAATTATGTGTAACAAGGGTATATGATGATAAAAATGACATCACTACTGTTGCAAACAAATGGCAGTCACGTAGCACATCATTATCAATTCGTTGGAGATTCATGGAAGTAATATGAGGTCTATCACCAATGATATAGTTGGCAAAGAATTTTAGCTCATTGGTGTTTGGTGATCTTTCCATTGTATCTCAATAAAATCATATCATCATGATTTTAAACATTAATAACAAGACCAACTTGAGATTTGCATTAGGTTCAGAGATAGGTAGCAGTTGTTTTTAGGGGATAGGTAGAAGTTTCTTGCAGTGTTAATTTCAGATACCAGAAGATAATAAGATTCACAGTAGTTCAGGAACATCTCTTTATATGCCAAGAGTAAGAGAGAGAAACGAAAAATACCAAACGAACATGCATGCTAAAAATTAACCTGTTCATTCTGCAGAGGAATGGCAAATCAAGTGCAGTCCCACTATGACAAGCATCAATGAGTGCATGAAGTTTAACTCCATGAGGAAGTGGTCTAACAAGCGCTGTATTTATCTCATCATCCACAATCATTCCTTGTGTCTCAAAATCCAATGGGCAGAGAGTTTCATCAAACCCATCAACCTCATCTCCACTGTAGTTTCTTTGTTGTGCTCCATGCCCAGAATAATGGAACACCAACGAGTCTCCAGGCTGACAACCTTGCACAAGCCAACACATGGCCATCCTTATGTTATGCTTTGTTGGGATTTTGTAGGGGTCGGTTTGTTCTTCTGCAAGAATGTAACCAATGTGTTGGATTTTTGAGAGTTCAAGAGTAGAAGCACAGTACACATTATCAGAAACTTACACTCAATACCTAAAGTTTCTAATCAAAATGCAAATCCATCAGGCCATCTAAACTTTACCTAGTATTAAAGTGTCTCTACGTGTGGCATCGCAGATTTAACACAAAAGGAGAAAAAACGAAGGAAACAAGCTCTAAGGTACTATTTGCACTTCAATTGGTATAAAACGTGGACAGTCTACTCAACTTCAGCAGAACACTCACAAGAAGCTAATAAACATGCAAAACCATAGGCAAACAGATCCAGTTAGTCAATTGCGGAGAACATGATAAGCTAGAGTTCTGTTAGCATCGTAAGCTGGACATGGACAACCATATCAAGTATCAAATCTAGATAACATTCAAAATTAAGTTGCATATTCAAAAGTCCCAATTGTGAAACTTTATTTTCTTTTTTTATTTTTTAATAAAAGGTTAATTCCAGCATTTAGAATTTACAAGCAGTACAAAAGTCTTAACTTTTCTTTACAGAAACTTGCAGGACAAACGATTTATATAACCACCCTAAACAGTGAACATTCCTTGACTTTGTAGTTTCACACTTGAGATTCAGTAGGTGAGATCACAGCATGAAAACAAAATCTCCTGGCTTGGCAAAAATACTAGCGGAAACCACACCATTCTTCTGATTATATCAACCTGACCAACATCACCAATCATTCAAAATGGCAAAGCAAGAACATATTCAGATGCATATGTTTTCAAATGGCTTGAATCAAAATTAATAGGTCAGACAAACGACATTAACAAACATATCCCATAAACCCGTACGAAACATTCATTCATTTAGTCCTGTAGCAATGAACCAAATGTGTATTGTAGTGATATCAATTACCATAAGTTCTCCAACAGAACAAGAATAAAAATAATTGGAATGAATAAAGGTACCCGACCGCAAGTATTCTCCAATTTTTTTTCATATTCCACCGTATCTGCCCTTAGCAAATCATTCGCGTCACTGACGAACCATATATACAAGGATCTGATGCTAACATAAAGTTGACCCGAAATTGCGGCCAGCCAATTCGATCGATTCCCTAGGCCAAGGGTGGGGGTTGGTAACATCAGAGATGGAGAACGGAGGTGCGGGATTACCGACCATTGAGCATGATGATCGAATCGTCGGGGAAGTTGAAGCGCGTCATAAGCAGGTGCCGCATGCACTTGGCGTCGTTGATGCAGCCCTTGAGCTCGTGGCGCGAGTAGCGGTACGAGATCCCGCACACCACGGCGCGCTTCCGCCCGTGCGCCGGCGGCGGGGGCGGGCCCCACCCCGGCGCCGGCTGCAAGGCGCCGCGGCTGGGGTCGGCGTGAGGGGCGGGGGCGACGTGCGTGACGGCCCCGCAGATGGCGCAGCGGATGCAGGGCGCCCCGTGCGGCAGCTGCAGCGGGGTGCGGCACCCCGAGCAGTTGATCAGCATCATCATCCTGCCCGCCGATCTCGCTGCCGCGTTGGCGTTGCCCGTGTCTGCCGGCGGCGGGGACGCGAGTCGACGGGAGGAGACGGGTCGCCGGGCGAGGTGGCAGGTGGATTGGTTGGTCTGGTCCGGCCGTTTGGTGGTGCTGGGTTCGGTTTGCGCGTCAGCGCGTGGCTCGTCTTGTTGTCTCGATGGGAAAAGCACCGCGCCCGCCGCCCAAGGTCGCTGCGCCTGCGCGTTTTCATTTTCCTTTTTTCCTTCCTGCTTAAGGATGATGACGGCCTCGCTGACTGACCCAGGTCCGACTGCTGCCGTTGATTGCGCGATCAACGCTCGGAAGTCGGAACAGGTGTTGTGCAATTGAGCCCTCGAATCATTATGCAAACAGGCCCTACATTCTTGTAGGAGTATGAACTTTCTATTAATATTTATATTTTCATTTCGTTTCTGGTCCCTGAGTGTAAGCAAAAACACATTTCTTTCCTGAAAGAATACGTAAAGAGATTAGATATATGTGCATTGTAGGTCGTATCACTGAAGAGGATAAACCTGGAGCAGCTGAAGGTCCACTTATTGCTTGAGATTTGAGACTTCACGCACTTCAAGTCCCGACAATAGATGAGTGGTTATGATGGAATTTATGGTATATATGTCCTTATAACAAAGGATATTGGTGTCTTTTTAAAAAATACTGGTGTCTACCAACTTGCTAAGACGAAAGAGCATATTGTAGATGTCTTCATCAAGCATCTTCACAAGGCAAAATTTGAAAAATTACAAAATGCGCTCGGCATGGTCTGCAAGACAAAAGAAATTTGCTTTGAGGAGGTGTGTTGATCTTCTAAAGATTTCTACACCATACATGAATGAATGAGAGATATTTTATAGAGTACAACAGAATTGGTAATAAGAAAAATTAGATAATGCTGTAATATCTAGGAAATCTCTAAAATGGAGATACTTGTCTTTACCTCACGATCCCCTTGGCCTTTAAATAGAGTCCCCTCCCTTACCATAGCATTCAACCATGAATATGGTAGATAAGAGTAAGGATGTAGTGCTAGATAGAAGAAAGGGTGAGGTGTGAGTGTGAGAGTGTGTTTGGTTAAGCTGTGAGCTGTGAAAAAAGCTGATGTAGGTTAATGTAGGTTGTGGGATGAGAGAAAGCCGAAAACAGCCATAGCTTTTTGAAAACACTTATAAACGGACCCCACATGTCATCCACCCCACTAAACTCTCTCACTCTCTCACTGACGAGACCCCACTCGTCAGCATCTTCTTCCTCCCGGCGGTACATTGACGAGCGGATCTCGCGCACGCGCCGTTGGCAGCAGAGCTCGCGCTCCCGCACCCGCACCCGCTCCCAGCCCCCCTCTCTCCTCCTCCCACCGGGGGAGCAGGCGCGCCCCTCTCCGCCCCCCTCTCTCTCTTCCACCCAAATCGAGGCCGCCCACGGCGGAGCTCGCGCTTCCGCACCTACCCCCCTCTCTCTCCTCCTCCTGCTGGGGGAGCAGCGCGCCCCTCTCCGCCCCCTCTCTCCTCCTCCGCTGAAATCGAGGCCGCCCGCGAGGGAGCTCGCCGCTCCTTCTGGGAGCTCCTGCGTCCAGGCGGGCGGGACGCGGAGCAAAGAGGGGCTGCCGGAGCATGGCTGCCTCCACGGGCAGCCTCCATCGGGAGCGGAGCTCAGCCTCGGTGTCTCCGGCGTGGAGGAGGAGCGCCATGGGGAGGGGGGCGGCATACAAGCTCCCGCGTTGCTGCCGCACAAGGGGAGCTTCGCTGCTCTACTGTTTTTTGTAGAGCCGAGACGAGGAGACGCCGGGGGGAAGGAGAAAAGAGATCAAAGCGGTACGCGCATAATGGATGGTAGGCGGGTAATTTTGAGGGAACGCTGCGCTCCGCAGCAGATAAAAGCAAGATCGGACCTGTTATGGAAATTACACTGAGTGAAAGCTGCTTTCGGTGGTTAAAACTTTGATGGGGCATGCTCTTTGATTGACTTTCATCTTTTTCTGAAAGCCAAAACACTTCAAAAGTCCAACCAAACAGAGCCTTTAGGCTAGCCACCTAAAAGTGCAAGAGTGCTTCATTATAATACAACCGTTGTAGCAATAAAGAGAGTAGTTTGTTAAGTATTGATCCTCACATTAGTGTGTTAGGTCCATTTCATTTTCCAACAGAATCTTTTAGTCCCTATTTGGTTCACTAGATTGAAACACATTCCAAGATTTAGATTCTAGAAATTAGATTCAACAACAATTTAATTATTAAGAATCTAATTCAAGTGAATTATTTTGTTTGATATCCCTGGAATCGCTTTCCATGAGTCAAATTCCAAATCCTGTTTGGATGATCAAACAAGGAATCTTTTTAAGACTGCATAAAAACAAACTCCATCCAAATAACATACTCTATCTACACCCCGTCATTCAGATTTCAAAACTCTCTCTCCCTCCAACCATTCAGATTTCAAAACTACACCAACTAAAAAAAAAAATCCTTGTCAATTACTTATTTCAGCCATTTAGATTTCAGAACTCTCTACCTCCCTCCAGCCACTCAGATTTTAAATCTACACCAACCAAAAGAATGACAGAAACTTAAAATGATAGACATTCATATTTCATAACTCTCCCCCTCCCTCCAGCCACTCAGATTTAGAATTCTCTCCTTAGCTAAGATTTCAGAATCTTAGGGGCAAGTCAGATACAAAGATACACACTTGAAATGAAAACAAACATAGCAGGCGCAAAAGTATGTAAGGATTAATATAGGATTACCCACTAATGATTACAAGATAGATGCAAGTTAAATAGACAGAAGTCACCACTTGACATAATTTATAGGTAGAGACTAATTTCTTCACTTCTGCTGCTGTTTCAAGAGCCATTTCTTTCTCACCATATTTGAAAGTGCCAAGACAGACTCATACTTGCGTGGATTACTAGTTAGAGTGTCAAACAAATCCAGCACAATGACCTCATGTAATCTCTCCACCTCATTCAATGTGTTGAGAATTTCCTTGGATGTTAGGCCTTTAGGTACTTCCTTCTTAAGTGCATCAGTAAATTTGTCAGTTTTTTAGCTATCATAGAGGTAAATGAGTCACCAGACTGCGCTCTCTTTAAACTAGCTGAAGTGGATGATGAAGTAGGTTTTTGTAAGTACTCTCTTCCTTGCTCATCTCTTTAGAGCTCCCAGCTACAGTCTTTACTGCATCACCAGTTGCATGATCTTTGTCAAACACCAAACTGATTGAGTCCCAGTATGGGACAGTCTTTTGCATGTATCCAATTGCCTCCTTATTTTTCTGCAAAAAATGATGTGATGAATATGAAGTATCTGCTAAAAGTTAATTTTTGAGGAAGGGATAGAGATAATAACAAATAGACTAACAAGCAAACAATATAGACATCACTGGATGAGAAAATATTGAACAAGACTAGGAAGAAACCGATCAACAAGCAAATAGTATAAAATTAGCTCATTTGATAGTTAAACAGGATGCTACAATGATCGAAAACAAGCATAGTTAGACAGGTTGTTATAATGATCGGAAACAAACAGTAGCTGATTATGGATAACATGTAGCTGATTGTGGATAGCAAATGTAGTTGGTTATATAGAGCATGGCCAACTAAAAATAGACTAAAGTTGCATATAAGAAAAAAGTGACACATCTTGGAAAACCAATAGTAAATATTATTTGAAACCAAATGGCTGGAACAATGACCGGAAACAAGAAAGACATGAAACATGAAAAACTCTAGTCAGTGAACTAAAAATATTTCAGCATTGTGATACAAAGAGTTCTGTCATCCATTCATATATGGCAGCAATATCCATTTTAAAAACAAGAACAGGTACACATTTTAACAGTATTGTGATTTAAACAAGAATAAAAACTACAGCAGAACTGACTTTTCAATTTAAAAGTAAAATTAGCAAAGATAAATTTTACCAGAGAATTCTAGATCAAGAGCATCAGTTAACTATATGACAACAATATCCATTTTAAAAGCAAGCATCTGATTCAGTCGTGGCAACACCAATAAATTGCAGGCTAATAAAGTGCAATGTAATGACTAGATGGTTTATAATACTTACCGATGTATACTCTTACTATCAACAGATATTCTATTTTTATTGTACTCCAACTAAAGCCACTTGATTCCAACATACCGCTAATGTTGGTGCAAGATGTTCTCTTTGGTGACATCCACATTGCACTTCTCTCGAGCAGTTTTGATAGCTGCCGAATAGACATGAGATTTTCACCTATTTTAGCATCTGTCACCCTTGTTGTAGATTCTACAAAAGTGTTAAGTAGGACCTTGTCCATATCATCATTCCAAGAAATGTAATCCCTGCACGAGTCTGTCTTCTTCCTCTTCTCCGTTTTCTATAGGAAAAATACAAAGGATATTAGTGACAACTTTAGGAAAAAACTTTAGCACAAAATTTCAGCAAACAACATGATAACGTATATCACACATTGACCACATCTCGCTTGGTAATCAGCAAATATTTGGTTAGCCTTGGTACCTTGAAATTGCTCCATTCATTTGATGATTGAACCTGTATAATCGTTCCCATTTCACTTTGAACTTCAGCAGATCCAACAAACTTATTGTTCCTCGTATTTATAGGATTTGTTCTATATTATTTTCTCTACGAGTATACATGATTTGTTCTAGATGTATGAATATTTATTTCATAAGTTTGTATATTTGTCCTATATATATAATTTTTTTGTTCGACTCATAATTATATATCCATAATATTTTGTTTGTAAAAACTTTATTTCTTATGATATGAACATAAAATATTATTTTTGAACCAGAACATTTGTTCCTATTTCATAACAAAATATTCCACCCTTATAAAAACATGTTCCTTAGAAAATATCATCCAACATAGTTAAGTTTGATCTTATTTTGAAGATCTTTGTACTAAATTTAGCTAACGTTAACATATTTATTCCACTAATCAGCCACTGTACTTCCTTGTGTAGGTGGACCTAGGGGGCCAAAGGTGGATGCTGCCTCCTAAATTATCGTCCATGCGGACAGTAGAAGCACTCCAGTGGGTGCTTAACGGGTGCAAGTGTAAAATTCCACATGTTAGTATTGCAGGTGTGGGTGTAGCTAAGGTATGTCAGAGTTTTATCGTGAGTAGATTTTGCTCTATCTGCATCTAAGAGCAACACCAGCAAATCCTTATCTTAAGTTTAGGGGGTTAAGTAAAAAAAATGCACTCTAGCAGATCCTCTATTAGACCCTCTATTTTGAGAAGGTCTTCAAATTCTCTCCTCCACCCTCTATACCTAGGGACTACGTTACACGGATACGGATACAGGTATCGGATACAATACGTATCCGATACGCGGATACGCTATTCTCCAAAAAACAGTGACACGGGGATACAGCTAAGATTTTTTTAATAATAATAATAATAACATAATTTAATATAAAATAACATAGTTCGCAACTTAAAATGTCGCTTAAAGTCATCCATAGACCACAGGATACAGGTTTACACATAATTGAGTTCACATGCATACATAACAGATAACAGATAAGTAGATAACATATGCAACTTAAGTAAGACGCTCTTCTAGGATTCTACTCGTCTTCGTCATTACGTGGGTTCTCCACCGTGTCATCGTCGCTGCCGCCACCTTCAAAAGATACACTCTCCATTTCAGGTTCATCAAGAGAGAGATTAGCAACTTCTAGAATTCCAACACCAGATAGAGATTCAAAGCAATCTCCTCCAACATCCCACATTCTTGTTGGCCCTGTACTGTAATCTTCTGCCTTTCTTGCTAGAAGTCTCAGATTATTATGTATAAAGACCAAGTCTTCAGCACGTTCAGGAGCTAGTTTGTTTCTTAGCATGCTATGAGCTAAGTTGTATGTGCTCCAATTCCTCTCACAAGAAGAAGATGAAGCTGGCTGATTGAGCAATTTGAGAGCTAATTTTTGCAACATAGGAATAGACTGTTCATGATTTGCCCACCACTTCAATGGGTCAAGTACCCATCTGTCATAAATGGAGTCAAAGTCATTGAGTTTTTCTGAGCAAGTAGCAAACCTTGAGTACTCATCTTTAACTTGATTGAGATCTTTCAGAATAGGGAAGAATTTCCTAAAGCATTTCATTCTTTGTACTGAAATATCAAGGTCCTTATGTGGGGTTCACGTCCTTCATTTTCACTAATCCATTTCTCATGATAGTACCTACAAATAAATATGATCAACACAATGCAAATGAGCAAAGACTGGACAATTTAGCAACAAATGGGAAGTACAAAAATGGAGTGGACTGAGTGGTACAAAAAATTTACCTAGGATTAAGTGAATGAGCAAGACAAATGAGAGGTGTGTTGCTTTTTGACCAGCGATCAAGCAATATGTCTTGAACAGCGGAGAAGAAGGTGGACTGTTCATCATAATTCTTCTTTTCTTTAGTATATATCACTTTCTTCACTTTTGCTATCATAGTGTCCCACATCTCATAAATTAGATGAAGGCAGGGTCTATCAGAGTCAGCCATACGTAGCATTTCATAAATGGGATCAGTGAAGTCAACAATGTACTGCAACACACCTCTCATAAATTAGATGAAGGCAGGGTCTATCAGAGTCAGCCATACGTAGCATTTCATAAATGGGATCAGTGAAGTCAACAATGTACTGCATATTTTCCCACCATTTTCTACAAAGAATTTTCTCTCTCACATGTCGTGCTATCCCTGCATTATCATCTTTGTAAGATTCCCATGCATCACTAATCACCATGCTTTGGAGTGCTCTCTTGACCATCAAAAACCTCTTCAACATAACAACAACCGATGCAAATCTTGTATCAGCTACAGCTAGTAACTTCAACTTGCTAAACTCATTGAACATTGACAACCTCATGCCATGGTTCATTATATAATTCTTGATCATACTAGCATCCCCAGCTACTAAAGTTATCCAATGCAACTCATCATATACTATCTCTTGCTCTTCGGTACGTGGCAATTTAGCAGCACAAATATTTTTCATTGCAAGATTGAGGGTGTGAACAATACAAGGAGTCCAAAAGATGTTATCATACTTTTGCTGAATAATAATACCCGCACCTTTGCAATTAGCTGCATTATCTGTGATGATCTGGACCACATTTTTTGGTCCAACTTCTTCTACAACAGCCATCAGCTTCTCTGCAATATAATCTTTTGTCTTCTCTTCACCTGAAGCATCAATAGCTCGCAAAAACATTGGTTTACCTTAATGAGTGGCCTTCTTTGTGAATCACTCCAACCATCAGAACATATGGTCACCCCCTTTTCAGCCCAAACACTCTTCATTCGGTCAAGTAAGCTCTCAACATGTGCCCTTTCTTGCTTAAGCAAAGTAGTTCTCAGTTTGTTATAACTAGGAGGAACATAACCACCAAGATTGTGGTTTGCTGCAAACGTGAAGGATTCTCTGTAATATGGATTTCTTGCAATGTTGAAGGACACACCTGAAAAGTAAAATAAAAATATGAAAAGGATATAACAAAATGCCTAGGGCTGTGAATTACTTAATGGAAATGAAAGAATTTTTTGCTAACCTCCAGAGTAGAATAGCCTTGCAATTAATGCATCCAATTGATTGCGAGTTTTCATGTCGAAAGCTTTCTCAAGAGCTGAACTTTGAACTTCGCTGTCGCTTCCTCATCGAATAAGCAGAAGCAGAACCAGCAGAATTGGATGCATCCACATTTGCCACCGGCAATAGAATAACTTTTGCTTTTGATCTCTCGATCTCATCTGCAGCTTCTGCAACTTCACTTTTTAGTTGTGCTAGGATGAATTTATTAACAGCTGTGCAGATCTTAATTCCACCTCCACTTATCCGAAGCAAATGACTTTTTATCCTAGAGTAACTTCCCTTGTACTCAAGTTTGCGGTACTTGCATCGCCATATAGCATTGCCTCCTGCAGCCTTCTCTAAAAGCACAACATGTTTCCACAAAGGATTCTTCTTCTTTTGCTGGTCATCAACTTCAATTGGAGAACGTTCATCATGCGACGCTAGCTACTCTTACTTGCATAGCCTGGCCAGTGGCCGCCGCATGCCGATCGCCGCCGCCGCCGCCAAGTCACGAGTCAGTGGAAGTGCAGGAGTCGGAAATGGGAGGCGATGCGCCGCCGTTCTACTACGTAAATACGATGCGAGCGTACGAGGGTCTTGGGAAGGCAGTACGTCACGTGTAGGAGAGTGAGATTTGGGCCATTTTCATTTCATGGGCCGTATCCAAATCAGCCCATACGTATCTCATACTCGTATCCAGACTAGTGCGTATCCAGATTTCATAGTACGGCATGGATACGTATCCGCGGCATATCTAAGCCGTATCCGTATCCGCGAAGTATCGGATATGCGATACGGACCCCCCTGCCGTATCCGCGCATCGTAGCCTAGGAAGTCTCTAGGGAACGAATTGAGGGTTATTGCTGTAGTTGAAGCAAATTTGGAAACCCCTAAACAATAGAGGCAACCTCTATTTAGCACATGGAGGGTTTGATTTAGAGAGTATTGCTGAAGTTGCTCTAAACAGATCTATTACTATTCCTAGAGAAAAATAGTGGGCACCACAGTGGTTACGAGTGGAGGCGGCGAAATTAGGGCATGGAGAAATTGGGAAAACTTGCATGCGATCCGACCACCCCAACTTCTTCATCCACTCGGTTGGGCCTTCCTGGCCTTGAATTGGCCCAACTCGACAGGATCTATTTGTTGTCTCAGCGTTTCAGCTGTTTATCCTGTTTTCTTATTAAATATCCAAAAAAAATTGTCAAGTTTGTGAAAACCAACGGAGTGACTGAAATTCTATATGCATAAAGATGATCGCATGAAACGTAGTAATGTCCAAATAACAATGACCTGCAACGCAAATTACTACTCGACTAGTGGAAATAACAATTCAATTTACAATTACACGTGACATGAGTGACATTTTTATACGTTCTCGAATGAACTGCAAACATTGGCTGGTAGTTCACGTCGCCACATTAAAAGGTGATCACTCAATAATCTCTCCTACTTAAACCAAAGCCGTGCCTCGATAGCGGTGGATTTCAGTTTCCAATTAGCATCGATAGCGGTGGATTTCAGTTTCCAATTAACAAAATAGCCGTTTTAGTCCCTCAACTTTGAGCCGAGGGTAAATTCATTCCTCAACTTTTAGATTAACCAATATAGTCCCTTAACTTTTGTTTTTATCAAACTCATCCTTACGCTGATATTATACTCCATAATAATATGAGATTTATGCAAAAAGTCTTCTTCGCCCTTAGCTCCTTCCCCTTCTAAATTCATTTAAAAGCTGAACATCAGAAGTGTTTAATTTGGAACCTAGAAATTTATGTATTGTATCTCGATTCCCATCAGGTAACCAGCGGTCGCTATTCACAAGAACTAATGTTAGAGAGCGCCTCCGCTAATGCCATCACGGACCGGCATTGGACGCTGCTATGTAACCGGAGGCCTCGGCGCGCCAAGAATGGCATCTTCCTTCCGGTAACGCGTTCGCGCACGGCCCTGCCGTTCGGCGGGACAACCTAGAGGAGCTCTGGCATGGCTTCGGAGCTATAGCAAACCAAGGAATGCCTGGCGCCTCCCCCCACCCCCCCGCCGCACAGGCTACAATTAATGATTTTCCCAAGGAACTCTATCGCAGCTTAAGCCTAGTAAACAACCAAAATACTTTCAATTTACAGTAACACATCAACCACCAAAACGACAGGAGGCACTCATGATCATGATATCTTTATGCGTTCTGGTACAAAGTACAAACAGTGGCAGGCGGAACGTGAAGGTATCTCCAACCAGCACGGCCGGCAACCACGAAACATGTAGGTTCTGTACATGCTTGACGAGAGACAAGAAACATGTTTTGTCTCCTGATGTTGGGGTGTACATCATCATATCTCTAACATAGGGTGAGTATTACACTGAAGAAAAAAAAGCAGGAGGAACCGACTACTGACCTCAACCAGCTGCCTTTGACAATGGAAAGTTCTCTGAGCAGGAGTTCTGCTACGTCGCAAAAGACACCACAAAAATGTATGTAAGGGGTGGCGGCAAACTTGGTCTGCTCTCAAAGCTTGAAAGCAGCGGGCAGTCACTCAGGTGCCGCTATGGCCCGATGATTGAGCAGCGGCTTCCCCTACCGGGAAGCCGGAGGTTTTGTCGGGCAATTGGTGATGCTATGGCATCCTGAAGCAGCTCCATGCCAACCTTATGTTGGCTTCATTGTCACACTACTGACAGTGGTAGATCGTCGCCGTTACTGGGGATGCGCTTTTGTGCAGCCTTCACAGCAGCCACCCTGGCTGCATTGGCTGCTTTATTAGCTGCTGCAACGGCCCTGTTCACCTTATCATCTACTCTTGGGATGTCATAGGCCTTCTCTGCAGCTCTTCTCGCTTCCTGGATAGTGCCATAGGATCAGGAATTGGCAAATACAGTTATACCATATATCATGAGAGTGACTAATAAGGTGATCGTCAAGCACATTACCTGCACTGCATTGAGGACCTTGGAATGGTTCACAGCAATAGGTGATCCAGGGATAAAGTTCTGGGTGCTTAAAGTATCAAGAACTCCATTTTGCCAGTGCCCAGCTTGTGTCTCTCCATTCCTGAAACTATACATGCCTAAACCCTGTCTTCTGCCCTCATGCCATGCTCCCTCATATCTATGGCCATTGGCAAAACTGTAGACTCCAAAGCCATGCATCCTATCAGCAAAGTACTCTCCAGCGTAGGTGTCACCATTCCTACAGAAGTTCACAAAACATTAGTTCAAAGCTCCTTTAGTTGTGGTTTTACCTATATGATATATACAACGGCATAGACATACAGATAACAAATATACTGGACAAGGCCAAACAACAATGAAGGGGTGATGATAACATACTGCAAATCCTACCATGCAAGATTTCTTATCTTTAGCTACAACTAATTATTATTATAGAGCACAAACACAATGGATGTCTTTAGTTTCTGCTGTCACTAATCAAAGCAAAAGGGGAATTCATAGTGAAAGAAAGAAGTATGAAGAATTGCCAAAGAAATAGTAAATCAAGATAAACTACAACAACAAAGCCATTAGTCCCAAGCAAGTCGGGGCAGGCTACCATGAGTTTAAAAGCACAAGCTGGTTCATTGGAAACATGTACCAGTAACTAGAACATATCATGTACGATTTAATATACTAACATCCCAAAAGATGCCAAACTGAAAATACAATTATTTTAGCAGCTTCTAGATGAAGACAATAGAGTTAAATAAGTATAAATTTGCCATCTTTGGATGTAGCCAATCCTCAGATACCAATAAATATGACATCCAAATCTAAACATGCCATGATGCAGCTAATATAACCCATACTCAATCAGACAACAAGATATAATACGAGTTGATATAAATTTCAAACACATGTCTACATTTCTATATTGAGAGAACAATGTGGACAAGAAACTGTAAACAATGTGCCTCAATGATGTGGCCAACTGGCCATGTCCTAACTCCGTGGGTTTAGAAACTTTATTGAACTAATTCTAATAAAAGATAATGCAGAATGACATAAACTCATGACACACATAAAGTTTAGAGGAACAACACAGAAGTAACATAACCAAAATGACTAGCTATCTAACCAAATGATGAGCTACTGGTGTTTATTAGTGCTATATGGTACCAAAGACCACTTGTGTGAAGCTGAAAACAGGGAGTTGTCTCCTTTTTGAAGAGAGGGAAGATTTCTATTAGTTGATTCACTATCTCGCAGGAGAAACTAGGCATATAGTGTATGCATATAAAATGTTCGTACAAGCGTTATAAACTATTCCTATATATAATTGACAGGTTGATATCCGTACAAAGAAATATAGCAGACTATCAATATGTTTTCAGAATCACCACAAACAGAAAATGGCAAAAGCCAAATTGGGTTTTCTGTAAGCGGACGTCTCTTAACTCCTTGGAAACAACCATCTAATCAAAGTATTTCGCTTTATTCAAAGGAAGCATTCGATTCAACAGAAAACAATGCAACAACAAACTAATACAGCTAATGCATCACATAATTGGGTGGAAGAACATCCACCGATGAGTTGATAGCATACTAGCGCATGTTGCCTGCCCAGTATCACAACAGTAATAACAATTCATAGGCTATATCATGATATAGACAACTACACTAGAGATCTGTTTAGGGTGGATACACACATTCCACTTCCCACAAGCCACAAAAGAGTGCAAATGTTTAACGACCAGTAAAGCATACACAATTTAGTTTAGTAATCATATGTTGTCACCAATAAACACATCAGCAGAATTCAAAGCAGCAAAACATTTCACAAAAACTGCATATCTGTATAGTGAAATGATCATTTACTCCTTACTAACACGTAGCACAGCAGTAAGTTGCGCATTTAACTTGCTTCCACAACAATCACAAAATCTCGAGCAGCACAGGAAAAACACGTTCAATTTCACACCTGAAATGGTAGTGGCCGAGGCCATGCTTGACGCCCCTCTTGAACTCTCCGATGTACCGGCTGCCATCCTCACAGGTGTGCACGCCATACCCATGGCTCTGGCCATTGGACCACTCCCCGGCGTACACATCCCCGGTGTAGAACCTGTACACGCCGTAGCCATGCCTGAGCCCCTGGCGATACTGGCCCCTGTACCGGCTCCCCCTAGCCCAGGTCTCGACGCCAAAGCCATCGTACTTGCCGTCGACCCAGTCCCCCTCGTACCTCCCGCTCATGTAGTAGTAGTAGACGCCGCTGCCCGTGCAGCGGCCGCGGTGGAACTGGCCCTCGTAGACGTCGCCGTTGCTGTACACCTGGACGAAATGGCCAGTAGTAGGGGTGGTCGCGGACGCGGAGGGCGAGGAGCCGATGGACCAGAGGATCGGGGATCGGCGCGCGCGGCGGAGCGGGAGCGGGAGCGGCAGCGCGAAGGGGAGGCGGGGCAGGGAGAGGCAGAGGAGGAGGAGGAGCGCGCAGGAGAAGGCCGCGGCGGAGAGGAAGTCGGCGAGGAGGGAGCGCGGGAGGATGGCGGGGGTCGGGAAGAGGAAGTAGAGGGTGGGGAGCGAGATGAGGAGGAGGATGCGCAGGCGGAGGTGCAGGCAGCGGAGGAGGTGCCTGGCCGTGGCCGCCCCCGCGGGGGGCGCGGGCGCGGGGACCTTGCGCCTCCGCGGCGGGGTGAAGGGCGACGGCGAGGGGCGAGTGGGGGTGGACGAGGAGGAGGAGGAGGTCATGACGACGGGGCGCTTGTGCGGGGTGGAGGGCAGCGCGTGGTGCGGGCTCGACGGGATGTGGATGCGGAGGGAGGAGGGATCGGGGACCGGCGGGGGCGAGGGGTCCGCCGCCGCGGCCGCCGGCTCCGGCGCGGAGGCGGCGGCGGTGGGGAGGTGGTGGTGGTGTTGCATCTAATCGGAAGTGGGGTTCGGGGTTGGTCGGGTCGGGAGGGGGTGGTGGTGGCCGGCGGAGGAGAGAGACATGGGCCGATGCGGGCGAGGCGAGGCGAGGCGGAGAGGGCGGGGAAGGGAGAGGGAGGGAGGGAGGGAGAGGGGGATGGTGGTGGTGGGGGCGGCCGCCTTACGCTTTTTTCTTCCGCCCTTTTCCTGCACCGATTTTTACGGGTCTTCTACCTCTTCTTCCCCCTCTCTTGTCGCTGGTTTCTTTTTTTTTTCATTTCTTGTTTGTGCAATGCAAATCAATCTGATCTGGTAAAACATTTCAATACAAAATTACAGGATGATTGCTTTGACCAGGACGTCCGGAAAGATTGAGCGTTCAAATTTCAAACTTAAAAACCAATAGCGTA
This sequence comes from Panicum miliaceum, assembly GCA_032594955.1. Lineage (NCBI taxonomy): Eukaryota > Viridiplantae > Streptophyta > Magnoliopsida > Poales > Poaceae > Panicum > Panicum miliaceum. The sequence continues at coordinate 39,319,348 of CM064059.1, forward strand.
GAGTACAAGGTGTGCTCCTTTTATGCCAAGTAGTTACTGTAGCCACGAAGGAATTTTCCGTTGCCTAGTTATAACTGTAGCTCAAGCTCTAGTTACGCCTTCTTCTAATCTTTGATAATAAATAAAAGAGTGTCGCACACGGGCGTATGGTTTTGTTCACGATGCGGAACGGAAACATTTCTATTTCGGGACATGTAACGCTGAAGTCCAACACCATGGCGCAACCTTGACCAAATCAATGTTCAATGTAGGAGGGCATCAATTGATAGACTTTGTGAAACAGCGAGCTAGCATTTATTTAGGGACAGAGAAGTCGCTAGCAAGAATTAATCCTTCTCAGCTTTGCCTTTCTCTTTTCGCTCGCAAGTCCAAATTGAGGCTCTTTGGTTCTGCCGAGCTTGCCCGTTTTCGTGTCCAGGCTCTAACAACCTTCCTCTCTGTGCTGACGTGCTTCATGTAATCCAATCGAGCTGAATGATTGAGAACGCTTATGGCATGCTTGGTATAGAACGCTCGAAAAAACGTGAGCAGAACACACTAGTACTACCTCACGTATCCTGCGAGATAGTGTAGGCCTATAGGGTCAAGTATGAGCATACAAATTTTATTTTTGCACGGATCTATTTTAAAACACTCAAAAGCAAAACTAGAAACATGAACACTAGTATTACAGCCACATATGACATATCCTGCAAGACAGAACAGTGGCACGGCGCACAGGAGGTGGCGACCGGAGGCTGGGAGCGGAGCGGAATCCGGGGAGGCAGGCAGACATGCACACGGCTGATGCAGTTGCACACAGGTGCTGCGTGCGGCCTCGCTCAGCAGGTCTCTGGATCTGAACGGGGGACGCGGGGAGGACGAACGACAAAGGCGAGGCGAGATCCGGACGTCCTCGCATGCAACTTTACGCGTCTATTCATAGCATGTGCGACTAGACGCTGTATCATCGTACATTTTCGCTGAAGATAATAGTATTCTAAAAATAATAAAATATTCTAGAATAAAATAAAAGGCTGGAGATAACAATATTCTAATTTTTTTCTATTTTATTATAAAATATTTTATTTTATTTTGGAACTTCGTTATCTCCGACGCACATGTACGATAATACAGCGGCTAGTCGTACGTGTGATGAATAGACATCCCGGCAATTACCCCGGGCCTCCAGCGAGCAGCCTCTTCATCAGCATCGGCGTGTCGCGTTTCGTTTGCTCGAGCGAATATTCGAATTTCGAAAACATATCTCCTCGGAAACGATAATGCTCCTTGCATTTTCGCCCATAATTTTGTTTGAACATTTTGGATTCGTCCATGGCGTCAGGCGTAGGGAATACATGCCTGCGGCCTGTGGCCGTATGCGCCGACAGGGACGCCGCCGCGGGAGCCCGAAGAAAATTCGCCGCGCGCCTGATGGCCTGATGGGCAAGGTGCTGCGTCGATTCCATCGGCGGGCCGTGCTTATCCGCGGGGCCTTTTGACGGCGACATGGTCCGACGTGTAGTCAATGAGGATTACGCTAGTTTAATGTGCGTGTAAAGGATAGAGTAATGCTGCATAATTGCGTTGTCAGACAAAACAAATAGCATGACAATAGCTTATGTTGGCATTATCCCCCCGTGTGTGCTAAAAAATTTATGAGTAAAATGTTTAACTTGTGTGTCCCTATACTCTCAAATTGCATATTTGGTCCTTTAAACTTGGTTTCAAGTGCATCCAGAGACGAAGCTAGTTTCAAGGTCCAAATGCAAAATTTAAAACTACTTAGTGGAGTATTACTTAATAATTATAGAATTGCTATAGAAATGAAGAAGAAGTGCACCATGGTACTCTTGGATCTAGCTTCGCCTATGGTGCCATCTGAGTTCTTGTACTTTCAAAATACATATTTGGACCTTTAAACTTGGATTCGGCTGTCATCTACGTCCATGTATATAGTGCCATTTCAATTATATTGCAAAACTTATTTTTTATAGATATAACTTAACTATACTCAAATAAATTAAATTTTGGCTTAGCATGTGTATGTAGAGAATATTGATGAGTACCAATCAAGAAAGCTTGATGATTTTTCACTTCTGACGCAACATATGACAGTCATGCTCTATTCTTTGACGATTATTAAAAAATTTAATAACTTGTAGCTGTACTTTGCAAACTAGAATCAAGGGCCTATAAACACTCCATAGCAACAAACGAGTCTAAAAACAAGACAACGAAAGTAATGGCTTGCTTGAAAGCATAACAATTTGATCCTATCATATGGCACCATATTTTGAGAGTAGATAGATCTAGATGACACACAAAGGCAAATTTAGAGAGCAAGATGTGCACTTTAAGAGTATAGGTACCTAAACCACACCAGAGGCTAAGTTTAGGGAGCTAGGTATGCAATTTTGAGAGTATAAGAACCTAGACGACACAACCAGATAAGTTTAAGAACTGACGATGAATTTTACTCTAAATTGATTCTGCAGGAAATCGTGAGGGCAGCACGCTGGCTAGCCGATTTTGGATCAACCTTTTCGCCCGAATCCGCGCCATGGCAACGGTAAGCCATGGAGCGTGGAAGAAAGAAAAGGTAAGGAAAAGAAAAGAAAAATATGGTCCAAGTCGAGGTCAGGTGCGCCGAACTGAACACGCCCTGAATTAGACCTGCAGGCGGTGGTTTGGCTAGGGTGAAGGGGAACAGCGGCGAATGCGGCGAACCCCCCCAGCGCAAGCGCGTGCAGTGCGGCTCACTCGGCCTCGCCGCCTGCCGCCTGTCTGGTCAAGTGCCCTACGCAGGCCGGTCGGCATCGGCGTCCGCACGACGGCGACGTCGCTCGCTGTTCCCGGCCGCTGCCGTCGGCGCATGTCGATCGACCGGCTCGAATGATGCCGACGCCCAACGTTGAAAACTGTCATCCGGGAGCGGACATAGGGCAAGGTCAAAAACTGGAAAGAGGGCACGGCACACACCACACAGCAAGAGCATGTGGTCCATGTGTTGGGACTGCCCTTAGCATGCGTTTCATGTGTTTGTTCCTGCAAAGGCCACCGTTACCATGTCTGCTTCCAAGTTCCAATAGCAAGATTCAGATGCCGGCGCAGCACGTACATGCCAATAGTCGGCAATGTATTCATGCCGGATGGTACCGTCAGACTAGTAACCACAAACACAACTCCACACATGTAACAAGGACACAGTGAACTGACTGTAAATCTTGCTTACCTGGGAACGGGTTCGGTGAAAACATCCAAATATAAAAAAGAGCAGGCGAAATACTTCGTGTAAAATTACCTGAAACCATGCGTGCTTTACTCGAGTGAGCGAGGGAGGGAACCTAAGGTTACAGAATAGCAATATCAGAAAACAGGTACAATTCCACATCAGTTTACAGCTAGACCCAAGTTTGCGAATTGGTACATGAAAAGGCCACAACATTTGGGGGCCACGGTGCTCTCCCTAAAACCTAGGTAAAAGGGTGCTTTTGCTGGATGTACAGCTCTGTCACGACTTCTTGTGAAGTTTGAAGCCGAAGACTCTTGGGGTGTATTGCTGCGACGGCTTCTGCGGCTTCAAGTGTGGGTATGTCATCAGGAAAAGATGGGGGAATGTCGTCCCGAAGTACGCTCCATCTATGTCTGGGTAAAGTGAAGGATGTGCAAGGACAAGTAATTGCAACTGAATGACAAATATCTACCAATGAATGTTTACCAAGAGTTTGCCAAAAAAAAAAGAGTGAAGGCAAGTAATAATGGAGAGAAATGCTCAATGTGATACTAGGCTGTTGGCATGGAGATGATAGAAAACATAACATTGCAAAGAAAGATATATCAGTAGTTTAAAAGGTGGTTAAAATATAAATCACTTGGAAAGAGCGACATAAATGGCCACTCTTCACTCAGCAGATGTAAATGGAATTATGGAAATAACATACCAAAATAATGACAAAATTGGTCAAAAGGATACTGCCTTGGTACTTGGATCTTGGATAGTGAAGTTCTTCACATTTCGGACAATATATTTTCACTGTGCTCGATCTAGGAATATCTGATTGTCCTGCTGGAAGGCAGGGCTGACCACAGCAGTACACTCTGGGGCATCTACCAAAGTCATAGTTCTTGAACTTCTCCAACTGCGGCAAATGAAAGCAGGAAGTTCAATATCACACTGAGATAAGAGCGCACAACATATCTTGATGTCATCCATAGGATCAAAAGACAGATTACCATTGCAGCTAGACCCTTGCTTGTTAAGATGTATCGTGCATGAATTAATCCATACAGCATCTCTGCAGATGACTCGATCAATTCATTTTGCTCCTCAGTGAACACGTCACCTGTACATAAATGGTCCCATTTCATGAGTACAACAGCATAAATAATCTATACCTATTTGTGGTTTTTATTATACAAGGGCCATATCCACTGGTTGACGGAATCGACTCTTTAGGAAGATATTTATCAACACAAATAAAGAATGCAAACAAGATAAGGTCAGGTGGTGTGAAAATAAGAAAAGGCAAACCAATATGTATATCTACGGCCTTCAGTAGATATTAAACCAGTAGCTTTCTTAAGTTAAGACAATCTCACCATTAGAAGACTCAATGTCTAAGATGAGATCAAGTGCATAATCATAATATGGCACTTGATTACTCAGACCACACAGGTTGAAATCATCCTGTATGTAATCATCATCAATCTCGCAGAAGAATTCATTGCCTCGCAAGCTACAGAACCATGCGATCCAGGATGTGTCCTCGCCCTCAGAACCACTGACATCAGAATCTTCACTGTCAGATTCGAATTCCTCTGCAGTCCCAATGGGAAAAAGAAGGTTAAGGGGTGCCTAACGATGCAAAATCGAATATATATTAATAATCGCTGCTAATGTGGATACAGAACAACAATCATAAGCAAAATATAGACAGATGCTAGAAAAATCTTTTAAAGCATGTTCTAACAAACAAATGTATATTATTTACATTTTTCATATCGATCCGCAAAACAAAAGGCAAAGCATACCACATCACTTATAAATTGTAAAGAATCTTTCTTTTTTGTGCTCAGGATTTGGGAAGAGGTATCAAGTTGTTCCTAAAGTTTGATTAGAAGTGCAGCCATATTCTGCATCAAGGCATGATGGTGCCCACCATTACCAGAGATGAGCAGAACAACAAAGGAAAACCAGATGGAAACTCTGCAGGTTGAATACAAACTACATCGGGGTAGAACACCTGGGTTGTAGGCATGTTGTCTTATGTTCAACGCTCTTTGCCCAATGCTTGTTTTCAGTTCTAAATGAGAATATAATCTATCCACAATCTGCACAACAGAATTTATCATTTTCTCCTTGCCCAGCCCCGTTCAGCCATTCCACAAGTTCATCGCTCCACCCTGGATATATCTAAAGGCTAGCGAAGAGTGAAAAAGTGAATCAAACAGAATAGCATCGGCTTGTTTGGCCAAGTGCCTCAGTGGCACATGTCCCCTCTGTTCGATACAGAGAAAAAATAATGCGACTATGAATCATTCAGTTTGTTGATCGGTCCCACATGCGCCAACATCGATCCAACCATAATTAACAAGTCGCATCAAAGTGAAGTGTCAATGCTTCCCACAACATAAGATGCTGAAACAGAACATTAACTCCACATCACCACTATGTTCATTTCCTGCTGTCTCCCATCCTATTACTTTTCCTTTTATTCGTCATGATTCTCCCCATATCATCTAAAACATTTGACAGGAAAGATTTTTCTTTAGTGCTCCAAAACACCTATTCTTATCCTCATTTCAAACATTCTTAATAAGGATCTGTGTACCGCTAGTTCTTTTTCATGGCCGATAGAGTACCTCATACAAAGATATAATCCTATACAAGTATACAACCTCATGCTGCAGCAAGTGCTTTGTTGCCTACAATACCATATTAAAGATGTTCAAATATAACAGAAACTTGAGAATCCACCGGTCTGACTAACAGATTGGTAAGCAAGCAGAAGAAAATAATCACACATTCTCCAGCAAATAAGGTATTACACTATTAACCAATAATTAAAAGACAAAACGTTTATTTTCTGATTCTATGATAAATGTTTGGTAAGCCTTTTGATCCATCTCATCCTTCCAGCAATACATGTTATTTGCACTTCCATTTGGTTCCTTATTATTGCTGGTTTCCAGACACATCTCAGCTTCTGAATCCTATTCCATTTGGTTCATTAACTCTTTAGTCTTTACTCGTATTCACCGGTTTCCTAGTTTATATTGCTTAACAACTTAGTGCAAAAGCATCAACACACAAACGGGAAGCAGACCATCTTCAGCGATGGCAATGAAGTGAGCATCTCATTCAAAGGGGACACAAAATACGAAGGCACGGCATCTAATCCCAGCAAACTAAATGTCAACATAAGATTCTGTCCCAAAAAAAAAAAGTCGCATCTTCCAAACAAAGCATGCAATGCGGCAGTTTATTCACAATGATGAAGGTAATCCGAACAGGTAAAGAACAAAAGGTTCGCGAACGGTCTAGGCTCTTACCACTATCGGACACCTTCGCGGCCTTGCCGAGCGACGCTGACAGCTTCCCGGGAGGAGCGAGGCGCTCCCTCTCCTTGGTCGCGACGCCCCTGGAGGTCGACGGCGACGACTTCTCGAGGTGCTTCTCGAGGGCGTCCTTGATGCGCTTCCGGTCCATCCCCACGCCGCCGCCGCCGCCGAACAACCCCGATCCACGTAAGGCGCCGCTGCTCCCGCTCTTCCGATCCTTGCGCGGCAGCTCCAATCTCCGCTCCCAGGGAACCTCGGGGAGTCGGGGTTCGCAGGTGGGCGCTTGCGGGCTAGGTTTTGCTGGCTGCGCAGGCGGGGGAAACGAGATGGAGAGAGAAGAGAGAGATCGGAGAGGGGACGAGGCGCGGGGCGAGGGTTGGGGAGAGAAGAGAGCCCGTGGGCGTGCGCGAGGTGGGCGGGCGGCGGCTGAAATTCGGACAGGTACCGGGGGTTCTCCGCAAAAAAGGACATCCCACACCTGCAGATATTTTATTCCAAGTGCGCGTACCTCATCGGTGTCGGCTCTTGGGCTTAGAGAGTGAGAGGTGGCCCAAACGGTACTTCTCCAGCACGTGGGCCAAAGCTCCTTTCCTATCAGTTTTTTCTCTCACAAAATTCCCTCACAAACATTACTAGATCATATTCCAATAAATAATCATACTTCCTCCTGCTCTTTTTTTTTAAGACGCACACGCATCTTTAAGATTCAAATTTTCTAATCTTTATCTAGGAATTAGGCGAGAAGTGTGTAGAGTGAGATATAGATCTGGTACCACTCGTATTCGAATTGAAAGTGACGCCAAATTTGTATTCATTAGCTATATCTGTTCAAACCGTGCCTTACGTTTTCACATGGACGCATTACCATCAAAATAAGAAGCATGTGAGCTATACTGTCACCATTCAAGGCAGCAATTTTCATGATGCTCTAGGAGTGGTAGCTTGCACGATTTGTAGCAGAACGTCACATATTTTTTTTTAGATGGAAAGCATTCGCTAACTCACGCTGACCTCAACTCGCCAGCAACCAGTTCAATTACATGAGGAGGCAACATCTCAGGCCAGAAGCATGACACCGGCCGGCATAAACCTCGCCCAGTCGCCCCCAACCCCAGCAAGGTGGAGCGCTACCGCATCCGCATTACAAGCCCGAGGCGTGTGCTTAACCTTTACATCAACAAAATAAAAAACAGGCGAAATTTAATCTTCTTAAGTCTTTAACTAGGACACCAGAACGAGGCTATCGAACTAGGAGCTGAGAATGGCCAAAAACGTCACGTTCTTGATCCCTGTCATGTTCCCGTTAATCACTCCATCAGAACTTTTGCTCCATATCAGCATAACAAAAACTAGACGGTTCTACGAGATAATGCTTTGCGATCATTCAGATTTCAGACGGCAGAGGAAAATGGAAGTCGATTCATCAGCATGACAGTATGTTTTATGACGTATGTTAACAGCACATTACAGCAATCATCTAGTCCACGTCAAATCGTACATACACCGCAAGATTGCAAGAAGCTGATCTCGAGATCTTCTTTACCGCAATTAGCTAAAAGCTATCACATGTAGCGATGCAGGAAACGGTTGCCTAACCGTGAAAAGTATGCAATTGGAAACCACGAAAATGAAATACTCCATCCATTCCAAACTGTAGATCGTTTTGGCAAATCTAGATACATAACTTTTGCTATGCATCTATGCATCTAGATATACACTTTATCAAAATATGTAGCAAAAAATTTGTTAAAACGACCTACAATTTGAAAGAGAGTAGAATGCAGTACTACTGTGACACGAATAAAATGAGATCAGCACAGGTAAACCACAAACTTCCCACTGGTAAAAGAACATGTAAATGTTCCATCTCTGAATACTGCTACCATCTCGCAATCACCAACACAAAAGCACCAGCATCGCGCGTTAAAACTACAATACCACACTTGTCGAGTAAGTCTGTGGCTAGCGATTTGACACGCCTTCCTTGGCAGCCGCATAAATAAACCCTCCCTCATAATAAGCTAGAAATCTTCATGTCCAGTACCAAGCTTCTGCTTTTTGTGCTTTAAGGAAAGCAAAACCTTTCGTTAACTATACATCTATGGAAGAATTGTGGTCACGTGACAAGATCGTCGACCTCAGAGTTAAACACAAAGCTGGGGAATGTCGTTGTTATGTCCCTGAAATATTGACCACGCAAAACAGTTAGCAGGTATCTTTGTTGCTTCAAATCAAAGTTCATGCAAAACATGAAGCAAGTATTTTAAGCGGGCCAGTGGTGCTTCCAGTTAAATGTAACACAACTATGACAGTACCATCAATTCTCTAAACAAGAGTATAGAGGCAGGAGCACTTTGAAAGTAAATACATTGTTTAGATTCAGGTGCCAGAAAAACAGCTGCAGATCAAGTAAACATTGAGAACTCCTTTTGGCAATTAAAATGTGCTAGTTACTGTGATGCTCATGGTCTTAACAATCATATTCTGGTGGCAGAGTCATCAGTTAAGCTTTAAAGTGATGCAGTCGTAACTTATTTAGACATGCTTCCGAATATCTATATTCTATCATACTCGATGTAGTTTCCACAAACTGCTTACTTGAGGTATGGCAGAGTCATTATCTTCATCAAGGAAGGATTTCTTGTGACAAAACTCTCCCACTCTGCTCTATCTATTTTCCCATCCTGATTCGCATCAGCATCCGAAAATGTCTGTCATCACCACATAATTCTCTGTAAGTCTTAACTCCAGTATAGGTCACAAAAATGAACTACATTCTACAATCCAAGAAACTATATAATTTCTAATGAAATGTTAAAAAACCTTGTCCAGGATTGTCTCAATGATCTCATCAGATAACCTCATCTCTGATTCCCCTAGAAGAGCAATTAACATCTGCTTAACCTGCACAGGAGGATTACAATACAAGTTTTAGTTAGCCAATAAATGGCAGGAAGCTTTCCTCAGATTAGAAGTACATAAGTGTCTATGCCACTAGCTTATTGGTTGCACATAAACAAATATCTTGTTTACGGCTATTTACTAAGTCTCAAGGAGAAGTTAGCATTAAGAAAACATGTGCATAAGCATAGATCCAGAAAGAGTCCAGCAATTACCTCCTTCCGTTCAATAAACCCTGTACCATCCATATCATATAGCTTGAACGAGACTGTCAGGTAGTTCAAGCTTAGAAAGATAGCACATGAGAACAAATAAAGTTGAAATAGAAAGATAAGAACTTACAATCAATTTTTTCTTCCATTGGTATGTTTGGATGAAATACATTTAGAGCTCGAACAAAGTCGCCAAAATCAATGACTCCCCTTTTCTTGACATCGAAAAGGTCAAATATCTGCAAGGCCAGTTTCGTGTAAATTTAACTGATGCCAATAGTTCTTGAAAGCACAACATAATAGCGAAACTCAAATGAGAATAAGTCAAGGAGATGCATACCCGATTAGCAAATAGATTTTCCTTCCTCTGATTTTTAAATAATGCTAGCTGGAATTCTTCCTGCACCGTAAAATGATGGCAAAGATTAAACACTCTAGGTTTTTATGTTCACAAATTTAGTTTCCGATGGCATCAAGATTTTTTTAAATCTTTTTTGAAAGAAGATGGCATCAAGATTTCGTCTGTACTTCTGTATCTGTATGAGTGCTTACATGACAGTTCGTAAACTTTGTATAACATGATGTGCAAAGTAAATCTGGGATATAAAATGCATTACTTCTAATGTGGCACAGATTTGGCTTAGCTGAAATATGAATTGTATGGCATGCAAGAGCTTATTTTCCGAACAGCTATATCCTTGTTGTAAGTCAACAATTGGGTGGCCTGGCACCTCACTTAGGCTACACCAATAACTTAGGAACAAATTTAACCTATTCCATGCTCAATTGTAAAACATAATAATAAGTGTGACAATTTCGTGTAACAAAAGTAAAGTACTTTATTAAGACGTATAATTTTGAGCTGCCTTGTAAGAAGGAAGGTTTCGAAGGAACCACAGTGTGTAGAAAAAAATGCATATTGTAATATAAATCTTGGAGGCTACAATAGTACATAAAAATAGCATTCCTGCATAAGTTCTGCAGCTGACGACAAAATGTATGATTACAAGGTTCAACTTCTACTCTCACAAGCAGCAATTAAAGGTAAATGGCTATATGATGTTCATCCGTGCAAAACTGACTATACGATATGGTATAACAGAACATACCTTGTTGATCAGGCCATCATCAATGACCGAACCACTTATGCTCTTGAACAGCTCAAACAGGGCCTCAACTTCACTAACGCTGACTACATGTACAAAACAAATGCACGGATTTAAGCAAGATCTATTCAGGGCAATGAAACGAATCCATAAATCAAAAGGATGATGCAGCATTGATCCAGCACTCCTGCACAGATATCAAAGATACCCTAGTATTCTACACCAAAATATATAGACCGAAACATTTGGTCATCCTAATCCAATTCCAACCACAGCAATCGTTCAGAAATGAAATCAAAGCTCGAAGAAGAACATGCGAGTGGCTCGCACGCACGCACAGGCAAGCCGGCAAGGGATGGGGGATCGGCGTACTCACAGGCGGTCTGGGAGGCGAGTTGTACGGGGTCCTCGTAGCCAGGGTGCTGCCGCTTCGCCGTGGAAGCGAAGCACCCCATCGCTGCGGCGCGACGGGCCCGAGAACCCGAACCAACCACTCAAATCAGCCAATCTGCTAGGCCCCGCCCCGCGCGACAACACCGCCGCCCGCGGCCCCGCCTAGAAATGGGCCCGCGCTGGAGGCTGCCTTCGCCGCAGAGCGGCGGCGAGTGAGAGCTGGGGGTACGAGCGCGGCAGGGCGAGCGGATCTGGGCAGGCGGCGCGGGGTCGGAGGGACGGAGGCTGGGAGCCTTCGAGTTCTCCGGCTGCAGCCTGGCTTCTTCTGGCGAGGAGCGAGGCGCCGAGGCGAGGCCGTGCGGGCGGGGGAGAGGAGGCGACGCGGCGGCGATTGGTTGGTGGGAGCGGGTAGCGGAACGGACCAGACAGTGTGGGGGGCGCACCGGTCGCGCCCACGCGTCGGGGCGGAGACGAACCGACCAGGGCGGAGACGAGGGAGACGAGGACGGGAAGCTGAACCCTGGCTGGCCCCCGGCGGGCAGGGGCGCGGGCTCACGCACTTCCCCGTACCTCTGCCCCCCGTTCGGCCTCGGGTCAGTTCGTTCCCTCCGCCACGGCGTCGCATGTGCCGCGTCCCTGTCGACGCTTCTACTACTGGGAAACGGGCCAAAACGTGCGGCGAAAAGGGGTGCCGAGACGAAGCCGCGCGACGGCATGAGCGACTCGGCGCGCGACAGCGCGCCCGCGCGGATCCCCCGCGGCGGCTACTCTCGGACCCGCCCGTCGCTGGCGGCTCGCCACGCCCAGAATGACGAAACGAGCGGGTGGGCGGTGGCGCACGGGCACGGCACCGGTGCACGCACCCCGACGACCTGGAAGGCCACTCCCACTCGGTCGCAGCAGCCAAGTAAGTAGCCCACACACGCTGCAGCGGCCGGCGGATCCTTCTGCTCGGTTATTCGCGTCTGGTCAGCTCCGGGGACGGAATTCGCGAGACCGTGCGCTGTTTGTAGACCATTTCAAACTTGTATACCTTTTCTTTTGGGGGGAATCAGAGGATTCTCGAACCTGAATAATCTGTTCTGACTCCTTTTGATTAGGTCAGTGTCAGTGAAGTTTTATAAAAATTTTATTGCATTAAATTTTGCAGATGTAGTAGGATCATTATAAAGAGAGAGAACAGAGAGTTTCATAGGATAAAAGAGGAATTTTATTACTATAACATTTATCCGGTTCGGTTATCAAATTTTTAATTATGGTAACGAGACTCGTCTTAGGATTTCATTCTGATATAACATGAAGCAGTGTTACGACTTCTTGACAACGTTATTTGCATCGGCACCATCACCAATACTAGCTGCTTCATGTGCTATTCTACTAGGAGTGTTAATTAATGCTCTTAAGGTAGTAACCCCCTCTTCGGTTAATTGAACTAGTTTTCTAAAATGTGGGTAGATATCTAGCTTTTGTCACCAATCTCAATAGGAGTATCATAGGAGTATGATAAACATTAAATATCATGTCACATCAACAAATTTGCTAACATGATAAAGTTATTTATAAGGAGAGAGGAGGATGAGTGTTATAGAATGAGAGATGAGTGTTATTACCCGGCACAGTTACCAAATTCTCAGTCTTGCCAACTGTAAAATAATACTCCCCACTGAGACTGGCGTAAGACCACAGCCGACTAGATTATTAGCTTACAATCATTGCTCTTGCACGTGATTGTGATTGATCGATGGCAGATTATCACAGGTGTCTGATTCATCTCAAGTCGCTTGGTTTACCATGCCAGTCACTGCCCACGCATCTCAAGAACGAAAGCCGACTACAGGGACGGTCCGGGGCATTGATTTGGAACGATCATTAGTTGTTTGTGCTCGCTTTTCAGCCGCCAGGTATGACCATCACAATTCAGTTTTAGTGGCCGAAGCACTGGCTTGCCGCAAAATGGTGTTCGACGAGCGATGAATTGGGGCTTGATGAGCATAATAATGCTGGAACACAGATAGCTAAACTTTTGTGAACTGTGGGGGCAGATAAGATACCCAGATCTGAATTGATAGGTACTTTGCTGAATGAAATAGTGGGGCTTAGTACTACCTTGGAGGGGTTTAAAGTTTGCTATGAGCTTCTAATTTGGGCGCTTCTCTGTGTGCTCGGCAAGCGTCATCAAGAAAGAACAGTTGGCTGTGAGTAGGAAGAGCACCGGGTTTCCTTGTCCAGTTGTAAATTTGGCATTTATGTGGTTGTTTGCCGAACCAAATATTCGGCATGCTACAGTTCTTAGGCGAGGGTCCATTTTTATGTAATAAACTGATAAACGTCAAATGTGACCTGTCATACATTTTCCTATATCGCCACATCTTTTTTCCACCGGTCACACAGATTTTTTTGTCCAATGTGTTCTTTATTTTTCTTTTTCTGAATGGTAGGCAAGTCAAAAATCTTTTGCTGGGAAACATACCACAAGAAATGAAGCCCGTACTAGGCCCATAAAATCAGTCCATGCAATTGCAGCAATGCAAGCAAACTGGGCCGCATGGGTCTACGGTTGCACGGCCCCCAGGCCGTTAGAGGGGCCCGCGGCAGAGGCCACGTCGCATTCAGAAAGGACGCGTCACCTACTTTATACCCATGGACTGCCGGCCGCCGCGCCGGGTCCTTCGAACAGCGACGCCACTCCGGGCCCACGCCCGCCCTCAGAAGAACACCGCTGCCTCATCCACCTGTCGAGCATCCGGCCCACCGCCTCGCCGCGTCGCTCCAAACCTGCCGTCGCCGACGTCGCGTCGCTTGGCCTCCAAGTCCCACATCCCTTCCTCACTTCGTCGCTTTCGCGTCGACGCCGCGACTGCGACCGAGGAATTCTCTATTCGATCCGGTCTGGTTTGGTTAGAGTTCGCAGTCTTCTGATTGGGGGTTTGTCGCTCGGTTCTTCTCCGGGAGACTCCTTTTCTCTGAAGTCGCCATTTTTGGGAGGTCTTGGTCGGGTGTGTCTGCTGCAAATGGAGGAGAGGTACGAGGCGCTCAAGGAGCTGGGAGCCGGTAACTTCGGGGTAGCCAGGCTGGTCAGGGACAAGCGGACCAAGGAGCTCGTCGCCGTCAAGTACATCGAGAGGAGCAAGAAGGTACGCAGCAGTCTCGCGGCTTTGGTCTTTGGTTTCCCGTCCATGCTTGATTTTGGGGTTTGCTGCTTCGGAATTAGGAATGGTAGGGTGTTGGAGGGTCGTTTCATGGTGAGAAAAATGGGGGTTTCAGTCTAGAAAGTGCCCCTGACTTGATGTTTTTTTATGTGTGTGGTGTTTCTTGGATAGTGTTTTGACTTTTGAGCTATGTATCCGTGCAGATTGATGAGAATGTGCAGAGGGAGATCATCAATCACCAGTCGCTCCGGCACCCTAACATCGTTCGGTTCAAGGAGGTAATTCAAAAAAACTGAACTCATCGTTTGATTGATTATCTTTATCTGTTGGTTTTATCGAATTGAATTCATGACGTTTGATGGTTCTGAAATCTGAAAATCTGAACTGAGAAGTATGCCTACAAAGTAAAAGTGGTACTCTTTTTGGGAGATAATGGAAGGAGCTCTGCCTTTCAGTTCTAGTATGTTGTTTTCGGCTGTTCGCATCTGCCCTATGTTTAGCAGCACTGAATCCACCATTAGCGGAGCTGCACAAAGCAACAAACTATTATCATTTGATAGTTATCAGAGCAGTTTCAGAGGCATCCTATTTTATTCTGCAGTATAAGCCTAGCTAAATCATTTTCGAACACTGAGAAATTTATCATCTTAGGACCAAATTGAATGACAAGCTCATCGTTTGTTCTGCGAATCAATGGGTAACAGGTTTGTTTAACACCCACACATCTCGCCATTGTAATGGAATATGCTGCTGGTGGAGAGCTCTTCGAGAAAATCTGCACCGCGGGGAGATTCAGTGAAGATGAGGTTCCCTTTGGCCCTACTTCTCCTATCCTGAGCTTATGTTTCTCGCCCCAAACCATGTCTGACTAATATTTTGTGTTTCCTTTGTTGTTAATGTCAATAGTCCAGGTATTTCTTTCAGCAGCTGATATCAGGGGTCAGCTACTGCCATTCCATGGTATGGTTTTGCTTCAAACAGTCCACAAAGTTCATGAATAGCAGCGCACAAGAGTTGATGAAATGCAAATGTGAATGCAGGAAATTTGTCACCGTGATCTTAAACTTGAGAACACCCTCCTTGATGGGAGTCCAACACCTCGTGTGAAAATTTGTGACTTTGGTTACTCAAAGGTGCTATATATGGATATTGCAACTAGCTCTGTTCTGCATCTTAACTTTACCAGTAACTGACTTCTCTTGGGTCGTTGAATCAGCTATAAACTTCGCTTGTGTGCTTTTCAGTCTGCCTTGCTGCACTCAAAACCAAAATCAACAGTTGGCACTCCAGCTTACATAGCGCCTGAGGTTCTTTCAAGAAAGGAGTATGATGGCAAGGTGAATGACTTATTGCCATTTCTTTTCTTCTTCTTTTTTTGACAATCCCAAGTTCTCCACTTTATTATGTATCAACTATTGCACTATCTACAGAAAGTTTTGAATTCTTTTTGTGAGAACTGAGCTAAAGGAGATTGCTAGTTTAGTGCCTTCAGTTTTCATATCTTTGATTGAGGACTTGAGTTTGGAATCCTTCACAGAATATTGTTTTGTCACTAAAAGCAAGCAGCTATGCTGCTCCGGAAGTACATGAACTGTATTCTTTTTCTAACATTGAGTGACCACAGTAATATAGCATTTAAGTTCTAATCAATTCATTGGGGCACTACCACTGAAAATGCTTACACTGAAGACAAGCAGGGATATGAAGTTGTGTGCTTCCATGGAAGCGTTTAGACTTCTGAACTTTCTGAAACATTACACGGTTACCTTTCAACTCTGCATGTTCTGACAAAACTCATTCAATTCATCCAGGTAGCAGATGTTTGGTCCTGCGGCGTGACACTGTATGTAATGCTCGTGGGATCATATCCATTTGAAGATCCCGAGGATCCAAGGAACTTCCGCAAAACGATCAGCGTAATCATCTCATTCATATCCTTTTCCCTTCTGTTGGTTGTCACAACTTGCTTCAATCGCTTGTTCGGCGAATCTGAAAGCATGGAACTCTGAAAGCAATGCAAAATGTGCGTCTTGTGCCTGACAGAGAATTCTTGGCGTGCAATACTCCATCCCGGATTATGTGAGAGTGTCTTCAGACTGCAGACGCCTTCTGTCTCAAATTTTCGTCTCCGATCCTTCAAAGGTACTTCCTCGTTCCGTGTTCAGGAAAGCCAAGTTACCCTGACCTTCAGATTGTTCCAAGAGGCAAATACGTGAGACTGACTGACAAAGTGAATCCTTCTGAAACTCTTGTCTTGCTGAAGAGGATCACGATCCCGGAGATAAAGAAGCACCCGTGGTTCCTGAAGAACCTGCCGCGGGAGATCTCGGAGAGGGAGAAGGCCAACTACAAGGACACGGAGCCCGCCGAGCCGGCGCAGGCCGTGGACGAGATCATGCGGATCGTCCAGGAGGCCAAGACCCCCGGCGACATGTCCAAGGTGGTGGACCCGGCGCTGCTCGCCGAGATGGCCGCGCTGGAGAGCGACGAGGAAGAGGCCGACGCCGAGGACACCTACTGATCAGTGATCAGCTCTTCCATGCAACTCATCATGGGACCTTCGTGCTGCAGAGACACCATATGGACGGGCATGATCGAGGAACGGGGATACGGTGCCGCTGAACCTAACCAACAATAAGGAATGTCGAGTGTGCGTGTGGTAAGGAATGTTGCATTGTTACTCTGTATAGCAGCTGTATAATTGTACATTGCATGGCACGGGATTAAGTAGGGTGCAGTGATTGACAATGATAACTAAAAGTAAAGAAGTTGGGTTTGTGTACGCAACGTGCCGGCTGCCGAGTGCTGACGGGCGGTCCAGCTGCACGCCGTCGTTTTTATTTTGCACGATATTTTGGCAAAACGTGTACGTATCTCAAAGCACCCTTTGCGCCCACCCCTTTGTGCAGTGGGAAAATCTCCAACTCCAACCTGCCTAAAAATTAAACTGCTAGGGAAAGTGAAAGGGTAAAAACCCTGCAAACTACCGAGAAGCCGCCAGGAAATCCTGTGCTCCGGACTTCCAGAATCCAGATCCAATGCTCCATAATCTTTGTGCTCCTGTGCCCTCTGCCACGCGCCTCCACGTGCACGCACCGGACACGGGTGACGCGCTGATGGACGCGTTCCATGCAAAGCGTTTCGCGGCAACAGACTTCGCCGCGCCCGCCTCCTTCCCTCTCGCCGCGACGCCGCCTCGCTCCCTAGACTCGATCTCCATTCCATCACCACGGCCACCGCCACAATGGCGTCCCTGCCCATTGCGCCGCCGGCTCCCGCCATTGCCCCGCGCTCCCTCGTCCCGCGAACGAGGCCGCGGCGGCGGTGCCCCACGACGGCGCGCGCGGCCACTGCGGGGCCGGGCGAGTGGGCGCCGGGCAGCTGGCGCGCGCGCCCCGCGCGGCAGATCCCGGAGTACCCCGATCAGGCCGCGCTGGAGGGCGCGGAGCGCTCGCTGGAGGCCTTCCCGCCGCTGGTGTTCGCGGGAGAGGTGCGGAAGCTGGAGGAGCGGCTCGGGGAGGCGGCCATGGGACAGGCGTTCCTCCTGCAGGGCGGCGACTGCGCCGAGAGCTTCAAGGATTTCGGCGCCAACAGCATCCGCGACACGTTCCGGCTCATACTGCAGATGGCCGTCGTCCTCACCTTCGGCGGTCAGATGCCCACCATCAAGGTCGTTATTCCTTCATTCATGGTTCACCAATCAGCAGTCACCACCCCGCGTCCTCTCCCCTCCCCTGATCCAATCCAAGCATTGTTTCTTCCCCTAAATGATCGTTCTTCCATTTGCAAAAATCCGCGCCTAAATTGCACGATTTGCACTGCCCTAACGAGAATTTATGACTTTTGTTTGGATTGTTGTGGATATTTGACTTCGATGCGTCTCAATATCAATCATAATTTAGAATTTGGCACGTTCGTGACATTCAAATTGCTAGATTTGAGAATATGCAATACGTTTTCAATTAATCTGTTTCAGGATCCCTTTTGTCATCCTCCCAAGTCCCAGTTTCTCTTTAAAATAGATGACATTACAAATGTCATTGTGTTAAGTTTCTGTGCTGTATAGTTCACTGTTCGGTAGTATAATGATTGTTTTCTGGTAACGTGAATTGGTTTTAAGTCATCGGCAAACTATAGGCGAAATGAAGCTGAAAATATGTTGAAGCAAGCTATTTGCCATGTTTCTAGATATTGAATATTTGTTCAATGTGCCGAAAGGGAACTCAGGTTATCATAAGATCAGAGATAGGTGTCTGACTCTGGAGACTATAACAAGATGCAGATTGGACATTTGCAAAAGGTTAAGTAAAAATAAGGAAAAATGAAAACCAACACAGTATTGAGACTAGGATCACATTTGTTTAGCATCACAGGTGTGGATATGTAAATGGGAAAATACATTCGTGATGTTCTGAAAGCAATAATCTGTATTTCAATCTCTTAACCTGCTCTTCTGTTACGTTTGGAAAAAGAAAAAGAAAAAGGGCCACCATTAAAACATTTTAATTTTGTCCATTCGTGATTTATCATTCTGCATGAGCAAAATGCGACACTAGCCTGTTGTTTGAGCCGGCAGATTATCGAGTAGTTTATATAAGAAGAGCTACTCTCGAGTAGCTTATAAAAGGTGTTGATGATGATGTATCTCAGGTTGGAAGGATGGCTGGTCAATTTGCAAAGCCAAGATCGAACCCAACTGAGACTAGGGATGGGGTAACGCTTCCCTCCTACAGAGGGGATATCATCAACGGTGACGCTTTTGATGAAAAATCGCGTGTACCAGATCCTGAAAGGTTGATTCAGGCCTACGGCCAGTCCGCGAGCACCCTAAATCTTCTCAGAGGATTTGCCCATGGAGGGTTCGCAGATCTTCAGAGAGTCACCCAGTGGAATCTCGATTTCTTGAGGCACAGCACACAAGGAGACAGGTACTTAGCTAGTGTCATCGAGTGACTATGCCTTCTGCAATTAATTTTATGCTACTCTTTTCACTTTTCTTTTCTCAATGAAAACTTCACGTGTTATTGGCTTTGCTTCAGGCAGAAAATCCAGTGTGCAAAACAACAAATATAACAGAGTAGTTTGTTTATCCGACTGTTATGGATGTCATCAGACCCTTTTAGCACAGTGCTTGTACTGTATATACCATATTTAATGGTATTCATTCTTATATATTAAATTACAGATCATATATGATAACTTCTTGTGCTAGCAGGTATCTGGAGCTTTCACAGAGGGTTCAGGATGCCATTGGATTTATGGCTGCTGCTGGTATGACTCCTCAACACCCCATCATGACCACAGCTGAGTTATGGACATCCCATGAGTGCCTTCATTTACCATATGAGCAAGCACTGACTAGGGAGGACTCCATTACTGGCATGTACTATGACTGTTCTGCACACATGCTTTGGGTTGGTGAGAGGACTAGGCAGCTGGATGGTGCTCATGTTGAATTCCTTCGTGGTATTTCGAATCCTATGGGTGTAAAGGTAATAACCATGCTACCAGAGTAGAGTGCATGGGATAAAATCTCCAGTTAACATCTTTCCATATAATATGTTTGTAGAAATCCTCAAGCTATGCGTCTTATTGTTATTGATCGATGGATTTCTCATATATGGTCATAAGTAAGAACTGAAAATCCATTTCATATGTGAACCAGTAGTAATCTTAGCTATCAGATCTCATAATTTTTCCTGAAAAAAAGCTATGAGAGCTGCAGTCTTGTAGCATTGAGTATCGTACTGTTGGCTATAATAGTTAGTGCAATGTCCCGTTTTCAGCAGTTATAGACAGAAGCATATTAGTTACTGTTTTATTGTTATCTTCCTCTGGCCAGTATTAACTTGTATATGCTATATATATAGGTAAGTGATAAGCTTGATCCATCAGAGCTTGTGAAATTGTGTGAGATTCTGAACCCTCACAATAAGCCCGGGAGATTGACACTCATCACAAGAATGGGGGCTGAGAACATGCGTGTCAAGCTTCCACATATGATCAGAGCAGTACGCCAAGCTGGGATGATTGTTACTTGGGTTAGCGATCCAATGCACGGGAACACCATCAGTGCACCGTGTGGGCTGAAGACAAGGTCATTCGATGCGATCAGGGTAAGAACAGGCCTTCTGCTTTCATTTGGTAATAAGCAACCTTCTGACGGTCTGTATTTCCATACCACTTGGCACTTGTATGTGCAGGCTGAGCTCAGAGCTTTCTTTGATGTTCATGAGCAAGAGGGAAGCTACCCTGGAGGTGTTCACTTGGAGATGACGGGGCAGAACGTTACAGAGTGTATTGGTGGATCCAAGGCGGTGACATTTGATGATCTGAGTGATCGCTACCACACACAATGTGACCCCAGGCTGAACGCGTCGCAGTCCCTCGAGCTGGCTTTTGCCATTGCTGACAGGCTAAGGAACAAGAGAAACAGGGCATGGAACAACTGGATTTCCAGGGTTGCTGCTTAAGAGGATAAGGAATGAAGATTGAATTTTGCCACTTATAAGCTATTCACAGCTGCTAGAGAAGATAGATTCACATCCTTTAGCTCTTCTTTGACTAATAATAGTTGCCAATTGATTTTTGGCAGTACAGACTATAGATATGAAATGTCTTGATTCTTCATCCTTAACTAGCTATTCTTAAAATAATGTCTTCATCTTAACTAGCGGTTCAGTAATCAGTCCAAAGCGAACGCTATGAGGTGTTTTGTCCGTGTTATTCACGAAGAAATCTGTTGGTGGATGCTGTTACCATCTTAATTGAAAAAGGTAAATTGATTCGTGAATCTAAAAGTTAGATTTCTGAATATGATCGGGTGCTTATGCTTTCTGACTTGACTGTGGTTAAGTGATATACGTCCATGTACGTTTTGGAATTTGTGATAGTCCAAGCAAACTACAAGGTAACCTGTGCTAATAGTGCAACTAATATGTCAGTGATAGTTAAGAGCAACTATATGTCAGTGATAGTTAAGAGCAACAAACAACTTTGTTCTTCTAATCGTATTTTTGCTTTCCACGCAGTGATGAGCTACGTATATATAGGTTCTTTTGAGTTGTTTTTCTCTCAATATATTCTTCTGAGTTGCTTTCCTCTCAATGTCTTTCTCACTAACACCAACGCACCGTATTGTTTCACACGCCTTGAGCCAGCCAACTTGCTCACTAAATGATCACGCGATGGATGCCAAGAACTGGGCCTACTCTTTTGATATGTTTCAATTCGCCTCTTTTTGCCCACGTTCAGCGCGGCCTCAATAGCCTATGGACGTCATGAATGGGATCACCTCCACAGTATATGAAGTGGATCTCCCTGTCTTGATACCCTCTAGCTCTTTGCGAGCCGCGTTCAGCTTGGCGTCCATAGCAAAAAGACACCTTTGGTACAAGATTGGCAGCCTCACTAGGATGTAGTAGTGCTTCATTATGTGTCTTCCACATCGCCTTGGTCTTCAATATGCTACTGTTCTTGGTATGTTTCCTCTCTATGATGTGCCCCTGCTCCACCTTGATCTGGAAGGTCTCTATATCCGCGTTTGTCATGGTGAATTTCACCTACATCTCCATCATGATGCTAATGAATGTTCTTCGGTAGCATCTCGATCTTGGTCCTCAGGATCTTACGGTGCTCCCTTTCACCTTTGATGCACCTGAAATCAATTAAGCATGGTCTTTGTATGTCTCATCCACCATATGCTTCATCTCGTTAGCAACACGACAACGCCCCTCTGTCACTCTCAACCTGCGCGCCTTCAACCACATTCCGGACTTCACCTGTAGCCGCAGCTCGCACAACTTGTTCTCGGCATGGTCCAACTCCGCGAGTATGTGTGAACACCCTTCATTCTTGCGATAGATCTGTACCCTTATAATTTGAAGACACACCAAAATTGACGGTGCACGTTTGCTCATGTTCTCACAATTAATATCTCAATTTCTAGGCACTGAGAGCGAATCAGGTAATGGATTGATAAATCAAAGTACTATTTTTTTATTGCTTTAACTCAAAATTTCAGCTTTAAATTAGTTATGCTTTGTATAGGCTCTTTATTTAGGTATTTTGTTTCCATATTTGAATAGAATGAATTTTCATATTTTTAACCCCAAGTTTTAGCTTTCAATTAATTATATTTAAGTAAGCTTTTTATTTAGGCAGTTTGCTTCCAAAACCAACAAAAATTGAAATATTTTTTCGTTATTTTATTCTGAATTGAGCTAGGCTCTTTATTAAGGTACTTTTTGCATTCCAATTAGTATGGAACTCAAAATACTATTTCTCTTGTTTTATTTTGAAAAATAACATTTCAATTTCTAGTCACTTTAGCGAAACATGTGACCAATTGCATTATTAAGATCATGGGTGGATAAAACTGAAGTGGTTATTTTTTATTATTGTAAAAATAATAGCTTTAAACTATTTATATTTTGCACGGGCTCTTTATTTAGGTGTTTTACTTATCAATTCAAATGGCATAAATGTTCATATTTTAACCTAAATTGTAGCTATAACTAAATTATATATTACGTAGACTCTTTATTTAGGTATTTTTCTTTCCAATGCAAATTAAAATTGAAATACTATTTTGTTCATTTTTTATTCTGAATTTAGCTATCTTTTATTTAGGTATTTGCTTGCCAATTCTGTTGGAACTCAAACTACTATCTTTCTTGATTTTTCATTCCAAATTTAAGCTATAGTTGGTATATATGAGATGGATCTTTGGTTTAATATGGATTGTTAGATCACCATAAAATCTGATAATATAGGTTTTTTCTTAACCTTATAGAGCTAATAACGTGGTGGTTCTCTTAGCACTAGAATATTAAGATAATAGACTTTCCATTTGTTTTCATAATAATTTTCATTTTGTAATTAGGGTGAAGCATTTCATTTTGTAATTAGGGTGAAGCGATTCTCTTTTAGATGACTGAATTTTGTTATTTGCTTGAGTCGATGAACACGAGTTGTTGATGGGTGATCCACTGATGCTCATTATCTACTTCATCTATCTCAAGGTGTATCATTATGATGTTTGCACCTGCATCGTTTGTCTTCTCTGGTAGCTCTCCAACCGTCCCGTCAGCCAGCATCACCCTAACATCTCAATTAATCACTACCACCAAGTCCATAGTTTCTAAATGAAAAATTTTATGGTACTTGGAAATTTTAAGAGCCGTTAAAGAATCTAGATGGACCGGAACCTATAAGTTAAGGGTATTTTGGTACTGATTTAACGTTTTAGCCAATTGTGCGTTACATCGGTCCAACTGCAATCGTCGCACGTTCCTCAACTTCCTCCGTGTTATCTCCATCGCTGCCGGCCGTCGCCGTCGTCCAGACCCCCGCCCCCATATGTGATTCAATCCAGCTCGCTCGGGAATGAACTATGTGTTCCCGATGGCGGTGTGAACCTGGTTGGCCTCCTAGAAGAAGCAGCTGTGGGCGATGGAGAGGTTCTTGTGGGAACGCCACCAAGGAAATCCGGCTCCTCTCGGATCGCCGGCCGTCGACCGCACAGTACCGTGGTGTCGCACACTATTCTTGGTGTGCCCTCTCTGGAGGTTGTTGGTAGAGAATCAACAACATGTAATGAACATGTAGACGGCGGGATCCGATTTTCATCAGACTTGATGGCCCGGCGACTTCCAGCACAGCGGACGTCGGCGAGCCCCTTTGCATGCCAGACGGAGGAGAAGGGATTTGTTTCGATCTCTCGCTGAAGTGAATGGAGAAGAGTAAATTAACTAAGATATACTCCATTCGTTTCAAATTTTAGATCGTTTTGGCAAATATGGATACATAAATTTTGCTATGCAACTGGATATACATTATGTCTAGATAGATAATAAAATTTATGCATCTAAATTTGCAAAAATGATATAAAATTTGGAACGGAGGGGGTAATTACTACACTACCCTTATTTAACAAAAGTCCTCTATTTTTTAAATCAACGGCTGACAATAATTACGCTGGAAGGAACCTCAGGTTCCTCCCAAGCATAGTAACAAAGCTCTTCCTAAACTGATAAAGTACGCATAATGGAGCTCAAAAGCCGGTCACTGGAGGCAGCCTAAGGACTGGCTCATGGCTTGAAACCAGTCACTGAAATTTAGGACAAGTGTTACAATTATGCCTTAAGAAGGTGGCCATTTGAATTGAGCTTGTGCGGAGAGTTGTGCGCTTGAATTCACTCGAACAAACCGAGTGAGCACTTGATCCATGTTTAATGCCAAAACTGTATTCATCCTACCTATCAATACCTTACGAAATCTATTCGGAAGGAAATGCATGATTACTCAGGCAATGTTGCTTCCTGCCAGCTTATGCATCACCGCAAGTCACGAGGTTTTTGGACTTGCTAGATTGCTTTGCCTCTCGTCTAGGATGATCCGAACCGTCACCTGTACATTCGCGACCGTTGGATTCGCCCAGTTGCCTTTTCCCCCACTTCCCCTCCGGCCTTCCCAAATCCCAAAGCAAAAGAGAAAAAGGAGCAACAGAACTGCAGAAGCATCTTCGGGACCAACCGAAACCGCACCGCGTCGTCCGCCACGCTCACGCAGAGTCGCAGACACGACAAGCGAGCGAAAAGAGGGGGAAGTTGGGAGCGCACCGAAGCGAAGCAGCACTTGCGGCGGCGGCGATGGCGACGACGATGACGGCGAAGCGAGGCCCAAGCGGCGGCGAGATGCGCGGCTCGGGGGGCCGCGCGCGCGCCTGCCCCGTCGGGGACGGAGAGACGGGGCACCCTTCCGCCGCCGCGCTCCGCGCCAGCCTCTCCACCAGGGATCAGGTGCGTGCGTGTGGTGTGTGCCTGCGCCTGCGCGCACGCGCGTGTTCTGCAATGCCGATTCCTTAGTCCTTACTTACGTGGAGGGATTGGAGCGATGATGGTTTTGCTTGGTAATTGGTATGGTTTGGTGGCGTGCGGTGCTCATGCGTGTTAGGGTATTGTGGCGTGCAGGAGATTGAGGAAATGCGGAGGCGGCTGCGGGAGTTGGAGAAGCTGGAGTTCGAGATACCAACCGCCGCATCGCACGGTAATCCGGTCGCTAACACAACCATCTCTGTTTGCCTTGTTGCATTGGCGGCTTGTTTTCTCTGTGCGAGTCGGCGCTGAATTGAAATGTGGAGGCAGGAGGTTGGCTGGATACTGGAGTACAGCATCCTAATTTAGCCATTTAGGTGATAGAACTTGCGGTGCTGTTTGTTTGGAGCATGTCGGTCCTTCTGGTGCTATGTGGTTGGCTTCAGTTTTCTGCCAATAAATGGCTATTGGCTATTCTATTTGATCATGTTTGAGGAGATGTTGTGTTGTCTGGTTGCAGTAAACTAAATATATTAGTTACAGTGGATTGATGAATACTGGATGCTGCACTTCAGCATTCTTAGGTGTTACGTGGGTTGATGAGCATTATATATGTGTCCTGCCATTATTTGCTGTGTTGGTCAGTGACAGTATTTTGTATTGAAATTGAACCGCTTGTTTTGAGGACTAAATGATCGATATATTGTGGCCGAAGTCAAATCATGCCTAGTATAGTTACAATTCAGTAGGTAAGCTATCGGAGATGCTTTAAGCAAGCACATTCTGGCATTGAACATTTTGAGAATCCTGCATTCCATAGGAGCCCTTAGAATGTTATTTTCTGTGGTTAACAATTGTGTCTCTAGAGAGAATCATCAGTTCATCAGACCAGGGCTGCATTTTGATTTTTGTCTAATGGTGCTTTTATGTCTCCTAGGATTCGATTATGAGCCCAGTACAGCTAGGAAATATGTGCATCAGGCATCTTGTTCCGTGATGAAAGCATTCAAGTAAACACAAAAAGATAATTGCGACGCATTATGTCCCCTAGCTAGAATTTATCGGTGTGATAATGGAGATTCCAGATGCATAACATTCTTTTCTGGTTACACAGCACAGCTGTGCTTGCATAGGGCACCATGATGATGCCAACACTATATTCCATAGAAAGCACAATTTCTACTCATAGACATAATGTGACTAAAGCTTTTGCCCAGCTTAATTGCTTATAGCTATCTCTTTCACCCCATTGGCACTTCTGCTTCTAAAAATTTATTGGCAGCAAAAGACAAACTTTCACATGATCTTATTTAGAAAAACAGTGTATTCTGCAATATTTTGAAGGTGTCAAAGTAAGATATGTGTCATACCATATACCTCTGCTTATTTACTTATTTGTAAAACCACCTATACTTTATACAATCATAGTAA
This sequence comes from Panicum miliaceum, assembly GCA_032594955.1. NCBI lineage: Eukaryota > Viridiplantae > Streptophyta > Magnoliopsida > Poales > Poaceae > Panicum > Panicum miliaceum. The sequence continues at coordinate 39,345,900 of CM064059.1, forward strand.
TAAAAGGGTCCATTGCTGTATTTAAGTACCTTTTTCTTATTACACACTTCATAATTCTGATTGCAGGTGCTGTGCAGTAATTGTTTCCCCCCACCCCAATGCTTCAATGACGTACTGCTTCAATTTTCCATTGAGTTCTATAGTCTGTTTACCACTATTTTTCTTTTTATTTGTATTCTCAGAAGAAGAATCTGAAGCTGCAGCAGCAACAGCTGAAAAGGCAGAGGTGGATGCTCGCTCCATCTGTCTTGGGAATGTGAGTTCTCTTCTCGTGCTGCTTATCCTAGTGTCATTCAAGCATGTCCTAAACACTGGGGCAGCAGTCCTTGAGCAATGATTCTGTATTCAAAGGGAGCACATCAATAAACTTCAATTGTTTCTTTCTGTGGCTAGGATTCATGGTGTACTATATGTCTACATGTAAAAAATGAATTAAAATGACGTCATATAGATCTTAGTCTGCTATGATTGTGAGTAAGATGTAAAACATGTGTCACCTTGCGTCAGGTTGACTATGCTTGCTTGCCAGAGGAAGTTCAGCAGCATTTTCAGTTTTGTGGAACTATCAACAGAGTGACAATCTTGACAGACAGCTTTGGTCAACCAAAAGGCTTTGCTTATGTGGAGTTTGATGAAGTTGAGGCTGTCCAGAATGCTCTTCTTTTGAATGAAACAAAACTTCATGGCCGTCCTTTGAAGGTCCAAAAGAACTTTCTGTAATATTTACACGTGATTTGTTTTCAACTTCCTAACATTTCTTGTCTGCTTCTTTTTAAATGTAGGTTTGTCCAAAAAGAACCAACATTCCAGGAATGAAGCAATCTAGGGGAAGGCATCCTTTCTATCCATCATATGGGTAAGGACATTTCTTCATGAAGATACATTACACATGGATGTGGAAAGATGCTACACATGAAGGTGCTATGTTGATTAGGTGTAATCTTCACATTATCACTCTTGAGCTTTGAGGTGCCCTGAGTCCTTGTTTGGCCTAGCTCCACTTGAGCTTCTCCAGCATGAATCTGAATCTGGATCAAATGAGTGGCTTGTACGCCTAGCTTCTCCAGAAGCTAAGCTCATCTGTTGAAAGGAAATAGAATGTGTTAGGAGTGTCATTTATGGCTTCTCAAACTTGTGCCCATCCACACCTCCATATCTCTCTCTCTCTCACCTTTCCAAGTTAACATTTACCAAACGACTTCTCCATCTTCTCTGTGAAGCTAACCTTTTCCTTGTTGGCTTCTCCCTGGGGAAAAACATGACTAAAATGTTCGTAGTGCAGAAGTTGATCTGGAAAACAAGCCTTATGATTCATGAAATGTGGTGAATTTCCTGATTCATTCCGAATAATATTTCTAACTTTTGTTTTATCTTCTCTTTAGGAAGTTACCAAGGTTCAGGAGGTTCCTGAGGTACGGCTACAGCCCTTACTACTGATCCTACTGGGCTGATGTGATTCACCGATACATTTAGTTTTCTAGAGCTAGCAAATCTCCCCAACATATCGTGGTATAGAGGTATACTTCCAGTGTTGTGCATCCCGGATAGGCAGGAATCGAAAGACTCGGCCCTTACATAGTTTCTTCATTGTCGTACCTCCCTTGAAGATCAAACTGTAATAACATCCTTCTACTTAGAAAATGTGCATCCGTGATTTTTTCTGCAATTATCTGAAATCAACCGGATTGGCAGATGTTCAGGAACTGTAGTTTTGTTCGGAGCCCTCTTTTTGAGCAGAAAGTTGCAATGGAGTAACTCTAGTTATGTGATGTATGCTTTTTGATTTTCAGTTAATCTGGATGTTCTATTGCTGCCTTTTGATCTTCAGTTAATCTAAATGTTCAGTTGTTCTGAGCGGAAGGGCTGTATTGCGTTATGTGCTCACAATTACCTGGGTCTGGGTGAAATATTTGTTTCTATCTGTCACCGCGATTTGCAAGACCCTTTTCATGTGTTCCTATCTCTGATATACTATAGTGCGAAGAAGCTTTGTGGTTTGTGCTTTGTTATTATCTTAGTTCTGTGTTATCATAATGCTTCTGTTTCTACGGCGGTGTTCTGCTACCATAGCTTACTACTCCATTAATCTGTTGCAGTTAACACAGAAAAGAAAAACAAGCTGAACAATCGTGGTACTAGACAAATCAGCAGAGTTCCCCGTAATGCTTCAGCTTAGGAAACATTCCTGACGGATTGACTGCAACAGATGCAGTTAACACGGAAAACACAGTTTCAGTAAAGTTGATATGCCACATGCTTGCTCACCAAATTTCAAGAACCACACGCAGTGCCGACTGCCGAGCCAGCACCTGGGAAGTCAAACACACACAAGAATTCTTATAACAAAATCAAGCAAGTAAACTCAATAACAAAATCTACAACGGGCAGATGACATCTGAACAAGCTTGCAGAGTTTCTACATAACACCGGCAGCTCATCATAACTTATATAACAAGTAGTTCACTGATTACAACTGAGACTTTTCTAAATTCTGATTCAAACCTCCTCCTTCCCTCCTTATCCATATCCTACACCTACATCCTTTGCCCCAAACCCCTTGTTGAGTTCAATTCACCATCCATACACAAGAAGAGTAAACCGCTACTAATAACATCACAAGTCAACAGCTACCAAAAACTACTAGCATGAACAGCAGTTAACACCGGAGCAAGTAAGCATAAACACATTGTCCACAGAGCAGAAGCGGGGCAGCTGTCTGTCATCAATCCTCTTCCATAGCCCTGGAGGCTGGGGAGAGCCTCACCTTCTTGTGCTGTTGCTGCTTGCCGAGGAAGGCCTCGAGGAAGAGCTGCTGCGCGTCGAGCATCGACTGGGTGCGCTTCATCTCAGATTCCATCCGTTCCTTCTCCATCTGGAGGGACAGCTCCAGCCTGCGCTCCTCCATACGCAGGAACCTCTCCCCGACGGTCCGCAGCGCGTCGGCCACCTCCGCCATGGCCTCTGACTCGGCGTCGTCCTCTCCGTGGTTCCTCTCCGGATTGAAAGCAGCCACCGCGGCGGGTCTGGAGCGGGAGGCCTTGGGGATGGTGAAGCGCAGCCCGCTCCCGGCCCCGCCGTTGGAGATGAGCCCGTGCAGGCTCCTGCTCCGCACGGCCTCCTCGGAGGAAGGAGAGGACACGGGGGAAGGCGTGGACGCCGGCGGCACGGGGCCCTTGGTCTTGATCTTGACGATGGCGTTGGGGCTCGGGTCCGGCACGCCGCCGCCGGCGAGGTCGTGGAGGAGTGGGAAGAACGGCCACTTGGGCCCCTTGGACCGGCCGGCGGAGCGCGACCGCTCGGCGCGGTACCGCTTCCGGAGCTTCTCGATCTTGTGGCGGCACTGCACGCCGGACTTGGGCGTGGCGGTGGGGAACCGCCCGCAGCGCGCGGTGACGGCGTTGGCGACGTCGTCCCAGTCCGCGGCCCGCAGGTTGCCCTTGCGCAGTGCCTCCCACCTGTCGCGGTACGCCTCGATGAGCGCGAGGGTCTCCTCGTGCGTCCAGCACGGCGGCGGCAGCCTCCGCCCGGAGGCCCCGCCGCCGAGCCCCATGCCTCCCATCGAGGAGGCCGCGGCCGCGGCCGCAGCGGCGGCGGCGGCGACGGGCGCGGCTAGAGGAGGGAGGTCCGGGGAGGAGACATCGTCCCTGGCCGCGTCGGAGGACGAAGAAGACATGGCCGGTCAGCGGCGACGGCGACGGCGGCGGCGAAGGGAGGCGGCTAGGGTTTGGTGGTGGAGGAGATGGGGAACGGAGGCGGAGGAGGGGAGCCGGTCATAAAAGGAGGAGGCGGAGGAGGCGGTGCGGTGGTGGGCCGCTGGGCGTGGGCCGCGCCCTCGCGGTGAAATGACCGGCTGGGGAGGGCATCATCGCCCACCGCTGCGGCCGCGTGGGCGGGCGGAGCGGTGCGGTGGTTTTGCGGGGTTTGTCGCGTACCCTCGCGTCGCGCGGCGGACGGGTACAGCCGTGAGGGGGGAAGGGGGGGAGGTGGGGAGGAGGGCCGGAGGGGGCGTGATGGCACGGGACTGGGGCACGGGCGCCGCGCCCGGTCACACGGCGCCGCATCGTGCGGAGCCCGTGCCGCGGTGGGCGCGGGCGCGCCTCCGCAGCCGCAGCCGCGCGGCGTGGCGGTTTGCCGTGTCGGATCGGGATGGGTGCTGGTTGGGTGGGTGGCGAGCGGCGGCCGCCCCCCGCCTTTCCTCCCCGGTTCCGCCCGTCCCCGGCCTGATTTTTTGCCCCCGCCTTTCCGAAATCCAGCTCCAGCCGCGGAGGCGGCTGTTCGGTCCGCGTGACGCCGTGAGCGGCCACGCCGATCGATCCGGTGAACCGCTCCTCCGCTTAATTGTTCTTTCGGGCGGCGGCGGCGGCCGCGCCCACGCGCGTGCCGTGCCGGCGTGACTGATGGTGTTTGGGTCCCGGTAGACGGTAGTTGGTCCGCGCCCTTCGCGCGAGTGATAGGAAGGTCACCGACTTTTAAAATGGAAACACGATTTAGTTTTATTTTAAACTGATTATATATTGATTAATTTATATAAAAATAATATATTAACATGCATAGTTCCAACTGAATATGCTCTTAAGATATATTTTTGGTGGGTTCAATAAATTGTAGAAGCATCTTTTTCAAGGCTACAGGTAATTCACCCTACACTTGCAAAAGTACAAAATTTCACAATTTCAAAAAAAAAACATAGTACCATTGAAGACCACGGCTCAAGGAAATAGCACCAAAAGAATGATTTTTTCTAGAATCTAGAAATAGCAAAAAAAAAAAAAGACTGTAGTAGCATTGAGGAGCAAGTATCCTTGGAAGTCTATTAAATATGACGCCTAAAACACAATGTCATGTTTCAAAGGTATCGTGAGAAAGAGATTTGATGCGTGGCCTTATTATGTTGTTTCAACGTTGGTGTAAACGAGTGAACGTTAGCAAATAACTTTTAAAAAAATAAAATACGTGCATTAGTATACTATAGACAAGATGGCAGCTCAGTAGTTCAACTATTCAGTCTCATATCCCAAGGATGAAAAAAAAATACTAAATGAGCACATAATAGCTAAAGTGAGTACCGCAGGTGGTATAAGAATAACCTAAAATTTCCGCTTATTTGTTACAAATCGTTCGAATTGAAAGAGGTCAATCAGGATTCAGGGGATTATGTAGTCGTACACTAGAGACTTCTTCATTACTTTTTTTTCACCTCTCATGGATGGCTATTTAGATTGTGAATTAGTTTTTGAGTTGGATCTTTATTTTCTTAAGTTTTTAATTAAATCGGTGTAGCCTTTAGGGTATGTACAATGCGGCAGCTCTAACAGAGGCGCTTAAGAAGAAGAGAAAAGGTGCATCATTAAGAATCTCGCTAAGAGCTCATCTTACAATGAAAAAATCAGTTTAGAGGCGCTTAACATGTTCGGATAGCAGTTAATTTCATTCGTTCTTTCAAAAAAAATAATATCATTCGTGGCGCATTTTTTATGCCGGCCTGGAGCACCCGCATCCAGGTGATCATGCAGGAGCCGGTCACGGCTCCATACTCAAGCGCTCCAGCTCATCTGCGTTGGACGCCATGGTGGTAAGAAAAAAAAAAGAATAACCTTTCATAGATGTTCTTCATTGTATGCCTCTTGGGCAGTCCCAAACCCAAGATACTACAAGTAGTTTCTATAATTGTCATATCACATACATACTACGTATAAAAACTACACTCCCAATGCATAATTTTTTTAAAATAAATTGTTATCCAATCATATTTCTTTTCTCTTTTTTCTCCCTCCTATCCTCTCTTCTTTTGTCTTGGTTTTCACGTAGACATAGTTTCTTGCATGATATACGGTTGCTTCATATTTTTCCTTCTCTTCTTATTAATTCTCCTGCTACCTTAACTTTTGCTTATATAATAATATATTTAATGCTATGGAAATCAGTTGAGTTGGAGGGTTGGGAATCGCCATCGAACCACCTCGACGGCTGATATGGAGCGGCTCGTGTGGGGCTTACAAGTGGTTACTTCTCTCCTCCCGCTCTCTTTTCATTGGTTGGCAGAGCATGGGTCCATCATCTACTCACGTTCCTAGGCTCCACGCTAGCGTTGAACAAATAGCTAGCTATTTCTTTTTCCCTCATATTTTTACCTCCACGTCAGCTCAGAACCCAGCTAGCCAACAACATCGACCACTGTTGGAGGTGGCCTTGGGCCATCGCCAGTGGCCAGTCGAACTATCATCAGAAAAAATATCCACATGTGCGTACGATCCGATTTTCTTAAAATCGGCTCATTCTTGTCCAGTGGTATGGGCCCACCTGGTCCTTGATTGCAGACCACGAATCAATGCAAAGATATGTGTTATGAAATAAGAAGTTACACCATTAGTGATCAATTAGAAATATCCTTATATGTAAATATGTAATTATAAATAATTACAGCAAAGGGCTCCCACCTCCCGAAGGGGTGCCTCCAAGGGGTCACCCTGTCTGTTCGGTGGGTATATATTGTACACAACCCATCAATATGAACCACCCCATTCATTCTTTCATTCACTTTTATTATTCATTCTTTTCACTTTACAACATGTTATCATGCACGCATGCTCTACAACATCGAGCAATAGGAATTAGACCACGAGGCCTAAACTTCAACAAGTAAGCATGAACACAGACTTACGCTTCTTTGCACTGGAGGACGGTTTCTTCGTCCTTCCTCTCGCCGCCTACACTGGTTGTTGACATCTTCACTTCGGGAATAGAGGACGCTTCTTCGCCCTCCATGGTCGGCGTCTCACAGGACGTCGTCACCACCATGGCCGTCGTTTCCGCGGTGGTCGAGGACGACGCTCCACCATTGGACAAGGGCGCTGGATGTCCCGCCATCTTAGTCCTCGCCGTCGACGAGGGGCCCCTGCTCCATCACCGAACCGAGGCCATCGGCCTAGCCCCTCGACGCTCGCCGCAGCGGCCTCGAGCAACACTACCAGTGCCTCCTAGAACGGCGACGCCACCAGCGGCAACAACGCGACGCCCTTGGCGCTCGCTCTTCATCCATTGAGAACGACGCCCACTCCTCCACCCACAGCGGCGCCCATGCCTCCTCCACACGCAACGGCGTTAGCATCGCCGTCATCGGTGACCGGCGTCCATCCACGTTGCGGCCATCGACCGCAGGCCGGAATCCGGCGACGGACTTGGAGATCCGACGCCCTAGGCTTCCCCTCCGAGGACTAACCGGCCGATGGAGGCCGGCGGCCGGTCTAAGACCGGCGCACGAGGGGCGACGAAGGCATTGCAGCAGCAAGGAAGGAGGGGGATGGTGGCACATGGCGGCGGCGGCGCACACCGGCGGCACTGCAGCAGGCGCACGCCTGTAGGCACGCGGCGGCGGCTGAAGGGGCAGTGGCGGTCTAGGGGAAACCCTAACCGCTCCCTTCGCCTGTTTTATACGGGCCAGCCAGGCCGGCCGCAGCCGAGCCGGGCCGCTAGGAGGCCGCCCACAGATGAGCCGAGCCGGGCCGCTGGTAGGCCGCCCGCAGGCGAGCCGTGCCAAGCCAAACGGGCCGACTGCAGGCCGCCGCACACAACATGCCGAACCGGCTGCACCATACCTCCACTCTCTCTCACATAAGTTTTTACAAAAAGGCCCCTAAACTTTCGTATATATGTTATTTTGCATATTTGTATATATGTTATTTTGCATATTTGTCTTTAAGGTTCTAGATTGTTCTGTTTTAGTCCTCAGGCTATTCAGCATTTGCATAAAGTTTATAAATAGCTATCTAGACCATCAGGTTCGGATGCTAGCACCAATGTAATAAGAATGCTATGATTACTGCAGTAACTATACATTATGTGATTCGCAGATCTCACATTGGTTATGCAAATATTATTTAGAACGATCTTTTTATGTGCTATTTATTTTATTTGTATCATTACAAATATGGCACTTGATTAATATTCTACATCATGTAGTAATATGCAAAATTAAAACTAAGGTATATAAATCTGAATATTTGGAAAACACAAGATGATGGAGACCTAGGCATTGGCTGCAATAAATTCTTTATTTGCCCTGAGATCATGCTTTTAGGCAGCAAGTTCCTTGCTCATTACTGAGAGATCTACATCTTATGATGATTACCTACAATATGTGTATATCCAAATATTCTATATAATGCAAGTAGAATAAAATATGACTATCAAGTCATTAATTCCTGCAGGAATATAAATAAAATAGTTACACTATTCAATAGAATATATCTTAAATTATGTTGCAAGAATCATCTTGACTTCATTATTTTGCATAACTTTACACACACATATTATTTAATTTACCATAGTAAATTAATCCTATACATGATCCCTCATGTAAGAATATGGCTCATTTAGTACATAAAGATTTCGATGAATTTGCAACAGATGGTAGCAACTATCTGACTTGGGCTATGGATATAAAAATTATGCTATCAGCAAAAAATTTTATTAATAAAATTAATGAACCTAATTTAGAAATTTTTATTTTAGAAACAACCAAGTTTACGACCTTGCATTTTTTTTATCGAACCATCTTCATTCTGATCTTAAGAATGAATATATGATGGAATAAGACCCTAAAAAATCTTTGGGTTTACTCAAAGAGCGCTATAATCAGCATGAAGCCACAATTCTGCCAGAAGCAAGACATATGCTACGTCTTATAGACTTCAAATCTATTGCAAAATACTTCTGCAGTACATAAGTTTTGTTCCAAGCTTTAATTCTGCAATCAATCTATAGATAATGCAGAAAAGATTAAAAAGACTTTGTCTACATTTCTCCCCGCAAAAAGGTTATTGCAACAGCAATACCGCTGTCACAACTATGCCAAATATTCTGATTTGATATACGACTTACTCCAGACAGAAAATATGATGGGTTCTTAACAAAGAATCATCAGATGTGTCCTGTAGGCGCATCACCTATGCCTGAAGTTCATTTCAATATTCAGAATAATAATAAGAAATTCGATGGCAAGAAATTCAAACAGAATTTCATGGGAAAATGAAAAAAATAAACAGCAGAATTATAAGGCAAGCAAAGATCATAACAAAAGGGAAAAGCACTCAAAAAGATAACTCTCAAATTTGTCAAAGGTGTGGTTGTCACAACCACAAGACCATGAGTTGCCACATTCCCATGCAATTGGTTGAATTATACCAGAAATCTATTGGTAGCAAGTTCAAGGGGACATGTTTGAAACCACTTCACTAATCGACCTCTAACGCTAGTTGCTCCAAAGATGTTCCTACGGAACACAATGAAGATGTTCTTATGAAACACGATAATTGGAAATCCACCACAATTGGATTACTTATTCAACACTGACGATGTGCTCGTAGATTTGCAATCCAATGACTAGTTTGGAGACATGAACTAGTCTTTCTGATCCCTGAAAGATTTATCTTTATAAGCCATAATCATGTATTATTATATTGTGTGGTACATAATTGTTGTCACAAGTATTATAAGACATATGATACTTGATCCATAAAGTATGGATATATACAATCTATGAGTTAAATTTTTCATGATTTACTCATTATAGATTATATTACGGGAATAATCCTAATGGAGGAAGAAATCTGTTTACTGGACAGTTGTGCCACTCAGGGAAATTAAATACTTCCAAACTCTCAATAAAGAGTAAAGGAAATGTCACAACATTTGCTGATCGCAATGCTGCGATTGTGGGTTTAGGTCGAGCCACATTAATTATCCCTATGAGTACTAACCTACTAATCGAGGATGCACTCATGTATCCCGACTCAACTCGTACCCTATTGAGTTATAAAGATATCTGTCATAATGGTTTCCATATCGAAACACAATGACAACAGAGATGAATATCTATTCATCACCAAAACTGGCGGATATGCCAAGCAGTTGCTTGAGAAACTTCCTTCGCTATCAAATGGATTGTATTTTACATACATCAAACCCGTACAACATGTTGCATATAAGATAATTTTTCAAAATCTTGATGTTTTCAAGACTTGGCATGATCGCCTAGGTCATCCTATAACTGGGATGACGCGAAAAATTATCGGCAATTCAATTGGTTATCACATGAATACTTAAATTTCCAAAATATTTAGATTTTGTGAGCACCACATGTGCCACGGGGAAATTAATCTTAAGACCCTCTTATCTTAAGATAAAGGCTGAACAACTAACATTTCTTGAACGCATTCAAAGAGATATTTGTGGTTCTTTTCATCCATTAACTGGGCCATTAGGTACTTCATGGTACTTATTGATGCATCAATAAGATGGTCCCATGTATGTTTGTTATCCACTGGAAACCATGCTTTCGCAAGGTTCATTGCTTAAATTATCAAATTAAGAGCATATTATCTGGATAATTCAATTAAATCCATCAGGATGTATAATGTTGCTGAGTTTTCCTCAAAAGCCTTCAATAACTATTGTATGGCTCTAGGCATTATTGTGGAACATTCTGTACTTTATCTACATATACAAAATGGATTAGCCGAATCTCTTATCAAGAGAGTAAAATTAATAGCAAAACCATTACTACAGAACTGAAAATTACCAACATCTTGTTGGCATCATGTGGCCGTACACGCTGTAGACTTAATTCAAATTCATCAAACTGCAATCATACGGTATCCCCGTTGCAGTAAGTATGTGGAATCATGGCCTCAGCTAAATATTTTCCATCTGCGTGTCGGTTATGTTTTGCACATACCGATATCACCACCACAACATACATCCATGGGCATTGAGGATCCATATAAGGTATTTATCCATCATTCATAAAATAGCTTAGATCACACGTAAGGGATTAATTTACAAGCCTGTATGCTGACTATATTTTGAGGAAAATTCCAGGCATTAGGGGGAGATTAATGCCACAAACATAGAATGCCTGGAATTACAAAAAGTGTTATCACATTCAATCCTCATATCCACATACATATAAAGAATATCTGAACCAAAAGTTCAGAAAATATATTTGCAACGCATTGCAAATATCCTGCCAAATGCATTTACTCATCAAAAGTGTCATCAAACTAATTCCTATGGTTAATGTGCCAAAAAGAGTGAAAAATCAATCAACTCCCATATCAAAATAAGAGGGGGAGAAGTATGGCCACAAGCTAGGAATATAGCTTATTACAAGCATCCGCGAAAACAAGGGGAGATATCCTCCAAGATAGTAAATGCAAATCAACATCACAAATATTGTTAGCCACTTTATGGATTTATTTAAATCCAAAGCCTATGAATGCTAAGCATTCAAAAGCCCAGTATATGTGCACACAAATTCAAGCACTGGGTCATGGAACACCCTAATTCTATTGCCGTGGGAAATGACATAGAATTTAAAAGAGTTAATTTCTCACAAGATATATTGATTGTGATCAACCAATCATATTAAGACTACAAATTTGTCGACATATACTAATTAAAAATTGTTATACACCTTGAACTGGATCCAGACCAAAAGTCCTAGGCAGAGTGTTAATAAATACTCAAATTGGGTCAAACCAAAGGTGACAATTAAGGATAACTGCTCTCATTTTCAAATGAGAAGTATTATCTACTTCTCACAATACCTTTCTTTAAGAAAGCAAGGTGGTGAGATAGCCGAGAGCTTGTAGCACATGATTTCACGCAGTGACCGAGCAACATACCTCATCGTATGTGTGAGAATTATGTTCCCATATTCAATTATTGGCAGATCAATTGAATTTGGTATATTTGAATTCATATGTCCCATAGGACTTTATATGCTGAATCCAAAAGAAAAAACGCAACATCATTGTGTACAAGTCACTCTGTAACTTGAGACGGTCAAGTTGATTGTGGTACAACTGACTATATATGAGTATCTCCCATAAAAGGATTACTCTAATAACTATGATCGCTTATGTGTGTTCATAAAGAAATTCCAAATAGAATTTTCATCATCTCAACACACCAACAACGAGCATTTATTTATGACGGAATTCGAGATGAGAATTGGGTAAACACAATGGATATTTATGTCTTCGACTAAACGCACCTATATAAGTTTACCAATATTCAAGTGATATTGTGCATGAATATCCCCAGATAATATTAGACAATCATATCCATCAACACTTTGTCCATTCAATCCCTAAAAATGGATAAATATCCATTTAGACCATGGGATGAGAAACTTAGTGCCAAAATGTGCTTTGTATCATACAAATTGCAACAGCCTGATATTGCTTTTGTAGATACCTTACTAGCTCAAATTAGTGCAACTCCAACAATGCCATACAGGTCGGAGTCAAATCAGATATCCACAGATATCTAAATGGCACCAAAGATTTTGATTTATTATCAAATCAGAACATGACAAAAGTGGGATATTGAGATACTGGCTAACTAATCCCTATATTGCCAGAATATAATCTAATACCAAAGTACTAAAGTTTCATATTAATCACCAAATGGATTCTAATGAAAAACTTTAGCATATCATTCTGAAGCATCAATATAAGATTTCTCTGAATGATAAAATTATGATTCCATTGAATCACTAAATTCTTGCATTGCATAAATGAATGCAGGTTATATAAAGAGCAATATCACAAAACACATTGCTCCTAAATTATTTTATCATCATGCGTTAAAGAAAAATGGAGAGATAGAAATCTTGCAAACCAAGTCAAGTGATAATCTTGCAGATTTATTCATTAAGTCGTTACCTACATCATTGTTCCAGGAATATGTTTTCGGAATTGGTATGAGACGACTTAAATATTTGCAAGTATCAGGGGGAGTAAAACCTTGATATAACATACTTATAATCTTCCAATTATATAAGTTACACTCTTTTCCTAATGAGTTTTTTCTATCATGTTTTTTCTCATACATAAGTTTTTAATGAGGCAATACTTAAGATTATATCCCTAATTTTTCCCACCGGGATTTTTGAAGGGGTATTCGAGACATATCACATATATCTTATCTTCTGTTTTCTCTACAGAGTTTCTAAGAAGATATTCAAGATATTATTTCTCCTTATATTTTTCTCATCGGGTTTTTGGGGGAGATTATTTCAAACATGATCCGCAGATCATACTATCAATTTTCGAACTTATTTACGAGTTTTCCTCTCAAGGTTTTTCTCATATAAAGTTTGCGATCAACAATATGCCATATCATTTTCTTCTTATATTTTTCCACTGGATTTTAAGGAGTTTTAATGGCATCTCAACACACAAGATGATTTCTCCTCAAGATTATTCCGATTGAGTTTTTGGAGGAGTTTCCCACATGAAGATCAACCAACGGATGAGGATTACATGAAGCTAATTGATCAAGGGGGAGTGTTATGAAATAAGAAGTTACACCATTTGTGATCAATTAGAAATGTTCTTATATGTAAATATGTAATTATAAATAATTATAACAAAGGGCTCCCACCTCCCGAAGGGGTGCCTCCAAGGGACCACCCTGCCTGTTCGGTGGGTATATATTATACATAACCCATCAATGAGAACCATCCCATTCATTCTTTCATTCACTTTTACTATTCATTCATTTCACTTTACAACAATATGCATCCTCTCTCCCTCTCCCCTACATGGTTCGAGATGCACCGGTGGTTAAATCGATTCTTGCAGCTGCCATGGAGGATGATGCATCGGTGAGATGGCCTTAGGCTACTACTTGTAACAAGTGTGGACTGATTTCTTCTTCAATTATCTAAAAAATATCTTGTTCCTTGGATTAACCCAACATGGCCCTTGTCCGTCTAGCTTAACTTGAGTCATTTGACCTTCTCAATTGTTATTCCATAGCTCTTGGAGGGCAAAACTGAAAATTGGCTGGACCTGAGGGCTTCCGTCCCCGCCTCCATGGTGTGTTGTTTTCTTCTCCCTTCTCCCCCTCTATGCTGATGCCAGAGCTCGTTTCTCCTCATCATCGGTAACCTCGTTGGTGATGACGCCAGTCATCAAACCAGGATCCTTCAACATGAGGCTTCGCTGTTCGCTCACTCCTCTTTCCCGCCCTTTACTGCTGCTCTTCTGTGGAGTGGAGGTCCGGCCACAATCGGATCAACTGCTTGGGCAGTGGGGTTCAACGGATGGAACCCCCATGGCTGACGTTGAGTCCGCCCCTGGCCCAGGTGTGAAGTCTCTGCCTTACAAGAAGTGGCGGACGTAGGATTATAAAAATAGATGTACATACATTCTTAATTTTATTTCTAAATATATATTATTCTATTACATAATTTTTGAGTAAGTTAGACTTTATTTTCAAATGAAAATTAAAGTTTTCTTAACTACTTGCTGAAACTAACAATCCTAAATATATAGAAGAACATAATCTTCATATATTTTGCAAGTTGTGTTTGTTTAAATACATTTCTAACTTTTTGACTAAAATCTATGTTCCGCGGTTCATTACATATTTCGGGAGATATCATAGCAACTCCTAAACTTTAGTGATAAGGAAGTCGTTGGTTGGTTGTCTTCGTAGAAAATTTAATAGACCACGTCGTAGTTGCGCTAGCCAAATTATAAAAATAACCAGTACTTTTATAATATTATATTTAAAAATATTCACTTTCTTTTTTAAGTAGCGATATATTTTCATTAAAAAAATCTTTTATCTAGAACCTATTAAAAGAAAAAAATCTTTATATTATTCTTATATTATTTTGAAAGAAGTATATATCTATTTAATTTCAATAATGTAGATTTGGACTGTTCGTGTTGCTGCATGTCCCACCCTGTTGCCGTCCATTGGCGCCGCTTCCACCATGCACCGCCCGTACTTGTTGCGGCGCCCCGTGCACAACATTCTGCCGTGGCTTCCGTGCTCATTGCGGGCGTTCATCCCTACCGCGTCCATTACTATGGTCTATTGATGTCATCTATCTCCACCGCACGCTGCTAGTGCTTGCAACGATGGCCCTACAGCTACCGACTTCGGGGAAGAAGAAGAAATAAAAAAAACAGCATCTAAAAATGTTGATCTTTACTTTGAAAAAGATAAAGATAAGATAGGTATTCTGATCCCTCAACTTTACTCTGAGGGTCAAGTTCGTCCCTCAACTTTAAAAAAATCAATTTAGTCT
Organism: Panicum miliaceum; assembly: GCA_032594955.1. Lineage (NCBI taxonomy): Eukaryota > Viridiplantae > Streptophyta > Magnoliopsida > Poales > Poaceae > Panicum > Panicum miliaceum. The sequence goes on from CM064059.1 coordinate 39,361,009, forward strand.
CTCAATTTTTATTTTAAGTCAAATTTATTCTTATATTAAATATTATAATGCTCCATAATACCATGAGACTAATGCGAAAAGTCCTCTTTACCTTGATCATTTTCTCTCCTTCACAATTTGCATGTTGAGTAGTGCTGCGGAAAATTGATCAAACATATGCATATTATTCTTATGTGATCTAAATTAAACTAAATATGAAAGGACACTTCAATCGAGAGATATCAAACTATGAGTCTTCAACGAATACGAGAGACATCAAACTAGGAGACAGAATAATGATCTATTATGTTCTATTATTGATTAATTACAACGTTACAACAATGAAAATTGAGTATGAGAAGGAGCTAAGGTTAAAATAATTTTTCGTATTAGTCTTATGCTATTATGTAGCATCATATTAGTATAAAGATAAATTTAACCTAATAATAAATACCGAGAGACTAAACTGGTGTTAAAGTCGAGGGACGAACTCGACCCGGCGGCGGAGCAGCAGGGCCTTCCTCCTTTGACGGGCAACACGCCCACACGGCAACAAGGCCCGCTCCTTCGGCACCGCGAGTCCGCGACCCATCTCCTCCCTTCGCTCCCCCAGCGCCCGCCGCTCTCCACGCGGTCGGCCCGTGCGCCGCCCCTCCACGCTCCCCTGCCCAGCTGCAGCTCGAGTCAGGCTGGTGCGGCAGCACCCTCCCTTCCCACGACTTCTCTGTTCTTTCTCTCGGCCTCGGTCTTCCTTTCCTAGCGGCGACGACAGGGCGAGTTGCGTTGCCCGTTGTTCGTCGAGCGACGGGCGCTTCGCCGGCGACGAACATCCGACAGGGGTATGCCTGCCTATTCCCCTCCCTTCCCATCCTGCTGCGCGAAATCAAACACCCAAACCCCTAACGTATGGTATTTGTATTCGGATCTGACCATGATTTTACCTACTAAATTCGATCTTTTTGCAACAGTTATTGGGTGTACACATGTCCCATACTGGGTCCGCCCCTGCTGACAAGGAAACCGACCCCGGGGTTCAGCGGTTCCAACTCGAGTTGGAGTTCGTGCAGTGCCTCGCTAACCCTACCTACATTCACTGTACTGTACTCCTCCATTCTCTCGTTTCATCTCACCTGTTTAGGGTCAGCTGCTTAGATGTTGCACGCTTCGTGGAAGCAATATTAGATTGGAATCTGTAGCTGTTGGTTTGAGGTAACCAATTTGGAGATGGATTCTGCTGCAAGTAATTAGCAATTCGTAGCAAATGCAGAGAAAACTGTAATTCTAGTGTTATGTTCATCAAAAAGTTCCTGTTTGAAAAGGGAGGGATGATGCTCTAGGAATTTTAGGCCTAAATGTGATGGTCTTGTGAGCAATCTCCCACCAATAAGGCATGACTGCTATGTTAAGGCTGTGCTATTTTTAGAGGTATTGCTTGAATCTCACCATTATGTGTGCTTCACCTTTCATTGCTGCTCCTTTTTCACTTGAGTTACATGAGTATTATGTTTCGCGCCACATCCAATATTGGTAATCCTTTTTTTCTTGAGCAGATCTAGCACAGAATAGATATTTTGAGGATGAGGCATTCATCGGATACCTCAAGTACCTAAAATATTGGCAGCGCCCAGAGTATATCAAATACATAATGTGGGTGAGATCATCTTCTTTAGATTTGTCTGTAACTGAGAAAATAACTTGCTCATGCTTTTTCCTAATGATGCAGTTATCCACACTGCCTTTTCTTTCTTGAGCTCCTCCAAAATGCCAATTTCCGCAATGCAATGGCACATCCAGCAAACAAGGTGACCTTTTGACCCCATGTGCCTAGAATCACACTCAGTCACAAGTTTTTAGCTTTTGTTTTGCTGTTTTGCAGCATTATTACTCATTTCAAAACCTAGCTGGAATTGCTCCTTAGGACATATTATTTTTATTGTAGCTTGTTTGAACCCATCAAGAAACATGAAAGTGGCTAAAACTCAGGGGTGGATCCAGGACCAGGGTCCAGCTCATTTAAGTAGCTGAATTTGTGTGATCTCTACTCAAGAAAAGAAAAAGGCTCAGCAGGCCAATATCAGCCCAGTTCGCCCACATACCATAGATTCAGCCCGGGCCCATCCAGTTCCTGGGTCCGTCTCTGCTAAAACTTGATCTTAATACTCATATAGATATATGGTCTATATATCTATTTTTGAAGGAATTGGTTAAGGAAAGAGCTTTTCAATTCTTTATAAATGTTCATAAGTTTACTTTGCACCACATTGTTTTTGGTCTGTTAAGACCACTTGTATGAAACTAACACTACCATCGTAATGTTTGACAGGAGCTTGCTCACAGGCAGCAATATTTCTTCTGGAAAAACTACAGGAATAATAGACTGAAGCACATCCTACCACGCCCTCCTCCCGAACCAGCTCCAGCGCCTGCACCGTCACAAGGACCTGCAACGGTGCCCCTACCACCATCAGTATCAACACCTGTGGCCCCACCTGTTCCTGCACCGTCATCATCTATGCCACCTGTGGCAGCAGGTGGTGCATCTGCAATGTCTCCTATGCAGTTTGTAGGAACTCCAGGCACCAATATGCCGAAGACTGACATGAGAAATGCTATGGGCAACAGAAAGAGGAAGTATGCACCTCCATTTGCAATCATTCTACAATTTGTTTCATGAAGTTGTTATTTGTCCATGCATGTTTTTTCCTTGCTGCTTTGTCTGTGCTATGAAATCATTAGTGAACTGTTATTTTGTTAGAATACATTCCAGTTCAGATAAATTTATGGCTACTCTTCCAATCCTGATTATGAATTTCTAACTTCCTGCTCAGTCAACCTCCTTGGTTTCAAACAATTCCTACTAAACCCCCTTTCCCAAAGGGGTCACCATGAGCTAAACTAGCATAGGAAATTGGTATCCTTTTCCTTTTACATGAGAGATGATGGATGCTCTCAACATGCTTTGCAGGAGAGATCTATCCTCTTTCACCACAGAAGTTGTCAATTGAAGATTGAGTGGAGCAATCTTTTTATTATTTTTATTTTTTGATCTGTTGCCTATTGTGCAAAGAAATTTATTTGAAATTTTGTTAATAGCACATGCAACTGTTACAACAGATTGTTTGGAATTCAATTGGAATATCTAATTTGGAAAGGTGGCATGCTCAACTTCACATTGAGCTGGAGTCTGAGACATTTTTTTTTTTACTTTAGTCCTTTGTAGTTTGAGCTCTGGAGTGTGGTGCCAATGTAATATAGTGACCATATGATTACTGACTATACCATTCACGTCTTCGCTGCAGGATGGGCTAGTTGAACATGTTGGGCAGCTCAACAGTGGACAAATAGGATGCAAGCCAGAAGTCGCTGCCTATGGAGCCTTTTCAATTTTTCAATGTTTGTAGGTCTTGTAGTTGAGAAGTCATGTTTGATACTGCTCTGTGGGAGCTGCAGATGTAACTTTAGATGTCAATATGCTCCTGAATGACTAATCATTTGTGCTGGCGTTGCTTTAGTCAAATTTTTGTTACGGACTAAACACCGGCAGCTGGAAATGTACATTCAGCGCCTATTCATGATCCTGAATGACCAATCAGTTGTGTTGGCGTTGTTCTAGTCGATTTTTATCACGGAGTAAATGCCTTCGGCTGGAAATGCACATTCAGCGCCTATTCATGAATCGTGACATATATGCAGCCCACTGGCCCACTATATCACGGCGTGATCGCTTGCAGGCACAGATGGGCACGTTTTTTTATCATCTGTTACACAAAATGCGGTCATCTAATTGCAGTAATCACCAAAAATCACAGTTAAACCACAGGAAGCCGTTACAGATTTCAATTCCATCGAAGAGGAAACCTATAAACTGTCTGTTTGTCACTCTAACAGAGTACAGCATACCCTGAAATGCGTACAGAGATACAATACGATCTACCAAATTCCCACCCGGAAAGCACACAGTCAGCAGCACACAGTCAGCAGGAAACTTGCCTGATTTGTATTGCTCATTCAGGAACAAATACAGGATGCACCAAGCATTCCTAACGATGAACTGCTACTAGTACCGGTAACTTGACCCATAATTGCTCATTCAGGAACAAATACAGGATGCACCAAGCATTCCTAATGATGAACTGCTACTAGTACCGGTAACTTGACCCATAGCCGCCCAGGCCTGAAGACGGATATCTACCGTCATCGATGCTAGAATAAGATGGCAGTGATGACGCCGAATAGGTGGAGCTGCCATATTGTGAGTAGCTGGGCCTGTACACTGGATCTAATCCTGCTCCCACATAGCTGCTTCTGACAGGTTCTCGGTGTGCAGCTAAGGAGTCCTGAAGAAAGATATAGTGTAAACATATATACATTCGAGAAATCTAAATTTCAAAGGAACAGAATAAATACCTGGATGAGCTGTTGGGCAGCTTGTACTTGTGAAGACGTCCCCTTTATTTCAACAGTAATATCATCAGGGCTGCCCAAACTCTCCTGAATTGTCACAACAGCCCCACTATTAGCTCGTATGTACGCAATATTTGCTCCTTTGACTCCTATAATGTCCTCTGCGTAGGTAAGTGGGATTTGCATGGTTTGAGTTATCTGCAAAAGATTTCTTGTAAGCAACAGTTCAAGGTCAAAAAGAAAAGCTCTGCTTCCAAGTAAGAATCATTAGTAACTCGTAAAAGGGCCAGTGCATGTAATGCATAGCCAGAAAGAGACCCATACAACATCTAAACGAAAACAAACCCATGAATTGTATTTAATCAGCCAAAAATCTTATGGAAAGAAATGAAGAAGAAAAAACAACCCAGACCTGTGTAAGTAGAGGCCCAGCACCATGCATCCCAGAGGGTCGTAATGTTGACAAGGCAGGATCACGCCCATAAAGTGACACTCCTGAGCGATGAATGCTATGATCTACTAGAGGTTCTCGTTCAAGATACAAAGTATCCCTCTTCACCGGAAGAATATATTCGTCAACTACCAGAGGTGGTTGATTTACTTGTGCAGAACCAATTGAAGGGTGTGACATATCACCCCAACCATCACCGCTGCGATCTTGGCTCACTGCAGTATTCTGAAAGAAAAAAAGGGGGGAAAACAGTGAACTAAAAATGATATGAAGGGTGGACTAGTGAAGCTTAGCATGAGTTAAACTTTGCACTTACAGTCTTTTCAAATAATGGGAGTACACTATGGTCAACCAAAAACTTCCGAAGATGGTTAGAAACTGCTTGAAGTGCTTTTAGAACTTTCTCTGTTTCACCTTGTATCTCAACTATCCTTTCATCATCAGTTACAAAGAATGGTCGCTCTCGTTCATCTACAAATATTTATAAGCCAAGAATAATCATCACTCACTTTTACGAATGTTTAATCAACATTGTCTTCAATCCTTAAAGTACATATCATCTATGCACAATAGAAAAGGTGAGCCTCGCCATAATGTTCTAAGTTAGTGCAATTTAAATAACCAAATCAACTTAAACTTCTGTGACCATGAGTGCAAACTAGTTCATCGAATCATAGTAAAGCTCCTAGCATTTTGGAGAGGGGAATAGACAACCAAAATGTGGGTTGCTGCTCAGCAATGATGATTGTGTTTCTTAAGGGCAGCGAAAATGTCAAAAAGTCTAAAAAGGGTGACAAACTTTTGTGCTAACAATGTGCAAATTGGAACTACAAAAAGTTAAAGCTTGCCGGAAAATCAGCCTGCCAGAACCATTAATACAGGGTTTGCAGTAAATTTGAAGGATATGAAGATAACAGCAAGAGAATCAACTACTGTACCAGAGCAATGGCATATTGACACACTATATATCAGCCAAGAATACTTTACCTACTGATATAACCCGAATTGTAGCACCAGTGCTCTCCTGAATTGACTTGATTGTGGCGCCTTGCTTCCCAATTAGGTTAATAGCTTGAGCTCCAGGAACCAGCAGCCGGGCAGCACATACACCAGGTGCAGCAGCTGCCTGAATGCCCTCAGCAGCTCCATCTGCTATTCCAATGACACGTTTAAAAACTCTCACTAGAGCATCCATAGCTGGAGGAAGCTCCAAGCTTGGATCTTCTTTTCCAGACACCAAAACCTGCAGAGATTCGTGATTCAGTAAAGTATACGCAAGAGAGCAAGTACAATTAATTTAGTAACATAACTAAACAAGAACAATCAAAAGAGGTATCCAATATCTATTTGAATTCATTTGGGGCACAAAACATCGTACATAGATAGTTTAGCTTGCTTAACTATACCAAACAAAAGGACAAGTACCATCCACAGTTGTCATCCAAATAGCTATATGTTACAACTCTACATGCAGCACACTAGCGTAGGATTAAAAGCATAACGAAAGCCAGCTATTCAGATAATCATGCCCTGCCCTCATCTATTTATAGATATCTTGTTGCAGTCACGGCACATCCATCCTATGTTGAATTAGGATAACAAACACTTTAATTTATGTCATTAGCGTAAACCTAAATCAAGTAAGAGATCATCCCACAGTGAACTCATGTCACAGCCTAATGAACCCCTAATCTTTGTTTTTCATCGCAAGACGTACAATCTTATCTCATACTACTCACCACCACCTCGACAGGTAAAACCGTTAGCGAAAAAATCTGGCCCGTACTACAACTGAACCTAGCAATTCTACCTGGAATTCCAATAGCTTATTATCAATTCGAGTTTTGATAACTAATGGTGTACTCACAATGCGCTCGGTTGCTCCGACGGGACCCTCCAGGATGCGGACCCTAGCCTTAGTCTCCTCGACGAGGCGCTTGATGAGCTCGCCCTTACGCCCGATGATGCTCCCGACCTTGAGCACCGGAACCACGAGCCGGAACACGCTGTCCCCGGGCCAACCGGGCCACCTCTTCGCGGCCGCCGCGGCCTCCTCCGCCGCCGCGGCATCGGCCTCCTCTGCGGCCGGCGGGGGCAGCGAATCGGGCGCCCCGACCTCCACGGCGGTGACGGCGGCAGCGGATGGGTCGGCCATGGCGGTGGCGGTGGAGGGGGGCTAGGGTTTGGGGCGTGGGGCTGCGGCAGCAGTTGCAGAGGCGTCGCGAGCCTCGGCAGGTGGAGTGGGGGGACTTGGGAGGAGGAGGAGCACGGACGGGATCTGGCTGGTTGGATGGGTTCACGATTTGATTTCTCACGGGCTCCGGTTACCTGGGCCAAAAGATTAGTGAGACGGGCTATGTAGTTTAACTTATTCGTGGGCTGAATATTATGATTAGGCCCATGTGATATTTTTCACCCTTTTGCTCATGCTCAAATAAAGAAATGATCATCTCAGAAACTGCAGTTCATTTCAGTCTGCAGAGACTATTTTTCAGTATAAAGAAAAGCATTTGATCCCCCACTTCTCTACTACAACTAAAAAAATCAAATGGCGAAAGTTTTTTCGCTCGTACGTCGCGACCGAAAAAATACCGCACGCCGTCGGATTCCTTTCGTTTTCCCGTCAAACCCCTTTGCGTGGTGCGATCTCTTTACCCTTCCAAAGCATTCGTCGTTGCATCCCCTCCGTGCCCACGACCCCCGTCGCGCCGCAATTTTAGCCATAACCGTACGTTCTGCCGCTGGCCGTGAGCGCGATGAAGACGGCAGCGCGATCCATGACCTGTCGCTGAGGACGGCGGCGCGATCCCATCCTGCGCGCGGCTTCTGGGAGGTCGGAGGAGGAGCTTCAGTAGGGGGCGGGCGTTGCTGCCACGCCCCCGGCGCCGAGCGGCCGGCCAGGCTCCCCGCGCAGCATGGGCCCGGGCGGAAGAGGGCAAGGGAGGCGGTGTGGAACGGATCGCCGTCGGTCCGGAAGGCAAGGGCGACGCCGGCTGCAGCATCTCTGCTCCCTCCCGTTCCTATGTGCTCCCCGGTGCCGGCCACCATCCAAATTCCGGCAAAGTATATCACTATGCTGTCGTGTGCCTGAATTGTTCAGTACTTTTATACTTTGACTTGCCGATGATATACATCAGTGCTTGAGCTGTTCCAATCTTGCAATGACAAACTTAAGGTGTAATTATTTTCCGGATCACATGGTTCGCCAAGTTCATAGAGCTGTACCATATCCGACCCGCCCGACGGTTCCCCCACGCCGCCAACAGTGTCATCACGGTTATAGTAATGTGTGCTAACCTTAATTTGCATGCAAACGGACCTATCGATTTCTTAGGAGTGTGACATGCTTTACTTTCTTGATTTGTATATGACGTACACAGTTAATGTGCTATTATGAGGTTGAACGTGACTGGAGGTTAGGGCTGGATATCGAAACGACTTGGCTCGGCTTAACGAGCAAAAAAGTCTGCTCGGCTCGGCTCGGCTCAGCTCGCGAGCTAGTTTGGGCAGCTCGCGAGCCGCTGCCAGTTTCGTCGCTAAGGGGGCGCTGGCGCGGCAGGGGTCGGCACGCAGGGGCCAAGGGCACGGCCGCGCGCCGGCGCAGCAGGGGGCGGGGCTGGGGGCATGGCGGCACGAGGACGGGGGCACAACGGCGCGCTGCTTTTCCTAGATTCAGTACTGGGCGGGACCTGCTCGAGCCTTCTTGTCCTCTATGGCGTGCGGTGGTACCTGGCAGCAAGTCGCGAGGCTGTATGCCCCTGCGCTTGTGCTGCTCTGCTCGGAGCAGGGAGGAGAGGAGCGTAGTTAAGGTTGGATGAAAAACTCAGTGTCTCGCTAGCTCGCTCGACTCGGCGTTAGTGGCTCAACTCAGCTCAGCTCATTGGAAATTATTACTGAGCCGAGCTAAAACCGGTCATTTAACGAGCCAGCTCGAGCTGGCTCGCGAGCCAAAACGAGCCAAGGCTACAGCCCAAGTCAGGCTAGAAGTCAGTCCATATATCTCAGCCTAATTCGTCGTTTATATAAGAAGCGGCTGAAATCCTAACTCCCGGTCCAATCTTTCCAGGTCCAGCCCCCTCTCCCTCTCGACTCCCCGTCCTCTAACCGCCAGGCGCACCGCGCTTGGCTGCCTGCCTCCGGCCTCCTTCCCCGCCCCTCCACCCTCCCCGACTAGCCAGCCAGGGCGGCGGGCCGGTGGCAGCCAGCGCCCCCACACCCAGCTAGGGCGGCGGGCCGGTGGCAGCTAGTGCGCCACACCCGGCCGGCGTCTCGCCGTGCCACACCGGCCAGCGCCACGCCCGGCCTCCCACCTCCGACCTCCGCCCCTCCACTTCCCGGCCAGGCCAGCGGCGGCAGCTGATGCCGTTCTGAGCCCGGCCGCCCGCATCCGACCTCCCGCCCGTCTCCGAGCGCTGCCGGCGGCAGGTAGCTCGCGCCGCGCCAGAGCTGCGCCCTGCGTCGCGGCCCGGCGTCCCCGCCGCCCCGCGCGCGATGCCGACTCGCGCGCGCCGCCGCGGCCCTCAAGCTCCGCTATCATTTTCTTCGAGCTGGCTCAAGGGCCAAACGAGCTGGCTCGAGCTTGCAAACGAGCTGAGCCGAGTCCGACTTCTAGCTCGCTATGGTAACGAGCCGAGCTGAGCCAGCTCATTATCTTAATTAGCCAGCTCGAGCTGAGCTGAGCAGCTCGTGAGCCAGCTCGAACAGGCTACGAGCATTTCATCCAGTCCTACTGGAGATAGTGGATCCGGTACATGCTTTAGTTAATGTGTGGTATTGTTGTGTGGCCTTGCTTTGTTCTCTTCTTTGCCATGTCCCGTCGTTGGGGATTAAATTATAAAGTATCATTCATGCTAATTGTGAATGCAAGTTGAAATAAATTAAAATGCCTTAGCGCATCATGTAGTCGTGGGTCTAAATCATGCAGGCTTGGCGATTTCTAGCTAGATGTAGAGCTCCAAAGTACAGACTTTCAAAGTGAAAGTGGTGAATGCGGGAACTTAGTGGGTATGCAGGCAGTCTCCTATAGTACCAGCTGTTAATCATGCAGGCTTGGTGATGTCTTGCTAGATGTAGAGCTACTAACTTCTAGAGTGAAAGTGATGAAATGCAGGAACTTAGTGGATATGCACTATGCAGGCAATGTTTTTGGGTTGCATGTCAGTTGACCCATGACAATCTCTATGCTCTGTAATTCGTATATGCTATTGAACAAGAGAAAATTCCTTATATAGTACGATTTTTGCCCCTCGTGTGCACAAGATGTTATCCCATCGCTATGCACCTCTACCAGATTTTCTTTCCTGCGCCGCTCATACTTGCTGACCTCCAGGTCGCTGGCTTCACTTATACTGTCGAGATCAAGCTCAATTAAAGTTGGTATTGAATCTATTGATATTAATGTGGCTGGCAACTTGATTTTGTATTTGGTTCTTGATTTATTAGCAGCAATGTGGATTTAAGCGGTGGTCAATGTCGATTACTCTCAATCTGATTTGGGGCTGCCCTTTCTTGGTGATGCGGACCTGCAAGGCTGCAAATGGGCCTCCAGCACGCAAAAGCCGCCCAGTAGCCGTGCGCCGGAGACCAACGCGGCGGCGGCGGCTTCGACCACACGTCCACACGAGCGAGTGCTGCATGGGTGGCGCTGTCGGCGGCACGAGCAGGACGCCGACCTCATGGGCTAGTGCCTCGTGGGAGTTCCGGCAGCTAGCAGATTCTTGGGGACCCTGATGAGACGACGAGCCGTCATCCTCCACCTCCGCACGTATAGGCAAGCGGCTATGACTCGAGAGGATGTGACTCCTGCGCTGGATTTGCTGGTTGTGCAGGTGCTCGACGAGGCGAGCCATAGCAGCTAGGCGTGACTCCCGCTCCTCAGCCCTTGCGACAGGGCGGACGAGCTCGCGAGCTCGGGCGCGGAGCCGCGACCACGGGCCGCAAGAACTGGCGGTAGTGGGTGCCGAACGGGCCGCGCCGTCCTCACGCTTGCACCGTCCTTTGTCACGCCTTACCGCTGCCAGACGCCGCATTTAGGTGTCGGGAATTTGGGATAAGTTGTTGGGCCGTTTCTGGAATATTTTAGTCACAAACCAAATCTATGACATGCATGGTTTCTAGCTTAGTGGTTCTCCTTTTAGGCTTTTTGTTCTTGTTGTGGTTGTTGTTCTTGTCTTTGTACTCTTGAACTCTTGTTTTATATATATATATATATATATATATATATATATATCCCAATAGGGGATTCTCCCCTCCTGTTTCTTAAAAAAAATGGAAGTAACTAACGGATCTAACGGAAGTGTCGAAAAGGGAATATAAGATAAGTTTTGGTGACAAATAAGGGAGTAAAATTTTTTCAGTGCTATATAGGGAACTGGATTTTTATCTAGTGTTATATAAGGAATTTGTTCATTAGGAGTTGCATATTTGACTAGACACCTTACAGAACTGGGATCAATATAGAGTGCTATGTTGGTATTATAACAGTAGTATTTTCATCACAGTAAAACGCCCGTGATATTGCAAGAATGGTTTCATGACGGAGGTAACTTTTCTTAAATATACTTTCTGATTCAACCTGTGTTCATCAATGAGCTATGCAAAACAGTTACCTGCTGGAGAATTTAGGTTTAGTCGATTGCTATAGTCAGGTTCAGATCCTGTTCATATTGTGACTATAGCAGCACAAAAAATGTTTGGAGCTATAATCATTATAATACAATACTCACATTTTGTTTTGTAAATAATTTGGTACAAAGTAACTGTATTTACCAAGGAGAGTGCAAGATAATCTATATCTTTTGGTTTATTTGGCTACAGGTTGAGGCTGCATGGACACTAACAAAAAATTCATCAGACACATCAGAGAATGCCAAGGTGGTTGTGATCTGGTGAAGAGTGGTGTTGTGCCCATCCTTGTCAATCTCCTAAACTTCCAGTGAGGATGTTGATGCTCAGAAATGGGACATGGACTCTATCCAACTTCTGCAGTGGGTAAGGTTTCTATCCAGGGTCATGTTTATTTTTGTTGTATTGGCCAAAACTGATTCTTTGAATGATCTTGTTTATTTGCTTGTGGTCGAGTAGGTCAACCCAGCTCTGTCTAAATCCATAGGCTGATGGGCTGTTTTATGCCTATCTGATGAACGTAATGACAAGATCCGAGCTGTGATTGACTCTGGCGTGTACCCTCGCCTTATGGAACTTCCGGTGTAATTGCAATTCTCAGTAGTCAGTTTTCCTTCCAATGTTCTAATATGGCAAATGATTGAAGTCTTAGCTCCTAATGACACTATGATTTCAGGTCAGTATTAGTCATTTTGTTTTGTTTTGCACATATGGATTTACTTTTTTCTTGAAATTGTACATCTGCAGCTCCTTCCGACTTGTGTCACAATAAAATTTCAGTGAAGTGATCAAGAAGAACAAAATATTATATAAATAATTAAGTAGTGTGTAGACTGAGAGACTTGAATTTGCTCCTGATTTTGATCAAGAGAGCACCCATTTGGCTGTAGGAATAGCAAATGTTCAGAATGTTACAAACATTGGAGGTCAAGGAGCTTGGGATTTATTTTGCTGGTTGCCCGCAAATAGAAAACAATGTGGAAATATGATTTCAAAATCTTTGGATGCTTTCAACCGTCAACTTACACAAAGAAGTTCGGGATAAGCGGTGGCAAGTTTCTAGAAATGTTCCATGCTCCTGTCATTTCGTACAGTCAAAAGAAAGATACAGATTTTCACCTTTCTCTACAATTTGCACTTTTTTGCTACTTAGTGCACAAATCCGAAGAAAAAAAAGACTGGTTCATTAGTGCGGATGTATTATGTACAATCCATCCATGTGACTACACTGTATGCATTTGTCATGATTTTGAATCAGCTTCAAGATTCTGGCAATGCTTAGTGCGTATCCTTTATACCTTGTCATTCTTCATTATTAGGATTTAGTGCTGCTATTTATTTACTTAAACCCTCAATTTTCATAAAGTGCTCTAGAACATTCATGCATAGTGTTGTTTTACATTTTCGGCCATTGTGTCACTAGAGAGCAAGCTGGTGAGGATATACGTTCCTGGTCTGGTTCATGATTATGTATCTAGATGAGGAATGGCATGCTACTCAATAAGAAGTGCTCCAGTTTTAAGTGTTGCATATTATGCCTTTTGCTTTCTTCCAATGTAAACCTTTTGGGACTTTTGCTTTCTACCTTGCTGGGTACCTCGAAATAGAATTGTGCATACAGTTTAACCTTTGATGTAATGTCAATCAGTGGTAACCTGACCATCCAAATTGATTAATCAAGTGAATAAAATTGAGCTATAGTTGTCATGCACTTATATTGTTATTGGAGTTGGGATATGATTTTTTAGTCCGTAGCAACGCACAGACATGAAATTAGTTGAAACATAAATATATTTTTATCCTCTCTTTTCTTTTTCACTTTGCATCATTGACACTACTTGGCTACTACTCCGTATTCCCTAAATGTTTGCACCACTGCCCCTACGTTGTTGACAAATTAGGAGCAATTCACCGCACACCTATCTGCCGAGACTTGCGAGGCTAAAACACAACGCGAACCATAAATAGTGACGCCACCGAAGTCAAGTGCATCGCCACTCTTACCAGCTTGGGGCGTACGCGCTCACGATTCGCTAGTAGCTCGTAATACCCGTCCTCTGGCCTCACTGTTTCTAGACATCCCAATAAATAATTAACTTACACGCTGCTGCTTGATGGTCAACTCCTCCTGCGAAGGAACAGTACCGAAGGGTGGTTGTTACACAGCGAATTCATGGCCCTTCACCTTTTGGGCGCGCATGTGGCCTGCCTACCTTAAATTGCAAGCAAATTTTGAAATGATCTGTCGCTCTAAAAATGAGGCTATTTCAGGTTGGCTTGGCACCAATTTAACGCGCGCAGAAATTTAAACCGAGGTTCTCTTTAGTTATTACATGCGACGATCTTCGTTACAGTGGTAAAGAGTGATGTCATCCTTCCGCTTTCCTTGTGCCTCAGGGCACCTGATTCATTGATTTGCAACTGGCCACTGTTTTCTTTTTCTTTCCTTTTGAGCAAATCTAGCCGCTGTTCTAGATATGTGATAAGAATAAAAAGCCAGTGAATGGCGAAACATGTAGCGGCGACTCAACAGGAATGATTAAATGCACTGCCAAAAGTACACGGGGTAAAGGTGGCTCCCAACCAAAATCCATCTCCATTTCACAAGGAGAACGCAGGCAGAGCAATTGAACGAGAACCTTTTTTTCTGAAAGAGAGAAAGAAAGCAACACCCGGAGAATCATCACTGCCCCCAACTTGTTTACTTCGTCCTGTGATTCCATCGGGCTTTAGATTCCCCTGCATGGGGTAGGAATGACAAGGTTCATAGGCCCCTGGCTTTACTTTGGCGCCACTTGATTGAGTGCCCACATGCCAATTCCCAACCCATCTGGAAGTTCAGCTACCTTCAGACCTGATCCAAGTGTATGCACCGTGGAGGTAGACTAAACAAACTACCAGCTACTTATAATCCATAGAGTATACGCCTGTTACTTCCTGCCAACAACTGGCTTAGCGCACATAATTTCATCTTGAAATTTCCAAATGTGTGGAGAGGGATTCATTTGCCGGTTCTCATCTGACTTGTGCAAGTCCACTCTTCTCCCTCCCTCGTGCTCGCCTATCCTGCCTCACCGGCCGGTCACTCACCATTGGCAGCTGCCTGCCGAATTTCCCGTGGCCACCCATCCATCCATGGCTCCATGTTCGCGTCCAGCTCACCGCATTAGTGCCCGGGGCGTTGTATATTGCGACGCTACAGCGCAAAAGGTGGCAGGGTGCTTGCCCTCCGCAACCGCAACCAGCCCTACATCTACATGCACACCACGTTCCCCATCCTTGTTCTTTACTGGCATCCCGGCCCTCCTCCGCATTCGCATCTACTGTTCCGGATCACGTCTCGGCACCTGTTCACCCCACCTCCAGCTGCGACCGATCTGAAAGATCTCAAGCATGAACTGCCAGCCAGATTTTACTTTTACCCTCTTTCGACAGGCACCAGAGACAAAAGATTATCTGCATTCCACAATCCAGATACTTCTGCTCCTGCAGATATCAGAGGCAAAATTTGTCATCATTTACTAGACCAAATCCAGTATATGGTGGATGATACCTCGCAGTAACTTTACTGCGTAACTACTACTGTTTGTTCTGGTCTGAAGATAACTGAATTTCTGAAAGAAAAACGGACAAGAGGCCAAAAGTGTGATGCTTTCCTTTTGGGCGGTGCACCAAATAAACACCATGGTGCTGCTTGCTTGTTCTAGTAAATCTTTCCACGATGGTGTACTAGTAGCTCGATCCACTGACATTTCTGACTGAAACTTTACTGACACTCTGCAGCTTCAACGGCTGGTCTCTGCATTCAGAGCTTTCAGGCACCTGGACAGCACGTTTCTGTTCCAGCGACGCACACAAAGTTTGGGATCGACAGCCCGGGAACACGCCATGTTCTGACCAATAATCACCCGGCTGCCTAGTCCTCCGCCATCCCACGACGCCCTACCCGAATTTACTTCGTGCTCTCCCGCGGCGGCGAATAATCTCCGGAAAGGAGGGGAAGGGGGCAAAAAAAGAAC
Organism: Panicum miliaceum; assembly: GCA_032594955.1. Taxonomy (NCBI): domain Eukaryota; kingdom Viridiplantae; phylum Streptophyta; class Magnoliopsida; order Poales; family Poaceae; genus Panicum; species Panicum miliaceum. The sequence continues at coordinate 39,376,486 of CM064059.1, forward strand.
AGAGAGAAGACAGGAGACAAGCAGTGTGCTGTGACTCACATGCGCACGCACAGGTGAGAGTGAGAGCATCCACCGGAATAACAATGGCCAAATCGAACCGGATCCCAAGCCGATCCATCCATTTCATTGATCCACGATCCGTCGAACAATGGCAAAAATCCCGAGACCCCATCCATGATCCAATCCGCCTAACCGACTACCCCAGAGCTCACTAGGAACGACCAACACCTATGTACCAAGAAGAAGAGGAGAAGGACGAAGAGGGGGAAGAAGGCGAAGCAAGAAGCCGAGTTGACACCACCAGGACAAAAAAAGAAACGGCTCCATCGACCGGCCGGTCGATCAGACGGTGAGCTGCGGCTGCTGCTGACTGTGACGGTGGCAGCCGGCAGCCGTGGCGGCGGCGGCGGGGTCGTCGTGGTGGTGATCGGACGTGCCGGCGGAGTAGCAGTGCAGCCGTGGGGCGTCCACGGGTGCCGGCGGGTCGAGGTAGGCCATCTCGCTCTGGAGCACGGAGCAGTAGGAGGCGAAGGCGGCGGGCGTGACGTTGAGGTCGAAGGCGATGCCGAAGAGGAAGTCCACCTCCAGGTAGTTCATCTCCACCAGGCTGATGCCGCCCACCCGCGCGAAGTAGGCGTTGTTGTAGCATCTGCGCCAACAGCACCAGCAGCAAAATTCAGATAACTGACAAAATTCATGGCATGCACAACTATTTTTTTTTAAAAAAAAACTGAATAACAGTATCGCAGCTGCTAAGTCCGAATGCACAAGCATAACTCGAAGCTACTACAAATATGGTCCCATTTTAAAATTCAAACACACAAATTTTATTAAAAAATTGGACAACTCTCGTCTTTCTTTCAGCTGTAGGATTTGTAGCTTGTTTTTGAAGGCGATGCAAGAGAGGTGGGTAGGACAAGGCGCTGTGCTTTGGTAAGAATGGTGGATCGGCAGGCACTAGCAGTGCTGTGCTGTGGCTGTGGGCGCATCGCATCAACCTCGGGCTCGACAACTGTCCTTGTGACCAGCCCAGTAGCTTGTCTTTGATGCAATGCCAGTTGGAAATAATGACAGGAAAAAGGGTTACCCAGATCGATCTGGGGCCCAAGTGCATTCCTGCCCCTGCACACAGTCATACGAGTGTGCTAATCACGCCAACGCCAGAGGGGATCACAAAGCAACAAAGCTCTGAATCACCTGATCATTTTGAAAGTTCAGCTATCTGACCATGACCCTGAGTTTTACTACTACTGCTATACCCTATATAAAGAAGGCCAATTTGGCAATTATGGAAGCTTTCTTAGCTTTATAACGTGTTCTATAGTTTGAACATAATGTACATTTCTGAAAGTGTTTTTTTTCAAAGAATGTTTTCTTCTTCTTCAAGATTTTGAATCCAACAATTCAGCAGAATTCAACTTTATCGTCTGTTTCTCCGAACCTCAATTGAAATTGAAATATGTTTTCATGCATGTCACGCTAAGCATATGCTAATTTTCAATTTAATCAACAACAATTGACGTATAATTTCGGTGTTTTCTGACGATCGATCGTCAGCCATTCATCGCCAAAGGACGTGAAAAATGCAAAGAGACAGCACGTACATGTCGTCGACGAACTTGACGGCGGTGAGGACGGAGGTGATGAGGAGGCGGTGGACGTTGAAGGAGTCGACGGCGAGCGCTGGTCGGCGGCGCAGGAAGCGGTCGAGGTAGATGTAGGCGACGACGTAGCAGGACGGGCTGCAGCTGGCGAAGCGGAAGATGCGCTCCAGGTACCCGCCGATGGAGATGGCTGGCTTCGTGAGCCCCTGGAACGCCGACACCGGCCGCCGCCGCCCCTCCGCCGCCGCCGCCACCGCCAGCGCCCCCTCCGCCGCCGCCGCGGCGTCGTTGCGCTCCGCCACCCGCTGCAGCAGCGCCGACAGGATCGAGACCACCCGCGGCACCGCCGCCGCCTCCACCACCTCCCCCGTCGTCATCGGCCGGCCGATCACGATCAGGTAAGGATAGTTCTTGGCCTCTTCTTCTTGGTTAGTTGGTGCTGCCTTGGGACTTGGGAGCTCTGCAGGTGAGGTGGTGGTGGTGGTGGTTATAAAGGGGAGGGAAAACGCGAGGAAAGGGGCGTCGTAAAAAAAAAGAAGAAGAAGAAAAGATTTGAGCTCTGCAAGTTGGCATGATTAGCCAGGCAGCCAGCACTCTTGCATTGGTGTTGGATGGAAATGGAAGGTAGGTCACTTTGTTTTTCACCTCTGCAGATGGAGGATTTGTCGGCTGCCAGACGAGCCGGCCGGCACCAACAACGTACTAGTGCTGCTAGCTGCTAGCTGCTGCTGCAGTCAGTCTGTGGTAGCCTGGCAGCAGTTTCTGGTGATGGAGCAAATAATAAAGCTGGATCGCGCGTGCCAGGTCGATGGAAAAGAGCAGCAGGTCTCTCTCGTGGCCTCCACGACCCGGCGCTTCAGAAACCCCGGTACGTCCGGGCGACGGGGTTGGAGCGGCCAACCCACGCCGTGATCTCGACGCGATCCAGGTCCGAGTCTCCGGTTCAGCGAGAATTAGGTGCTTCGCACCAGCCAGGTGCGGTGCTCGTGCATTCCACACGCCGATCTCATGGGCGGTGCTGTTGTTCGCGCAGCTGCGTGCCAAACATCCCCCCTCCGTGCGCAACTCACCGTCCGGTTCAGTGTTCTGCTTTGTCAGTTGTCACTGTCACGACGAAGTGTTTCAAACGGTAACTAGTAAGCAGGCATTTTTTTTACTAGTTTTCCTGGTGGATTTCGTCGACCAGCATTCACTCGGTCAATTCGTCAGCGTGTCATTCTCAGCTTCAGCGTGCAGCAAGCCCAATCAGACAAGGATCGTCTGAGCAGAGCTAAGCTGCAGAACAGGACAAGCACCATGTGTGTCAGGGAAATTTGAAATGGCAGTCGGTTGGGAGTAGTAAATTGGCTATATGATAATAGTAACACAACCATTCATCCATCAGACCATCAGGAAGAGCAAAGGAAAGGGAACGGAAGGGAAGGGAGCATGGGAGTATGACATGCCTGTGTGGAGCAGACATCTGATTCGGTCAGTCACGCCGCGAGGCGACGACACACAGCAGGCAAGGCTTGCCAGCCACCGCACCCCCGCTCCGGCATGGCGGTCGTGCCACGCCGCGCAACAGTAGCATGCACGCTGTTCAGCACGTCGCCGTGCTAGCAGCTAGCTCATTGGCCAGCGTCCGCCCACGACCCATGCATGTGGCAGCGAGCACCATCAGTAGCTTGCCCTCTTCCTTTTTCCTTTCCCTTTCGATTTCCACCTCCAGCACGAAACGAGATAGAGAAAATGCTGGCCCGTTCTGAAGGAGAAGCGATGATCGGCAGATGGACGGGACAGTTGTTAAAGATTACCGGTAGTGGTGGCTGCATGTAGAGGAGACACTCTCTCTCTCTCTGTCTCTCTCTCTAGACGGAGGAGGGACGAATATGCCCACAAGAGAGCGCATGAGGTGAGGGACACCTTGGCACGTTGCGGCCCTGGGCTCTTGTGTGATCGCGCTCCTCTTCGCTGCGATTGCTAGCTTGCTTGCCCACCCCCCTCCCCCCCCCCCCCCCCCCCCCCCCCCCCCGGCCCTTTCCGGATTTAATAGCCGATTTTATCGGATTCGTGGTCCACCATCCCCGGTGCCTGATCCATGTGGCCGGGGCACTAGTTTATCCCCGCAAACTAATCAAAAGCTTGCTAGCTTCCTCAGCATAGCCGGCTTCTCCGTACTCACACCTCGCACGAAAGCCGGCACCGATCGATCATGCCCTGCACTGCATCGATCCTTTGCCTGCAGGGGCCTCACCGCCTCAGATGCTAATCATCGAGCACATGCAAAGAAACAGTTGTTTATTTAGGCGTACCCTCTTTTTTTTTTTCTAAAGATGGAGTCATGGGGAGAGAGAGAGAGGGGGGGGAACAGACCGGGCTAGCTAGCTAGCTAGCTAGAGATAGTGTGCGTTGCATGACACCCTGATCCCATCTATGTGTGCGTGCTCCCTGCTAGGCGTAGGAGCAGCAGCGGTGGCGGCGTGCGCCAACACAAGCACCTATCATGAGCAGCTGCAGGGGCAGACAGCATCTTCTGCCGCGTACGAAAGCCAGGCTTGGCATTCCGCCGGCCGTGAGCTCCGGGTGCTGGATCGCCCGCTTGTTTTAGGTACAGTTACAAAAGTTTCCGATACGTACGTACCCAGGAACGTGATATGTGTAATATAGCGATAATTTTAAGTTTCTGGTTATCAAGGGTATACCTCTTCGGAACGTTTGGATTAAGATTGGGATCGTAATCCCTAATTAATTGGGACAACATACCCCGAACGTAGCTATGGAACGCGTGATCCCGATATTTTTCTCTTCATCTTTCACTCTCCCTCTCATTTTCTATGCCAGTCCCTCTCTCCCCTGGTCCTTCTCTCTCACCACGATCCCCTCCCTTCCTCTCTCACTCCGGATCCCCTCTCCTCCTCCGCTGCCCCCGCCGGCTCCCCTCCCCAGCCTCCCTTACCACGCAGGAGAGCGGCGCGGGCGGCCTCAGGCGGACGGCGCGCGGCCGCGGGTGGGCGGAGCGCGCGGCGACCTAGCACCGTAGGAACGCAACCCATCCACGATCCTGCGATCGTACCGTTGCGTTCCCGTTCCACGATCCGAAATGAAAGTTCCGGGAACGGGGAATGTGGCAACGTACCGTTCGTTCTGTGTGACTCTGGTTTTAGCTGTCCGGCGTGAGGGCGAGGAGTGACCTGAGTGGATAGGAGTCTCAGAGGGGGAAACCGGCAATAGGCTTTACAGCGAGAACACGCCCAGGGCAGCGTGCGTGCATGTCGTGTGATGGCATCGGGGCCGGGCACGCACGCACGCTGGTCTGATCTGTCGCCTCAGGGCGCCTGAGTTGAGCAGCCAAGCTGGAGTGCTCATGGCTGTCTTGCCAGTTGCCACTGTCTTTGATCTTCTCAAGTCTCGGGAGCTCAGACGAAGGCATTGTGACCGCGGCAGCACAATTATCCTAGGCCCGACGCAATTGTTTTAGGCCTGAATGGCAACACCAGGAGGCTTCTACACTCCGGAAAAGCAGGCTTCGGACACCAAAAGAATTAATGAAAATAAAGGAATTTCTATTCAGTAGTAGCAGGCTAAAAACTCATTTTGTTTTCAGTTCGGTATTTATCCTCAGCTTTTTTGTGGGCCGAAATCGTAGTCTTTGTTCAGCCCATCCTGGAATCGATGCCCGGCGTTGGCCCATCCCGACGGTTGCTCCTCACCCTCTCCGCTCGACGGCGTCGTCCAGACGTTTCCAGTCTCTTCACTGTGAGGGTTGTTATATGCGCTAGATGTTCTTATTCTACATTTTCTGCAGCGATGGTGATGCCACAATGCTCGCACGTGTTGCATTCTCCTGCCCTAATATACAATCCCTTGGATATTAATATGGGTATGCCGCAAACTCCTAATACTAAATCTATTTGATATCCATCTTCCCGTATATCTTGTTCTCATTCACATAGTTCTGTATGATTTGCACCGTTGGATGGGATGTGAGAGTGGTACACATCCCTTTGCCAATATGCTGTGCCAAACTTAGTGCTATTGCCTGAAGTTCAGAGCGCTGTTTCTTGTTGCTTTATTAAGTGACTTTGCGGTTTATTGTCACCACAAGAAGTCATCTAAAAAAACACCTGCATCTCAGTAATGTTGAATTAACACTTCAAGTTCGGGTCATCTAACTGACAATGGCTATCTAGGTTTGTTTCAGAGAAGCCATCTCTCTCGGTTTTTAGATTAGACGGCTGTAGCAGTCTTTGGTTTTCTGAATATCAGCTCTTCAGGCCTTTCAACCCTTTGGCTATCAGGTCTTTGTTCCCTTACGAATGCGAAAAGTTGAGACACTTCTGCGATTATTTTCTGATCCTATCTTGCATAAATTCATTGGGCTGTTCACTTGTAGTTCATCAACTGCCAATCTGCCATATATATATTTTGGATGAGCTCTCACTGGGTTTTCCTAAACAAATAATGATTGTACTGATCTGGTTGCTCTTGTATTTAGTCTGGGATGTACCTTCCCAAACTTGAAAAAAAATGAACATCTCATCAACTGTCTTATGCAATGAAGCCCTGTTTGCTCTAGAGCGATAGTGCTAATCTCAGGTACCTTCAGTTCTTCATGTCTTGCCTTGATCCTTGTTTCTGAACCTACGATAGATTTAATCTTGCTATGCCTCCAGTTTATTTTGATCTCGACGACCTATTTCATCCCCCTTTTTGTCCTTTCATCAGGGGCCTATGCATGCTGTCTTTGTTGGTTCTAGGTTCAAGAATTAACGGATGCAGCAATTGCGTAATTGTTCGTTCTTATGCAAGCTTGGAGCGATTTAAGCAGCTAAGCACCAACCTTTGAGGACCAAATGTTTGCATGTCCAAACTGCTCATTTAGTATTCCGTTATATCTGATTATTCATGCTTACATCTCCAGTTTTTTTTCAAAAGATTTCTGTGCTTATAGCTGCAAATAAGATGGCTTAATAATAATTGTGGATAAGTGTTAAAATTCAGATAAGTGCCAAACTTTGCATTACCTTTGTCCAACACTGTACATTTTCTGGTGAAATCGTTGATCCAAGAGAGCTTTGAACTCAACAAGTTTCCCATGGTTTTGCAGGGATTCTGTGATACTATACTGATGCGGATGAAAGGGTATGTGGCTCACTGGCCAAGACAATCAAGCAAAAGAAGTGATAATTATCTAAAGCAAAAAATAATGCTCTCTGACTTATGTGAAGTGGAATTGCTATAACTAAGTAATTTATCCCCTGTCTAAATCTTTGTTTTTATGGTTAATCTTTAAACTGGGGTTGAAGCAGCTCCTCACTGAAGAACATCATCTTTAGATCGGACATTGCCGATGCTATCTGAACTTAATAGGAACTAGAGATGCTGTTTCTCTTGATGCTATCTAAAGATGGATAGATCACCTTCGTAGCTTTCCTTAAGAAAACAGATTGTAGTGTGTCACTTTTTTACTACTTAGCATGGTGGTCGAGTCAGTGCATCATGAAATTTTGCACAATCCATATCTTCCCTCAACTCCATTTTTTGATTTAATTCATACTCACAAGTGAATCCTCTGGGTAAGCTGCTTCTACTGTATATACTACTATCTATAGTATTACAATATGACGGCTCATGAGCAAATCAGACAATCTCTTAAACTTGCTGCTTCAGCGAAGAGCAGCTTGCAGTGCACTGGGAAGATTAATCCTTGCATTATTTCGGTAATGCTAGGGAATTGACGTCCGATGCGTCGGACGGTTCCGTGGGCCCAGTTATAATGAAAATAGCATGATATCCACCACTGCTTCCGTTCCATCTTACCCACTCGTTCTTCTCTCCTCCATCCGTTCTATTTTCTCGAAGCCTCCCAACCCGAGCCGAGCAACGCTGCCCATCAGGATTCCAAATCCAGCGCCCCCCGCCCGCAATCCCTGTCGCGCACCTCCGCCCGTGTTGCGCCTCCCCCACGATCCGCTAGACGAGGCCTCTGTCGCGTCGGGGAGGTGCCGGCGGGACGCGCGCCGTGGGAGTTGCGCTGGCGGGGAGAGCGCGGCGGGGTGGCGCCGGGGAGGAGCGGTGGCGCAGACCTCCGCCGCGTCAGGGATGTGCCGGCGGCGCTGGCCGTAGAGTGCCCCGTGCACCGCCCGGAGCTCCCCGTGGTCGTCCAGGAGCGCAATGTCGACGTGGCGCGGACGCCGTCCTTCGGTAACCTCGGCGGCTGCACGGAGGCGGAGCCCGTGCCGGTGTCGGAGGCCACGGCGCGAGCACTGGCGGGGCAATAGGTACATCATGATGCTGCAGTAGAGATTTTGGGACCTTGCAATGGGTACTTTATGGTATTACAGTATATATTTTTGGATGTTGGGGAATGTTGCATGAAACATACGTTTGATGTTGCGGTGGGAATTTTTTCGTCATAATACGATGTTTACATTGAATTGTATTTTTTCAATATTGCAATCTTACATTTTCTATGTTTTTAATATTTTATTTTGATGTTGTAACGGAGCTCGGACGTCCGGGCGCTAGCGAGCCCGTATTTAACTTGCTCGCTGAAGCTGCTTCTATTGTTGACAGTGAGGGTGTAGCCGAGCAATCCAGCTGTTGCCATCGCTGTTACCCAGGGAACGATAGCTGCAACGGCTTCACCAAAGAGCATGGCCAATGCGAAAAGCATCGTGTAGAAAAACATCAAACCGGCGACACCGAGCATACCGACAGTGTGGCCCGAGAAGAGCGCGCCGTGCAGTAGGCACCCATCCACGAAAAGCGTCCACGAGAAGAGGGATACGATCGCCATGAAAGAGAGCTCAAAGATGGCGGCCACCGCGTCCTCCGGGCCGAAGCTGAAGCACATCCACAGCATCCGCGCGGCGCACTCGAGTGACATGAGGGATGCCACCATGGCAGGAAAGGCTGGGTCGGACTTGTCGTTGATCCGGACAGCTTTGGCGGACTTTTCGCTCCCGCTGCGCCGGCGTCGCTCGGCGATGGCGACGCCGCACAGCCCGGCTGCGCAGATGGTGTTCAGGTACAGGACCGTCATCCTGGCTAAAGCGCTCAGCAGCCGGGTGGCTGCTAACGCCAGCAGGGGCAGGTGCGAGACGTAGACGAAAAGGTTGTGAACACGCCCATGGTCTCCGACAGGGATACGATGCAGAAGAAGAGGTACGAGGACGTGAGGAGGGAGATCGTCGAAAAAACTGACACGGGCTGGTCGGTGCGGCGCCACAGCAGGAACGGCGCGAGCACGAGGCACAGCACCAGGCGGCACGAGAGGCGTTTGGCCGTGTTGCTCGGAGGCTCGACGGACGACGTCGGCCTCCCGGCAGGGGTTTCGTCCCGTCTCGGGTCGTCGTGGGTGTCGTCGTTTCGGCGGCTGTCTCTGCCTGCGACGCCGGCTTCGTCGTCGGTGGTCCAGGACGCCGCGTCGGCGTCGGCCTCGTCGTCGGTGGTCCGGGAGGACGAGTTCGCTGAATCGTGATCAGCGGGGAACGGGATCTCCTGACGGCGCGCCGGACTTGGTGATGGTGGTTGACCCCCAGCATCATCGCGCGGGTCCTCCCGATCCGCAGCATCGATCTCGCGCGTCCCGGCTGGCCGGCTGCATCTCCCGATCGATTTGCATATATTGTGCTGGCTGCTAAGCTGTCCTAGTGTCCTTCCTGATCTCCGTCGGTTTCGGACACGGACGACAATGCTTGAGGACTAGAATATACAAGCTAAGCTATAAGTTGGTGTATTTATTGACCACACGAGTTTATAAAAGCTGGATTACAAAACTAAAACAAGCGAAATTCTATAAGCTGGGTGTAAACTTGGGCCTCGAGGAATCGAAACAAGAAAAACCATCACAAACATAATGTTCCAAGGTGGTCGTTAAGATTTTCTTCTTCCCCATACATTTGCATTCGGAAAGAAAAAGCAAGGTGGTCCGCGCAAATAGCGCGGGTATTTAACTTTTTTATACTAACACTAGGTAAAGGTCCGTGCGATGCTACAAGCATACAATTTTTGAATAAAATAAAATAATTTTAAAAAATATGGTAAGAAGATAATAGTTGAATGCCCGTACATTGCTACATGTGGCAAAAACTTTCCATAAGAATTATTTGTTATAGCTGAAGTGTTCTTTTTGAAAGGCATTAGAGTAACTCAATATCAACTAAAAGATATATAGCAAATAACGTTTGTGCTCATGCGTTGCTACGGTAAAAAATAATCCAACAAATTTATGCAAATTGATGCACTTAGTATTTGTTTCTATTATTGGTCGCACCCAGTAAAAGTAGATTAATGCACTTAGTATTGATTTTCATTGGACGGTAGCATAAGACAGGAATGAGCATGAAAAATGACTTTTCATGGTGAAAGGTTAAATAGACAGTCCTTTATATTCCCCATTCCAAACATCCTCATTTGAAAGCTTAGACTTCCTGATCTGAATAACTAATCGCTGCACTAATCCTTTTTTATACACAAACGAAGGGCAGAAAGTGGAACAAGGAAGAGCAGGGCATATGCAAAGAGTGAAACTGTGATGTCAAATAAAGATCGATGCTTTTTTAAATAACCACACCGAGGGTTGCACTCAAGGCAAACATGTACTCGAAGAGTTCACCGGACAAATTTAGCACGTGACTATTAGCACTGACTACACACAAAGGACACTATAAGCTTCAAATAATTTGACACAGTATTAGCACTAAATCTCTATTAAATATTTCAGCTTAATAGAACAGTACAGTTAGTTTTACATGCATCAGACAATTTGGCACTATATAGTTCAATGGCTCGAACGTCACGACAGAAAGATTGTGTTAGAACAATTTTATCCCTGTACTTCTAGTTTCTAAAAATAAATGATAATATCAGAAAAGCTGCCCAAATTCAAGTTCTAATAATGCAAGTCTGGGGCAGGTTAGACTGCATAGCAGGCTGGGGGCTAGGGGATTTGCCGCCGGTGCTCTGCAGGCCGTGTCTGCCGGCGAGCAAACAAGGGCGGCGAGCCGAACAACAGTGCTCCGGGGGGCAAGGCCGAAGCTGAGCTCGAACTGTCGGCTGTCTGCACGGAGGAGCAGCACTGGAGGAGGAAGAGCGGTGCTCAGCTCGTTGCCGCTCCGGCTCAGGTCAATCCCGTACTCCCCAGGCCGCTGCTCCTCCTCGCCTTGCACAGAAAAATACATCAAAGCAACAAGAATGGTGACCAAGAAGATGAGATGTAGATCGCGTTGACACCGAGCAGTGTTGGGGAGCAACATTCTTCTTTATTGTTTTCCTGGCCTATATCCCTCTAGAAAACGACTAACTTGAGATGCATAGTCACCTTCTTCGAGCCTCTCTGGACCCTCAACCTTAAACAAAAAAGCATTTCAATCAGTCACAAGTCCAAAACTAAACAGACAAGCAAGATAGAAAAGTCAAATTTATCTATGCCTGGGCATTTTGGGTTGTGACCTGTGAATGAAAAAAAAACAATGTACCATGTGGATTACATGCAAGAACAGAAAAAATTACCTTTCTATATGTGGTGAATATATTATCATTAAAAATAATTAACAGAAGCAAAAGAAAAACAATAATCTACTTACCACTTCATACTCGTCTTTTGTGTCCCAGACAATAATCTTTGGTAGCTGAGAGCCCTTCACATCAAAAGTCTCAGTGAATTCCTCCCACTGCTTGACTCCCACAAATCCGAAGACTAAATCATGGTTTGCATTGGCTGCAGACCTCAACACCTTTCTCAACTGCGGAGCATTTTCATCCAACTCATCCTCCAAACTTGTAAGAACAACTTTCCTCCCATCATCTTTCAATACCTTCACAGTCTCTCTATTGGTGGGCACGGTAAAGGCAGTAGGGACTGCCTTATAAAATCTTCCAGAAAGGTTCCTGCATCCAAAATAAACTATTGGCATGTACCATCAAGCTGGAAAAGTATGCACTGCAAACACACAAGTATCTATGTTACCAAATCAATGACACATTTACATCATTAGAAATAAGAGAATGTAGAACAAATAGTAGGCAACAAAGGAATTTTCCCTTGAACTACACATATCAAGAAGTGAATAGAGTGTTATCCCAATCATACCTTCAAATGGACCATAGAATACTCTGCTCATTATATTTTGGGTTAACAGAAACCAATGCCGAAAACTTGTCAAAATCATGCAAGACCATCATATCCTCGGAGAAATCCTTTGCTGTTAAAAACCATGCTTTCTTCTTGTATTTTGTTCCATATTCAGCAATCAATGACTCATCCACTCCAAGTCCGATAAACAATGGAAAATTAATGCCAGCGGCCTCAACGAAACTTTTGATCGATGAATCTGACTCGAGAACAGAGACATCAGGCGCAACAAGCTTGTTAAGATTCTCAATGAGCAAATCAGCCTTCCTTGAATCCGTGTACTCAGATGGTACTCCGCGGTCAAAGAGCATCAAAGTTGGGAACCCACTGCATACAGACAACACAAAATGTAAGGAACTCTTTGGCTGTCTGGTAACTGAAGTACTCAAGTGAAGCAGGTGGCTTACTCGACTCCATATTTAGGCCCGAGCTTCCTGTACTTGTCGGCATTTACTTTCGCAACTATGATGGGCGTGCTCAGTCCAGCCAGCACCGGAGCAGCTTCATCCAGCTGCAGAAGAAGCAAATGCTCATCAGCTCACTTCAATTTCAACCTAAGTGGCCATCACAGCACAGAAAGATATCATCTACACGCCTCTATGACTGTATTACGTGCAAAACGATGTTCCAGTTTGACAACCCAGGGAATGGGATATGGTTGTATGGATATGCTAGTGCTCGTATGACCACATCCTCACAAGGAATTCAGATGGTGACACGGCCATTCCGTCCAGCACCCTAAATCACTTGCATATTTAAAGGGGAACATCGTCCAGCGATCTGCATTTCCCGGCTCTAATATGCTCGAATTGTAGACCAAATTCCTCCTTGCAAGCTCCATCTGTTAGGTTGATCCCCACCCGGATCGGTGCAGCGACCGAGCCGGACTCGGTCTCACGCCCTGATCGAGGGCGCCCAACCTAAGCATGGTTGGTGGGCCCCCATCGCGCAGCGCTATAAACAGAGGTAGGGGCCGGCGGCGCACAATATGAGGTTCACCGTGCGCCACCAACACCCCACCGAAAAATCTAGCCCCGATCCAATCCACGGGAGCGTTGAAGCTGTGGGAAGCACCGCCATCGACCTCGGCCTCACCACCGCCGGATCGACATCGCCGCCATGGACTCCAACACCTCGAAGCCTGACGGTCTCTCTCTCCTCTTCTCTCACTATCTCCCTCTGTATCTTGGTGTAATCCAAGAACCATGTTGTTTATATTCATGAGTTAATGTCTAATACCCACTAGATCTACTCCTAGAGGTCCTGTTTTATCTATTAATGGTATCATTCGCCACACTAGCGAGTAGATCTAGATTAGGGAAGAAAAAGAAGCAAATAGAAGGAGAGGATTCGGTCTCGTATCGAAGAGGAAGAAGAAGTCCCAAATCAAAGAACCCTAACCCTAGAGAAAAGGACATAGAGGAGGAGGGTCCTACCTGGGCTCCTCTGTCGCCGTCACTACCACTGTCGCGCGGGGAGAAGAACCACCGTCGCGCGGAAAGAAGGAACCCGAGCTGCTGCGCTCGTGGGAGCTCTGCCGCGCCATGCGCGCGTGCTCAGGGCACTGCCGCTAGGCCGCTCGACGGCAGCGCGCTCACGCACGCGCGAGCGCGCGCTGGTGAAGGGGCCAGCGGTGGCGCCGCCATCCTCCTCCAGCAGCCATGGGCAACCGCTGCTCGGACAGGAGTGAAAGAAAGGGGAGAGAAAAGACATGGCCTAGGGTTTGAAGGGGAGTCGGCTGCTCGCCGGTTTTTTGATCCCGCGAGATCGACGTCTGGCCGTCGGATGCACACGGACAGTCAGCAGCGTCCGGTGGTCGAAGGGCCGAGTTTTGGCCCAGGCAGGGAGGAGCTTTCCCGGCCCAGGCCCAGGTTGTGGCCTGGTGCGCGGGCGCGCGCTGTGCGCAAGATGGGCCACAGGTCGAATCCCTAGCCGGGCTCCATGAACAGTATAATTTTTGAATTAGTTCCATCCTTTTTAGAAGCACCTTTTGATGTTTTTTTGTCTAGTTTTTGATCTCTAATGAATTCGAACCAAGAGGGTAATTTCTTTGGAGAGTAGATAAGTACAAAGAGATGCTTCTGAATATGTATGTTTTTTTAAGTTTCTGCTGCTACGAGGTTTCTGTTTTATTTTCTAATTAAACTATGTCACATCCGGTTTTAAGGACAAAACTAAATGCATAACTATATGTATGCCAGGATCAAGTTTCATAAATATAGTGACTTCATCAGTGAATAATCAGTAACAGTATCACGAAAAGAGAAATAAAAGATTAAAAGACTATCAGAGTTATAAAGCTTATCCTGGAAACGAAGTCTTCAAACTTCACAGGCAATCGACCGGGGGTTGCGTAGGCCTAGAACTCAGCATCATCTTCAAGAGGCTTCACATCAAGTTTCTCTTCTGATCAGCAATTATAACAAGTGTGAGTACACTTATGGTTGGTACTCAGCAAGTGTTGGGAATTATATGACATGAAGATCAAAAGCAAGGAAAGGCTGACTGGCTTACTGCGATAAGCAATTTTAGTTGGTTAAATTTCATTAGCACCTGATTACTAAGGTATAAGTTCATACCAACCCACATTAAAATAAATAGAAGAGATATAGCAGAAGCATAACGATAACCATAAACATGGTCCATGATTTAATTCATCTTCAAGTTCATTAATCATGTGAGGGTCCAAGCCGCTCTTAACCGTGAGCACGGCTGATATATCAGTTTTCACTCTACAGAGGTTGTACACTTTACCCACAATTCATGTCTCCCGATTTGCCCGAGGTAGCTAGCCTCTTAAACACTTCCAAGGTGAGTAGCAAGGGATTCACTACGAAGCCTTTACAAAGATTTCCTAACTTATGATAATCCGCTAAGATTTCAGGTCGCAGTGGTCATAACCCCTACCTAATGAGGAAGACGCCTTAACCAGGATCATATCTAAGCCTCAAGAGGACCGAGCTATACCCCATCACCGCACTCCCCTCTTGCCCTTTCGGTAAGATCATCACAATCTAGATTTTTTAATTAATTAGCCAAGACCAGAGCCATATAGTATTGTGGTTGCACTATTTTCCTGGATGGTTCTCCATATTCCGATTAGACATATGATCTTGTAATTAACAACACAAATTATCCGTGAATATGGATAAAATAGGTGTAGCATCATCATTGTTGTCATCACAGTTATAAATTATTCCCAAACCAGAACCAGTTATAGCAACTAAGCAGAAGCTATCCAACAAGAAAGATAAAACCTAGGTTGACAAGGAATGATAACAAAGACTAGGAATATCCTTAATTAGGATCCATCAGGTTAAGACACATGCATGCATAAAGAAAATTGTATTTATTATGATTATTAGGACAAAAGAATGATCAAGAAAACACTTGTCTTTCTTCTAGAGAATAGCTGCTCAGAGTCTTCAACTCTTGTTCTCGAAACTCTTAATTGAAGCTCTTGGATTGCGTTCCTTCTAATGTCAAACGAGCATCGGGCCCAAGCAAAACAACAAACAAACAAACAAGTACAACTAAGAACACATACACCAAACAAAAGGAAAGCTTAAAAAGAGCGTACTAAAGGATAGGGCTCGTTGCTACGGTCACGAGAACGCAAGAAACGCGGAAGACGGAGCTACGGTTGAAATGAAACAGCTATTGGAAGATTTATATTATAAAAGAAAATAAAAGAACTGTAAGCTTCATTTATTTTAATTGAAAAAAAATGTAAAAGATATTCAAACAAGAATATCCCTAATTATAATTAACTCATATTATATTTGCATTAATAAAAATAAAGTAGAACTTAGTCAAATTTTATATATAATTGTCTATGTACAAATTACACTAATTAGACAATTAATTAGAAAGAAGACTTGTGAGAACATCTAAGCGTATAACTTTACGATTCAAGTTGAACTAAACAAATTAAATTACAAATACATTTATGTTGGTATTAATCAAGTTAATATTAATTATAAAAACTTGAGTACAGATCTAATTGGATTTTAATTGGAAAAACTAGATGAGAGGATATTAATCAAATTAATTTTTTTTAATTTTAGAACAGGAACTATGATACAACAACGCTACTAAACGATAGCTTAGGATTTTGGAAGACTAACGCAAGGATAAAAAACGGATCTAAAACACGAAATCTACAAAAGAAACAAGGTTTCAGGGACCTAATCGTGATTAATGTAGACGCGAAGGACTAACTGCTGATTTTTAGAAGACTCGGAAAAATAAGCTCGCAAATTGACCAAAAGCTAGGGTTAGATCTATAAAAGATCACGGGTGGGTATGAACTAAAAAGGTCTAAAATATCTAGGGGGTTTTCTGCGAAATTTGCAGGACACAGAAAAACACACGATAATTACAGATTTCTCCGGGGGCTAATCTGCAAAAAGCTTTGCAGCATCCATGGTGTCCGGCGGCTACTGTTTTGCAGAGTCCCGTCGTTCTAGAGCACGGGAGATCGCGAGGAGCGGGGCACAAGAAAGAGGAGAGGGAGGGGAACCCATTTTATACCTTACTTGCCGCGGGGATGCATCTTGGTGGCCGAAATCGACGGCGCAAGGAGCGACGGCAGTTCTGCCCGGCTTCTATTCCTGGGTGGCGGCGCTGGGCAGGGGCGGCTTGCAGGGGGGAGGGCGCGGCTGCAGGGGGGCGCTGCTGCAGGGGCGATGCAGGGGGTCTGGCGCATGGTGCAGGGGCAGCTAGCGCTCAGGAGGACGGGGGAGGTCTTGGCGCTCGGCCTGTGGGGGGTGCTGCAGCGATTCCTGGCGGCGCCTGATGTCGCGTGCAGGGGCGGGAGCCAGGTTTGGTCGCGCAGAGGGGTGACAACGACCTCTGCTCGGCTCCTGGTGGCGGCGTGCGCTTGGGAGAGGGGCGACGCAGGGGGCTGCGGGGAACAGGGGTTCATGGTGGAGGCCTAGGGCCGGCGATGCAGAAGGGGGACGCGCGGGGTTAGGGCTTCGCGTGCTGGAGGGAGTGCGGCTGCAGCAAGGGGGGTCGCGGGGGTGCGCGGTGTTGCCTTTTATAGGGCGAGGCGGCTGGGCTGGCCTAATGCGGCTGGGCTGGTGGACTGGGCAGCATGCAGGTCGGGTCGGGCTGGGCCGAAGGCCGAAGCGGGTGCTGGGCAGGAATGCCGAGCTGGGCCGGGGAGTTCGGGAGAGCGAGGTTGAAAAGGGAAATGAGCTGTTCGAAGCCGTACAGGATGTTCGAAAGCATGAAGTAGAAAAGAAAGAGGGATCAAGTGAGCTGAATTTTTTTATTGAATGCGGACGGTTGGGCTTACGTGATGCGTAAACCGAGGATAGCAATACCGGTCATCCAGTCTCGGATGAAATCCAAAACAGGCACATGACAAGAAGCTAGTCCAGCCTGCAGGTGGCGTACGGGAGTATGATGAGGTTGGGCATGCGTGGCCAGACTGGACTCGATCAACGAGTTCTAGCATGCACATATAGGAAAGCGGGGATTGGCACGGTATGGCTACCATGTGCAAGAAGACAGAGAAGGAGGAGGATGGTGGTGCCCGAACTAGGTCGGATCAGATTTGGGTCGAGGTAAGCCAGGCCAGGGTCATGCAGCGGCGACGTAGGTCGCCAGAGCTAACACTTACGACTTTGGACCATCATCGGAAAACACTAAAGTCGGGCTACAGCTCCGTTTCGAGCGTGATTTGATCGGGGGGAGAGATTAGAAGATGGGGAATTCAAATGGGCATTTTAGGGTGTCGCATACAACAGAGTAAAAATGATGAACAACAAAGAAACAGCTCGGTCCGACTATGAGAAGATAAAGAAAGAAAGAAAGAAAGAAAGGGGAAGCGGGAAAGCTTCTGGATAACTCCAACTTGGTGAAGGAAGACGATCAACGGTGAGTGTCGGTTCGCTAGCTTCGACGAGCTATTAAGATTCGGAAAGAAAAAGCAAAAGGCGAAAATAAGGGTGTTTTCTTCAGTATCCCAACGAGAAGCTTTGGTTTAATTTTCATCTATGGAAGTGCAACGAACAAGAGATAATGGGAATGGCCAAGCTCAAGCTTGCACGTGGCACGGTTCTAGGGCTTAGGATGGTTTGGGCCGAAAACTTGTTGAATCCATCCCAAGAAGAAAAGAAAAAGGACTTCATTCTTCGAGAATATATTTTCAAGCTTCAAATAAATCTAGAAAATTCTAAATAAATATATTAAACCACGAAAAATATATCCAGAAGAATCCAAAAAATTCCGAGGAAAACTCGGGAGGTAATTTGGGACACGAGGAATCCAAATAAAATACTTGGAATTTGAAAAAAAGACTTTTAGAACTTTCCAATAAATGGATTTAGCTCTACGGAAAAAGAGAATAATTGTCAGAAAAATCTGGAAATTCTCGAAAGACCGTAAAGATAGTTAAACATATTCTAAAAGACATTCACAATTAAATATTTTAGGGTGTGACAAACTAGAACTAACGGGATAGTTTAATTTGAAGAGTAATCATGTATTTTATTCAAGTTGATTATGATATTGTTATTTTCTCACCAAAGTTGATGATTTCAATATTATAATTTTATTCATGAATTTTTCCATGCATTAGTTCTATTTCTGCCTAACAGTGATGTAGAATTAATGTAGTAGTAAATATTGTATGTTTTAAGTTTGACCAACATTAAATTAAAGCATGCAAGTGTTATTATTAAATGTCCTCAATCCTTTTTTGAATTTGTTGTTTTCAGGCTACAACCCAATGTCATTTATCTCATCCATCAAGCCCCTCAATGGAGGGAATTATGGCTCATGGAGAGAGAAGCTTGAGATAGCACTTGCGCTATCCGAGATTGATCTCGCACTGACCTCACCCTGTCCCACTAAACCTGTGGACTTGGTGAGGGGAGAAAATGAGACCGATGTAGCATGGACCGCTCGAGAGCGTGAACATGCACCGATAGTAATGAAGTATGACATTGAAAAGGCAAAGTGGGATCAGTTGGACCGCAAGTGCTTGATGGTGATTAAGAGCTCCATTGTGGAGGCAATAAAGGGAGCAATCCCAGAAAGTACCAGTGCCATTGAGTATCTCAGGAAGGTGGAGAGTCAGTTCACTGGCTCTTTAAAGGCTTATGCAAGCACTCTTATTAAGAGGTTAGTCACTGAGAAATACGCTGGTGGAGGCATAAGAGAGCACATATTGAGGATGAGCAACATGGCATCCAAGCTCAAGCCTATTAACATGGAGCTCCAGACTAAGTTCCTAATTCACTTGGTTTTTGCTTCCTTGCCTAAAGAGTATGATTTTTTTGAAGTTAATTACAACTTACACCTATAGAAGTAGAACATTGAGAAGCTCATTGTCATGTGTGTGAAAGAAGAAGAGAGACCTAAGGGCTCACATGGTGATTTCATTAACTATGTGAAGCAAAACAAGAAGAGGAGCTATCATGACAAGAATGCTAAACCACAAGGGAGACCTCAGTGGGAAAGAGGCTCCTCTTCTAAGTTATATGGAAGGGCCCCACAAAATGATCACCATTAGAGACACAATAATGAGAAGGTGGTGGACAGGGACCAATGCAAGTGGTGCGAAAAGAAGTGACATTACCAGAAGGATTGTCCGGAGTTCCAGAAACATCAGATTAAAAAGGGTGAGAAGGATTGCCCTTGTATTTAATTTATGCAAATCTATTTGGTGGATTGATTCAGGTGCAACTATTCAGGTTGCTAATTTTTTACAGGGATTCTGTACGAGGAGGACCCTTCAAAGAGGAGAAAGAAGGCTTATAGTCGCCAACGGTGTCGAAGCTGAAGTTGAAGTGATAGGAGAACTCTTATTAGAATTGAATAATAGCTTCATACTTCATTTGCACAATGTGCTCTATGTACCCTCTTTGACTAGGAATCTGATTTCAGTCTCATGCTTAGCTGATGATCGATATGATTGCCATTTTGGCAAAGAATGATGTTTGATTAAGTTTAATGATAAGTGTGTTGGTCCCGCCTTTGGACAAGCAAGCTTTATATGCTATCCATGCATGAGAATGTGAATGTTGTATGCAATGAAGAAAAGAATGAGTCTTCCTCGACCACGAATGTAAGAAACAAGCGCAAACGATGCGACAACGAAACATCTGCAAAAATATGGCACGGTCAATTAGGCCATATTTCGAGGGGGAGAATTGAACGATTAATCAAGAGGAAATTCTTCATCCTCTAGATTTTTCAGATACAGAATATTGCATCGATTGCATTAAAGGAAAGTATGTTAAACAAATTAAGAAAGGAGCCTAATGAAGTGCAGGGGTTTTGGAAATAATACACACATACATTTGTGGTCCATTTCCCGTAAACACTGTGGAAGGTTATGATTCATTCATAATGTTTATAGATGATTATTCACGTTATGGCTATATTTATCCAATTAAAGAATGATTAGAAGTGTTGGATAAATTTAAGATATTCAAGGCTGAAGTAGAAAATCAGCACAATTTAAAGATTAAGGTAGTAAGATCCAACTGTGGAAGGAGTACTACGGTCGACATACCCCATATGGCCACATACCTGAACCTTTTGCAAGGTTTTTACAGGAGTTGGCTAGTACTCTACACCGGGCGAGCCTCAGCAGAACGGAGTAGCTGAAAGACGCAATATTACCTTAATGGATATGGTTAGAAGTATGATAAGTTACTCCACCTTACCGATAAGTTTGTGGATGGAGGATTTAAAAACCGTCGCTCACATTCTTAATCGAGTACCAAGCAAGTCGGTGCCAAAAACACCGTATGAGTTATGGACAGGAAGAAAACCCACGTTAAATTATTTACATGTATGGGGTTGTCCGGCTGAGGCAAAAGTATTTAATCCAAACATTGGGAAACTAGATCCCAAGATAGTCAATTGACATTTTATTGTCTATCCAGAAAAGTCAAAAGGTTATCTTCTATTGTCCTGACAAACATACGAAATTCGTAGAAACGAGGCACGCTATCTTCTTGGAGGACGAGATGGTCAGGGGGTGCATGGTAGCACAAGAAATTAGTCTTGAGGAGAAGCGGGTGCATGCACCTACTCCGATGATTCAGAAACCATTCTTGTCAATATTTGTTGCTGTTGCACCGACAGTACAGAACGCTGCAGTGACAACACCTGTTGTTAGTTCTCCAGTGGCAACAATGAATGAAAATGATGAACCCGTCGTTCAGGATCCTATAGAACCTGTTGTCGCACATGAGGAAGAGCTACAACAGCCCCAAGTAGAAGAAGTGCCAATTAATGAAGGCCCCAGGAGGTCTTAAAGAACTAGAAAACCGGCTATCTCTAAAGACTACGAAGTCTATCTTAGTGAAGAAATTCAAATGGAAGGTGATCCCACCACATTTGAAGAAGCCATGAGAAGCGCTCACTCGTCGAAGTGGCTTGATCCCATGCAAGACGAGATGAAATTAATGAGTGCCAATAAAGTCTGAGACTTAGAAGAAGTTCCTAAAGGATCCAAGATAGTAGGTTGTAAATGGGTCTACAAAATAAAATGTTACTCCAGAGGGTATGTAGAAAGATATAAAACGTGACTCGTGGCGAAAGGCTTCACGTAAAGAGAAGGAATAGATTATAATGAGACGTTTTGTCCAGTCTCATGCAAGGTTTCTTCTAGAATCGTAATGGCATTAGTGGTACACTATGATTTAAAGTTACATCAGATGGATGTAAAGACGACATTCCTTAAAGGGGATTTGTATGAAAATATTTACATGGCACGACCCAAAGATTTTGTCGTGGAAAGAAAAGAATGAATGGGATGCCGCCTGAAGAAAGCCATTTATGGATTGAAGCAAGCCTCTAGACAGTGGTATTTGAAGTTTGATGAAATAATAAGGAAGTTTCGGTTTAAAGAGAATGAGGAGGACAATTATGTTTACGCAAAGTTCAAGAATGGGAAATTCATTTTCCTAATCCTATATGTGGATGACATCTTACTCGCTACTAGTGATGTCAATCTGCTATTGAGGATGAAGAAGTTCTTGTCCTCAAACTTTGATATGAAAGATCTCGGTGAAGCTTCATTCGTATTAGGAATAGAAATTCTCCGAGTTAGAAGAAAGAGGGTATTAGGATTATCGCAAAAGGCATACTTAGAAAAGATTCTGAAGAAATATAGTATGCATGCGAGTAAGCCAACACCTGCTCCTATAGTCAAGGGCGATAGTTTTGGAAAATTCCAATGTCCCAGGAACCAGTATGAGATCGATCAAATGAAAGTGGTTCCATATGCTTCAGCTGTCGGAAGCTTACAGTATGCTTAAGTATGTACACGCCCTGACTTAGCATTTGTTACCAGGATACTTGGCAGATATCGGGATAATCCAGGAATAGAACACTGGAGAATGGTAAAGAAAGCTCTACGCTATGTGCAAGGCACAAAAGGCATCATGCTAACATACAGAAGATTTGATTCCCTAGAGATACAAGGGTACTTAGATTCAGATTTTGTGGGAGACGTAGATGATAGAAAATCGACGTCAGGTTATGTATTCACTCTCACAAAAGGAGCAATATCGTGGAAAAGCTCCAAGCAAATTGTCACTGCATCATTGACGATGTATGCTGAGTTTGTAGCTTGTTATGAGGCCACGGGGCAGGTAAAATGGCTAAAGAAATTTGTACCCGAGTAGAAAGTGGTAGACAACATTCGAAAACCACTTAAGATGTACTGTGACAATGAGCCAGCAGTGTTTTATGCTCACAACAACAAGTCAAGTGGTGCTGCCAAACACATTGACATAAAGTTTTATGTTGTGAAAGAGAAAATTCAGGATCATACTATTAGTCTCAAGCATGTAAGAACAAAGGAAATGATGCGGATCCGCTCACAAAGGCTTACCACCCAATTTGTTCAGAGAACACTTAGCCGGCATGGGTTTACGGGAAAGCCTATGATCCCTGGATAGCAAGTGCCTAGTTGAGAATCTGTTTCAAAATAGAGAGGTGTATTGTGGCTGTTAATCTAATGGTATTAACCATTATGACCAGGCATGCGCAAATACACTTATTTGTGATGAGATGATTTAAGTTAAGAATGTAATAAGTAAGTAAGTAAGATAAGATCAAGGGGGAAAATGTTAGGATTGATCTCGTCCAACTCGACCAATGACAGAGTCGGATTCCTTGATCGCGCCCTGATCGGGGGCGTCCAACCGAGATGTGATTGGTGGGTTCCCGTCGTGCAGCGCTATATAGAGGAGGTGGGGGCCGTGGGGGCACGCACGCCAAGGTTCACCGTGCCCCTTTGAACCCACCGACAAAACCCTAACCGATCTGCTGGGGAGCGCTGAAGCGGCGGGGAGCTCGCCACCCTCTGCATCGCGCCGCCATCGTCATCCACGACTACGCCGCCACCTCTGCGCCCTCGACGCTGGCGTCCTCAACGTCCGCCACCGCCTCTGCATCTACTACTCCGACCCTCCGGCTAACTCGATGTCGACCACATCATCACCTCCGTCGCCATGGCCGTCGTGCCTTCCACCAGCAAGCCCGACGGTTGCCTTCTTCACCTCCCTCCCTCTCTCCTTCTCCCTCTCTCTATTATGTGATCTAGACCTAAACCATGTTGTTTATCTCAAGTTAATGCAAGTATACCCGTAGATCTACTCCTAGAGGTCCTATATTTTCTATCATCATCCACTTGATTTGAGCCGAGCAGACACAGGTCAACTATGTAATCCTAATAGCTTCTATCAACGCAAGATTCCAATGGCACCAAGAGGCGATAACACTCACTTCCCTTCGATTCCCTAGTGAACCACTAAGCAAGAAGGTGCAGAGTAGGTAGCAGACAGGCGTGGAGGGGATCGTTTTACCTGCGGGGCGTGGCGCTTGCAGTGGACGCACCAGGGGGCGTAGAAGTCAACGAAGAGGTAGTCCACGGCGCTCACCGCCGCATCAAAGTTGCTCTCGTCCAGCTTCACCACCGTCCCGTCCCGGGGGATCTCGAACTCCGTCGGCTCCTCTCCACCACTGCCCCCGCTAGCTACGCGGCTCTGGCGGTCGGAAAAACGTCCTATTCGGGATAGGGGAAGCTCGACCGGGGGCTGGGGTTGCGCGACGAGGTCGAGGGAGCGGTGGGGGAGGTGTTCCAGCGGTGGATTTGAAGGGCAAGGATGAGGGGAGGCCAGAGCTGTCCGCGTGCAGAGTTCCGGCCGCGGCGTCGATGCCGACGGGCGGGGGAGAATGGAGGAGATCCGGCCGCAGCGTCGCGCATGGACCACGAAAGGGGATGGAGCCGGCGAGCGACGCCGCTGCTGGGCAGGGCGGTGCGTGGGGGACAGACGAGCCGCGACGGCGGCGGCGTGGTGGGGTGACATGTCGGGGTGGGGGGGGGGGGTTCGGGGACGGCCGAGTCGTGTTGGGGCAGCGTGTCGGGGATGGCCGAGCTGCATCAGCGGCGGCGCGGTGGGCGTGGAGTGATGAGGGCAGACTCACCCGTGGTTCTGCCGGCAGAGCCACGGGGGGCAACGTGGACACTACTGTTAGTAGAGATTTGGTGTTTATTTTTTAAATTTGAAAAATAAGTTTATTCAAATGCTTTTGTTTCTTTTGTTTGCTGATCAAGTAAATTCCTAGGCTATCGAAGTTATAGCACCAAGGTAAATCAATGCCAGTGTAACGTCACATGTTAATAAAGCTATTAAATCATCATAAAATTTAGTGCTATATGTTCGTTTACTTTTTCAACTAACGTGGTATAATTCCTAAACCCTCTTAATATTTAAAATTTATTTATATTTATTTGTTGTACTCAATGAAGGTCTCGTCCGCATGCTCTATTTTTATTAAATGTTGTATAGTCTAAATTCGCACGACCAATGGATCGATTTGTAGTTCATGTATTTTTAGTTTCAAGATCTGATGAAATTAAATATTTTCTCGTAGATCAATTGATTAATTCATATTGATCGAAATGTTTATAAGAGTTTGCGTAAAAAAATATAGATACTGTAGGATCTCAAATTTTTCCCATCACTAAACCATCATTCGGTTTGCAGACAATATCTTTACCCAATGCTGTCTAAATAGCATAGTGCAGGCTTGCAACCCTCGTGGGGAAGCTTCCTCTAGTCTTAGCCTCTTCCATCCCCTTCTACTGTAGCTCATTGAGATCCCATCACTTCCGCCCCCCTTCCTCCGGCGTCTCGCTGGCGTGAGAGGGAGGTGTGCCGACCTCCTTCTCCTGGTGTATATTATTGTATATTATTTTAGTTTGTTATGCTTGGATGGACGCTCGGCGGCAGCGCTGCCGCTCCCTTGCTGTTGTGGCCATTGTTAGTGCCATCGACATCCTCGTTGCCATCTCCGTTGCTATGGCTTGCTGTGGTGGCTGCAGGGCGAGCTCGAATAAAGGTTCCTTCCCTCCCTCTTCTTCTTCCTTTCGCTCTGCCTGACCAAATCTCATCCCTCTTCCTCCATTTCCTCTGCCCCATGGATCGTCTTTTCCTCCTCTTTCCTCCTTTTTCCTTCCTTTTTCTTGCTTCTAGGTTTCTACCTAGATCTAGTTGCTTTAGTTTTTGTTTTGGTTAGAGTCACGGTAAATTTGCTTGCTTGTACTATGGATTTACTCCTGTTTTCACAGGAGTGAATCTGTGCGGTCTTTACTTGCTGATTTTTGCTGTGGCTTTAGTTTGTTTCTCCTCTTCCCTCGTTGTTGTTTCTATTGAAGCAACTTCGGGCTTCTTTGTCTCAAGGTCCCCATGGACCTCTATCATTTGATGTGTTGCAAGCCTTCTCCTGAATTTGAGGACTCTAATTTTCTACCTGTTGGTGTCACTTTCATCTGCGTCCTTGGGTCACCGGTGTTGGTCTTCAACAACAAAGTCTTCTTCCTCTTCAAGCCTCCTAGGGAGGCTTCTCCACCCTGGCTCCCAGCATCCAATAGGTTCCTTTGGACGCCGTGCCTCCGGTGGCTTTCGCCGGCAAGCTTCACGGAGGTGACAACGGCCTTTTGGCTTGCACGGGATTCCTCTAGGTTCTTGCTTCTGCGATGCGTGGAGGTGTTTGCGTGTGTCTGACCGTTTGGGTCTGGTTTGTAATTGACTCCTCTTTGAGACTGCTGCTTCTATAATATATGTTATAAGGTTGTTTTTGAAAAAAATTCATAGTGCACCCGGTCCACATCTTCATCAATTTCTTGTCACCGCCTGATGAGGTTGCAGCCGGATACCGGATACATCTGATGTCCACCCGGTTATGCTTCCCCCATCACATAATTATGCTTTGCAATAATTAAGTGTTGTCTAATCTTTAATTTTTTTGATGAAGTTTTTATTAGACGTTGATCAATAGCTCATCGCAAACATGTTTGCTATGACTTTGAAGAATATATGCCACCTTTGACCAGCTCCTAAATTTTCCGTACCAATACACAGCTGCATAGCTTCATTGTGACTCTCAACCGCGCCTTGCCTGAAGTTTGCCTAACAATAACTAACACGTTGTATTGTCAAAGTGGCTCTGTATCCTTCCCGCTCTCATGTTGCCGGACATGCCAATTCTTCCCTTCTCTAGCACCAGCACCCTCCTCCCTTCTCTTTCTTTTGTTAAGCCTGCACAAACTGCAAAAAGCAAGCTGTGTTGCTGTCTCTGGCTCTATTCCATACGATTATCCATCATCATGTAAAGACGCGTTAGTTTCTTGGGTTGATGCCGATGGATTGAACTTCAACCTTATTGGCTTCCTCTATGTTGTGGTCAGCTACTCTCCTAACAAAGCAACCATTGCTTCTTTCAAACTCGACCAACGACTGATCTGTCTCACATTCTGCACTGCCAGACATGCTTTTGGTCACCACCGAGCGCAGACATGATGCGGCCAATGTTCTTGTCCTCATCTCCTCAGTCCACCGATGAAGACGTCGTCAGTCATCGCCCAAGCGAGCTAGCAGTTAGTCGCACTTTCGCAGTGGTGGCCGAGGCATTGTTCTAATAGCCTCAGCCATTGCGGATGTTCTAGAGCATAAAAGATTGCTCCTGTTGCCCAAGCCGCATTGCAGGTAGCAGCTACATACAGCTCGCGGCATGCTTGATCAGTTGAGTGTGGTGTCTTCTTTTAATATGGTGACAAAAGATCTAAATCATTGGTTGGTCTAAATCACTTGGGTGGTCCGATAGATGGGCGATGGCTAGGGCTTATCTTCACCTCTGTTTGTTGCCCTCTCGCTAGTCCGACAATCTTCCTTCTCCCATTGGGACTTGTCCCTGTCCATTCGCCACAAAAAAAGGGGTCCGTGTTCCGGCCTCTTGCAACTATTGTTCTCGAGAGAACGTGCATGCAATACACATGAGAGTAACTCGCGATGTCTTTGGCGGCACTTTAACCACCACCGCGCTGCTAACCACTGTCATTCCTGCCCGGCCTCTCACCTAGGCATCCTCCAAGTCATTCTTCCTTCTTAATATATTGATACGCTTGCCGACCAGTCGGCCACCATCAACTGAACCAAGCCACGATGTCCAGGCGATTGGAGAATCAGAAGTGTCTTATTCTAAATCAATCCCATGATAAAAATGATCAATCTCCTACGGATGCAAATCAGCGGATGCAGGAGAGGAGAAATAAAATCTGCCCCGGACGGCCTGGACATGAGTCGCGCGCCTAAAGAGCCATGGAGCGGAAGACGACGATGTCCTAGCGTTGTTGCCACACACGACGTCACGCACGTAGCCGTCAACACAGTGTTTTCTCAAAAAAATTTTGCTAATTTTCTTGTTTTGGTTTTGGTACGTGACATTGTTTTTTGTGGAAACTGCAGATGAGAAATTAGTAAAGAGTTGCTTATCTTATTACTTTATATTCTTGTTCTTTTATATAATTTCTCATATGCATATTATTATTATCTTTTCTAGTAATAATCTAATATTTTTAGTTGTATTTGATATGGACTCTTTAGATAAATCTAAGCAACTAGATCTTCATAAAATTCAATGGTATAAATTTTTTTCATTTTTAGATTAATGTGGGAATTTCTAGACCCTCGGTCTCAAGCTTCGGATTTGTGAAGCGCACAATAACTTTCGTGCAGCAACGAAAGTGAAACCTATTGTTCGTTATTGTTCGTTCAATCATCGTGTGACTATATGAGATGTCACTTTCGCCCAACCCTATGAAATTAAATCGTTGTTTCTGCAATAATTGGCTGGCCATGAGATGTCATTTGCTCCATGCAACATGACTTCAGGAGGGTTGCTTGTCATGAATGATCAAACAGCAGATTAGTTCAATCATGTATTGTATTGGTTTCGGATGGTTCAAGTAAAGTCCATTCCCATCTAATGGTTGCCGACAACAGCCATATCCTTTGATATGTTCGTTCCGATTCAGGCAGGGATACTTTGTATATTTTTTTCCTTTTATATAATTTATCATATGCATATTATTATTATCTTTTCTGGTAATAATCTAATATTTTTAGTTGTATTTTGATATGAACTCTTTAGATAAATATAAACCATTAGATCTTCATAAAATCTAACGATATAAATTTTTTCTAGATTAACGTAGAAATTTCTAGACTTTCTCGGCGAACGTGGTGACTTTTTTTAACACTCTCTTATTAATATAAATAATAGATAGATATATAGATACTTTTAGAATCATATGACTAACCTCTCGACATACTAATCAGTCATGCAGAGACAACGGTGGCGCTTGGACGTGTGTGTAAGAAGCAAGGAAAGGAAAGAGTTGTGTGTTCTAGCTAATGGGTTAATGACCCACGTGTGATGATCCCGTTAGAAATTAAACGTGCAAGCGTACTGTACTAATGTAAGACTGTAGCAGGATTTTTGAGAAACCAGAGCAGCATTGTTTTTTTCTTTTTGACATTTGGCCAATCTTGTCTCTCTCCAACGCGTCTTGCCCCTGATACTAGCGTCACTGTTCGTCCTTCAATATTCACACAATACGCAGCAGAAATTTTCCCTGCTGGTCTAGGGGATGATATCCATCGTTGCGCAGTGCACACTGCCGCCTTGCCGTGGGCTGAACCGGGCCGCATGCAAGAAAGCGCAAGGAGGTTCTTGCGGAACATGTACGAAAATACAACACGGAGTGTACGCCGGTCTCAGTTGTGCTTATCTAAGCTGTTCAGGTGGCGTTTTGAGATGTGTGTGCCGCACACTCTCTCTCCATGTATTTTCTGGAGTATTTCAAATTTAGGCATGGACGTATTCTTTCTACCCAGATCCGGAGGTCCCACATCATCCATCCTCTTCTCCCACAGCGGCGACGGCATAGGGTCCAAGATCCGTCCGCCGGAAGTTGGATGCAGGGTTGCATCCTCGGATTCTTGCGCCGCCATCAATAGCGTCTGCAAGGGGCTGGGGGTTTGGTGCTCGAGTGCCGAGGATCACTACTGCGAAAAATGTTTGTAGAGTCGGTAAAAATGATTTGTAGGGACGGGTGCGGTACCTATCCCTACTTCTCACAGCTACAAATGCTATTTGCACGGGCGGGTCACGTCCTCACCCGCCCCGTTGACACCATCACCATAGCCTCCACCATATCTTCATCATCGCTGCCAGCATCACCAAAATCATCAAACAATCTATTAAACTCGGTGTCCTGTATGATTTCATTAAGCGGATTCTCTGCCGGAGGGGGTGCTTTCTCACCATCATACGTCCAGAGTGTGTAATTCTCAACAAAACCACCCACCAACACATGCGATCTGATTGTAGTTGTGTCGCTGAATACTCTCATATTGCATGTTTTGCATAGGAAAGGTATCCTCTATGTCTTCTCATTTCTTGCGTGGTTTTCCGCAGCTTGAATGAATTTATTAAGTTCTCCACGCAAATAGACATCCGTCCTTCGTACTTTGTACATCCATGTCCTGTTCATCTGAACATCAAGAGATAATTTAAATGGCTTAAAACAAGCTCTTCAATAGTTTTTAAAATATAAAACAAGCTCTTCAATAATTTGAAAAAGTCAATTTAACATGTAAAAACTAAAAAAATAAAAATCCAACCTATTATTGAACAACTAAATTTTATTGAAAATAACTATCACATGATTCATGTGTGTAAATATAGAAAAAATAAATCTTCTTCTCTCTCCTTAATGGATCTAGGAATTTGTTTAAATACAAAGGTTGGGCATAAATGATTACATAATGTTGTTCTCCTACTAAAATAATCTAAGTTCATCCAAAAATTTGGGCAAATAGAAACCCAAATAGCAAATCCACATCACGGAGATCTAGATCTAGCTAGACGTAAGAGAGCTACATTTGAGCTTTCAAACTATCTAAAAAGTTTAGAAAAGACATGAAATTAGCATCAACTAATCTTCTAGAGCCCCAACTCGAAGGAAATTAAGGATAAGATTTACTGGGGGAGCTCTTTATATATTCAGGTTTGCTTATTGGGCCTGGGCTCCATCTGCTGTTGAGCTTATTTGGTATAAGCTTGGTCTTCTCGGTTACATTGGTTACCCGAGAGTTAGAGCCGAAAAAACCGCTCTTAATTCCGTTATTAACATCTGGGAACCGAATTTAGAACCGAAACCTTCGGTTTCAGTTACTTCGGTTTCGGTTTCGGGTATTTCGGTTCGGTTTTCGGTTATCCGTTAATTATGCCAACCCTAATTTTCAGGGGAGGGTGGTGCCATCATCCGCCCCTAAAAAATGACCCCCATTTTTAGGGGTGGATGATGGTGCCACCAGCCCCTATAAATTCCATCTTTAGGGACGGGTGATGGCGTCATCCGCCCATAAAGATGGATTTTCAGAGGTGGACTGCTGCTACAGGAACCCCGCTACTTTTATAGCAACGGGTTACATTTTGATCCGCTCTTGGAAAGAAATAGGATGTTGTTACAAATCGTTTTTTATAGTGGATGGTGGCGTAGGTGCAGGCACAATGGACAAGCGAGGAGGGAGGTTGACAGTGAGAGCTATGATACAACAAGAGTGGTAAAGGGTCCTACATTTTAGCCTAGATAATCTAAGTGCTGGATCTAAAAGGGACGGGCTCTAATCTTATTCAATTTTAAGCTAAATACAGATAAGGGTCAAGTTGATTGTGAGGAGAGCACTAGGGTCATGATCCATTACCACCTCTAGGTACAACATGTTGTATGTCTGGCCAGTCTCAATGCATAGTTTTATTGCACAGTTATCAGGACTGAGAACTTGGTAACTGTGCCGGTTGGATTTCATAGTGATGATGAAACTCCCCCTTCTCTCTCCTTATAATGACTCTGCCATATCAGCAAATTTACTGATGTGGCATGATATTTAGTGTCAATAAAATTTTTCATGAAACTTCCACTAAGGCCAGTCTCAATGGGAGTTTAAGGCATTAAATTCTATGCCACATCGTTAATTTTGCTGACATGGTAACAAGAGAGGAGGGAGTTTCATGTGATGTGAGTGAAGTTTCATCAACTTAAAACTCATCTGACATAACATATAGTTCCCAATCTTGATAAGAAATTGTGCGCGGAGACTGATCTAATTCAGAGTATAACGATAAAGAAAAAATACACACTCGCCTGACACCGCTCCACATCCCAATGTGTGCGTCCCCACCCAGAGCGTCCTTTAACGGCTGTGATAAACACGTTGGAACATGTGTGCTCTCTGATGCCCACGGACGGACGGCCACCGCGCGACGTGACCAAGTCACGTAGCTGCCTGCCTTGCGCCACCGTCGTCGGGGTTCAGAGATCCGTATGCGTTTGAAAGGAACAGCGTTCGACTTGCATCGACTAGCTAGCTGCACGGTCTCCCAAGCTGATTGATGCTCCCATTACCGATGTTACGGCGTGCATGGCATTACCATTACGAGAGTATATCGGGAGGCGTGTGTGTGGAATACGAGCCAGCATAGAGTGGTCGCACACTAGCTTGCATAAATACCCCCGATCTGCACTCGTTGTACGCGGTGCGGCTGCGGCAGAGGAGAGCTCTAGCTAATCTCCGTAGCAGATACATACCGGCCGGCGAGATGGATTGCCCTCTGGAGCGAGCTTCCATGGCGACCGTCATCGCCTTTCTGCTCCTCCTAGCTTGCCACGGTATGTGCGCGCGGTTGCTCGTGCCATTTCCATGAATGCTAATATCTCTCTCGATCTGTTAGTTACATCTATGCATATATATATCTTCGACGATGCCTAACCAAACTAAGCTAACTTCCTACTTGCATTGCTGACCACGGGTCACCAGGTCCAGCTGGAGTCATTGCCGGCGGCGAGCCTCCGTACTCCTCGGCGGCGGAGACGAAGAAGCACGCTGAGATGCACGCCCGCAAGATGCTCATCAACGCGACAAGTAAGATCTCTGCTCGCTGCCGATCTAGCTATTTCGCCAGTATGTTCCTCTCGTGCCTTCCAACAACAACATGTGTTTGTTGACTCGTCACTGTTGCATGCGTACGTATGCTCACGTGTTGCGTTGATGGATCGACCAGCCGGAGGCCACCCGCGCGGCGTTGCTGCTGCCGCCGCCGCGGCGTACGCGAAGGCGGCGGAGCGGACGACGGCGGCGCTGGACGAGGACGACGACTGCTCGGAGGGGGTCGTGCAGGTGTCCCAGGTCAACGCCGGCCCGCTGCCGAACGGCATCCCCACCTACAGCGTGGCCATCACCAACACGTGCCTGGACTGCACGGTGCGCGACGTCCACGTCTCCTGCGGGGAGTTCGCCTCCACGGTGCTCGTCGACCCCAGAAGCTTCCGGCGCCTAGCGTACGGGGACTGCCTCGTCGGGGATGGCGGGCCCATAGGCCCCGGCGAGACCGTCTGCTTCGAGTACTCCAACTCCTTTATCTACAGCATGGACGTCGCCTCGGTCTCGTGCGGTGATATTTAGGTGTTGTAGTGTGGGGGTGTAACTCTTGCCAACATAATATTTCCTGCCTTACTGGTTGGCAAATAAAAGGATCAGTGTGTAGTCTACTAGCTCATTTCAGTAATGCTTTTGGTTTCTTGGGAACTTTGGAAAATGAACTGTGTGAGATTTGTTTTATTACTCGTAACAAAATTACAAAATAGAAACGCGTTAGTTTCCTTGCAAGCGTTTATCTATGTGGCTCGGTTATTTGTAAAGTTTGATGACAAATTTATGTTTGATTAGTTTTAGTTTACATTGTCATATAAATAAAAATATTGGATGGTTCAATAATCTAACGAAACCATGGGAAAATTAACTAGAATGACCGGATGACGGTGACCCATGCATATCCAGCTACTGTTAGTGGCTTTGCTTGACTACACATGTACTTGAGGATTGATATTGGTGTTGAAATTTGGTTCGCCTCAGGTTTGGTAATTAGCATTGGTGTTAATTATTGCTTGTAGGATGGTTTCTATAATATTAATTATATAGTCACATAGGATTTTCAGCTTATGTGGCACCATAATAAATAAGAGAGAATAGAGAGAGGAAGAAATTGGATCTCATGCAAGATCCAGTGTCAACACGAGAACCTATGCACTAGACACCATCAAATTGTGCACTGGGAGTAAGGTGGTGTCTTTATAATAAATAGAGAATAAATATGATAGGTGGAGAAGAGAGAAGTGAGTTTAACAGAAATCAACACCAAGACATTATGGATTGTAAAGTGTAGTTTCTAAAGGTGGTGTCTTGATGATATGGCAATATGGACACTATCCATAGACACCATGGATTGAGGTTGCCCTAAATAAAACGACAAATGGCTTGAGGTGCATATATCGCCCAAGTTACAAGGAGACTGAGTTCCACAGGCGGACTTATATGCATGAAGTGAAAATTCATCTTACATACTTTAAAACGTTGTGAAAAAATTGGCATTCTCTACAAATTAGTATGCCAATGCAAAACCCACGAGGCCAATCTCAATGTCAGTTTCATAGAAGTTTCATCCTTATTAAATGACATGGTGCCATGTAGGCCAAATCGATGACATGATATGAAATTTATAGAGAGAGGGGAGTTGGGTTTCATAGGGATGCAATTCCGTCTACATAGTTACCAAGACTATGAAGTTAGAATAAACCCCGCCTGAGAGCAATTAGTTTCATCGTCATAACTTTTCTTGATCCCACCATGTGGTCATACCCAATGTACTAGTAATTAATTTAGTTAGAATTACTAGCGTTGTTGCTCGAAAAAAAAAGAATTACTAGTGTTCACACAATTCATGTGGCAAATTTGATCTCAATACCATACAACAATTAAATATTATCTAACATATGAAATGGTGAAGTGAAACTATGCACTGTGAAAGGTTGTTTCATTCATCAACCTAAATCTCTAAAGATGATGTGGCACTCTTGGAAATTGCGCAATAAAAATCAGGCATTGGAAAGCAAAAAAATTATATATATAGTCAAGGACCATGGTGCTTTTCTAGGGTTCTTTACTGGTTAGGGTTTCCTTACTGCATCCAATATATCTTCTGCTGTTATCACCTTATCCCGCAACTCCTGTCATCCTGTGGAGCCTGTTTCAACCAACCACTGGATATCGGCTGTCTTCCTTATTTGTTTGAGTTTGATTCCTTAAATCGGGGATACCCAAACGTAAATGCTACAACTAGGACCGTAATCCCAGCACCTGTCATATCCTGTTAATTTTTTAACCGTAACTTCTTATCCTCTCTCTCCACGTACCACAACCTTATCCATTCATCCTGATATTTCCTCTCCACGGTGCCTCTGCATCCACTCGCGGAGGAAACTGCCTGGGATTCATCCAGCAGCTTGGAGGCGCAGCGAGAGTTTCTTACACCCGTGATCGACGTGTGCAACCCTCGAACTGCACGCCAATGGTTCTGGCAGACGGCGACGGTTCAAGCAACTCGGTTTCAAGCACATGTGCTGATTTCAGTTGCCAAAAGCTCCGTTCCAACAGCAAGGTCTCATCCAGGTGACAGGAAGCTCGATCCTGTGTCATGGTGATAAATGTTAGCATATTGTATATATAGGTCCCTTAATTGTGGATCTAATCACGCGCCTGTGCGGTAGGCTTGCATGCCACCCGGCTGCCCTATATGTACACTTGTACACGTATGTAATACAATCAATTATTCCCACATTTTCATGGTATCAATCGCGGTTCCGA
This sequence comes from Panicum miliaceum, assembly GCA_032594955.1. Taxonomy (NCBI): domain Eukaryota; kingdom Viridiplantae; phylum Streptophyta; class Magnoliopsida; order Poales; family Poaceae; genus Panicum; species Panicum miliaceum. Next base: position 39,411,297 of record CM064059.1, read on the forward strand.
TCCGCTACCCTTCCGCAACCCAAACCAGCGCCGCCGCCGATCCGATCGCCACCCCCGTCGCTGACTACATGTCGCCGGGTGTGTCGCCGGTTCATCGCCCGCGCTGACGATCCGATCGCCCGCCCCGTAGCTTCCCTCGTCACCGGGTGTGGCCGCCGATCCGATCCTGCCTCCGCTCCTGATCTTCTATTGTACGTGTTGTACGTCTCCCGCCCGCCGCCGTCGTCGTCAACGTGCTGTACGTGCTGTACGCGGCTGTACATCCTGTACGTGCTTGGAGCTGCACACATCGCCGGGTGTGCTGCGTGCTGTACGGGCTGTGCACGTGCTGTACGCTTGCCTGCTGCACACATCGCCGGGTGTGCTGTTGATCGCGCCACCGGGTGCGGCCGCCGGTCCTGCCCCTCATGGCGGACGACGATGATGCTGCGGCCGCGGCTGCTGCGGCCAAGGCCGCCGAAGAGGCCCGTGCTGAGAAAGCACGCCGCGCCGAGGAAGAGCGCCTCCGTTCCGTCGCACTGGACGAGTACGAGGCCGCCCACGAAGCTATCTGGGCGCAGGCCACCGCCGTCATCAACGTCAAGGCCCTCATCCCCGTCATTCTCGACCAGGCCACCAACACCTACACCAGGTGGCGCGGCATGTTCCTCACCATCGTCGGCAAGTACGCGCTGACTCGCCACGTCCTTGAGGATGAGGCGTTCCCCACGCGCCCGGCGTGGGTGCAGGCCGACTGTGTCGTGTTGACATGGATATACGGCACGGTCTCCGGCGATCTACAGCACGCGACCTGCACGTGAAGCTTGGTGCTACCTTGAGGATTCCTCGGTCAGCGGGAATCCCGCGCCCTCCTCCTCGAGACGCAATTCCGCAACTTCCGCCAAGACTCCCTGACGATCACAGATTATTGCCGTCGTCTCGAGTCCATGGCTGCGTCACTTGCAGAGTTCGGCGACCCCATCGGTGATCGGCAAATGGTGCTCACCCTCCTCCGTGGCTTGAGCGGCAAGTTCTGCCACATGGTGTCCATTCTCAAGATGCATCGCCCGTTCCCGACCTTTGCGGAGGCTCGGACGCACCTCCTCCTGGAGGAGATGGAGATCGACGCGAGGCCGCCCTCGCCTCCCGCCGCACTCGTCGCCGTGCCACGCCCGGCGGCAAACACTGGTGGCTCTGCCGCGCCGCGCCATGGGGCGCCCACTCCTCCTGCGCGCCCCCACGGTGCACCCTCTGGTGGACAGCAGGGAGCACCCACTGGTGGCCAGCGTTCCGGCCGACGTCACGGCCGCGGCGGCCGTGGCGGCCAGCAGCAGCAGCAGCAACCTGCTGCTGGCGCCCCTCCCGGTTTCAGCCATGCATCCCCGGGTGTACACCCGTCATTTGCACACCCCTGGGCTGGCACCCTCCAGATGTGGCCCTACGGGCGTCCTCCACCGGCGCCACCAGCGTTCACCGCCGTCCCGCAGTACGGCTACGGCGGCTCCTTCAGCGGCGTCCTGAGCGGTGGCGCCTATGGCTCCGGCTACACCGCTCCGCCTTCACTGTACGTCTACGGGGGAGCAGCGCCAGCGTTCCAGGGGCCCTCACCGGCCTACCAGGTGTCACAGCCGGCACCCTGAAACCTGTCCATGGAGGCGCTTGGACTCAAGACTCCCTGGCGCAGTAGTTCAACACCATGACGCTCACTCCGCCGGCACCGTCCGAGTGGTACGCCGACTCCGGTGCTGGTTCTCACATGACCGCGGACGCTGGTAACCTCTCCACCATTTCCCCACCACCATCTTTTACACCTTCATCTATCATTGTGGGCAATGGAGCACTCCTTCCTGTCACTGCCACCGGTTCACATATTTTTTCATCTCCACATCGTAATCTTGTTCTTAACAATGTTCTGGTGTCCCCCAGAATTTGATTTCCATTCGTCGTTTTACCACTGATAATAATTGTTCTATTGAATTTGATCCGCTTGGTCTTTCTGTGAAGGATTTGCAAACCAGGAATGTGATCGCCAGGTGCAATAGCTCTGGCGACCTCTACCCGTTCTTTCCACCCGCCACCAGCGCCTCCGCACTTATCTCTGCACCCACCTCACTTTGGCATCGTCGTCTCGGGCATCTTGGGCGTGAAGCTCTGTCCAAGCTTATTAGTTCCAGTGTTATCTCATGTAATAAAGATGATCCCCACCATATATGCCATGGGTGCCAACTTGGTCATCACACACGGCTTCCTTTTGGATCATCTAGCTCTAGGGCTAGTCATAATTTTTATTTGATACACTGTGATCTTTGGACATCTCCTATTGTTAGTGTGTCAGGGTATAAATATTATCTTGTTATTCTTGATGATTGCTCACACTACATTTGGACGTTTCCACTTTGCCTAAAATCTGAGACGTTTTCCACTCTCAAATTTTTTTGCCTTTATTCACACGCAATTTGGCATCACCATCAAGGGCGTTCAGTGCGACAATGGCCGTGAATTTGATAATTCCACCGCCCGCACGTTCTTTCTCTCCCACGGTGTTGCACTCCGCATGTCGTGTCCATATACTTCTCAGCAAAATGGCAGAGCCGAGCGCTCCCTTCGCACCATTAATAATATTATGCGTTCTCTTCTATTTCAGGTGAGTCTTCCTCCGGTTTACTGGGTTGAGGCCCTCCACACTGCCACCTATCTTGTGAACCGCCTCCCCACCAAAACCCTCGCCTCCTCGACACCTTACACCCACCTTCATTCCACCCAACCCTCCTATGACCATCTCAAAGTTTTTGGGTGTGCTTGTTACCCTAACTTGTCCTCCACAGCACCCCACAAACTTGCACCTCGTTCTTCCCTATGCGTCTTCCTCGGCTACTCCTCGGAACACAAAGGCTATCGGTGTCTCGAGCTCTAGTCGAATCGCATTATTCTCTCTCGACATATCGTTTTTGATGAATCTTTTTTCCCTTTCGCCGACATGTCGACCACGCCTATGGCTTCCTCTGCCTTGGACTTCCTCGTTGATGAGCATGATCTCACCGCTCCACTTCCTGGAGTTCGCGTTGTGCATGCAGGTACCCCGGCTCCTCCGACGTCGCCCGCCGTGCATGGCCCTGTGCCTGTGCATGCGCCTGTTGCCGCGTCCCAGTCCGCTCCTGCACCGCCGAGCCCTGGAACACGGTCGCCCAGCTCGCCCCTGACCGGCGCTACTGCCCCTGTGCATCCCGCACAGGCTGCTGCCAGTAGCGCCCCGGTCGCCTCGCCGACTACACCATCCGGTGCTGCTGCCCCTGTGCCATTAGCACGGGTTGCTGCCAGCAGCACCACGGCGCCAGGTGCTGCTGCCCCTGTGCCATCCGCACGGGCTGCTGCCAGCAACTCCACGACAACCGGCCGCACCATCGCCACTCGCCCAGTCTCCATCACCCCGGTCACCAATGCGCACTCAATGCGCACGCGCGGCAAGGCTGGCATTGCCCAACCTGTGGATCGCCTCAACCTCCACACTGTGCCCATGTCGCCTTTGCCGCGCTCTGTTCGGGACGCTCTGTCAGACCCCAATTGGCGCTCCGCTATGCAGGCTGAGTATGATGTTCTTCTCGCCAATGACACTTGGAGCCTTGTTCCTCGGCTGCCTGGTGTCAATCTTGTGACTGGCAAATGGATTTATCGTCACAAGTTGCGGGCCGATGGTTCCCTTGATCGCTACAAGGCTCGCTGGGTATTGTGGGGTTTCACGCAGCGCCCCGGTGTTGATTATGATGAGACTTTCAGCCCAGTGGTCAAGCCTGCGACTGTCCGGGTGGTTCTATCTCTGGCATTGTCTTAGCAGTGGCCCATTCATCAGCTGGATGTCAAGAATGCATTCTTACACGGCACCCTCACTGAGACAGTATACTGTGTTCAGCCCAGTGGTTTTGTTGACTCCTCACATTCGGATTATGTCTGCCGCCTCAACAAGTCTCTTTATGGCCTGAAGCAAGCGCCCCGTGCCTGGCGCCACAAGTTCGCTTCACACCTTGTGTCCCTCGGCTTTGTTGAGACTCATTCTAATACTTCATTATTCTCATACCATCGGGGTTAAGACACTGCCTATCTGCTGCTGTATGTGGATGATATTGTTCTTACCGCCTCCTCCGCCAGATTTCTCCAGCAGATTATTGCAGCTCTCCAGCGTGAGTTCGCCATGACCGACATGGGACAGCTACACCATTTTTTGGGCATCTCTGTGACACATTGTGCTGGTGGTCTTTTTCTCTCTCAGTGGCAGTACACTCTGGATATTTTGGAGCGTGCCAGGATGAGTGCTTGCAAACCTTGCAGCACCCCTGTTGACCTTCACTCCAAATTATCTGCAGATGGGGCTCCGGCTGCCGACGCCACACAGTACCGCAGTTTGGCTGGTGCTTTACAGTATCTGACTTTCACCCGACCAGATATCGCCTTTGCAGTTCAGCAGATTTGCTTATATATGCATGATCCTCGTGAGCCCCACCTTGCTGCACTCAAGAGGATTTTGCGCTACCTGCAGGGTTCTCTCTCACTTGGGCTGACCATGCGTCGGTCACCACCTGCGGAGCTGGTCGTCTACACTGATGCTGACTGGGCCGGTTGTCCCGACACTTGACATTCCACCTCCGGTTACGCAGTGTTCCTTGGGGACAATCTGGTGTCCTGGTCCTCCAAGCGTCAGCAAACAGTCTCCCGGTCCAGTGCAGAGGCCGAGTATCGTGTTGTGGCAAATGGTGTTGTTGAAGCTACTTGGCTCCGCCAGCTGCTTACCGAGCTTCGCCACCCGCCTCGCCGTGCCACCCTGGTCTATTGTGATAACATCAGTGCTGTTTACCTCTCTAGCAATCCGGTGTAGCATCAGCGGACAAACCATGTTGAGATTGATCTTCACTTTGTCAGGGAGAAGGTCACCCTCGGTCACATTCGGGTACTTCATGTTCCGACGACATCACAGTACGCCGACGTCTTCACCAAGGGCCTTCCTACCTCGTTGTTTCAGGAGTTTCGATCCAGCCTAAACGTCCGCCATGCTCCCGATCAGACTGCGGGGGAGTGTTAGCATATTGTATATATAGTAGGTCCCTTAATTGTGGATGTAATCACGCGCCTGTGCGGTAGGCTTGCATGCCACCCGGCTGCCCTATATGTACACTTGTACACGTATGGAATACAATCAATTATTCCCACACTTTCAATAAAGAGCTCGATTCCTCAGTTAGCTAGGCAACAAAGAGCTCGATGTCGATTGCCTATCATGGATTCAGGAAGCTAGGTGATCGATCGTCCTAGCGATAGGGATTGATATGGGTGGCGAGGAGCTGTGATGAAGCTGCAAAGGTGATTTTGGGGGTGTCAGATTTTCAATGTTGCAGTAGTTAATTCACAATGTTGTGATTGATATTTCTCGATGTTGCAATAATAATTTGGGATGTCCCTAAGTGGTGCTTTCAATTGTTGCAAAAGATCATCAGAGATGTTAAAACAAACAAACCGAGATGTTGCTATATGATATTTTGTCGGATTAAACTTCATTTCATGTTTTATCTACTGTTTTGACATGTTTTTGCTGGATCTGATTCATTTCATGTTTTATCTACTATTTTGACATGTTGCAGTGGGAGTTTTGAGTTGTTGCAATTTTATTATTTTTATGTTCGTGGTTAATGTTGTGATTTAGGGAGGCCAATCTTGATTCTGTACTTTTTGAAATTATCTTCTGCCATTTTTCCTTTGATATTGGTCAAAATGCATGAATATACGTGTGTTAGATGCAGCTGTTAACTGTATATTTTCGATGTTTCAGACATTTTATTTCGAGCCATATGGTATTTTTTAATGTTGCAGCCGGCAAATAGTTGATTTGGTGGTTTGAACTCGATTCTTTTGTGAAGATGGAACATGTTTTATCTGGATTTTGCTCCCAGGCAGACTTTACAGAGGATGAATTAATCGATGGATGGCTCGTGCCCAAGTGCGTCCAGAAAAGATGATAGGGAAAAGAAGTTTGAACCAATCATATGTTGCATGCAACATCAATACTTGTTACGATGGAAATTTTTATGGTACATCCAACAACAGCGGCTCCAATCAGATGGACCCTGCAGCGTCCGATGCTAGCGCCCGGATTGAACATCCGGACGCTAGCAGCTCCAATACCCAAAACTACATACTCGTCAGTTGCCTTTGAGCTCCTTCGAAAAGCCACAACTGTCCATGCGCTACTGGACTTCTTTTCATTTTCTGAGTACCACCTGTGTACTCGTCTTATCCCACCCATATAGAGGTCTGAGTCAGCCAAAGTTCTAAGTTTCTCTGCTCATTTGTCAAATATCAGGAGGAAATATTCTTCAATGGAGATCAGAAATGAAATTTTCCTTTTGTGGTGCCTATATTGATGTAGGCGTTGCCTGTAATCACACGTTAAAAAATATTAAGAAGGTATTTTCAAAAAAAAATATTAAGAAGGCCTAAGAAGGGATCGAGATATATAAAGGTGATTATAAGGGGTCAAAAAAGAGATTTGGATGGATGGAACTACATATGATGTTAATGGACAAATTGAGTTGAAATTCAAATTTGAAATTTGAAAGGGAGCAAATTTTGGCCAAATATTGAAGTTGGAGATTTTGTTATTTGTCCATGTTTAGAGGCTTGGATTTTTAAGTTTTGTCTAAACACTATGCCATGGGCCAAAACAAAATTTGTAGTACAAATCACGTACTTTACCACGGAAGATAAATTAGACAAATATTGGGAGTAATCAGGGATTAAACAACCTATTAAAGTTTGCTAGTTATGCTGATTTCAGCCTTAAGTCCTAAAGATAGTGATAAAAGGGTTTTTTTTTAGCTGAATTTTTGAAGAACTCTGTGAGTAAAATTTGGGCAACTTCACCCTAGGATTGAAGTAGAATCTGTGGTGAATCTTTCGAGCTAGCTATGGATCACAACAAAATTGATTTGATCATTGGAATCAGAGCCCAAAGATTGAATGTTGCACTGAATTAACTGAAAACTCTGGAACTCTGAATCAACAATGAACTCTGTGTTTTTGCACGATCTTCAGAGCTTTGAATCTCCAAATCCTTTGATCTTTTGGACAGACGCAAAAAACAAAGTTTGAAGCCCTATGTACCAGGTATAACTTTGTTTAGCAGTTTGGACAAAATTCATATTTGAAATTTTGATAAAAGTTGAGTTGAAATCGCTGGGTTTACAGGAGGAAGAGGAGAGCCGTGCAGAGGGCAGAGCAGTGCGGCGCTGCCTCGCAGATGCTTGCCACCGATAACCATCGGTATGCCACGCGCCCACCAGTGCAAGGAATTTAAGCACGTAGGTGTACAACATGTGGTGAAGTTACTGTTTTAAAGTTACTGTTTTCCCCACGGTTAAAATGGGGAGAACGCCGGCGGAATTCATCCTTCGCTATTTCTATTGCCATGAAAGAGCTCGCCGCTGATTTTCAATATCGTCCAGTCACCGACGGACTCTGCCCAGACCACTGACACAGCCTTAGCTACAGTTCAGCTAGTACTTGTCCAACCGAGGCCACCCCAACCACCGTCGTTGCTGTTCTTTCTCAACTCCATCACCACCGCTCTGCCGCAGGGAGTCGCCAGTGAGCTAGAGCTAGCTTAGGATGGATTTGGAAGGCTTCATTTTAAGAAATTCAAAAGCTAGATAACTTCTAGAATTTAAAATCGAGAATCCATAATCAACTGGATTTTCGATTCTTAATTTTAGAAATTATCTGATTTTTGAATTTTCCAATATCAAACCCTCAAAATCAGGCAGAAGCTTAAACAAACGGGAGCTAGATCCCACTTCCTCCGGTTTGAGTCCTGGGGTGGGTTGCTGGTGAGCTGTTGGTGCTTCGACGCTCGCTTATTGGCTAAGCGCATGGCCAGCCTATCCAGAATGCTGAAGTTTCTACCACGGGGAGCTTAGCTCTTGTTGCGGAGATGTTAGGTTGAGGAGGGCTGGGAGTTGAGTGGACATGGCGATGCTGCTGATCCATTTCTTTGCCTGGGTCTCGTCGCCGTTTAGCCGGCAACCACCACATAACCATATATAGCCACCGCTTGATCCATGCTGCAAGCGCTGCTCGTCACTTGTAAGCCAGGGAGCCCTGCCAAGAAAACCCTAGATCGATGCGCAAGCTCAAGGCGAGTCGAATCGTGTAGGTCTCATCGCCGGTGAGAAAACCGATCGACACGCGCGTACCCAAGGTCAAGCTGATTTTACGATCACAAAGAAAACCACAACCACGCGGATATACCGTCATGACAATTTACCAGTAAGTATTCAAGGTGTTGTATTTATATTTCTGCAGGGAAGATGATGCTAAAACATCAAATTACTAAGTTAATAATTACTCCCTCATTCCCAAAGTCATTATAGGATTCAAAATTTATCCCAGAAATAAGTTATTTTACTGTATTTAGAAAATGCATATGCATGTAAGAATTTATTGCTGCCAAATATGGGTAATAAAAAAGGTAAAATGGTCATTTTAATTTCTTGTTAGTCTATCCTAAGAATTTCTAGAATGACTTGTATTTTGGGACGGATGAAGTATATCTCAATTGAATATCCAATGTACAAACAGGGGTAACTATAATATGGAGTAGACATAGCATGACACACAAGATAACTCAAGCTCAACAAGAAAATTTAGGTAGGGAGAAAGGTAGAAGAGAACTACTAGGGACTTATGTGGTTATAATCTAAGCATGCACAACCTATATAATACACATACACGTACACTTGCTTAGGACTCGGTTCTAGGCTACCAGGCACTATGACCGGAACGTAACTGGCGGAGGAGCCACCGGCCCATCACGGCTACTTTATGGACCTCTTACGTCCTACCCGAACATGGAGGGTTACGGAGAACGGATATGACTGTCACCACCTACCGCCTACCTCTACAAACCATGGGGTAGACCCGCATCCAGCAATGCTTAACCAACCCAGGCAGATGCCTGAATTGATAAGTGATACTCTAGTACCCTGCACGGAGCCCTGACCCGCCGGGGGTAGACCCGCATCCAGCAACGCTTAACCAACCCAGGCCCATGCCTGAATTGATAAGTGATACTCTAGTACCCCGCGTGGAGTCCTGACCCGCCGGATCGACAGACATTGCACCGGAGCAAACTTGTAGAATACTAGACCGATGCCGTGACACTAGATTTACTCGAGTAATCATGCAAGGTATACGGTACAAGTATAAACTAAGAAGAGGACATACATCTGGCAAAGTTGTATATGAACCACGTATAAGCAAAGATAAGGAAGTCAACTCTATTGAAGATATCCAAGCATTACAAGATAAGCAAAGTACTAAAGCCATACCAAAACTCTCCTAGTGAGCTTGGGAATTCAAAGTAGAGCTACTTCATCCTAAACTCCACTAGCCTAAGGACTAATTGCAAGAGAGAAGAGTGATTGAGATTTTTTGTGTGTGTTCTAAATGGAGACCCCTTCCTCATATTTATAGTCTTGTGCAGGTCGGTTCTGGCCGGTAAAGTAGCTCAGGGCAAGTGTAACCGCAATTGGGGAGCAACCAGGAGTCGCCACGCGTCAGCTGGAGACGAGCAAACAGTCGAACCAGAGTAACCGCCTCTGGCCACCGACTTCAGCAGGGAAGCACACAAGTGGGCGCTTACGTCGGTTGTCCTAGCCCCGTGCTATCTTAAGTCGGTTTTGGTCATTTAGTGAGCCCTTTGATCCCTGTGAGGTTGAGGTGGCAACATGTGATTTGTAGAAGTTGTCGGTGTTAAACCTCCAAGCCCACCGAGGGATACCTTCGAGGTGGTAGATTGTAGGTGGGGTGTCGCCGAGATCAGGAACTCGAAGGTGCAAGGAACACGAAACTTTAGACAGGTTCGGGCCGCCGAGAGCATAATACCCTACTTCATGTGTGGTGATTTGTATTGCCTTAAATGATGTGATATGTTTTGGTTTGGAGGGGGGTCCCTGCCCACCCTTATATAGTATGGGGGATAGGGTTACATGGAAATCCTAGCCCGATACTAGGTTAGGAGTCCTACCCGAGTACCACTCGGGTACTTTCGTTCTGTTCCGACTAGTCCTACTCCTGTACGAGTAGTTACAATTGGTGTAGGGTGTGGGCCATGTCACATCCCTTATCCTAGAATATGTACGCCATGTGCGCAGTCCCGTGGCCCCAGGTCTGACAAGCCCCCGAGCTCTTTGTAGTAAAGTACTGCAGGCTTCCGACTACTTCTGAAGGCGTCTTCGAGTTCTCCAGAACTCCGTCTTGAAGGTGTTTTCTGAGTACTTACTTAGAAGCTTCGAGGCTGTGAGGTGCTTATGCCCCAAGTAGTTGTCAAGCCTTCTTTTATACGGGGGGTGATGAAACTCGCACTCCATATGGAGTAGCCCCCGAGCCTTAGGTTGAATCAAAGAATCAGGCTGAGGGTCAAATTAGTCTTGAATTTTCTTCTCTTATCTTCCAAAATTCAAAAAATAAGTCATCGATGACACGTGTCCCACAGCCCCCCGAGCGTTGAATCCAAATCCCAAGGTTTGGAAAAAAAGATCCAAAGAGTCGTGGCATGGATTATGTAAAACTAAAGAATTTGTGTTGATGGTTAAAATAAGTAAATTGGTTCAGAAATTCGAAAACCTCTTTCTTCGGGATAGCATCCTTGAAAAAATAGTTAACCAAATAACTTTCCCAATAACCCAAAATTACCGCTCAAAACAAATCTTATCCCGATATGAACTCTTTAGCTTCTGCACAGTGATACGCCAAGTTGTTTCCTGCGCCCAGCCCCACGCATGGGAGCCAGACGAGCCGCTGAAAACACGTTGAGTGCCCTGTTGCGCCCAGCCCCCGAGCACGGGAGCTAGACGAGCCGCCGAAGGTATGCCGAGTGCCTTGTCATGCCCAGCCCTCGAGCATGGGAGCTAGATGCGCCACCGAAGGTACGCCGAGTAGCGTAGATACTGGCCGAGTCAGAGGAGATACGCCACATGGTCGGCGGCGCCAGCCTCGGAGCCTGGGGGTCGGCCGAGTCGCCGCTAGCACACCGAGTGGTCTGTGCCGATGAAATGATGGCCAAGTAAGGCAGCTCTCAGGAGCATACCTAACCCAGCGGCATGATCCAGGTTTGATCCCCTGCAAGGTAAATATAAAAAAATGTTGTACTGATATACATGATATTGAGTCGGGAGCGAATCCCAGCATTGTAAAATGCATGTAAAATTTTTCGCATCTTGCTCTTGCTAGGTCACATAATTTCCCCAGGTAGGTACCATATTACGTTTAAGAACCTGATCCCTGATAGCCGTAGCTCATAGCGCATGGAGCATAGCTGCATGCACGCGTAGGAACATAGACGTACAGAAGAGTCGAGGTCTCACAGATTAAAGTATGTGCTACCCGCATATTTTAGCGACCGTTAAGAGAAAACTAGCGCAATTGGTGCTGCGCGAAAAAAGAGAACGCTCGTGGAGCACATATTATACACCTGTTAGGTGTAGTCCCGACTACATGCCCGGAGCTGCATGAGTAGTTGGAAACATAATTATGGTGTGGCCGTGGAGGCACATGGTTAATATCCAGAGATATAAAAAATATTAAAGCATGACTTAGCTTGATTTGTGGGTGATTTGTCGATGAAGCCATAGCGCTCGTCGATGGAGCCGCGACTGTTTGTTGATGAAGCCCAACTAGTTGGAGTCGATTCTGACTAGTTATTGACAGTGTGAGGCCCGCTTCCAACTAGTTTTGTAGTCGAGACGAGTAGTCGAAGTAGTCGTCGGTGGGTCACCAAGCGTCCTCGCGAAGTCGAAGTAGTTGTAGCATGATGCTTGCTGATACCTTCCGTGTAGTAGTCGGAGCAGTCGTCTCCAATCTTGAGCAGGCGATCTAAGTCCTCATCCAATGCGGAGAGGGTCTTGAATCGCATGGCCTTCTGGTAAACAGTGGTCGTGTTACATAGCCCGAAAGGTAATTAGGTACGTTCTCAGACCGAATCAGATCCGATCTGAGGAGTCCTGATGCAGCATGAGTTGAAGTCACGTTGAAAACGGACTCCTTCTTGATCTCCCTGGCGAGATCAGGGAGCAACGTCTCGTTGAGATTGTCGATGAACTCGTCGAAACCGCTGCGTTGGCTTGCCGCAGATACCTCCAGCTTCATGTCGTGGACGAGGTGCTGATGAAAGCTGCCCGTGCCGTCAGCGACGCATACCCACGAGCCGAAGATGAAAGTTGTACCCTCATCGAGCATGGCATTGGTGAAGTTGCCGGTGGATGCTCGATGAACACCCCACCTGACGCGCCAGTTGTTGGTGTTTAATCTCCAAGCCCACCGAGGGATTCCCTTGAGGTGGTAGATTGTGGTGGGGCGTCGCTGGGATCAGGAACTCGATGGTGCAAGGAACACGAAACTTTAGACAGGTTTGGGCCGCCGAGAGCGTAATTCCCTACGTCTTGTGTGGTGGTTTGTATTGCCTTAGATGATGTGATGTGTCTTTGTTTGGAGGGGTCTCTGCCCGCCCTTATATAGTCTGGAGGGACAGGGTTACATGGAAATCCTAGCACGATACCAGCTTAGGAGTCCTACCCCGAGTACTACTCGGGTAGTTTCCTTCTGTTCCGACTAGTCCTACTCATGTACGAGTAGTTACAATTGGTGTAGGGTGTGGCTATGTCTCATCCCTTATCCTAGAATATGTACATCATGTGCACAGTCCCGTGGTCCCGAGCCTGACAGGAGTTGTGTTTCTTGCCAATTTGGGTGTGTGTTCTCATTGAATACGCTCCATTTCCTACATGGCAATAAAATTTAGGGAACATGTGGAGAAATATTATTCTAAACTATAGCGTATATGCGTGTAAGAAATGTTAGATCTCCTATATTTTTTCTTATTTTCTGATCAAATTGATGGGCGATTTTGGTACTTGGCGACCATGAACAATGGGTACTATTTCGCTGATCAGATCCGCACATATGTGAGATATGGGTAGAACGGGTCCACGTGAGAAAAGTTTTTCAGACAATTTTCGACGAGAAATTGAATTCAGAGTTTTAGAAATTAGTTAATGGTTCTTAGTTGGTTTAATTCACCAATATTTGTAAAATTATCCAAAAATAGTGAAACAAACATGAAAGAAGTTAAACCTTAGGGAAAAATACATAAGCTTTCCCAAAAATTATAAATGTTTGATAAATGTTTTTATAGTTTAGAAATAATTGATAATAAATTGGAACTAAAGTTTTATAGTTTACATAAGCTTGAATAATCCTTTTCTAACAAAGTAAAAAATGATTTAAGGCTAGTTTTAATTAAGAAAAAGTGTGGTTAGAGGTTTAGAGGAAAGTTGTGTAGCTAATCTTTATCTATTTCTAAAGCATGTAACGGTTTCCATCTAAATTTTTGGTTTGGTCTGCCTTGTATCATCGACATGTGGGCCTCGGTCCACCCTGTATACGAGTCGGACCAGCCCTCCATCCACAACTCGATTACGTAGAGCTCCACAAATTCATGCACGAGTAACTATACGTATCCGATGCTCATACAATCTTTGCCCATAACAACGCATGGGCATATTTGCCTAGTTTTTTCTAAAGTTTGGTATACTTTAACCTCCACATTACCATCTTGTCTTAGAAGCTAGAGTCAGTGTTGACTTCATGGATCTGCCACCTGAGACACCCATGGAGAGGAGTGGTCATCGTGGTTGAGCAGGAGCCGCAGATGGGACTAACCTCGAGGCTAACCAAGGCAAGCCCTGAAGTATCTAAGCCATGTTATTTTAACTAATTGTTTCATGTGTCCTAACTATTTTCACTACTTATAAACCTTGTTTACGGTTTCAATGCTATTTTTACAGTTGTACTTGTATCAGCTAATACTGATCCATGGACTGATATTGGCGTCCAGCACACGACCTTGGGAGCTAGTGGATCCATTAGAGATGCGCTGAGTAGTAATTTGGTGAGGACATCACCAAGGTGGATACGCACAAGCCATGCCCTTCGCCAAGTTACAAAGTCATCACTAACTTGGACTCCACATTCGGTTCGGATTCAGCAGACCACCCTGGATGAAATTGGCCACATCTCCCTCATACGACATCGAAACGAGGCATTTTTTGATGCATTGGAAAGCTAACGACAAAAGATTTCTTTTGGTTCTAGTCCCACCTCCAGAAGATACGTGGATCATTCTGTGTGTCCATAACATGGTGCTGCGTCACCAGTTTCGTGCTTTAACGGCCTTTGTAACGTGTCGGGCCTTAAGCCATGTTGTGCCCCCCCCCCCCCCCCCGGTCACCCCCAACCCTAACTTCGTCCTTCTTGGATATAAACTCAATAGCCGCCACCACATTAGGGTTTAGGTTTTTTTTATTTCTAATTTTCCATCGAGAAATAGAGATCTTCATTGTAACTGTGACATCGAGTCCTTTTGCTGTGAATCAGGGCCCTCGTTCTTGTCCTACACCACTATGGCAATTAGTCCTTTTGTGTTCAGAGCTTGAACCCCATATTCATCTTTGCTTTATACACATCTGCAATTTCAGATTGCGTGTTTGTTCTTTCTTACTTGTGTTCTTCGATTCGCTTGCAGGGAAAAACCTTCTTGACGAGGTCAATCGAGTTGTGCTATGGAGCAGCGGTGTAACGGTTGCAGGGGTTCAAATCATGTCTGATTAGAAGCCCAGATCGCCAACGTCGAGTTCTCCACTAATCGAATTGATCATACCTATCGGAAGATCGGGCCAGTGCTACATCAAGCCGCTCCACCAACATTGTGTGCCACCGCTGCAAGGGCATGAGACACATCATGAAGGATTGTCCGAGTCATCATGCATTCATTGCTACCAATGATGGCGGATATGTAAGTGCTAGTGATGTTGAAGATAATTTGGCTCTTGCTGCTAACCATGTTGTAGATTCGGATAGTGAAGGAGAGGCTATTGATCCTATGACTGCTGCTGCAGGTTACGAATCTATTCTTGTGCAGCGTGTGTTGAGTACACAGGTTCAGCAAGAACCGGAGAAGTTACAATGCCATAATTTATTCCACGCGTTTCTCATTATCAAGGATTGTCGTGTTCGTACAATGATAGTGGGAGCTGCAACAACTTGGTTAGTTCAGATTTGATCAAAAAGCTTGGCTTGACCACACGTGCTCATTCCAAACCTTATCACCTTGAAAGGCTCAACAATAGTGGTAAGCAAAGATAACTCGATCAGCAAGAATACACTTTTTTATTGGCTCATATCATGATTATGCTAATTTTGATGTTGTATCTATGCAAGCATGTTCGCTTTTATTAGGTCGTCCATAGGAATATGATATTAATGCTTTACACTATGGTATAACTAATACATATACTTTGCTGTATAAGGGTAAGAAAATTGTTTTACTTCCCTTAACACTTGCTGAAATTATTAAACAAGACAAAGAGCTTGCTAAAATTTCTAAGAATTATCATGCTTTACACTCATCTGGTGCTACGTCCCAAGAGATTAAGTTGAAGGGAGGTGCTTTAATTGCTAAGACATCTCTGAATGCTGAAAATTATGTTGATGCAGTACCATGCCATACCATGCTTTGCAGACATGTTTCATTTTCACATGATCATAATCCTATATCTAGCAATTTGCGTCCTGCTGTCACTAACTATTTGCAAGAGTTTGATGGTGGGATGGAGTCGAGGACAACTCCAATTCAAGAAGGGGAGGATGATGAGCACATCACCAAGGTGGATACGCATGAGTCATGCCCTTCGCCAAGTTACAAGGCATCATCAACTTCGACTCCGCGTTCGGTTCAGATTCAACGTACCACCCTGGACGGAATCGGTCACATCTCCCTCATACAACATTGAAACAAGGCGTTCTTTGATGTGTTGGAAAGCTAACGACGAAAGCTGTCTTTTGGTTCTGGTCCCACCTCCAGAAGATTTGTGGATAATTCTGTGTGTCCAGGACAATGTGCTATGTCACTAGTTTCATGCTTTAACGGCCTTTGTATCGTGTGTCGGGCCTTAAGCCCATGTTGTGGGCGACCAGGGCCCAACCCTAGCTTCATCCTTCTTGGGTATAAACTCAGTAGCCGCCGCCACATTAGAGTTTAGGTTTTGTTTAGTTCTAGTTTTTCATTGAGAAACATAAATCTTCATTGTAACTGTGACATCGAGTCCTTTTATTGTGAATTAGGGCTCCCGTTCTTGTCCTACACTACTGTGACGATTAGTCCTTTTATGTTCAGAGCTTGAACCTCATATTCATTTTTGCTTCATACATATTTGCAATTTCAGATTGCGTGTTTATCCTTTCTTGCTTGTGTTCTTCAATTCGCTTGCAAGGAAAAGCCTTCTTGGCGAGGTCAATCGAGTTGTGCTTGGTTGATAACCAACGGAGCAGCGGTGTAACAGTTGCAAGGGTTCAAATCGTGTCTGATTATAAGCCCGGATCGCCAACGTCGAGTTCTCCACCAATCGAATCTATCATACCTATCGGAAGATTGGGCCAGTGTACATCATAATTGGCGTGCAGCCCCCGAGCATGGGAGCTAGCGGAGTCACTGGAGGTACGCTGAGCATCCTGGAGAATCATCATCGAAGCTTGACCTGAAACATGAGATATACATATTATGTAGCATAATGCAAAGGTACCGAAATTTATTCGGTGCAAAGCGAAGATGCCGAAATTTATTCGGTGAAAATAAATTTTGTGTGTCGAGCTCTTTTTTAGTCATCTAAATCTTCTGGGTAGTCCACCTTTTACGTTTAATCACTTGATCCCATTCTAGCCTTCGCTCATAATATGTATGAGTCGCTTAGGTCATGACTGAAGATCCGAGGTTTCACAGATTAAGGCATTTGCTACTCGAGTAGATTAGCAACCGTTAAGAGAAGACAACGTGCAGAAATAAGTAGTTGATATTGTGACAAAGATAATGTGCGTTGCGCAAAAAGTAGGCGGTGAAGTGCAGCTCTGGAGGGTTTCATACCCATCGAGAGACGTACACGGATAAGTAGCCGATCCTATGGAGAATAAATCGGGGAAGGTATAAGTCACTTAGCTTGATTTATGGGCGATTTTTTAATGCCAATTAGTCGGAATTGATTCCGACTAGTTGTCGAGCGTGCGCCAGCCATCCCCGACTAGATTCTAGTTGACATAAGTAAGCAGTGGCACGTCGACATTGCGGCGCGAGCTGAAGACGAGCCGAGTAGTCGAGATCGTTGGAGATTTGATCAAATCAGAGAGTTGAATCTCGTCGAGATCTTCGATGAGGTTGTTGATGTCGCGACAGGATGCTGGTGCAGATGCCTCCGATTTCCTTGTGTCGACGATCTGCCGAGGGAAGTCGCCTGCGCCGTTGGCGATGCATACCCACGAGCCAAAGATGAAAGTCACGCCCTCCTTGAGCGCAACGGTGGTGAAGTTGAACGATGCCATCGGATTCGCCGGAGATCTTCGATAAACACCCCTACCTAGCGCGCCAGCTATCGGTGTAAGGAACACGAAACTTTAGACAGGTTCGGCCCGCAATGTGCCTAATACCCTGTGTGGTGGTTTGTATTGCCTTAGATATAGATTGTTGGAGGGGGTCCCTACCCGCCCTTGTATAGTCTGGGGGGACAGGGTTACATGGAATCCTAGACCGATATTAGCTTAGAAGTCCTACCTAAGTACTACTCGTGTAGTTTGCTTTTGTACCGACGAGTCCTACTTGTAATATCACAACACAACAGATATAAGGTACCGAACATGTCACATCCCTTATTTTAGATATTTCTATACCTTATGAACAATCTCCCTGCCCCAAATCTGACAGCCCCACCTACCATGGCCGAGGTGCCACGTCTGTACGCCACCTGGCCTCTGTCTGACAGAACGTGGCCCAAGAAAAGCTCTATATATCATGGTTAAGAACGACCTCCAAACCAGGTGGAGCAACACAATGTCACAAGGTGCACATGCCTAACCTATCACCTGTGCGCTAACAGTGGCACTCAGATTGCAAAGTTTGCATGTAAGTTCAGCAAACCCTGCCTTGCAAAAAAAAAAAAAGGCGTGCAGCAAGCCCAATACACACTCAAGTCGATGCCTCCCCGGGTCTCGGCCAGCTAGTGTACGGTGTACCAGCACTTCCCCCTTGGAGTACACTTCTGCGCACGTCCTTGCTGCCAGGAGCGAGGAGCCGAAATAAAAGAAAGAAAGAAAGAAAGAAAGAAAGCAACACGCAAACCACGATCCACGAAATATTTTGGTAGTAGCATCCGCCGAACATTTGGGACGAACGGCACCAGCACGGGTCCACAGCTCCTCCGGTGGGTTCGGCGACGGGACCCCCAACGCAGAGCCCAGAGCCCGGGCAGGGGGCCCAAAACCCAGCGAAACGGACGCGAACCAAGTGGAAAGGTCACGGTTTCCGCCAACACACGCCGAGTGGTCCTTTATTCGCAGACGCCGTCTCCCTGCACCACCACTCAAGGGCACCAGCAGACCGTGCGACCCGTTAAAAAAAACGCGTCCTTGACCCAACGACCCGAAGCCTTGCGTGTGTCTAAAACTAGCGTACGCCGGATCGCGGCGGCGGCAGGCGCGCATCGAGTAATTTATCAGGGCGGCCGCGGAGCAGATCTCGCCGGGACCGGGGCCAGCCATGGGTGCTGCCGGCGCGATCCGGCGGGCGGCGGCGTCGGCGGCCGACCGGGCGTGCGCGGGGGCGCGGGGCTTCCGCCGCGCGCTGGCCCGGTTCGCGCCGCGGCCCTCGGCGTTCGCGCCCGCCGCCGACGCGGAGGCCGCCGCGGTGCGCGCCATGCGCAACCTCCGCACCTTCCGGTTCCACTACGCCGTCCTGCAGTGGGCGCTCCTGCTCGCCTCCCTCGCGCCGCGGCACCGGGCGTCCGTGGTCTTCCTCATGGCGGCCTCCAAGGGCCTCCTCGTCTACGGGGGCCTCCTCAAGGCGTTCCCCAACTCGGCGCTGCTCCGGAGGCTCCTCGACCGCCGCCTCGTCGCCGCGGTGTTCCTCGCGCTCGTGCTCGCCGACATCGTCGCCGCGGGCGCCGTCGCCAACCTCCTCGCCGCGCTCGCCGCGGGCGTCCCGATCGTCGTCCTCCACGCGTCCTTCCGTGTCCGCGACGACCTCGAGGGACCCTCGCCCGAGGCCGCTGGGGAGAACGGCAAGGACGACGAGACGGCGGCGGTCGTCGAGAAGAAGGAGGACGGCGACGTCGAGGCGGGGCCCACGCGGCGGTCCATGGCCGCGGCACCAAGATCACCCAAATGAGGAATTACTAGCAACTAGTAAAAATCATACATTTCGTAGATTAATTACGGGGTCTCGTTGTCTTGGAATATAGGAACAATTCGTGGTCAAAACCTGTCTTACCTGCCTGCTTCTTGATTCAATCCATACTGTGAGGAGGAGCCTAGGAATTTTTGGGGGAAATTCAATTATTAGAATGTAGTGGTAACTGTGACAGTGAATGTTGAGGTTTAAGATGACTCATTGTGAAGTCTCTTATTCATATTCCTTGAGTACTGACAAAGTCTTTGATCTTGCAAGAAATGGCTTACACTTATCTTCCACCGTTATCGCCACTTGTTTTTGGCGCCCCATTTGATCAAACAGCGTACCATCTTGGCGAGAAATGCGCTCCACAGCATGGGGCAGTGCAGCTGAGAGACAAAGCTCGAGGGCTGCAGGCCTCTGCAGCCATGGGTAAGTTGTGGATTCACGGCCGGTGTTGACTTATTCCCCAGATCTTGGAGAGCCAGGGAGACGGGAGGAAGTGACGGAGAAGTGCAGCTCCCTCCAACCCGCCAAACAAGCCAAACCGACCTGCCGCTGGAAGTGCTCTTTTCACCTCTTTTCACCTCTTTTCACCGACAGCTGCCCACCAGGAGCCAGCACAAAAGACAGGTGAAGCCTCGAAAGAGCAAGCAACTCGCCTTCCCCAGTTGTTGACACTTCGGCGATGTTGATGTGTTGCCGCCTCTCTCCGACTGGGTAGCCTTGCAGGTGAAGTTACAGTTCGCAAAGGAGAATACTCAGTCGACATCAGTTGAAATCCTCTTCATTTACGCCAAAGATTGAGCGATCACAGCCTGGATGATCCGTCAGACTTCATATTCACAAGTCTAGAAGAAGTACACATTCTGTAGATCGTACTCAACAATCTTAAAGTCTTTCTCTTCCCCCCCCCCCCCCCCCCCCCCCCCCCCCCCCCTTCGTCGTAGAGGAAGAATCTTCAGAATTCAGATAGGCAGAGACGACGAATGTTCTTTTGAGGAAACATCACCTTCCATTAGACACTGGATGCAGACAAATCGCCGGATACCAGTTCAGATACAGAGTCCGGGGCTTGTGTCATCAACAGTTCAACACATGTGATCCAGAGGCCAGCACACATGGCCATGGCCAGCTAGACAATGTGCCACTTCGTTACGAGTTCTTGAACATACCAAGACAGCACATGAACAAAGCTCAGAAACATATAGTGTCGAGCTTATTAACAAGGCATTCCAATTGGGCTTCCTATGAACAGAGGACACTTGCAAGAACTAGAGCGTCAGTTTCTTGGATAATCTGTGTCATCCCCGGCTGGGCTACCTGACTGAAGGAAGGCTTTGGTAAGCAGCCATGGACTCTGCCTGTAATGCAGCGTGCAATGTTCCCCGCCCCAGCTGCTAAGACCTGTTCTGTACTGTTTCTTGCAACAAACCCTCATCTGCTCGTCCTAGAATCTGGAATTCAGGATAGAACAAAGCACAATTTTTTTTTTAGATTGAAGCACCAAAATGAACCTTATTGATCTCTGCAGGTGGCGGCTTCCATTTGACTTGATTAGTACCCTGCAGGAAGGATGGATCTGAAACTGAACTGAAAGTGTGTGACCACCGTGAAGCAGCAACAGCAGTCCATGAAGGCCCATTACTGCGTCTCGTTTAACCCTCG
Source organism: Panicum miliaceum (assembly GCA_032594955.1). Classification (NCBI taxonomy): domain Eukaryota; kingdom Viridiplantae; phylum Streptophyta; class Magnoliopsida; order Poales; family Poaceae; genus Panicum; species Panicum miliaceum. The sequence goes on from CM064059.1 coordinate 39,432,250, forward strand.
TTTTGTAGCCCACGAAGGCCCATCAGCCTCAATGCAACCTTTCCGCACGATCATCATCCCCGGCGAGAGAGAGCCGGCAGCGGGACCGGCGGCCTGCGAATTCGGTGGGTCGGGTTCTGCTGCCGAGAAGCCTGCTCTGGTTGAGCCCACCGAGTTTCGCGAGCCCTAGGGTTAGCACGACCGACGGCGCGGCTCACGTGTCGGTGTTGGGCCCTATATATTAGGAGAGAGCCGTCGCCTAGGGTTTCCTCCAACGGCGCCTACCAAACCCCCCAAACCGAGGAAGAGCGAGCACCCTCTTGCCCTCGCCGCAATGGAGCACACCTTCATCATGATCAAGCCCGACGGCGTCCAGAGGGGCCTCGTAAGCACCGCTTTTCCTTGCTCTTTCCGTTGATTTGATTCGATTTGGTGTTGTGCGCGTTCTCGGTGCTTCGATTTGGTACTTGCTATGGGAGTTTATTCTGGTTTTCTTCCATTTTTTGCTCAGGTTGGTGAGATCATCAGCCGCTTCGAGAAGAAGGGCTTCTACCTCAAGGGTAATCTAGCGTTCATCCTTTGATTGGAGCTTATGTTAGCTTTTGGAATGCCGATAATTTCTTCAAGTGAAATAGTAAATCTTATAATTGAAACCTGTGGCTCTGGACGGAAATCTTACTGTTTGCGCACGAATCAGTTGTCAGTTTGTCACTTCACCTAAATCTGTGCTGTTAGTAATGTTTGCTTACTGATCTGCGATCTGAAATGCAGGCTTGAAGCTTGTGAACGTGGAGAGGTCGTTCGCCGAGAAGCACTACGCTGATCTGTCCGCCAAGCCCTTCTTCCAGGGCCTCGTGGACTACATCATCTCTGGCCCTGTGGTCGCCATGGTCTGGGAGGGCAAGAGCGTTGTCACAACTGGCCGCAAGATCATCGGCGCCACCAACCCCCTGGCTGCTGAGCCCGGCACCATACGTGGTGACTTTGCTGTCGACATTGGCAGGTCAGTCCTTGGCTCTGGCGACCATTGTTCATCTCGGTGATGCGATGGTTATGCTTGGTTGCTTATATTGTTGCTCAGTGTTACAAATAGCTGCGAAATCCAATAGGAGCTGCCATGTTATGTAAAAACAATGTTCACTCCCGAGATCGATCACAATAATATCCTAAAGTTGTTCTACTTCAGGTAATGCTAAAATGTTTTACTAGATTGAAGCTATTGAATTTGCCAAGAGGAACAGCTATTTGCTGTGTGGTCAAATTAGATGATAGGGAATCTATATACAGTATGGAACATGGTGGGCTCCCAGTTCATTAGTTCATTTCTAGCTTGGGGCAATGAAATCATCTGACACTGTCTCATGATTGCAACGTGCACTTCAACTGTCTTATAGTTTGCATTATGACATGTTGCATCCTACTCATTGGTCCGTCTGGTACAGCGCATGTGGAAGGTGTTCACCAGATGTCTGGTTTATATTTGTTCTGAATCTGATGTGGATCCCGCATAAACCTTTAGACATCAGTAGGTTCATGGAATGTAAACCAAATGTGGGGGCTAGTCTAATTGCTAATTGAATCTGATATCCATTTAACCCGTCTCAGCCATAAATAGTTGTGGGTACTGTATCAGGTTCAGGTTAGTTATCCATGAGGGTGCGCAAATGAAGGTAATATTTTAAGAATGGTAGAATTGCGGACTGTATAGTTCTGTGAACTTCTAGACAGATTACATGTATTGGTCCGCGTTTTATTGACCAGTTACTTTTAGCTAATGTGGTGTGCTGTATTGTACATGTTTGAGTTAGTCCTCAAGGCCCAATTTGCAATGTAGTAGTAAGCCTCTTGGATTCTGTTTGTGGTCTCTAATTCATTATGGTGCTGAGTTCTCATAAGATGAATTTTGTGCTATCCAGGAATGTCATTCATGGAAGCGACAGCATTGAGAGCGCTACCAAGGAGATTGCCCTGTGGTTCCCTGAGGGCCTCGCCGACTGGCAGAGCAGCCAGCACCCCTGGATCTATGAGAAGTAAACTGGGATAGCTTCACTCCGAACCTTGAGAGCCTGGGAAATCATGGCGCCAGTCGGACTTTAATATTTAGAGTTGGAGGAAATTATTCTCTGTATCTCAGAACCTTACTTTCGTGAACCGGATTTCCTTCCTTGTCCTGCATGCTATGCATGCCTGACGTTTTGCTATCATATTTGATGTCGTGTTGCTTTTATATGAGCTGCTGGCAAGTTATACTTCACTGGGTGTTTTTAGATCCGGAAAATTGTATCATGCAGCAGTCGAATGTTGCTCCTACATAAAAATCTATAGGGAGGTTCGGCAGTGGCTACGGCAGTACCCCATGGAGGGTGGGGGAATGGTTGGGTTTGTTCGCTCTTTTTTTCCGTCTTTTGTCAACGCGGAATGGTTGGATCGAAGGTTAGCACACCTAGTGTCTCTCAAAGTTAGGAGTTGCTATGTTATGTCTAGCTATTTTGTTCTTATAACCACATCCGAATTTTATCTTCCCCTAAACATCTTCAGCTTTTTGCACCCTCATGGAAAACTGACCTACAGGTTAGTTCTCCATCTCCAGTTAGATCGGTAGAGGAATTTCAGGGTTAGGATTCAAAGTTTAATAGTTGGGGAAGGAAAGCGGCATCGCCGTCGGCGTAGATACTGCTGTCCTTTGTTTCGACTCTCACTAACTCTGAGGTGAGGAAGGTCTTTTCTCTTCGCGGAGACATCCGAACTGGCTTCGTGTTGTCAGACAAATTTTGCTGCGATATATTATCACAATCTCTGGTACCATCGTTTCTGCGTTTACAGAATTTGTACAAATTTTACAAGGATCGGTTTAAGCTTCAATTGCACTAACATAGCATTTATACAAATTTAACAAGGGTGGGTTTCAGCTTAAATTGCACTCACATGGACACTATTATGTTTCCCAAACCTGGTAAGGTCGTCTTTACACGAATCATTGCAAGTACCATGGTACAGCTAATTCTTACAGCCGTTCAATGGTGGCAAAACAAAGATAGGAAAGTAGTAGAAAATCTGGCTCTGATGCATCTTTATTCAGGCAAGATTCGAGGTGGACCATTTTGCTCTCATCCGTAGCAACGGATGGGGTCGTTGCAGCCCTTGGCTGCAGACTGCCTGAACCCGAAGCGGCCTCCCTTCTCGAGGTACTGCTGGTGGTACTCTTCTGCCCTGTAGAACCTCTTGGCAGGGAGGATCTCGGTGACTATCTTCCGGTTCAGAAGCTTCTGCTGCTTCTCCAGGGATTCTCTCGCCGCCTTTTCCTGCTCCGGGGTGTAGTAGTAGATCCCTGACCTATACTGGGTTCCAACGTCATTGCCCTGCATGCAAGTATGCCGTCAGAAACTTATAAACTTATTCTTGCGATACATGCTCTAAAAAATCACTTGACTTAAGCTTATCCAATTGTCCAGAGACAAGTCCAAATGCTATATTCAAACAATGGTTGGTTGTTCAGAGATTCAAGTGAACACTTGAGAAAAAATTATCTGGTGCAGAAGTTGGATGAGCTGAAGTGTTAGTACAGACATCATCTACTTATATACTTAGTCAATGAGTTTCTATGTCACCATCAACAAAAACATTTTGGCAAGATAAATCAGAAGTAGAATTGGAGCTCAATCCCAAGGTCAGTAACGCCATCACACTACTCATTAGCTTAACACAAGAGCTAGTACTGACAGCCAGAGCCAACGGATTAAGGGGAGGAAGGGAGAAAACGATGGAGACCAAGAAGAAGAAATGGAGATGGAGGAGATACATGAGCCCTGCCTAATCTTTCTAGCTGCATCCGCCACTGCTGACAGCTAAAATTAAAGGAGTATAGGCACTCCCACATTAGTTCATGGTACATCATTTCTTCAGATTCTACAAAGGCTGCTGCCACTTTGCAATCAACCAAGTATATCAGACCTGGACTCAAAAGAGCTAGAGATGGCTCACCAATGCCAATCCCACCCACGTACAGGAAGCAGTGTAGGAATAGTTGAATACCCCATCCGCTGCAATCAACCATGACAATCTTACTTCTAGAATTCTAGCGCTACACCAGCCATTTTTGGCCGATCAGGATTAGAATTGTGGTTGGCATTTTACACCAAAACCCTACTGTAAAAATAAGAACCTGCTGTACTGAGTTTTTGCAACAGACAGTGCCCGTGTACTTCTAGGAGAAAGACCCACAGCTATCAGAACTATCAGAACCGTCGCTTTGGCCGAGTGGTTAAGGCGTGTGCCTGCTAAGTACATGGGGTTTCCCCGCGAGAGTTCGAATCTCTCAGGCGACGAATCCATTTTTATTTTTTTTCTCATCCAGTTTGCAACATAATCTATCTGTTCTAGACTTCTAGCGCCTTTCCCGAACCAAATTACTCAAATTCTGCGCGCAAAGGGCAGCCTAATTCAGCAATTCCCCCTAATATTTCGCAGCTTCGCACCAAAATCCCCTAAATTCGTGCTCCAATCCAGCACCAGAAATAGCTGACCTGGCGATTGGGCGTCGTGGGGTCGTGGCGCGCCCAGAAGACGTCGAGGAGGTCGTCGAACTTGCAGGCGGCGGTGTCGTACTGCACGCGGACGACCTCGTTGTGGTTGGTGGCGCCGGTGCAGACGTCCTCGTAGGTGGGCTCGTGGAGGTTCCCCTGGCTGTAGCCCACCTCCGTGCGCGTGACCCCCGGGACGCGCTGGAACGCGAGCTCCACGCCCCAGAAGCATCCTGCGCCGAACTGCGCGAACTCGTTCCCGGGCGCGGGCTGGTCCTCGTCGGGCCCCTGCGCCAGCGCCGCCGACGCCTCCGACGCGCGCGGGCTGCCGCCCAGCCCGCTCAGGCCCAGCTTCCCCAGCCAGCTCATCGCCGGGGCCGGGCGGGTCTTCCTGCGCGGCGCGAGGAAGTGGACCGAGGCGGCGGCGCGGTGGTGGTGGTGGTCGAGGAGGGGCCCGGGGCCGTGGAGGGCGCCGAGGCGAGAGGCGAGGCGGAGAGGGGAGGAGGCGGGTGAGGTGAGGAGCGGAGGCATCGGAGGCGAGGGCTTTGTCTTCCTTCCCCTTTTGTGGCGGCGTGGCCCAGAAGCTTCGACGGCTCGGCGCCCTGCTGGTTGGTTGGTGATTGGGTTTTTCCACGTCCCAGCTGCTTCCGATTCCTTGCCGGGCGGGCCTCACCTCGAACTGCTTGCCCTGCCTTCGCCTTTGTTCGGCGATAGCCGATAGGCCTGGCCTCTCGGTACTCTGCAGCCTAGCGGCTAGCGCTGCTGGTGTACGTGTTTCAGTATCAATGTTTGGGCCCTCATCTGAATGTGATGATTTCAGAGAAATTTTGCACTAACAGCACACGATATAGTTCAGTACTTCAGTTTTCATCAGAACGACGAATTCCTAGTGTTTCAAACACTATGCAAACCAACGTGCTGCTTTATCAAACTATGATATGCTTTCGTCATCCTCGCCTTTTCAAACCGAGATTTTTTTTATATAAAAAAAGTAGTTTGATTCTTAAGAATTCAGCCAAAATCTTGCCCCAGTATAGAAATCTTCTGTGTTTGAAACCTTGGAAGTCGCTGAATTCGTTCCGGCCCGCACCGGCGAAGGGCTTGAATTTGAAAACATGTGTTTGGTGGCATTTGCTAGTACCGCACCGGGGGAGTGGGTATGTGGTTTTGTTTGCGCCTAGCATCTCTCGGATAGGGATGAGAGGATTATGTGATGCGGATTGCGAAGGCGTTGCAGCCTTCCGGGACACGTAAGGACGAAAGAGGCAGTGCAATTGCTGCGAGATGGTGTCGTGGATATTACACGAGCGTAAGATGTTGACAGATGAAAGCGGGATGTTATTAACATATAAGAGCTCAACACTCGTCTGACTGGATGATAGATTTTGTGTGATCAGACAACGCAAAACGTAGAGGCGAAAGTGATGAGCACTTCATGAAGCAAAGCTACGGATTCCAGAGGCCAGTGCACTAACAATTTTTTATAAGGGAAAAAATGTACAGTTAAAAACACATACTCGCTGTACACGAGTCCAACTCGAATATTGCAGCACAGCTAGCACGAGAGAGGTTAGGACATCTTCAGTGCTGTTTACTTACATTGGGGAACATTTAGGCTATTTTCTTGTCTGTAATTAACTAGCTGGTCCATAATCAGCTCACAGGTGTGTTAGTACAGGTCTGTACGGTGGAACGAGCGCTATGATTGTTTTGCTGTGAGCGCTGTGTTCTGGTGTGACGATGAAGATGCAGCATCAGAACCAGCTGACCTCTTAAGCATCTTGAGCTTTCTGAAGCTATCGCGGCATGGAGCAAAGAACTCGTGCTTGAGCGCATCCTCTGAGCTGAGCCTGCACCTGGGGTTGACAGCCAGGCACTTATCCACCAGGTCAAAAAATGATTCAGGTATCGACTTGAGGAACTCTGGCCTGCGTGCGTTGGCTGCACACCACTCCCTCAGATCCACCGAGTGCAACGATTTGACATCAAATAGATCCTGACCGAAGAGGAGCGTGTTTAGGAATGACATTCAGCAAGCTATACAAAGAATGTAAGAACTTGAGGCGAGAGAGTTAACATACCGATGGATACGAAGATTCGCAGTTGTGCAGTTTCGCTACCTCCCACAGCTCTTCACTACCTTTCAGCTTCGCTATTTCCTTGATGTTTCTTTTATCAAACAAATGCAACATCTTAGCAACATTCGTCAGTGAGGAACTGAGGATAGACAACGCTGTAACATGTAAGTTAACTCACTGTTCAGGATCTCCACCGAAAGGTGTTCTGCCAATTATGAAGTACAGGAGCGTCACCCCAGCTGACCAGACATCAACTTTACAACCCTGGTGGAAAGACCTAAAGAGAACCTATAGGAAAGACATCACTTCAGTATATGAAACTTCAAGGATGAAATACTCTGCTCTCACAGAAGGAAACATAATCAAACCTCTGGAGCCCGGAATCCTTTAGTTCCAACACATGGACCTTCTCTTCGATGTTTTCCATGTCCTGCAACTACCAATTAGTTAGATCATTCTAATACTAAGGATGTTCAAGTGAGTAGCAATACTTATGGTACGATACAAAATTACCGGAAAAACCCACCTTTGTTGTTTAACATGCCAGAACCAGCAACAACACTACCACCAGAACGCAGGGGCATTGGAGTCAGCCTAAAGAGATTTCGGTCCACACTACCAAAAGGAGCAGCGACCCTCTTCCTTTGAGAAACAGGAGCAGGCACAGTATTTTTGTTGGGACCCTGCATTGCCTCATGCAAGAAGTTCATTAATTCCTTTCGTCCTTTGTAAGGCATTGGCTGCTTTAACCTATCTAGTGATGTTTTTGTGCTTGTAGGATCCTTCGCAGAGGTTACACCAGATACATCGGCAGCTTGGCTACCATGCTTACTTTTATTGTCGATCTTAGGCGCACTATCCACTGGGTTTCTACTGGATCTTTTCCTCTTCAAAGGAAGAGGTTGCTTTAAATCAGCAGCTGCTTCTTTGGCATGAACTACTGGGGCGAATTTTGATACAGTTTGAGATGCAGTATCCTTCCCACATGAAATTGTCTCAGATTTACCTAAACAATGAAATCAAAATTTCATTTCCATCAGTCAGCCACAGGACAATAGAATAGATATGCAGTAATTTGAAAGTTAAAAATTAAGAAGTACTTTCTAGAGCACCATTAAGCAATATAACTTCCAGTGAAATCAGATAGTGCCAATTAATGATAATGACTACAGCACATATACATTGCTGAAACATTTCAGTAGCTCTTGTTCACAACCAATATGCAAGGAGCAAAAGGTAGCATGCAGCAAAACTTTTCAGCAAACCTATCACTAAGATATCTTATTTGTAGAATGCAGGTGGTCAAGCTAATGAAATTCATCGCCTTATGAGGATCACAAGGATAGTGCTTTTTCAACAAAAATCTGATTTGATCTAATGGATCCAACTCTTGAATTGAACTGTTGGATATATTTATTCAAAACTCTCTTATGCCAACACAATAATAAATGTTTCAAATTTATTCTTTTTTCTAGATCACGTAACAGCATGAAAAATACTACGGATTGTATTCCTTACACGGGATCCAAAAACTGGGACAATAAATGTATTCTGACTGAAAACAGTGAGCAAAATTTCACTATCAAACACCATGTAATGAACTGTAGTTCATTAGGGGTAAACATCAACGGGGAGATAGCACGCCGGAGTCAGCTTGGTGGCTTGGAATTAATTCTCCTTCATTGCTTACCTCCCTTGATACACCACCTCCAAAGGAAGTGCCAATTAAATCCTAACAAATCATATCAAACCATATCCCTAATTGATGATATCTCTCTAACTAATCAGGAACACCACCTCCTAAGGAAGTGTCAATTGAATCCTAACAAATCATATCCCTAATTGATCATATCTCTGTAACTATTCAGGAAGGGCTGGCTGGCTGCCAACTTGGCTGCCGCCCCATAACAAACAAGTATAATAATTCAAATTTAGGAAGTGACTTACAGTTTTTCAAGAACTTCTGGTGGAGATCCTGCATGCAAAGTCAAGAAAACACATAATAACAGAATTTCAGATTCAGTTTGCATCAAGTAGTACAGGAAACAACCATAAAAGGTACAGTAAGCATCAAGTAGAAAGAGCACTACAATCACTAACATTTGCCAGGTTGAAGTCAATAAGATACCCCTTCATCACTTTGCGACAGAAGAGGAAGTTTCCAGGTTTGACATCGCTATGGACTACCCCCTGGAGACAGGAATACCCATTGTCAGATATCCACGATTAGCAATCAGCAACAGAAATCAACAGTTGACCAGGGTAGCATGCAGTTATAAAGACCTGTCTATGTAAACTTGCAAGAGCTCTGAACAGACAGTACCCATACCACTGCAACTCAAGCAAACCTATGTCCTTCTTCAAAATCTGGGAGATAAAAGAAATACTTCAGAAAGGATGAATTGATATTGGTACTTGATAGAAAGACAAATAGTTTCAGAGAGTAGATAACACTAACCTCTGGTCTGTCATGCTGAACATGTTCTAGAACAAAGCACTCTAGGTCACCACTTTTCAAAGAGCATTCATATTTAATCACACAGTTTTTGCCTCTGCATGGAAAACCATGGCAATTGCATTAATGTTACTATGGATAACAAGAACAACTCTTACAAGTTTAAGGGAGAGGGCCAGGTAATTAATACCCAAAACGCTCCAGCATCTTTAGTTCATTGTTAACATGGTGTGGATGAGCATTTGGGTGAGGACCTGTTATTAGAAACATACAGAGTTAATTTCTTTCTCACAGAAATTTTATGATAAATGGAGAAATAAATACATGAAGACTGGTTGATTGGTGTTCACACATTTTATAGCAAATATTTGTCGATCTCTTGTTCTCTGAGCCCTATAAACAGTCCCGTAACCTCCTGAGTAAATAATGAACATGACATATTAGTCTACATTCAGAAAAAACCTAAACGACAGTTCCAAAAGAAATATACAGGATTCTTACCAGACCCTTCCTCCTCTTCTATGACAAAACCCTTGAAGCTAGGAAGTGGTTTTGGCACTACATGGCCCTGAAACAATGGCAGCAGAACAACAGCAAAATAAAACAAAAGGTCAATAAATAATGATGGAAGACATCAATGATGCATTCGAGAGCTAGAGAACATTAAGTTACCACATGTAGACAAACTAACCTTCTGAGCCTTTGTTGCAAAGCAGTCCTTATCTTCTTTGGGCAGTTCATTTTTCTTGCTCTTCACGTTTTTCTTCACAACCATCCGATCCTGACCATTCTTGAGTATATTGACCTCCACCTCATTCAAGGGCCGCTCTCCATGATTTAGATATTTGCTTCTTCTATTTTCATCAACATTGTTCAGGTTCCTCGTGTCAATACAGTCATACCTTGTATCTTCTTGCGGCAATGCTTCAGGTTCATTATTTCTGTTCATTTGCGGTGCTATAGATCTAGCTTTGGTGTCCATAGGAGGCTGGAACAAAAGTTGTGTTGTCTTATCCTTACACACTTCTGCACATGTAGTAGCACCAAGTGGACTAATTTCCTGATCACAAGTTGGGACACTCTCATGATGCCCAGCATTTTGGCAGTTGTATTGTAGAGCATCTGCTTGATTTGGAATCATATCAAATGCTTCTATACTATCTGCTCGCTTCGTATTATAATTGATTGAGCTGCCTGGATTTTTGCAAACAAGATTTAGATCTTCATCAGCCCCAATTTTGCTTTCCCCAGCTACAACAGCATGAATAGTCGTGGGACGGATAGTCTCATTTTGTAGATCATCACTATCCTCTACTCTACAGTTAAGGAATGAAGCTTGTTCAGATTCATCGATCCTACTACTTCTACCATAAGCTTTTGCATCGATGTTTTTTGATTTCTCAGCATCAAGTGGAGGAAGATTGACAGAACAACAATCTGAAAAATCTTCTGGAACCAGCGCTAAAGCCATGTTCCTCAGAACTGTGCCATCATCACCACTAAGAGACTGGTCAAGTTTGGGTTGAAGACAAAGCATTGTAATTTTAGCATAATCGGGAACAAGAGTAACCCCAGTTGAGAACCCTAAGGAAGGTTCACCAATAAATGTGCTGAGAGTGGGAAGCCTATCCCGCAACTGTTGCATAACCTCCCAATGTACCTGAGAATAAGATACAACAAAAATGTTCAACAGTTCACTTAAGATATCTCTCATATCATTTTCTCTGTAGATGGACTAAACCACTCAAAATTGTGACGATCTACTGATCAAAATTCGTAAGCACTACGGAACAGATTATTCATGCGTAAGAGCCAAATATCCTAGACATTTTGTGCCCGTGACCTATAGAAGGGCATAATATGAAAGGATTTCGAATGCCCAATCAAACTAAAGCAAATAGGTCTTGATGGCAATTTGTTGGGGTTTTGCGTCTTCGATTTCTTTGACTAGGACATGCTGCAATGAAATAACAAGCATACAGCAACTAGGAAAAGACATCATACCTCTCCAGTAGCAGCAGGGGCACAGATTTGTGCAACCAGCTGATTCGATTGATGCTCGCTGTGTTCCATCAAATCTGCACAAAATGGTCCAAATGAATGCAAAAACACGGACAGCTCTACTGAACCAGCATACATACAGTGAGAAAATGTAAATAGAAAAATCTGTCTTCTCTTGGAAATTAGACAACCTGCGTCCGGTGCCAGTAGTCGGCGCCTCTTCCCGCTGAGGCAGCTCGCATCCGACACTTTCCGCTTGCGCTCGTACACCTCCCCCCGCCACCTCCTCACCTCGGGAGGCCTCAACCGCACCCTCTGGGCCGGGACTTCCCACCCCAAGAACCTCAGAAACGTAACGACGGCCGTCTCAGAGATTGTCACCACGCCGCCGCCGGAGATTCTCAGTGGAGACTCGGGGATACGACACGTCCGCTCGACGATGTCCGGTGATACGGAGAGGGACACGGTGGCGGCGGCGGCGGCGGCGGCGAGGTCCGAGGCGGAGGCGGCGCGGCCGAGGCGGACGAGCACCGTGAGAAGGTGCCAAGCCAGCTCCATCTCCACCGGGTGAGCGGCCGCCGCGCCGTACGAAGCCATCGGGGAGGGCGAGGCGCTCGGATCTGAGCGGCTAGGGCCTGGAAGGCATGGAGTGTGGTGGGGTGGGAGCCGGCGCGGCTAGGCTTCGAGCGGCGTTCTTCTCTCGCGTGCCTATTCTGTTCTAGAAGAGGGAACGGGACTTTTGCGATTTGGTCCTCGGAGCCTTTGAGTTTTGTGGATCGAAGGGCGGCGGGAGGCGGGAAAATTTGTGCGGGAGGGGAGTTTTCGGAGCGGCGGATCTCAGCGCGGTGCAAACACGTGCCTTTTCCCGCCCGGGGTTTCCGGCTAGGCTAGTATAGTAATTGCTACGTCCCATACAGCTAATGTACACACAGCAGCAGCGTAAAGGCTAATCGCGTCGCTTACAGATGGGACCCACTCACCTCCTAACGGTCAAATTATGTGTTGTTGGCCCATGCCACAGCCCTTGCAGACTTTGCAGTTGCAGTCCTCCAGGTATTGCACAGAGTCACACAGAGTAGCGTACATACAGATACAGCTATTGAGAACACCGGATGCAGTTTACAAGTTAAGAGCATCGTGCCCTTGGTAGATTCAGACTTCAGAGCCAAGAGTTCTGCATCAGTAGTGAAACAAATGATGCAGATGAACAGCTGATGACCACTGTATTGAACAATCAGAGTTGACCTGCAATTTCTCAAAGAGGATATTTTGGACAACAGTAGGACTGGGGTTCTACCGAAATGGTCGGCTACTGAATAAACTACCAAAATTGTGCTAAACTACACAGGCAATTCCTACTGCTATCTTGTTGTTTTCCGACTTCGGCGGCGGCATTCAAAGCAGTCCGAGCACGGATAGTAGGCCTTCACTCCATTTTTCCGATCTATTTGTAATTTGGTTGGTGAAACCTTAAGTTCCTCTACAAGTATCTGACGCAGATTTTCATTTTCCTCCCGCAATTCTTCAATAACCCTTTGGTGCTTCAGTACCTGAAAATGTGAGAAATGCATAACAGATTAATAATCAGCAATGGAGGCTTGCATTCCTTTGGAAGACAATCGATTGTAAACCAATCTTTACAGAAATACAGTATGATTAACATAAGCAACCAAGAGGTTGTCTACTGTCTTCCTACACGTAAAGAGAATTTTAAATAGGTAAAAGGATTAGAGGCACACCATTTTAAGGTTAAATTGGGACGAATGAATAAAACACATCTAGCACAAAGAAATGGATGGAACTGCCAAGCAAGCATCATAACTATGACCGAACTGAACTCACCAACTGGAGTACATTATCCATTCCTTGTAAATTACCAGGCTGAAATGAATAAAGGAAAAATTGTTCAGGATATGTGGTGCATAATAACTTGAGCAGCCGAAGACATAGCAGAAGCTACAGCTGCACAAACAAATGAACAATATGTATTGTATAGTTTAAGAGTGTTTTAGTGCATACTGCATCTCTGTAGTCCATCTTTGTATCATTCTGGAACAGTGGATTCTGTAGAAAATTGGCAACGACCTTTTCAGTTCGACTCCCAGTTAATGCTTCTGGCTCAGTAGGCTGTAGTACTCTTGACATTTCATAACTTGGAGTGTGCTTCAAATTACTTTCTGCGGTCTTAGCCTCTAGATCCGTGGGCATACCACTGTGAGTTTGTTGATTGCTAGACAAAGAACAAGCCATAGGATTCGATGTAGACGGCATATCAGGGGTATCCTTCAGCTTTGACGTCAATTTAGACATAATTTCCTAGAAAAAAATAATTTGATCAGTGTTAATGCACTGAAAAAGGGAAACAGAGAAAAATTGAGGCAGACTACAAATCATATTTGTACCCCAACAGATGACTGAATTCCATGAAGTACTCGTGGCTTCAGTGCAATTCCTGAAAGTTAAGGGAAACCTATAAGGTTTGCTTCATCTCACAGGGAACGAGGGCACAAGTTGTGGTAAAAACCAGCTGAAAGCACTGCAGCAGTTGAAGAAATGGCCATAGACACAACATATGTAAAGTGCTAGCTAGTATGCAAGAAATGAAAAAACGTTCTCCTTCTCCTCCTTTATCATTATCATGGTATTAAAGTAAAACATTTGGTGATTTGGTGCAAGTGCCCTAAGGATAACAGAAACACGAGTGGGGCATAGAAACTGAACCAAAGTGTCACCATGTAAGAACAATTACATAAGTACTGCATTAGCTTTAAAAAAGAGGAATAGATGAGAAAAATGATGGCATGTATACACTGTTGTGCTTACTTAACAGGGAAAGAAGTAAAAAAGGTAACTAATAGGGGGCAAGGCATCAGAATCGAACAGCGAGGACAGTTCATATAAGGCTGGATAGGAAACTTACAGATTTAAAATTTTGAAGGGAAAGAAGTAAAAAAAAGTAACTCAATTGGGGGCAAGGCATCAGAATCGAACAGCGAGGATTGTTCATATAAGGCTGGATAGGAAATTTACAGAATTAAAATTTTGATATAGCTGCAATACGTACCTATTCCAAAACCATGGCCTATACCAACTCCACAGCCAATTCCCGCTTCAATGTTCTTTAACCCGGACGTCCTCAGCTAGAGCACAAACACAGGGCGAAATGGAAATAGCACAATCAGATGAGGACCAAATACATGATGAGATTAACAAAATGGGCGTTTGTGCATTTATGGACATGGAAAAGTGCTAAATATTATCGTACCGCAGAATTGACATGCCTTGTGACACCAGAAAAGGCATCTGTTGCGCCTCTTGTAGCACTCATAACTTGCTGAAGCCCAGGTATCATACCTGATCACCAATACAGAAGCTAACTTCTAAGACAAGAAGCCAATAGTGAAGTTAATCCATTATTACTCTTCAGGCAATTTGGCAAGATCAGGACTGCATTTGACGTGCAGGTGCCAGAGTTAGCAAGCATGAATCTACCACACATTTATATATTTCCAAACGCAGGTGTTTAATTGAACTCCACGTCAAATAATGCAACTCTGTTCGATTACTTTACACACAGCACGTGTTCGATGAAATGCCATAGTGAGGAGGCAGCCCCCACTTCGTCACTCTTCTGTTCAGCGAAATGCCAAACCGAAAGGACAGCCCACCTGCCTATGACCGATTTGATTCCCCTAAACCCACCTCACTCCTTAGAACGAAACGAGGATAAGGTCCTACAAAATTCATTACCTAGGTAGATGGGTCGGCCGACGCCGATGCCGACGCCACATCCAACGCCGAATCCGGTGAAGACCTGCAGCACCTTTACGCTGAAGGGATTCTCCATCCGGAACGCGGGCGGCGGAAGCCTCCGCTCCCGGGGGATCGCCATCGACGCCGGGCGACGGACGCCGGCGACAGAAGGGGCGGAGAAAAGGACCACGACTTGGAAGCGGACCGTCGCTTGGGCTTAGTCCGGGACCGGACAGCTTGATCCACAACAGCAACGGGTAGCCCATCTCTTCTGGGGTGGGTGAGAAGGAAGCGGCGAAGACGAAGAAAGAAGCAAGCAAATGCAGCAAGATGGGCTGGCCCATTTAGGCCTGTGTTGTTGGGCTGTTGGCCCTGCAAAAAACGTCTGGCGTATATCGACGGCAACTGACTGCGAGCAGAAGTATCGCTGAACTTCCACCTGCAGCCCACCTGCAGCTCGCCCTCGCCCCGGCACCGCCGCCGACCAACCGCGCTCATGCAAACTTGACGGCTTCTCGCGCTCCCCCGCTTGATGCCTGGCCCACCGGCTATCTTTCCAACTGTCGGTGGCCGGTGGCTCCCGCTATCTTGCCGCGCCGCCCCTCAACCCACCACTACCGTCGAGCCTCCTTGCCACCCTCCGACCTTCTTCTATGCCTGACGGTAACGGATTTCCTACCCCAAGTAGCCCCCTCCCCCTCCCCGAACCTGACGGCTTCTCACGAGGAGGAGGAAGAACAGCATCATCGGGCCCACCTGCAACGACCGACGTGCAGTTTCTACGACAGATCCGCTCGCACCTGCGCGTGTGAACCTTGACACACCATGTTGCTCATATACTCTGATAGGGGTTAGTGCTTATCATTTTATCATTCCAGCGACGGAGCAATTCTTGGAGCATCATCGTTTCTTCAAAAAATTCTTGGAGCATCATCTAGTTCCTTGAGGTGAAAAGTCGTCATATTTCTTACCCGTTTTATGGTAAAGCGGAAAGGTATGCCAAAAATTTATGTCCGAGAGGATTCAGTGCACCCGTAGTTTCATAGTACCATCGTGACCTTGATGGAAATCATCTAGATCTTGTTCGTTTTGGTCCGGAATGGTCTGGAACACGATCTGTTCCACCTGGAATAATTTGGCATGGTTTGAAATTAGGTTCAACCTGGAATCTTCATTCGTTTAGGTCCAATCCAGAATAAAAACGGGTCTTCCCAGGCCTTTCCACCCCATCCTCGGCCTAGAATCGATCCAGACCTCAAGGTTCGAGGAACCCATCTAGATCAGGAATTGAAGCAGTCCAGGATTGAGTGAGAAGCCTAGGATCCATTTGATCCTGGTTAGAATGGAAAACAGGCCTGAATTGTAAACTGGGCTGCCCAACGAGACCTTAGTGGTCGCTTCATGATCTGGATGGAAGTCAATTAGTGGTCACTTCCTTCAGCCGCTAAGAAGCGTTATAGCAAGCTAATTGCAGTCACTAATCTTAGCGGAAATAAGAAAACACATGCCGCTTATATTCATCCCATCATAAAATATATTTTGATAATGTATTTATTTAGTACTATAAATATAAACAATGTATTTTTAAAACTTAATTAATGAACCAATTTAAAGGAAACTATTAGTATTAAACAATCAAGGTAAGTTCTAGGAGAACCAGTCAACTGTGTGAAACGGGGAATGTTCATGTCGACATGTCCTTGCATATATCAGTTTCCGGTACCAGGATCACTGAGCAAATACACTAGCAATTCTCACAGGCAGTTAAAAAAATCTGTTTCCCTGAGCATCGAGACGCTGGTGGACATTGGTTGGTATTCGATCACTAAACTTCAGTGTAACGCACAACACAGGGTACAACTTGGTTCACTTGAAAAACAATTGCGCAACACAAACTAGCACAAACAACATATACCCTGTAAAGCATAAGGCTTATATTCGTATTGGATATTCACAGGAATTCAACTAAAAAGCGAAGGAGGCAAGACATTTCTGCGCAACTCAAACAGGTTATCCATATGGATATTCATGTGCTTTTCCTTTTCTCGTTCTCGTTCTTGAGATTGTACTATTATTGGGAGCCCTATTGTTTGCCCCCATGTTTTTTATGCCATGATCAGCTTGTTAACTCAGAATTGAGAAAAGGGGAACAGCTGATTAAGCAGGCAATGACGTAGGGATTTGGACCTGGGAGGAAAGGACGCCATCTTTTCGCTCAGGATGCCATTTCCGACTAGATTTTCTTACCAGGTCGGTCGGTCGTGTCCTCGCAAAGACACGGCTTGACCAGTTGACCTCGTACTCATATATGGCGTACAGGTAGGCAGTAAACTTCCATTTACTTCCAGCTGAACTCCAAATCTTACAACTAGTCCTCCTACGCGCATCGCCTGTGATCTTCCACTGCATTTTTTTGACCAGATCGTCGATGAACAATCTTCATTAACAACTACTCCCGTACCTAGGAGTAGTAGGTAGCACTTGGCACCATGGGGGGAAAAAAACAAGCTCGACCACCATGGGAACTTGCCTTGTGGCCAAGGTTCTACATAAGTTCGGTCAACTAGGATCTATCTCGATCCCATTACGGGATTCATCCACTCTTTGACTATCCCTGTTTTCTTGGAACCTTGCCCTTCGACCACGATATCGTGTGCATCTACGTACAATATCTCTAGCTACCAACGATGCCCGCACCAACAGGTGTGTGGCGCAAGAACCCCCCCCCCCCCCCCCCCCCCCCCCCCCCCCCCGGGGATTCCTAGGTCATAAACCTGGCATAGCTTTGTTGTATTCCTTCCAACCTCCTAGGTACGGGAGGGGTGCCCTGATTGGCCGGCCACCTCGTGGGGCACAAAGCTGCTCCCGATCCCAAGCAAGGCCCACGAACCGAATCAGATCAAATCAACCAGAAAAGAAAAGAAATGCGGAAGAAAATCCGCACCTTATCCTAGGAGATCACCTTCCCCAGTCCCCGTGAACGGTCGCCCGCCGCGCGCCATCTCATGATCCTCGCGTCCATTTTTCTGTCCTCTCACATCCCTCTTCTTTTTTCCGCTGAAAGTATGATGAAAAAAAAAAGGTCGCTGCTGCTGTGCGTGTGTCGTCGACCCTCCACCAGCTAGCACTGCACCGGTGGGGCACCGGCCGGCTACTGCTGCCGATCGACGGCGTCGAGACGGCGGGGGCCCGCCGGCCCGGGAGCGAGACAGCGGCGGCGAAAAAGCTAGCTCGCGGTGGGGGTGGCCACGTCCGCACCGCACGATGGCGCCGCGCGCCTCGCCCTTCCCTGTTGCGCCCTCGTGCGTGGACGGACCACCACTTATCCTGACGAGATCCACATATCCCGTTCCAGATCCGGCCACACCCTACCTTCATCTTTACCTGCATTGCAGTCCTGTAGATAGATAGAGCCTGCTTTTTTCAGAGCCGAGCGGCGTGTCTGGTTTCTGCATCCGGCTTTTCAGAAAATTTCTGCATCCGGCTGCAAAAATCCTCTAGGCATCTCAGCTTCTCTTCTGAATCAGTAAAGCAATAAACGTATTCCTCGTGCAATTTAGCAAGTGTGATTCATGCAAACGCGAGAGCTGCTACGCCCATGTAATCAGCGTGACCTGAGGCACCGGCAATACAGCCGAAATCGGAACAGTTCTGTAATCATTGGAGGTAGTAGCATGATTGGTGTGTTTTGGACGACAGGGGCGTGAGGGAGTTACAACCCTTGGCCCTCGTTTGGCATACGGTCGCATCGACGACCGAATGGTCCAATTATTGGGTCATCGGAACCTCAGAGCCACACAAGCTGGAGCGGCTGCCTCCTCAGATCGGAACAAGAAACGAACCCACTTGAAGGAGACAGGGACCCTCCCGATCGCAATTGATCCCCCCTCCTTGATCTCATACACAACGCAATTCGCAGCCAATGCCATGCAACAAATAGTAAATCTGATTTCCGCTCAACAGCTTCTACCAACCAACCAGCACAAACTTTCTTCCTGTAGTAGTAGGAAAACAAGAAACCACCGAAAACCGGCACGCCATCGACGAAGAACACGAAGTTAGCACAATAAAGACGACAACAACAACAACAACAGCATGATCGAACAGGCAGGAGGTGCCTGCCTGCAGCTGATACAGATCGCGGCAGCTGAGCCAAGCATCAGCCCGGTGTCTCGAGTCACAGCACTTTGATTGCCCCGGCAGCGCCACCATAGCCGCAGCGAGCAGGAGGCGCGATGCTGAGCTCCAGATTGTTGACGACGATGCTGAGCTCCAGGCTGTTGACGGACGAGGCTGTTTCCAGGCCGGAGGACATGGACGCGAGCGACGTCTCGCCGTGAGCCATTGGGGTCACGAAGTAATTAGTCAGTTCACTAACCTGTCGGAGGAATCAGTTTATTTGTCAGTTTTGCTCAGAATGTTGCTCCATGAAGATGTTCTTACCAATGTAAAGGTGAGAGTTTTACCTGAATGTTATTGCCTAAAATCCCTCCGAAGCCCCTACAGCTTGGTATCTGAAATGAGGTTAAAAAACTAGCTGTTCAGCTCTTCAGTAGCTAGCAACCGGTAACTTTTACTCAATCCGTTCCGTGGTAACACAGGAAACACAGAGGAATGAATCTGCAGAAATTACCGGGACATCGCCGCGGTCGGTATGAATTATCTCCTGAGTAGGAGCAGGCTTAGTGGCACTGTTTGGAGGGCTTGGCACCTGAAACAAACGGATAAAGGGAACAGTATTAGCTGCAAGATCTGATCAACCAATGGGAAAAATTGCATCAAGGTGATCACCTGATCGTCACCGAAGTCGGCGATGCCGACGTCGAAGAGGCTGGCCCGGCGCTTCTTCTTGCCGGGGTTGGTCTGGCGGAGGAAGTACTTCTGGGCGTGGCTGGCCACCTGCGTCGCCGTCCTGGTGGTCACGAAGCCCTTGGAGATGCCCCTCCAGTCCCCCTTACCCAGCTGCCTCAGGCCGTCCAGGAACTTCCTGTGCTCCTCCTCGGTCCACGGAATCCCTGCACGGATTTCACCAATCAATCGGTACAGGATTAATCACAGAACCAAGAACTGAAAAAAAAATGCTACTGGTATTTGTGGTGCGAGCGCCTTGTGGATTGTGAGAGCTGGCGTTGACTCGCACATAAAGGGGCCGAATTTTCAGTCGTTTTCTTGATTTCAGAATCCAGGACAGCATTTTTCGTTCACGAACCAGTCCTCGGATTTTATCGAACAACCTCGGCAAGAAGAAAGCAATCGAATCCGGGAGGGGGAGAAGGAAAAGAAAAGGAAATCACCTTTCTTCCTCTCCTGGGCCTTGCGGCGGCGGCGTTTCTGCTGCCTGGACGCCAGCTCCAGATCGTCGGAGGCGTACCCCTTGCCCTCGCCGGCCTCCCCGTGCGGCAGGAGCGGGTCGGCGGAGGGGATGGCGAGGTTGGGCATGCTGGAACTCTTCCTGAGCTCGAACCCGATGTCGTTGTAATCCGGCCCCTCGTCGGCGACGACATCCACGCCGAATAGCCTGAGGACCACCGGCGCCGCCTTCCTCCCGTTCTCCTCCTCCTCTGGCCGATGCACTCCCCCCATCCCTCCCTTGTCTGCTGCCTTGTCGCTGTTGATGGCGTCTTTTGTTGGGAGCGGATTGGTCGTTGGATGGGATGCTTTGGAGGCCGCTGCGGATGGCACTGCGGGAGAAGAGGCCAAGAGGGAGAAGAGGAGATTAGATTACTGCTACTGGTGGTAGTTGCTGCTGCCTCTGCCTCCCCTCCGGGCCAGGGATCGCCTGCCTCGCTTATTTATACACGCATTTATACAAGTGGTGGTGGTTTGATAGGAGGAAGCAGTTTTGTTTTTGGAAGATCTGTATGGCATTTTGATGAGTTTTTGCGCCAATGGGATTGGTTCCGAGCTAGATTATGGTTGACCGATGCGACCGAGGGAAGATGCCATCGGAAGACGCAAGTTTGGGCCAGAACTAGCTAGCTAGTATACAACGACCCGGTGGCGTCTGTAATGATGTCAAAAACCAAGTCCCTGGCTCTTTTCTTCTTGTGCGGTGTCATCGAAGTATCATCGAATCTGACGTGTTCGTGTCATCGCAGGCCGGAATGTACACAGACTGCCTTTTCATTCCAAGTTCGTACCATCCATGGCATGGCATTGTACACTTACACTCTTCGTGTGGGCATGCGTCAACGTCCGCGTGACTAGACTACCACCGCAGCAATGCAGGCACTGTACTACTAAGCAGCGCGTCTATGTGCCTCTTCTTAGCATGTTGAGCTCCATAGTCCACACACAACACGTAGAGATATCAAGATAGAACAAGTATTCCCCTCTGAAAATTGGCAGCAGGTCATGCGTAGCTCCGGTATAGATACCAATCCTGGCATTTCACATTTCACAAGATTACTAGTACATGACTAGCCGGAGGGAGATGTGCGACAATTACGTGCGGGTTTCCACTCCATCGCAGCACTGACTGACTGACTAGAAGCGCGGCCACGGCAGTATCAACATCAACATCCCGGACAGTTCCTTCCTCCTCCACGCGCCTCGATCAGCTGCTTCCCAGTGCAAACCCCCCCAACAATTTCGCTCCAACTCGTGTCTATTGTTGGGTCCCTGCCAAAAGACGCGGTGATTCTCGGCCGGGCCGGGTCACCACTCACCAGCTACTACTACTCTACTAGTAGCAGACGACGACGACGCATGTTTTGACAGGACGGTGACTTGGGAGCTGGCGACTCGGCGTGTTTGGTGGTCGGGTGGATCGCAAGATTTCGCCCGCACCCCCCCCCCCCCCCCCCCCCCCCGGGCGCGCGCTCGGTAGTCGGTAGTGCTCCCGGCATCGGTCGGTCGCGTTTCGTGCTGGTCTGGGCTTGCTGATGCCGTGGGGATACCGCCCGCGCGCACGCAGCGACACGCCGCGTGCTGTTCAGTTTCGTGGCGATCCGGGCACGCACCCGACCGCCGGTGGTCACGCGCGCCGTGCGTACGTACGGACTCGCTGACTCGCCCGCCCGTGTACCGGGGCAGCTGGCAGGCAGGCATGGGCGCAGCGTCTGGCCGCGTAGCGTCGCATCGATGATCGATCCAAGGGGTGCCGCTAGCAGATACTGACTGCTACTTCGTGGTCTTGACGCACGTACGAACGTACGAAGATATCGGCCCGGTCGATCGGGCCACGCGCTTTCACCGGCCAGTAGGATAAAATATCGCGGCCGCCACGCTACGATCGGGCACTGAAGAGTAAAGAACCTTGTCATCTCAGAGCCAGCCGGATTGAAGCCAATGGGACGGGCCTCGCCTTTGCCTTGGAAGCACCTCCGGATCCTCGGCGGCTCGGCGTCAGCGCGTCCGCCCGTGCGTCTGCGCGTGCGTACCCTACGCCCTAGCTTTCAGCAGCGAGCCACTGTCCCTTGGTGTGTGGATACTGGAGAGAGAGCCTGGATGCGACACACACCCACACCCGCGGGCACAACTCCGCGGATACATGGATATGCATGGAATCGAATTCGGATATTATTTTTTACTATATTTTAATTTAAATATGGATACAAATTCGGATATTTTTAATACGAATGCAAAACAGATGCTTCGGATTCGGATTCGAATTCGGATATTTACTCGATATATAGGATAACATATAGCTATTTTCTTTTCTTTATTGATAGTTTTAAAATATAAAATTATTATATATGTACAAACTAAAGTATGACAATATAACAAAGATAGCTCGTCAAAAATAGCTTATTTATCAACAAATATTTAATAAATAAATATATAAAAATAAAACTAGAAATAAAAATATATTTTCAATAAATATATAAATATTTTTAATTAATATATAATTAAAAATTATAAAAATAATTTCACCCATAAATAGATAAAATAAAAATATTTACGAGTAAATTTAATCTTCTTATAATTTTATTATAAAAATTAATAATATTGGTTATAAAAAATAAATATAACTTTTTAAATAGTTCTACTGAAAACGGATATGGATAGTGTCGGATATTGTCGAATATGGATGTGGAATCAGATAGAGAAAAACAATGAAAATTGGATTCGGATGTATCCACTTTACTATCTCATTAAATTCGAATACGGATACGAATATCCATATTGATATTTAAGCGGGTACGGATATTAAATATTTCGTATATACGCATTCACGTACCCGTACATGCTCCCGCTCCCACTAGTCCGAGGTCCGCGCGCGCGCGCGCGGCTTCTTCCTTGTAGCCACCGTCGCGTTCGCACCGGTCGCGGGAGCAAGCAGCTGCCCGGGCGCCGTCAGGAGGCTGGAAGGGGAAAGTTGTCGAGAGCCCGAGACGCGGACCGGGCGGCTGGCCGGAAGCGAGGATCGGGAAGCCCTAGGAGCGGCGGCCTGGCGGGGCGCCTCGTCCTTGTCGCCTCGCTCTTGTTGCGCGCTGAGGCCGCCATGGGCTTGGCTTGTCCACAAATGGATCAAATGTAGGTTACGTCCGTCCGCGCCTGTCGCGGGGCACTCCGGACGGCTGATCCCTTCGAGACGCCACGTCTCTGTTACAGCATAAGTAACAGCCAGCTAAACGCTGCCCGGTCCGCAGGGAATGGATTGATCCCCTCGCTTACTTTACTCGCGGTTACTCTCGTTCGTGGCCAACAAGGCCTGCTACTAAGATTGACAGCGCCCTGTTATCTGATCTATACCAAGTCTGACGAAGTGACGAGCTGGTTTTTACTATGTATATATAATTACTTCACTGCTGGCAGAGTAGCAGTAAAAAAACTTGGAACGATGCGCAGAGCGGCAGAGGTGTGATGATGTGGATATGATGAGGTGTGCAGGGTGGTTGGCGTAGGCGTCGAGGTGATGCGATTGTCCGCGTCAGGTGACCGCATTTTTGGCGGATGAGAAAAGTGCGGAGATTCCTGGATGATAGAAGGGGATACTTGCTTGGATCAATGAATCAAACTTCAAACACATCCCGGATCTCTCAAAAGAAAAACAAAAAACTTCAAACCCAACGTCTGGACTTTTGCGCGGGTCTCGCTGCATCAATGAATCAAGCCCATCTGCTGGGCTCTTGCATGGGCCTAGCTAGCTCATATGCTGAACCGACGATGATGTGCATTTTGAACTCGGTGAACGACCCACCTTTTTTACGCTACTGAATTGAGACAGAGTCAGATTACTTTAGTTGATCCTGATAAAATCTGTTGCATTATTATCCTAAATTTCTCTCTGATCCTGAACCCTCTCATCCTTAATTCTCTTTCGCTCGTTAAGCTTTGTCATATGGCAAAGGTTACTGTCTGATTGGAAAAGCAACTTTTCCTAAACTCTTTTAACCTGATAATTTGTGCATGGAAAATAAAGGAAATGAAACCAACATTGATTTGATCACACCCCGTGTGAAAAAGGGAAATATACTGCATCTTGACGTGAGCAGAAGTGCCATGATCTCTTGTAAAGATCAAGCAATGGCTCAATGGAAACCTGCAAAAGCTCAGTGGGAATTGAAACATAGAGAGAGAAAGGCAAGCATATGGCAGCGTCGTGCAAAAAAAAAGAAAAAAAGGGAAATGTAGAGAGAAAAGGCAACACGGTCCTGAAATGGCAACCGCGCCACAGACGCTTATTCCAGCCAGCGAACTAGCTTTGCCTGTACTGTACTACATGCATGCACCATCAATACTCTCGACCAAACAAGAAAATCCGAGTTAGTTCGTCGCTCCAAATGCAATGAAAAAATTAAAAAAAAAGAAGAAGAAGAAATGAAGAAAAAAGATTAAACTAGTTCGTGGGGAAGGGAAGGGAAAGAAAGAAAGCAAATGCAATGACTACTACTGTAATGGTTTTGTCGTCGACTAGGTGACGCATTCGATCTGAGAGGAAACTTCCAAATTTCTACTACTACTTCTTCCGGAATGGCGCTGCGCCAGGTACCAAAGCAGCCAGGGCAGTGCCTGCGAGAGCATGCATGCCATGGCCGGCGTGGTCCTGAACTACTCCTGATGGCTCCCTCTCTAGCTAAGCTTTTGCCGGGACCGGGAGAGATGCAAGCTAGCTGTAAGCCAGTGACCTGCCTTCTTGGCCGCTGCATAAATACAACCTCATGTCGACGTCACGTCAGTGACAAGTGGAACTATCGCTGTTTCCGGGGGGTGAACTGAAGATCTCGGACTGAAAAGCACGGTAGCCACTCGAAAGCTCTCCCTCGCTCGTGCTGCTTAAAACGAACGCGAACGCGCGGCTGCCGCCGCCTCGATCGCTCTCCGCCGTGTCGTCAGATAATAAATCACCCGATCCTCCCATCCAGCGTCATTCTGCCTCGCTCTCTCTCTCTCTCTCTCTCTCTCTCTCTCTCGATCCACTACAAGTGAAGTGAGCTAGCTGTGTACTAGTTCAATGGACACCCTCATGGCGGTCATCGTCGGCATCGTCAGCGTCCTCGTCACCGCCTGCACGATCGTCATCGTCTGCAACTGCGTGCGGAAGGTGTGCGCCGGGCCGCCGGGGGAGGCGCAGCCCCACGCCGGAGGAGCCGCCAACGGGGGAGGGGCGCCGCCGGCGCCATGATCGAGCTGCTGCACCGGTGTGGCCTCCCAAGTCTCTGGCATCCAACTTCAATTGTTCGTATGATGTGCGTTCGATGCTACCAATAAGCTGCTTCAGTTTCTTCCCGTTTGCCGTTGGTGTACGCTGAATCGCTGATCGATCACTCGCGAGTTCTAGCAGGGTAATATATGGAGCATGGTTAACTTAATTTGGTCTGTGTCTGTTCCTCGTCTTGTTTTTACTTCTTTTTGTCTTTGGGTTCTAGCCAGTACCAGTAGAGCTTCTTGTCAGAGATCGCGAGAGTTTTCCCCACCCCGTCCGTCTCTCCACGGCAGGCTCAGAGGCAAGCATGTGGTCCATGGCCGTGTACGCCAGCTGCCCTCTCTTGTCATCCTCTTCCGGTGACCTGATGATAGATGCTGAGGTCATGAGATGGTCGTGCTAGCCGCAGTGATCGAGCTACTGGTAGTAGTCAATGTACTGTTTCTTTGAAATGCAGGTGTGGAGGCGTACCCTACTGCATTGGATCAACAAATCAACCCCGGGCGCATTTGCTAGATCATTTGTTCAGACAAGCAAAGCTGGCTACCCAAGCCAAGCAAAATAGTAGTACAGCAGCATGCGGGTGATCAATAAATTAAGGGAAAAGTCTGGTTTACACATTCGAACTATCATAAAAATTCGATTTTCAACTTTCAACTGCAAAACCGGATAACAAAGGCCATCCAACTATCAAAACCGAGCAAATTTGGCTCTTTAGGTGGTTTCTAAGATAGTTTTTCATTTTGTGAGAATTAAAAATATTCAAATTTAAACCAAAAAATTTATAAGTAATTCATTTCAAATAAAAAAAGACGAAATGGGTATCAAAAGTTTTCTAAAAATGTTACCTATCTATTGGCATGATACCTGTCAGTTATTCAGATCCAATTCTTTTATGTTCATAATATTTGGTTGCTTGTAGTATGCCTATTATTTGTGAATAACTAAGATTCAAATAGAGCAATAATAGATAGGTTGCATTTTTAGAAAATTTTTTGTAGTAGTTTCATATTGTTCTGGTTTAAAATGAATTAGTTTTAATTTTTTAGATCTAATTAGATTTTTTTTTCATTTTTAAAAATACAAAACCACCTTCAAAACCACCCTAACGGCCAAATTTGCCTGGTTTTGATAGTTGGATAGCTTATGTTATCCGATTTTACAGCTGAAGGTTGAAAATCAGACTTTTGCAACAATTCGAGGGTGTAAACCGGACTTTTCCGGTGACCGTAAAAACGAACAAGCTTTCAAGACGGAA
The DNA here is from genome assembly GCA_032594955.1 of Panicum miliaceum. Taxonomy (NCBI): domain Eukaryota; kingdom Viridiplantae; phylum Streptophyta; class Magnoliopsida; order Poales; family Poaceae; genus Panicum; species Panicum miliaceum. The sequence continues at coordinate 39,458,885 of CM064059.1, forward strand.
AACCATACCGGCTACCGTCAAGGCGTTCAGGTCCTGCTGCACTGCTCCCCCCAAACCTTACCGCTGCTGCTTTCAGAGCTCAGCTACCAAGCCGTCATCACTACCACTCAGGCCGTAGTGTGCCACGGGCCGTTCGAACACCAAAACTGTGGGCGGCGAAAGGTTGGCAAGAGGACACGAGCCGCGTCTCGTGAGGGTGCGTGGCCCAAATGCTGTCCCATTTCTCGCAAACGTGCTGCACTGCTGGTCCAGATTGCTGGCAACCATCTTGTCCTGACCTAGGGCGAGGCGTTCGATTTGGTGAAAAATCCCAGGCTTCCAATTCGCAGTCTGTTCCCCCCGGCCCGATCGCCAATTCACCACCCACCTGCTCGCCAGTGTGCCTGTGACGAACCCTGCTGCCATGGGTGTGGTCGTGTGGTACTGCCTACTCTAGCTACTCCGTCGCTCGCTCCGCTCCCTTAGCTTTGGGGCTGTAGCCTGGTAGCTAGGGATCGGACAACCCTTTCTTGCCGTGGAGGAGACTGAAGAACTTCGGCACGATATAAAGCGAGGTGAATTCGCGGTGACGAGTGACGACGGGGGCGGCGGTTCCTTTTCCTGACCGTGCTTCACTTCGTTCACACCGTGGGAGGTGCAAACCCGGCCTAGCTAGCTATCTCGATCGCTGGGATTGGATCCAAGAACCTCGTGACACGTACGTGTGGTCGACACATGCCGATGGCGTGCGGGCGAAGCGCTCCGGCCGTACGACGCTCCTCCCTCGCCGGGGTGCTAGCCTATAAAACCCGCGCGCGCCGGCCGGCCCTGCGCGTCTCGCCACTGCCCTTCTCGCTTTGCGCCCGCCGCTCCCGGAGACCCAGCGCCCTTCTCGCTTGCTTCGACTCCGATCCGGTCGGGTCCACCATCCATCCGTGTGGGTTTCGATGGACGCCCTGATGTGGGTCCTGATCGGCCTCGTCATCCTCCTCGTCGTCCTCTGCGTCGTGCTCAGCGTCCTGGAGGTCCACATCAAGAGGCGCGCCGGAGGAGGAGCCGGTCGTCGGGCTCGGGGCGAGCCGCCGGAGGCGTGAGCTGCATGTGGCCTAGCTGATCTGTTCCCTCGGTCCGGTTGTTAACTGTGGTACGGCCGTACGGTGCGTGCTCGAGGCATGCATGCTGGCTACTTTACTCTCTGATCTGCTGTTCGTTGTCTAGGGTGCGCGTGTCAGTGTGTACTGTGAGGAGTCTGTAAAGATAAGCTTGATGACCGATCCATGGTGTGGTGTACTGGTGTGTGGGTTTGATCGAGTAGCAACCACTGCAATGTTGTATGATGCTAATCATCGCCAGTTCTAGTAGTAACGTCCAACAATTTGGTCTGCATGTTTCTCTTGGTTAATTTAATTTGTTACTTGTTGGGAAGATCGTCTGTCCTAGTAGCTTCTTTTTTCCCCTACAGATCGCGAGGACGTGTCACGGTGTAGCCCTGTGATGTGATAATCTGTTGTTCGTTGTTCGTCCTGTATAGTGTGTGATATATACTGCGATCAGTCTGAAATCTAAGTCTGGTGGTCTTTTTTTTTCTTTTTGTGGATGGAATAGTCTGATGATCTTACGGTGTGGTACGTGTGGGCTTGAGTACTACTGCATTGTATGGTAATTGATGCCCGGTTTTAGTACTTAATGTGCAAGTCTCTGTTCTGTTGAAGTATCTTAGTTCCTATTGTTCTGAATCTTTGGAAGATGGGTGATCGTTTTTTAATTTTTATTTACATGGCCTACTCTAAAAATTTGTACAAAAGCTAACACCTCAAAACAAAACTAAATGACCCAGGACAACTTTTAATCACTGTTACAAATATTTGTTGTGCGTGAACATGATTTATAAATTTTGAAATTGATTTTTGGACATGCACGTGGGGCCACCTAATGCGCGTAATCTGAAAGTTTACACGATTATGGACGCCTCTTGTGTGAACAGTAACTCTAGAAAAGCTTTTCCTTTTTCTAAAAGATCTTATTTGTTCCTTCTCCTACAAGGTCTTGTTTGTTTCAGCTTTTGCCTTTGGCTTTTGGTCAAAAAGGCATCCTTTATTCCTTATTCTATAAGCTATAAGGTTCTGTTTGTTCCGTCTCCTGTAAGGTATTTTTATTTCAACTTTTGCTTTTGGAATCTAATCAAAATGTCTTGTTTATTCCTTACCTTATAAGATTTTATTTGTTCTTTCTCCTACGAGCAGGAGCGGATCTACCGGGGGGCTAGGGCCTAACTCCCCAAGATCAACAGATACTCCTAAGCGCCTCCTCCAATTTTTGGAAGAAAGAATGAACAAGAAGGGGGAAGAAGAAGAAAAGAAGGGAGATGAGCCCCCTCTTCACTCCCTAGGTGAAAGCAGAAACAAACAACCAGCTTTTTAAATTAGTTTCACCGAAGTAAAAGCTGTATTTGTATTAAAAGTTAAAAGCAGGTGTGGAGGTGCTTTTTTCCTGTCCTTATTTTTTTGAAAAAGCTGCCCTGCGGCGTATTGCATGGATTATACATCTCATTAATTCAAAAGCCAATCCTCAATGGCAACTTTTTCAGTTTTTCCATAGCTAGGTTTCTAGCCCCTGCGGATCGACGCGCATTGGCTCAACATCTAATCTAGCCACCGTTCTACACTTGCTTCGCCGCTTGTTGATCACCAGTGTCCTGTCCGTCTCGTTTTGGGTCCTCTCGGTGCCCTTGCTCCCCTCTTGATCGGTCCATCCCATCGAGCTCAACGATGGATCCTCTCGTCTGGATCCTGATCGGCCTCCTAATCGCCCTCGTCTTCGCCTGCATCATGCTCATGGTCGTCGAGAACTACTTGAAGAATCGCGCCGCGCAGGGGGATCTGCTCCACGGCGGAGGAGCAGCCCGTCGGGGTCGGGGCGAGCTACTGGCGACATGATCGAGCTGCAGCGGCCTCTCTATTCCTTTGGTCCGGTCAGTCGCTGGGGTGTGGGTTCGAGCCTCGAGGCATGCGTGCTAGCTAGCTACTAACTGATCTACTCTTTCGTCCGTTGTTCATTGTGTTAGGGTGTGTGTGATGAGTCTGTAAGATAAGCGTTGTGATCGTTCTATATACGGCGTGGCGTGGGTTTGAGTAGCAACTACTGCCATTATAGCATGCTAATCTCATCGCTAGTTCTACGTGCTAACGTGAAACATCAATTCGGGGGTGTCTATTTATAGCACGTGCGACTATCCGCTGTATTATCTCACATATTCGCTGGAGCGCTGGAGGTAACAATATTCTAGAATAAAATAAAATTCCAAAATAATATAAAAATATTTTGGGATATTGTTATCTCTAAACTTTTATTTTGTTCTGGAACATTGTTATCTCCAACGGACATGTATAATGATACGACGGCTAGCCGCACATGCTATGAATAGACATCCTGATTAATTCGTTGTTTTTAGTTCTTTGGAAGATGTATCGCCGCCGGTTCTAATAGCAATGTGTTTTGACAGTGTAAACGTAGCTATATTCTTGGAGGAGGGAGTGGTTATTTATTTATAAGTAAATTGCACTCCAAATCTCTAAATTTATCCTGCAGTTTCATCTAGATCCCAAACTCTCAAATCGTTTATTTGGATCCCTAAACCGTGTTAAGTAGTCCATCCGAGATCCCAAACGCGCCACGCGAGCTTCCGACGCCGATGTGACATACCACGTGGTGTCACGCTAGTAAATATTTAAAAAATCCCCCTGCATAGTTTTATCTTCTCCGTCTCACTCTCTCACACTCCAATCTCTCTCTCCCTCGACCAAATTGGCTAGACGTCGGCGCATTGCTCGCCTGCCACGATAGCAGCAGCAGAGACACGCGTGGAAAGCCGCGGCCAAGGCGCACGGCGGTGGCGGAGTGCACGGCTGCATGCTGCGTTCTGTGCGCCTGCCTGCCCGTGGCAAGCGCTGGCGCGCTGCCGAGCGCGACGATGCGGTCACCCACGGCCGTGAACACCGGGTCGACGCACCACTCACGGGGTGCCCCCATGGCGACTCACGCGGCCGCCCCGAGCGGGTCGCCCGCGACGGCGACGCCCGAGAGCGAGAGCTCGCAGACGCGGTCCTCGCGCACCACGCGAATGGGGCGGATGCGCGATGACGTGGCATGGCGCGGCGCCGGCACGGTGATCCAGGCCCCCGCGCACGGGTCGTAGGCCGCGGCGCACCGGCGGCCCCTCCGCCTCCGCCTCATCCGGTCGCGCTCGTGGCGTGAGGGCCCGAGCAGGAACAGCGCCAAGACGAGCACCCCTGCCGCCGCTTTGGTGCGGAAGAAAGAAAGGAAGGAGCGGGGCCTCGCAGCACCCGCAGCCGGGGAAGAAGGTCAAGGCCGCGGAGAGCCGGAGAGCAGCAACTGCTCTTGCCTCCCTAGCTCCAAATTTAGTAAATATTTGCTAGCGTGGCATTAGGTGGCATGCCACGTCGGCATCGGAAATTCGCGTGGCGTGTTTGGGATCTCGGATGGTGTTAAGAATTTAAATGGACGATATGGATGATATGAGAGTTTAGAAATCTATAGTTTCATAGGACAAGTTTGGAAATATGGAGTACAATTTACTCTTTATTTATTGCTACAGACAGAGGGGGTTCCTTGTTTTGTTAGTAGTGTTACCTAGGGCAAGGTCTCGATCCAGGAGCGGAGCCATGGCATCCATGGCCGTCTCGAGGTGTTCGTTCTTACCCTGCTCGTCGCATCCCCATGCATGGTCTTCTCGTCTCGCGAACTGATGTTGATCGTCGTGAGGATGGGAACGAGAGAGATAAGCTGAGCTACAAAGCATCCCATCGTGTATAACTGCTGGTTGAGCCTGGATCGCGGCAGCTAGCGCCAGGCCCGGGTCGCCGCGCCGTTGATCACCTCCGGCAGTCCGCGGTCTGGCAGGGCCGACCTCGACGTGCTAGCGCGGACGCGGCTGCACCTGCACGCGTGCCGCCGTGGGCAACCTGCTAGCTGGTCCTATGCCTGCCTGCTATACCCTGATGCGCGCAGTCTGTACGTAGACGCGGCGGGGGCCAAACGAATCCATCCTCGTCTCCGGCAGCATCGCCTTCTCCCAGCCCGAGTCCTGATGACGCACTACTCCACGTGGCCGCGCCAGGGCTAGCGCACCCACGGACGCGCTGAGATACCAGGCCACGATCGAGATTGCACCGCGGCACACCGCACACGGGCAGCTGCGCCTGCAACGAACGACGGAGCCAAACTCCAAAGGGCAGCTGGGGCCGGGCCCGCAGTGAAAGAAGCACAGCAGGCTCCTCGCTTTGGCAGGTACGTTGCGTGCAGCCAGAGGGCTCCAGAGCTCGTCGTCCTCCTCTCGCCGTGTCGATCGATGGTGCCCTCCACGCCGCCCAAATTTCCGAACCAGGGTCGAACACCAGAGTGACTTGGCCTTGCAACTCCCCTCCTTCGCTCCTGGTGTCAAGGCTCGTCTCATCTACGGGGATGGATGGAAACCTTTAAAGAAAGAGAGCGAGGGCACGCGAGATAGAAAGGGGCGCGCGCCGAGAGGGACAGAGGGTGGCCCAGATGCTCCTCTCGTTTCTCGCAAACGCTTTGGATGCATCATGGCTCGCTTTGTCATGGCCTTGCTGGGGTACGGTGGCGCATCCAATCCATCTACGCGGAGAGGAAAACGAACCCCAAGCTTCTGATTTCACCTTGCTCCATGCGACGTGTGGTTTCCACGTAATTCCGATGACACGCGGGGCCAACCGTTTGGGTGAAACTGCGAAAGAGCTCGAGCTGGACGAAAATATATGGCAGGTGCACTCGTTGTAATCTCCTGCTCCTACCGGCTTAAAACGAGGGCCCCGGCCGGCCACTGGATTCCGATCCCCAGACCCCGTCTCGTCGTTCACACGTCGTCCACTCCTCCTAGCTAGCTAGACCCTGGCTAGCTTAGTGTCGTGCGTCTCCTTTGATCCCTTCTCTCTGTCAGAGTCGATGGACGACGACGCCCTCTGGTACGTCCTCCTCGGCGTCTTCACCGCCGTTCTCTGGCTGCTCGTCATTGTCTGCAGCTGCTTGGACAGGAAGCGCGCCGTTGCGGCCCCGGTGCAGGCGCAGGCCCCTGTAGGAGCTGCCGCCGGGGCGGCGGCAGGGCACGCGCAGCCGGCTGCTAGAGCTGCCGCGGGACCGGCGGTGCCGGGGCACGCTGGGCCCCCCGCCGGCGCTGCCGCCGGGGCGGCGGCGGCGGCAGTGCAGGTGCAGCCGCCCGCTGGAGCTGCCGCAGGGGCAATGCAGGTGCAGGGCCTTCGCCGGATCTGCACTGCCACCGCTGCCCGCTGGAGCGGCCGCGGGGACAGCGGAGCCCGAGCAGGCGCAGGTCCCTGCAGGAGCTGCAGCCGGAGGGGCACCGCCGGCGCCATGATGATATGCGGCCTTGGTCTTGGTTTGGTCGGGGGTGGTGTGGCATCGATCGATGCATGCTAGCTAGCAGATGATTTCTGCAATGATTAGTTTGCCTAGTTAGCTAATTTTGATCAAATCTATAGAAAAATATAGCAATAACTATGCTATCCAATATATGCACTATTAACGTATACTTCATGGTGGCATCAATGAAACAAATTTAGTATCGTAAATGTTATTATTTTTTTTCTATAAATTTGATTATAGTTGGTCAAATTTAATTTAATACACATAAAAATAGAGGGAGTAGCAAGTAGCTAGTAGTACATTGTACCTATGCTGATCCAGTTCTAGTTCTCTAGCGGCAGTATATGCAACGATCTAGTTTGCTCCTGATGATCTTGGGTTTTTCTTCGTATATATGAGATTATCTGTGTTGGTGTTTTAGTCAGAGACGATATTACTTAATCACAATTCACACAACACTTGTTCTCCGATCCAGCCATCTACGACCAGGTCATGCACGCAAACATGTCGTCCTTGGCCTCCAATTAACGACACATAGGTCAACGATCGTCAGCCAAGATAAAACGGTTTAGTTCCAACAAATTGAATTCGTGGTGCTTAGAGCATCTCCAGCAGTTTCTAATAAATATCTTTCAATAATATAGTATTAAGATATTTTAATACTACTTTTATAGATTATTGGGAGAGATGTTCCCCAATAATTTTATCCTAATACAATTAATATATTAGGAGAGCCAAAATTCTCCGTCTATTTGAGGGGTGTTGGGCTGAAATATTAGAACAATCCAATAATTATTAGGAAAATTGAGAGGATTTGGGGAACTGCTGGAGTATATCTTCTTCCCAATATTACTAGATTATTGGGGAAACGGAGACTGATGGAGATGCTCTTACCTAAATGAAATTCTTCTAACGGCCTAGTTTTCAGAAGAGCACAAGAAACCGTTTGTGTGGGATTATTGGCTCTGAAGTTCTATGAGACTCGTCGCTACCACATGGCAGCCATTCCCGTTTCGTGCAAATGTATGCCAAGTCGTCCATACACGGAATGACAGAAATGATCCGATAGCAAATCGTGAGCTAGGGCGGCCCAAATGTTGCTCCAGTTTCTTGCAAACGCACTGGTCCTGTAAGTCTGCTGCCAAGGCCATGGGTCGTCTCATCCTCCGGCCACCGGCCGGGCGTGACCGTGGCCCGCGCTGGTACGCACATGGCCCACTGGTCTCATTCCCTTTTTCCGGCCTCCCTCGCTCGTGCTGTCGTCGTGCCTGACTGCCTGGTGCTTAAAACGGGTCGCCTCCCCATCAGTGTCCACTGTCCAGCAATTCCGTTCTTCCCCTCGATCCCGCACGCCACCGTACGTGTCCACCACCGTACGTGCTTCTCCTACGCTAGCTGGTTACTAGCTCCTTAAGATGGGTCGATGGCGCGGCCGCCCCCATGGACGTCCTTATCGCCGTCTCCGTCGGGCTGGGCCTCGCCGTCCTGCTCCTCCTCCTCGCCTGCTACATCAACGGGTGGCTTCTGCGGGAGTACTATCAGCGCCACCCATGCCCGCACCAGCAGCCGACGGCGCCGGGAGGAGGAGGAGCGCCTCCGCCGCCGGCGCCATGATCTGCAGCCCGTACGTGCACTTTAATTATTAGGCCTCGCCCCTGTGGCGGGTGCTGGTGTGGGTTCAAGAACGCTCGCTGTTTCTCTTAGCTTTGTTCTTCATCGTCTGTCGTGTGTGCTCTGTCGTGTGTGCGTGCAACTTTCTGGGAAGAAGATGATCGACGTACCTGTTCTTGCAGCTTGTAGCCTTGTACTAGTAGCGCCTTTTGTCAGTGCTTGATACCGCCTCATTCCTTGGCCGTACACGTCGATCTCATCCAGGCGAGGCGAGCAGCTCAATTGCCTCTGCGATCAGCGGTCTGCTGGCTGCATGCATGCTCTCTCGAGAAATTTCTAAAATTGACACTCTCTGATTCTCTTCGCCAGCGTATACAGCTGTTTGATCCGACCATCATGCCCCCATTAGGCCCGAGCAGCTCATCCTCTGGAAGATAGAGGCGTCAAGCAAGCGCGCGTCATATATGGATGCTGCCTGTGTTAGTACCCCGGATGTTGTAGTGGGCCTCCACGTCTTTGGCCCAGGAAAGCGAACCCGCGCGTCGTCGACCCTGAATGGGTGAATATGCTTGCATGCACAAACAGAGTCTGAGGAGCCCATGAGGAGCCCATGTAACGAGTACTAACACCGCTAGCTGAGGGGAAATGCCTTATCATGTATGAACTAAGCACTTGTGCTTCTTCTTCCTCAAGACACAGCGGACCTCTGCCGCCTCCGATCCATTCCTATCCCTAATTTCTTGCTACTCTTCCTGAATTCCATCTCTCTCTTCGATCCCCACTACCCTGCTGCTAACAATTTGGTATGAGACTTATTCGGTTCTGGAGAATTTGGTGACTACTCGCTGATTTGGTAACCGGATTGGGTTGGTCAAGGTGCCTTGCTCATCTTGGGCTTGCCGCTTCCTGTAATTCCCGTCCCCGCCAAATCGCAGTTCGCCATCGCTACCTTGGATCCTCACCCCACCCATGATCACTTCACTCGGCTCCAGCGTCGCCAAGGCGCCATGAACCCCGAAACGAAGATGATCCTCGACGAGCTCCACAAGAATGATGACAAGTGGGAGAAGCGCATCGATGATCTCGACGCCAAGTGCGAGGCCCGCTTTGGCGAAGCTGATGATGCTCGCGAGCGCGGATCGAGAAGGTCGTTGCCACTTTCGAAGCGTGGCAGCCCGACATCGAGGGTACGGTGGACGACATCAAGCTGGAGGTCTGAAAAATCACCAAGCACCTCGAGCGGGTCGTCATCAACCAGATCCCCTCCAACACGGACATCTTCACGGTGCATGAGTCGGCGTCCGCGCGCCTTCCTGCCGGATCCCCTGCTGACGGGCCAGTTGGCCACCGCGACGTCCAACAACACCAGAGGATGGCTTTGGGTCTGTTACGACCTTAGTTCATCCCCCGGTCAAGGGTATGTGCTATTCCACCCAACCAATCACGTTGAATACCGGTACCAATCCTTTGCCTTATCATGGATCGAGGGGATCTGGAGTTTTGGGGGTGTGTCTTCTAGTAAATTGCCCAAGCTTAACTTTGTTCGATGGTGATAACCCCAAGATTTGGATAAGTCGTAGTGAGGATTATTTTGATCTCTTTGACCTTGATCCCACCAGATGGGTTAAGATTGCTTCTATGAATCTTACGGCTGCTGCAGCCCGCTGGTTGCCCTCTGTTGAAAAGAAACTGAAATCATGCTCTTGGTTTGAATTTAAATAATTAGTCATGGATAGATTTGACCTTGAACAACATGAATTGCTAGTTCACCAATTTCTTAATATCAAACAGTTTGGTAGCCTCTCTGATTACATTGATAGATTCTCTAAATTAGTCGATAGGTTGATGGCTTATGAATCACAATCTGACCCTCTCTACTTTACCATGAGATTTATTGATGGGTTGCGCGCTGCCGTGCTTATTCAGCGCCTTTCCTGCTTGGATACTGCTGTAGTTCTTGCAAAATTGCAAGATGAGGTGGCGTCAGTACGGCGCAAGGAGTTCAGGCGCTCGGATTACTCTTTCCAGCAGAAGCCTGCTTCGGGTTCACCATTGCTGTTACCTGCTTCTCCTCTGAAGCCATCTTCGTCGCAGTCTGATGATCGCCGAGGCACCGATGCCGCTCCCGCTCGATCAACAGATGAGAGGTGGCGTGCTCTGCGTGCCCAGTGTCACGCACAAGGCCTCTATCAATTTTGTGTGCAGATAAGTGGTTCAAGGGGCATTCTTGTTCTGATCGAGTTCAACTCCATGCAATGCAAGAAGTAATGGAATTGTTCCAGCTGGATGATGATGATCAGTCTATTGTTGAGGAGCAGCCTACTGATGGTTCCTAGTTATTTCTCACATTGTCTTTAGCAGCTGTTTCTGGTGTTTCTTCTACCAAGTCCATGTCAATGAGAGGGTTTATACAAGGCAAACCGATGAGGATTTTAGTGGACTTTGGAGCTCCCACAGCTTCATCAGCAATGATCTTTCTGACCAGTTATCAGGGGTGTCATTACTGCAAATTCCTATATCTTGCAGGTAGCAAGTAGCTAATGGTCAGACAATCCAAGGTTCAAAATGCATGGTTGATACAATTTGGTCTATTGTTGCTTATTCTTTCAGGAGTGATCTCAAGGTGCTGCCCTCATCATCCTATGATATGATTATTGGCCTAGATTGGTTGGAGCAACACAGCCCTATGCAAGTGCATTGGAAGCACATGTGGCTGACCATTCCATATGAAGGTTCCACTGCCATTCTCGATGGAGACTAGGTTGTTTTTCCTGAAGGATCTATAATTCAGATATGCTCTCTGCAAGTCGACATCTCTGATGAAGTGCAACAGTTGCTTTCTGATTATGCTTCCATCTTTACTGTGCCCACTGAGCTTCCCCCACAAAGAGCATGTGACCATTCTATTCTATTGGTTGAGGGAGCTGCTTTAGTGTCTGTCAGACCTTATAGATTTGCCCCTACCATGAAGGATGAGATTGAAAAGCAGGTTCAGGAGATGCTAGATAATGGTATTATCTAGAAATGTAGCAGTCCATTCTCTTCATCTGTGCTCCTGGTCAAGAAAAAGGATAACACCTGGCGCTTTTGTGTTGATTATAGGCATTTGAATGCCATCACAGTCAAGGGGAAGTACCCTGCGTTATTGATGAGTTCTTGGATGAATTGGCCTATGCTAGCTAGTTCTCAAGCCTAGATTTGAGGTCAGGATTCCATCAAATACGTCTCAAACCTGGTGAGGAGTTCAAAATAGCCTTCCAAACTCATTGTGGACATTTTGAATTTAAAGTAATGGCAGTTGGGCTAACTGGTGCTCTAGGCACTTTCCAATCAGCAATGAACACTACTCTGACCCCTTACTTGAGGAAATTTGTGCTTGTCTTTTTTGATGATATACTGATCTACAACAGAACATATGGAGTTTGTATTTGAATTATTGGTGAAAGATCAGTGGCTAGTCAAACTGCCCAAATGTTCCTTTGCATCGAGGGATATCCATTATTTAGGCCATGTGATTAGTGAGAAAGATGTGGGCACAGATCCAAGTAAGATATCTGCAATTTCTCAGTGGCATATTCCTGTCAATGCCAAGCAGTTAAGGAGTTTTTTGGGGCTAGCAGGGTATTATAGGAAGTTTGTGAGGAACTTTGGTATTATCAGTAAGCCTCTGACAGATCTCCTCAAGAAGAATTCTCTGTTTGTGTGGACTAAGGACCATGACAGCTCATTTTCTACTCTAAAGACAGCTTTATGCACTGCCCCAGTCTTGTCATTGCCAGACTTCACTAAGCTATTCTCTCTTGAAACTGATGCTTGTGGATCAGGTGTAGGGGCTGTCCTCATGCAAGATGGTCACCCCCTGGCTTTCATTAGTAAGGCTTTAGGTCCAAGGTCCCAAGGGTTGTCTACTTACGAAAAAAGTATCTAGCTATATTAATGGCTATGCAGCAATGGAGGTCTTACTTGCAACACAATGAATTTATCATATACACAGATCAGAGAAATTTGACACAACTTAATGAGCAGCGCCTTCATACACAGTGGCAGCAAAATGTATTCACTAAGTTGCTAGGGCTTCAGTACAAAATCATTTGCAAGAAAGGGTGTGATAATAGAGTTGCGAATGCACTCTCAAGGAAATCAATTCATGCTTTCCAATGTTTAGCTATTTCTTCTTGTGTCCCATGGTGGTTGACTGATGTGGTGAGTGGATACCAGCTGGATGAGTATTCTCTTTCTCTCATGGCCAAATTAGCTCTTGATCCAAGTGTTGTGCCCCATTTTTCTATTACTAATCGTCTTCTTCGTTATAAGAATAGAATATGGGTTGGTGCTAATCCACAACTTTACTCTCGGCTGTTATAAGCTTGTCATGACAGCCCTGTTGGGAGTCACTCAGGAATGCATGTAACATACAGAAGGCTGAAACAACTATTTGCTTGGAAAGGAATGAAGAATGATGTACACCAATATGTCAAGGCTTATATGATCTGCCAACAGGCCAAGCCAGATAGGACAAAGCTTCCTGGTCTTCTCCGGCCCATTCGAGTGTCTTCTTCTGCTTGGCAGGTTATCTCTATGGACTTTGTGGAAGGATTGCCTAGGGCACATGCTGCTAACTGTGTGCTAGTAGTGATCGATTCTCTTACCAAGTATGCTCACTTTATTCCACTTTCCCACCCTTTTACTGCTGCTAGAGTGGCCAAGTTATTCATGAATCATATCTATAGGCTGCATAGGTTGCCATAAGTGATTGTGTCTGACAGGGACCATGTTTTTACTAGCCGGTTTTGGAAGGAGCTGTTTCAGTTAGCTGGTGTGGAATTACACATGAGTTCGAGCTATCATCCCTAGTCTGATGGCCAGACCGAGAGGTTAAATCAGACGTGGAAATCTTTTTAAGGTGTTTTGTCAACTCTTGCCCATCTAAGTGGATACACTGGCTTCCTCTTGCCGAATTTTGGTACAACACCTGTCATCACTCCACTATCGGCATGTCACCATTCGTTGTTCTGTATGGTCATGCTCTCAGGCAGTTTGGTATATCTGAAGCTAATGATGTGGAGGTGCCTAAACTGTCAGTTTGGCTACAAGACCATCAGGTTATGACTGATCTGATCAAACAACACCTTCATCGTTCTAAAGCCCGTATGAAGAAACAAGCTGATCAGAAAAGGAGTGAACGACAGTTGGCGATATGGTCTTTCTTAAGCTTCAGCCATACGTGCAAACGTCCTTGGCACCACGTTCTAATCAGAAATTGGCCTTCAAATTCTTCGGGCCTTACAAAATTCTGAGCAGGATTGGAAATGTGGCGTATTGGCTGGATTTGCATGCTACAACAAACATCCACCCGATGTTTCATGTCTCGCAGCTTAAACCAGCCGTCTCTTCTGAAGCTCAGGTTACTCCTATTGTTCCTTCTGTACTTGACATTCCCTGTATTCTATTGCGTGTTATCCAGCGATGTATGGGGGATTGTGGTGGTCGTCTAGTTAGCCAAGTGCCGGTGCAGTGGTCTGGTTTACCTGTTTCATTGGCCACTTGCGAAGATGCGGTTGATCTCCAGCGAAGATTTCCACAAGCTCCCGCTTGGGGTCAAGCGGGTTCTCAAGAAGGGGGGAGTGTTAGTACCTCGGATGTTGTTGTTGCCAAGTCAAGTGGGCCTCCACGTCTTTGGCCCAGGAAGGCGAACCCGCGCGTCGTCGGCCCTGAATGGGTGAATGTGCTTGCATACACAAACAGGGTCTGAGGAGCCCATGTAACGAGTACTAATACCGCTAGTTGAGGAGAGAGGCCTTATCATGTATGAACTAAGCACTTGTGCTTCTTCTTCCTCAAGACACAGCAGACCTCGTGCCGCCTCTGATCCATTCCTGTCCCCAATTTCTTGCTACTCTTCCTGAATTTCATCTCTCTTTTCGATCCCCACTACCCTGCTGCTAACACCGTGGTGCTGAGGACGGAGGCACTGCACGCGTATAACTTTGCGGGTTGCGGCCCCTCAATCAACGCCCTGCCATATTTCGACGATCTCTTGATTAGGGTTTTTGGAGGGAGGAGGGAAGCTCATAGATCTCTTTCATGGTACTCACCCTTAGTTTTTTGGAGATAAATACTCCATGTTCCTAATATTGCTAAACATTATTGGATCTTTGGGTGGTGTTCAACCAAAAGATTTTAAATTTCAGAAGGAGACCCGATCGAGTTGGAAACCAGGTGGATTGATCATCTGTCACCGGCGACGCATTGGTTCTGCAGGCTTGAGCTGGTCTACCATGTGCCATTCCACAGTGCCGACCCCGTCGATTCTAGTAGCTGGCTCGTGAGGGTGGCCCGCCCGTGCGTTGCCACTCCTTGCAAACGCATTCGATTTTCATGGAAAAGCCCAGGTTTCTACTTCGAGCTAACATGCCAGGGTAGGGCCGTACGGTCCTCCGTCAGATCGACAAAGAGAGAGGGGCGCGAGTGTGCGAAAGGGAAAGGTAGTAATAAATTCAGTCGCCAGCTGGGTCCGGTCCTTCATGCAGACCTCCACACTCCTGTTCTTGATGTTCCTTCACGATCAATTCTCCATCTGCAACAGTGCTGCATGCTAGCTGTGCGAGTTGCACGAAACCGGCAGCCCGGTCCACTGCACGTCTCACACGCGCCAATGACATGTGGAACCCACCACGCCTCCTGCAGACGCGCTAGCGCGTGAGCGCAAGCTCAAGCTCATTTTTACCATGCTGAAAAAGCGCTCTCACAGAGTCACAACCTCACTCACTCGTCCCCTCTGACTCTCCGAGCGCTCGCTGCTTACTCCCCGGCCGGTGCCCGGTGGTATGCGCGTCCTCTCGTCTCATCGGTCTCTTCAGTTCGGCTCCTCGCTCGAGTCGTCGAGCACAATGGGCGACCACACCGGCCTCCTCGTCGGCATCTCCATCGGCGTCGCCCTCTTCGTCCTGCTCCTCTCTGTCCTCTGCTGCCTCATGGGGTGGCGACGCCGGGACCGTCAGATCCGCCGCAGCGGCGCCATGATCTGCGCGCGCACGCGGCTTTCTCCTGTTTCATTGGGCTTGCTTCGTGTTGTAGTGTGCCGTGGTTTCGATGCTCTGTGTTACTAGCTTGTGTTCTTCAGCTTTTTAGTCGGTCTGGTTTGTACTTGCTGGTTAGGGCCGGGTGCGAAGATTCGTGTTTGTTCTGTAAGTGCTTGCTCGTACGTGTGGGTTCGAGACTCTGAGCACGTAGTCCTACAGTGTAATCGTCTGGCACCTACGCTACTAATTGCCTGTTCTAGCAGTACTGTGCATCGATTAATTTGGTGGGTTCCTCTTGTTTCATATGATCTCATCGCGAACGATCTCTTCATCAATTAGTCCGGCCGGCCTCCGCGCGAACTAACGCGGCGGAGCAAGGGTCGCCGTCCCGGCGACGAGCCCCTCCTCCGCGCGCGCTCTGGCGATGGGTGGACGGACGCGGCGCACGCCCCGGCCGGGTCTCCATCTCATGATGCCCCAGGAACGGCGGCGTCGATTCAATCGCCGCCTCGTCGGATCAGCGGGTGGCGGGTGCTACTAGCCTCTGGCCGGGCTGACGACGGGAGGAGGCCAAATTACGCTCACGTCGTCGAGTGGCCGGCGGTCATTGACTATTCAACCGTACGGCGGCGCATTAGCTCGTGCAATGAACTGAGCAGTGAGCAGGGGCCCCAGAAAGCCAATTGCTCCCATTTGCATCTGTGTCCAGCATCCCTTTCGGTTGCAGGTTGACATAAGCAGCACATGTATCATACTCTTATTAGCATCCAATGAAACGGGTCTTGTTGCAGTTGGATACAAGTTCTGCTCACTGGAACGAACTGCAACTGAAAGGGTCCGGCTACGTGCGACATAGCACTAATTCTTTTTTCCCTTTGAATTATCAGTACTGTACTCTGATGTTTTCTTTACATAAGACGTACGCTAATTATGTTTGCTCAATGGCCTAACATGTCATCTCCTTTTCTTTTCTTTTCTTTTCTTTTCTTTTTCTTTTTTTCTTGGTCCAAAGCAAATAGATCCGGGCCCCCGACCATCCATGTCTCGAATTCATTTGTTTATGTGCCGGTGTACTGAAATCAAATTAGGAATGCTCTAAAACGTGCCCTTATCGATTCATCCACCCCTAATGTGAAAAGCTTCGCTGCAGCTTAGCCGAATGGCGGCTCAGCTTTGTTGGGGCAGTTCCTTTAATTTTCTACACGTCACCAGAGAGACCAGCCACAGCCATCGATCGATAATGCTCCATGTGCATGCTCAAATACCATATGACTAGCGTGCATAAGTGCTTCTAGATCCTATTTAGTTCCGCTTATAAGCGGCTCGTCGATGGAAAAAAAACCGAAAATTCAATCCAAACATTTTGATTATTTTTCGTCTACTACAGCAGAAGTAGGAAAACAACATATGTACTGCTTATCTTGCGCTGTGTTTTTATTAAGCAGAAATAATTAGGATTATGAAACACCCAACTTATCAAGGCGGCGGATTTTTCACACAACAACTTATTAGAAATTATGCCTCTCAAATAAACGAGTTTTAGAAAAGTGTAACCAAATATGATCCAACACTCGGACGAATGGTAGCGGCTAGATCTGATCGTAGGTCGGGCCGGACTAGGCTCGAGCTGGACTAAAAGACACCCGACATTCTTTTGCGTCGGTCTGCACCCGACCCGACCCGAGCATCGAGCCAAAAATCCTGGCCCGTGCCCGCTAGACGGCACACGGGCCAACCCGGTGCCCGATATTCCACGCACCGCCGGCTGCTTGGCGGTACAGCCTGCCGCAGGCCCGCAAGAGGGAGATGGGCACTGCCACCGGCCTCGCGGCCTGGTTGCCCGCACCTCGACCGTATTGGACGGCGAACGGCAAAGCCGCGTGGGTAGATGGGTGCAGGGGCAAGCCAACAGGTGCGTCCGATAGAGAAGACAGAGAAAACCTTGCGGCTTGCACAGAGAAGACATGGGAGGAGAGAGGTTTGTCGGAGGCCTGCTGGCGTCGCTAGCCTGCGCCCTGCGGGGGTTGCGGGGAGATGGCGGCCATGGGGAATCGCGGGTGGGGCTGCGCACGAGGCTATTTATATGCCTCTTTGTTGGGTGGGCCACTAGAAGTTTATGTGCTGCATATGAGCATGGGATTTTGAACATTAAATTCGAGTCATTTGGGCTGGCCCACGGCTCGAGCCCGATCTGAATTTCTGCCCAGGTAAAAAAAAGCCCATACCTAGCCCGTGCTTTTTTCAGGACGGATTGGGTCGGATATTTTTGGACAGGTCGGCTCGGGTTCGTCGGGTCGGATAACCCATGATCAGGTACGGTAGCAACTGGTATTTGCATGTATGTTACTATGTAACGACAAGCTTAATCTCGCGCTCAGCAGAGCTTTATCATGTAGATTTCCGCATCATATGCAGGGATAGAAAGCTGCCACACTTCTCTTTTATGAAAGGAATAGAAAGCTACCATAAGCTTGTCCTGGTTGCCACGTTTTGGTCAGGCTGGTCTTGGCGCGGAATCTCTGCATTATGCACACAGATACGTGTGTTGCAAAGTGGAAGTCCACACGTACAAATTTAAAAGCTCTCTCTGGCGAGCCGCAAACCCAAGGAATAGGACAGCCACGTTTGTTAGCAGCTGAATTGACCAGCCATTGAGTGAAGTGGGAGCAAAATCATCGTAGAGGGAATCACAGCGTCATCGGCATAACAAATCATAGTGGTTAACACAGGTATATGGGGGGCAGTTATTTAGAGCGCGTCAGAAGGTCTCGCCCCTGCCCCGCCCTCCTCCTCCTCCGGCGGGCAAAGCCGCCACAGCCACCGTCCTCTGTCTTCGTTCTTGGTGGAGTTCAGCATGACGTCCCCGCCCTCGCCTCCTCCACCGCCCACTGGTTGTCCATCGTAGCCCACGGCCGGCGGCACCTCACCGCCCCACCTACAACATGTCGCCACCATCGATACACCGCCGTCCAAAGCCCCACCTTCTAAGGCTGGAGACCCACCAGAGTTGCCCGGCCCTAGCAACCCGGACCCCGAACCCAGCGGCAAGCGGCGCTTCATTCTGACAGCTCACACCTCTGTTCGCAGCCTCGTGCGCGATAAATAAATTTCCCGTATATGTATATATGCAACTGTAACAGAAAAAATTGCCGGTGACCATTACATCGTACCTTCAACATCAGTAGTGTCTAGTGTACGACCTTTGCTAAGACTTCTGTAAAGAAATTAGCTTAGACTTCTGTAAAGAAATCCGGAGGAATGAAGATTTAACAAATAAAGCAGATACTAGTAGGACTACAAGACACACAGGCAGTGAGGGATGGATCTCCATTAGCTCTGCTTTAATCATTTCTTTAATGAGCTTTTAAAAAGACAATGAGGACGACACTAAATTTTCAAAAGCATGACGAGTACACTCGCGGGCACATGATCCACATGTTGATGGTGAGCTGCCCCTTTCATCTCCCGCCGCTGTGCTGTGCTGCTGCTGCTGCCTATAAGGCAGCGCACTTCGCCAGCATGCTCGACAGGCAACGAGTGAGGCTCTGTCTAGATCTTTCTCTTGGTTCTCCCGCAACGACGAGAGCGCCATGTCCGCCGCGGTGACGGCGCCGCCGTGCCACAGCCGGCCGTCGCCTCTCAACCCCAACTCGACGAGGGCCACGCCGAGCAGCAGCGCCGGCAAGCCCAACGCCGGGTCCACCACGAGGAGGCACATCGCCAACCTCGACCGCCTCCTCGTCAAGCCGCCGCCGCTCCCGCTCCCGGTCCAGCACAGGAAAGCGCCGGCCGAGGCGCCCCGTGACGGGGAGGCTACCCCCGACGACCGCAGCAGCCGCGGCGGGCTGCTCAACGCGCTCAACCTATCCACGTTGCTGCCCTTCACGCGGAAGCCCGCCGTGGACGAGATGTCCCCGCGCAGCCTGGCGTACATGCAGCGCCTCCTGACGCTCTCGCCGCGGCTGTCGCCCAAGGGTTCCATCGCCGGCGAGTGGCGGAGGTACCACGGCGAGGGCGGGTGGGAGGGCCTCCTCGACCCGCTCGACCACAACCTGCGCCGCGAGCTCCTCCGCTACGGCGACTTCGTGCAGGCCGCGTACACGGCGTTCCACTCCATGCCGTCGGCGGCCGAGGCGGCCTCGCACGGCCAGCACCGCACGATCGTGCTCCCGGACCGCTCGTACCGCCCGACACGGAGCCTGTTCGCCTCGTCGTCGCTGACCATCCCGCCGTGGGCGCAGCGGCGCTCGGCGCCCAGCTGGCTCACGCAGCGCACCAGCTTCGTCGGCTACGTCGCCGTCTGCGACAACGAGCGGGAGGTCCGGCGCATGGGCCGCCGCGACATCGCCATCGTGCTGCGCGGCACCGCCACGTGCCCCGAGTGGGCCGAGAACCTCCGCGCCAGCCTCGTGCCGCTCGCGGGCGACGACGACGCGTCCGCGCCCAAGGTGGCCAAGGGGTTCCTCAGCCTGTACAAGACGCCCGGCGACCACGTGCCGAGCCTCTCGGCCGCCATAGTGGAGGAAGTAAAGCGTCTCATGGAGCTGTACAAAGGGGAGGAGCTCAGCATCACGATCGTCGGCCACAGCCTCGGCGCTTCCCTGGCCCTCCTCGCTGCCGACGAGCTCAGCGCGTGCCTTGCGGCCGACACGGACGACAGCGCCACCACGGACCATCACCGGCCGCCGCCCATCGCGGTGGTCTCCTTCGGCGGCCCCAAGACCGGGAACCGCGCGTTCGCGGACCGGCTGCAGCGCGAGCGCGGCGTGAACGTGCTGCGCGTGGTGAACGTGGGCGACGTGGTGACGCGGGTGCCGGCGCCGATCGCGCGGGAAGGGTACGTGCAAGCGGGCGGCGCGGAGCTGAGGCTGCACAGCCGCGACTCCCCGTGCCTGCGCCCCGACGCAGGGCCGGCGTGCTGCCACGACCTGGAGGCCTACCTGCACCTGCTCGACGGCTTCACCGGCTCCGGCCGGCCGTTCCGCGCCGACGCGAGCCGGAGCGTGGCGCGGCTGCTGACGTACCAACGGCCCAGCGTGAAGCGCGCGTACGTGGAGCGCGCGCGGGTGCTTGGGTTCGAGCCGGCGTCGCCGAGGACCGCCACCGCCAACGGCGCCTGCGCCGACGGCCAGTACGGCTACTTGGCCAGCCCCACATGATCCGCCTGTAGCATGCAAATGCATGCACACCCTCCAAAGTTAACAAGAGTATCTGCACGTGTTTCTATAAGTGTGCAATCAGTTCTGGTGTGTATGACTGTGTATCCAGTCACCCCGTGTTAACATTTTGACTATCGGTAACATGCACGCGATTGAGGCTATTTGCAAGGTTTCATTGCGTGATTTTTAAAGTGTCATGTTATCTATTGATTGATTGAGTTGATGAATGAAACTAAATCTCTCAATGCAAAATTCCACTTCACGATTTCATATATTAGCATATCATTTAAATGTTTCATTTAAGTGGCCAATAGATGTTGTTAACAGCAAATTTATTTCGTCGAGTACTAACTTTGGTGTTGATCTTTTTCCAATCTGAGATCATTTGATAAAGAATATATCGAATATTTGGGTATATAACAATTTCAAATGATAAGTTGTCAACTATAAAATCTCGTTGAGCTTTGTAATTTTGATATAAAGTTTATCTTCATCTAAAAAAATATAATTTTTATATGCATGGTGTGTTTTTACCGCCAGGACGTGAATAGAGCGGCAGTAAGCCCACCTATTACCCCAGGTCATATTAGGAACGATTGGTAAAATTATTTATTTTCACCGTCGATCCGTAGTAAAAATTGGTGGTGATAGTCTTTTTTACTGCCGGTTCAACGTGCACTACGCTCACCTACTTACGAATCAGTGGCGAAAATTTGTAACCGCCGGTTTAAGTTGAATTTGCTATGAATCCCTGTTTGCAAAGACCTATTCTGTAGCAGTGCTTGGATGAACGTTAGCAGTTACGAGAATATCAGAACATATCCTATGTTATATGCCTAATTTAAGTGTTAATTTCTCTTTCTATTTTTTCTTTGCATCAGTTGAAGAATAACCTCTGCATATTGATAGACACTAGCATTCTCTATTTAATATTTTTAGATGATTTCACAGTAATACAGGATGTGTCTAGCTACGACTAACGTGCTACCAGTATTGATTTAGTGCGGTGCGGGTCACATGCTTCTTAAGAATAAAAACAAACGGCAATAGAATTTTCTAGATGATGCCTGGTTCTCGATCGCGTTCTGTCGGGCACGTTTTCTGGCTGGGTAATCGAGCGCTCGGAATTAGTCAACCACTCACGATCGTGCCAGACAACAACATCATTGGACGTCCTGCTACGCGAGGGAGACGCATGATTCTCCGAGAAAAATCCTAGCTATCTGCTATCCCCTCTGTATGTACTTGTATATCGTGCCGAAATAGTACTAGCGTGAACCTCTCATTTTCGAATCGATCGAATGTATGGATTAAGGTATGTTTGGATAGATTAAAATTGAGTACTAAATTTTACCACCTATTAGTATTTATATTTATGCTAAAATTTTAAGTTTTAGTTAAAATTTAGCTCATTCTATTTAGTATTCTTGTTTGGATGGATTAGTGCTAACGTTTAGCACTTTTAGCACTTTTAGACATTAACATTTGGATCGAACACCTTGTAATACGGTCGGGAGAGTAGGACGTGCATGATGCGTGATGCGTGACGTGGAAACCGCAGATATATTTTCCCCTGGTTTGATTTGATTGGGGACTTGGGGTTCAGCCTTCAGGGAAGGGCATCCACAGAGCAACGCTCCAGTGCTGAAGCGCAGCTCCTCTAGCGGTCGGATGAGTGGGTGATCCAGTGGATGGATTCGCGTGTCGGACTCGGAGGTAGCCGCACCACCCGCGCGCCGCACGCACGCTACGAGCGCGGTCGTCGGTTGCGCTCACTAGTGGAGTGGAGCGCCGAACCGGCCATTAGCGCGCAACGTTGCTGGGCGCTAAACGACGTGCTAGGTGGGCGCTAAAAGTGTTTAGTGCAAATTAAACTTAGACGCAACATATCTTGTCGGGACTTTGCATTGCATGAACTAGATTATTGCGGCTAGTTAAAAGATTATTAGCTTTTTAAAATTTTAACTACGTGCCATGTGACCAACATGGCACACAAGCTAGAATTATTAAATCATCTGGCGTCTTAAAAAAAACTTTTGTGGGCTTGCTTTGCATGTGGCTGGGCGGTTGGCAAAGCCATACTTAGAGAAGTATTATGGCAGTCTGTAAGCATACTGAATGCTGAGTTGGAGGAGAAAGGAGAGAAGAGAGAGGAGAAGCAGGCTGTAAGCTTACAGCCGGATTCGACACAAGAACCAATAAACTTTGTGAGAGAGATAAGTAAGAAAAACTAACTATTATACGAGTAGGCCGAGAGATAGACTGCAAAAATCCTTACAGCCGGCTGTATTATTAACCTTGCTCTTGGAATCAAGTGTTATGCTCAGCTCGTTCCATTGAGAGGATGTCAACACACTGCACACCTGAAAAGTGCTACCAGAACTGAGCAGTTTGTTAGGCAAAAGGCTAATTAGCACTCCCTTGCCACCCAAAAATAAAGGTTAACGAAGTGTAAGCAGTAAGGTCATAACGTCCATTTTCAATAATACATTATCGTAACATTTGGCCCACAAAAATAGCCTACACTATAGCTCTCGAAGGCCTAGAGAATTACCACGTTAACTAAAAAAATATATATCTCCTAACCTGTAGGCGCTCGCTAGACAAGAGATTAGGCTGTGGGTCGAGGCGAGGCATTTAGGTTGTTTAAAGCGCGAGTAGTCAGTTATTGGTTGGCCCTCACGGGCGGTGTTTTTTCTCCTCTTAAGACTCATTGAGTACCTAATGTGTCGTGTGAGCTCCTTTGCTCCGTGGTTTGTAATTCAAACTTTTCTCTATTTAATATAAGGATGCGCAGTTCTCCTGCATACTTGAAAAAAATAAATTAGTCACAACTAGCATCGTAACGAGCAGTACGTCCGACTCTCCGCACCAAACCAATCACGATGCTCCGTTTGTAGGGCGCAGGCATTAAGACTTAAAGAGTAAGAGTGTGTGACGAGAGTCGTAGAGGAGTCAGTATCTGTAGGGGCATGCATATGCGTAACTCGTGCTTGTGCAGTTGTGCCGTGAAAATCGTGCAGCTCGCTAGGTAGCAAGGTCTTCGCAGGCATCATCATCACAGTGGATGTGCATGCATGGCCGGTGTGAAATGCACGGTTAGCCAAAGACTAGCTTGAGCGAGTGAACTGCACGCCACCATAATCACCCCACGACTCGTGCATGCATGTGGTCCGCACACGGCACAGCTAGCGCCTCTGGGCCTCCCATCTTCCAACTTTGCAGGGTGCAGATCACTGCGCGTGCTCACAAACCCCCCTCTAGCAGTCTAGCTACGGATGGCTCGGAACGGAACTCTGCAGCGTTGCAAACCTTTTCCCGTAGCAAACGTAAACCACGATCCCCCCTTAACCACGTCTGAGAAAAAAAAAAATAGGGGCTACATTCCTGACCCCCGCATTATTAAACCCATCTGTCCTTTCTCCTTTGTGCCTTTTTTGTTTATTTCCTAATTCCGTTCAGCAGTTCCCTATCTCCGCGTGCCATCCGCAACCACCACTGCTCCAAAACAGATAGAAGGGGCGCCCTGCCTGGGGTTGCGCTGCAGATGGATACTGCGATTGCGCCGCCGTCCATGTCGCCGCCGCTCCCCAAGCCTGAGTTTTCCGTCCAGTCTCAGTGGTGCTACGTTCTGGTAAGGTTGCCTACCTAGGTCGCTTGTTGATTTCCCCTGATCTACGATGTCTCTCCGTATCTAGATCTGCACAACACAGCTTGGTTCCTGGTGATTAAAGGATCGCATCAACACGGCAGCATCGATTCGCGGTAATTAACCATGTGTGATGGCTTTTGGCAGGTAAAATTTCGTGTTCTTTTCCTTGATTTTATTTTGATCGCACCGCTACTCTGGTCTGATCTACTCTGCTTTTATTAGATCCAATAGAGTAGTCGTGCCACTGTGGTGCCAAGGTGGATCGGAGTTGTTGATTTTGACGAGGATGGTGCGTGCTGCCTTAATCATCCCGTGTTTGTCTTTATCCCCTTGCCCTCTCGGATGCAACATCAATATGTTGAGGGCACAACCTCTTAATGTGGTAGTTTCTGCTATCTAATAATTTCTTCTTTTAAAATTTTGACCTTAATTTGGACAGGAGTAGATCGTTGGAGTTGCCTTCTCTCCCATGCAGGATATCCACCGTTGTAGTGCCCTTGACAGATTGTCAGCCTTTGCTTTTTCTAAGGTAAATACACACACACCATCCTAATGTGATTGTTTAGAATAGTCAATGCCTCAAGCACCGAAGAACATTTTTTATAAAAAATTGCTTGATTCATCTTGGCAAGTATCAGTATTTCTCTAAAAGTCCTCTAGTTATGATTTCATCATTATGTAAATCTGGAATTCAGATTCTTGCAAGATCAATACTAACTATCTAAAACAAGAATGATTGATATGTCTGACAATGAACTTTAGAGACCTATAACTATCTTACTTCTTTGCAAATCTTTATTTTTCAGAAATCTCCTTAGTCTGCGGTAGTAGAGGTCCTGTATCAGTCATTTTTCAAAGGAAGATCGAGCAGGTAAATTAATTTTGATCAAATTGCTAGAAGATTGATCTATCCATAGTCCTATCCCAAAAATATTGGAACATAATAAAATTACACTTGACTTTACAGTACAATTTTAATAACCTGATACAAATTTTGTTTGTATATTTTCAGAACTAGTTTTCCTGATAATGTTGCATGTATCATAACATCTAAAATTTTCAAACGTGGGGATTCTTTAGGAGTTTTTATCCAAATGCTTATATACATGTACTATTATTTCCATACAGGATTGATCAAGTGGATATATCTTCTATTCTTGCTGAGTGCAAGGTTTATATTGAAGTGGCAAGATGGTTTCACTCGAAGTTTTGAAAGAGCTGGAGCATAGGAAATTCAATCCTGCTTAAGATCTGGACAACATTTCATGACCAATTGTTGTAGAAAAAAAAGCACATTGCAAAACATGTTAGATATTACACATATGTCTGACATGCTATTGAGATTAGGAAAACACTGGATGATTGGAGTGAGCGCAGTCCATGATAAATTAGTCATATATTACGGTGACGGTGAGTGAGTACCGTAAGCAGGGATTCGTGGGAACCCCCATTTAGAGATTTGGTCAGGGGTGTAACACGCGGTAGGATTCTGGCCGTGTGACGATCAGGAGACAAGGGGTTTAGACAGGTTCGGGTTGCTGTGAGCATAACATTCTACGTCCTGTGTGGAGCTAGGAGCTGGTAGTTGTATTCACTTGAATCTGAGTTCGTGTCGATTCGATCCGATTATAAATTGCCCGTCTATTCTATTTATAGCCTTCCCCATGGGTCTTGGAAAGAGGCTTACCGCGCCTTAAGTGTGAATGCGGCGCCTAATAAGGGGGCGCCGACCTGCAAGTGGCGCCCGCTCGCCAGGCAGGGTTCTGCGCCTTGGGCCAGACTGGGGTCCTCCTCGAGGGACCCCGGGATGCTCCGAGGTCTCTCCCGAGCTATGTGCATCGCCTGGAGTTTTTCCTGTGCGTTGCCTGGGGCGCTACTCTCCATATCTATCCAATATGACGGGAGGTGTGAGTGGTGGGGGCCACCCCCCCGCCCATCGCCAGATGACGCGACATGACCTGGGAGGGAAGGCTCCCTCTGTCACGGTCGTCGTGCCGTCTGAGAGCACGCCTCCCCCGTAATCATGTTGTTTTACGGGGAAGGCGTGCCGCCCACGGGCCTCGCCCGGTTGTAGCAGGGCGGACGCATTAAATGCGCCGTCAGGCAATCCCTTCTCCATGAAGGAACCGCCCTATCCTGGGGAGGCGCTTGGCCTCCCAGTGTCTCGGGTCCTCTAGGAGGCGCTTCAGTTTGGCCCATTACTGCTAATGGGCCAGGAGGGCCTTTTAGCCCATTTATCCTTGATTTGTTCAGAGCTGGGGGACCCCCGTTCCCGTGGCACCGACAATGTTTGATTTCTATTTTTTCTATTTGATGTATTAGTCACGGATGATCCTTGTAACTAAAATTACCTGTCTAAAAAGATTATTTTTCGATTTTAGGGAACATTTTCAATTTATTTTATAATGTTTAAATGGAATACGCTATATAGGATTGTGTAGTTCCCGTGGAATATGTTGTGGTGTATATGGGCCTTTTAGTCACCAGCGCATAAGATGTGTTGCAAGGATCTGTTGTTGTAAAGCTTGCAACACTTGTTTGCACAAGTTACCAACGCATGTGTATATATTACCATAGACCTTTGCAACGTCACCTATTGCAACGCACCCTTGCAACGTTTATTTTCAATTCTAGCAACGCATATATGCATTGCTAAAGGGGTGTTTCTCTTGTTGTTACACCCTCCTTTTCCTAGGTAAAAAAACAAAAATGCATGCGTCTGTACAACAGGAGATGAAAGCATTAAGAAAAAGAATGCAGCTAAGGCCATTCTCAATACATAATTTCATTGCACAATTACCAAGACTGACAACTTGATAATGAAACTCCTCTCACATCCTATGAAACTCACCCTCCTCTCTTCTCTTAATGACCCTGCCATATCAGCAAATTTGCTGATGTGACATGATATTTAATGCTTATGAAACTCCTCGTAAACCCCACTCATACTGGTCTAATTTACAGTCAGCAGTATTATAAACTTCCCGTATGGCCATCCTCTTTTTATTGGAGAACACATTAGAATGTTTGCATGCATGTGAACGGTAGAGAGAGAAAAGAAAGAGGATGAATGATGTTAGCACTTTCATGCATGTGTGAGGAGAAGAAAGAGAACGGATGTACACGTGCATCTACACAATTTCAAATAAAAAAGACCATAGTTTTAAAATCGAGAATCTAAATCAAAATCCGGTGATACAGTTGCGCATCAATAATAGCTTCAAAACAAGATCTCACACCTCTATATTTTAAAGATATATTTTTTCTATGAGAAAATACTTTTTAGTGTATTCTAATTTGCTTATAAATTATACAAAAGTTGCTTATCGTTTTACAAAGTGTTGCTTGACTTGTCTGAGTTTAGTTAAGTGAAGATTGATGTTGATATTTAGAATATAACTTGATGATGTGATTGGAGTATGATGGCAAATAATTGTGTTGGAGTAGATGGATGTTTATTATATGATCAGTGATAGGCAACTTTAGCAAGTTAAATGAGCAACTTTTTTCTAATTTATGTTGATATTTTTCTAATCTTTGTAAGCAATTTGAAAAATATTGTTGAAACATATGCAAGTGGAGTCTATTCTGAAAGTTTTTTGGAAAAAATATAATTGTGCAATTAGAATTTGATTTTGTTGGCCGGTTCGAGAACTCCAACTTTTTTAAATTTTCAAAATG
Organism: Panicum miliaceum; assembly: GCA_032594955.1. Classification (NCBI taxonomy): domain Eukaryota; kingdom Viridiplantae; phylum Streptophyta; class Magnoliopsida; order Poales; family Poaceae; genus Panicum; species Panicum miliaceum. The sequence goes on from CM064059.1 coordinate 39,486,406, forward strand.
CTTGCATGTGCTGCAAGAGATAAAAATTCCCCCACTCTAGTTAAGGTATCATTGAATTAGAATTCAATGCGGAATGTATATTTTTTCTTATTTATAAAAATCGGATCGATTCTGCGATATTTTCAATTTTGATACGTCGTTAGTCGTTGACAAGCGGAGCCGATCAATACCGCGCAAGCCATCCGTCCGTAGATGCCCCGACCAATCTCCGAGTTAGCGACCGAGTCCGACTGTACCCGTGCGGTAGCGCCGTCGCCCACTCGCCTGTACCCTGTCCTGCGCGCTGGCGCGGCAGCTGCAAGAAGACAGACCTCACAGGTTGTTGAGAGGGCAGGCGCACGTGCGCCATCTTCCGCCTCGAGTCTTGCTGCCCGGTCGCCGCACGACCTCCCTGGTTAAGCGGCCGTGACCTGCCCAGCAGGCAGCAGTTATGACGCTTGCTCTATGCTCCTTTGTGTTACTGTGATACTGTGCATGAACAACACTGCATGCACTTTAATTGTTCAATGAAATGCAGGTGAAGCTGACTGCTGCTTTTTGCAATTGGACTGGGACGTGCTATAGCTGCACGGTGGTGTAATTAGATGCTGCCGCATTCTTTGAACAAACAAGTTTTGTGATTTATTTTATTAAACGAACAATCTTAGTTGTATGAATTTCATCTAAAAAAATTGTATGAATTCTAACGGTTAAAACAACAACCCTTCGAACATATAGACTATTGACATGTAACCATTGGAATCGGAAAAACAAACTTAGCTGGTCTAACTTGATGAGTTTCCAGGAGTGTGTAAAAATATATAAAGGGTCTTATGAAGTGGATATGCAAATAAAGATACAGATAGTATGAGAGATGATCTAAGAGGAGTAAATATGAAAAACCGAACAAACCTTCAATTCCAGTATTTACCTTTGCCACTTTCTCTTTTAACTTGCGGGCATCAGATAAAAGAGAGAATACAAATCACGTCAAATCGTTGTTCTGACTAAGGGTGCTTTTCTTTTAAATACAAAAGAAAATATCCTTTCGCTTGGGACCGTTTTGCATTTCAAAGGGAAAAAGCTAGGAAATACTCTGCGCCCATGGTGGGTGCCAGCAGCGTCGATTTTTTAGTAAAAGTATAAGGGCTGAGAAGATTGGTGGAGCTTATGGTTTTCTACTTGGTTCGATGGATTATCTGGATAATGTTGATATTTAATTTAATATACCATTTTATTACTTATAACATTGAACAATCATTAATTTTATTTCTTGCAAAAGACTAAATTTTTAGCCATATTGAATAGACAAGAGGTTGGAGGAGATTTTTTCCCGTTGCAATGCACGGGCATTTTTGCTAGTATAGGAAAAATGAAAGGACCAGATTGTTCCACGTGGTATGCCTAGTCTACTTAATATGTGAGATAATTGATGTAAAGGGTACGTACATCTGATAAAATTGTGGTAAGCTGTAGTGAAGTCATAAGTTAAAAAATCTGTGAACACAAAACGCAGGCTCGATCAGAGGATATCGCTGTAGTAGCTGTTATGAAGAAATTAGTGATCAATTTATTGTAATTAATTAATTAGTGGTTAATAATGTAATTAGTTGCTTACTAATCACGAAAGGGTCATCCTGAAGGGGTGTGTGCTTCGGCCCCCTTTTGGCCCATTGGGTATGTATATAAACTGATCCCCTATCAATGGAAACATCACTTTTCACAAATCCTTTCTCTCTTTTATTTTTACTCTCAACACGTCATCAGCACTTTGTTCTCTACTAAGCACAAAAAGGAAGGAAGAGGCGGCAGGCCTCACGTTGGGGTAAGGATGGACCCTGAACTCTTACGTTTCTTTGCAACGGACGATGGCTTCCTCATCCTCCCGCTTTATGGTCGCCGCCACCGGATGCTTGCACACCGATGTTGCCGTTGTCGCCATCGCATCGGAGGTGGTCGAGGCCGACTCTCTGCTGGTGAATGAGGCCGCTAGTTGCCTCGCCATAGGAGTCCTCGCCGTCGACAAGGAAGCCCGCCACCACCACTGAACCAAGGCCAGCGGCCTGGTCCATCCACGCCCGCTGCGGCAGTGTCACGAAGCAGCACCGATGACTCCTCCAAGCGCACCAGGACGGCAACTCCACCGGCGGTGACGCGTCTTTCGACGCCCACATCACCACAGGAAACTCTTCGCTGTCCTCTGGTGTTCCGCCTTCACCGCCCGGGATGTACTGCCTTCGACATCGGGGTAATCCCCGACATCAACTCCACGGCGACGGCGACTCCCGATGATGTCGGTTTTGGCCCTTAGGACGGCCCCTCCGCTGCTCCACCCGGCTTGACTGGCATCAACGCCATAGCGGCACACCCGAGTTTTGTCATCGGGACGATGGCGGCTCGTCGGGGTGCGCCACCCTTCTACGACGCCGGTGGCCCCTCCACGGCCACACCCGTAGAGGCCTCGGCGACGGCCTCACTGGTGCCCGTATCACCGCCATCGGCGACCGGCACCTCCTCGACCAACGCCCCCTCGCAGGCCCGGCATCCGCCGCGGCACGTGGAGCCCCATGGTGCTGGGGCTCTCCTCCGGAAATTGATGGCCGACGGTGACAGGCGGCCGGTCCTTGACCGGCGCATGGGGGCGGGTGCAGAAGGGAGTGGAGGAGGCGGCGCTACAGCACCGCGAGGAGGAGGCAAGGTGGCGGCGCTCACAGAGGTGGCACGGGAGCTCACGGCGGCGGCGGCGCAGAGGCAAGGCGGCGGTGACGCACAGGCCTAGCGGCGGCGGCGGCTGATAGAGGTAGGAGCGGTTAGGGTTTCAAAGCCTAACCGCCCACTCCGCCCCTTTTTATACGGGCCGGCCGTGGCAACATTGGCCTAGGCCGCGCTGTGCCACAACAGCCTACAGGCCGGGCCGCAGCCAAGCCTAGCCGCCAGCAGGCCAGCCAAGCAGACCCAAGCCCCCTCCCTCCCATGCAATCTTGCATTTAGGCCCCAAAATTCTACCTATTTACATGTTTTAAACTATCCAGTTCTGCGTGTCTATATTTAAGACCCTAGATTGTTATGTTTTAGTCCTCTGACTATTTTGGATTTGCATAAATATTGTAAATAGCTACCTAGATCATCAGCTTTGGAAGTTAGCACCATTGTAATATGGATGCTATGATTACCGCAGTAATTGTACATTATGTGATCCGCAGATCTCACATTTGTTATGCAAATATTATTTTAGAACAATCTTTTCATGTGCTGTTTATTTTATTTGTATGTTTACAAATATGGCACTTGATTTATATTGTACGTCATGTAGTAATATGCAAAATCACAACTAAGGTATATAAATTTGAATTTTTGAAAAAACATAAGGTAATGGAGACCTAGGCATCGGCTGCAATAAATTCTTTAAAAATTTATTTGCCCTAAGACCATGCTTTTAGGCAGAAAATTACTTGCCCACTACTGAGAGGTCTACATTTTACAATAATTACCTGCAGAGTGTATATCCAAAATATTCTATAGAATAAAATTTGTATAAAACATGACTATCAAGTCATTAATTCCCGCAGAAATACAAACAAAATAGTTACACTATTCAATTCAATATACCTTAACTTATGTTGCAAGAATCATCTTGACTTCATTATGTTGCATAAATTTACACACCACATATTATTTAATTTACCACAATAAATTAATCCTATACATGATCTCTCATGTAGGAAAATGGCTCATTTAGTCAACAAAGATTTCGCTGAACTTGCGGCAGATGGTAGCAACTATCTGACTTGGGCTATGGATGTAAAAATTATGCTAACAACAAAAGGCTTCAATAATACTATTGAAGAGCCAAATCCAAAAGCCCTTATTTCAGATGCAGCAAAATATACCACATTATATTTCTTGAGACACCATCTTCACCCAGATCTCAAGAATGAATATATGATGGAAGAGAATCCTAGAGCACTCTGGGTTGCACTCAAAGAACGCTATGATCAACAAAAGGCAATCATTTTGCACGAAGCAAGACGAGAGTGGTCTCTACTTCGTTTTATGGATTTCAAATCTATTGCAGAATATAACTCTGTCATTCACAAGATTTGTTCCGAGCTTCGTTTTTGTGATCAACCGGTTAATGATGCAGATAAGATTGAAAAGACATTGTCTACATTTCTCCCAGCAAATAGGTTATTGCAACAGTAATACCCCCGCCACAACTATATCAAATATTCTGACTTGATATACGACCTACTCCAGGCAGAAAAATATGACGAACTCTTAACAAAGAATCATCAGAAATCCATTACAATAGTCAGAACACTCAAAAGAAGTTTGGTGGCAAGAAATGCAAAAAGAATTTCAAGGGAAAATGGAACAACAAAAACAAGCATCATTATCAGAAAAACAAGAATTCTCACAAAGGCAAAGGCACTTCAAAGAAAAAATTTCACCATGACAACTCTCAAGTTTGTCGAAGGTGTGGTTGTGACAACCACATCACTAAGAAGTGACACACTGCTAAGCATTTGGTTGAACTCTACCAGAAATCTGTTGGCAAACAAGTTAAAGGGGATAAGTATGAAGCGCACTCCACTACTCAACTTGCTGACGCCAATTGCTCCAAGGATGCTCCTATGGAAAATAATGATGAGAAGATCCCTTCGCAGATGGACGACTTATTCAGCACTGACGATATGCTCGTGGAATTCCAATCCAACGACATATTTGGAGACAACAACTAGTCTCCATCATCCCTAAAACTTTATTATCTAGCCATACTCATGTAAATATCATGTTGTGTTGTAAATATTTGTTGTCACAAAGTATTGTAAGACATATAGTAAAGTATTGTAAGACATATGATACTTAATCAATAAAGTGTGTATTATATAATCTTTTTGAATTAAACTTAAACATTTTGACTCAATCATTATAGATTATCCTACAGGGACAATCCAAATGGAGGAAGAATTTTGTTTAGTGGATAGTGCTACCACTAACACTATTCTTAGGGAAATTAAATATTTTCAAACTCTCACTAAGAGTAAAGGAAATATCATGACTATAGCAGGCCGCGATGCCGTGATTGTTGGTTCAGGTAGAGCCACAATAATTCTCCCTATGGGTACTCAACTAGTAATTGAGGATGCACTCATGTATCCCGATTCAACTCGTACCCTATTGAGTTATGAAGATATCTGTCATAATGGTATCCATATAGAAACACATAATGACAACAAAGATGAATATCTATTCATCACCAACAATGATGGATATGCCAAGCAATTGCTTGAGAAAATTCCTTCACTATCAACTGGATTGTATTTCACATACATCAAACCCGTACCACATGTTGCATATAAGATAATTTTTTAAAATCTTGATATCTTCAAGACATGGCATGATTGCCTAGGTCACCCTAGAATTGGGATGATGCGAAAAATTATCAGCAATTCACTTAGTCATCACATGAATACTTCAAAATTTCCCAAACCTCCAGATTTTATGTGCATTGCATGTGCCATGGGGAAATTAATCTTACGACCCTCTTATCTTAAGGTAAAGGACGAACCAATAACATTCCTTGAACGCATTCAAGGAAATTTTTGTGGTTCTATTCATCCATTGATTGGGCCATTTAGGTACTTTATGGCACTTATTGATGCATCAACAAGATAGTCCCATGTCTGTTTATTATCCACTAGAAACCATGCTTTCGCAAGTTTCATTGCTCAAATTATCAAATTAAGAGCACATTATCCGGACAATCCAATAAAATCCATTAGGATGGACAATGCCGCCGAGTTTTCCTCGAAAGCCTTCAATAACTATTGTATGGCTCTAGGCATTAATGTGGAACATTATGTAACTTATGTACATACACAAAATGGATTAGTTGAATCTCTTATCAAGAGAGTAAAATTAATTGCAAGACCATTACTACAGAATTGCAAATTACCAACATATTGTTGGGGTCATGCGGTCTTACACGTCGCAAACTTGATTCTAATAAGACCTATTGCATATCATACGGTTTCCCGGTTGCAGTTAGTACATGGGAATCAACCAAGTATTTCCCATCTGCGAAAAATTTGTGTCGTTGTCAAGATTGGTGATCAAGACTTAGACTAGTAAATTTCTTTTATGCGTGTACGGCTTCAGATGGTTGCGCGGGTGACACGGGATTTAGACTGGTTCAGGCGCGAAGAAGCCCTACGTCCAGTATGAGGAGCTGCTCATGTTACCCACGCGGGCTCTGTAGTAGGGGTTACAGAAGGATGGGAGAGGGAACCAGTCCCAAGTCTCTAAGATGTGCACAGAAGCTCCAATGGTGGAGACGTGTTCTCCTTCGCTGGGAAGAAGAAGCCTGTGTGAGGAAGTGTGAATGTCTAAATTCCTCCCCCGTCTCTTGGGCCCTGGCCTTCCCTTTATAGTTCCAGGGAGTTGACCAGGCACATGCGAGACGTGCGTGGGGACACAGAGAAAGAAAAATGGAGAGGGAGAGAAAGTGCGGAGTCCAAGGAGGAGATTTGTGCTCCCAGGGCGCCGCGGTTGTCTTTGGTCTTCTTGCTTCGCCGGGCGGTCTGCACTGATCTGATCGCTGTCCTCCTCGGGAGCAGGTTACGGCGGGCGTGCGTGATGATGGCTGTGGCTTCCGTCCCGTCGGGGCTGACGGCTGCCACGACTGTGCTTGTTACGCTGCAGGCGGCCTGAGCGGCGCGGACGCCCTGTCCCTGGAATCGCGGGGCGCGAGGACGGGTAGGTGGAACATGGACGGTCAGGCGTGCTCCTATGCCAGGCGACGTGGGTCATGATGGCCTGACAGCGAACCAGAGAGGACTGAGCCACTGTACCGTCCGTGGCGCGGTCGTGGGCGGGTAGGTGTGACGGGTCACGTCAGCGGTGTGAACGCCTTTCCGCACGCCCGAGCCGTGGAGCATTTAAGGCAAAGCTGCGCCCGAGACCGATTTTCGCCTGGCGGGCCCACGCGAGTCCGACCCTAACCCCCTGGGTCGGGCGAGGCGGACCCTCGTGGCGAGGGGTCGGGCGAGGCGGAGCCCGCCTGCCGGGGGATCGGGAGCGTCCGACCACGAGGGACGGGGTCGGGCGAAGCGGAGCGCTTCCCCCTTGTATTGGGCTGACGATGGTCGTCGTTGCCGCGGGTCGGTCCGAGCCTCCATAATCGTTGCCATGACAGTCATTAGATGACCGTTTACTTTTCCCCCTGACAGTAGCCCCCGAGCTTGTGGTGGAGCGGGGACGCTCGTCTAGAGGCTGTTATCGTTGTTCATCGGGAGCTGTTGCTCGCCGCGCGGGCTGCTTGATGATTATCTCGACCTGAGGGGAACCTTGCCGTTCCGGGGGACTCCCTCCGTCTGGAGGCCTCATGTTGTGACCACCCGTGTGGTCATCGGTTGCGAATCTAGCCCCCGAGCCCCCGCGCGTTGCAGGAGACCGGTCGGGAGGCTAGACCGACTTTTGTACGTTACCCCTCACGCGTCCGTTCGCTGGGATGGAGGGGGTGAGCCGTGCCACGTTATCCTCGTTGGATGAACCGTGGTGCTCGTTGAGCTGCAATCGGGTCAATTCGAGTGGGGTCCCGGTCCCCGTTCGGGGGGGGGGGGGGGTCCGGCCTGGGCCAAGCTGGTGGCGTACGCCAGATTCCGGTCGGCCAGTTCATATAGTTCCCGAGTCCGTTCGATTGGACTCGGTGGCTCGTTGCCTTTCGTCGGGGAAAAACCATGAACTTTGATGCTGGCCGGACTCGAATGTGAGGTCGGGACGCCTTGGGCAGTCGGGTGCCCGGGTGATGGCCGCTAGCGGACCCGTCCCTTCTCACCCCTCGCTCAGGGTTATCCTGGGCGGCTGTCGAACCCATGGTGGGCCAGCCTTCGAACCCCTGGACCGTAACGGGTCGTAGGGACGTTTTCAGTCCCGTATCCCTTCTTACCTTTCCGTTGCATCTTGGGCCGAGTGCGGAGGAGATCGTGCGCGCGTACTTCTCGGAAGACGAAGTGGCGGTAGGTGCCGACCCGTGAAACAAGGGGGAGTAGACGCTTCCTGCAGAGTCGTGCGCACATCTTCCGAAAAAGGAGGGGAATGGGTGCGATGAGGTGTACCTGACGCCGCATTAACTGCGACCGGCGCGTCCGTCCCGCTTCCCACGCGTCGCTCTACAAGATGGGGGGCCGCCTCGCCGGTTCCACCCTCACCTTGTCTCGAGCCTTTCGCCTTCCTCTTTGCCTTTCGGTTTGCTGCGCCGGCCGTTTGCTCTCTCTTCCTCAGTGCTTCAGCCTTCCTCCCCTCCCACCATCAAGCTTCCCCTCACCGCGTAATGGCGACCTGGGAGCGTTCCAGCTTCGGGGCCTCGCGTGCTGAGGGTCTCGTGAAGAAGGGCCTCCTCTGCAACAGGACCGAGCGGGACGAGTGGAGATTTCCTGAATCGGAGGAGGCGCCGGCTCCGCCCAACGGGTACGTCGTCTCGTTCGCCCACTTCCACGAGCGGGGGTTCGCGGCGCCGCCGAGCCTCTTCTTCCGTGGGCTGCTGCATCACTACGGGCTCGAGCTGCAGCACCTCAACCCCAACGGGATCCAGCACATCGCGGCATTCGTCGCGCTGTGTGAAGGATTCCTGGGCATCGAGCCCAATTTCTCGCTGTGGAAGTATTTCTTCACAGTTAGTTTGTACCAGAAGATCGAGAAGCGAGGCGGCCAGCAGCGACCGGCCCCGGTGGCGATTGGGTGCGCCGGGATCCACCTTCGCCAGTCCCGTGCCAGGGAATACATGGCGATCAAGACCGCGGCGTCCCACAAGGGGTGGCATTAGCAGTGGTTCTACGTGAAGAACTACTCTGAATCCCCCCTGCCGGAGTTCACCGGCCGCGTCTTCGAGGCGGCGCCGAAGGTGTGGGCGTACGACCCAGTGGAGAAGGAGAAGAAGCGAATCTCCAGCCTCCTCCGCGCTATCGAGCACCTGAAGGCGAAGGGGCTCACCGGGGCCGGAGTTATCGGGGCGTACCACTCCTGGAGGGTGGCGCCGTTGATGCTTCGGGTCCGCTCGCTCGCCGGGATGGTGCCTGATGCACCAACTGAAGGCACCGTCCTCGCGACGGGCGCGCTCCCCGCCTCCGAGATTCGTCAGCGCATCCGGGAGGCGCTGGAAGACAAGGACGTCGTCTTCCCGGTGCCCGGCCACCCTCCGATGCGGCCGGACAGGGGCTTCGTCGATCTGGTAAGTATTTCGTGCGCCCGGTATCTCTCCTTGCGCCTCTCGGTTCATCATTCTGACGCAGAGTCTTTGTGCTTGCAGGGCCAGCTGACGAATGTCGTCGGCGCGTGCCCAACCGTCCCTAAGGGCGCCGAGCAGCGGCTGCGGAACCGCCTCTTCGCTGAAAAGCAGAAGAAACGCAAGGACGAGAAGGAGGCGAAGAAGCAGAAAAGGCTCGTCAAGGAGTTTCGGCGGCGGCAGAAGGGTCTGGTCCTCTCGGACGATGACGACGACGATGACGATGATGATGACGAGGAGGAGCGCGTCCCGCCCCTCAGCCGCGCGCGTTAGTTATCCGGGAGCAGCGCTTCCAGGCGGCCGCAGGGGACGGCTCGAGCGGCCCGTCCACACGGGACCCGACCCCTCAAGGCCCTGAGGCTGCACCTCAAGGGTCGGTGCGGGGTGCGCCCCAGGAGTCAGGAGGGCCGAACCCCGCTCCGTCCGTCCGAGACGCAACCCCACAGGGCTCCGGGACCGCGCCCCGAGGGTCGGCGCGGGGCGCGCCCCAGGAGTCGAGGGGGACGACCCCCGCCGATCTGCCCCTGGCCCAGGTGCAGAGCAGCAGCGGCAAGCGGCCGTTGCCGGACGCCCCGGGGTCGGCCTCGCGATCAGAGGCGAAGCGCGCCCGCCGTCCTAGCGCCCGCAGAGTGTAAGTTGAAAAGTCCTCGTCCGCCTGCTTCCTTTCCCTGCATTAAGTTGCTTTTGTTGATGTCATTTGTCGTTTTGCCGCGTCCCCTCTCGGGCTCCGCCGGTGGCGCCGAAGAAAATGCCGCGGACACCGTCCACCTCTGCGGGGCGGACCGCAGCCCAACCGGCGGCGAGAGGCGACGCCAGCGGGGAGACCGCGGAGGTTGCCGTCGAGGTGACCCCCGCGACGGCGGACCCCGCGGGACGGGGGATTTCCCCCGAGGGCCCTCGGATCGAGGAGGTAATAAACCTCGATGACGAGGCGGAGGAGGAGCGCGCCGCTCCGGCGGTGACGACGGGGATGGAGGAGTCCGCCGCGGCGGAGGCGACGGTGGCGGCACAGACGGAGGTGCCTGCCCCGGCGGCCGTTGCGGGGGAGGCGACGCTTGCCCCGGTGGTTGCGGCGGAGACCGCGACGGCGGCGGGCGAGGCGGGACGCGCGTCGGCGCTGACGGGGACCGCGGCAACCCCGGCAGGGACGGTGGCGCACGCGACGGAGCCACCGTCGAGGCCAGCGGCGCCCGTGGTGGCCGTGCCCGCCCTTGCGGCGACGCCGAGGACCGCGGAGCCGGGGCCCCTGCCCACGTTGGCCGACACCGAGGAGCAGGAGACGTGGCGGGCAGTGCACGGTGCGCTCCACAGCGCCCGTGCTGCCCTTTCTTCCTTGGCGGGGAAGCTGGATGGCGTCATTGCTCCTGCTGGTCAGGTATGCCATTTCTCGCGGTGACTATTCTCTTCTCCGTCGTTCTTTCATTGACTGTGGGTCATTTTGCAGGCCCTCCAGGAGTGCAGCCGGGAGAAATCTGATCTCCTTCGGCTTGGGCAGGAGCGCCTCTTTGCGGAGGAGCAGCGGTCCAAGGAGCTGGCCGCGCAGGTCGCCGCCGCCCAGCAGGTCATCGATGACCTATGGAGGCGCGAGCAGGCGGCGCGGGATGGTCTCCAGACCGCTGTCGAGGAGGCCCGCTCTGCCCGCGTGGACCTCCAGACCACTGTCGACAAAGCCCAGCTTGATGCTGTGGAGCTCCTTCGGGTGAAGAAGGAGCATGAGGCCCTTCGGAAGACCGTTGAGCGCATCTGCCAGGAGCGGCAGCAGGCCTGGCAGGACCGGGACCTTGAGGCGACCCGAAGGGTTGAAGATGAGAAGATGGTGGCCGACCTCGGGATGGAGGTTGGTCAGCTTCAGACCGCTGCGACCGCGTTGAAGGCGCAGTCCGAGGGTAAGGTTCCTCATGTCCTTCTTTTTTGTGGTGTTGGAGGGTCTCTGATCCTGCGTGTTTTTTCGCACAGGTCTTGCGGGTGAAGTCAACCAGCTGAAGGGGGCTCTCGATGCGGAGCGCGCCGAGCACAACAGCCTGCAGGACGCGGTCTGCGTCATTTGCACTGGCCTCGGTGTGGTCTAGGGGGAAGGGACGAGCTCGCTGGCGGCTCGTGCCCTCGGAGTGTACCAGCGGACCCGCGAGATCGCTCGTGAGGTGCTTCGCGTTGGCGTGAGGCGAGCTTTCGGGGAGTTCGGGTCCCATTACACCAGCCTCGATTTTTACTTGATGGGAGAAGGGTATGCCCTTGGGTACACCGAGGCTGAGCTGGACGAGATCGATGCGTCGGTGCTCGGCCCGGCGGATGCCTTGGCGGCGCAGCTGGAGGAGGAGGCCGTCCCACCGGAGGAGCCCTGAACGGTCCAGCTGGGTCGGGTTCAGATACCCGGCCATGTAGATGTGTTAGTTTATTTTGGACTTGCTTTTGTAATGGCCGCGGGGGCCGTTTTTGCAATTTATCAACGTTTACTTCCGATCCCCTTCGTTGTCCTTTTGGGTCTGGAAAGTTTAGAATATGGGTCGGATGCGCCAGTAAGCGCTGATGGGCGATAGTACCGCAGCCGCTGGGGCGTGGACTTTCTCGCAGTCCGATCAGTCTTGCCTGGGCATCGTTTGCGCACTCTCCCCTTTTCATGCCCAAACATCTAGGAGGGGGGGCGGCTTGGAGAAAAGTTTTTTTGGGAGGACCTCGAGTGACTTGGGCCAGAGCCCCTGATAGCCCCCGAGGGATATGCGACCCTGAGGCAGGGTCAGGGTCGGATTGTGACAACCCTGGTAACTTCAATTCCAAAAATCAAAGACTTTAGCCTAACTCTATGTTAAACCAACTAATGAGAGGGTGGAAAGAATTAAAACGGGTTCAGTTGGAATTCAAATTAAATTTGGGCACATTTGGGCACATTGAAACTTTTAAAATAACTTTAAAACCCTAAGCCAAATGAGATTTTGCCTGAAACCAAAGTTGTAGAACTTTTTATTTTGAACAACTTTCGTGTTCAAAAGTTTTTGAAATTCAAATCAGAAAGAGGAGAAAACGCCCTGTTTGCACCCAGCCCCCTGAACTTTTTCGAATTTTTGCATTTCGGTCCCTGGCGTCTCCCCCTCTGCTCTGCCGCGCCGCGCGCGCTCGCCCGCCCGCCGCGCGCCAGGTGGCCGGCGTCGCCTGACCGGCGCGGAGCGCCAGGCCAGTGGCCGCCGCACCACCCCGCCACGGCCGGCTTTGCCCCGCCCCGACGCCGCGCAGCCAGTCCCCGCCCGCGCGTGCGCTGCCGCGCCCAGGCCGCCGCCCGCCCGGCCAGTCTCCGCGCTCCGCCGTGCCGCCCCGGCCCCCGCGCCCCACCAGTCGTCGCGCCCGCCCTCCGCCCGAGCCGCTGCCGCTGCTGCTTCCCCACTCCGCGCCCGGCACTATCTCCTCGCGCCCACGCCAGTATCTCGGCCGCCCAGTCGCCGCGCCCGCTCGCCGCACGCCGCGCCGGCGTTCTGCCGCCGCCCGCCGCGCCCAGTGCACGCCGCTGCCGTGCCCCGCCCCGCGCGTCGCCCAGGCATCTCCACGCCCCCTCCTGACCCTATAAAAGCCCCGCCCCGACCGCCCGCGCGAGCCCCCGGCCACCAGAACACCTCGCCGTGCCATCGCCGCCGCCGAGCACCACCCGCCCGTGGGCAGCCCTCCACAGCCGCCCACTGCCCAAACTGAGCACCCAGCCACCACTACATCACCTCACCGCAGCTCGCCGACCCGCCGAACGCCACCCAGAGCCACCGGAGCTCCGCCGCCCGCGCTGCCGTCGCCGCCGCCGCCCCTGCTCGCCGTGGACAGCACGACCCCGACCCCCTCCGTCCAAGCCGAGCCTCTGGGTAGCTTCCCCATGCGCCACTGAAGCTCACCGACCGGACCACGCCGCCCCAAGCCCGCCGGAGCACCGCCGTCGACGCGAGCCGCGCCGCCGCCGCCTCTGCTCCAACGCCGGCGAGCCCTTCCCGGCCGTCCCCCACCTGAACAACACCCCCACAAGGTAGCCCTCGCACCCCTGAACCTTCCCCGACCCCCGCCCCTCGCCGCCGGCGAGCCCCCTCGCCGGAATTTCGGCCGGCCGCCGCACCCGAGCCGCCGAGGACCCAATTGCAAGGATTTAAATCTTTAGAAGGGTCTGAGCGTAAGATTCAAGGACCTAGTTGTAAAAAGAAAATTTCAAACCTAGATTCAAATTCAGTGAACTTGTAAAATTCGTATAAAATCGTAGAAAATTCAGAAAAATGCAAACTCAACTATTCTGGAATCCTCAGAACAAACTCTACCACTTTTGTTACAAAAATTTTCTCAGAATCTCAAAATATTTTGCTCTACATTAAATAGAAGCTTTAATGGACATATTTTATACCCACTGTTCTAGAACAATGCTGACCCTAAATTTTGGGCAGTGAACTAGTTGCTGGATGATTAGGACTGTGTAAAAAGATCAGGCACAAATTCCATCTCTAGATTTACTGCTTGTTAAACTTAGTTTTAATTCATGTGTAAGAAAAATATTTTATCCCTGCAGTTAGGTGGTGAGTCACCCATTGAAATTTTTCCTATGCTAATGTATTGGTACCTAGAAGCCAGAGAAAAATTAGGAGACTTTTTACCTCACAGTAACCTATTTATTTGAATTATGTGCTAATAACATACATTAAGTCAAGAAAATAGTATCTTAGCTTGGAAAATCCCCAAATTATTACTGGGAGTTACACTAGGGTAGAGGTTGCTGTGAAAAAAGTTTCATGGACAAAAACCCTATGTAGGGTCCTGTAAAAATGAATCTTTAAAAAGTCTAGGTGTAGAATGTCATATTTTCTATGCTCTGAATACTGCATAATAAATCCTACAAAAATTACAGTAGCTTCTGCATGCTTAAGTGAAAGCTCTGTAAAAAGCTTAGACTCATTTGTTACACCAGTTGTTCTGTACAAAAAGAACAAGTGTCTAACAGCAACAATGAAATCTATTTTTCAGAATTAATCTGTTACATAAAATTGGCTGAAAATTTTACAGTAAGCATACCTTTCCTTGATGTGCCTAAATCCAAAATTTCATGACCAGAAATTATCCCTTGTAGTAATGACTCTCAAATCGTAATCAAGTGCTATTTCCACGACTTAAACTGTGCACTCATGTAGAATCGACGACTCTCGCCGACGGAACCTACGAGCTGGTGCCCGCGTCCGAGAGTGAACAGCGCGAAGCTCAAGCAAATCTAACTGAAGCTTTTGAAGACCCGAGCCCAAGTTCGGAAGATCCCCAAGCGAACTGCGAAGGCAAGCCCCGGAGCATAACCCATTCTTTCCGAAATTATGCAACTCATTACTCTTTGCTTGTGCATTAAGTTTATAGGAGTTGGATGAAAACTTAGTTGCATGATGTCAGGAACCCTTGCTTGGAAAACTAGATGTAAGGTTCGATAGAATGCTGTGCTAATAGGACTCCGGTAAAAGTCGAGTGATTTCCTGTCACTCGCGAGAAAATAGGAGTTGAATGACTACTACACGCTGCAATCATAAGGACACGGACGGGTTATGTAACGATGGTTACGATTGAGGCCCGTCCGTCTAGTGAAAAATGCTAAGGCCGCAGGGTGTGGTAGTGATGGTTAAGTCTTTGAACGTACTAAACACATGCCGAGATTATGGGAATCGGTAAGCTTAAGTACCTGATTGGCCCGGCAAGGGGACGGCATCCTACCCTTTGAACTTCGGTCCCATGTGCATATGGCGAGTGCAGAGAGTGGTCACGACCCGGCGCCGAACCGTGGCGTGGAGCTCTTGTACTCTCGGAGGGTAGCCCCGATCCACGACCCGGAAAGAAAGGGGAAAAGTTGCACGTGTGACTCTAGGGAGTAACCACGTGACGTGTGTTTGGGTTTCCCTTGCAAGGTTAAGAAATTCGATTCGAATCGTCCGTTTCTCACGGCTATTGAGACTGCTTAACCATTTTTACCCACAGAGTAAGAAGAGGAACAATGATGATGAATGAACTGGTTGGATGGAAAACTTAATGCTTCACCATGTATGCATTAGATAGCTGCTTACCTAGACTGGCTAACGAAACTAGAATCTTGAGCTAAAAGTTGAAAGTAAGGACCCACTTGTAGATGCTTTTTCGGCAAACAAACCCCTGAGCCAAAAAGCCTTGCATGTCTAGAGTCGGTGGAGTAGTTCCCACTACACGGGTAAGACTTGCTGAGTATTAGTATACTCAGTCTTGCTTGTGACTCGTTTTCAGGTGAGACCTTCGAAGACATGATTGCTAGCTTGACTTGGCCCTGCACTCTTCCCCCTGGTTGGTCGGTGGAATGGGATGCGCCCCCGTCCAACGGAGATAAGGCCGAGTGATGTCTCGTACGGGCTTCATCGAGACATCCTGTATCGTCGAGTAGTTTCCGTTGTTTATTTCCGCTGCAATTTAACTCTGAAGAACTTATTTATGTTAATTGAAGTACTTGTCTTCTAAACTCAGAACTAGATCTGTAATATTGACTTATGCAAATGATGTAATATTTTCTGGAATGTGGTATTCTCTGGGCTCATCGTCGCATGAGCATTTGTGTGTACGGCGCTCGATCCGTTCACCGTGGTTGTATCGGGAGGTTATACCCGACAGACCAGTGGATTACTCCGTTTGAAGTGTAAGGTTAACCGAGGATGCCTTAATGGTGATGGTTAATACACTTGAGCCGGATTAATTCAGGTGGTTCTGCCACAGCTGGTATCAGAGCCGTAGCTGGTGCCACAGCTGGCAACAGCGGACACCAGAGCCGAAATACATACGCCAGAGAATGCTACAAGCCTTAAAAACTCATTTTACTAAAACTTGACTAGAAGGTTGTATTGCGAAATGCGTTGGTACGTTAAGGATGGTGCCTAGTTCGTAAAGCCCTAAGGGTTTATGGGAAAGTTACTAGGTGGCTATCTAACTTCTATATATAGTATCAACTGACTTTCAGCACATTACTTTCTGTCAAAACTTACTTTCATGCACAACCGACCCTAAATTCTGTAACGACGCACTCGTCGCTAAGGTAAGAAGGTAAGGATCCTCAGCCAACTGAGGGAGCTTGGCCTTCCTGTCGGTGATGCGAACCGAACGCTGCCCTCAAGCAGTGGCTTACTTGAGGTGCTGCCAATATGCCAACTGTTAGTTGAACATATTGGGAGTAGAAGGTTCGGCGCAGGGTATGGCGATCGCTGTTCATACCCCCGTCTCATGACGGTACCCCCCGTGAATACGCTATCTCGATAGCGTATGTTAACGTCGTCTGTACGGCGGGAATTGTACAGATATCGTTTCTATAAGTAAACGGTAATGAATACGGACGCTTTCATGAGTGCTGGCATGAAAGGTTCATGAAATATATATGCTTGTCGATTTTCTGCAGGTACACTAACCGCGATTACGATAAGTTAAGGAACGATTAGAAAGACTCGACTAGCTATTATAGAGAGAGCCGTATTGTGTAAGCCACCGAAACTATCTTCGTAAGACCAAAGCTATTTGGCGATTATTTTATTTTGTGAGGACGAATAGGACGTGCATACATCATGAACATGTGTATCTGAAATCAAAAATGCGTTGTGTGAGAGTGGAAAGGTTCTTGCGTATCTAAGCATGGTTGCATAAGGATTGTCTAGGGAAAACTGTCCCGGATCTGCCGCGACCGAAAATAGCGAATTATTGACCAAAGAAAATAACCATTTCTGATAAAGTTCATGTTGAAGAAATTGTTCCAAATCTTGTGCCCTATCTTCTGTTCAAAAATGAAAAATTCTGAACTTATGGATAATAAGAAATAACAGAAACCTCGAAATGTCAGAATTCTGTCCGGAATAAGCACTTTTGCCTCTTAAATTTTTAAGCCCCCTTCCTGCGGTTTTCTGCAAAAGAGTACAATACAAAACTTGTTCCAAATTTATCCCAGAAGCTGCTGTTAAAATTTGGTAAATTTTGGCTGGGTAGATTTTCCCTGGTGCACGAAATTCTAGCCTTCTGTTCACTGAAAATTCTGGGTAGACAGTAAGGTAAAACCTGAAAAGAAAGACCATCTTAGAGACCCAATTAGTTCTGGAGTTGACTAGAAAAGTTGTTCACAAATACCTTAAGAGTGACCTGGTGAAATTTGAGAATTTTTGGACGAGAACTGTGGGAGTTATGATTATTTTTGCACACTATACAGAATCTGTCCTTGTGCTGCTCACAGTTTTCGCTATCTCACTCCATTTGATCTTTTGTTCAGATGGCCGAGCCTGTTGAGATGATGGTGAATGAGGATGGACGCGTGCACTCGCAGTGTCTCCACTGGGAGGGCTTTCCCTCTATTTTGTGGGATGTTCTGCGTACCGCGGGCTATCTAATTCCCCCACGTTACGCCGGACTGGAGTTTGCAGAAAATGGAGTTACCCAGTGCCGTGTCAACGTGACTATCTTTCCGCACCCGCTACACCCGGAGTGGCCCGCCTTGGAGCTTGAGGCTGTTGGTCGCCGTTTGGCCGATACTTGGGAGCTTGCAGCCATGAGGGCGCTCACCACATTTTGTGCGCAGCGTCCCGAGGTTGTCACACTCACTCCCATTGGATTGTTTCCTGCTGCCCAGGACAACGACCCCTTTTGGCTCAACAGAGTGCAGCACGCACAGTATTTGGTAGACTTCCATGCCCAGGAGACTATCCATACCTCCGTGCGGTGCATGAGTGCACTCTACCGGCTTCAGACTCTCCAGAGTCAGGCACTCGAGCAGCTCACTGATCTTGCTCAGGCCTACCATATGATGGCAGATACCAGGGATGAGCAGATAAAGGAGCTCAGTCAGGATCTTGAGGACAGAGATGCTCAGATTGGCCAACTTGAGGGCCAAATCCAGGAGCAGGACACTCTCATGGGTGAGAGAGATACCACGATAGCACAGTTGGAGGAGCAGCTCCATGATCTGAACCTTGAGTTGGAGGATGCTAATGAGCATATTCAGTGGCATCATGATCAGAATGACCATCCCCATGAGGACGACATGGAGGAGGATGAGGAGGAGCCACAGGAGATTGATGGTATCTCAGGTATGGATTTCGAGGGTGAGGTACCACAGGCACCTCAGATGGGAGCCCACTCTCCGGCTCACAGCGAGTCGTCTGTCAACGACTTGGATGATTTCTAGAGGACGACCTAGGAGGACTTTTGCACATACTCCTCGATAGGGTAGCCTAACTTTTGGCAAGTGTTGTAATAGGCTAACTAGGAGTTGAGTAACTCTTTTGTGTTGGGTACACCTGAACCATGTGGATACCCTCAGCCTGTAAGGAACGGCGATAAAACTTGGTGATTTCGTTGTAAGTTGGTAAACGATGGAATCCACAATCGCTGAGACTTGTCGGAATTTTTACCCATGTCTCCTTGCATTTCTTGGCTGAGTGTTGAATACCAGACTTGTGCTAAATTTTGTGATCTAGGTTCTCACAAAAATTCAGCATCATTGGACCTCGCTAGTTTAAGATATAGGCGGAACCGTACCGGTCAATCTGCTGAAAAACAGCTAAGACAGCAAGACAAAGGACGAGCTTTTCGACCGCCTTAGCCATAGTTCTAGCACCGAAGTAAATACCAAAGTGGTGCAGTCCTAAATTCTCTGACTACCACAAATGTTTGAGATGTTTTGGATGGACCCACAGCAGGCTATGATTTTTTTTTCGTAGCAAACAGAGATTTTGTTCATACTTCTGGCTCAGACTTCGGAAGTCTATGACTACACCAATTAATCATGAATCAAGGAAGCAATATGGATCGCGATGCTAATGGTAACCTTTCACGTTTCAGATGGTTGGATCAACACGTGGCAACCCCGAGGGTTTTGGTGCCGGTGGCAGCCGCTCGCGACAATCGCCACCACCCCCGCCCAGTTTGGTGGAAGTGATGGCCGCTCAAACCGAGCTGCTGCGTCAGATTGTGCAAGGGCAACACCAGCAGAGGGGTGGGCACAATGCTCACCAACCACAGGCTGCAGGATACACGGATTTCCTGGGGACCCAGCCTCCCTTGTTCCATAAGACCGAGGAACCCCTGGACGCAGATGCATGGGTTCGCACCATAGAATCCAAGTTCACACTACTTGTGGCCCCATGCTCAGAGGCCAACAAGGCCCGTTTTGCCGCGCAACAGCTTCGCGGTACCGCTCGACTGTGGTGGGACCACTATTTTGCGATGCTCCCGGCTGACCATGTGGTCGACTGGAATGAATTCAACACCGCGTTCCGGGCACATCATATCCCCGAGGGTCTCATGGAGAGAAAGTTGAATGAGTTCCTGGCACTCACCCAAGGCACCCGCACCGTGTTGCAGTACGCCCAGGCGTTCAACAACCTATGCCAGTATGCGGGCTATCACGCTGATACGGATGCCAAGAAGCGTGATCGTTTCCGCCGAGGTCTGAATACCAAGCTCAAGGAACGTCTGAACCTAGCCAGGGCTGACACCTACAATGAGTTGGTCAATATGGCCATTACCCAGGAGGACTGTATCATGGCGCACCGGGCAGAGAAGAAGAGAAAGGCACCCGCAGGACCGTCAAGTGTCCAACCACCAAGGTATCGCATCGTGCAAAATACCGCACCTACAGCTCCACCAAAGGCCCCGCAACCAGGAAGATGGATTGCCAGACCCCCACAGCAGCCAGGCATGGTACGACCCCCGATGCCTCCACAGAATGGTCCGAGGCCCATTCTTCAGCAGTCTCTTCGACCTAGCCCCGCAAATCGCTGTTTCAAATGCGGAAGTTCCAGCCACTTCGCACGCGAATGCCCTCAGCCTGGACAGCCCAACCAAGGTCAAGGATCCAACCCGAACGCCAAGAACAGGGGCAAGAGACAGACCCTGCAAGTCAAGCAAGGACGGATTAACTTCACCACGCTTGCAGAGCTTCCAGAAGGCGCCCCAGTGATGTCGGGTACATTCTCTATCCATAACAAGCCTGCCGTTATATTATTTGATTCTGGTGCATCGCATAGTTTTATAAGTGCAAAATTCGGTGCAAAAGTAGGCTTGGATGTTTGTCACACAAAAGGGTCATATATGATATCAACACCGGGTGGTAAAATTGCTTCAAACCAAATGGTCAGACAAGTACCAGTCAAATTGGGAAGTAAAACCATCGACACGGACCTTGTCCTTTTACCCCTTGACGGCATGGACATTATTTTGGGAATGAATTGGATGGCTATGCATGGAGTCACACTGGACCTTTCTTCCCGAGCCGTTGAGATAAATTCACCTAGTCACGGAGCCACTACCCTTTACCTACCATTCATAGATTGCACGAATTCCTGTGCTTATAAGATGGAAGGACTTAAGCTAGATGAGATTCTTGTGGTGAACGAGTATGCCGATGTTTTCCCGGATGACTTACCAGGAATGCCACCGGATAGGGATATTGAGTTCGTTATTGAACTACAACCAGGCACTGCACCTATATCCAAGAGACCGTATAGGATGCCCCCTAAAGAATTGGCCGAGCTGAAACTTCAACTCCGAGAACTACTGGACAAAGGTTTTATTCGCCCTAGCGCGTCACCTTGGGGATGTCCAGCCCTATTCGTAAAGAAGAAGGATGACAGTTTGAGATTATGTGTGGACTACCGACCTCTCAATGCGGTAACAGTTAAAAATAAATACCCACTTCCTCGCATCGATGTGCTCTTCGATCAATTAGCTGGAGCCAGAATCTTCTCAAAGATTGATCTTCGCTCGGGATATCATCAGATCAAGATTCGCCCGTGCGATATTCCTAAGACTGCCTTCTCCACACGATATGGACTATATGAATTCTTGGTCATGTCCTTTGGACTCACCAATGCCCCTGCCTACTTCATGTATCTAATGAATTCGGTATTCATGCCCGAACTTGACAAATTCGTCGTAGTGTTCATCGACGACATTCTTATCTATTCAAAGGATGAGGAAGAGCATGCCAAGCACCTTCGCATTGTTCTTCAGCGACTCAGAGACCATCAGCTCTATGCTAAGTTTTCTAAGTGTGAATTCTGGTTGGATACTGTAAAGTTCTTAGGTCACACGATCTCCAGCGAAGGCATAGCTGTTGACCCCAGCAAGGTACAAGAGGTGATGGATTGGAAATCCCCTACCTCTGTTCATCAGATTCGCAGTTTTCTCGGCTTAGCCGGTTACTACCGTCGCTTCATCCCGGATTTCTCTCGAATTGCTAAGCCCATGACGGAACTATTGAAGAAGGAAGTAAAATTTGTATGGGATGTGAAGTGTGAGGAAGCCTTCCACACTCTCAGAGAGCATCTGACCACTGCACCTGTGTTAGCTCAACCCGATAATACCAAGTCATTCGATGTGTATTGTGACGCATCAGGTACGGGTCTAGGATGTGTGCTTATGCAAGAGAATCGAGTGATTGCATATGCCTCACGAGCCCTTCGGCCCCACGAACAGAATTATCCCACGCATGACCTTGAGCTCGCAGCCGTCATTCACGCTCTGAAGATATGGAGGCACTATCTCATGGGTACACAGTGCAATATCTACACGGATCATAAGAGTCTCAAGTACATCTTCACACAAGCCGATCTGAATATGAGACAACGAAGATGGCTAGAATTAATTAAAGATTATGACCTTGAAGTGCACTATCACCCCGGTAAGGCTAATGTAGTCGCGGATGCACTAAGCCGCAAGTCCCATTGCCATTGCTTATCCATGGAGTCCTACCATGAGACATTATGTGCAGACATGAGGAAGCTTAACTTGGAAATAGTTTCCCAAGGCACTCTAAATCACATCTCAGTTGAGCCCACTCTTCACGACCAAATCGTCATGGCACAACTACATGATGAAGGAATCAAGATCATCAAACAAAAACTCTCTCTAGGTGAGGAGAAGTATAAGTGTTTCCGCCAGGACCATAAGGGAGTTCTATGGTTCGAAAGTCGTATAGTCGTTCCAAAGAATCGTGAACTCCGCAAGCAAATTCTCGATGAGGCACACCTTTCCAAATTCTCTATCCACCCCGGCAGTAGCAAAATGTATCAAGACCTAAGGCAAAACTTCTGGTGGACTAGAATGAAAAGAGAAATTGCTACGTATGTCTCGGAATGTGACACGTGCCAGAGAGTAAAAGCTAGCCACTTAAAGGTAGCCGGTACACTTCAACCGTTACCTATACCATCATGGAAATGGGAAGACATAAGTATGGACTTCATCGTTGGACTACCAAACACTTCCCAGAAGCATGATTCCATATGGGTTATCATTGATAGAGTCACAAAGACGGCACATTTTCTTCCGGTACACACCACCTATACCGCCAAGAAATATGCCGAGATTTACCTCGATCGTATTGTTTGCCTACATGGAATACCTAAGACAATCATTTCCGATCGTGGTCCCCAGTTTGTAGCACGCTTTTGGGAACAACTACAAACGTCTCTTGGTACTAAACTGATTCGCAGCTCAGCATACCATCCTCAGACTGATGGACAAACGGAAAGAGTAAACCAAATCCTTGAAGACATGCTGAGAGCTTGCGTCATCCACTATGACAAGAATTGGGACAAATGCCTACCCCTAGCAGAGTTCTCGTACAACAACAGCTATCAAACGAGTTTGAAAATGGCACCATTTGAGGCACTGTACGGACGAAGGTGTCGAACCCCTTTGAGCTGGTCACAAACCGGAGAACGTAAAATAATGGGACTCGACCTGGTAATCGAGGCAGAGGAGAAACTAAAAGTAATACAAGCAAATCTTAAAGCCGCACAAGCCCGACAAAAGAGCTATTCTGACAAAAGGAGAAAGCCCCTAAAGTTCGAAGTTGGCGATCATGTCTATCTTCGAGTTTCACCAACCAAAGGAGTGCGAAGATTTGGGATCAAAGGCAAACTAGCTCCCCATTATATTGGTCCTTACGAAATCATGGAGAGCCGCGGACCCGTAGCCTACAAATTACGACTGCCCCCTCAGCTCACGGCCACCCACGATGTCTTCCACGTATCTCAACTCAAGAAGTGTATTCGAGTCCCTACCGAGATTGTGGAACAACAAGAAATATCGTTGGAACCCGACCTCTCGTATGTCGAACACCCAGTTAAGGTTTTGGATCAAAAAGAAAGAGAGACCAGGAAGAAAGTGATTAGAATGTATAAAATACAATGGAATCGCCACACGGAAGAAGAAGCCACCTGGGAAACGGAAAGCTACCTGAACCAACATTTCCCTGGGTTTCTTGCCTCAACCACTGGTATGTGCACCCACGCCCACACTAAGAATTACCGAATCTCGGGGCGAGATTCTTGTTAAGGGGGGAAGGTTGTGACAACCCTGGTAATTTCAATTCCAAAAATCAAAGACTTTAGCCTAACTCTATGTTAAACCAACTAATGAGAGGGTGGAAAGAATTAAAACGGGTTCAGTTGGAATTCAAATTAAATTTGGGCACATTTGGGCACATTGAAACTTTTAAAATAACTTTAAAACCCTAAGCCAAATGAGATTTTGCCTGAAACCAAAGTTGTAGAACTTTTTATTTTGAACAACTTTCGTGTTCAAAAGTTTTTGAAATTCAAATCAGAAAGAGGAGAAAACGCCCTGTTTGCACCCAGCCCCCTGAACTTTTTCGAATTTTTGCATTTCGGTCCCTGGCGTCTCCCCCTCTGCTCTGCCGCGCCGCGCGCGCTCGCCCGCCCGCCGCGCGCCAGGTGGCCGGCGTCGCCTGACCGGCGCGGAGCGCCAGGCCAGTGGCCGCCGCACCACCCCGCCACGGCCGGCTTTGCCCCGCCCCGACGCCGCGCGGCCAGTCCCCGCCCGCGCGTGCGCTGCCGCGCCCAGGCCGCCGCCCGCCCGGCCAGTCTCCGCGCTCCGCCGTGCCGCCCCGGCCCCCGCGCCCCACCAGTCGTCGCGCCCGCCCTCCGCCCGAGCCGCTGCCGCTGCTGCTTCCCCACTCCGCGCCCGGCACTATCTCCTCGCGCCCACGCCAGTATCTCGGCCGCCCAGTCGCCGCGCCCGCTCGCCGCACGCCGCGCCGGCGTTCTGCCGCCGCCCGCCGCGCCCAGTGCACGCCGCTGCCGTGCCCCGCCCCGCGCGTCGCCCAGGCATCTCCACGCCCCCTCCTGACCCTATAAAAGCCCCGCCCCGACCGCCCGCGCGAGCCCCCGGCCACCAGAACACCTCGCCGTGCCATCGCCGCCGCCGAGCACCACCCGCCCGTGGGCAGCCCTCCACAGCCGCCCACTGCCCAAACTGAGCACCCAGCCACCACTACATCACCTCACCGCAGCTCGCCGACCCGCCGAACGCCACCCAGAGCCACCGGAGCTCCGCCGCCCGCGCTGCCGTCGCCGCCGCCGCCCCTGCTCGCCGTGGACAGCACGACCCCGACCCCCTCCGTCCAAGCCGAGCCTCTGGGTAGCTTCCCCATGCGCCACTGAAGCTCACCGACCGGACCACGCCGCCCCAAGCCCGCCGGAGCACCGCCGTCGACGCGAGCCGCGCCGCCGCCGCCTCTGCTCCAACGCCGGCGAGCCCTTCCCGGCCGTCCCCCACCTGAACAACACCCCCACAAGGTAGCCCTCGCACCCCTGAACCTTCCCCGACCCCCGCCCCTCGCCGCCGGCGAGCCCCCTCGCCGGAATTTCGGCCGGCCGCCGCACCCGAGCCGCCGAGGACCCAATTGCAAGGATTTAAATCTTTAGAAGGGTCTGAGCGTAAGATTCAAGGACCTAGTTGTAAAAAGAAAATTTCAAACCTAGATTCAAATTCAGTGAACTTGTAAAATTCGTATAAAATCGTAGAAAATTCAGAAAAATGCAAACTCAACTATTCTGGAATCCGCAGAACAAACTCTACCACTTTTGTTACAAAAATTTTCTCAGAATCTCAAAATATTTTGCTCTGCATTAAATAGAAGCTTTAATGGACATATTTTATACCCACTGTTCTAGAACAATGCTGACCCTAAATTTTGGGCAGTGAACTAGTTGCTGGATGATTAGGACTGTGTAAAAAGATCAGGCACAAATTCCATCTCTAGATTTACTGCTTGTTAAACTTAGTTTTAATTCATGTGTAAGAAAAATATTTTATCCCTGCAGTTAGGTGGTGAGTCACCCATTGAAATTTTTCCTATGCTAATGTATTGGTACCTAGAAGCCAGAGAAAAATTAGGAGACTTTTTACCTCACAGTAACCTATTTATTTGAATTATGTGCTAATAACATACATTAAGTCAAGAAAATAGTATCTTAGCTTGGAAAATCCCCAAATTATTACTGGGAGTTACACTAGGGTAGAGGTTGCTGTGTAAAAAGTTTCATGGACAAAAACCCTATGTAGGGTCCTGTAAAAATGAATCTTTAAAAAGTCTAGGTGTAGAATGTCATATTTTCTATGCTCTGAATACTGCATAATAAATCCTACAAAAATTACAGTAGCTTCTGCATGCTTAAGTGAAAGCTCTGTAAAAAGCTTAGACTCATTTGTTACACCAGTTGTTCTGTACAAAAAGAACAAGTGTCTAACAGCAACAATGAAATCTATTTTTCAGAATTAATCTGTTACATAAAATTGGCTGAAAATTTTACAGTAAGCATACCTTTCCTTGATGTGCCTAAATCCAAAATTTCATGACCAGAAATTATCCCTTGTAGTAATGACTCTCAAATCGTAATCAAGTGCTATTTCCACGACTTAAACTGTGCACTCATGTAGAATCGACGACTCTCGCCGACGGAACCTACGAGCTGGTGCCCGCGTCCGAGAGTGAACAGCGCGAAGCTCAAGCAAATCTAACTGAAGCTTTTGAAGACCCGAGCCCAAGTTCGGAAGATCCCCAAGCGAACTGCGAAGGCAAGCCCCGGAGCATAACCCATTCTTTCCGAAATTATGCAACTCATTACTCTTTGCTTGTGCATTAAGTTTATAGGAGTTGGATGAAAACTTAGTTGCATGATGTCAGGAACCCTTGCTTGGAAAACTAGATGTAAGGTTCGATAGAATGCTGTGCTAATAGGACTCCGGTAAAAGTCGAGTGATTTCCTGTCACTCGCGAGAAAATAGGAGTTGAATGACTACTACACGCTGCAATCATAAGGACACGGACGGGTTATGTAACGATGGTTACGATTGAGGCCCGTCCGTCTAGTGAAAAATGCTAAGGCCGCAGGGTGTGGTAGTGATGGTTAAGTCTTTGAACGTACTAAACACATGCCGAGATTATGGGAATCGGTAAGCTTAAGTACCTGATTGGCCCGGCAAGGGGACGACATCCTACCCTTTGAACTTCGGTCCCATGTGCATATGGCGAGTGCAGAGAGTGGTCACGACCCGGCGCCGAACCGTGGCGTGGAGCTCTTGTACTCTCGGAGGGTAGCCCCGATCCACGACCCGGAAAGAAAGGGGAAAAGTTGCACGTGTGACTCTAGGGAGTAACCACGTGACGTGTGTTTGGGTTTCCCTTGCAAGGTTAAGAAATTCGATTCGAATCGTCCGTTTCTCACGGCTATTGAGACTGCTTAACCATTTTTACCCACAGAGTAAGAAGAGGAACAATGATGATGAATGAACTGGTTGGATGGAAAACTTAATGCTTCACCATGTATGCATTAGATAGCTGCTTACCTAGACTGGCTAACGAAACTAGAATCTTGAGCTAAAAGTTGAAAGTAAGGACCCACTTGTAGATGCTTTTTCGGCAAACAAACCCCTGAGCCAAAAAGCCTTGCATGTCTAGAGTCGGTGGAGTAGTTCCCACTACACGGGTAAGACTTGCTGAGTATTAGTATACTCAGTCTTGCTTGTGACTCGTTTTCAGGTGAGACCTTCGAAGACATGATTGCTAGCTTGACTTGGCCCTGCACTCTTCCCCCTGGTTGGTCGGTGGAATGGGATGCGCCCCCGTCCAACGGAGATAAGGCCGAGTGATGTCTCGTACGGGCTTCATCGAGACATCCTGTATCGTCGAGTAGTTTCCGTTGTTTATTTCCGCTGCAATTTAACTCTGAAGAACTTATTTATGTTAATTGAAGTACTTGTCTTCTAAACTCAGAACTAGATCTGTAATATTGACTTATGCAAATGATGTAATATTTTCTGGAATGTGGTATTCTCTGGGCTCATCGTCGCATGAGCATTTGTGTGTACGGCGCTCGATCCGTTCACCGTGGTTGTATCGGGAGGTTATACCCGACAGACCAGTGGATTACTCCGTTTGAAGTGTAAGGTTAACCGAGGATGCCTTAATGGTGATGGTTAATACACTTGAGCCGGATTAATTCAGATGGTTCTGCCACACGGATATCCCTGAGCCCGTGACGAGACTCAAAGAAGGGTCGACTCAAAACTGCTTTTCTCCGCGGACTAGAAAATTGTAAGGATGCATGTGTTTAAACTTGGAAACAGAATTTAAGGGTAGAAGCGTCTTAGCTGTTCTATGTTCCAAGTGTTGTTGAAGATCCGTCCATCGGGGGTCGCCAGCTTGTACGTGCCTGGACGCAGTACTTGTGCGATGACAAAAGGACCTTCCCACGGAGGGGTCAGCTTGTGCCGACCCCTGTTGTCCTGGACGAGGCGGAGCACCAGGTCCCCGACGTTGAAGGCTCGGCCTTGCACCTTGCGACTGTGGTGTCGTCGTAGGGCCTGCTGGTACTTGGCTGAGTGTAACAGGGCCATATCGCGTGCTTCATCGAGTTGGTCTTGTGCGTCCTCGAGCGACGCCTGGTTTCCCTGCTCGTCATATGCCCTGACCCTCGGCGATCCGTACTGTAGGTCGGTGGGGAGGATTGCCTCGGACCCGTAGACCATGAAAAACGGGGTGAAGCCAGTTGCCCTGCTGGGGGTTGTCCTCAAACTCCATAGGACTGCGGGGAGCTCCGCAACCCACCGACCGCCGAACTTC
This sequence comes from Panicum miliaceum, assembly GCA_032594955.1. Lineage (NCBI taxonomy): Eukaryota > Viridiplantae > Streptophyta > Magnoliopsida > Poales > Poaceae > Panicum > Panicum miliaceum. Next base: position 39,514,581 of record CM064059.1, read on the forward strand.
TTGAGGCGGTCGAAGATCCGTGGCTTGAGACCCTGGAGTATCATGTCGTTGGCTCGTTCAACCTGCCCATTCGTGCGGGGGTGCGCCACGGCCGACGAGTCCACTCGGATGTGGTAGTCATCGCAGAATCGGAGGAACTTCTTCCCGGTAAATTGCGTGCCGTTGTCCGTGATGATGGAGTTGGGGACCCCAAAGCAATGAATGATGTCGGTGAAGAATCGCGCCGCCTGTTCAGATGTGATCTGCGTGATGGGTCGTGCCTCGATCCACTTAGAGAACTTGTCGATGGCGACAAGCAAGTGGGTGAAGCCCCCGGGCGCTTTCTTGAAGGGCCCGACGAGGTCCAGTCCCCAGACCGCAAAGGGCCATGTGATGGGGATAGTCTGGAGCGCTTGTGCGGGCATGTGAGTTTGGCGCGCAAAAAATTGGCACCCTTCGCAGGTGCGGACCACACGGGTGGCGTCGGCGACCGCCGTTGGCCAGTAGAAACCCTGCCGGAAAGCATTCCCGACGAGGGTTCTTGGCGCAGCGTGATAGCCGCAGGCCCCTGCGTGGATGTCGTGAATCAGCGCCCTTCCTTGCTCGATCGGGATGCATTGTTGGAGGATGCCGGTGTGGCTCCGCTTGTAGAGCTCCTGGTTGATGACGACAAATGTCTTGGCGCGGCGCGCAATTTTTCGTGCCTCCGTCTTGTCCTTCGGGAGCGTCTCGCGGACGAGGTAGTCAAGGTACGGAGTTCTCCAGTCACGCGGGGGGTCGGGCCCCGTGGTTGGATCTGTGTCAACCTCCATGACCTCAGGGTCGGACGGAGCACGGGCTACGTCTGGGTCGGCGCCCGGGCCCAGGACAGGTGGCGCGTCGCTGACCTTTCGTGGTTCCTGACAACGGACCGAGGGCTCGAACTGATTGCTGATGAAGACGCCATCGGGAACGGGCTTTCGGCCGGATGCTGCCTTTGCCAGTTCGTCGGCTGCCTCGTTGAAACGCCTTGCGATGTGGTTGAGCTCTAGCCCGTCGAACTTGTCCTCGAGCTTGCGGACCTCGTCGCAATAGGCTGCCATCTTGGGGTCGTGGCAGCTCCATTCCTTCATGACTTGCTCAACGACTAGCTGGGAGTCGCCTCGGACGTCCAGCCGTCGGATGCCCAGCTCAATGGCGATCCGGAGCCCGTTGAGGAGAGCCTCATACTCAGCGACGATATTAGACGCGGGGAAATGGAGGCGGATCATGTACCTCATGCGGACGCCGAGAGGAGAGACGAAGACTAGGCCTGCTCCGGCACAAGCCTTCATCAGCGACCCGTCGAAGTGCATCGTCCAGTACTCCTGTTTCTCCGGTGCTGATGGCGTCTGTATCTCCGTCCATTCTGCCACGAAATCAGCAAGTACCTGGGACTTGATGGCGGTGCGGGGGGCATAGGTGATGCCCTGGTCCATGAGCTCGAGCGTCCACTTCACGACCCGGCCCGTGACGTCCTGGTTCCGGACCACCTCGCCGAGGGGAAAAGACGAGACGACTGTCACCAGGTGCGAGGTGAAGTAATGGCGCAGCTTCCTCTTCGTGATGAGGACAGCGTAGATGAGCTTCTGGATCTGCGGATATCGCGTCTTGGACTCGGACAAGACCTCGCTGACGAAGTAGACTGGGCGTTGTACCTTGAGGGTGTGTCCCTCCTCCTCTCGCTCTACCACCAGGGCCGCGCTGACTACCTGGGTGGTTGCCGCGATGTAGAGCAGTAGGGGTTCCCCGTCGGCGGGTGGCACCAGGACCGGAGCTTTTGTCAGGAGTTCCTTGAGCCGATCAAGTGCCTCCTGGGCCTCAGTGGTCCACTCGAAACGGTCGGTCTTCTTCAGGAGCCGGTAAAGGGGGAGCCCTCGCTCGCCGAGGCGCGAGATGAAGCGACTCAGGGCCGCCAGGCATCCCGTGATACGTTGGACCCCCTTTATGTTTCGGATTGGCCCCATGTCGTGGATGGCCGCTATCTTCTCTGGGTTGGCTTCAATGCCGCGCACGGAGACGATGAAACCTAGCAGCATTCCCCTTGGAACCCCAAAGATGCATTTCTCTGGGTTGAGCTTGATGCGCTTGTCTCTCAGCCTCTCGAAGGCGAGTTCGAGGTCGGGGATGAGCTGGTCACCCTTCTTGGACTTGACTACGATGTCATCGACATAAGCCTCGACGGTTTGCCCGATGAGGTCCCAAAAACAATTGAGCATACATCGCTGGAATGTAGCCCCCGCGTTTTTGAGGCCGAACGGCATCTTGACGTAGCAATAGAGGCCGAATGGGGTGCTGAAAGAGGTCGCGAGCTGGTCGAACTCTTTCATCGCGATCTGATGATAGCCGGAATACGCGTCGAGGAAGCTGAGGGTCTCACACCCGGCGGTCGAGTCGACTATCTGGTCAATGCGCGGCAAAGGAAACGGATCCTTTGGGCACGCCTGATTGAGACCGGTGTAGTCAACGCACATTAGCCATTTCCCATTCTTTTTTCGTACAAGAACAGGATTAGCCAACCACTCGGGGTGGTACACTTCCTTGATGAACCCGGCCGTCAAAAGCTTTTGGAGCTACTCACCTATGGCCTTGCGCCTCTCCTCGTCGAAGCGGCTCAAACCTTGCTTCACTGGTTTGGAGCCGGCCTTGATGTTCAAGGAGTGCTCGGCGACTTCCCTCGGAATGCCGGGCATGTCCGAGGGTTTCCACGCGAAGACATCGATGTTCGCGCGGAGGAAGTCGACGAGCGCGCCTTCCTATTTGGGAGATAGGTTAGCGCTGATTCGGACGGTCTGGCCGTCGGAACCGCTAGGGTTTAGGGGGACCTCCTTGATGCCTTCGGTGGCCTCAAAGGAGGTGGGCGATTGCTGGGTGTCGGGCCGACCCTCGGCGCTCTCCGCGAGCTGGGCCGCCGGCTCCTCCACGACGTTGATGGCTACGGCGTACTCGCAGCACTCAACATCACACTCGTACGCCTTCTGGAAGGACGTGCCGACGGTAATGACCCCGTTGGGCCCCGGCAGCTTGAGCTTGAGGCAGGTGTAGTTGGGGATGGCCATGAACTTTGCGTAGCTCGGCCGCCCCAAGATGGCGTGGTAGGTCCCACGGAAGCCCACAACCTCAAAGGTGAGGATCTCCTTCCTGTAGTTGGACGGAGTCCCGAAGGTAACGGGCAGGTCGATCTGCCCGAGAGGTATTGCCTGTTTCCCCGGCACGACGCCGTGGAAAGGCGCTTTGCTGGGGCGGAGGCGGGAGCGGTCGATCCCCATGGCGTCGAGGGTCTCGGCGTAGAGGATGTTGAGGCCGCTGCCTCCGTCCATGAGCACCTTGGTGAGGCGCGTCGTGCCGATGATTGGGTCCACGATGAGGGGGTAGCGCCCTGGCTGCAGGACACGCCCCGGGTGGTCGGACCGATCGAACGTGATGGCGGATCCCGACCAGTCGAGAAAGGTCGGCATCGCAGGCTCGGCCGCGTAGACCTCGCGGCGCTCCAGCTTCCGGCGGCATCTGGAATCATAGGCCGCCGAGCCGCCGAAGATCACGAAGCAGCCGTCCACCTTGGGGAAGCCGTCTCCTTTTCCTCCGTCGTCCTTCCTTTCCTCGTCGGGTTTCCGCCTACGGTCGCCCTTCACCGGGTTGCCTGCAAAGTACCTTTTCATGAGGTTGCAGTCTTTGTAGGCGTGCTTCGCGGGGAACTCGTGGTTCGGGCACGGTCCTTCGAGCAGCTTGTCGAAGAAGCCGGGGGTGCCCTCCGGGGGTGGCTGACCCTGCTTGCGCTCAGCAGCCGCCACGAGGGGTGCCTCGCACCGCAGCTTGTTCTTCTTCTTCTGTGGACGGTTGGAGGTGCCTTCGTCGGCGTCCTCCTTGCGCTTTGCCTCACCCTTGGAGCGGTCGAAGATTGCTCCTACGGCCTCCTCGCCCGAGGCGAAGCTGGTGGCGATGTTGAGGAGGTACTCCGTGGTCCGCGGGCCTCGGCGCCCGAGCTCATGGACGAGGGGTCGGCAGGAAGTTCCTGCCAGGAATGCCCCTATGACGTCGGCGTCCGCGACGTTGGAGAGCTCGGCGCGCTTCCTGGAAAATCGTCGGATGTAATCCCGGAGGGATTCACCCGACTCCTGGCGGCAGCTCCGGAGATCCCAAGACTTGCCCGGGCGCATGTACGTGCCCTGGAAGTTTCCCACGAATATCTCCCTCAAGTCGTTCCAACTGCGGATCCGTCCTGAGGGGATATGTTCTAGCCAGGCTCGCGCTGAGTCGGCTAGAAAAAGTGGGAGGTTGCGGATGATGAACAGGTCATCATCCGCCCCACCGGCCTGACATGCGAGCCGGTAGTCGCTGAGCCATAGCCCGGGGTTCGTTTCCCCAGAGTACTTGGCCACGTTGGTCGGTTGCCTGAAGCGTGGCGGGAATGGCGCGCTCAAGATGCGCGCGGAGAAGGCCCGGGGCCCCGCCGGGTTGGGGTTGGGGCTGCGGTCTTCTTCGCTGTCGTAGCGGCCGCCACGGTGGACGTGGTAGCCGCGGTCCACCCCCTCCTCCTTGTCCGCGCGGGAGCGCCTCCGCGCGTCCAGGGTGTCACGGGCGTCGCGGATGGGACCGACGCGCCGGTGGATGGATGGAGCCCTGCCTCCAGCGGGTGGCGGCTTCCGTCGAGCGGGCGCGGCCTGGTTCGCCCGGGGAGGAGGCTGGTGGACAGACTCTCACGCCTTTCGGAGGGCGTGGTGGGGGCCGCACCGCTGGCGTTTTGCCCGCGTCGCCAGGACGCGGAGCTCTCTGCCTGCCGAACAGCGGCACACTCGAGCAGGTCGCATACCTCTCGATGCGTCTGACGCTCTTCGGGTGTCTCCGGCTCCGGGAGTCGTCGAAGCAGGGCCGCCGCCACGGCAATGTTGTGTTGTAAATATTTGTTGTCACAAAGTATTGTAAGACATATAGTAAAGTATTGTAAGACATATGATACTTAATCAATAAAGTGTGTATTATATAATCTTTTTGAGTTAAACTTAAACATTTTGACTCAATCATTATAGATTATCCTACAGGGACAATCCAAATGGAGGAAGAATTTTGTTTAGTGGATAGTGCTACCACTAACACTATTCTTAGGGAAATTAAATATTTTCAAACTCTCACTAAGAGTAAAGGAAATATCATGACTATCGCAGGCCGCGATGCCGTGATTGTTGGTTCAGGTGGAGCCACAATAATTCTCCCTATGGGTACTCAACTAGTAATTGAGGATGCACTCATGTATCCCGATTCAACTCGTACCCTATTGAGTTATGAAGATATCTATCATAATGGTATCCATATAGAAACACATAATGACAACAAAGATGAATATCTATTCATCACCAAAAATGATGGATATGCCAAGCAATTGCTTGAGAAAATTCCTTCACTATCAACTGGATTGTATTTCACATACATCAAACCCGTACCACATGTTGCATATAAGATAATTTTTCAAAATCTTAATATCTTCAAGACATGGCATGATTGCCTAGGTCACCCTAGAATTGGGATGATGCGAAAAATTATCAGCAATTCACTTAGTCATCACATGAATACTTCAAAATTTCCCAAACCTCCAGATTTTATGTGCACTACATGTGCCATGGGGAAATTAATCTTACGACCCTCTTATCTTAAGGTAAAGGACGAACCAATAACATTCCTTGAACGCATTCAAGGAGATATTTGTGGTTCTATTCATCCATTGACTAGGCCATTTAGGTACTTTATGGCACTTATTGATGCATCAACAAGATAGTCCCATGTCTGTTTATTATCCACTAGAAACCATGCTTTCGCAAGTTTCATTGCTCAAATTATCAAATTAAGAGAACATTATCCGGACAATCCAATAAAATCCATTAGAATGGACATTGCCGCCGAGTTTTCCTCGAAAGCCTTCAATAACTATTGTATGGCTCTAGGCATTAATGTGGAACATTATGTAACTTATGTACATACACAAAATGGATTAGTTGAATCTCTTATCAAGAGAGTAAAATTAATTGCAAGACCATTACTACAGAATTGCAAATTACCAACATATTGTTGGGGTCATGCGGTCTTACACGCCGCAAACTTGATTCAAATAAGACCTATTGCATATCATACGGTTTCCCGGATGCAGTTAGTACATGGGAATCAACCAAGTATTTCCCATCTGCGAAAAATTTGTGTCGTTGTCAAGATTGGTGATCAAGACTTAGACTAGTAAATTTCTTTTATGCGCGTACGGCTTCGGATGGTTGCGCGGGTGACACGGGATTTAGACTGGTTCAGGCGCGAAGAAGCCCTACGTCCAGTATGAGGAGCAGCTCTTGTTACCCACGCGGGCTCTGTAGTAGGGGTTACAGAAGGATGAGAGAGGGAACCAGTCCCAAGTCTCTAAGATGTGCACAGAAGCTCCAATGGTGGAGGCATGTTCTCCTTCGCTGGGAAGAAGAAGCCTGTGTGAGGAAGTGTGAATGTCTAAAATCCTCCCCCGTCTCTTGGGCCCTGGCCTTCCCTTTATAGTTCCAGGGAGTTGACCAGGCACATGCGAGACGTGCGTGGGGACACAGAGAAAGAAAAATGGAGAGGGAGAGAAAGCGCGGAGTCCAAGGAGGAGATTTGTGCTCCCCGGGCGCCGCGGTTGTCTTTGGTCTTCTTGCTTCGCCGGGCGGTCTGCACTCATCTGATCGCTGTCCTCCTTGGGAGCAGGTTACGGCGGGCGTGCGTGATGATGGCTGTGGCTTCCGTCGCGTCGGGGCTGACGGCTGCCACGACTGTCCCTGTTACGCTGCAGGCGGCCTGAGCGGCGCGGACGCCCTGTCCCTGTCGCCGGAATCGCGGGGCGCGAGGACGGGTAGGTGGAACGTGGACGGTCAGGCGTGCTCCTGTGCCAGGCGACGTGGGTCATGATGGCCTAACAGCGAACCAGAGAGGACTAAGCCACTGTACCGTCCGCGGCACGGTCGTGGGCGGGTAGGTGTGACGGGCCGCGTCAGCGGCGTGAACGCCTTTCCGCACGCCCGAGCCGTGGAGCATTTAAGGCAAAGCTGCGCCCGAGACCGATTTCAGCCCGACGGGCCCACGCGAGTCCGACCCTAACCCTCTGGGTCGGGCGAGGCGGAGCCCGCCTGCCGGGGGATCGGGAGCGTCCGACCACGAGGGACGGGGTCGGGCGAAGCGGAGCGCTTCCCCCTTGTATTGGGCTGACGATGGTCGCCGTTGCCGCGGGTCGGTCCGGGCCTCCATAATCGTTGCCATGACAGTCATTAGATGACCGTTTACTTTTCCCCCTGACAATTTGGTTGCGTTGTATACGTACCGATTTCACCACCGCATCGTACATCAATGGGCCCCATAGAAAATTAGGGATATATGTGGGGTATAAATCATCGTCAATCATAAAATACCTCGAGCGTCTTACCGGGACTTATTCACTGCCCGTCACGCTGATTGCATCTTAAATGAGGTCAATTTTCTAGCATTAGAGGGAGATAATATGTACCATAAAGAATGCTAGGAAATAAATTGGGATGCCTCACGTATTCAGTCCTATGATCCACGTATTATAGAATCTGAACGTGAAGTTCAAAAGATTAACAATTTGCAAAAGATTGTAACTAACCTGCCAGAAGCATTTACTAATTACAAAGGTGTCACAAAATCAAATAATCCTGTTGTTAATGTACCAGAAAGAGTAGAGATTCCTACTCAAAATCTCCCAAATCAAAATAAGAGGGGGAGAAGTATGGTAACAAAGGATAAAACTCCAAAACAACATCCGCGGAAATAAAGGAAGGATACTTCCAAAACGGTAAATGCAAATCAACATCAAGTTGATACACACCAATTGGATACTGAAAATCCAAACAATATGGATGTTTAACAGATACACCATATACCTAGCACAAATGTGTACACAAATATAAGTGTTAGGACATCCTTGACTCTAATACTTTGGAAAATATTGAAGAGTCACAAAGGGTAAATGAAATTTCCACCAATTATATTGATTCTGAAGAATCATTGAATAGAAAAACTACAATTATCAACATTAATTTATTATCTAAGATTGCAAGTAACCTTCAACCGGATCCAGAACCTAAGACCATGGCAGAGTGCATCAAGCGCTCTGACTGGATCAAATGGAAGGAAGCAATTGAGGCAGAATTGTGCTCGCTCAAAAAATGAGAGGTATTCTCATCGGTTATACCTACTCCTCGTAACATTTTTCCCGTGGGATCAAAATAGGTTTTCGTCCGTGAAAGGAATGAAAACAATGAGGTGGTGAGATATAAAGCGAGGCTTGTAGCACAAGGGTTCACGCAGAGACCCGGTATCGATTTTGATGAAATATATTCTCCAGTTATGAGTGGTATAACATTCCGATACTTAATATCATTGGCATCTCAGAAAGCTCTATCCATGCATCTTATGGATGTAGTGACAGCATATCTTTATGGTTCACTATATTCGGATATTTATATGAAAGTTCCTGATGGGCTTGATATTCTGATCAAGAATCATTCTCGCAACATATATTGTATAAAGCTTCAAAAGTTATTATATGGCTTGAAGCAGTCGGGAAGAATGTGGTACAACCGACTAAAGGAATTCCTTCTTCAGAAGGATTTTTCCAATAATGATGATTGCCTATGTATGTTCATCAAGAAATCTTTAAGTGGATTTTGTATTATATCCGTGTATGTGGATGATCTCAATATCATTGGAAATACACAAGATATAGATGAACCACGCAACCATCTAAAGACGGAATTTGAAATGAAAGATTTGGATAAAACCAAATTTTGTTTAGGCTTTCAGCTTGAACATCTCCCATCAGGGATATTAGTACATCAGTCTGCACATATCCAGAAAATTCTTCAAAAATTTAATATGGATAAATCATATCCATCAAAAACACCTATGGTCGTTCGATCTCTTGATATAAATAAGGATCAATTCAGACCTAAGAATGAAGATGAAGAATTATTGGGACATGAAGTTCTATATCTTAGTACCATTGGAGCGCTTATGTATGTCGCAAATTGCACCAGGCTTGATATTGCATGTGCGGTAAACTTGCTAGCCAGATATAGCGCAACTCCAACAAAACGTCATTGGACAGGAGTTAAGAATATCTTCAGATATCTCCAAGGTACAACACATCTTGGTTTATTCTATCAGTTTGACCAAGATAAAACTATAATTGTATATACAGTTGTTGGCTACCTATCTGATCCCCACAATGCCAGATCACATACAAGCCTTGTATTTTTACATGGTGGAAAAGAGCTATATCATGAAAATTGTCCAAACAAACTCTAGTAGCCACATCCACTAATCATTCTGATATAATTGCATTATACGAAGCTTCACGCGAATGTGTATGGCTTCGCAGAGTGATCAATCACATACAGCAGTCATGTGATATTGGTTTAATCGTGCAACCAACAATTATCTTTGAAAATAATTCTGCTTGCATTGCACAAATGAATGCAGGTTATTGCAAGAGAGGCTCATATCACAAAACACATTGGCCCTAAATTATTCTATCTTCATGAATTACAGAAAAATGGAGAGATAGAAATCTTGCAAACCAAGTCATTTGATAATCTTACAGATTCATTCACTAAGTCCTTACCTACATCATTATTCCAGAAATATATTTTCGGAATTGGTATGAGACAACTTAAAGATTTGCAAGTATCAGGGGGAGTAAACCCTTAATATATTAAGATGTTTATAATCTTCTGATTATAATATTGCACTCTTTTTCTAATGAGTTTTTCCTATCAAAGTTTTCTCATACATAAATTTTTAATGAGGCAATATGCTATCAAGCAATCATATATGTCATATCAACATTTTCTCCTATTTTTCCAAAAGGATTTTAAAGGAGTTTTTCCTATGACATATCCATACACCTCCTTATTTTTTCCACCGAGTTTCTAAGGAGTTATTCAATTATTTCAAAGACCACATGAACAAATTGATAAGGGGGAGTGTTATAAAGAAATTAGTGACCAATTTATTGTAATTAATTAATTAGTGGTTAATGATATAATTAGTTGCTTATTAATCACGAAGAGGTCATCCCCGAAGGAGTGTGTCCCTTGAGCCCTATTTTAACCCCTTGATCATGTATATAAACTGATCCCCCTATCGGAAACATCACTTTTCACCAATCCTTCCTCTCTTTCATTTTTACTCTCAACAGTAGCAAGTTTGTTGCATTGGCTACGCAGACGACAGGTCGTCTCCGTTAGTCCCAGCACCGTCATCTTAAAACGAGGCATCGAGCAATCGTCCAATCGAAGCCACGCTGCTCTCGAACGACAAGGACAAAATAAAAAAGGAGCCGATCGATCGACTCCTTTTTTGAGCAAAAAACGTGGCGATGCGTCATCGACGTCGCTACGCGCTTTGAGGCGGCGCGCGCGTCCCTGTTTACATCAGATCATCAATGGCGATGGCGGGTCCAGGTCGGTCCTACCTGTCCGTTTCACGATGCCTCCGCGAGCCGAGATGGCGAGATGCATCATGCACCCTCTGGCCTCTGTTTTCCTCTTTCGGAAAGAAAAGGAGAGGAAAAGGCAGGGCTTCTTTTCTTTGGTAGCCGCAGGGACGGACCATAGCAAACATGTGGCATGCGCAGGATACATGGCATTATTGTCGTGCATGTTGTACGCGCATACATGCATCTCTCTATGGTCGTCGTTGACTGTATGACTTGCCAAAGACCTTCGCTTGATGATGATTAGACAACACGTTGACGTCAACTTCGTACATGGGCCAACACGGCATCCTCGTATTGTTGTTAAGGTTATTCTGTCGCGGGCATCTGATATGCCCGTAGAGGATTCCCTGCAGGAAGGAACGGATTTTTTTAAATAATAGTATTTTAATAGAAAATTGTAAAAATAAATAGCGAAAAGAACAATTGCAAATCTAGGAGACTGTCGGCTGCCTAGTAGCCGATAGAGGCCCTATCTCAAATGGCCGATAGGGCCTTATTGGGCCTGCAGTGGGCCGACAGGACGGACCACACTGGCACGCAGTTGAGCCACGTAGGCTGTCGGTCCGACTCGGTCTAGTCGGCCCCTAGTTGACCGATAAGACCTTATCGGTTTTTGGAGGACCGACCTTATCGGTTTTTGGAGGACCGACTGGCTCTTTTTTTACCGTGCCCCCTCTTCCTCCTCAGCTTTTACTCTCTCTCCTTTTACCCTCCTCCGCTGCATCTCACCGTCCCCGCGCCACCCAAGCCCCGCCGCCGCCCGCGCCTGCCTCCCGCCCCTCCTCCCGGGCCCTGCCGCCCACCGGACTCCCGCGCCTGCCCGACGCCTGCGGCCGCCCGCGCCTGTCTGCCCGCCGCCAGCCGGCCTCCCGTCAGTCGTCGGCTGCGGCCTCCTGCGGGCGTGGGGACGCACCTGCGGGGGCTGCTGCGCCCCCGCCCACCCATTGGCCCCCGCACCACGGCTCGCCTCCTGTCGGGCCGGTAGGTAATTTTTTAGTCTTTGTTAATTATAGTTAGTGTATATAATAATGTGAGTTAGGTAAAGTGAGTCTTTGTTTAGAGTAGTAAATTAGTTTAATATTGGTGATCCTTCTAGTATTAGAAATGCAGATTAGATTAAGCGTGGATGGTAGTTTAAATTGTGAAGTTGTTTGAATAATTAATAAACTTTTACGTATCAGTGAATTGCATGTTAGTGTACTTGAATAGACGAGTATGTAATATAATCATAGCTAAGCAATGACAGTTGGTAATAGGAAAATGTACTAGCGTAAAGGTATTTAATTATTTAGATCTTAATGTAAAAGTAGGACCTTATTACTAATATTTTGATTGAGGATAAAAATAAGTAGTCGAAAATTCGATCAGTCGTTAGTGTCTGACGTTAGATACTGTCGATTTATTAGCAGGGATGGGGTCAAAAGTAGTGAATATCCGAGTTCATCATGGCAATGGATTTATCACGTATTGTGACTCCAGGGTAGACTTAAGCCAGTTTCAGTATATGAATACAATAATAAGCAATCCGTTACATATGCGACATGCAGATGTCTTAGGTTGGGTGCATAACTTTCTGCAAGTGAACCCAATGTGATGAGGACATCATCATGCTGGATACACCTGAGATTTGATTTTCTACGAATTACAAGTCGTCTCCAACTTGGTCTTCACGTCCGGTTCGGATTCAGCCGACCACCCTGAACTGAAATGCTGATATCTCCTTCATACGACATCGAAACAAGGCGTTCTTTGATGCATTGGAAATAAGACAATGAAAGCTTTCTTTTGGTTCTGGTTCGAGCTCCAGAAGATTTGTGGATCATTCTGTATGACCACGATGAGGTGTTGTGTCACCTATTTTGGGCCAAGTCGGCCTTGTATCGTGTCGGGCCTTAAGCCCAAGTTGAGGACGCCCCAACTAGTCACCCTCAACCCTAGGACGTTCCCCCTTCTGTATAAACTCAGTAGTAGTTGCCACATTAGGGTTTGGGATTTGTTTATTTCTAGTTTTCCATTGAGAAACATATCTCTTTCATTGTAACTGTGATATCGAGTCCTTTTGCTGTGAATCAGGGCCCCCCACTGTGGCGATTAGTCCTTTTGTGATCAGAGCTTGAATCCCATACTTGTCTTTGCTTCATACACATTCGTAATTTCAGATTGCGCGCTTATACTTTCTTGCTTGTGTTCTTCGATTCGCTTGCGGGGAAAAGCCTTGTTGGCGATGTCAATTGAGATGTGCTTGGTTGATAACCAATGGAGCAGCGGTGTAACGGTTGTAGTAGGGGTTCGAATCGTATCTGATTAGAAGTCCGGATCACCAACATTGAGTTCTCCACCAATCGAATCTATCATACCTATCGGAAGATCGGCCAGTGCTACATCACAATGTACTCGAGGTTGAAAGTTAGTGGTGTAGTTACAAGAAAATGTGAGCATGGCTAGCAGTGGGAACTATACAAGATGAGAAACTCGAAGTGTTGGCGTGCATTTGTGGATATGGCTCTGTACAAATTTAAATTCCCTCTTGTGGTGCTTATTCAGCAAGAGCAGTCACGAGAAAACAAGCATGAGTCAAGGAGTTGATGAAAATGAGGAAGTGGCTGAAACCGAGTGGACCTATGAACAGGATGTGGAGGAGGAGCCGCAGCAGATGGTCCATGAACAATCCCAACATGAAGTTGATGATAATGAAGATGAGGTTGGTGGTGAAATGATTGTTGATTAGGGCGAATTGGATGAGACGATTGTCAATGAGATGGAGTTGGATGACAAGGAGTACAGAACGTTCGTAGAAGGCAGAGATAGTAGTTTTTTATAATGAAACAACCATCCCTGAGGAATGGAATAACTTTTCAATGCATGGGCCGACGGTTAATGATGGGCACGATAGTAACTGGGTGTATGATCAAGTGGAGATTACAAGAAGTTGGATGTTTCATGACAAGGTGCACCTGCAACATGCAGTTAAGAGGTGGGCTTTCTTGGAAAAGAAACCATTCAAGGTTGTAATTCCAACCCGAGGACATACAATGTGAAGTGTCTCTTCTCTATCTGTCCATGCTCGCGGGCATTTGAAGAAATGACGACCTCCATTATATCCATTCGGTGCACATCTGCACTAAGCAGTCATCACCAAGCATATATTTTGGCCAATCTTCTTTGCGGTTATTGTATCCTCTGAGAGGATTTTCGTTGGTGAATTCACTCTTCCTCTCCACTTGAAACTCATTCACTGCTTCCTCAAAGAAATCAGGACCAAAAGACCCTCCCACACAATGGGAGGTCTCTTCCTTCCCCCTTTTACTCTCCCAGTGCCCAAACCCTTTCCACTAGACGACTTTCCAGACATTGCTACTCCAGCGGAATTCTCGTTTTGAAGTTAGTAACAACTCATCCAGCAATGCGTATATATAGACGGAGGCCGGTTTAGAACCCGTTGTGTGGAGGCGTAAATGCACCTGAAAAGGCTACGCCCATATCACTGAAAAGTCTATTTCGGAGGACACTGAAAAACCTATTCAAAATTAGACTGCAAAGGCTATTTCAAATAAGACTGAAAAGTCTATTTGAAAACACACTGAAAAGGCTAGATTCTTTCGCACTTGTAATTTCAATATCTATCAAAGTTAGGGGTTGCTAATGTACTTTACTTCTCATGATTCATTGCGAATCAGAGCTAAATACAAGACTACGTAGTTACATTTATTGAAAATAGATTGACACATACGTGGCAACTACAATGAATTCTATATAAAAATTTTAGCAAGGTAAGAACTCAAAAAAATTATGAAATGGGACCTGTCGGCTTCTACAAGGCCGATAGGTCTATCGGCTCCGCAAAAGCCGATTGCCTTGTCGGCAGGCTGTTTGCGCCGACAGGTTCCAGTCGGCCCACCAGGAGCCGACATGCCCTATCGGCGCCGACAGGCCTGGTCCGGCGGAGCCCGGCGGGCCAGGTCAGATGTCACATAGGCTGTCGGCCCTTCAGTAGCCGATTGGACTCCTCTCGGCAATTGGGTAGCCGATAGGCTGCTATATCTGCAATTGTTTTTTTCGCTATCTATTTTTGCATTTTTTTCCATTAAAATACTATTATTTAAAAAAAATCGGAAGGAACGGCGCCAACAGCAACCTACAGGTTACACTTCTCCGTTAACGGCGGCGATCAGGATATTAGACTTGTCAAGAGCCGGCGGCGGCTTGCTGCTCGGAGAGGTGGTGGATCAGAGCAGCAGCAGCACGGGAGCGGGAGGAACGGCGATCGCCGGCCAGCTGCCTTTCGTTATTTATTTTCTTTTTTGTATGTAGTACAAAAAATATTTAGATCACTTTTCAAATAATCAGTTGGGTGTTTTTTAAAAAAAAATTATCTGGATAGCTTTCATGATATGATGGGGGAAAAGTTTAGTTGCCCATCGAAAGTGAATATCCTTTTTATTTTGAGAGGAAATGAAAATTTTCCAAAATCAAACGGTTCCAAAATTTGATGGGTAAAAAGAACTGCATTTTGGGATTGGGAGGCAAATCCGACTACCGTGATAGTTGAGGAGGTGAAAATGAAAATCCTTTTTCTTCTGAGAGGAGATGAAAATGTTCCTTGCCGTTTTTGTCTTACTGCGATGGCCCAACGAGCTTAGTGAAGCGCCACTCTTGTGGTGTAATGGGCTCGCGTGCATTTGCATGGCCCAACAAAGTAGCCCAACCGTAGGGGCCATGGTATCCGGCCCGGTGTGTATCGATCACGGCGGAGGCCGCCGCCTCCCGTTCCAGGCTGCAGCCGCCGGTTCTGCAAAACTCTGAACCCGCCGAATACCTGATTGATTACAATTTACAAACGCTGTTCAAAGAGGAAAAGAAAACGAAGGAGAAGTGCTGGTTTAACAAAGCACGGCATGTCCTTTGTTACGCGCTGGACAGTGACCTGCTGCATCTCAGGTGTTCCGTGTTCGTGGGCACAGTCACAGTCTCACAGCTCACCTGACGGCGGTCCAGGTGGCTTGCTACTGCCAGCTGAGTGATGGTAAAAAACTCAAAAGTGACGGCGTGTCAGGCTGGCCGGCCGGCCGGTACGGCTCCAATGGAACTCGTTTACGCCCCGTTTGGAGAGCTCCGGCCAGTTCCGGCTTCTTACGATAAAATACTATCATTTGAGGGTTTTCTTTCTCGTCTTCCCTTCTTCCTCACAAGAGCCAAAAGGAGGCGGTGAAAGATATGGGAGAGGAAAGAGAAAATCGGCTCTAACAAATAATATTTTGTCAGTTGGAGCCGAATCGGAGCCCTCCCAAATTACACCTTACTGCCGGTAAATTTTAAACTCCCAGCGATCCAGTACAAACAAAACTAGAAAACGTAGAAAGCAACGATCCATCAAAGTGGGCAACGACGGACGAAGTGACCATCTCGCCAAAGCACCGTCGATCCCTACAAAGCAGCAGCGATCCTTGTACCCGGCTGATCCTGTATCAGTATTAAACTACGCCGGGTCAGTCCCTGAGTGGCAGGTGACAAAGTGAAACCGGCGCCTGAAAGAACGAGAAAAAACGCAGCCGCCGCCGCCGCTTTGACCGAGATCTCCGTTCTCCTCAGCTTCTGTAGCACAAAAAATGATCCATCTGGGATCAGATCATCGAAAGACATGCTCGCCCTCTCTTCTTTTGATAAAGAGCAGGGGGCCGGGAGAATCCGGTCCTCTCCCTTTTTCTCGCCCTCCTCTAGGATAAAGAGCAAAGGATAGGTTTTGAACGAGAAGATCCCTAGGACTGTGCGGAAGGAAAGGAATGTGCTCCCTCCCCCACTACAGTGACGTCGAGCGCAGCACTTGGCTTTGGTTAGCTCTAGAGGAACAGACACATGGGGCAAACTGGCAAAGTTCTAATGTCAGGTATAGAAGAACCGGCAAGGTTTTCAGAGGAGGCAAGATGGGCAGTGTTTGTAGCTGTAAACGTGACTTGTTTCATTGTTTCTAGGGACCAGAAGCATGGAGCATGAGCGTTCCGGACGTGGCCATTTGTGATTTGTTAGTACTGGTTTTCTCTCTCACATGGATCGATCTTGCCAGAGCCTAGGACGCCAGACATTCCCAACACATGCAAACAATGACCAAGTGCCTTGTTCGATTAGCCGTGAAAGAATATAGGCAAACGCTTTTCTGATGGCACAAAAAATTATTCCAAAAGCTCACTTGGGTTACGTCTAATCACATCCATCCGATCCGGGCACAGTCCGTCCATGGCCTTAGCGCGTGAGGCATCCACAAGGTTCCATCTGATGGGCTTCACGTAATCTTGAGACCACATACACACCAATATATTCCATGTCTTTTACATTGATATACAAACTGTAGATTGTCAAAATTACTAAAACCAAACTGGATGAGTTATGAGATAATTGTTTTAAAGAGACAATCATATAGCTTTTTCTAGGAAACACAGTAGCTTTTGGTGTCTGAAAAATACATGAAACGATAAAAGCAAATAATAAGCAATCGATGTGGATACTGTAAATGCATTTAGCTCGCATCTCCATATACTACACCAGCTCAAGCCCAAACAAAATACATTTCATAGGAAAATGATCCACATACAATCCACTAATATACTCTGGTACAATGAAGTTATGTTCTGAACCCCTTCTGACTGAAACAGAAGGGAACAGACCTCTACTGATTTTTTTTTCAACAGATGCCTCGCAGAAGGGTGGTAACGTTTCTTTGTTCTATCGACCATCATGACAAATTTCGGTAGGACAAACATCTCCTCAAAGAATGGCGACGATCATAGGGATGTTCAAAACCCTAAACCGGCCAAACGAGTCCAAAGTGGATGTGGGGAGAATGCACTAGTTCTCCATTACCTTTTCTCCTATTGATGATGGTCATAAGGAATGTATTTTCTCCCTCTGGTTTGGCTGGTTTCAATAGTTTAGGGTTTTGAACACGCCCAACTTCCTGTGTTGTTTTACTTTTTTTTACGAGTTACTGTATCATTTGTAGATAAACAACCATTCAGGTGATATAAACAAATCCTTTAGAAATAGTCAACAACTAGGTTGCAAGTGAAATATTCCCACTTGTTTCCAAGAAAAGATTTAGACACGAGGACCTATAATTTAAACTCCAAGTAAATTTCCGACTTTCCGTAAGAAAATCAAATAGATCGTACACCAATTGCTTAGTATCTCCTATGAAACCTTCAGAAATAGTCATGATTTCCACTTGTTTGACCTTAATCATTCTAGATTTCAAGTTTCCGTAAAAGAAACTGAAGTAAATCCTACAGACCTACACCAATTCCTTACCACGGAGACGGAGTACCTGGCATGCGTCGTGGCAAGCGGTTCCAGAATTCCTTTTAATCCAGCACGCGGGCCTACAGATTTGATTGCAAAGCGCGGCCCACCAAACCAAACCCGCTACCCTGTAACGGTAATATAACGTTGGGGTCGCAAATCAAACAGCGAAATCTCAGCAGCGGAAGACGCCGCCGAGCCTGCCGTAGCGAGCGAGGGACAGCGCCAGTACTGCCCTGCTCTGCCCCTCTGCCGGCTCTGTGTCTTCCTCCTCGGCCGGTCACCGTCCCATCCGCCGAGAGAGAACACGCGCCCTCTCTCTCCTCTGCAACGACCTGCCCCTGTCCTTTCCCTCTCCACCACCACTGCCCCTCCTGTCACCTCCCCAACCTCTTTTGTCCGTTACATCGCACTCAAGAAGCTGCCCACGCCGCAATGCAGCCGCCGTCACGCTCACAGCACGCCAAGCACCACCCAGGAGCGGCGACGCACACGCGCTCCCGCACCCGGGTGCTGGAGGCGCACCTGGATCCCGGATCCGACCCTGAGTACCAGGATTTCCAGTTCCGCTTCGTCCCCGAGATGTTCGAGCTCCAGATGGGCGGCGTCGGCAGCGGCGGCGGGGGGAGGAATGGCGACGGCAAGGTGGCGGAGAAGGTTCTTGAGTTCGAGTTCGACAAGGTCCGGATCAGCATTGCGTCCAGCGACGACGAGGCGGACGGAGACGCGCCGCCCAGGAGCTCCTTCTCCGGGGCGAGCCACCCGCCGGAGCCGGTGGACGATATGGAGACCGTCTTCGTCGCCGTCGACGGCCGCGACAAGCCGGCCCCGAAGCCGGTCGTCTCGTGGGACGCGTCCCCGCCGCCCAGCGGCGCGGCTAGCCCGCACAGCAGCATCGACAGCTCCGGCGCCGCGGCCACGGTGACCAGCGTCGCGCCGAGCTGCACCGTCACCAGCCGGAGCGCCAAGACCAGCGTCAGCAGCAGCGCGGCCAGCGACGGCAGCGGCTGGAGCAACGGCGCCGCCTCCGGCGCCGGCGGGAGCGCCGGGAAGCCGCACAAGGGCGGGGACCCCCGGTGGAAGGCGATCCTCGCGGCGCGCGCGCGGGACGGGCCCCTCGCGATGGGCAGCTTTCGGCTGCTGCGGCGGCTCGGGTGCGGCGACATCGGGACGGTGTACCTGTCCGAGCTCAGCGGCGCAGGCAACGGCGGCGCGGCGAGGCCATGCTGGTTCGCGATGAAGGTGATGGACAAGGCGTCGCTGGAGAGCCGGCGGAAGCTGAGCCGCGCGGAGACGGAGCGGGAGACCCTGCAGCTGCTGGACCACCCGTTCCTGCCAACCCTGTACGCGCACTTCGAGACCGACAGGTTCGCCTGCCTCGTCATGGAGTTCTGCCCCGGCGGCGACCTCCACGCGCTCCGGCAGCGCCAGCCCGGCAAGCACTTCCCAGAGCACGCGGCGAGGTACTCATCCAAGTCCTGTTTGATTCTTTGTTTGCTTCAGACTAATATTGTTTGGAATTGCAAAAGGTTCTGTGCTGTTTACAGCCTCAATTATCACAGTTCACAGAGAGATATGTCCATTGTTGCATTGCAGCCAAGCGTTCTGCACTGCAAGAACCTTACAACATTGCCATAGTTATGCAGTTGCAGTGTTGTTGGTTAATTTTTGCTTAATAGTTCTCTGAATTCTGAAAATAATGTGTATGCACTGACATGACTACATGAGTATATATCGCGGAAGCTAGGGATTTGTCTGCCAGCTTCCTCCATCTGTAGAGTTGCAGTTTATTTCTGCTAGTGCTAGACTGCTAGTTAAAGTTGATGTTAGTTAAATTGCTACTATCTTGTTTTTCCCCCAATCTATCATGCTGTAGAACTAGATTCCTGAATTAGCATAGTTTAATGTCTCTAGATTCCTAGATTAGGATAGTCGCAATGTTGAATGTCTCTTTTGGACATTTTCATCATTGTGTCCTAAGCAGTCGAATGTGTACACAGCATGCAAGCTTCAGGTAATTATTCTGTTTCCGAGTCTGAAACTCTGACAGACTGATGGCTGCCCTACCTCTTTTCCTAAGCTAAAGGTTACTGGTTCAGATTGCCAAAACGTTCTGCTAAATCATGGTTGAATTGCACCAAAATCAGTGTGTTTTGAGGTGTATGAATCTTATCAATTTGCAGGTTCTACGCCGCCGAAGTGCTTCTTGCGCTGGAGTACCTGCACATGCTTGGAGTAGTCTACAGAGACCTGAAGCCGGAGAACGTCCTCGTCAGGGAGGACGGTCACATCATGCTCTCCGACTTCGACCTCTCCCTCCGTTGCGCTGTCTCGCCGACGCTGGTGCGATCCTCCCTGAATCCCGATCCCAGGAACGCCCAGACCTGCGCCCAGCCCGCCTGCATCCAGCCCACATGCTTCATGCCCAAGCTCTTCAGCCAGAGGAGCAAGAAGAGCGGCGGCACCGCCAAGAAATCCAAGGGCGCCGAGCCCAGGCAGCAGCAGGCGTCGGCCGGCCTGCCCGAGCTCGTCGTCGAGCCGACCGGCGCGCGGTCGATGTCGTTCGTGGGGACGCACGAGTACCTGGCCCCCGAGATCATCAAGGGCGAGGGCCACGGTAGCGCGGTGGACTGGTGGACGTTCGGCATCTTCCTGCACGAGCTCATGTACGGCAAGACGCCGTTCAAGGGGCAGACGAACCGCGCCACGCTGTTCAACGTCGTCGGCCAGCAGCTCAAGTTCCCGGACTGCCCCGGGACGAGCAACGCCAGCAGGGACCTGATCAAGGGCCTGCTGGCCAAGGAGCCCCAGAGCCGGCTCGGCGTCAAGAGGGGCGCCGCCGAGATCAAGCAGCACCCCTTCTTCGAGGGCGTCAACTGGGCGCTCATCCGGTGCAGCACCCCGCCCGGCGTGCCCAGGGCCGTGGAGCCCGCCGCGGTGGCGATGCCAGTGCCGGTGCCGGCGAAGCCCGCGCCTGTGGAGAAGGTGGAGATCAACAGCAGCAGCAAGAGGATGGCAGGAGCCAGCGTCGAGTCCGGAGGGAAGTTCCTAGACTTTGAGTTCTTTTAGGAAATTAGGAAGCTTTAA
Organism: Panicum miliaceum; assembly: GCA_032594955.1. Lineage (NCBI taxonomy): Eukaryota > Viridiplantae > Streptophyta > Magnoliopsida > Poales > Poaceae > Panicum > Panicum miliaceum. Next base: position 39,535,474 of record CM064059.1, read on the forward strand.
CGAACAATACTTGTGGTTCCAGAAGTAGGTGTAGTTGCATAGTGGAGTGGTAGCATTTTGGCCAGTGGTATGTCCGACTGGTTTCAGTTCTATGTTGCATTACCTCACTCTGTTGTTAGAGATCCATGCCATGGTGCTAGTTACTTACTAGGAGTAGCCAACAAGAGTAAGCTGTGATGTTTGAGCAGTCCAAGAACGATATCCATCATGTTTCTTGCCATGATTTATACAAAGTTCTATTAGTAGATTACATGATTAGCACCATAATTCACCTTTAATAGGCCAAAGCATTCTGTACCAAAATGCGAGAATGCCCAGAAGATGAGATAAAAAAAAGGAGAAAAAAAACAGAGCAAAAACAAGAGGCGGCACCACCACCTTACATACTGCATTAGACAACGTACACTAGACGACCAGGTTCTCTGATGCGCCGACGAGCCCCATGCCAGCGGCGGGGTTCCGGTGCCGCATGAGGACGCGCAGCTGCGCCCGCTGGCACTCGAGGTTGGACACCAGGTCCGCCCTCTCCTCGCGCGGCCGCACGCGCACCGCCTTGGGGAACTCGACGAACCCCTTGATCCCCCTCCGGATGTGCGGGTTCTCGCCGCCGCCGGCCTCGCGCCGGTGCAGTTGACTCCGGCTCGGACTCTCTTGACCGTGTTGACTCCGGCTCGGGCTCTGTTGACCGTGTTGACTCGTCGGGCTTGCCTTGCCGTTCGGGCTGCAGCTGCTGCCGCAGCAGCTGCTCTTGTGGTTGTCGCTGGCGGCGGCGGTCGCTTGGAGCACGGCGAGGGCGTCGTCGATCTCCCGCAGCTTCTCCTCCACCGCCGCCCTCGCGTCGGCGAGCTTCATCTGCACCCGCTCCTCGCGCCAGAGCTCCGCGACACGCAGCATGCGCCGCTCCTCCTCGACGCCCTCCAGCGCGCGCTCCGCCTCCTCGCGCGCGGCGCCGGCCTCCTCCCGCAGCGCGCGGCACTCGGCCTCCGCGGCCTCGCCCCGCCGCCGCTCCTCGGCGAGCTCCGCCGCCAGCGCCTCGCTCAGCGCCTCAGCCTTGCGCCGCATGCGCCGCTCGAACTCCAGCTCCGCCCGCAGCCCCCTGATGCGCGCCACGCAGAGCTCCAGCTCCGACGACATGGCGCCGTACCCCTGGTCGAGCTCCACCGCCTCTTCGCTGCCGCCGTCCTCGGGCACGACGATCATAGGCGAATCGAGATTCTCGGTTTGGCGAGGTGGGCGCGGGGAGGAGGAGAGGTGGATGATGCCGCGCGGGGAGTAGTGGGGGTTGTGATAAAGCTTCCAAGGGGGAGGGCAGCGCGAGCCGGCGCCATGATTGGGCGCCACTCGCACCGACGCCATCTTTCCGAGCTCGGGATCCAGTATTTTACCCCGGCCTAGTACTCGAGGGTGGGACTCGCGGAGGCAAAGCGCATGGCCCCAAGGTCACCAGCCTCCTCCAAGCTTCGTCTTTGTGAGCTGTAAAAGGGAGCAGGACTGTAGGAGGAGGGGGAGTTGGTCACGTCTCGCGCTCACATGCATGGATCCCGATCTCGACGCCGCCATCATGGCGGTTCATGATCCTCGCCGCCTTTTCTTGGCGCAGGCTGCTTATCATTCCGTCTCCCTGCTCCTCGGTCGGCATGCCGATGCGGCGGCGACGCTGGCATTGTGGGCGTAGGAATCATGTGCGCGCCATGGTTTTTCGGTGAGGCGAGCATGCCACGCCACGCAATCGCGTCGCGTCGCATCCTTGCAAAAGCTAGCGCCTGCCCTGCCGCTCTAGTGCTCGCGCGATGGACGCACGCCAAGGGCTCTCCAGGGAAGATGCTCATCCTGAGCCATCTCTCTGCTGGCAGTGCTAGTGCTGGACAGTGTCATTGTTGCCCCAGTCGTGGCGGCACCATTAATTGTGTCTTTGCTTGATGGCTGCCCCCAGTTCTCTGCTTCTTTTTTTTTTAAAAAAGAAAAGTTCCCAGTTCTCTGCTTCTTTTTTTCTGAAAAAAAAAGAAAGGTTCCAAAATCCACCCAGGCTTCCAAACGGGGCCTTAGTCAGTACACGAGGGACTGCAGTGCTGCACTGCATCGGTCATCAAGACTGCTTGGAATCGATGTCTGCATCTGCTGCCAAGGCTATAGCACGTGCATCGGGCAGCTTCCAACTCTGCCGTACCATAACATCGTGTCCGGATCCAACGGCCGGCCTCGTGCGACGCAGTAAGGCCTTGTCCAACGGCAAGTGCCAGCTCTAAGCCGGTAACGAGGAGCTCGGCACAGTGCCGGCAGGTGCTTGGGCGAGCGTGCCTGTGATAGGCGAGAAGTGAAGCGCTAGCGCGCCCTGTTCATCAATTAAAAAAATTCTATGAGCTTGTTTAGAGCCAGCCGTTGGAGGAGGCCTAATAGCGTGTGCGTCGACACGGACGGGACAGCATGCAAATACTGACGACGCAACGGGCGCTGGATCGGTATCATTCGTACACCGTGAAATCAATCAATGGCGCTGCACCCGACAACAGATAGTGCAGTGTGAAAGAAAAAAAAAAAGGCGACTGTATGCACCGTGATATCTGTGAGTATGCGGTCGGGAGGTCTTTCAAAAAAAAAAGAGTATGCATTCGAGAGAGAAGAAGAACAGAGGGGCCTGTGTAGATGGGCCGTCCGTTCATCTATTTCTTTCAGTGTCTCGAACGGGCCAGCAATGCCCGTCTGTGCTGTTGTGCGGCCCGGACCGGACGCCTCGCAAAGGTTTGAGAATCGGTGGCTTTCGGCCCACAACCTGAGATTTGTTTGGCCCGTTGATTGTCCGGTTGCGGCGGCCAACCAAAAAGTGATGGCCCAGTGCAGATTGGGCTTACCTACCAGTATACCCGATCCAAATCCAGGTCTGCTAACTCAATTCATGTTGACATTTAGATTCACAGACAGAAGCACCTTCGTCCTTCTAAACACTGCAGTCCTCATCTACTCCATCAGAAATGCAGACTTAGCTAAAATTGCTCTGTGGCGGATGCACCTTTCTCTCTTCTCATTAATAATATATGCTGGCAGCGCCGGATCTTTCTTCCAAAAGAAAGGAAGTCAAAAAGAAAAGGAAATGCAGATCCCCGCAGCTGCGTAAGCCTTGCTGCTCATCAATTACAGTAGTACTTCTGCCCCATCCCGTGAGGGACCACAGCTCTCTCATCGATGGCTCTACAGTCCATCATACATAGTTACATACTGCTACTCACTTCACAACTCTAGACATCATCTAACAATATCTTCATAACTCCAGTAAGTTACAGAAGAACAAACAGCAGCAGCTGAGGCCTGATGCGAGGTTGCCAGCTCTTCTTACCCTTGGCTCCACTACCACTAGTAATAGAAGCTACTGTCCTGCAGAGGTGCCGTAGCAGCACTGTGAAAGCTAGGTGGCCCTACTTGTGAAAGGCGATCTACACGGTAGATCACTCTTTAGTCTTTATTCCCGGATTCTCCATCCAGCACGAATGCATTTTGGACCCTTCCTCAACCACCCCCTAGAACTAGAGCATTACCAAAATCACCCCCGATCACCGAGCAACTTGGACCGGAAGGTGTCAAGCACGCATGTTGGGGCCATGCCCTGGACCCTGGCCATTTTCCTCCCTTCGATTCCGTCCTGCTATCTATGCGCTATCAATTCCAACGGTGTGGTGTGTGCATCATGCATGTCCTGGACCCGTCAATGCCAACTACTTTTTCATGCCACGGAGGCGCCCATCAAAAGGGACGGCTGGCTTTGCCCAGCGCAGCCGGATAGGTCCAAACGCCAGCCTTGCTTTGCCGCTCCTCTTCTTCTTCACCGTGTCGCTGGAGAGGAGGGCGAGCAGTGATTGCGGCGGACAGGGTGGGGGCATGGCGGCCGCAGCTGGTGACTCGCGGCCTGCCCCTTGATCCCCCGTCAAGGCCATCATAACCTGGCCGCATTAGCGCTAGAGACACCCAAAAGGCGGGCACGGATGCTGCATAATCTCGAAGCTTTTCCATCTGGTTCGAAGCAAACCCGTAGGATCGGCGTGCCAAGGCGCGAGAGATGTGGGTGTTGCTTGCACACCCTGGATCGTGATGAGCGGGCACCGGCCAGCAAGGGCGGCACGGCAACGACAACGGCAGAGACGAACAGATGGGATGGTCCAACAGGGGACAGGAGGGAACCAACGCAGATGCCAGCCAGCCCTCCGGACAGGCAGATGCCAGGAGATCCACAGCAGGCATCGCCCGCCTTCCGGTTCAGAGTTCAGACCCTAGAAAATTTGAACACTTCAAACAACACTGGAAGGATATGAAGAAAGCAGTGCGCTTGTTAGATAGAAGCACAGGCTTGATTCAACACTAGAGTGCAAGGTGACCACAATGTCTGTACATTATATATCTCACCCTCGCACTTCCCAGGAAAGGGCGAGACGAGACCCAACAAATCCTGGGCAAAATCACATTATCTACAACCGAAAACGATCCCGACAACGGCAAAACATCCAGGGAGCCTTCTACTATATCTCATCCACTAATTTGAGCTATATATATATGTTGCATCTTCCCTATATAATGAACTACTGAATCACCCAGAAAAAAGAGGCACGCAGATGGTCTCTTGGTAATTCTGATGGGGGCGTGGGGTTCTACCGCACCGACCCAGCTCGGCGGCACACGACATCGAGAGCTTCGACCACTGTCGCTGAGAAACCAGCTATGGCTTGGAATATCCCTGGCAGGCCTGTTTGTATGTTGTTCAGCGTCATTGACCGGGTGACCTCGACGGCCTTAGCGTGCCTTGTCATCTCATCCTCCACCTTCCGACGGCATTGGGCGATCTCAGTTTTCTTCTCAGCAAGAGGATCACGGGCATCGTACGCGTGGCTCTCAATGCCATCGCGCCCGCTGCCAGGAAGGCCGAGGCCAACCATCGAGTAGGATTGGTAATACTTCTTCTCAATGGACCTGAGCGAGTTGGTTTTCTTTTCTAGCTCCTTTGAGTACGTCTCTGCACGCTTCTTGATCTTCATTTCCTCTGCCTGCTTAGTGTAGATGACATGGACAACATTCACAAAGCTCTTGATAGCCTCTGAAGCCACGGCATCTGGAAGCCGGTCTAGCGCTTGCTTCCACTCGTCACAGAAGCTGGTGAGTTCACGTGAGATCATCGAGGCATGGGCTTCTTGTGGGGCAGTGTTATCCACTTGGCAGAGTGTGAGCTTCAGCCAGCCATATAAGGCACGGATGTAGTCACGTTGATACTTGATAAGGCGGTTGAAGTTTGAGTGCCATGCCGCTACAGCAGCCTCAAGATCACGAGTTGCAAGCCTGTGAAGGTCAGATGTTGACTCAGCCATGGAATTGTCCACCAAACCACGGACTTGCTGAACAATCTCATTTTGGATCTCATGGAAATGGTTCATTGACCTCCACATACCCAATAGCCTGCATGTTAATATTCCAAAACAGTTAAGTACTTCTGAGCAGCAGCACAAGATCTGGAATTAGGGATGTAGGGAATGGAAATAAGACTTACGCAAAGCAAAGCTGAACAAGCTGTGGTGCAAGCTCATTGTCACGGACTCTAACAATTGCTGAGGATGTAGTGGTGGCAGCCTGTGAGGTAACTATGATCAGAGATTGCAGCTTGTTTATAGAGGCCTTGGTCTTGTCCAGCTTAGCACTATCCCTCCCTCTATATTCCAGGCTCTGTAGAGTAGATAGCTTTTTCTCATGTTCAATCTTCACACTCTCCCTTGCCTGCATCGATTAAAATTGATATATATGTTAGATACTGGCTCAATAAACTGCTCTGTGAACATAAGAATTTTAAGTGCAATGGTTTTGACTAAAGATACATTCCAACATTGTGGGATTCATCAATCTAAATAGTATAGTGCAGATGCAAGAAGGGCGGGCCTGGTGCAAGCGGTAGAGTCTTACCGCCTGTGACCGGAAGGTCCCGGGTTCGAGTCGCAGTCTCCTCGCATTGCACAGGCGAGGGTAAGGCTTGCCACTGACACCCCTTCCCCAGACCCCGCACAGAGCGGGAGCTCTCTGCACTGGGTACGCCCTTTTTTATAGTGTAGATGCAAGAAGCTTTAAAGTCGCAGAATGTGATACCCATCAAATTTGTTACACTAAAGACAAAGATACACTAAATCTAACTTTGGCATCATGGGTATATATTAGGTCTACTAAAAGAAAATTTCTTGAGGATCTAAACCTTCATAACATAATCTCAAGGACAAGAGTATTGTAGTGAAAAGATAGAGCAAATCAAGGGAAGGGAATGCAAAGGGAAGTCAATTGCCATGTAACAAGCATTCGTGGTTGCTGCTTTTTCTCAAAGTAGTGAAAATTATTGAGCAAATGCTCTGAGTGTTCCAAAGTGGGAAAATGCATGACCTCCCTAAAGACACTTTATGCAACAGAATCAGATTCTCCTTTCATATTTTCTGAACCAAAGGTTCAAATACGGAGAAGTTCATGGCTTCACGCTATCAAATGGAAAATACAATCTCTAGTTATTTCTTTTGGTAAGATTCATTTCACTTTTGTAGCACAGCCCTAATCAAGTGATGGAGCTATCTTCTTGGCAAAAAGGTTAAAATTAGCTTCAGTTATGCTCTTGGTCTTCAACTGATTAATAGCCCTACGCTACCATGCCAGGGTCAAATGTTTTTTTCAGGAGCAAAGATGTAGACCTTGCAAATCTTATACAAGCACCATATGTGCATTTCATTGCTAGAGTAAAGGTGGATGCTAGAATGTGACAGTTTAGGCTTTGAGCTCACAGAGTTTGCATTGCTCCATGCGCATGTGGAATGTTGTAACTTATCCCCTACAATAGTACTATCCTCTAAGTATTGCAGGTGCACCATTTTCAAGTGGAGCCAAGCTGAATAGTTTCAAGATGTTTCACCGACAGGAAATGATTGAGACATCTAATACTTTGTCACAATCATCTCAATTTCAGTGCTATGCCAGTGCTTGCTGCTAAGTATAACAACTGTCAATATCCAAGTAACCATCAACCGAGGACCAAAATTACCTTGACCTCCTCGTAGAGCTTCTTCTCCCAAGCTAAAAGGCGTTCCAGAGTGGATCCATGGCTCTTCCCTTCCGTTGACTCCATCTCCAGAGCATTGGTGTCCAACTTGTATCGTACAGCCAATGGTGGCTTAGACGTCCATGTCGACGACAATGCAGATAGCACACTGTTGGAGTGGTACACCGTCTCTGCGAAAGAAGAAATAAATTAGCAAACTATATCACATATGATCACATATTCAGTGAAATCATAAAGCACAATGACAATCTGAATCAGAGTTTCGTTTTTGAGCCACATTTTGTGCATTGTCATACTTTTGAGCTGCCTGAAGTTGCGGTCGAGCTGTGCGCGGCTGGCCTCCAGGAGCTCGGACACATCGTTGCCGGCCTCGGCCGCCCTGACGAAGTATTCCTCAATGACCGCCACGATTTCGGCGAGAGTGCGATGTCGCACCACCATCCGCATCTCGGTCGCCGCCGTGACTGTGGAGGAGGAGTCGCCAGCTTCCGACCTCTCATCCCTCCTAAGAGGCAACGGTACGGCGGCGTACTCCGAGGGTGCCGTCCCGCCGTACTTCGATCTGGCCACGAACCCGCATTCCGATCTGGCGGCGAACCCGCACTCGGATCTATTCCCCATCTCTCCCTCCTCCGATCTGGTCTCCGACGTGGTCGTGGACGCGTAATGCTCGTCGTCGTCCTCCCATCCGCCGCAATGCATCCCCTCTGGTTCATGGTCCACCTCGCCATCGTCGTCGTCGTCGACCTCGTCTTCCTCCTTGAGGTTGTAGGGGTGTTGGTGGTGGAGGTAGGCCCGCGCCTTCACTTCCTCATCGAGTTCGCGGAGGCGGTTAGCCTCCTCGAGCTCAGCCTTGCGGCGGTCGAAGAACTCGGAGTCCGGCGGCGACGGCGGGTAGAAGTTCTCCCACTCCCACGCGGAGGAGGAGGAAGGCGTCCCCACCGGCGGCTGCTTGCGAAAGGACGACCGCGCGGGGCTGGCCACGCTGGAGTCCGACAGGATGTGCGGCACCCTGAGCCGCCGCGGGCGTGGAGCCCTCACCGGCGCAGGCTGCGCCGCCGCCATCGCCGCCGCCGCCTGCGGCTGCTGCTGCGGCGGCGGGTGCGGATGCTGGGCTAGCGGCGTCGGGGGCGGGAGCGATGACGACGCGGCCGTGGACGGCGGCGGCGTGGGGAGCGCGCGGGCGGCGCCGGCTGCGGGCGGCGGCGCGGCGGCGGAGAGGAGGACGGGCGCGGTGTGGTGGGAGACGGCGAGCGACGGGTGCCCCTGCGCGAAGCGCGAGAGCGCCGCTGCCGTGACGCGGAGGGAGCGGAGGTAGTCGGCGTGCGCGGAGGCCAGCACCTGGCGCGCCGCCACCGCGTCCTTCATGTGGCGGCGGCGCTCCTTGCAGCGCCGCACCGTGTCCTCCTGCTCCACCTTGGACGCCGCGCACCCCATCACGGCACGAGATCGGCGAGCCCTGCCTTGCCTGCTCCGACCTTCCTTCCTCTCCTCGTCCCTCAGCTCGTGTTCCCCACTTCTTCCCCACCCCAGTGAGAGAGCGTGAGGAGTGTGAGTGGGAGTGAGCGGCTTCTTTGCTTCTTTCTACGCTGCACTGCACAGTTCAATAATTTTTTTATGGAAGGGGGACCCCTCTCTTCTCCGCTTTCTTCTTCCTGGCCCCCTTGGCCCGACTAGCCGTGTGGAGTGGGCCCACAGGGAGGGACTCTGGTTTCTTCGTAGCAGCAGCATCACACAAGCGATTAAGAATTCAAATAAGCTGTCAAGTGATGCGTCGCCTCGCCTTATTAAACGCTGCTTCTGGCAAGCAAGGATACAGGAGCATAGCTCCATTTTGCTGGAACGATTACCGAGGTTGCAAAAGATTGTGGATAAGTGCAATTTTCCCGGCACTTTTTCGTTTGGTACACCATTTTTCACCAAATCAAATACAGCCATGCACTCCAGGCCAAACTGCAGCAGCAGCCGACCATTGTGCCAAGAAATTACCGCCAGCCGTCGTTGCTATTTCCATGAAACCGTGGTGCAGGTGGTGGATGGATGCACTGCAACCAACATAGTGCCGTTTTGGGTGATGTGGTGTCCTGACTTCTGAAGAGTGAAGAGCAACCATTCCAACCAAAAATGAACAAAACACAAAGGGGATTTTAATACAATCATTGTGCTTACAGTTTCAGACGGGATCCAATCCGGACCCTCCGATGAGCAAAGCTAACAATGTGGTTTGCGACGACTGCAGATTTGCAGTGTCAGCATACTGTCATCTGTCAGAAAAAATAACAGAGCATCAACGTGAGCTTCGCTTGGAGCTTTACCACTCAGCAGACCTAACCAAAAGCCAGATCCTGTCCTCACCACACGATGACACGATCGGACGTGTCCTCCGCGTATAAAAAAACCGTCAACGACGGAAGGAAGCAGTCGACAGCGTACGGGCATCGCGCCGAGGACGGCCTACCTAAAACTAAACCAACCCTCTGCAGCTTCCTGCTTTCTTTTGGGTCACTTGGTGGTAGTGGTAATAGTATATTTATATTTTCCCCATGTTCAGACTGGCCTGGCCTGGGAAACTGCCATGGTAATGTAACGGCCGGAGCTGGGGTGGTGGATGGAACTGCGCAAGTGGCCACACTTGGGAGCACGATCTTGGTCGGTTCCGTTCTTTAATCGCCGTGTCGGCGCCCTGGAAACTGTAAAAAGCTCGGGGGGTGAAGTGAAGGTGAACGGCCGTGGGGAAGAGGCACCGGAGCACCGGCCCGGCGTGGCCGCGCCCGCGCGCACGGCGGCGAGGCTTCACCTCGGAGGGCTGCACCTGCACGCGCCCAGACAGACCACGTGTGTGTGATGCCGCCCTTTACGTGCGACGGGTCTTTCCGTGCGCGTTTTTACTTCCTGATGACTCGGCTCGGCGGTCCCTGCCCAGCCACGCCCTATCCTACTCCTCCGCCACCGCCCGGCTGCTGTCTCCTCGTGCTTTTTCTCCCCTTGTCCACCGTCTCCTCTGGCATCCTCCCCCTGAGGTCACGCTCGCGCACCCCTGGCGGCCCTGCATCATGCATGCGTGCCCTTTTCCTGCTTCTTTCCGTTCCATCCTTTCGAAAAGATATGCACATATAGCGTGCTTCCTTTTGCGACAAGCTATCGCAGCTTTTAGCTCGAGTGTATGTGTATCCATCCATGCAATATATATGGCGTCTAGTATAAATCCGCTTTACGTTACAAAGCGATGATGCTGCGTATAGTACGCCGAGGCAGATGGGACGGAAGCTACCTCGGTGGTTTCAGGGTGGGTGCTGTACTCTTGCCTACCGGAAAGTGGAGTACATGCTGGAGCTCGGAGATATTCTCCGTCCATCATAAATCATAAAGTGCACTGGAAAAAACAAAATGAAATCTTAGGCCAGATTTCGTGGGGGTTTATTTGGGTCGAATGGGAGAGAAAGGAAACGTTAGCAGGCCTGCAAGGGTTTGGTGCTTTATCGGGCTTGACGCTTTTCAGTACGAGGCCAAGCCCAGACCCAGGAACAGCACATTTTTATTTTGGAAAGTCAGTTTCACCTTCTGAATTTTGGACCAGTCCGCGTTTCCTCCCTGGATAATTTCTTGGATTCGCGATACCGGACATGTGACCTCCTTATTATTTTTCTAGAAGATTTTTTATTTTTTTATGTTTATTTTGGCTGAATCTTTGAAAAATTATAGTAAATCAAAAAGAATATAAAATAAAAAATTCATTTTTTTGACTCCACATGAGTAGATCTATGCAGTGACCATATGATATGGTATAATTTAGTACAAAGTTTTTATTTTAGTTTTAGATATATACTTTTTTTAATTAATTCATAGCTACCGTTTTCTTGATCCAATTATGGTGAAATTTTTATGGTGAGCTAATCATTACATGTTTAATATGTAGTAAAAGTTTCATTTTTATTGGATCATGTATTCTTGAGTTATAGATTTGTCTAGGTTTATCTATAGATTTATCTAGGTTTATATAGATAAATCTATAATCAGTCATATTTGATCAAATGAGCATGAAATTTTTACTACAGCTCAAGCATATAATGATTATTCCACCATAAAAGTTTCACCATAATAGAATCACGGAAATTGCAGCTAAAATTAATTATAGAAAAATATACATCTAAAGCTACATTAAAAATTTTGTACTAAATTATACCATATCATATGTTCACTGCATAGATATACTCATGTGGATCCCAAAAAAGTTGAATTTTTTATTTTATAATTTTTTTAATTACTATAATTTTTTAAAGATTCAGCCAAAATAAACATAAAAGAAAAATAGAAAAAACACCTAGGAAAACAGCGAGGGAGGTCACGTGTCCGGTATCGCGAGTCCGAGGAGTCCAGACGGACAGTTTTATTGTCTAGAGACGAAACGCGGACTCGGTCCAAAGTTCAGGAAAGTAAAAAAAACTTTTTTCTTTTATTTTTTATGGAAAGGAACAGCACATTTGGTCGCGCAGAAATGGACCACGAACAGCAGCATACCGCTATTCCAGAGAGGTTTACGAGTCAGAATCTTATTTTTCTTGTTTCAAAGCAAGCAGTCACCTCAAAATTTTATGTTCAGGTGTGCAATCTTTTAGACCCTGACATTTTCGTTCTTCATGCTGATGGAGACATTGCGAGCGGTGTTTTTTCTTGTACATGATCCCTGTCGTGGCACGTAATGACGTAACAGACTAACAGTTATTGGCGGATCCAGCGGTGGGTCAGGGGGGCCTCGAGCCCCCCCTACCACCACCGGAGCCATGGAGTCCCCTGGAGCCTCTCCATGTATTTTTGTCCTAGATACAAGCTGTAGGGGAGGCTAGAGGTCAGTCTGGAGGTGGAAGACAACCCTGGTCGGGGCGTCGGGCTGCTGGCCAATTAATCAGTAGTAATAGAGTACGGCGGTCCAACTGCTGAAAGCCCAAGTCCCAATCGCACTGAGACAGACAAGCAAACAAACCCTATCCATCCAATTCCATCGCCCATTGCGGGCTCGCGGAGGCGGCGGCCAGGCGGGGGCGGCGCACCGTGCATGCGCACCGTTTGTCTTCTGCCGAAATTTATTTGCTTGGCGGTTAGATTGAGAAGAATGGGAATAGCTAGCGATCTTACTACTTGACTAGTTGTTGCCCTAACCGCCCGTCATGGGCAGCGCCAAGAGGGAAGTCTTGGTCCTGGTGATGGAGCACCGAGCGATACAGGATGAACACGCTATACCATCTTGAGAATGACATCAAGAGGTGCCCTCTTTTCAAGGAGCACGTGCTATCTTACAATTATAGTAAGTTAAAGAATCCTTATGCGATGCGGCGGAGAAAAAAATAGTAAATCTCATAAAATTCAAAGCACCAAGATATCAATGCGGTAAGCCTAATCATAATTGACAACTATAGTTATTGGCTCTATTCATTTTTCTAAAAAGAATTCACTTTTTCTATTTTGAAAAGAAATAGCGTCAAGTAACCCTAATACTTGCTCATTAACTATTTACCTATCCTGTTATAAAAAGTAACCTAAAATAACCCGCAAACACGTATCTAAATTATTCAGCTCTAGTGTTACAATTTTTTTAAATGTCCGCATAATTTCTATTTAAATTGCCTACACTTGATATTATTAAAACTAACCTAAAGTGATATCTAAACTAAGTGTTCCGTACATAGTATGCTTTTAAGTTACTCATTTATGCCACTATTACTATGCATATGAAATAACTAACCGAAACAACGTGCATGATGCATTCATGAAGATCATGTATACATCAATACATGTATGTAGAGAGCGATGAGCATATCAATTTTCATGGCTTAGCAATGTAAAATGAAAAAGCATATGGATGTATTGGTAACCAATGTTTAGTACAACCAAATAAAGATTACATAATACATATATGCTAATTGTGTGAGAGCAAACATAAGCACACTTCAGCAGCTGCAAGTCCTAAATGTATCCATAATTTATGATATCTACAACTATTTTTAAAATGATGTCTTTTTGAATTACTAGCCCGTGCACAATCACATAATGATACTTGATAGGCTACTGAACAAAAAGTAAGTCTTTTTTTTTGAGAAAGACACCAGAAAGGTGTCTCATATCTGATTCATATAAGGAAAAATAATTGGTGGTACAAAAGAAGGACAACTTGATACAAAAATGATATAAAAAAATAAAAAACATTGAAGAGCTCTCTGGTCGTCTTCTTTATTCAATTGTCTATCGTCCACCGGAGCTTGAAAAAAGCACTGGAAAGGCAGCAAGCGAAAGGGACACCTGCAAACACTAACACCCACAAAGCTTTAAAGATCGTAAAAACCACTCCCTATTTACAATAAGATCTAGCAACTGCTAAAAGAATAACGGCCGGGGAACACCCCAACCGCAAAAAAAAATAAGTTTTCACTTAGCGTCGTTTTTTTATAACTGCAAAATCCGAGAGAGTAGCTGACGATGGTCGTCATTCATATAAACATCAACCTACATTTCTAAATAAAAAAAAGGTAGCAATGTAACTATATTATCCGTCTCTGAGTTTCCATGTGCCCTGCGAAAGTACGTTTTTGTAAAAATGAAAGAATTTAAGGGATTGTACCGTTGAAAGACGACTGACCCTAGAGTGCTTTGTCTTTCGGACGTATCCTGGTTTCATCGGCACAAAGCATTTTGAAATCATAAGCATTTTCCAATACGAATGTAACAATACTATATTTGTGTCAAAGTTGTGTTTGTAATAGTTCTTGTTATAACGTGACGAAAAGCGGCTTGAAATGTTAGACTCCAGTTATTTTTCTATTCTATCAGAAAATCAGAAAAAATTGAAAAAAGTACCCAAATCAGAATTTGGGTAGGAATAGCAATAGTACCCGACGCGATAGGTGAAAGTATGGGTATAAAATTTTACCCGTGGGTACGGTACAATACAAAATTTTACCCGCGGATAGGTACCAATGGATACTCGATGGTATCCAAAATATACTAATTATAACCTAGTAAACTCATATTATTCTCGAATTTTATGTCTTATTTTCTTGCGATTGTATGAACATAGATTGATAATGAGATTGTATGAAAATGATATTGATATTTTGCTTATTGTTTGTAGTGAAGTGTATGCATTATTGCTGTATTTTTTAGATGAAATACTTAGCTAGAATTGAATGAATTTACTATAAAATAGATGCTGAAGATAAGAAAAAATGTGCAGGATGAACCGTATAATTGTCTATTTTACTAATGCTTTGCATTTGTTTGTATGGATGATAAATTTAAAATATGCTAAGTTTATATGACCAAATAACATATTATACTATTATTAGTAATTCGATGGGCACCTGAAACCGAAAATAAGTATAGGTATAAAATTCTACTCGTTAGATTTGGCTATGGCTTAGAACTTCGCGTCCCATACGGAGGGAGGCACGAAAATGGAGCAATCAAATTTAGAGCGGTCGCCGTCATCCTCGGAAATCGGACCGCGACCGCTTCCCCGCCAGGTCTACCGGTAAGCGACAAGCCACGACCACCCTGTCCTCCCCTGTTTCGCGCGGCGCTCCAGGAAGCCTCCTCGAACCACCGTGATGTCACCTTATCCCTCACCCCCTCGCTATATAGGCCATGCGTGCGGCCGCATACCAGTACACCACTCGGACGACGCACGCACGCCGTGCCCGCAGGTCTCCGTCTCCGGCCTTCTCCTGACCTCATCTCGAGCCTCGCAGCTCGACTCGGCCGCGCGCCAATGGCCTTGCTGCGCGAGCACCTCGACCTCATCCGCGCCCACCTCCTCGACGACCGCCACGACCACGACGACGCCGTCAGCTCCGAGGACTACTCGGCGTCGTCGCCCTCGCCCTCGCCGCCCGCCGGGCGGAAGCCGCTGCCGGCGCTCTCCGTCGCGCTGCCCCCGAGGTCGGCGGTCGCCCTGCAGCAGCAGCAGCAGCAGCAGCTGTGGACGGCGCCTCCGCCGCCGCAGATCATTCACCAGCAGGAGCAGAGCTGCTACTGCCCGGAAGCCGAGGAGGACGACTTCCGGCGTTACCGCGGCGTGCGGCAGCGGCCGTGGGGCAAGTACGCGGCGGAGATCCGGGACCCGGCGCGGAAGGGCGCGCGCGTGTGGCTGGGCACCTACGACACCGCCGTGGAGGCCGCGCGCGCCTATGACCGCGCCGCGTTCCGCCTGCGCGGCTCCAAGGCCATCCTCAACTTCCCCAACGAGGTCGCCTTCGGCACCGC
This sequence comes from Panicum miliaceum, assembly GCA_032594955.1. Taxonomy (NCBI): domain Eukaryota; kingdom Viridiplantae; phylum Streptophyta; class Magnoliopsida; order Poales; family Poaceae; genus Panicum; species Panicum miliaceum. The sequence goes on from CM064059.1 coordinate 39,550,787, forward strand.
CGCCCGGTGGGGGCTCCCGCCGCCTCCTGCCGCCGCTCCCTGCTATCCCACCGCCGCCGCTGGTAGCAAGAGGGCGAGGTCGCCGGAGCGGGCGCTGCAAGAACAGGGCGCCGGGTGCATGGTGATCAGGGAGGTGAAGAGGGAGCGGGTGCAGGAGCCCGCCGCGAGCTGCGGTTGGGACGGCGGCGTGGCCGTGGCGCCGACGGCCGCGAGCGGAGGCGCGGACTTCTTCTGGGAGGAGGAGGAGCTGCTCAAGGGGACGATCTGCAGCCTGCCGCCGCTGTCGCCGTACCCGCAGCTGGCCTTCCCGCAGGTCTCCGTCAGCTGACACATCGAAGCATGCGGCTGATCCATCATCGTCCATCTGTGCCTAAGCATGGCGAAGGGTGCTTGGTCTCTTGATTAACTGATGAGTTAGTGTTAATCCACTTTGAAAAGTTCTTTGACATGTTACCAGCTACCAGGAGTATAACTCCACCAAATGTTCTTTCGTTCGTTGTCTATTCAAGTACCTTAATCCAAACGATAAGTAAATTAATGTTCTTCGCGGAGGTGCAAGTCAAATTATGCATGTGAAATTACGATTCATCCATCAGTTCATGCATGTACCTCTCGGAGGTGAGCGCACGCACTTGAAAGCTAAAAGGCATCAGTCGATCGGACCCAGATGATTCAATGCTTTTGCAGATCGATCGATCTTGGCTTAATTACAAGTTTTAGTTACAGCTATCTCAATAGCCAGTCAGCGTGCAAACAAGGGCCGGGCATTTTTTTATTTTATTCTTACTTTGACAGTTTGACCACTCCCTCGTCAGTCACCTGGATCGCTTGCCCCGGCCCAGCCGCTGCTGCCTCGTGCATTTTCCGCTTCCGGCCACTCCACTTCTGCCGCTTGCTTTGACGCCGTGGACTTGTCCGTGGACGGCAAGAGGATCGGACGTGCCTAGCTGGCTGGCTGCCCCGAATTTTTTGCACTTTGAGCCCTTTTCTAAAATTGTTTCACGTTTGGATCTGTGGATGATATAAACTCATATTTAGACCCTATGGGTTAGTGGTATGAGTCACGGCGCCAAGACATATTAGTTCGGCGCCGTGAGCCGTGGCGCGCAGGATTTAAAGTTAAGTTTACGTCGTCCAGAAGTTCAAACATGAATTTTTTTCAAAAACAAGATCAAATTACCAAAAGTACGGGCTGGCTGCGTGCCAGCATGAACCAACGGGCATACCGGGGAGACGGACGGCGTTGAAACGTGGACTCACTACAGCCACGCCGCTGCTTGACGCGATCATGTCGTTGGTTGAAGGCCGGTAACGATGCACCAAGTGGGCATGAAGTAACTGTGCATTGTAAAGAACAGCAACAGTGTCAAGAAAAAAGAGAAGAAGAGAAATAAAAAAAACTCGGCATCATCTGGATCGGAGCTGATTTTGAACGAAAGCCTTTTGCCGATTACTGTTGTTGTCAGAACACCAGCAGTGGTACGTCGTATGAAGGTGCACTGAAGTTTCCAGCTAGCGAACAGCTTTTTAACCTCTCGAAAACACCAAAGAAACGTGACTATTCACTGTTATGCGAAAATTGGTGGATGATGGTTTATATGCCGCCACTAGTGGTTCCATACCCCTATATTCCCGGTTATGGAACTCGACTACGAATTCTGGACTCGACTACGAATTCTGGATTAGGGATCCGGATCATTAGTTCCGGTTCTCACACCTACACAGCACCTAAACAACACATGTGACTCTACTTGATATGCTTTCTTTTTGAAACAATACGTAGAACCCCTTTAGTCCAGAACTAAAGGGTCCTTTAGTTCGGATTGGTGTTACCAATCGGGACTAAATGGTGACCTTTGATCCCAGTTGGTAACACCAACCGGGACTAAAAATTTTAGACATTTAGTAGTCCCGGTTGGTAACACCAACCGGGACTAAAGGTCCCTCCCGACCCTAACCGTTGGACCCGAGACTAATACCATCATTAGTCTCGGGTCCAACCCCGGCCGGAACTAAAGGAGGGGGGGATGAAAGGCTTGTTCTGTACTTAGTGCACGCTCCATCAATACCGCGGTATGGAAATGGAACCATGAAGTTGTTCAGTAGGATATGTAGTGGCTTGAGAGTCAGTTGATGATGGTTTTTTCCCCATTAGCTATGTTGGCGCTAAAATCGGCCAGACAGGAATCGGCCGATGGTCTTCAGCGTCGGACACACAACCCGGGAGAATCTGCTTAGCTCCTGTTCGGGTTATCGCCCTGGTACGATTCGCGCGGCGTGCCAGTCAATCTGACATGTTGATTGACAAGGAAATAAGAGTATTAAATTCCAGGCGCTCTGATCGGCTGGAGTTCCGATCTGTCCTGAAGAGCGCGTCGGCGAATCGGCCGATTTGCTGTAAAGATGATCGGCTATGGATCAGCCGATAATCGCGTAATAATTGTAAAGAAGACTGCTGGAGCGATCTAAACAATTATTACGGATGCAACACTTGAAATATATCTAATCGGCTGTAAGATGATAAATCGAAGAAGAACGATAACGAAACCGATTACTCTGATTTCAAGCTGGATAACTGGTGATAATACTAGAACAACAGGTAAAACTTGCAATTCTAGTAAATATCGATAGCTGGTGAATAAATCCAAACGAAACCACAGCGATGCGCCCGTAGTTAAAGCTCGGATATTACTCGATAAGCGGAACCTACCAATTGGCTGGAGATCAAGTTGATGCAGCCTGCCAATCCGTACGAACTCGTGAAAAAAGAAAAGTATTGGCGAAGTCGCCGGCTTGAAAGTAAATTGCTAGAAAAAGTAGAAGTGTTGTTGTTGATTGATGTCTTTTTTTCTGCAAGGCCCTGACGACTCCTATTTATACCCTAAGACTAGGACTCCTGGTCGATTACGACTTGTTACAACCTTCTTTAAAAAATAGGAAAACTACTATATCTATAATATCTTTTAAAGGAAACGGACTCCCGCAGAATCTTCCGCCGCCGTCTCTTAATCCAACCAGGACTTTTTTAATTGCTTCTTGACCGACTTAGCGTCGTTCGGTTGACCAACTTTTGACCAGGACCCTCCAAAGTAGTCCCATCCTGTTGGCGCAAGCTGCATCACTAATCGGCCGATTTCCAACTATTACCTCAATCGGCCGATTCCTCACTGTAACCCTCAGATCTGCCGCATCGGCCAATTTTCTCCTCCTGACGCCGATTCAACACGTGTCAAAATCTGGCGTCAACACATGCCCCCCAGTTTCGGAGTAAAACATAACTTTTTCTTCGAAACTCTTTCTTTAATCCTTTTCTCCGAAACGGGCGCAGTAAAAATCTCCTTCCGTTCCGCGGTCTTCCGCACAATGATTGCAATTTTCTCGGACCGAGCGCGCGAAACGACCGCTCCCTGGAATTCGTGTAGACGGCGCGGCAAGAATACCGTCTTTACCCTTGCCCTCCCAGTTTTTTTTCTTAAGTATTGGCATTCTCCGCCTACTCTTCCCCACAAATCTAGCATTTCCTTCCAGCGAACCACTGTTCGTCTTCCTCCGAGCCCTCTCGATCTCCGAACGCCCTCCCTCCGGCAATCTCATTCGCGACCTGCTCCAACCTTCTAATGGCGTCACCATCGGTGACCGCTCCATCCACGGAAGCTCTATCGACGACCCCTTCAGCGGCGGCGGTCCAATCGGCGGCTCCGCTGGCAGCCCCATCGGCAACGATGATCTTCATCCCAGAGGTAAATACTTGAAATTTTCCCCTCTTGCTTTTCTACTGCTCCAGTACTTTCCGGATCCCTTCTCAGTTTCTTCCCCTTTTCTCCCTTTTTTAGGCACTTAGGCACCAGATCACCATCCCTCTTTCAGAATCCCCTAATCTTATCTGCTTAGGCCCCATGGGGAACCCCGATCCAACAGACTTGATCAATCTAGAGACTCACAGAATCCCGTTCAAGCAGTCACCCATGGACCTAGATCAGTGGGTAGGTACCTTTAGATCCTGGCCAAATGAGACCCCCGGCTGGAGAGAATGGTACCAGAGAATAGCCAGGTCTAGGAGGGTTCAGTGGGATGAAAAAAAAATCGGCCAATGCATAGACCTCTCTCTGTCCCAGATGGAGAAAAATGAACCTCTGGTCATAGCAGCTTCTTACTTTTGGTCCGATGCACTCAATGCGTTTCTTTTTGGACATGGACCCATGACCCCAACTTTGGCCGATGTCCTATTGTTGACCGGCCTCGACATCTCCTCCGCCGATATCCGTTTTAACTATCTGATTAAGCCATCACATTGGCTAGAGACCAAAGGAATCGGCGGGTGGAAGGGGTATATTAGCAAAAATATGAAGACCGGGACAGTTTCAGAGAGGGAGCATACTGCTTTTCTGATGATGTGGCTAGAAAATCACTTTTTCTGTGGCAGAGTAGTTGGACCCTCTTCTAACACTCAGGATTTAGCGGAAGCTCTGTCACAAGGATCGGCCATCCCCCTTGGAAAACATCTGCTGGGATCGGCCTATCACCTGATGCACCAAATCGGCATTAAGCTATCAAAGGGGGAGCCGATTGGGAACCCTGGCGGTTCCTGGTGGTTCATCACCCTCTGGCTCAATTTATATATGAGCAAGGTCTCTCAGCAACGGATAGAGACCAAAACTTTCCCTAACATCAAGTCAGAGGAGAATCCAACCGTCCGACGACGCTGCAGATCCTTTGGAGAGGCGACATCGGCCTTCCCTGGCTGTCAGTTTACTGTTACCCGTACAGCTGAGTACTTCAGATGCCTTTACAATGGCCTTAGTGAAGAGACTGTCAGCTGGCATCCGTATCAAGCAGTAGAGCCGATTTTCGAATTACCCATCAGCTACGACTTCTCCACTCATACTTTCGACAGGGGGCTTATGGACATCTTGATCAAGCCAGGAATTCTGCCAGCCAATTTCTTCTCAGGAAAAGACTCTCCCACATATGAGTTCTACAATCCATCGGCTGCAGCAAGGCAATTGGGTTTTGGCCAACTGCCGATTCGAGTCTACTTCGCCGGTCAAGCGAAATTCAGAGATGGACTGACTTCAAGTCTTGATTACAATCGGCTGTGCGATCTAGTGCCAGATTCTAGCACTATTGACCTGAATAATTGGTCAGTGGCCTCTTTTGCCACCCCGCAATTTAAATTATGGTGGGCATAATGGAAGCAATACCTTTTCTGCAAATCTCCATCAACTTATTGTAACATTCTGGATCCAGAAAATATCGACCCAAATGCAGCGGTATGTCCTTTCTCCCAGCTGATTCCAATACCATTTCTTTCAACACTTTCATTTTATCATTAACTCGCATTTATCTTCTTAGTCTAAAAGCCAGGTCCCTCCGATGCGGAGCCGAAGCGGCAGGCCGATAGATAATTATCATCCATATACACCATATTCACTCATTGGCTTTCATGCTCCAACCATCAAGGACATCTCCACTGGCCGATCGAAACGAGTGCCGAAAAGGCCAACCTCGAAGATAACAAGCCGTCGAGTGCGAGCCCGCATTGGATCGGCTGACCAGACGGCGGTAGCATCGGCCGAGACTCCCCGCATCGGATCGGCCGACCAGACGGCGGTGGCATCGGCCGAGACTCCCCGCATCGGATCGGCCGACCAGACGGCGGTGGCATCGGCCGAGATTCCGATCCCTTTATCCTTGCCAGCTACCGAGATAGCCGATCCTCAAGTCACCGCCGAAGTCGGGGCAGCTGCAGCATCACTACTAGTAGAAGCTGTTCAGGTGATCTTTCTTATCTCATATATTCTTCAATTCTTCCACTAACATTAACTCTCTCATTCTGCCAGGCTGCACAAGCTATTCCACCGCAGTCTCCGCAGCAATCAGCTACGTCCCAAGTGGAAGCCGAAACTCCAGTAGCTCCTTCCGTCGAGGTAAATGATCTCTTACCTTAATCCCTTGATATTCAGAAGACTTAACCGATCCTAATGCATGCCGATTTGGGTATGCTAGCTATAACCCCACAACAAACATCGGTCGGAAGATCAACAGAGAGGCATGAAAAATTTCTCACACTATCTTATTTCAATTTCCCATAGCATACTTACAGGATCTGTTTTCCGTGTCTTTTCAGGAAGCTGGTCCAAGCGGAGCACTGATAATTGTTGAATCTTCTTCCTCTGACGAGCCAATTGCACCAGCCCCTGAGACAAGGGAGACGCTTCCACCGGCGCAAGCAAGAGAAATTTGTTTTAAGGAGGTAACAAACTTACCATTGGAATCGGCCGATTCTCCTTTACTGCTTGCCAACCCTTCTCTTTATTTCCCACAGGAGCAAGATACCCCGAACAACAACATTTTCTCCTTTGCTGTCTCTTTGCCTGATGACGAAGAAATCGCTTCACACCCAATTTCGTCGAGCTCTGCCTCCGATGATGTCTATGCCAAGCTTGAAAGCATGCGTATTCTCCTTCAAGATGACATCGGCCGATTGGTAGAAGACGCTTCGCCGATTCGACGACTTTTCAACGATATCAAGGGTCGAATCCCGGAAGAAACAACAGAAAACTTGGCGCATGCTGCTTATATAGAGCATATGCATATTCCGGTTTCCAGGGCGCTGCGCCACATGGCCGATCGCGCCCAGATGGCAAAAACCCGGAAAGAGGCCGATTCATACAAGGACCGGACTCAAGAGGTACACCGAAAGATCAACTTACTCGAAAGCTGTCGCCCGGACATCGTCGGCACGATAGATCGGCTCAAACGGAGAAGAGCAGAGCTAGCCAAGGAGATGGAGCAGATAACCAAAGAGATAGCCGCTGAAGAAAAGAAGCTTGAAGAACTCCCATCCATCATCAGTGAGCTGAAGCAAGAAAGACAGCACTTGGCCCGTGAAGCGATAAGGCTTCGTTGCCATATGTCAGAAGTTCCAGGATCGGCCGATGATGACCAGAGAGTACTAGACTCGGCCGATCAAATTAGGCGGCAAGCTATTGCGGCCATAGATGCTTTTCTTGGGCTGTAAAGAATATTGTAAACATTTATTGCTCCTTTAATGCTACTGCGCCGATTTGCTCCTTCAATGTCACTGCGCCGACTTGATCTTGAACTGTTTCTTTAGCCAGCTTTGCATTTATGTACGCTTTTACTCTGATATGACGTGTCTCACCATCTATCTACCTCTCTTTCCTTTATAAGTAGACCCTTCACCGTCTCCAGAGTCACATGCATTACTTATCTTCTCTTTCTCTCTTTACCATCCCAAACTGAACAGCAAGATGTCTTCTTCGTCCTCTTCATCTTCTTCCTCTGTCAACCAGGTATGAACTCTCCTCTGCCTTTCCCCTAAGCACCTTAATCGCTCTGATGTTGGGTAATCTCTTTACCTCTGTTTAGCCAAAACGTCTCAGCCCTGATCTAGAACGAGCGATTGAAATCATGCATTCAGATGAACCACTGTCACAAGTAGACAAAGATCTGATAAGAGCTCATGCTGAGGAACTCAGAGATCATGTTCCCGCTGTTGTTCAGGAATATTGGGACCTTTTAGATGCTCACTGTTTGGTCCGTAAATGACCATCTTCTCAAAAGAGTCCTCTACTCCCTTGTAAAGTCAAGACTGAAACTGCCATGGAGAGTTTGGAGGACAAGAAGACCCGCCTCCTGATAGAACTTTGCAATCAAGCTGAGACTGGAGCCACCATAGAGGATCCGAAGGAGAATAGGATCCGCATTATGATAGAGCTGGGTCGCGTCGAGAGAGAAATCCAGAGTAGGCGCAATCAATAGATGCCTCAGTATTTTTATTCTAAGGGCGACTTGTACCATGTCGGCCATATACTCTGTCATTTTTATCCATGAAACTTATGACTTTGTGTCCTGCGGCAGCATCTATCAAGATGTTGGCCGCTGGAATCGGATATCCATCCATTGGCGTGGCCTGATTTAAGTTCCTGAAATCGATGCACACGCACAACTTTCCATTCTTTTTATACACGGGCACAATATTAGAAATCCATTCGGCGTAGCGGCACTGCCGAATAAATCCTGCTTCAATTAACTTTGTAATCTCGGCCTTTATATTAGGTAGAATCTTGGGGTTACACCGTCGTGCAGGTTGCTGATATGGCCGATATTCTGATTTTATAGGTAACCGGTGTTCAACAATGGACCGGTCTAAACCTGGCATCTCATGATACTCCCAAGCAAAGCAATCCTTGAATTCTTTTAATAAACTCATCAGTTTACACTTATACTCAGGATCCAAATTAGCACTAATATACGTCGGCCTTGATTTGCTGCTATCTCCCAAATCTACCATCTCCAATAAATCGGCCGACGTAAATCCATGCCCAAGCTTCCCGTCTTCTCGGACGAGCTGATCCATCTATTCTGAATCTTCAGAGCCGACTGCTTGGATCGGCTGTAGACCGAAATTGGACACTTTCAGAAAGTCAGTCTCCAAGTCCTGCCAGATATACATTTGACGTGCTCGCAGCTCCACTGTTGCGTGTCGGCCGCTGCAACGCTGTAGGTGGAATCGGCGGTGACTATCTCTGTGCTGTCGCCGACCCATTGCACGAGGCATTGATGCATTGTAGATGGGACACAGCAGTTTGCATGTATCCAGTCGCGACCAAGCAGCATGTTGTAGGATCCCTTACCATTAATAACGAAAAAGGTGGTAGGAAGGGTCTTACTGCCGATGGTGAGGTCGACGCAGAGCGCTCCACGGGCGGGAGACACGTTGCCTTCGAAATCCTTCAGCATCATTTCCGTCTTGGTGAGATCTTCATCGCTCTTGCCTAGCTTGCGGAACATGGCGTACGGCATGATGTTAACCGCTGCACCTCCATCTACTAGCAATCTGGTGACGGGTCGTCCGTTAACATAGCCTTTGAGAAACAACGCTTTAAGATGTTGCCGTTTTTCTTCTTCTGGTTTCTCAAAAGTAGCCGTCATCGGCTCTAATACCAGTTGCGCCATTTGTTCTTCCATCCTTGTCGCTTTGTCTCGATCGTCAGGCGCCATGAATTCCATCGGCAATATGAACACCATGTTGATGTCGACTGCCGATTCTTGATTGTCTGCTTCTTGACCGTTGTTTTTCTTTGGGCGCCACACTCGAGACTTAACATTTCTTTTCTCTGGCACCTGCCTCTGTTCTTCCTCTTGATGCTCCCACTGGCGCAGGCATTGTATCCTCCGTTTCTGGGATCTGGATGATCTGGATAGGCCATCGGGACACTACCTGGGGTTCACTGGTTTGGCCGATGATCTGGCGTGTTCCCAATCCGGTTCCCTTCCTAGGAGGTTCTCGTCTGACACCCCGTCATCGGCCATCTCTTCCAGCCGATCGTGCACGCTGATCCTGCCCCCCAGTTCATCCTGTTGGTTAATCCTGCCTTTTGACCGGTGGTACTGGTCAACTCTGCCCCCCCAGCCGATCATGCACCGAAATGTGCTGTTCCTCTCGTCCGCGCCAATTTCCGCTGATCGGCTCTGATCCTCTGTCCCTAGAGTGTGACCTCGGGCGATCGTTGCAACTCAATCCGTTACACTTCGGACAATTATCGGCAGACGGCAATCTGATGTCGTTCTCCCAGCAATGGATGAAGAACGGACATTGCCAGTGATCTTCATGCCGGCGTATCATCTCGTCGTGGTATCTTGATTGTTCTTGCTGCTGCCGATATTTGTTGAGCAAGAATTGGGAGGTGACGGGTTTGCGTGGTCGTTCTGGCCCCCGCCTGTTCCTTTTGATCTCTTCCGCCGTAATCTCCCTTCTGGGATCGACGGCGCTGCCCCTTCTTATCGATTCTGACGTCAGCACCTTGGTTTGACGTGAATTTCCTTCGGTGTCAACCATGTTAGCCGGGAAGGGATGCTGATCTATCTTCATCGGTTTTGCCGATTTAGCCGGGACTTCAAATTTGAGCCTCCCCTGCTCGAAGGCCGATTGTATCTGCTGTCGGAAGACTTTGCATTCATTCGTATCGTGAGATGTGGCGTTGTGCCACTTGCAGTACTTCATCTTTTTGAGCTGATCGGCTGTAGGGATGGTATGAATACTGAGAAAGTTTAATCTGTCCTTCTTGGAGTAATAAGTCGAAAATTTATCGGCTTTTGATGTGTCAAAGCTGAATGTCTCTGGCTCTTTCTTTCCGAAAGGGCATGATATTGGTTTTTTGCCCTTTACCCACTCTGCCAGGCCGATTTCCTCCTCCCCATCAGATTCAGATCCTTCTAAGTATGGTACCTTCTTCTGGAAATTCCTCCGCTGCTCAAACGGACGGACTTACTGTCCTGCCAATCGGTGCACGATCTGGCTTAGGCTTTCAAACTCCTGTGAAGCATACCTCTCCTTTATTTGTGGCAGGAGGCCTTGGAAAGCGTATCGGCCAACTGTGCATCGGTCAGAGCCAGCCTGTAGCATTTATTCCTGACCTCTCTGAACCTCTGTATATATCCAGTCACTGGTTCATCGCTCCTCTGCCTGAGGCTGCTCAAATCTGAGAGCTTCATCTCATGTACTCCTGCGTAGAAGTACTTGTGGAACTGCTTTTCCTGATCGGCCCACGTAACAATAGAATTTGGTGGCAAAGTGGTGAACCACTGGAAGGCCGATCCGGGCAGAGACGATGAAAATAGACGCACCCCTAGAGCATCTTGCGTGGCAGCCTCCCCGCACTGGATGATGAATCGGTTGATGTGCTCTACGGTGGATGTGTCGTCCGTCCCCGAAAATTTGGTGAAATTGGGAACTTTGTAGCGGTGTGGGAACGGCAGCAAGTCACAGGCCGATGGGTATGGCGTCTTGTAGGTGTAAGTCTGCACTTTTGGCTTCAATCCAAACTGGTCCTGAATCACTTCTGCTATTCTTGCCGTCCAGTCCACCTGCTGCTGATGAACGACTGTTCGCGGTGCCGGCATATGTAGAGGGGCTGGTACGGCTGGGTGATGAATCGAAGCATGCGGCGAATTTGGCTGAGCAGCTGATAGTTGATGGCGAAGTGAATCCGCCGCTCCGTCGTACGTCATCATTGGCGCCGTGCTCCTGAGTGCTTCTACAGCACTTGCCCCCCTACTGATTTCTGATGAGATTGGCTGATACTGAGGGACCGTCGGCCAGACGGCCGATTGGTGCGGCGCCTGGATTGGATAGCTCCCGTATCCGGTTGTTGGATCGGGAAAAACCATTGTCGCTAATGTCCCCCAGGGCACTGAACTTGTGGATAGCGATTGCACAGAAGCAATTTGGACGGGTTGAAGCGGTGCCTGTGATGGGAAACATGGTGCGCCGCTGTATCTTGTAGACGTCGGAGGCAACGGAGTGTTGTACCCCTCGCGTTGCGTCAATATCGGCTGAGGAGCCGATTGGGACGTGCTTGGTAAGCTTCTGGCTGGAAGCGTAATCGGCGGGGCATACGCCAGCCCCTGATAGCCTTGAACTGCTCCGCTGGCCAGAGAGCTGATGACGGCGTTGTACACCGTGTTGGTCATCACCGAGGACTGGTCGATGAACGCCTGGTAGACGGACTGTTGGATCATATCGGACATCTTGCCCGAATCTGCTTAGCTCCTGTTTGGGTTATCGCCCTGGTACGGTTCGCGCGGCGTGCCAGTCAATCTGACCTGTTGATTGACAAGGAAATAAGAGTATTAAATTCTAGGCGCTCCGATCGGCTGGAGTTCCGATCTGTCCTAAAGAGCGCGTCGACGAATCGGCCGATTTGCTGTAAAGATGATCGGCTATGGATGGGCCGATAATCGCGTAATAATTGTAAAGAAGACTGCTGGAGCGATCTAAACAATTATTACGGATGCAACACTTGAAATAGATCTAATCGGCTGTAAGATGATAAATTGAAGAAGAACGATAACGAAGCCGATTACTCTGATTTGAAGCTGGATAACTGGTGATAATACTAGAACAACAGGTAAAACTTGTAATTCTAGTAAATATCGATAGCTGGTGAATAAATCCAAATGAAACCACAGCGATGCGCCCGTAGTTAAAGCTCGGATATTACTCGATAAGCGGAACCTACCAATTGGTTGGAGATCAAGTTGATGCAGCCCTGCCAATCCGTACGAACTCGTGAAAGAAGAAAAGTATTGGCGAAGTCGCCGGCTTGAAAGTAAATTGCTAGAAAAAGTAGAAGTGTTGTTGTTGATTGATGTCTTTTGTTGACGCCAGATTTTGACACGTATTGAATCGGCGTCAAGAAGAGAAGATTGGCCGATGCGGCAGATCTGAAAGCTACAGTAAGAAATCGGCCGATTGAGGTAACAGTTGAAAATGAGCCGATTGGTGGCGCAGCCTATGCCAACAGGATGGGATTATTCCAGAAGATCTTGGTCAAAAGCTGGTCAACAGGGCACGTCAAATCGGTCAAGGAGCAATTGAAGAGAATCCTGATTGGATTAGGGAACGGCGGCGGAAGATTCTGCGGGAGTCCGTTTCCTTTGAAAGTTCTTATAGATATAGTAGTTTTCCTTTTTTTAAATAAAGGTTGTAACAAGTCGTAATCGACCAGGAGTCCTAGTTTCAGGGTATAAATAGGAGTCGCTAGGGCTTTGCGAAATATCAACACATCAATCAACAAAATACTTCTACTTTTTACCAGTACTTTACTTTCAAGTCGGCGACTTCGCCAATATTTTCTTCTTCCACGAGTTCGTACGGATTGGCAGGGCTGCATCAACCTGATCTCCGGCCAATTGGTAGGTTCCGCTTATCGAGTAATATCCGAGCTTTAACTACGGGCGCATCGCTGTGGTTTCGTTTGGATTTATTCACAAGTTATCGATATTTACTAGAATTGCAAGTTTTACTTGTTATTCTAGTATTATCACCAGTTATCCAGCTTGAGATCAGGGTAATCGGCTTCGTCATTGTTCTCCTTCGATTTATCATCATACAGCCGATTAGATCTGTTTCAAGTGTTGCTTCTATAGTAATTGTTTAGATCGCTCTAGCAGTCTTCTTTACAATTACTATACGATCATCGGCTGATCCATAGCCGATCATCTCTACAGCAAATCGGCCGATTTACCGCCGACGCGCTTCTCAGGACAGATCGGAAACCCAGCCGATCGACGCGCCTGGGATTTAATATTCTATTTCCTTGTCAATCAATAGGTCAGATTGACTGGCACGCCGCGCGAACCGCACCAGGGCGATAACCCGAACAGGAGCTAAGCAGATTCTCCCGGGTCGTGTGTCCGACGCTGAATACCCATCGGCCGATTCCTATCCGGCCGATTTTAGCGCCAACATCTTTTTTTCTGCAAGGCCCTGACGACTCCTATTTATACCCTAAGACTAGGACTCCTGGTCGATTACGACTTGTTACAACCTTATTTAAAAAACAGGAAAACTATTATATCTATAATATCTTTTAAAAGAAACGGACTCCCGCAGAATCTTCCGCCGCCGTCTCCTAATCCAACCAGGACTTTTTTAATTGCTTCTTGACCGACTTAGCGTCGTTCTGTTGACCAACTTTTGACCGGGACCCTCCAAAGTAGTCCCATCCTGTTAGCGCAAGCTGCATCACTAATCGGCCGATTTCCAACTGTTACCTCAATCGGCCGATTCCTCACTGTAACCCTCAGATCTGCCGCATCGGCCAATCTTCTCCTCCTGACGCCAATTCAACACGTGTCAAAATCTAGCGTCAACAAGCTACAAGCCTAACCAACTTGTTTGGTTTGAAGAATGGAACGTGGTGACCTCTCCATCTCGTCGCATTCACAAGCATTTGGTTTGCTAATAATGTGGAACGTTTTTCACCAAAAGCATGGGATGTAAGACCTCTGACGTTAAGAGGAGGGTCTAATAATTAAGCTTGTAGAACTAACACAAAGCCTCAGCTAAAATTATCAAAAGAGAAAAAAAAAGACTAGCCAAGTTCTACCTGGACAGTCCCTTTATGCTGTACAACCGTATGACTGTCCCTTCACGTAAACCAAACCTCACCCTGGGCACGTACTTGAACTTGAGTAGTAGATTGATAGATTCCTAGTAGCAACTAGCAAGTAGGAGTAACCAACTGAATTGAAAGCTCGCGGCTGGTTACACGCAGTGACATGACGTGCGAATGGGCGAGGAAGCTCGCAGCAGGGGTACATTTCCCCCGGGGCTCATGCCGAGAATACCAAGTTGCCCAGTTGCAGGGGCGTTGTTGGTTGCCCCTTCTCTGAATCTGCTCCATGCCGCGCGCAAGGCAAGTTGCACTGGTCCGTCGGGACGTGTCGCTTTACGTGTCACCCATGCACGTGCACATCGGCCTCCCTTTTCTAATGTATTCCTCTTCATGTTCACGGAGAAGAACTTGTTACTTGTTTCTGAGTTCTTTGAACCCAACGCTTCGTTGGCTGTTGATCGATCGATTGTATCACGTGGAGAAAAATGCCCCTAGAGCAACCAAGGGTCTGTCAGGACAACTAATGTTGTTTCCATGATCCGAAAGCTAGCATTCTTCAAATTTTAAAATGTACTTCCTCCATCTGGATTATAAGACGTATCTTGGTTTCATCGGCACAAAGCATTTTGAAATCATAAGCATTTTCCAATACGAATGTAACAATACGAGTTTTGTGTCAAAGTTGTGTTTGTAATAGTTCTTGTTATAACGTGACGAAAAGCGGCTTGAAATGTTAGACTCCAGTTATTTTTCTATTCTATCAGAAAATCAGAAAAAAATTGGAAAAAGTACCCAAATTAGGATTTGGGTAGGGATAGCAATTTTACCCGCGGATGCGGGTACACGACATGATAGGTGAAGGTATGGGTATAAAATACTTTATACTTACCTAAAACAACGAGCGAAGTCGAGATGTTGATGAGAAAGGGGCGAGGGGAAGATCAGCGTGTTATCCCTAGTTATCCCTAGAGTAACTTTTATCCGTTGAGCGATGGCTCTTCCACTCTTACCCGCGGGTATGGGTATGGTACAAAATTTTACCCGTGGGTAGGTACCAAAGGATACCCGATGGCATCTAAAATATAGTAATTATAACCTAGTAAACTCATATTATTCTCAAATTTTATGTCGCATTTTCTTGCGATTGTATGAACATAGATTGATAATGAGATTGTGTGAAAATAACATTGATATTTTGCTTATTGTTTGTAGTGAAGTGTATGCATCATTGCTGTATTTTTTAGATGAAATACTTAGCTAAAATTGAATGAATTTACTACAAAATAGATGCTGAAGATAAGAAAAAATGTGCAGAATGAACCGTATAATTCTCTATTTTACTAATACTTTGCATTTGTTTGTATGGACGATAAATTTAAAATATACTAAGTCTATACGACCAAATAACATATTATACTATTATTAGTAGATTTGATGGGTAGCTAAAACCGAAAATAAATACGGATATAAAATTCTACCTGTTAGATTTGGCATGTAAAGGTATGCGAACTTCACAGCCCATACGGAGGGAGGCACGGAAATGGAGCAATCAAATTTAGAGCGGTCGCCGTAATCCTCGGAAATCGGACCGCGACCGCTTCCCCGCCAGGTCTACCGGTAAGCGACAAGCCACGACCACCCTGTCCTCCCCTGTTTCGCGCGGCGCTCCAGGAAGCCTCCTCGAACCACCGTGATGTCACCTTATCCCATCACTCACCCCCTCTCTATATAGGCCATGCGTGCGGCCGTATACCAGTACACCACTCGGACGACGCACGCACGCCGTGCCCGCAGGTCTCCGTCTCCGGCCTTCTCCTGACCTCATCTCGAGCCTCGCAGCTCGACTCGGCCGCGCGCCAATGGCCTTGCTGCGCGAGCACCTCGACCTCATCCGCGCCCACCTCCTCGACGACCGCCACGACCACGACGACGCCGTCAGCTCCGAGGACTACTCGGCGTCGTCGCCCTCGCCCTCGCCGCCCGCCGGGCGGAAGCCGCTGCCGGCGCTCTCCGTCGCGCTGCCCCCGAGGTCGGCGGTCGCCCTGCAGCAGCAGCAGCAGCAGCAGCTGTGGACGGCGCCTCCGCCGCCGCAGATCATTCACCAGCAGGAGCAGAGCTGCTACTGCCCGGAAGCCGAGGAGGACGACTTCCGGCGTTACCGCGGCGTGCGGCAGCGGCCGTGGGGCAAGTACGCGGCGGAGATCCGGGACCCGGCGCGGAAGGGCGCGCGCGTGTGGCTGGGCACCTACGACACCGCCGTGGAGGCCGCGCGCGCCTATGACCGCGCCGCGTTCCGCCTGCGCGGCTCCAAGGCCATCCTCAACTTCCCCAACGAGGTCGCCTTCGGCACCGCCGCCCGGTGGGGGCTCCCGCCGCCTCCTGCCGCCGCTCCCTGCTATCCCACCGCCGCCGCTGGTAGCAAGAGGGCGAGGTCGCCGGAGCGGGCGCTGCAAGAACAGGGCGCCGGGTGCATGGTGATCAGGGAGGTGAAGAGGGAGCGGGTGCAGGAGCCCGCCGCGAGCTGCGGTTGGGACGGCGGCGTGGCCGTGGCGCCGACGGCCGCGAGCGGAGGCGCGGACTTCTTCTGGGAGGAGGAGGAGCTGCTCAAGGGGACGATCTGCAGCCTGCCGCCGCTGTCGCCGCTGTCGCCGTACCCGCAGCTGGCCTTCCCGCAGGTCTCCGTCAGCTGACACATCGAAGCATGCGGCTGATCCATCATCGTCCATCTGTGCCTAAGCATGGCGAAGGGTGCTTGGTCTCTTGATTAACTGATGAGTTAGTGTTAATCCACTTTGAAAAGTTCTTTGACATGTTACCAGCTACCAGGAGTATAACTCCACAAAATGTTCTTTCGTTCGTTGTCTATTCAAGTACCTTAATCCAAACGATAAGTAAATTAATGTTCTTCGCGGAGGTGCAAGTCAAATTATGCATGTGAAATTACGATTCATCCATCAGTTCATGCATGTACCTCTCGGAGGTGAGCGCACGCACTTGAAAGCTAAAAGGCATCAGTCGATCGGACCCAGATGATTAAATGCTTTTGCAGATCGATCGATCTTGGCTTAATTCAAGTTTTAGTTACAGCTATCTCAATAGCCAGTCAGCGTGCCGTCTCAAGGTACATGGTGGCAATCTAAGGTACACGAATGTCTTTAGAATCGGCAAGCTGATCCGCTCAAATAGCACGGGTAGCTAGCTTTTCATATTAACAGTTGGTGTTATTTTTATCAAGTATTTATTTTAATAATTTTATTTTATTGTTTCAATACCATGTAAATTTCTAGACCACCGAATTTATAACACCAAAGTAAATTAAAATAAAAGTGCGTCATTTGTTAATCAAGGCTATTAGATTATCATAAAATTTAGTAGTGTATGTTCTTTTAGATTTTTCAATTAATATGGTAATTTCTAAATCCTCTAATATTTAAAATTTATTTGTATTTATTTGGTGTACTCATCGACAGTTTTGTCTACATGCTTTATTTTTCTCAAATATTGTATAGTCTAAATTCGTATATAATCAATCAATAGATCTATTTTGTAGTTCATATATTTATAAGGACAATGAGAGGCTTCATCAAATTTCAAGATCTTATGAACCTAGTCTCTCGAAGTGTTTATAAGTATTTACATAAAAAAACTTAGATATTGTAGGATCCTAAATTTTGCTCGTTACTAAAACACCAACAGCTTTGCAAGCTATGTCTTACCCACCGGCTGTCTAAATAGCATAATGTAGTTGATCCACATCTTTATCAATTTCTTGTCATTGCTTAAGGTTGCGGTTGCATGGATACATCTGATGTCTACTGGTTATGTATCCTCTATCACCTAATTATGCTTTACAACAACTAAATATTGTCTAATCTTTAATTTTTTTTGATGAATTGTTTATTAAATGCAGCTCTTTGCAAATATGTTTGCTATAACTTTGAAGAACACAGGCCAAGCTCAGCTTCTAGATTTTCGTACTGATCCACAACTTTGTAGCTTCATCGTGTGTGGCTCCTCAGCCACACCTTGCCTAAAGTTTGCCGGATAATAACTAACACGTCGTATTGCCAAAGCGACTCTCGTATTCTTCCCGCTCTCATGTCACGGGCATCATGGTACTCCTTAATTAAGCTCCCATAGGTTGTTGCACCATGGCTAATAGCCTGCCCTCCTACCGGACTGCTAATTCTTCCCTTTCTCTAGCGCCAGCACCCTCCTCCCTTCTCCTTTTGTTAAGCTTGCACAAACTGCAAAAGCAACCTGTGTTGCTACCTCTGGCTCTATTCTTTCCATGCGATAGTCCGTAAGTTTCTTGAATTATAGATGCTGACATATTCAACCTCACCCTTCCTAGATTTCTCTGTGATGTGATCAGATTCTCTCCTAACAAAACAATCACTGCTTCATTCAGGTTGGACCAACGATTGATCTGTCTCACGTTCCGCACTGCTTGACACACACCTTTTAGTCACCACTGAGTGTAGGCAGGATACAGCCAGTGTCATTGGCCTCGCTTCCTTGATCCACCGATGAAGACATCGTCAGTCATTGCCCACGCGAGCTAGGAGTCGCATTTTCATGGCGGTGGCTAGGCGTCAGTCTCAGCCAGTGCAGATGTTCTAGAGCATGAACCGATTGCTCCCGATGCCTAGACCACGTTGCAAGCAGCAGCTGCATGCAGCTTGGGCATGCTTGATCATGTGGCTTCGGTGTGGCTTCGGTGTGACTCCCTGCTATCGCAACTCCTGCTATACGATGATGCAAAGGGTAGAATTGGATTGAGATTCATATTTTGTACATGTTACATGTACAATATTGAGTATGGACCCTTGAGGTCTTGAGAGATCGGACCAAAATACACTCTTTGAATAATATGCTAATTATTTTTTATTCTCAATTTACATATGTATATTTATTAGTCGTATTTAACCTAGACTCCTTAAGTTAGTCTAAACCATTAGATCTTCATAAATTTCTATGATATATATTCTTCCTTTTTCTGATTAATGTGGTAATTTCTACGGTATCCGCCTGATCGTATTCTACCTGAGGTGGCCCACACAAATAGCGCTATCAAATTATCAATTTTCAATTGACTTTGCAATGGAGGCCAGAAGCTGTATAAATGGTCTGCAAGCCATGTCGTGCTCCCTTCTCTGCATATGAAATGCGATAATCTTGAGCCGTAGGTGCTCTAAATTCTCATATAACTCAAAAGTTGTATGAATGTATTTATTGTACACTTAAGATTGTGCTAATTGATCCCTCCATCACTATTGTCAGAGCTTAAGCATCTACCGGAATAATTGACCTGGCTCCATTTGCCGCAAGATGCACTACACACATCTTCAAGGTGTTACTGCACTCTAGGTTGAACTCAAGCTAATGATCCATGCATAGTTGATGATCACCGCCTCATATCCTATGCCAGGCGCATAGTGTGGGACCGCCCTTCTTCGTGAAGTGTTTAGACGGCAGGGCAGAGAGTCATGGTTGGCTTTGAAAAGCTTGGTGTTAGCAAGAAGAGAATATAGACAGGCTCCGTAAAATTGATTCTTAGACTCCCTGCCGTTCATCCTTCTCGGCGACTTGCGTCAGCCTCGTATCCAAGACAAACTGGATACATATCGTATCGTGCCCAACTCGCATTGACCTCACATCGATAACGATGGACATGATACGTAACTCAGCAACTCATACTCAGCAGCGGCAATCACGACACTAGCGTAGATATGAGGAGACTACTGTGGCATCTCAGGCTCGCTGCAACTTCGCGAAGCGACTCGATTTTGATGACATCCACCACAGAGCTGACCATGAGGGCTTGATTTGCGCTTGAGTGTTGATTTTCGACGGCATAGATGGATTGGGTCCTCCGGTGCTTCAATTTGCACAACCCCACATAGATTATGTTACCAAGCATCCATCAGGGCACCGGGGCTTCAAATTTTGCTCCTGCTTAATCTCCATGGTAATGTCGACACCATTGCCAGACTTTGGTTTGCAGTCCCGGGGCTGCGAGCCTTTTATTTTTGTCCCAAAAAGAAGGCAGCTACGATTGTATGGGATTGTATGGGCCTACCTTTACTGACATCACGGGTGTCTCAGTTTTCACCGGGCATCAGCCAGCACAGGGCTTTTATTTCGTTACTACCTCTACGGATGGAATTTCTATCAATGGCTGTCTGGATCGATTCTTTTGTCGGTCATTTTTGTGCACCGCCAACACTTTCAATTTCTATCATGTTAAAATATGAAGAAGCCAACACTTTCAATTTCTATCATGTTAAAATATGAAGAAATAGAAACATACATGTTCCTATTGAAAGAAATTAGATACTAGAGTTGTATCTCTTATTACCTGCAGATTTCTCCCTACTATATTTATTAGTAGTATTTGTCATGGGCTCTTTAGGCTAGTCTAGACCGTTAGATATTCATAAAATCTAACTGTGTATGTTCTTATTTTTTCCGATTAACGTGGTAATTTCTAGACCCTCTCGGCGAATGTGGCGGCTTCATTTAACATTGTTATAATAATATAATAATAGAAAGAAATTAGATCCTAGAATTGTATCTCTTGTTACCTGCAGATTTCTCCCTAGTAGTATTTGTTATGGACTCTTTAGTCTAGTCTAGATCGTTAGATGTTCATAAAATATAACGGTATATGTTCTTCTCTTTTTTCGATTAACGTGATAATTTCTAAACCCTCTCGACAAACGTGGTGGCTTTTTAACACTGTAATAGATGTTTGTTTGTTTGTTTTTTATAAATTTGAATGACTATATATATATATCTGATTATGCAAGAAGATCGAAAGTGTTAAGTTATAGTATCATCTTGATGTAATGGCACTAATGAGGTCTAATAATTTGACTGGAAACTAATTCGTTGGAAGGGTAGGCTAGGTGCGAATGGGGAAAAGATTAACGGAGGAGAGGACCAGAGGAGCGAGGCACCAGATGCGCGGCCCAGCTGACGTGACTCGTGAGTACCAAAAGCGAGCACGTCAGGTTGCCACCGTGGCTACATGCATGCGAGCTGGGTTCTCGAGTGGCTATAGCTTCCGGCGTAGCCGTCAGGCCGTCGCCGTACCCCGGCCGAGAAGGGAAGGACGCCGAGCCGAAGCTTCCGCGCTAGCTAGCTTGTCGACGTCTGCTGATCGATACGTAACGTGCGAAGTGAATGTTGCGTCCACGCGTCCGTGCCGTGCCGGTCCGCCTTCACTCGAAGCAAACCTGCTAGTAGTAGTAGCTAGCGCCTGCTAGCGACGACGCAGAGGGAGAACCTTCGCCTCCTACGTACGTACGCGTACGTGCCCTCGCTAGCCAAGGATTTACGGCGTCCAGCAAAGCTCACGTGCGTGCAACAGTTTTTTTTCGATCCGTCACATCATCAGCTTATCGCTCGCACTAATTCTGGTCTTCCGTTTGACGAGCACTCGATCGTGCACCCGTTTGGCGAAGCTCCGGCTGGCTCCGCCTTCTCTACTGCAGAGCTGTTGAAGCATGCAGGGGCTTGAGCCGGAGGAGCTATGATTTTCAGCTCCACCAGCTTTATGTTTATTTAAGAAGAGAGAAATATAGTTCCGGTGAACAGCAGCGCTACAGCACAGGTGTTACCGTGTTAGAAAAGACGGAGCTACACCAAACGAGCTCTCATTTCGTAGGAACCGATCGACTGATGGCTGATACGATGTGTTTGTGTGGAGTTTTCAAAATAAAAGACTCCTCATCGTTGTCCCAAAATTGAGGGCCCCTAATCAGCAATTAGCCCACAAGCCTAATTTGATGCTAAGTGCCGGTTACTTTTTCCTGCCAAAACTGCATTATATTTCGTGTTGATTAAATTGCTTCTATTCCTAGCAACAATATACCCTACCAATGCGGTCTACGGATTGCTATGGTCGTAGACTTGTCTCCACGTGCAATTAGCTGTTGCTGATTGTTACGCCGTTCAAACTGGTCAACACTGGCCACTGCATGCATGCCTGCGCCAGTGCAATTCCATCTCACGCGTTCGCACTTCCGTGGAAACGCACCGCAAAGCCGTTACAAGAAAAACGTTGCAAGACCAATCATCCACACGCGTGCACGTGGAGCAGTTTATTTGTATTTTGTCACACACTTCCAGTCAATCTTCCACCACCGTAAAACTAGCTGGATACTTACTGTGCCCTACGTGGACGAGCGAATGAAGAATCAACCCACTGGCGTACCCGTACTGCGTCCTCTTTTCCGAGCTAACGATGTTTCTCTACTTGAATAAGCACACGTGGCGATTCGTCATTTCTAGCCACATCACACGCATCACAGTATAGTCTCACCAGCTTGGCGTTGGCGGTCACACTTTTTTATTTGACGAGCACCCGTGCATGCAAACTTTGCAGAAACTGGTCGACAAGGATGATGCGTCTGAATGAATGGAGGCCCGATACGATGCATGCACACGCGCGCGTTTCCTTTTTTCTGAAAGGAAAAGAAACATGAAGCACTACATACATGGTCATAGATCGGCAAGCCACGAAGGCAACTAAAAAACTTATATTATGGTCTTTTCACATTTGACTACGTATCTCAGAAAAATGGATGCCTAGATAACAGATTCTCCATCTTTTGACCACAAAAGCAAAGTGGATCGAGCCAAATTAAAGGCAGGTCACGAGCACCAGCTCCAGTAGTGTCCACTAATTAATCTATGCATGATTAGTTATAATATCCCTTTACATTGGCAGGTTGAATTAGTATAAGCTAGCCAGAGGGGTTTACTTCCTAGGTAAACGAACTAACAAAAGTTGTGCAAAAGGACAAAGGTGAAGAAAATGTAGGTCAGCTCCAACACTGGCAGCAAGCCAATTAAACATACTTCCTTCATTTCAAATTACTAGTCGTAGTCGTTCTACGTACATAGTTTTTACTATGCATCTAAATATATATTATATTTAGATGCATAATAAAATCTATCTATCTATTATTATATTAATAAGGGAGTGTTAAAACAAGCCACCGCGTTCGTCGAGAGGGTCTAGAAATTCCCGCATTAATCTAAAGAATGCACCGTTGGATTTAATGGAGATCTAACGGTCTAAACTAACTCAAGAGTCCATATCAAATACGATTAATAAATAGCTAATTTTGAATTTAAAAAATTAAAAAAAATTAGGACATGACCGAAGAGTCCATGACGAATACGATTAGTAATTAAAAAAAGAAGGATTGTACCATTGAATTTTATAGAGATCTAGAGGTCTAAACTAACTCAAAAATACATAAAAAATATGATCAATAAATAGCTAAATTCGGATTTAAATATTATGAAAAATCAGGACATAACCAAAGAGTCCATGCCAAATAAGATTAGTAAATAGCTAAATTCAGAATTAGAAAAATAAAAAAACTAGGATTTAACTAAGGAGTTCATGCCGAATACGATTAGTAAATAGCTAAATTTCAGATTATAAAAATAAAAGAACAAGAAAAATCAGGACATGACTAAAGAGTCCATGCCGAATACGATTAGTAAATAGCTAAATTCGGAATTAGAAAAATAAAAAATTAGGACTTAACTAAGGAGTCCATATCGAATACAATTAGTAAATAGCTAAATTTAGGATTGTAAAAATAGGAAAATTAGTATTAGCACTTGACAAAAAAAGAGTTACTATTAGCAAACTAGCTACATTCAAAATTAATATAAGAAAATTAGCAGTTGACCAAAGAGTCCATGTCAAATATTACTAATAAATAGGTAAATGCAAGATTTAAAATATAGAAAAAAATTAGTAGTTGATTTGTATAGTGATTAAGAAGTAGATTAGAAATAAAAATAACTAAATAAATAGTATAGGTCAAATGCAAATAATGAAAACCTAAATTTCAGATAAAAATGGGAATGCAAGTTCACAAATATTTCATGTCAAATAAAGTTAATAAATAGATAAATCTAGAATTAAAATTAATAGAATAGAAGTTAATTTATATATAAATTTTAAACAAAGTGTTAAAAGAAACCATCATGTTCGCCAAGAGGGTTTACAAATTACCACATCAATCGAAAAAAGAGAAAATCGATGAGTTAACCATGAAGAAGCTTAGCCAAATAGTTTGCATTGTCTCTGTTACCAAAATATGGAGATCACCACTAGCGACAACGAGAAGAACCGAGACGGTGATGTTTTGCTTACGAAGCATTGTCATTTGTTGGTGGTCGGGAGCTAAAGAATTTTAGAAGAGAAGAAACGATAGATGATACAACCATTGTGAAGTGATGATGCAAGACTTAGAACAAAGTAACTTCAAAATCGATGTTTGACATGCACACCCATTCATAGCAAGCCATAGGTAATGTTTAAAAGTAATATGTTCATTATGAGTGATGCATCTTCGATTACCATAGTATAGCGGGCAGAGATTCTTAAGAGCATAATAGATAATAGAGATAGCTATGTATAAGATAATATGAAAGCATGCATTACAAGGCTATATCAAGGGGTGGCTTAAGGATAATGTAAAAAAAGTACATTATACTTCTGGTGGTATATTACTTAACTCTTCTTCTACAAGTCTACGGATACTTTATTTATTTTGCACTATAACTAGAACACTCAAAAGAAATTGCACGTCACAAGTATTTTTTTTAAAAGTATTGTTTATCTCAAAATAAAATTATAGTATTTACTTAAATACCCAAAAGATATATTTCTATATAAAGCATTTATTTTTCTTCTACATTATTATCCAAAAATACACCACAAAATAAAACGAAGATAAGAATAAAGATTGCACACATGTCTAGACAACGATCATTAGGAAAAAAATTACAAAGATACAACTACATTCAATTTTTTGAAGTAAAAAGCTCCAAAAGTTTGGGGAAAAAATTAGATACCCTCGCTATTTGCACGGGGAACCTTGCTTGTTTATGTATATAGAAAAGTTAAAATGAATAATATAGGACGGAGAGATTAGAAATTAAGTTAGCACTCGTGTGGTTTTGACCGTGCGTAGATGTTGCTACAAGAAGGAAGCGTGGCGACGGAATAGTCAACGGTCTTGCTGGCTGCTATTCGTGAGTAGCCCGGCATATGGGGCGCGTGACTATCGGAGGACATCACGTTTGGTTGATGGTTCGTTGACGAGTGGCGACCGGTCATCCCGAGTCACGTGATGATCCTGGGCGCTGCCAATTTATTTATCCATTTTTTATTTTGGTATAATGATTACCAGATTCCTGATAAGATGCATTGTTTCTAGACAAGCTGAATTTTTCAAAGTTTGAGTAGTAAGTACCATTTTCTAATAACGGATTCCCACAAGGAGACTAAGCAGTAAGCACGCAAGATTTGTTTTTTTTGTGTAATCAATAGGAAAAGAGTTCTATATCACGACCATACAGAAATATAATTACCCATCAGACAAAGTAAAATATATGAAACAGAACAGAATTTTTAAATGGACCTTTCTGGCCCAGCGGCGATGAAGTAGCCATTTGGGCCGAACCTGTCCCGGAGGGGGCGGACCCAACAACTCAGCCCACATTGGCCCATAACTTTTCGTGCGAACGGTCACCGAAGCCGGTTCACATCTTTCTTCGTTCCTCTTCGGCTCTCCGCCCCCGGCGCGCCGTCGCCGCAAGATCGAGAACGCCGCGTATGATGCGTCCCTCCAAGCGCAGCTCCATCTTGACCGCATTGCTCGGCCGTGGTCGCCGCACCTTCGCCGTCGCGTTCTCCGGCCGGAACCGTCGGCCCGTCTCGCCACTCGCACCGGACGATTATACCTTCCCTTTGCTCCTCAAGGAGGCCGCCGCCGAAGCCGCAGGGGCCTCGGGGCGCAGGAGCTCGATCGAGGGCCAGAAGCTCCACGCGGGAGTCATCAAGTTCGGGTTCTCCTCATGCGTCTACGCCTCGACGGCTCTCGTTGACTTCTACTCCAAGGCCGGCGACCTGGCCTCTGCGCGCGTTGTCTTCGATGCAATGCCGCGCCGGACGCTGCCTTCCTGGACGGCCATCATGGTCGGGTACGCCAAGAATGGAGATATGAGGTCGGCGGAAGAGGTCTTCTCGTTGATGCCGGAAAAGGATACCCCGGCTTACAATGCCATGATTGATGGGTTTGTGAAGGTCGGTGATGTCCCCTCGGCACAGAAGGTTTTTGATGCAATGCCGGAAAGGAACGTTGTTTCTCGGACTTGCTTGATGCATGGTTATTGCATGGCTGGGAATATGGAGGCCGCTAGGGAGTTGTTTGATGCGATGCCACGAAGGTGGAATTTGCACTCTTGGAATGTGATGATCAGGGGCTACTGCCGGAACCATGAGTCTGGGAAGGCACTGAATCTTTTTAGAGAATTGCAGTCTCAATCATGCCCATTTGAGCCAATGAAGTGACACTCGTAAGTGTTATCCCTGCAATCACTGATACTGGTGCCATGGACCTTGGATGGTGGGTACATGAGTTTGCTAGGAGAAAGGGATTGGATCGGAGGGCTAATGTTGCCACAGCGCTAATCGACATGTATTCAAAATGTGGAAATGCAAATGAAGCTATGCGAGTGTTTAACCAATTGAAGCCTAAGGAAGTTACATGTTGGAATGCTATAATAAATGGTCTTGCAGTGAATGGCTATCCCAGAGAGGCTCTTGGTTTGTTTGAGGAAATGCGAAGAAATGGGATTTCCCCTAATAGTGTGACCATGATTGGAGTTCTGTCAGCTTGTAGCCATGGGGGGCTTGTAGATGAAGGTAAGCAGTGGTTTCAGGAAATGGAGGTGCTAGGGATCAGCAAAAAGGTAGAGCATTACGGATGCATGGTGGACCTTCTAGGATGCTGCGGGTATTTGAGTGAAGCCATGGAGTTGATTGGAAAAATGCCCTCTGGACCCAATGGCATAGTTTTAAGCTCACTGCTCTTTGCTTGTGCATGCCATGGTGCTGTAGATATGGCAGAGAGTGTTATGAAGCGAGTGGTTGAGGTGGAGCCAAGGAACATTGGGAATTACATAATTATGAGAAATCTATATGCTGCAAAGAAGATGTGGCATGATGCGCTGAACATGAAAGATGAGATACATAAGCTTGGGGGTAAAAAAGAGGCTGGATGCAGTCTTGTTGAGATTGGGACCAGTGTTTCGGAGTTTGTTTCTGGGACAAGGCTCATCCAGAGTGGGTCTGGGTGCCTTCAATTGCATATGGGAGTTCCCACAGATTTTGATTTCACCGGACATATTATCTGAGTAAATCGTTGTGCTGACATCGTAGGAGAGGAGACTGACCAAGCATTTGTATGAAATATTCTCTCTAGGGGTTCAGCTTTATGTCTATCTATTGGAAACTATGGTAGCAGACGCTGCATATTGCTACGCCATGATCCAGAAAACCAATAAGGTTAATGATTCCTATAGGAATAAAGGAATGGTAATTCTAATGGAGTATATAAAGGTGGCACTGCTTTCGGTATGTTCGTCTTTCCTGGCATCCTTTTATTCTGAGTTTTTATGCTGCTTTATTTTCTGTATTTTGATTGGTCACTCTTTTATGAAACAGTTGCAGCTTCATGCAAGCTACACCTTCCTCTTGTATGAAACAGTTGTAGTTTCCATGCCATGCATTGCTTATATTCTCTATATTCAGTCACTTTGAAAATGATATGACATCATTGAGCCGTTTCAAAAAAAAGGACATCATTGAGATAGAGCAGAAACCTGCTTGTTTTTTTTAGGATTCTTCTTTGTAGCCTTGTATAATTTCTATATGTGGGTGGATTTCTGTTCGATGGTCTCTAGTCTGGGCTGTTTGCCACAGGTTTGGACCTGCAAATAAGACAGTCATCTGCTTTGAGAAAAAAGATCTCTAGCTCATTGAATAACACATATTTGAATGTGGACTATTTATGGAAATAGCCTGACCTTCGGTTCTTCTTGCTTGCATTGTGGAATACTTAGCATACACATCATTCTTAATTTTCTGAATTGGCATATCATTATCAAATTATGGCTACATCAGATGAAGGTTTAGCCGAGTTACCGCTGATATTCCACACTCTGAATTAAGCAGTTTCAGGGAGGACTTGCATTTACTATCATTTTGGTGCTTTCATTTGATTGGGGACTGGGGAGAGTCGTTATAATTGCACAGCTGATGTTTGCAAGCGTCTGATGCGAAAGACTTCACATTGGGTTAAATCACCTCCCTGTTGAGTTAGAATTCTCGCAGATGTACTCAAATTCTGTCCATTCTTGTTACCCGTAGTCCTGATTCCTGTACTATTGCTGACTTTGTCCTGTTGGAAATCGCAGATCTGTTTTGCAACTTTCTTTACCTGGATACATCAAAGTTTCTGTGGTCCTGCACAGAACTTGACAAGTTGACATCTCTGGTAGTATATCAATTTCTTCTGCTATTGTTTCTCCAAGTCCACTTTCTAATTATTTTAGAATTCGATCACTCTATTTACTGCACTGCACACTGAATATAAGGCCTTGTTTAGGCCCTGTTTGGATTGAAGGAATTTCAAAGGAAAAACATAGGAATCTAAAACGGAGGAATGATTCGTTCCTTTCCTGTGGAATCCTGTAGCAGGCTAGCCATTTCACAGGAAATAAAACATCCACTCGAATCCCTTGTTTTCTTCTCCTTCGCGTATGCCCGAGGAACCGCGCACGAAGAATAGAAGAAAAATCATCAACTTTGAGTCGTTGATGAAGAAAAACATGTTCTGCCATTGTTGATTTTCCAAGCTTCTCCCGTGCGCGTGGACCACCAGGTGGCGCTCGCTTGCTCTCGCTGCACCTCAGCTCCGTGTTGCACTGATGCTCTTGCTGCCCTTGCTCCGCTCAAGGCAAGTTGTTTGGCTTCTCCACTAGGATTGGTTGGATATCTAGGTGAGAACGAGAGAGAATAGATGAGAAAGGGAGAGAGAAACAGATGAGAATGAACGGAGGAAGGGGATGAGGAGGAGTGGGCCAGAAGGCTCTGAACTTTTGGCTCTCACTGACGACGGGTCCTAGCTTCTTGGGTCCACATATCAGTACCTAATAGGTAAGATGCACCTGGTGGCAGCGCAGGTCCGTTTTTTTTTTCTTCCACTTGTGGGACCCACCTAAAATCTATTTTCTTGTGTTCCAATTCCCGTGTTCCAAACAGCAGTTCCTACGTTTTCCTTTCCTTTCATCTGTTTTGCCAAAACATCCGACCCATATTCCTGCGTTTTTTTCCATTCCTCTATTTTCCATTCCTTCATTCCAAACAGATCCTAATAGAGTGAAGTATTTTTGGAGGAAAAGTACAGGGATCCCCAATCCAAAGGAAAGACAACATTTTGCTTGTTTGAATGAAGGAAACAGGTGTTCCATTCCTGTGGTTTACTGTTGTCTCCTCATGATTTCACAGGAAAGTAAAAATCTACTCTTATCCCTTGTTTTCTCTCCTTCACGTAAGCCTGAGGCAACACCATCCGCTTCATCGGCGTGCCCAGGTTGACTCAAAGCTGAAGCTGCCAGAAAAGATCATTCACCGTCTCTGGGAAGAGTGCCTCGCCACCACCAGCTTTGACAGGGCCTCGTTCCGCACCCCAACGACGTGCAGCCGCTTGCCCCTTCTCAATCGGAACCTTCTTGATGTGTTTTGCTGCTTGCTCCCTGGGATTTGAGAGAGGCAGAGATGAAGGGTGCATTGCAAGAAATGTTAGAGCAACAAGAATGTCCAGATGAGGATGAGAAGGATAGGAGAGAATACAAAGTTAAGAACGTGATGAAATGGACAGACCAAGTTCATGGACCCTAGCTGCCACATATAAGAGGTATATTGGAGGAAAAAAATAACACAGTAATCATACTTATATTTGCTAGTTGATTAATCATTGCCATTGATGTCCTTTTATTATTACTATATTTTATGTTTCCTATATCATGGGATTACTGCATTCCAGGCTCTTTGCATTGCTTTCTTTTTTTCTTTTAATCCTCTGTTTTACCACTCCATTCCTTCCCCTTTTTTTTCTGTGTTTTTGCCCGTTTCCCTATTTTGTATACCTTTTGTTCCAAACAGGCACTAAAGAAATGAATTGGTGCACATTGTCTTTGGTCCTATGCCCTCCCAATCACCTACGTATGGGCAAAAAGGAAATTCATGTGCACAACCAACTAGTTGTGCATGATGGCATCAACCAGGCCAGGCCTAGGATTAAACAACACACAAAATAGCAAACATGTGGCATAGATGCTTACAGTTTGTAACTAGCACAAGCACGATGTTCCACCTCTAAATAACATTGATTCTTTCCAGATAACAGTTATGGTCTCTAATATAGCTGACATATCTCCCTCCCCATTATACAATGTAGGAACATTTGAAAAAAAAACTAGGACCGGTGGGGTTAAGACCGCCCCTATGGCTCTTCATTAAGAAGAAGCAACCTTCTCCCGGCCTAGAAAATCCCCGAACCCCAGTGTTGCCGGCGAGGGGATTTTTTTTAAAAGAGCTCTGCGAATTCGCTCCCATGAGGATTCAAACCCGGGCCTGGCTACTCAGATGCTCTAACCACTAGGCTAGAGGCACAATGTAGGAACATATCTTTGCTTACTGTGCATTTCTTCTGTGACACTATGACAATGAGTTGTGATCATCAAGAGCAAAACTCTGCTAAAAGTTGTACTGATCAGCTGTTATCATGTACTATTCCTAGTACTATGGAAGACTCTAGGCTTGTAGGATTTCTAAGTGGATTGCTGTTTTCTGTGACTTAGTCCGGGCTGTTTGCCACAGGTTTGGACAGAACAACTAGACACCAATCTGTCTTGCAGACATTTTCCTTACTCAGTTGCACATTGAAAAGAAAACTGTCAGCAGATTCGAGCTGATTCAAATTGGCTAGCTGAGATTTTATGCTTGCTATATTATTGAATTTGTAAGTATGAAACATTCGCTAACTCTGTGGCTCAGCATGTCATTCTCGAGTTATGGCTAAGACCTAAGAAATGACATCAGAACTAGCCCCCAAGAGGTATGACTGATATGCCACCCTCTAGAATTCTGCAGTTTCATGCTGGACTTGCAGACACTACCATGGCACCACATATTATTTGACATGTAATCTAATAATTGCAAGCATATGGTGTAAAAGCATATTCCAGGATGGTTGCCAACTTTGCTAGATTAGGTTAGAAGTTTACAGAATATACTCACATTCTCTTTGTTTTTGGTAACATTGCTTATGAACTATTGCTGCCTTTTCCTGTTGAAAATGCAGGTTTATTTTGGAGCTGTCCACTGCATGAAAGCATAAGGAGTATCAGCGGTAATATTCTGCAGATCTGGAATTTTTTGTTATCCATCTCTTTCTTCTGCTCTTTTTCTTCAAGTCTACTTTCTGAATGTTTTAGCATTCAATCACTCTGCACTTGAATACAATGGAATGAAGGGGGAGAAGTGGTACTGGTAGGCAATGTCTATGGTCCTGTGACCTTTGAATCACCAAAAAGTTGGTCAAAGAAATTGCATGTTCACAGACCAAACCAATCGAGCAGGCAGTTACGAGGCAGGAACTACCGAAGGATAGCAAACCAGTGAAATCTGTGGCTTTGTCAGGCTGCATACTTTATAGGTGTACATCTAAAGAAAAAGAATATACTCAAAACTACACCGTAGTCCTAATGGTTCCAGTCACAAATGTTTGACGTTTTGGACAAGATTTTTGGTCAAGCTTTTTAAAAATTGACTATCAATAAGTGTTATTATTTACTTGTGGCCACATGAGAGCTATAATTGTGGATTCTTTTGAAAAGTACTTTCATAATCACATAAATTATTTGATTTTAGAATATATTTTAGTAGATAGTTGTCAAAGGTACTTATTGAACACCATTCCTTGTTCAGACAGCCCTGTATTAGTTATAGCCTATCGAGTGAGAGTGCAAACTCTATTTAAGGTTTGCTCGCTGAAATGGTTTCTGTTCTCTGTCTACCTCCAAGGATAAGCATATTAGCTTCTGCCATCGAGAACATCACCAAATTTTGCGGGGTGGTCTCTTCAAATTTAGTAAAGTAGCCTACCGATAAATTGCTTGTGGGCAACAGATTTCCTTTTTAGCAATTTGCATGATTCAATCCAGCAGAGACTTGGAGAATAGACAAAGCAAGACCATTCTTGTAAGCGATGTGGTTGATGCGTGGATCTAAAATACAAGGAACGTCCAGAAGTAGCTTCACTGACATGTGGGCCTACAAACATGGGCCCGCGTGTCAGGATCTGTTAGGCAATTGCCATAAAACCATTGCAAGTTTGGAACCCGCTCCCGCAGTCTCGCTCAGCTGTCGTCAATGGCTCAATGCGAAACACGCCAACCACCAGACAAGTAGACAACTGGACACTGGATTGAGCCCAGCCCACCAACCCTCTCCTAGCTCCTTGACGCGTGGGCCAACCGCACGAGACAACGGCACCCAACCGCCGCCTCTCTCAGTCTTGACCCCCTTCTGGCTACTTCCGCTCCGCTCCTCATCGATTCAGAGCTCGACAGACGCGAGACCCAAATCCTTTCCACGCTTCGCCGAACGCGGAGGGAGGCGGAGGTTGCGGGAGGCGAAGGCGAAGCCCCAGACGCCTATGGCCGCGCCCGCGCCTCGCGACGTCGCTGTGCTCCTCCTCTTACTCTTCCCCGTGCTCGCGCCGGTGGCTTCCGCCGTGCCCTTCATCGTCCTGCACGGTTGGGGTTTCTCGTGCCTCGCTTCGATTCTGATTCACTTCGTGCTAGGTCCATTCCTTATCCGTGTATGGTTGTTGGGGACCCGTGCAGGGATTGGCGACGAGTGCGGGAACGATGGGTTGGCGTCCTTCACCGAGATGCTTGGGGAGTGGTCAGGCTCCAAAGGCTACTGCATGTAACGCCCTCTCTCTCTCTCTCTGGGATGAATTATGTTGATTTGAGAGGGGCATATTGGGGATTTTGGGATCCTATGCGTTGGGCTTGCTGATTTTTCTGTTGTGTGATTATAGAGGAGTAAATGGTGGTAGGGAACGTAAACCTGGGGTTGTTGATATTGTGCTTTGGAGTAAGCGGGTTTGTTTACCTGTTTCAGTATGAATTGCCTGGGCATGTAAGGTGAAATCGGCTGTGTGGTCTGGTTTCTGGCATATATATTGATTATTTGTTTGTTTCACTTGTGAACGCCAATAAAATAGGTTCCAAATTTAGGTGTAACGAGATTTCCTTGGATATGTAACAAAAGGGAGTGAGCTGTTATATGCTAGCATGCGTGTGTGGATAATTTATTACTTTTCATACATGATAATTTGTTATTTTTTCTTTGATTTTACCACGAGCACCATGGTACCATATAAAGTCATTTGTTTCTTTGACTTTGCTTTTACAACTTTAAGCCACCCGAACTAATAAGCTTTGGTGCTACTGCTATACACATGCTGGGGAATCTCTTTGAAGACAGTTTGTTATGTGATGATCTCTTGCCTGGTTCCATTTGTTATTTTACTCTGTGATTTCATGACGGATGTCTACGGTAAAATATAAACATATATTTTGAACTTTGCTCCCAGAACTGTAAATTTGAGTACTCTTTTCTCATTCCTCAAAAAAGAATTTCTTTAGGATTATATTCCAGTGTTCTGTCGAAGCTGATGTTTAGTTGTTAGGTGACACTATGTTGTTCAATGTATTGGAAAATCTATCATAACCTGTTCTCTAACACATTTCGGATATTGCCTCTGCACTGCTGTTTGAGTATCTTCTAATTTTACTGTGTTCTTCATTTGTAGCATTGACCACCAAAGCATGTCTAAACACCAAACAAAGTATCGCATATGTTTTTCAGTCTTTTAAAAAATCGACCATGGGAAGAAGGCACCACCCTGACTGTCTTAACAGAGGGCTGAACCCTTTAGGATTATATTCCAGTGTTCTGTCAAAGCTAATGGTTAGTTTTTAGGTGATATTTTGTTCTGTCAAAACTGATTTTATGACATATTTAGGTTGTTTTGAACTAGGTTGGCAGATTATGGCAGCAGTATTGAAAACAGTTTTACAGGTTATGCCTTCATGGCTAATCGGTAGAATATAATTTGAAAGTCCTATTTCTCTACTTTTAGCTCAATAATTACATCTGATCTACTGTCGGCATTTAGCTCAATATTGACCTTACTACAATATTGATGACCCAGATTTCTTTAGATAGGCAATTTCTACTGGAAAAAACCTGCAATTGTCATTCTGTCAATCTTGTTTTTTATTTAAAAATCTCTCATTTGTGCTTAGTCTTGACTTTACTAATGGAAAATATGTCTTCCTCAGTGAAATTGGAAAAGGAGCATGGGACTCATGGTTAATGCCACTTCAAGAGCAGGTTTGTTTCTTACTCAATATTGCAATTGGATAGTTCCATGTATAAGTTTTCATGTCATATATTCATCCGCAGGCAAATACAGTTTGCAAGAAGGTGATGCAGCATCTTCTGCTTTTCTGAATTGTACTCCGAGTCATCAAGGTTCTGTACCATAGCTGGAATTTGTTTTCCAGGTCAAGAAAATGAAAGAGCTCAGCGAAGGTTACAATATAGTCGGCCTGTCTCAGGTTTGTTCATGCTGCTGTGTTATTTGTGACTTATGACAATAACTTGATATTTTCTTATCTGTCCTTGAAATATTTTTCTGCTCCTCCTGTGTACCAAGTTTAATTATTTTACCAAAAATGAAAATTGCTTCGCTGTCTTGGTTAATGCAAAGCTATGGAATTTAGATATATTAAATAAGAAGCATTACAAGAATGTTGCAAGTCTCAGTTGCTTCATACTACTGAAAAATCTAGAAATAAGGTGTTACAGATCTCAAACTGACTTGTCATAACCTGATAATGCTGCCTGTGAGCTTCTGGTAACTATTTTGGAAACCCATATGGACATACTTTGCTGTTGCACCGCTTTAGTACACATAAGTCTGGAGTGTGCTCTGAGAAATTGTCTTGTTGGGTTAGTACGAAATTTCTCTGATTGCTGTTAAGTACTCTCATTAGATTCTGAGGTTATTAGTGCTGATCGGGATTTGGGAGTTAACAATTTCTGACCCTATCCCATCTATTCCTTTATGTAGGGGAACTTAATTGGCCGGGCTGTAATTGAATACTGTGATTGTGGACCACCGGTGAGCTGATTTTTGTTCTTTGCTTCATTTTATTTATCAACCAGTGAGTTAACTTGCTAATATGTCAATGTGTTGTTGATATTATTATTCCGAATGATGGTTAAGCCCTTCATGGGCTGTATACTCTACTTATTTTAACCTCCTTTTTGGGATAGGTCAAGAATTTCATCTCAATTGGGGGTCCTCACGCTGGTACAGCTTCAGTGCCACTTTGTGGTGTAAGTTTATTCTCCCAATTTATTCTTCTGTTTTAGTGTCCCAGCAGTTAGCGTAGATTACAATACCATCAAAAGTATAAACAAGTGAGGTTTTCACATGTACAGAATGTGTGGCACATATGCTTATAATTTATTGACCACTGTATTAGAAAATCAGTATTTGCTACACATCTTATGATGCAATACTTTAAACACTACTAACTCTGGTCCAAGATTCATATTTTAGCTCTATGTACATTGACCGAGGAGTTCATGTATTATTTCTTCACATACTATGACTGCACACTTGTTAGTCAATTACTAAAGATTGGCATTTTATTGGTGCATTCCATGAAAAAGGTTCTTGAGGTGATAAAAATGGCGAGTGTTTAAACCAAAAGCTTGCTAAACCAAAAATAATATAGCCTTTTCTGAGCATGGCTATTATTGACTCCTTCTATGGCCACAAATATCAGTGTAGCAACAAAGGAAGACATCAGCTTCGCCTTTTGTTTGAGTTTGTTTAGCTTGGTGCAAATTAACTCGGTTGGTTAGCTAAGAGATGAATTATAGTCGGTGGATTTATTTTACTAGGGATTCGGTTTGTTTAGTTGTTTGCTTGGAAGATAAGCCGCAACCACAGGGTCAGTGTTATATAAACCGATCAAGTTGTACCCAGGAAACTCAAGCAAGAAATCAATCTAGTTCCACCCGGAATGCTGTCAGAGCCTTTCCTTGAGGGCGGCATGCTCCACTTCTTGCTAAACTACCTACCAATCCAAGTTCATATCAATAGCAGAGAGTAACAACAATATAGTCCCTAACCACTGCAGCGGTGCAGCCTTGATGTTTCACGTTTCTTCACTCATCCAACAATAGCACCTCCATGGGAGGAGCTAGAACTGAATTGAGATGAGTTCACAAGCCGTTCCTACTTCCCTCATGCAACATCCAATCCATACAACCATATCCATACAACCATACAAATTACTACCTTCGCCAGATGAAATGAAAATAAAGAAATGCTAAGAAGCATGCATATAAATGAAATTAGTGTACATTAAATTCTTGATAATTGGAGCTAGCAATTGTATTATCATATCTCTTACCCAACGAGCCTGCAAGTTTGTCAGGGTGGTCGCTGATAGAGTTGTTCTATCACTGATGCAGTCCCGATTTGCTGGATGCCCACCTCAACCCTCACCTTAATGCTATCAAAACTTCACATTAACTCAATCTGGAGCTTCTGCCCCATTCATAGCTTGGAGCAATTGCTGCCAGCAAGATCATCACTAAAACTACCTTTCAGTCACTGTGATTGTGACTGTCCTCCCTCAACTTGACCTTCATGTCAGGCCATGGCAATGATGCACCAACAATTTTAAAGCAGTCTCGGAGTTTTGCGTTGGTACAATCGCAAGGGAATAAACTGAGTGGTATTGAAGTGAACCTATCTAGTTGAGTGGTCCATCTAAAGTGTATGTATCTGTCAGTAGTATAGCTCCAGCACCTATTGATTTAGCTCCTTCTAGAACCAATTTGCAGCTTCTAGTAAGCTCATCTATTGAGCTATACTGAGCTTTACTTTTTCTCCTTTTGTTGCAGTCTGGGTTTCTTTGCATTCTTATTGATAATCTGATTAAATTGGAGATATATTCAGACTATGTCCAGGTTCGCATAACCTGTACTGCAATGTCACAGTTTTTATAAATGCAGTTATTATTGCTAGTCCTTTGACAGCCTTTTCTGTTCTCTAACAAAATTAAGGGTTGTGATATTACAGGCACATCTTGCCCCTACTGGTTACCTAAAGATACCCACCGTGAGTACTCTTTCTTTTCCCCCTTGCATTCCTTCTAACAATTATTACCTATATTTTTTTTTGTTCCTGGCTTACATTGTGCCAATAATTCTTCCCGATATGCATGCCTTTACATTGTATTCTAGGATTTGAGTTCAACCTATTTACTTGCATGGTTGTGCATTTGGCTTGTAGAGTAGGAATAGGGAAACACCACGCACCCTAGGAGGGGGGTGACCTTTCATTATATAGGCCGTATAGGCTTGGGGTACAAGAAATACAATACAAGCACATATACAACTCTATATATCTAACACCCGCCCGCAGTCGCAGGGGGAGCCTGACGGACACCAAGACTGGATCTAAAATCAGTAAACAACTGTACAGGAAGACCCTTAGTCATTATGTCAGCAAACTGATGCGACGAAGGCACATGTAGAACACGAACTTGTCCCAAAGCCACCTTCTCGCGGACGAAGTGAGTATCAATCTCGATGTGCTTCGTTCGGCGATGATGAACAGGATTGGCTGTCATATAGATGGCGCTGACGTTGTCACAATAGACGAGTGTAGCCTTCCAGAGAGGAATGTGAAGCTCCTGGAGAAGCTGTCGTAACCAGCAGCATTCGGCCACAGCATGTGCAACCGCCCTGTACTCTGCCTCAGTACTAGAACACTCTGCCTCAGTACTAGAACGGGAAACCGTAGTTTGTCGCTTAGACAACCAGGAAACCAGAGTGTCGCCAAGGAAAACACAGTAACCCGAAGTAGAACGCCTGGAATTAGGACAGCCAGCCCAATCTACATCTGTGTAAGCTGTGAGAGTATCAACAGGTCCAGTGCCGATGTGAAGGCCAGAGGAGAGCGTGCCTTTCACATAACGTAGGATGCGCTTCACAAGCGCAAGATGAGACTCGCGAGGATCATGCATAAATAGGCAGACTTGCTGAACAACATAGGCAAGATCAGGACGGGTCAGAGTGAGGTACTGTGAGGTACTGAAGGGCGCCAGCCAGACTCCTGTACTCAGAAGGATCATCAATCGGTGCTCCATCTGTAGCTGATAGTTTGGCCTTGGTGTCCACTGGCGTCGTTGTAGAGTGACACTCACTCATACCAGCGCGCTGAAGAAGATCCAAAGCATACTGCCGCTGAGATAGAAATAATCCATCTGAAGAACGGGTGACTGAAATCCCTAAGTGATGAAGTGCCCCAAGATCTGTCATAGCAAACTCAGTGTGAAGCCGACCAATAATGTCATGAAGCAGAGTGGAGGACGAGGCAGTAAGAACAATGTCATCCACGTACAGCAAGAGATAGACAATGTTGGCGCCATCCTTATACATGAACAAGGATGTGTCAGAGACCGAGGAAACGAAGCCCAACTGTTGTATGTATGTGGCAAACCGCTGGTACCAAGCACGAGGGGGTTGCTTCAGGCCATATAGTGACTTCTGTAGAAGACAGACATGATCAGGGAGAACTGGATCAACAAAACTTGGAGGCTGCTGACAATAAACTGTGTCGTCGAGATGACCATGAAGGAAGTCATTCTTCACATCCAGCTGATGAATTGGCCATTGGCGAGAAGTTGCAATACTCAAAACTGTCCGGATGGTACCTGGTTTGACAACCGGACTGAAAGTCTCATCATAATCAATGCCATGTTGCTGGGAAAATCTCCGAACAACCCAACGAGCCTTGTGACGAGCAAGAGAACCATCAGAATGATATTTGTGCTTGTAAATCCACTTCCCTGTCACAACATTAGCACCAGGAGGCCGAGGGACGAGACGCCAAGTGCCATTGTCTATCAAGGCCTGAAACTCATCTGCCATAGCCGCTCGCCAATTAGGGTCAGCAAGTGCACTGCGATAATTAGTCGGAATAGGAGAAGCGACTTTATGAGAGGCAGACAGATTCCGATAATTGACAGACTGAATGGCACCAGACTGAAGACGAGTCAGCTGCGTAGGATGGGAGCCAGGGATGTGCCGCGCATCGGCCGGGGAGTGGGCGCGGGCGGTTGCAGCACACGTGCTGCGGTACCATACTGTCGTCGCATCGGAACGGGGCCGTTGACGCGGCGGCTGTAGACATTGCCGAAGCGGCCGAACGCAGGAGCAGCAGGCCCGACGGGTGCTGGTGGCGCAGTAGAGGGTGGAGGCGCAGGTGCAGCCTTCACAGAAACAGCCCCACCAGCAGAGGAGGCAGGGTTGCGCTCGCCCGTAGTCGAAGCAGGTCCTGACGGGGGCACGAGACCACGCCCGCCCGGACTGGTAGCAGGGAGCGGTTGCTCGACATCCATGGAGGACGGAGCAGCCGCCGGAGGTAGAGAACTCAAACGCGTCGAGCCTGCTGCATGGTTAGTAGGACAATGCACAATATCCGAAGCGTCATCGAGGAGGAAATCCATGGAAGACTCAGGGACAGGCGCATCCCGAGCAAAGGGAAAGGAAAATTCGTCAAATACGACATGTCGAGAGAATGATGCGCCGTGTAGAGAGATCAAGGCAGCGATATCCCTTATGAGAGGATGGGTACCCTAGAAACACACAAGCGGTAGAGTGAGGGGCTAGCTTGTGAGGAGAGGTAGCCTGGAGGTTTGGGTAGCAAAGGCACCCAAAGACACGGAGGTGATCGTAGGAAGGAGGAGTATGATGGAGGCGCGTGTACGGGACTACATCATTGATGGATGACAAAGGGCGACGGTTTAGCAAATGTGTGGCTACAGAAAGGGCCTCGGCCGAGTATGGTGGTGGCATAGATGCGTGGATAAGAAGTGTGCGCACGGAGTTGTTGAGGGTACGAAGGACACGCTCAGCCTTACCGTTCCGGGGTGAGGTGTAGGGGCAGGAGAGTCTGAAACAAGATCCCATGAGCCGCCATGTGGGTTATGGTAGACTTGTTGACGAACTCAGTGCCATTATCAGCCTGAAAGCATTTAACAGGGAGGCCAAATTGTGTACGAGCGTGTAAAAGCAACCATGTGACTGTGCACATCTGTCGTTGTCAAGATTGGTGATCAACACTTAGACTAATAAATTTCTTTTATGCGCGTACGGCTCCGGATGGTTGCGCGGGTGACACGTGGTTTAGACTAGACTGGTTCGGGCAAGAGGAAGCCCTACGTCCAATATGGGGAGCTGCTCGTGTTGCCCACGCGGGTTCTGTAGTAGGGGTTACAGAGAAGTGAGAGAGGGAACCGGTCCCAAGTCTCTAAGGTATGCACCGAAGCTCTAATGGTGGGAGCGGGTTCTTCGCGGGGAAGAAGAAGCCCGTGTGGGAAAGTGTGAATGTGAGTGTATGAGAGTCTAAAGGTCTTCACCCCCGTCTCTTGGGCCCTGGCCTTCCCTTTATAGTTCCAGAGGGGCGACCAGGTTACATGCGAGACGTGCGAAGGGATAGAGAGAGAGAGAGGGCGCAGAGCCCAAGGGGAAGATTCGAGCTCCTCGGGCGCCATGGCCGGCTTCAGCTTTCGGCCTCGTCAGACGGCTTCCTCCGATCTTGTCGCTGTCCTCCTCGGGGGCCGGTGCCGGCGGGCGTGCGTGATGATGGCCGTGGCTTCCGTCCCGTCGGGGCAGACGGCTGCCACGACTGCCCCTGTTATTCTGCAGACGGCCTGCGCGGCGCGGGCGTCCCGTCCCTGTCGCCGGATTTGCAGGGCGCGAGGACGGGTAGGTGAGAGCGAGAACGGTCAGGCGTGCTCCTGTGCCAGGCGACGCAGATCATGATTGCCTGACAGCGAATCAGAGAAGACCGCGCTGCTGTGCCGTGCGCGGCGCGGTCGTGGGCGGGTAGGTGTGACGGGTAACGTCAGGGGCGCGGGCGCCTTTCTGCGCGCCCGAGCCGTGGAGCATTTATGGCAAGGCTGGCGGCGGGCCCACGTGATCAGCGCTTGCCTCTGCGCCCGAGGCTGACTCCCGCCTGGCGGGCCCAGGTGACCCTGACCCTTTACCCCCCGGGTCGGGCGAGGCGGACCCCTGCGGCGAGGGGTCTGGCGAGGCGGACCCCTTGCGGCGAGGGGTCGGGCGAGGCGGAGCCCGGCCGCCGGGGGGTCTGGAGCATCCGACCCCGAAGGACTCGGTCGGGCGAAGCGGAGTGTTTCCCTCCCATGTTGGGCTGACGATGGTCACTGTCGCCGCGAGTGGGTCCGGGCCTCCATGATCGTTGCCGTGATAGTCATTAGGCGATCGTTCACTTTTCCCCCTGACAGTAGCCCCCGAGCCTGTGGTGGAGCGGGGACGCTCCTCCAGAGGCTGTCATCGTCGTTCCTCGGAAACTTTGGTTCGTCGTGCGGGCTGCAGTTGACCAAGGACGGGAAGCACTGTGATTGTCTCAACATGAGGGGATTTTTGCCGCTTCGGGGAACGCCCTCCATCTGGAGGCCTCACGTTGTGACCATCCGTGTGGTCACTAGTTGCGAATCTAGCCCCTGAGCCCCCGCGCGTTGCAGGAGACCGATCGGGAGGCCAGATCGACTTTTGAACGTTACCCCTCAAGCGTCCGTTCGCTGGGACGGAGGGGATGAGCCGTGCCACGTTATCCTCGTTGGACGAACCGTGGTGCTCGTTGAGCTGCAAACGGGTCAATTCGAGTGGGGTCCCGGTCCCCGTTCGGAGGGGTCCGGCCTGGGCCAAGCTGGTGGCGTACCCCAGATTCCGGTCGGCCAGTTCATATAGTTCCCGAGCCCGTTCGATTGGACCCGGTGGCTCGTTGCCTTTCGTCGGTGAAAAACCATGAACTTTGATGCCGGCCGGACTCGAATGTGAGGTCGGGACGCCCTGGGCAGTCGGGTGCCCGGGTGACGGCCGCTAGCGGACCCGTCCCTTCTCACCCCCTCGCTCAGGGTCATCCTGGGGCGGCTGTCGAACCCACGGTGTGCCAGCCTTCGAACCCCTGGATCGTAACGGGCCGTAGGGACGTTTTCAGCCCCGTATCCCTTCTTACCTTTCCGTTGAGCCTTGGGCCGGGTGCGGAGGAGATCGTGTGCGCGTACTTCTCGGAAGACGAAGTGGCGGTAGGTGCCGACCCGCGAAACGAGGGGGGAGTGGATGTTTCCTGCAGGGTCGTGCGCACGTCTTCCGAAAAAGGAGGGGAACGGGCGTGACGAGGCGTACCTGGCGCCGCATTAACTGCGATGGGCGCGTCCGTTCCGCTTCCCACGCGTCGCTCTATAAGATGGGGGGCCGCCTCGCCGGTTCCGCCCTCACCTTGCTCCGAGTCTTTTCGCCTCTCCTTTCGCCTTTTGGTCTCCTGTGCGAGCCGTTCGCCTTCTTCTTCCCCAACGCTCCAGCCTTTTTCGCCTCCCGCCGTCGAGCTTCCCTTCCTCGCGCAATGGCCACCTGGGAGCGCTCCAGCTTTGGCACCTCGCGCGCTGACGGCCTCGTGAAGAAGGGTCTCCTCTGCGATAGGACCGAGCGGGGCGAGTGGCGGTTCCCCGGATCGGAAGAGGCGCCGAGTCCGCCCACCGGCTACGTCGTCTCGTTCGCCCATTTCCACGAGAGGGGGTTCGCGTCGCCGCCGAGCCTCTTCTTCCGCGGGCTTCTGCACCACTACGGACTCGAGCTGCAGCACCTCAACCCCAACAGGATCCAACACATCGCGGCATTCGTCGCGCTGTGCGAAGGATTCCTGGGCATCGAGCCCAATTTCTCGCTGTGTAAGTATTTCTTCGCGGTGAGCTTGTACCAGAAGGTCGAGAAGCGGGGCGGCCAGCAGCGGACGACCCCGGTGGCGATTGGGTGCGCCGGGATCCACCTTCGCCAGTCCCGCACCAAGGAGTATATGGCGATGAAGACCGCGGCGTCCCACAAGGGGTGGCATCAGCAGTGGTTCTACGTAAGGAACTACTCTGAATCCCCCTTGCCGGAGTTCACCGGCCGCGTCTTCGAGGCGGCGCCGGAGGTGTGGGCATACGGCCCAGTGGAGAAGGAGAAGAAGCGGATCTCCTGCCTTCTCCGCGCCATCGAGTACCTGAAGGCGAAGGGGCTCACCGGGGCCGGAGTTATCAGGGCGTACCACTCTCGGAGGGTGGCGCCGCTGATGCTTCGGATCCGCTCGCTCGCCGAGATGGTTCCTGGCGCACCAATCGAGGGCACCGTCCTTTCGACGGGCGCGCTCCCTGCCTCCGAGGTCCGGCAGCGCATCCGGGAGGCGCTGCAAGACAAGGATGTCGTCTTCCCGGTGCCCGGCCACCCTCCGATGCGGTCGGACAGGGACTTCGTCGATCTGGTAAGCATTTCGTGCGCCCGTTACCTCTCCTTGCGCCTCTCGACTTGCCGTTTTGACGCAGAGCCTTTGTGCCTGCAGGGCCAGTTGACGAATGTCGTCGGTGCACGTCCGCCCGTTCCTGAGGACGCCGAGCAGCCTCTTTGCCGAGAAACAGAAGAAGCGCAAGGACGAGAAGGAGGCGAAGAAGCAGAAAAAGCTCGCCAAGAAGTTCCAACGGCGGCGAAGAGGTCCGGTCATATCGGACGACGACGACAACGATGATGATGAGGAGGAAGAGGAGGAGAAGGAGGAAGGGGAGGAGGAGCGCATCCCGGCCCCTCAGTCGGGCGCGCTCGTTATCCGGGAGCAGCGCTCCCAAGCGGCCGCGGGGGACGGATCGAGCGGCCCGTCCGCCCGGGACCCGACCCCTCAGGGTTCCGGGGCCGCGCCCCAAGGGTCGGCGCGGAGCGCGCTCCAGGAGTCGACGAGGCCGACCCCCGTCCCTCTGCCCCTGACCCAGGAGCAGAGGAGCAGCGGCCGCTGCCAGATGCCCCGGGGTCGGCCTCGGACTCAGAGGCGAAGCGCCCCCGCCGTCCTAGCGCCCATGCAGTGTAAGTGGAAAAATCCTCGCCCGTCTCCTTCCCCGACATCAAGTTGCTTTTGTTGATGTCACTTGTCGTCTTGCAGCGTCGCTCCCCGAAGCCGTGCCCCGCTGGTGGCGCCGAGGAAGGTGCTGCGAGCGTCGTCCATCTCCGCGGGGCGGACCGCGGCCGCGTCGGCAGGAGGTGGCGCTGCCGGGGAAACCGCGGAGCCTGCCGTCGGGGTGGCTCCTACGACGGCGGACCCCGCGGGACGGGGGGTTGCCCCTGGGGGCCCTCGGATCGAGGAGGTGATAAACCTCGATGACGAGGCGGAGGAGGAGCATGCCGCTCCGACGGTGGCGACGGGGACGGAGGGGTCCGCCCCCGCG
Source organism: Panicum miliaceum (assembly GCA_032594955.1). Taxonomy (NCBI): domain Eukaryota; kingdom Viridiplantae; phylum Streptophyta; class Magnoliopsida; order Poales; family Poaceae; genus Panicum; species Panicum miliaceum. The sequence goes on from CM064059.1 coordinate 39,595,045, forward strand.
GCTATGACAGGCGCGGCGGCGGCGGAGGAGGCGAGGACGCTCGCCCCAACAGCCGCAGCGGAGGCGGCGGCAACGGCGCCGCGAGTATCCGCCCGGGGCGCCGTGGCGGGGGCGACGATGGCGGCAGAGGAGGAGGTGCCCGTTCCGGCGGCCGCAGCAGGGGAGGGGATGCTTGCCCCGGTGACTGCGGCGGAGACCGTGGCGGCGGCGGGCGAGCCGGGACGCGCGTCGGCGCCGACGGCGGCCGCGGCGACCTCTGCAGGGACGGTGGCGCACGCTGCGGAGCCGCCGTCGAGGCCAGCGGCACCCGTGGTGGCCGTGCCTGCTCCTGCGGCGGCGTTGGGGGCAGAGGAGCCGGGGTCTCTGCTCACGCTGGATGACGCCGAGGAGTGGGGGAAGTGGCGGACAATGCAGGGCGTGCTTGACAGCGCCCGTGCTGCCCTTTCTTCCTTTGTGGGGGAGTTGGACGGCGTCGCCGCTCCCGTTGGTCAGGTATGCCGTTCTTCCTGGTGATCACTTTCCTCTCCGCCGCTCTATCGCTGAATGTGGGTTGCTTTGCAGGCCCTTCAGGAGTGCAGTCGGGGGAAGTCTGATCTCCTTCGGCTCGGGCAGGAGCGCCTCTCCACGGAGGAGCAGCGGACCAAGGAGCTGGCCCCGCAGCTTGCCGCCGCCCAGCAGGTCATCGATGACCTGCGAAGGCGCGAGCAGGCGGCGCAGGGTGAACTCCAGGCCGCCGTCGAGCAGGCCCGTCGTGACCGCGTGGACTTCCAGGCCGTTGTCGAGAAGGCCCAACTTGATGCCGCGGAGCTCATTCGGGTGAAGAAGGAGCATGAAGCCCTTCAGAAGACCGTCGAGCGCATCCGCCACGAGCGACAGCAGGCCTGGCAGGACCGGGATCTCGAGGCGGCCCGAAGGGTCGAGGCCGAGAAGATGGTGGCCGACCTCGGGACGGAGGTTGGTCAGCTTCAGACCGCCGCGACCGCGCTGAAGGCTCAGTCCGAGGGTAAGGCTCCTCTTATCTTTCTTCCTTTGTGGTGTTGGGGAGGTTTCTGATCCGGCGGGTTTTTTCGGACAGGTCTTGCGGGTGAAGTTGACCAGCTGAAGAGGGCCCTCGATGCGGAGCGCGTCGAGCACGACAGCCTGCGGGACGCGGTCCGTGTCGTCTGCGACGGCCTCGGCGTCTTTGGGTCCCATTATATCGGCCTCAACTTTGCCTTGATGAGCGAAGGGTACGCTCCCGGGTACTCTGAGGCTGAGCTGGACGAGATCGATGCGTCGGTGCTCGACCCAGCGGAGGCCTTGGCGATGCAGCTGGAGGATGAGGCCGACCCGCCGGAGAACCCCTGAACGGGCTAGCTGGGTCGGGTTTAGATGCCCCGTCATGTAAATATGTTAGTTGATTTTGAGCGATAGTACCGTAGCCGCTGGGGCGTAGGTTTTTTCGCAGTCCGATCAGTCTTGCCTGGGTGTCGTTTGCGCACTCTCCCCTTTTCACGCCCAAACGTTTAGGAAGGGGGGCGGCTCGGAGAAAAGCTGTTTTGAGAAGACCTCGGGTGACTTGGGCCAGAGCCCCTGATAGCCCCAGAGGGATATGCGACCCTGAGGTAGGGTCAGGGTCGGATATCCCTGAGCTCGTGACGAGACTCAAATGAGGTCGACTCAAAATTGCCTTTCTCCGTGGACTGGAAAATTACAGAAATGTGCGTGTTCAAACTTGAAAACAGAATTTAAGGGTAGAAGCGTCTTAACTGTTCTATGTTCCAAGCGTTGCCGAAGATCTGCCCGTCGGGGGTCGCCAGCTTGTACGTGCCTGGCCGCAGCACTTGGGCGATGACGAAAGGACCTTCCCATGGAGGGGTCAGCTTGTGCCGACCCCTATTGTCCTGAACGAGGCGGAGCACCAGGTCGCCGACGTTAAAGGCTCGGCCTTGCACCTTGCGACCGTGGTGTCGTAGTAAGGCCTGCTGGTATTTGGCCGAGTGTAGTAGGGCCACATCGTGCGCTTCATCGAGTTGGTCTTGCGCGTCCTCGAGTGACGCCTGGTTCCCTTGTTCGTCGTACGCCTTGACCCTCGGCGATCCGTACTCTAGGTCGGTGGGGAGGATCGCCTCAGACCCGTAGACCATGAAGAACGGGGTGAAGCCAGTTGCCCTGTTGGGGGTCGTCCTTAGACTCCATAGGACCGCGGGGAGCTCCGCGACCCACCGGCCGCCGAACTTTTTGAGGCGGTCGAAGATCTGTGGCTTGAAACCCTGGAGTATCATGCCGTTGGCTCGTTCAACCTGCCCATTCGTGCGAGGGTGCGCCACGGCCGACCAGTCCACTCGGATGTCACGGGCGTCGCGGATGGGACCGACGCGCCGGTGGATGGATGGGGCCCCGCGTCCTGCCGGTGGCGACGTCCGTCGAGCGGGCGCGGCCTGGTTCGCCCGGGCAGGAGGCTGGTGGACAGACTCCCCCCGCCTTTCGGAGGGTGTGGTGGGGGCCGCCCCGCTGGTGTTTTGCCCGCGTCACCGGGACGCGGAGCTCTCCGCCTGCTGAACAGCGGCGCACTCGAGGAGGTCGCGCACCTCTCGATGCGTCTGGCGTTCTTCGGGCGTCTCCGGCTCGGGGACTCGTCGGAGTAGGGCCGCCGCTGCGGCGATGTTTTGGCTGGGGCGGGCGAAGAGCTGGGGGCGATCCTCGTCGGCGTAGATGCGCTGCTGGACATCGCGCGCTCGCTGTCGCGCCCCGCCCTTGTTGCGGGGGCGCTCGACCTCCTGGTGGTGCGCCCGCGCGCCTCTGGCTGTCGCGGTCGCACCGGGGCCCGGGCAAGGGCTCCCGTCGTGGCCGCGGCACGCGGTGGGCGAGTTCGTTGCCTCCTCCCGACGCCATCGCCGTTGGATCCCTCGGAATGCGCGTCGGCCATGAAGCACTAACGCGAGGGGTGGTGGCTCCTGCTGCTGGAGCCGGCATCGGAGATCGCCCCCGCCGCGCCCGCGAGCTCATTGCTTGCAGGTGGCACGGTTATGGACCGTGCCAGGGAACGACCGTAGGCTGCCGTGGCGTTGCGTAGCCCGAAGAGCCGTCCCGTTGGAGGTGGCCCCCCGGCGCGCGTCCGGCCACTCGCCACCACCCTGGCAGCGGAGCCAGAGGTGACAAGGCAAGTGGGTGAGGCGAGGAGAGGGATTAGGTCGATCCCCTCTCCGGTGGCGAGGAAGTCCAGGCTCCCAAAGTGGACCAGGGAGCCCGGAGAAAGCTGGTGTCGTGGCTGGCCATCTGGAGCCGGTGATGTACACGCAAAGGTACCTTACCTGGCGCGCCAACTGTCGTTGTCAAGATTGGTGATCAAGACTTAGACTAGTAAATTTCTTTTATGCGCGTACGGCTCCGGATGGTTGCGCGGGTGACACGGGGTTTAGACTGGTTCGGGCAAGAGGAAGCCCTACGTCCAGTATGGGGAGCTGCTCGTGTTGCCCACGCGGGTTCTATAGTAGGGGTTACAGAGAAGCGAGAGAGGGAACCGGTCCCAAGTCTCTAAGGTATGCACCGAAGCTCTAATGGTGGGAGCGGGTTCTTCTTCGCGGGGAAGAAGAAGCCCGTGTGGGAAAGTGTGAATGTGAGTGTATGAGAGTCTAAAGGTCTTCCCCCCCCCCCCCCCCCCCCCGTCTCTTGGGCCCTGGCCTTCCCTTTATAGTTCCAGAGGGGCGACCAGGTTACATGCGAGACGTGCGAAGGGATAGAGAGAGAGAGAGGGCGCAGAGCCCAAGGGGAAGATTCGAGCTCCTCGGGCGCCATGGCCGGCTTCAGCTTTCGGCCCCGTCAGACGGCTTCCTCCGATCTCGTCGCTGTCCTCCTCGGGGGCCGGTGCCGGCGGGCGTGCGTGATGGTTGCCGTGGCTTCCGTCCCGTCGGGGCAGACGGCTGCCACGACTGCCCCTGTTATTCTGCAGACGGCCTGCGCGGCGCGGGCGTCCCGTCCCTGTCGCCGGATTTGCAGGGCGCGAGGACGGGTAGGTGAGAGCGAGAACGGTCAGGCGTGCTCCTGTGCCAGGCGACGCAGATCATGATTGCCTGACAGCGAATCAGAGAAGACCGCGCTGTTGTGCCGTGCGCGGCGCGGTCGTGGGCGGGTAGGTGTGATGGGTCACGCCAGGGGCGCGGGCGCCTTTCTGCGCGCCCGAGCCGTGGAGCATTTATGGCAAGGCTGGCGGCGGGCTCACGTGATCAGCGCTTGCGTCTGCGCCCGAGGCTGACTCCCGCCTGGCGGGCCCAGGTGACCCTGACCCTTTACCCCCCGGGTCGGGCGAGGTGGACCCCTTGCGGCGAGGGGTCGGGCGAGGCGGAGCCCAGCCGCCGGGGGGTCGGGAGCATCCGACCCCGAAGGACTCGGTCGGGCGAAGCGGAGTGTTTCCCTCCCATGTTGGGCTGACGATGGTCGTTGTCGCCGCGAGTGGGTCTGGGCCTCCATGATCGTTGCCGTGATAGTCATTAGGCGATCGTTCACTTTTCCCCCTGACAACATCGGACTTTCGATGGAGAGGAAACGTCCAGCAAAAGTGAGAAAAATCATCCAACATAACCAAATAATAAGAGTAGCTTGATATGCTAGGAACCGGAGACGTCCAAACATCGCAATGAATAATCTCAAAAGGGGAAACAGTATGTGAAGTAGAAGTAGGGAATGGGAGACGAGCATGTTTGCCAAGCTGACAGGCGTGGCAAATCGTGCGGTCTGATTTATTACAAGCTATGGAACAACTGTGTCTAAGGCTGGCAATGGCGGCTGGACCCGGGTGACCAAGACGCTGGTGCCACAAAGAAGACGATGCAGCAAGAAGAGCTTGGGCGGTGCTAGGAGTGGCGGCGGATATGGTGTAGAAGTCGCCAGCACTATTGCAGCGAAGAATCACGCGCTTCGTCCTGAGGTCCTTCACAGAGAAACCAAGGGCATCAAATTCTATCAAACAACTGTTGTCACGGCTGAACTGACGAACAGAGATAGAAGATTGCGAACGATGGAAGGAACAATAAGGACATTATTAAGGACAAAATTTGATGCGGGAGTGGTAAGGATAGATCGACCTCGAGACGTAACGGGAATATGTGAACCATTGCCTACCGAGATAGAAACATGCGAAGCAGGTGAGCGAGAGAGAAGTATACCATCCGAGGAGTGCATGTGTGTGGAGGCGCCCGAGTCCAACACCCATGGAGGGGAGCCCTGCAGCTGCATCTGCTGCAGCGCCGCAATCAGACCCGCCTGGTCCCATGAGTGTGCGGGCTGCTGGTGCGGCTGATGGGTTGGTGTGGAGGATTGCAGGGGGGTGAATGCCGTGTAGGCCTGCTGCGGAGCTGGCCCCAGCAAGCTCTGACCGCGCCAGCCCATGCTGCTCCCCAACGCGCCAGTCCAAGAGCCGCTGCCGCCGCCTGGTGAGGACCCGCCCTGGCCGCCGAAGGGGCCCCCCGGGGAGAAGCAGACCCACGGGCCGGTGGGAGTAAGCCCGCGGGGCTGCTGCTGCTGGGGGCCGCCACCAGTGTTGGAGCCGCGATTGCCGCCCTTCTTGCGCCATCGCTGCTGCTGCTGCGGGCCGGCGAAGGAGGAGGAGCGGCAGGAGGAGCCGCAGCCCGTGTTGGAGGTGGTGGAGGCGACCAGTCCTGTAGAGGAGGTGATTTTCGCCTCATTGGACAGGCGCAGCTCCTTGAGGGCGAACTGGTCGAGCGCATCATCGAAGGAGATGTTCTTGGTGCCGGCGATGATGTCGGCTGTGGTGCTGAACTTGGGGTTGATGCTGCGCAGCAGATTCAGCACCATCGTGGGCTCGGACACAGGGTGACCGACGTCGCGGAGCGCATCGGCAGCCAGCTTCATCTTCATGCCAAAATCCATGACAGAAAGATCACCCTGGGTCATGGAGTGAAAATCCTCGCTCAAGAAGATGGGACGGGGAGCTCTGTTCGCCTGAAACTTGTTAGGAAGGCAGGGTGGGGGCGCCAGTCGCCAGGGATGTGGCAGAGGAGGTCGACATGATTGCAGATGCAATCTGAAGAAGGCTGGTTGTGGGGGAGGGGCGGCGCTGCTTGAGAAAACGGCGCAGAGAGAAGCCGCCGCGCCCAGGGGAGGGATGACACGTGTGGTGGACGCTCGTGCGGGGGGCGCACGGCGGAGAGAGGGCAGCGGAGGGGTGGGAGGCGCACGGCCGGCCCTAGGAGTTGGCCCGGACTCGTGATACCATGTAGAGAATAGGAATAGGGAAACACCACGCACACTTGGAGGGGGGGGGGTGACCTTTCATTATATAGGCCGTATAGGCTTGGGGTACAAGATATACAATACAAGCACATATACAACTCTATATATCTAACATGGCTGTTCTAGATCGTTTTGGCTTTTCTAGATACATCGTTTTTGCTATGTATCTAGACATAACGTATATCCAAATGCATAGCAAAATCTATGTATCTAGAGAAGCCAAAATGACCTATAATTTGGAACGGAGGGAGTAGTACAAAACTTCTACTTCTGCAATAATCATTTGTTATTATCAAATAGAGAAGTAAAATTAGAGCAGCACATCTAATAATCACTTTACACCTGGTCAGTGAACATTTCATACATGTTTAATTGAACTTGTTAAGCATGTTAAAATTTTCCTCTAGTTATTCCTAGTTTAAATATGCCTGGCACTGGCAGCATAACCATGAACTCACACATTTCTTTCTTTTAAGTTTCCTAATTGGCAAATTTTACCATTTGCAAGGCTTCCTTGTACCTTTCTACCTCACCTCTCAGGAATCTTAAAGCTTAAGATCGAAAACAATGTTTATATCATCATGTAAAATCGTAGTTATTTTTATTTACACGGTGGTCTGTTAAACTCTGCTCCCTTTTTTATCCTTCAGGATATGGAAGATTATTTGAAGGGTTGCAGATTTCTTCCTAAGCTTAACAATGAGATACCAAGTGAAAGAAATGCTACATATAAAGAAAGATTCAGCAGCTTGGAAAACTTGGTATTGATCATGGTAGGTTCAACTCCCTCCAGTGTAGCAATCTTCTTGTCTTCACACTTTCTTAGTATGTACCATAGCATAGTATGAGACAAATTACTATTGGAATGAACAGAAAAAAGGTGTTCCTGTTAGCCTTGAAATGAAAATAAAGGAAGCTAGCATGTGCAGATATGAGTTTCTAGTAAACAAAATAAATCTTTGTTCATTTAAGCGTATCTGATACAAAATGGCGCACTTGACACATAACTATGGTAAAAAAGTTCTGCATTGACTGTTGGAGCAAATGCATATCTTATACATTACCTATTTACATGTACACAAAGGTTCTAATATCATCGGTTGTCAACACTCCTGTAGTGCAATGGTAAGCTTCCCAGTTCAGAAAGACACCAACCAGGGTTCAAATCCTGGTGGCAGCGAAAAAACCCCCTCGTTGGCAACCTGAAAAATAGTGGCAGGACGCCAGCCTGTGGCACCTGTGGTTGGTTTGGGCCCTCCTACCAGGGGTAGTTGCAGTGGTCGCTAACCCAGTGGGTTGTGGTCAGTCCAGGTTACGGTGTGTCCCTATAGGGTGAAGCCGGGGTTCGGAGGGTTTTCTCAGCCGGCTTGGCTGAGGTTTCTTCTTACTGCAAGGACGCCAGCCTGTGGCACCTGTGGTTGGTTTGGGCCCTCTTACCAGGGGTAGTTGCAGTGGTCAGTCCAGGTTACGGTGCGTATAGGGTGAAGCTGGGGTTCGGAGGGTTTTCGGAGGGTTTTCTCAACCGGCTTGGCTGAGGTTTCTTCTTACTGCAATGCCATGGGGGCGGTCTTTCCCCCGCCGGTCGAGTTTTTTTTAATACCATGGGTTTGCATAATCATCAAATATAACATATTAGTTTTTCCATAAGCATCAAACCACAGGGCATGGTGCATAATCTGAGGAAATAGATAGCACATATATGCTTTATCTCGATTTTTCTTGTCTTCTGTATTCCATATTTGAAATACTTCTACTGAAGACCACATTTTAAACTGCTACAGTTTGAGGATGATGCAGTCTTAATACCTCGGGAAACAGCATGGTTCGGTTATTACCCTGACGGTGCCTTTAACCCAGTGCTCCCTCCTCAAGAGGTAAACTCTGCCCTAATTCCCTGTATTGACTAAACAGGTTGTTTGCATTGGACAGTACCATGGTATGACTCATACCGGTGCATAAACTCTCATGCATGATGCTTATGGTGACCTTTTTAGTGTAATTTTGTGACTCAAGATATTTGTATGTAGACAAAGCTCTATACCGAAGATTGGATTGGTTTGAAGACCCTGGATGAGGCTGGGCGTGTTAAATTCGTGTCTGTGCCAGGTGGTCACCTGCGCATCTCCAGAAGCGACATGAAGAAGTACATCGTGCCTTACTTGAAGCCGGATGCGTTATCCAAGCAGAGTATACGCAGGACTTGTCGGTTTGAGAGTGCATAAAGCGCGCGGCTGCTTTATTAGAAGGGAACCACGTTCATATTTGGGAAATGTCTGTATCAGCTGGACCCTGTATTGATGCCTTGTAAATACGCTAAACGTGAAGGGAAGAAATGAAAGCCTAGTGATGTTTGATCGATTCTTCAAGATTCAAGAAGTCGAGTAGGGTGTGTTGGGTTGCTCTACTAGACGAAGGCTCAAGCTTACACTGGGCCTAAGCCAGGCTTGTCCAAGCTAGCATAAATGTATCTACTAGGCGAAGGCCCAAGCTTACGCTAGGCCTGAGCTCAATTTGGATGTCACAGAGCTCAATATATCATCTCTCACCTTGTGGCATCTAAGAGGTGATGGTGAGAGGTATAAACCTGGTGTGTGTTGGGGCATGGTGAGAGGTGGTAGAGCTAAAGCTTACCCAACCAAAGAAATGGTGATTGTACCTGAGCAATCCATGCAACCAATCACCAGCCATGTACTATTCTTAGCCAGGTTCTAGCTAGGAGGTATTCTGCAAAAAAAAAAGGTTCTAGCTAGGAAGTAGAACCAATCACCACCTATGTTGGTTACTGGTTGCCCTGCGTAGGGCACTGTGCAAAGTAAGCTAGTGTTTGGATGCCTGCATTAGGGGTTAGGCTGCATCGCAGAATACAAAAGAGTGTGTTCGGCCGGTCGCCGACACCAAGTTAAGCTCCCTGGTGAGCTTACCATCCTATGTGAGGCCCTTTTACCTCTATCTGTCAGTGGTCCCCTCAAACCGTAATGCCTGTTCCCACTTTTTCATCCCTTTGCTCGTTTGGGAAATTCAGATGAACTATTCAGCCGTGAAATCCAAACTGACAGCTTAGACCACAAGGATCTGAATCCTTGACCATGAAAACAAGTAGCAATCTCTTTGTAAATCAAGACATGGGAGTAGCAATCTCTTTCAAACAAATAGGATACTGTGCTGAAAATAGAGCAATGAGAAATCTCGTTGAATCTCTGGGAGCCAACAGATAGCACCCACGAAAACATTGGAAGAATGGAAGTCCAGCTAAACCGCAAACTGAAAACCATATGAAAATTCTCCTCAACACACCAACTCCGTTCCTGACATCAACATATGAGCAGCTTTGTCAGCTCTCAACAAGCAGCACAATAGTGCTTTCATCTCAAAGAGCATCTAGGATCCTAATTTGTCTTTAGCAATTAATGACAACATAATCATTGCAACTAACGTGTTTTGCAGCGACAATCTTAAGTTAGTGTAATGATGGGCTTCCATGGTATTCTTGGCCCTCATCGTTATGATTTTTATTGTATTGGTACAAAGGATATATGCGAAGACTAAGAATAAGCTTAAGAGACACTTGGAGTAGTTTTTAGTTCTCTTTCTCCTTTGGCCGTACTATTAAGGGGCAAAGATTAGTACTTGACCTAGATGAGTTTAGAGTATAGGTGTGATGCACACTTGCGAGAATCTAGCACTAGGTAGCTCAAATAAAGTCCTATGAAGCATGGAAGAAAGTTAAAACCTCAAATGAGTTGAATTGGTCGAGTTTCTAAAGAGTTTGGAGTACCGATACATTTCACAAATTGATACTATGGGTCCTGGAAGGACCACCAAATCAGCCTATGACTCTCTCTATGGGATGATACCACAGATTGATTCGTTGGGTGCCTTCTTAGGCCACCTTATCGGTCGGTGGGTGTGTTACATGGTTCGTTTCATCTCTGAGTACATGGTAAGGTACGGTGATGTTCATGAATAGTGCCATAGTATCATATGGTGCTCATGTGAGTAGGCTTTGGAAGGCAAGAAAGAACAGGTCATAGATTCATTCGGTGGTTGCCTTGGTGGACCACCGTATCAATCTGTTGGTCTGCTACATGACTTGGTATGCCTCTGAGTACGCGGTAAGATATTATGGTGTCTATGGACAATGCCACAATATCATATGGTGCTAGTGTTAGTAGCAATTGGAATCAAGGCATAAGGAGGTCCGGATTGATACAGTGGGTACCTTGCGGACCATAGTATCAGTTAGGTGTCACAGGGTAACCTCCTTTAGGCCAACGGCTAGTTCTCTTGCTTTGCACTATAAATACATGTTCAGCTCATCCATTTGAGCGCTCTTGGACTCTTGGCACCATGAAAGTTTCATACTCATCTTTGGGAGTCAAGAGCAAGTGAAGCACTAGAGTGATTTGTAAGGTCCTTAATTAAAGATTAAGGATATTATTAGTACTTAGAGAGTAGCAAGTGTGCATCCACCCATCTCTTGGTCTAAATGCAGGTCAAGTGAAATTCTTGGCTTGTTACTCTTGGTGATCGACATCACCTAGACGGCTTGGTGGTGTGTTCTTGGTGAGCTCTCAAGGAGGTGTCTTGTGAGAAGCCCCAAGAAAGTTATGCTCGGTTTGGAATCCACCGATCCGGATCGGAGTTGGAAAATGGATATCCATTAGAGAGCACCTAATCCAAAACCCGCGTAACATTCTAACCCTCTCTTTACTTTCCGCAATTTAGTTTTCATAATTTCAGTGTCTAGAATTGTTATGCTAGTATAGGGTTGGAACTAGGTTGCAAAACTTTGGAACGACTAGAATAGTCACACTTTCTGAGGCTTAGGCACTAGGGTGATTAGGCTTATGTGTAGATTTTTTTCAAAAAAAATTGTAGACGCCTAATTCACCCTTGCCCCCCTCATATGCATCTTGATCCTTTCATCATTCAAGGTTCAGATTTCTCAATTCTGAACATGTAAGAGAAAGGTGTGGAAAATGGGTTGGTTGGTGGTGCTATTAGATTGGACAAAGTTGGAGGTTCAAATGTCTCAATTATCAACTTCATTCAGATTCATGGCGGGGAGGAAGATGGGTTGATTGGTGGTGCTACAAGAACGGCCCATGGGCTAATTGATGAGAAGCCGTAGGTTGTTTCCTATAGAACCCTTGTGTAATCAGCTTGATTAAAAGCTGCTGGCCTTTGCTCGTACGCCCGCGTTCCACGCCAAAAAGCGGACGCGTGGTGTTCAGCCGTGGTGTTTTGCAATAATGCCCTCCAGTCTTATAGGAATCACAACCCAGTCAAACACGCCAAACCCGTACAGTAATCATGTGCACATATTTTACAAATAGACCGTCGTACTAAAAGTTATTTCGACGTGAAGAAGAGAAAAAACGATGGTGCTGTCGTTTTCACATAAACCACCCAGAGGCGGTTTTCCAAACACCCCCTCCCACCACCCAACCGGCCACCCCCCATCCCCCACACCCCGAACCCTAACCCTCCTCCCCGCCGCCCTCTCTCTCCCTCCTTGCCGCCACCTCCCCTCCCCTTGTCCCGCCCCTCTGGCACTCTCTCGCAGATCCGGTTACGGCCCGAGGCGACGGCGGGCCAGGAGACGGCCGGCCCCCGTTGCTAGGGCGCGGTGAGCTTGAGCGAAGGAGCAACGCAAGGCGGCTGGGCGCGATGAGCTCGGAGAAGCAGCGACGCGGCCAGGCACAGCAAGCTCCCTCCGCCCTCTGCCCACGCGGAGACCGGGGCAGGGGCGGCGCGACGCGGCCGGGAACGGCGAGCTCCCCTCCACCAACGCCGAGCCTGCGCGGTGGCCTGGGCAGGGGCGGTGCGACGCGGCCGGCACGATGAGCTCCCTCCGCCCGTGCGGAGCCTGGGGCAGGAGCGGCGCGGGGTGGCCGAGCAGCATGGGGCGGGCGGCAACGAGGCTCCGCCCTTAAGGGCCGGCGGTGCGTGGCGGGGCGGCGGCGCGAACTTGGGTGGAGGAGCGGCGCGGGGCGACCGGACGCGACGAGCTCGGAGGAGCAGCGGCGCGTGGCGGGGCGGGCTGCGCGAGCTTGGCGGAGGAGCGGTGCGGGGCGGCCGGGCGCGATGAGCAAGGAGGAGCAGCGGCGCGGCCACGCACGGCGAGCTTCCTCCGTTCTCCGCTCGCGTGGAGGCCGAGGCAGGGGCGGTAGAACGTGGCCGGGCACGGCGAGCTCCCCTCCACCCTCCGTGGAGGCCAGGTAGGGGAGACGCCGAGCCTGCGCTTAGGCCGGGGTAGGGGAGACGCCGATCCTGCGCGGCGGCCTAGGTAGGGGCGGTGCGACGCGGCTGGCATGGCGAGCTCCCTCTGCCCGCGCGGAGCCTGGGGCAGGGGCGGCGCGGGGTGGCCAAGCAGCTGGGGGCGGACCTTGGCCGCCGCCACCGGCGAGCCAGGGGGTGGAACAGAACTCGACCTCGGCCTCGGCACAGAAGTTTGCCCGGCGCTGCAGCAGAGCTCGTGCATGATGCTCTCCTCGTGCTGGGTGGAGCTCGGCACAGGCAAGGTCTTCGCGGGGACGGGGCCGGAGTTCGGCACAGTCGACCGGCATCGCGGGCGGCTTCCAACGCGGGTGGATGGACGGCGGGTGGAGCTCAGCCTCGGCGTGGGGCGAGGCGGCGCTGGCGGGCAGCGGGCAGCGGCAACCGGCATAGGCGGAGGCGAGGAGAGCAACCGGCGCGGGCGCATGAGCGGGTACGAGCCGCGGGCAGGGAGGCGGAGCGAGCCGGCGGGCCACGGGGCAGAGGCGGAGCGAGCGGCCGGCGATCCACGGCAACCGCGGCGAGCTCTTGCTGCCGCCGGCGACGTCCGCTAGTGCCACCGCCGTGCGTCTGGTTTCCACCCTCCGCGGAATCGACCCGCCGGGCCGTTGCCTCCGGATTCCCTCGCGCCCCGCGCACGGACTCTGCAGGCAGCTTGCTCGCTCGTGGAGTGCTCTGCTCTCTCAGCTCCGGTTGCCGCCATGGCTAGCCTCGCCGCCCTCGCACGTTGCACCTGCAAGGTGGTCGATGAATGCTGTCGTCTCTCTCGCCGGTTTTGCATCTCCTCCGACGATTGGTGCCGGCAGGGTGTAGCGCTCGATGTTTGTTATACTTAGATATGGGTATATCATCGATTAGCTTGGCCAATGAATCCTGATTCAATTTTGTTCTTGGAATTCTTGAGCAGAGTATGGATCTCTCAGAAAGGCATCATCAAGTGTGATGTGTTTGGTCCTATATCCTATGTTCGTTGTAGTGATGAGCATCAGGCAGTAGGTTTGCCAAGCATTATGAACTGAACCTGCCTCTGTTCTGGACAAGCAGCTACTGCAAGATGCTTGCTCCCTCTTCCTGCAACTTGAACGTGTATTCGAATTAAAATATCAAACAAATGCATATAGTTAATATGTTGATAATGTGCTTGCCACGGCCTATGTTAATATGTTGATGATGTGCTCGCTACCGGATAAGGTGGTTTCGTATTGAATTCATCTTATACCATGCATATAGTTTGTCATTTTTTATTGCCTTATGGTTATTTGCATTTTATTGTTCAAATAGTAGGGCGTGCATCGCGCGGCGAATGTTCTAGTAAGATAATTCATCACACAACCTAGGTCAAAGAGTACCTCTAGTGCCACTAGGTGCTACCATGTTAGTGACCCATGATAGTGCCTCTAAACATATGTAATGAGCCAATCTCAAATTAAGGTGATTCCTTTCATATTCCAGAGCATAACACCATGGCTTAGGGAAAATCTGTCAATAGAGGAGCGTAATGAGCCCTTAGGTGGTCGAACCACCATCTTATGCAGTCGAACTGTCTTGTTTGACCGAGCCACGTCAACCTTAGTTGTCTCAGACCGACTAATAACCTAGTCGAAACAGTCATGTCAGTGTGGGTGTTGCCTGTGGTAGAACCACACCACCATATGGTTGAACTGCCAGTGTCAAGCCCTTAGCCTCTCCCTCACCAGACTCCCCCCCCCCCCCCCCCCCCCCCCCCGAACCCCCAACACACACCCAAAAAAATATTTTCCTTTCCTCTAACTCAAGAACAATAAGAACCAACCGAAGCTTCCCCATAATCCTATGGCCATGCCCAAGCCTTGCCAACGATCAATGTTGGAGCTTCACCAAAGGATCAAGAGAGACTATTTACAATGTTTCTCATCCACATCCTTATTTCAAGTACCATAGGAGGAGCATGAACAAGATCTTACTCAACACTCTCTACACAAATCTTGAGCCCTTTGCTTTTGTTTCCCTTGATCATGGTAAGCTTCCATCACTCTCTCTAACTCATCTATATCATCATGCCCAACAACTTAGGGTTATCATGGACCACCCCCCCCCCCCCCCCCTCCTGAAATCTTCACCATGGGAGCCATAGAGTCCAAGAGCTATCATACATGTCCTGGTTCAGTAGCTAGATGTATTAGCTGATGTATTCACACCTCTAGGAAGCTCTAGATAACAAACCTCACTAAATCCATGGATCAATTTGTCACCTATTAGGCTGAGATCTCACTTCAACCATTTTAACTGAAGGAATTGCTTGTTTCACCATGTGGTTGCATCGTCGGCCTCAGTCGGACCGCCTCCCTAATGGTTGGACCGCCACCCCATGTAGTTAAATTATGAGCCTCTGGCAAAACCAAAACTCTCTGATTCGTGTTAAAATATTTAGTGGATCCAATTAAAAGGATCTAGGATGTCACCTTGAGCATGGAGGTTGAATTGAAGCTAAACTCGCATCAGATATTTCTGACACACAAACTGAAATGTAGATATACCTATACCTATGCAGTTCTAGTCAAATCTGTGAGCTGTAAGAACTTACTTGAGGTATAAAGAAGCTTTTTAACTAATCTACAGCCAAAACCTCACACAAAGATAGATCAAGACAAGACTCACAAAAGTTGGCACGAACAAGAACATAAGCAAGCACATGAGAGACATGGATTTGTTTCTGAAGTTCAGAACCCACAAAGGATCCTACATCCGTGTTCAGGTGCTCACAAAGAGCCAGGTTGTCACCTAACATTTGCCTCACCCAATCGATCATAAGTATCAAGATTGGGTCACTTACTATGTGTTCCTTAGCAAGGAGGATAATACAAACTTTCTGAGACGTACCACGATGATTGGGAGCTCAATAGGCAATGCCTAGACAGCTAAGAGCTGCAAATCAATCTCCAAGAGTAACAAACATGATGATGTTAGTCTTGGCAAAAGCTCGTACCCAAAATTTTGAGGCCCCAATGCGGAACACAAAATGGGACTGATATTAGGAAATAAAGATAATCAAAACAAATTTGGATTATATATTATATCTCAATTCTTTTTTGTGATACCAAGGACTACAATAGGCATTCATGCTAAAGGAGTAAAGGACAAATTCCCCCCCCCCCCTCCCCCCCCCCCCCCCCCCTCTCTTTCTCTCTTCGGTTCTCCCTCACATACAAAGGACCACCGATTCTCCACCCTTATCGCCCTCCGCCCACTACTCTCTTTCAGATTTCCAAAGGGCAGACTTTAGGTGGCAGCTTCTGCCATCGCCTTCCCGGTGGTCATGGCGCATGTACTTCTGATGCCACCAAGGAGGTAATTCGTTAGAGAAAGAGAAATCATCTCTTTCTCCTATATCCCCTTCTCTTTCTTTTTTCTCCTCCTCTTTCTTTCACCTTCAGATCTGGCGAAATGGAAATTTTGAGAGGCTGCCGGCATCTCTCGTCACCATCAGGGTGATCATGATGGATCTGCTTCGGTTGCCATCAAGAAGGTAAGTTGTGGGGAGAAAGAGTCATCATCTTTGTTTCCTACTTCCCCTCTTTTTCCCTCTCCTTTTTTCCATCTTCTTTTTCATTTCCAGATCCGGCGGAAGGAGAGTTTTAAGAGGGTGGTGGCTTCCTCAGTCGCTGTTGGAGTAGTCATGGCACCTCTTGTCATCAACGAGATAAGCCATATGAAAAAGAACCATCATACCCATCTCTTTGATCTCCTTCCCTTTCTATTTTTTTGCTCCAATATTTCACTTTAAGATTTGGCGGAGGGGAAACTTTGAGAGGATGGCAACCTCCACCGCCGTCGGTATGACCATCGTGCATCAATATTCGCTACCATTGAGGAGGTAATCCATGGGAGCAAGAGATATCATCTCTGCCACCTACCCCTTCTTTATCTCACCTTCTCTTTTCTCCTCTCTCTATTTTACTTCCAGATCTGGCGAAGAGTAACCTTTGAGAGGGTGGTGGCGACTTCTGCAATTAATATTACTAGAGTCATGGTGCCTCTTCTTCCGCTATCACCAACAAGATAAGTTATGGAGAAAGATATTCTTGTTTACCTTCTGTTTTTTATTTCTCCTACCTTATATTTCACTTTTAGATCTGGCGAAGGGGAACCTTTGAGAAGGTACGGCCCTCTACCATCGCAGTTAATATGGCCATGGTACATTGATTTCCACAACCATCGAGGATGTAAGCTACGGGAGAAAGAGATGTCGTATTTGTCTCATATTTCACCTTCTTTCCCTCCTTCCCTTCTCTATTCCCCTCTATTTTACTTCCAGATCTAGCAGATGGGAAACTGAGAGGGTGGCGGCTTCTGCAATTGATGTTAGCAGAGTGCCTTCAGTGTGGTCGTGCCTCCATCTCCACTACCACCAAGAAGGTAAGCCATGGGAGAAAGAGTTGTATCTACAACTCCTTCATCCACTTCCCTTTTCTCCTCGTGTCTTTTACTTTCTAGATTTTTGGTGGAGGAAAAATTTGATAGGACAGAGGCTTTGACTATTTTTGTTAGAGTAGTCATGGGCTCATAGCACCTCTGCATCCACTATAGTCAATAAGATATACCATGGGTAAAAGAGCCACCATCTTACTCTCCTCCTTCCATTCTATTTACTTTTTTATCCTTCCCTGTCTTTTGTTTGGAAAATGTTGAGAAGGTGGTGTCATTTCCTATCAAGTAGGTAAGCTATGGGAGAAAAGGCTGTCATCTCCATCTTTTCTTTCCTCTTTCCTTTTTCTCCTTCCCTCTTCTTAACTTCCATATATGATAGAGAGAGAATTTTGAGAGGGAGATGGTTTCTGCCATCACCTTCAGATAGTCAAGCCATTCTCATTGGGAATTTCATTCTCATATGAGGTGACACATTAGCAAAACTGGTGAAACCTGATTTACATCGTTTCTAACACATTGGAAATCAAGTGAAACTCCAGTGAGAGCATTTAGTTTCATCCTCATATGTTGGAAACCGAGTGAAACTCCACTTGAGTGTTTTATTTCACAACGCCATGCAACACTCAAAGATTTGGTAAGCATATGAAACCGCTAAATGAAATCTTTGCATTGTAGAATTTTTTTCATTTATGGTTTCATCCCACTCTAGATGAAACTAGCCACTGAGAATGGCCTCATTGGTGCCTCCCCTTCAGTTGCTACCAATAAGATCAATGTAGGAGAAGTACTCTAGATTTAATCATAAATTTATTTTTAAACCTATTTTTCCTTTTTCCTTGGCGAATTCTGATGGTTTTGTTCCTGTGTTGCCTTAAGCACCCATTTGAACCTTTATGATCTTTTTTAAATGAAAAAAGTTTTTATTTAACTTTTAAAAAGGTTGAAAAATATTCTCCAAAACACTTTGATTTTTATGTTTTTGAACATTTTAAGATTTCATTTACCAAATTGGTCACATTTTTACCGAAAAAGTTTATATGACTTATCTGAAAACATTACTGAAAAGTTTTTAGGGGGGGGTGTTGAAAGTTTATAACTCCGCTGAAAGTTTTCATGTGCAAAATGTGTTTCTATCTTCTAAAACGTTCTATGATTTGAACATTTCTCCAAGATGAGCTCAAAGTTTCCGAATTGAAATTTCCTCATATATAGTGTGTACAAATCATGTGAATCTCATTGTTTAAATCAATTTGAAACCTAATTTTAATCTGTGCAGATGTGTTTAGATTTTTTTTATTTATAAGAGTACTCCAATGGGAAGCCTCTCATCTCTGCGGCCAGGGGCTCTCAATGATATGAATTGCATACCTAACAGAATCAATCACTGTTACTCTACAAATGCACAGCCATCAATCATGGGGAAGAAAATATATAACAACAATCGGTACATTTACAAAGTTACATGTATGTTGCAATAGGACGGATAGCCCAAGTCGTCACGCACCTCAACACCAATCAACAAATGATAAATATCCATAACTTAAATCTATATGCCGGCATCGACGCTAAAAGTTCTTTTAAGTTGCTACTTGTACACACAAAATAATCACGAGAAAATTGCACACTCAACCTTAAACATCAGCAAGGGAAGGGCCACCTAATTGATTTCATTAGGTCACTTCACGGCTGGGGCTCTTCCTTTGGTGGCTGCGGGGCTCTTCCTTTGGTATAGGTTCCTCTAGTCACTTGTCTGCACAAAGCTAAGATGTTGTGATTCTGCACTGGCCACGCAGCGTTTCAGCCCTTCAACAAAGGTGCCATTGTTGGAGGATGGGAGGACGCCTCCCTGGTGCATTCATGTTGACATCCCTGACTGATGGTGCTCCAAGTTCCTGAGGACAATCCTTGCAAAGATTTTAGCTTCAATAGAAGCTGTTGTTGCTGCCGCTGCTGCACGCAACACTCGACCTGCTCCTGCTTTCTGTAAGAGACCCGCATGGTGCACAGCGTGCCGACCTCCTGGGATTGTGAACTGCATTATTTCAGAGTACCCATCAGATCAGATCACAAGATACACAAGTTATAGAGCAAGAGCATAGGAGAAAGATGACATATCTGAAAATGAGTAGTTAAAACTGTCAAGCCAAGTATAGACATGGGTAATGAATCATTGGCGTGATCCAAATGAAACAAAAAAACATCAATCACAAGGAAGATATACAAAGGTTGGAAGCTCGAACTGACAAGTGACAATTAGAATCATGGAAAGAAAAAAAAACACTACTGGATGCTGAAAAACTGTACACGCTTTGAATAATCATTGTGCTTCGTATTTGAGAATTAGTCAGGGTGTGCATCGAGGCAATGCAGAAAAAAAAAACTCTTCGCATGTGTTTATTATATGCATAAATATAGGCATATTTGGGTGGAAGGACCTACTGTCAACAGAGAATTTTCTTAGTATTTAGGTATTTAGATTCAAAATATCAAAGGGGTCTATTAAGAATTTTCAAAAATTTTAAATAAGGATTAGGGATTGGTTAGGGTTACGCTATATCTATCAGAGAGTATACAGTAATGATGAATTTGGTGAATCAAATCCATGGTTTAATAACGAACCGTGTTAACTTACGGTAGCAGCAACTCAATTGCTATCTTCAATTGCAGATTCAAAATGGGTGATTAGGGGGGTCTAATCCACTACCAAATAGCATTCTATGTTAGCCTAAATACAGAATCGTGTGTTTTATATTACTATACAAGATAACGACAAATAAAAGAAATAGTAATAACAATATCACTGTAAACAGAAACGGCCAAAACTGCTCTTCTAACGGAGAGAGAGGTAACGCCCAAAGCATCAAATGGACTCGAATACATCTTTTTGGAAATTTCTTACTACCCCAAATCAATACAGCTCACGTCTCTAGATACAGAGGCTTAAGAGAAACAGCATTAGATGTTGAGAAGGGAAAAAGAAACAAACCTGAAGAAGGGCAAAGGCAGCACAAGCACGAAGAATTGGTGAGGGATTCCGAAGCATGGCAACAAATCTACCAATCTCGGCACCACTGAAGAAAGTGAGCACTGTATTAGTACTACTATGTTTCTCTAACTACATATTTGACAAAAGATCAAAATAAGATGCATGGAACAAATATGAGACCTACAAAAAGAAAAAAAAGAAACTCGGTATGCTCTGAGTAAGAATAACCAGCTAAACTTCATAAAGGCTTAAAACTAAGTGAAGAGCCAAACCTGCATCTCAGGTGTCCTGCTTCATGTATGAACACTACTTCAGCAACCTGAGATAGCGCTGCCGGTGCCGAGGAGGTAGCAGCCACAGAGAACATTTGTGGATCTGAGAAAGTGAGCACAAAGGTCTCTATATGCTTAAATGCTATTCTTCTAGCTCCCTCAACATTAACACTTTTGGAACTGCTATCTGAGGATGTCCCAACCAAAGCAACTTCATCCATTCTGTCAGTTCAAAAGGTTCAAATTTAGACCATCTGGTCATATATATACACATCATTAAGATAATCTTGTACAGAGATAGCAATTACCAAATTCTTGATAAACAGCTTACTGCAACAACCATTGCATGTGTATCAGCATCTATAGTTAACTTCTATTCAAGTTATTACAAAGGAAATGGGGGGCTATTTGATAAAACAATATACAAATCCGAATAATACTAGTTCTGATGCAAAATATCATCAGTCCCATCTACATAAAATTCTCAAGCGTCAAAATATCTTATGGCTTGTACAATTTAATGAGACAGTGGGGAAGGTAGTGACACTCCATGTCATGTGGTTTATGGACTGATTCTGACAACCAACATTGCAGTATGCTAACACCAAGTAGATTGACTTGCCATTCATGGTAACCTTCAGTAGACCACACAACCAACCTAGTTCCTACATCTACATGAATGCAAATCTTTTGTAGAACATGAATCTTGCAAGGAACATTTAGGCCTGATAAAATTGGACTTAAAGATTCAATAATAAGCAGCAGCACATATAAAAGCCAACTTGCAAATAGAAATTCTAGCAAAATATGATCTTGAAATAAAACTTGATGATAACAAATAAATAATCAATGGATTCGTGATTTGATTGAAGTCAAACAACTATTGCATAAGTCAATGTATCAGCTCAAGCCTAGAAATCATAAAGTGATACAATAATTTCTGATATACTACCAGTAGTATATCATATATCAGTAAAACATACAGAATTTTGAAGCCTAAATCGGCACTTTAACACAACTTAAAGTGTCCGCTTGCTTGTTGTCCTTGCTCAACTACACAAAGTACGAACTAAATACCAGATTTCAATGTCAAATGGCAAACATGTGAAGCAATCAACTGAGAAAAGTCAGCAAAAAAACGCACCTTCCATCAAACATATAGGCGAGGGCTAGTGCAGACATGAAGCGGGCCATTTTTGACCCTGATGTCGAGCAAATGCTTACAAGAACAGGTACCCCACCTTCTTCAACTATGCGGAGAGCATTACCAGAATAAAAGGCAAGGTTCCACAGTGCCCCTGCAGCTGTCTCATGAACATCCTGTGGAACAGAATGTCATTTTCTAAGTAAGAACATCTTTTATTCCAAAGACAGAATTGACAAAGTATGAGAACTATTAAATCACTTTAACACCCCAAAGTAGGAGCAAACCTTAACAAGAAATTGAGGGCACTGATTAAGTCACCTGCTTTACTTGAAATAAGACATTTAAATTAGAAAATGAACTTGCACATGTTTTGCAAGCCATCCTTATGGAGCTAATGATGTGTTCATACAAATAAAACTATGTCACAACGGGCCTCTAAAGGCAGCAAATTTAAAGTCGCTTGAAATAAGTGGTCTGCTTTGCTTGAAATGAGGCAGTTAAACTAAAATTTGAACTTGCACATGTTTTGTAAGCCAACCTTAGCAATTTTTCCAAGCATTTAAGAAATGGAGGGATACAAATAAAACTATCACATGACGGGCCTATAATGCCAGCAAATTTAAAGTCGCTTGAAAAAATACACAACATATTTCATCCATATATGAGTTAGAACCTAAAATATTAATGAATTGTGGAAACAAACTTATTTGATCAACATATGCAATGCTTTTTTACATCTGGGCATTATTCTGATTAATGCATGAAGTATACAGTGAAGTCTCGTGATAATATTATCTAGTGACAACGGAAGGCCTTTTCTCATAAAGTAAAAACAATTAAAAATTCTTCATTAATTGAACGTATACATACATGAACAGAAACTTGTCGAACTTACTGACTACATAAAGTGCAAATAGAACTTACTTCAACCTCAGAGCGTGCCAATGTGAGCAAAGGTGCAACTCCACCACCCTGTCCTATTGCAATACTGACCAATGTAAAGAAAATTAAAGTTATCACCAATAATACGGGGATCGACTATTGACTAAAAGATTGGCATGAAGAATGTTAAAGAATCAAAGGACCAGTGAAATGGATCGTTAAATGTTAATTTTTACTAGATTGCCTCTCCTTAATCGAACCCAAGCTGCCTTTCACCGCAACATAGGTTAATCAGAAATTTCCATGAATATTCATAACTAATACATGTTATCCGCAAAAGGGTCTATTGTAAGGATATCATGAAACAAAACAATTTAGTAATAGGTGCAAATGTACTTCATCAGCAATATGGTTTAGTAAAGTGAAGGAGCTAAAACTATGTAAACTTCATTCTCATTTAGCATATATGCACAAGCTATAAGAGAATGGTAATGCCTTTTAGCAAACTTCTGAAGTTGAGTAAACTCAATAATATGATCAGAAAGGGCCATAACAAATCACAGCTGAAAAAACTTAAATTGGTGAGGACATGTTAACATTTAAAGTAACCTGTTAGCTTCTGAAACAGATAAGCCCCATAATGCACCAGCAGCTCTCTCTTGAAGGCCTTCTGAACCATTCAAACACTGTTGCACTAGGGAAACCTAAAAAACAGAAGTCATTATCTGAAAATCTGCAAGGGATGGGATAGAAGATTTCCTAGGAACACTTAGGTACGCCAGCAGTGATACCAATTATTTCTCTCATTTGTATTGGTTTAGTGTCTTTGCCCCCGTACTTAACCATCAAATTCAAGATAATTCTTCTACACAAACCGCAACCAATAACTCGAGCCTACTATAATTCTTATATATTAAGACAGCAGCACTCTGCATCACTCCCTAGTCTAAAAGCCTCTTTAGAGGTATGTCTTTATTTAAATGTACCACTTAACAGCTAATAGTCAACAAATGGCATGAGGTGCAGAGGATGTGGGGGAAAGGGCTTACCAGAGCTTCAACACCACCCACTGCAGCAATGGCCTCACGGTTTCTGTCATCAAATGACAGGTTCCACAAAGCACCAGCAGCTTCTTGTCTAATTGATACATAAAAATTGCGCAACGTTAATGTAGTTATGAGAACAATTCAGGCAGAATGCAAACATTAAAACTTGAAGGTCATGCAAGTCGGAGCATATCAAATAAGTGAGAAGTATACCTTACACCCTCATTTTGAGAACCTGTTAGTTGCACTAGTGCCTCCAGAGCACCTGCTTCCTGACCTACAGCAGCATTGTTGTCATTGTTGTCTCCATGTGCAGCTAAGTTAGCTAAAGCTCTTGCAGCCTACACATATAAGAAGAGTAGCATTAGAAACTAACAAGAGAGCAAAAATACAGAGATTTTGAGCATTAAAAGCACAAAGCAATAAGCTGGGAGCTTCTACAAAAAAATGTCACTTGAGTAGCTTGAAAGCAAATAGAAAAGGTCTAAATCTAACATTAAAGCTTGAAGCATCTAACACTAAATCCTGAAACATAAGACTAAACTGTGCTTCCAAATTACGTGGCAATATACTAGTCAGCAAACCACCAAACTTAGTAGTCTTGATGAGTTTAGAGGAGTTTGGCCCTCTTGATAAGGGCAAAAGTTATGAATTATGGAATATGCAATGAAGGAACACAAACAAGCTCATAGGTAACATCTCAAGTAAAATTTACGCTAAACCTTCACCAAATCCTGATAAATGCAGCATGCATGACCCAGTTTGGGAAATGTGGTGTACCGAAAAGTTAAATAGGTAAGAAATAGACTAGTATTCAGGTGTACAGTAATGAAACATTGGAACTGATAACCACATGCATTTGCTAGTGCTCTGTCTTTATTGAGACATATCTATCCCACGGCTAGCTTATTTCTCATATGGCACAGCAAAAGTTCGATACATAAGCAATAGGATGAAGATGGTACGTGTAACATGTCCAGCTGCACATCTATGTACTCCCTCTGTTCCAAATTATAGGTTGTTTTGTGTATATCTGGGTGCATCGCAAAAGCTAAAAAACCAAATCTACTTATAATTTGGGGCAGCGATAGTAGCAATGAAGGTATAATTAAAGATGAGAGTTTGCATGCTACTAGCCGTGCTTTGAATTTACCACATCATACTGGTTTTGTGGAACTCATTTTACAAAAAGTACTATGAGAGCTATAATAAACATGTACCAGTGTCGTATAGAAAAAGAAAAAAAGCATGAACGTGCGATCTGCATTTTACCTGTTCTAGGACACCCTCGAGTTTACATGATCGGGCAAGTGTAATCAAAGCATGGACACCACCAGCCTTTGCAACTTCCAAGCTACACTTGTCATCAGCAGCCAGGTTTGCAAGAGCACCAGCAGCCCGTTCCTAAAAAAAAAGGAATGGTAACATATATAGACTAATGTTCCAGCTACTTAGCAAGTGAAATTGGAAAATTCAAGAAATTGAAAAAAAAAAGGTTTCATACAAGAACTCCATCAGTTCCAGCAGGCCAACGATATATTAGATCGACCAGGGCCTTGATACCGCCAGATACAGCAATAGCCGCCTGAAGAAGAGCAGCCAACAAATTATTACCAAAAGTACCCCAATCAGAAGTTAGGCGATAAGAATCAGCATAGGAAGAATAACAACCTTGTGGTCTTCACCCACAGAGAGATTCCAAAGACCACCAGCAGCCTCTTCAGCAACAAGCCTATTCATCGACTTAGCCAAACTAGTGAGTATTGTAATACCACCTTCATCTGCAACTGCCTTGGCAACCTTGGTATTCACTGACAAGTTGGCAATAGCCTGCATGGTCACATTGACTAATGTGAGAAAATGGTAAATGCGACAACACACAAAAATGGGCAGAGCAATATTTATTACTTTAGCTGCTTCTGACTGTGCGCTCTCCCTTGAGCACCTTGCAAGGTCCAGTAACATTCGGATGCCCCCATTCTGCATCACCGCCTCCGACCTTGCAGGATCCACGTTTGCACTCTCATCATCCATAACTACAAATGTAGCAAGGGCAGTAGCTGCACGCTCCTGCACATCCTCCTGCGAACTTTTCAATAGTCTAAGCAGCAGTGCGGTGCCCTGCTGCAGCCAGAACTCATCCATGCCTTGTGCGTTGGACTCTGCAATTCGCAGAAGTGACTGCGACAGGATCCACTCAAGCCAGGTCATTGTATCACCAGCTATGCTATTGTGCCTCCAGTTACACTGATTGAACACCTCGTGCTCTTTCACATCCACACCAGAAAACATGGTGGTGATAGATTTAAAGATGTGGCTTTTGATGGTTAGCACGAGCTTGCCCTTGGTGTTTCTAAATACAGAAGGATCTTGAACCAGTTCCTCCTCGACAGAAATGCAGTTGAGAGCACATATAAGCTTGAGGGTTTTGGAATTGGTGATGAGGCGAGAGATAGCATTTGTGGGGACATCAGTGCGGGAGACGTCAATTGCAATAAGGGAGGGAAGCTGGGTCCAGGAGGTGGATGCAGTAGCCCATTTCAGGCTTCGGCATCCTGCAACGGAGAGGAACCGGAGAGAGTGGATGCCAGCGAGGGCAGCCTCATCGACAGTGCCGCAGTCAAGGAAAGCCACGTCCTCGAGGAGGGGGCAGTAGCGGGCGAGTGCTCCGACGGCACCAGCGTCGGCTTCACGGAGACCCGAGAGGCGCAGGCGGCGGAGACGCGAGCAGCAGAGCGCGACCTGGCGGAGGGCGTCGCTGGAGATGCGCTCGAGAGGGTCGGGCCCGATCTGGAGATGCTCGAGGTCCTCGTGCCGCGCGGCGAGGACGGCGAGCGTGGCGTCCGTGAGCCCGCGGCAGCCATCGGCCACCACCTCGCGGAGCCCGCGCGCTCGGAGGCCAGGGACGGCCTCGACCGCCTCGTGCCCGCGCAGGCGCAGCCGGCGCAGGCTCCCGCACCGCTCGGCGAGCGACGATGCCACCTCCCGGTCGCAGCGGTGCGCGCGGAGGTCGAGCTCGCTCCACAGGCAGGGAGACGAGCCCAGCGCCCGCCACGCCTGGCACGCCGCCGCCATGCTGGCGCGGTCGCGGTAGTTCAACCGCGCGAACAGCTGCAGCATCGTGTCGCCCGGCAGCGCCTTCCAGTCCAGCTCCGCGGCGGGCGCGTCCTCCTCATCCTCCACCCCCGCCGAGCCCGCGCGCGACGAGCTCCGCACCACCCTTCCCTCCCTCTCCCTGCACGTCCTCCGCCGCACCCGGCGCGTCATCGCGCCCGCCCAAACCCAAACCCTAGCTCCGCCACCCGCCCCGGCGAGCCCACGCCACCACACCAAGCCCAAGCACGCACCCGAATCCCCCAAATCGGCAGGTAGTTGGGCACCTCCCGCGGCGAGATCGACCGGGCCACCACCCTCCCGCCGCTTATCGGGTAAGGGGCGAGGGAATCGGCACCGATCTCGGTGTCCGATTCGAGCTCGGCGCGGCGACGCGACGCGAGGCGGTGAGGCCGGTGGCTTCGATCCGTTCCGCGGGCGGGTGGATCCGACCGGGGCACCGACCCGGTGTGCGTTCTTCCGTCCCCTTTCCTCACCTCCTGCTGGAAGTGGGGTGGAGGAGGTCAGGCGGAGGCGGGGACGGACCTTATATACCAAGTATGCGGATACGACCGCGCGTACGCAGCTGTGGACGCGTACTCCGAGCTGCAGCCCAAATACGCCGCCCAGCTATGGCAGCGTCGGGGGAGTGTGGAGGCATCCAAATCCTCCACGCCCCCGAGCAGCTGGAGGATAAACGTCCAGTTTGACGGTTTCAATCCGGTTTCACGAGTGTTTCAGCTCAATTTTAATCAGAATTCATGCGAGTTTCAAATACGATAAATTTCCACACATAACCTATACTTACTCCGTCTAAAAAAAGTTGCAATTCT
Organism: Panicum miliaceum; assembly: GCA_032594955.1. Lineage (NCBI taxonomy): Eukaryota > Viridiplantae > Streptophyta > Magnoliopsida > Poales > Poaceae > Panicum > Panicum miliaceum. Next base: position 39,622,221 of record CM064059.1, read on the forward strand.
TGCTTCCCGAGGAGTCAGATAATTTAAAATTTGACCAAATTTATAAAAAAAAACTGCTAACATTTATATCTTCAAATAGATTTAGTATAAAAATATATTATATAATTAATCTAATAATACTTATTTTATAATATAAATATTAATACTATTTTATATAAATTTGATCAAATTTGAAATTGTTTGACTCCTCGAGAAGCGAGAGTTGCATTCTCTCGTGGACGGAGGGAGTATTTATTTTCCAACATCATCATATTCTACTATGCTACTTAATTTAGATACAATTACCAAAGGCTACACAGTTTCGCATGACGTATTTGATCATAGCATCACGCGAGAATTAAATGTTGCATCATGTATATGAGACAGTGCATTGAATGTATTAAATTGTACGCTAAGAGAGACTATTTCATTTCATTATAAAGCTGATATTGCAATTTTCATAACAGTGTAATGCAACTGTGTACTGAAATTAGCCTCAGACCACACTACTACGTGGAAGGTTAGGCGCAATTGAGCTTTTAGTCGGATGATGGGATGCCGTGGTAATCTGCCATTACCGTGCAATTTTCGTGGGATGATTAATTGCAGCTAGGGGGTAAGAGGAGTTCATCCTGATTCAAAGGGAGTTAAGAGGCTAGGATTAACAATCAGCAGCACGACATGGGACTACAGCGAGATCAGTTCCAACGGCAGTGAGAGCACGTGCTCGGTGCTCCAACTGCAAGTATATTCCGGCTAAATTATAAAAAAAAGATGTTTGTTTTTACTTGCATAAAACATGACGGCACGTCTTATGGCTTGCGCAGTTCATATGCAGAGATTTGCTTCATACTTTCTACATCAAAAGAATTGACCAGGCACAACGAATCTAGAAGGTAATACACGGAAATATGACCTAGAACGGTAGCATCATCTATAGGAGTTTAGAGATGAATGAAGCATTCATCTTTCCTCCACCGATTACAGTAAGTTGGTGACCCAAATTCACCTACTGCTAGTATGTCATACAGCGTAGCTCTCTCCATTGCCGGCTACAGTTCCACTAGGCAGAAGCTACGCGTACGAAGAGATCATTCATCATCTTCAGAACTTTCATCAGATCGATCAGGTCCTTCCTCAGGCAGGGCAGATACGATTGCAGCACAGCAGAAAAACTCACGGTCCTTCAGGAGTAGGCAGCTCCCATCTGAATTCCACTTCAAGTCGATGATCCGGAAATTCGGCAAGGGGATGTTCACGCAGCAGGCACCGGACGGTGTCCACATGTACAGGTGAGAGCTCTCCGTGCACAGAACGAGGCGTGTGCAGGTAGGGTCCCAAGCGGCGGCACGGATTGGGTCTTTCTGCACAAGCACAGCAGCAAGCTCAAGGCGGCAGATATCCCATATCCAAAGAGCAGTCGGCATGTTGTCGTTCCGGGTGAAGAAATAGTGGCTGTCAATGCTCCATGATAGCATACCTGCAACATGTTATAAGGTGAGAAAGAGAGGTGTTTTCCTTGAAGAACGCAATTTCTGAGTTGCAGGTTTTGTCCATGATACACCAGACTTACAACATCAATGATGTTTGAAAATGTTGTTTTTACTCCTATACAAATGTGCACTGTAGAAGAACTCACAAATGAATTCAAGACAAATTGCAGATCACAAGTGCAATTTGTGTTAAGTGTAAGAAATAAGACGAGTGATGTGTTAGAAACAAAAGGGATCACAAGCTCATGATACTAGACACACGTGCATTAGTCATCAAGTAAGGAAAAAACTGATAACCCATATGCATGAATAGGACCTCACAACAAGCATCAGCTTAAGTGGCAAAACACAAGAGGAGCTCACCAATTCCTTGTTTCGGGTTGGGCTTGTCAGTAGCTGGTTTCGTGGAAGGTAAGGTAATGGGAACATCCATCACAGAATATTTTACTCTAGAACCTCCTCCCTCAGTGCCATTTTCTGATAACAAAAACAGGGAACATTCATTAGAGAATTTAAACAAGTATGCAAGCACAGGTACATAGATTAAAGGCATCACAACATGCCAATTTACAATGGGTTCATTCATATAGTGTGATAGGAGGACAATAGCATGGAGACTGCGGTCAACAACAACAGTCATATGGAGACTGCGGTGAACAGAACTCTGGTATCACAGTCAGTATGGGTTTTCTATCTATCATTCTATAAATAATATGGAATAAATAATCCAATTATTTTGTTACCATAACAATGTGAAAAGAAACATTTTGTAATCTAAAATGTGATATCAATGCGACAAAAATAAAAGGATCCATATCAAGCATCTTCACTTTGGTATCCATAAAAGAAACATATCTTTAGAAGTACAGCAGTGCATAGCAAAATCAGACAAGAGCATGTAGGAGCACTAAGTTTACAAGTCTACTACAGACTACGGGAACACAAAATAGCCTGAGAATGTGCCATGGAGTGTTGTAGTTTCAATTCTATTAGGTAGGCTAGCATCTTAAAGGTTGTTTCATATCGAACCATAACAACCAACTTCGGTTCAATAGGAAATTCATCAAGCAATACATGTTTTAAAAAACAAGGCCCCATGGTCAATGCTCGAAAATATAAAAAAGCAATAGCATGAGTAGCATGAATGATCACTCCTAATCTTACCAGCACCATTGTCTTGCATGTTACGAGAGAAGCCTTCACTAAGACATAACTCTGACATATCGAGCTGCCACGGGTCATCCACTTCCTGTTGATATTTGGCAGTTAGAATTTGAAATAAGATTATTAATTAGAGAAGAAGATTTGGACCAGAGCTACACTAATATGACAGTTAATGAAATAAAATGTCAGAATTACCTTAAATATAGCCGCATTACAGGGACTTCGAATAGAGGCTGTATGTGTGAACTCCGCAAAAGTTTTCCATGTCAGGTGATTCAAAGCACGCACTGCTTGATCATAGCTGCCCACTGCTAAAAACTGTCCACATGGTGACCAAGCAACAGATTTCACACCTAACCCACTTTCATAAGCTAGATACTTGAACAGGCACCTACCATCAGGCGAATATATCAGAACCTGTAAATGAAGGGAAAAAAGGATGTCAGAACCTGTAATAGGCATTGTCCTCAGATGATGAGCGTACATAAAGAGTTGGTATCTCTGTATAACTATATTATGCTCAGTTTTAAAGTAGGAAAAACAACAGATCGGTTCTATTTTACGACGAACTAAAATAACCTCTTAAGAGTTGGCAAGAGATTATTGGTTAAAATAAAAGTTCAATCATCAAGACTAAAAATAATCATGTGCATACGACAACCATATCCAACAATGCCAGGTGTCAACTAACTAATTGAGGCACTAGGGAGGTAAACGAAGGGCAAAATATATGCTTCCCTGTGGAACAAGACAAACAAGGCAACTCACAAGCAATGAACACCTCATTCGAATTTATTGAAGTTAAATTAGCAGAATGAATATTAGACAGCTACAAGTGCTATATAAGATGATGAATACTTCAATTAAAGATGCTTTTCATGAATACATCTGAAAGAGGATAACTAAAGACTTAAATTGCTCCTCAGAGACAGGCGAGTGAATTGATAATCACAAGTCAAATAACTCAAACAGTAACAGGGATTTGTGGAGAAAACAAAAGTACCTTGTATTCAAGAAGTGAATCCCAGACGACAATAGCACTATCATCTGGTGACCACTCAACACCAGCTAAGTCTACTGTATCAACAGCAAAGACACTCATTATCTCCCAGGAATGACATGAGAGCAAATTTATGTAGTCCTTGCAGTCACGCCTGGTGCAGATTGCAGCAAACTTCCCATCCTTGGTAAAAGAAACACCTCTAGAAGCATACTTCGGCCACTGGACATGCACGCATGCTGTATTTACGAGAGACCACACGGTGAGACGAAGCTGAAACTCGGATGTAGTGAGTATATGACGACTGTCAGGGCTCCAGCGAGCATATGCAATCCCCGCAGGGCCTTCGTCGATCTTGCAGGTCCAGTCAGGCTGGCTCAGTGACCAGGCCTGAACCATGGGCCGCTTGTAAAGTCCACATAGAATATATTCTGAATCTGGAGCCCACTCTAGAGAGCTTATCTTGTCCACACATGAAAACAATTGTACCACCTGCACAGGTGAATTCGAACAAACGCAAGCTCAGGCATACAATGTAGTGTCTCAAGAGTCAACGTGGGCATATTTGTTATAGCAATATGAGTTCATGTAAACCTTAACCTCGTTAGTTCCTCCATGTGGTAAACAGAAACTTTCAAGACATATACATGATGTGACCACTTTTAAAAATTTAAACCATAATATTATCGAAATTTCGCATAGGTTGGTATAAAACATAAACACAGTTCACAAATAAAATAGTGCAAAATACTAGCTCATCCACCCGTTCAGAGGCGAACATGACCCTCCCCCCCTTACCATTTGGTGCAGATTCTTCGATCCAGAATGTACCACGAAATTGAGCTAAACAAAGCCTACTCCTGACCCTAGGACTTCAGATCGAAAGAAATAGACGCATTCTATGGACCAGCAAGCTCGAATTAGAGCAGCACAATGTCACGTTACCCTATTCCAGAATTCCAGATTCGGCGATTACTAAAGGAACAGAAACCCTAAACCCACATTCCCTCACGAACCATGAGATCGACGGGGCGAAAGGAGATCGGAAACGGACGGCGTGGGCACCTTCAGGGAGAGGACGTCCCGGACGACGAGGCGGTAGTCTACGGCGACGGCGAGGAAGCGCGCGTCGGGGGAGAAGCAGCATGGGCCCGTCTGCTTGTACGGCTCCGTGAACTCCATCCCCTTCTCCCTCTCACCCGAGGCAGGCCTCCGGGTGACGGGGAACGGAAGTAAGTCCTCTCGCTGGCCGGCGGCCTAGTGCTCCGGCGAGGTGGGGTTTCGACTTTTGGAAGGTTCGTTTTGGGGATTTGAATTTCTCGTGGGGGTAGAGATGTAAAATGAAAATGCACCGTCAGTCCGTCACAGCGTGGGTGTGCCGACTGCCGAGTTGACCGTTGACAGCCGGTGGGTCCATCTTGGCAACATGGGATTATCCACCCCGTGGCCACAGGCTCAGGGACGTTTGGTTGTCTAAGATTTATTTTAAATTTAATATTTTAATACCAATTAGAAAGATTAAATATAAACTAATTATAAGTTTAGGATTTATTCATGATATGAATCTATTAAACCTAATTAATTTATGATTAGTATAACATCACATGGGCTAATTACGGACTAATTAGGTTTAATACATTCATCTCGCGAATAAGTTTAGAGGTTATGGAATTTATTTTATCATTAGTAAATACTGCTAATTAGCGTCTAAACATCCAACATCCAATGTGACGGGGCTTAAAATACCTCTGGGGAACCAAACACCCTTAGCATAGGGTAGGATCGTAAGAAGAACTTCGTTGGCAATTGCCACTTGATAGGTTTATAGCATGCTTGGTTGCTCGCGCCTTAGGTGCCATCGTGAAAAGATGACACTGTTTGGTTTTCTACGGATCTTCAGCAGCCATAAAAGATGAAAGTAGGTATCCAATAATATTTTATAGCTGAACTAATAATTACGATGGCATGTCATCCTAGTTTATTTCTTCTCCTAAATTAATTACGCACATAGTTCATTTTATCAAGTTTTTAAATTAACCTAATAATCTAAAATAAATATAACTTGCATTCCTAGCCACAACCTTAGCATTGTTTGTCGCGCGACAACTGCGCCGGTGATTCTTGACGCTCCAATTTGAACGTCGTTAAATCTTGAGAGTTGGGCATGATTTGTTTGGTTGTAAGCCAAAGGCATCCTTATAAATCGAGAGTTTGTAGTTCAAAAAAAAATAGATCGAGGGTTTTGGCCGCATGTTTGAATTGAGTAAGATCTACGTGCCCAGTTGTCACTGTAATAAATATTTAGCTATTCCAAACAAAAGCTGAAAAAGCTAGAACGAGCCATTATTTAATGGGGCTAGCGCTTCAGCTGTCAGGATGGTCAAAATGCAATTTAAAATCTTGAACCAAAATTTTGAATTTACATGCGGAAATAAATGTAAAATCAAATAATTAAAATTATATACCTATGCTTACATTATGATATCCAATATCCATGATAAAATGACTTTTTTCTTTTCAAGTTCTGCTGCTCATGTCTCCTTCATGCACGCATCTGGAGAACAGTTGTGACGTGTGAATAATGTCAGCCGGTAGTAACGGTAGATCTCATGAACTGAGCTAGAAAATGTCATCGTACATGGCAACTTTACTATCAGTGAATTAGCGTGGCACAAGTTTAGATAAATAGTCACAGATGGCCGTGAAGTCTATGAAAAACGGTTCAAGAATGGTATGTGAACAATTTTCTCAAAAAAAAAAGCACTAGCCCCAAAGAGGAGTGTAAAAACGGGCACATTAGCAACTAATATATTGGTAAATCATTATCTTTAAAAAAGAACATAAGAAATTCACGAGAACCACAAATAGAAATAGCCAACAAGTACTAGATGACAAGCCAACTATGGCTAATGGCAGATCTACTCACTTAACAAATCCAAATGAGCCCAGAATTCAAGATACCAAGATACGTGCACGCACGAGCCTTGCATGTGCAGGCTCTGATCTATGATGCAGCAGCAGCACAATATGGAATAAACATCGACAAAGCTCAAAGGTGAATGCAAATGCATATATTTGAGATTTGACACATCTTTGAGTAAAGAAGCAATCAACAAATAGCTAGGGGTCTTTGGGTAAAGAAGTAATCAATAAATAACTAGCTAGGCCAAATAGGAAAATATAGAGCAAGGAACACGTTTGGTCATTCAAAGAAAGAAAACAATAATCCATGGTAACTTGTTTGTGACGAGAAAAATCAAATTACTAGTATCTTGCAATTCAGATAATCAATAATGCCTATGCAAGCAAAAGCAGAAAAGAAGATAGCACTATCGATCATGGCAGCTTTGGTCAGTGTTGATGGAACACATTTGGTCAGCAAGTTGAGACGCCTTTCATTTAACATAATATACACGTAGCAGTCAACTTATTACATGGTATATATACAAACCCGAGCAACTTCACTCTTTGGTTGCTGCAGACACGAGTTACGGACCCACACTGCACGTCCTTCTCTTTAATATGTACAGGAGCAATGCAAAAACACAAGAGAACTCAGACAATCATGGGTTAACCACAACACCTTGCAGTAGACAGGGATGACCAGTTGTCATCTGCTCTGCCTCAAGAGAGCAGGTCTCTCTCCCCACATTCTCAGGTAGAGCCTCCTTGCAGGCGCGACATCGAAGCCACAGGTATGAAAAACCAGCAAAAGCTGCCTTGCTAGCAAACTGCACACGGTATATTAAGCTTATCTCCCACAATCCACTGCCCATATTAAGTGCCAACGTATCCGCATTATACCCTTCTAGGTCTGATTCTGAGACCATCACAAATGCGCTGTCATCAAATGCAACAAGGTTACGAGTCGCAAGGAACAACGGTGGCTTGATGATAGGATTGTCGAGGCAAGTAGACTTCCCAGTTTTCTTCACTCTAAGTTGGTAGAATTCTTGCACAGCCTATAAAATAAGATAAGCAATACCACAGAATTAGTGGTGGCATACACTGGTACATCACCAGCAGAGCACAAACTAAATGCCTATTCAACACCACCCACTCTGCTTTTAGTGATAATATGTTTGTTCAGGATCAGTTAATATATCTGCTTATGCTGTGATCCTTTGAAAATATCCAGGTACATGCTTTCGGATCATATCTTGAATGAATAAAAAGAAAAGAAATGGTAAATGAGTCATGAAATGATATTTGCAGTTCCAGCAGAAAACTGCCAAGAACACATAATTATGTCAAATGCTGTTTATTGAACTCTTCGTTCACCAAGCCTTGAGGACCTCCTCATCTACTAAAATATCACCTAACATCTTAACGAATCTTGACAGTATGGCAGATGGCCTAACTATTGATTAAGAATGAAGTATCCAAACATACAAAGCCCTTTTGCCAACTATATTTCCCAGAAGCAACTAAAAGATTACCTAAATTGGCAAACAATATAGCTTACTGAGAGAAGTCATAACTAAAATGAGCCCAACAGATACCTAACAGGTTCTCCTTTCTAATTTTGTATTGATAACAGCCTTTTCTTCTATGTAAACAGTGTTCAGAAAAAAATACTATTGACACAATTGTATGCAAGCAAGAGAAAAATTTGTGAAACTTACTTGCCACTGTGCAGAAGCTAATAACACCCTAGGCCGACGCAAGCGGACATGTTCATAAGCTTCTGCAGGAGTCATATTTTTATATTGCACCTAGAGAGCATGGTCAGTTAGTCACAACATTATTCATATTACAGAATCAAATGAATGACAATATTTAGTAGAGCAAATTGACATACCAAGTAGCAAATAACAACAGTAGTGCTACGTCCACGACCAGCTTTGCAGTGGACGTAAGTCAACTTCCCAGATAAAGAATTTCCTTGAAGTATTATAAATTTGAAACAAAACCATTAAACCATGTGCCAAATCAGAAAATTAAAGGAAAGGTAAGAGAAAAGATAAATATATGCTTTATCTGTGACTTTTTCCAGTTAGATAGAACCATAGATAGATTTCCCATTATATGCTCAAGAGGCAAATTCCAGGAGAAAAAAAGGAGAGGGCACTCAACAAGGAACTGAATGCAGGTAAAGAACAAACAAAGTGTATCATATTATTATCTAGCCATGTTTCACGTAGAGCATCATTAGCATATGCTTCTTCTGACATAAATTGGTATACAAAACAATGCAGTTCGTAAAACATAGACATTCTCAGTTCTTTTCTGTTTGAAAATAAGAAAGAAAATTGGAAGATGTGCACATGCTGATATTAAACATGCATGTTACTACCTCATCAAATTCGTTTGTCTCCTAAATCTTTAATTAGCATGCACAGCTAGGAATCCAGGAAGATTTAACCACATCTTTTAAGTCCTATAATATGATATCAAATAAGAAAGAATTACCACTCCTAAAACATCATATAGAAAAGAATGGAGTACTTTATTCTTCAGAGCACACTAAAAAGGAGTTTGAATTGTCATATCACAAGTGTTGAGCCCAGTTCAACAATCCAGCAAAAAACTGTAACCTTCACATAATGCAACATCAGGAGATATTTTTTTTTTGAAGATTCTTACTGTGGATGAAATCAGCAGCTTCACAAAGGTTGACAAAAGAAGGTGCATAAAGGTAATCCCTTGTTGGTAGCACCAGGTTTTCGATTCCATGAGCCTAAAATCACAAACATTATCCGATTACTTGTTGCTTCCGGGAAGAGAACACAACAGACAAAAATAAGAAATAACTAGCATAGTAACATGAATTGGTTTGAGCATCAGCATATCATGGCAATTGGTAAATTATCACCATCCTATACAACATCTAAATTCACATCAAACACAGTTAACATGTAAAGGAATACAGTAGTCCAAATGGTACAAAGGAGAACAATTCAACAGATTGTTAATAAAAATCAACAATGTTGCTGCATCGGTGCTATTGTTCTCATAACCACTGCACTATATTGGGAAATTTTAATTCCCAGCTATCAGTACCAACTCCACAATGCACCTCAATTACCACCATAGTTGACTTTCAAAGACCAGCCTACCAAACAATCTCAATTCATCATTCAATCAGACAAAAACAGAATCCCTCACGAACGCTTCAAGAATTGATCATACACAGAATATGATGGGGGGAATCAACCAACAAAGCTGCACTTGATGGTTGCATACATTCAACTCAATATTGTTGTAGGGAAATCAGATTAAAAGTTCTCAAAGTTAAACTAAGAAGTATGTCCTAGTTAATCTGACCAACTATTTGGTTTACAATTACATCATACCATCAGATATTCAGAACACAATCCACCAATCCACCAATATATCACAATAAAATGGCTGCAGAACAGTATAATTGGATTCACTCGATCAGTCAGTTGTAATATACTAACCTCGTATAGCGATCTAGGGACGAGCCTCTCATATGATTCATTCAGTGTTACCACACCACAAACTCCAAGCTCCTTTAGACGGAGAACATCGCTAGGGAATGGAACAGCACCGAGCAGAACATGCTGATCCAACCAAAAAAGATCAAAATCAGTTAGAGCAGAACCTGCAGAAATTCTGAGTGAATTGAAACAGGAAAAGGCAGCAGAGTTTTGTGTGTTTTCAGAACTTATCAGCAAACACAAAACGAAATCCAGAATCAGAAGAAAATCCCCAAGCCAATAAGCAGAAAAACAAAACCTAAGACCAAACACCATGACTGCAAACTGCCAGGCCTTACCATAGGAGAAGCAAGCAACATTCCAGTACGAAGCCCGATGCCGACGCACAGTAACCAAAATCCCACAGCAACCAAATAATAGATCGGACAAAGCTACCGGATCAGCAAAGCAGCCACAACAACATCGATCAAAAAGGAGAAGAAAAATTCCCCACCTCGTCGACCTGATCCCACCAGTGGAAGTGCGACTCAAGCCGATTCCTCACGACGTTGTAGCAGAGCGTCGGGTAGAACAGCATCCGCGCGCCGACGCCCACCGCCGCGCGCTTCGCGTCGACGGCCACCCGCATCACCACCCCACCCTCCCCCGCCCCGGCGCCGCAATCCCCGCGACGCAGCTGCGGAAGCTCCTCCCCACCCTCTCCCCCACCTCCTCCTCCGGAATCGCCCGGAAGCTCCTCGATTCGCATCGCTCCCCGATCAACTCAACTCAGCCCGATCCGATCGGTGGCCCCAAAAAATCGCCCAAAAAACAAAATCCCCAAAGACGATCGATTTGGGGAAAGTGGGTGGGCCGATTTGGGGAGTTGGAATCCGATATGAGGCGTTGGGTGGAACCGAATTAGATTCTCGATTCGGCAACCGGGGTAATCGAGATCGGAAGCCTCTCCATCCCCACTTTCCTCGCGCTCACGCCTCCTCCCCACCCTTCCCACCTCGCCTCTCCGAACTGTGGAAGAAGTCGAAAGTCGAAACTGCCCGAGCCAAGCAGCAACCCGCACGTCACCATATGACTCGGCGACGTGCCACCAGAACACTGACAGGTGGGCCTCCTGGTGCCTCGTCCACCCAATACTGATTTGTGGGCCATACTGAGAAGGGAGAATAGAAGCCAAATCACGGTCAAGGAAATTAATTAGCGATGACCCGCGGTCGCTGCCGCCGCCCGGCCGCCGTGTGCTGAAGGAACCACGGCAGCACGTTCGGCGGCGGCGATGGAGCCGGGAGAACAGGTTGCTGAAGAGAAAGCTGAAGAGAATATGGTGCAAGTTGCTGAATAGGAAGAGGAGCCTGTAGAAAGTGAGGCGGGGGTGCAAGGTGCTGAAGAGGAAGCGTAGGCGGTGGCGCGTTGCCGGGGAAGAATCGCTCCCGGACGTGGCGCAACACCATTGCCCGATGAAGATGGCGGCGACGGTGGCGGCCGCGGCCACGATGGCACGCTGCTGGTTCCGGGGCTCCGGGGTTATCAGCTCCCAGCCTCGCACCCAATCCGGCGCCAAATCGGAGGAACTCCTCTGCCACGGCCAGATTTGATTGGTCGTTTGCAACTGACGCTATTCGGCGAAAACAATTGCATATGCTTGGAAGGAGGATAGCGAGGCAATCGTCACACGAAAAACTGGAAGAGTGAAGCCTGTTTGGGTGCTGGCCACAGCCAGCCACGCCGCAGGTGCGGCGCCGCCTAACTTGAGGGGCCGAAAATTGACGCTACGCTTTGGCGAGAATTCTGCACTGGCTCTGCCTTGTCGTTTCCTGTAGCGGCTAACATTTATTAACCAATCAAACACTGATCAAGATTTTTGCGGCTCGCCTCAACTGCGGCGTGGCTGGTTGTGGCCACCAACCAAGCACGTGCCTCACTGGAAGCACATAATTGTATGTCTATATCTGTTCCTCTTTGAATCAAGTTAGCGGGCAAATGCACAGTTTTACTAACAACGAGCTACATCCCGTTTTGGAAACTACTGGCTGCAGACCCCAGACCCAGAACTAATATCTAACAAGGTCAACAATTTGTCAAATCAAATTCAACAATTTGATATGGAATGTCAACGTTTTCTTAAGAAACTGTTAAAACAATACATAAGTTCAACATCTTGATGTCGAAATAATAAATTCAGAATGTTGAAAATAGTGCACCAAAAATGTTGAAACGTTGGGCGGTTTTTCGCTTGGGAGGTCTGGCAAACACCGGGAGCGGGGCGTGGGTCCTTGGCAAGAAGTAGGAGCTGCTCTTCTCTTAAGCTTGGCAATGATGACCTGTCACGACCTCTTGCCGCACCCGCTTGTTTTGCCATCGCTAGTCATCTGGGGGTCGACCCTGGGGAGTCGGAGCTGCTGGCTGCTATGCAACCATTCTCGGCAACGATAACCCAGGGTTGTTGTGTGCTCTGCTGCGTCGCATGGGTGGGTTAACCTTCGGGTGCCCGGGGTGGGCGCCTTGTTTGGTTACCCTTTCTTGTACATGAATTCATTCGTCTTAATTAAAAGGCAGAGCTCCTGCCATTGTTTCAAAAAAATGTTAAAATAATAAATTCAAAATGTTTAAATAGTGCATCCGAAATGTTAGAATTATATATTTGAAATGTTGAAATAATTCACCAAAACGTTGAGGTAGTAAATTCGAAATGTTGAAATAGTGCATATTAGATTTGTTGATTTTTTCAAGAATTCAAAATTATATAAAAAATTATTCGTAGTGGATCTTATTTTGTTACATTAATTAGAAAAAAAAACGCCATATATATTTAATTAGATCTAACTAGTAGTCACAAGTAAATACATGTGGAAATCCATGGAATACTTTGAATTTGGGTAGTACCATGATCAGCCTCCTGCAGAAATTGCTTCCCTCTAGAAAAGCAGACATTTCTGGACGAAATATTTCTTCCCCAAAGGCCAAAGGTATGCATGGGTTCCAAAACTAAAGAGCTGCATTGAGCTCACGACTACTGCAGCGCAAAGAACCAAACAAACACTTGCAAAAGCTAACTATAACCAGCATGGTAGCACGTTCAATGTGCTTACAACGCTTCATGAATGTAACATACAACATCTTGTGCCATGTCAAATGTGTAAAAATCTCAAATTTTAAACTTTTTCAGAGAATGTTTGAATTCATTTAAATAAGGTAAGAAAAACTAAGCCAAAGCTGCTCATCTCGTCCCAGATTCAATTTCAGTAAATCTATTTTGAGCATTTGAGGTAGAGCATGAGGCATGGTTGAGGTTGAATTTATTTAGTTTTTATTTGAAATAGGAGTGAAATTTGAATATGGATCTAATTCAAATTCAACTTTTAAGTTTATTTGTATTATATCTATAAATGAAAACCTATCTATTTTATTACTAAACCAATTTGGGGCAGATCCTGATCAAAACTCAGCCCACCATAAAAATAATTACGGTGATTTCGACCTTGTAAAACCATCAGCATTCAAAGTAGTACAAAGCATTGCTGAATTACCAAAAATGTACTAACTCAATCTAATAAAAATGATTTGATTATATATTTGAGTTTGTGTTGATAGAAGTTGATTGATGTAACAAAAAGAATGACAAGGAGTATCATCGTGACTCGCAAGCTAAGTAGCTAACCTGTGAAAGCGCATGGGTTGACAGCTAGTTCACCAGCTAATAATTTGAGATGCTATATTCTCTTGTTACTACCAGATCAGTAGCAAAATAAGACGACTAAGCTATTGGTCGCTTGAGGCAAAACAAATGCCTGATCAGCTAGCCACCAAGAGATTGATTGCAGAAGCCGATCTATCTCTTGGCCAAAAAATACACTCATGGCTTGCATGGACAACACCTCCATTCATCACCTACATGAATGTTTACAAGTGGTTCCAGGCAACTATCATATGCGGCATCCTTTTATCTCTGAAGTCTGGATGATCCAGCTACGTAACTAAAACGAAAACAGACGGTCATCGTCGGCCGGCGATCTACTTGGCGTGGTGCTTGACGCCCCGCGGCCCCGCGGAATTCTTTATGGACTCCATTCTCTGCCGCCTGATCTGCTCCCTGAACCTGGCGATGAATGTTATATAAAACACGGCTTAAAACTCAATCTTAACAGGATCTAACACCTAAAATATGAGCACGACCTATAGAACGATATGAATAACAAAAAAGTATTTAGATCTCGACCGTCAGTCATCGTAAGAGCCGCTGAGGATGACATCTCGGCGGTGGTTTGTATTGGGGACGAAAACGGCGCTTCCGTAGTCGTTCCCGTGGTGTTCCCGACGTAGATGAAGTAGTCGATCTCGTCGGGTACCATCTTCCTTTCGGCCTATACCGGCACTGTCCGGTATTGGATGGCAGGCGGAGGCGGTGGCCTTCAGGTGGCTCCAGCGCCGCCGTAGATCGGGACGGCTGTAGTGGGCGGCTAGGGTTTCTGAGTATGATAAGGTTAATCACAAAAACGCCGGGTCCCACTATTTAATATGGCGTTGAACGACCTGGGGCCACAACCATTATTGGGCTTGGGCCTCCGATCAAGACGCGTAACGGGCCTTTACTTATCCATTTCTTCTCCTTTTATTTTCGGCCTTTTGGACCACCGAAAAATTCCAACAATGAATTCCTCCGCCTTCGTGTCCACCTCGTTCTCGTCTACTTCCGGCGTCGACTCCCTCGGCGAGTTGGTCCTCGTCGAGTACGCGCCGACGTCGTCGTCGTCGCTGCTTTCGGTGTCGTCCGAGGACACGGCGACCCCGCCCAAGATAGGATCGCTTACTGACCTCTCATACTGGAACCTGGGAATGGACTGGTAGGCTCTGTAACCATACGACTCCTCCAATCCGTGCACGCCCACTGCATCACGGCCATCGCCGGCGTCGTCAGGCAGTTCCTGGCTTTGGCCTTGGAAGGCTGCGGGCTCCCTTGCCCTGATCGTTCTCACCGACTTACCAACTGAAGCCGACGAGGAGGAGGAGCCGCCGCCGTCGAAAGAGTTTCTTGGCTTTGCCATCGAGGAGTTGTTGCTGCTGTAAGCAGAGGTGCTGAAGACGCCTGTATTGGGCGAGTAGTGGTCTTCTCCTCGGCCTCTCATCGTAGGAGCCGCTGAGGATGACATCTCGGCGGTGGTTTGTGTTGGGGACGAAAACGGCGCTTCCGTAGTCGTTCCCGTGGTGTTCCCGATGTAGATGAAGTAGTCGATCTCGCCGGGTACCGTCTTCCTTCCGGCCTATACCGGCACTGTCCGGTGTTGGACGACAGGCGGAGGCGGTGGCCTTCAGGTGGCTCCAGCGCCGCCGTAGATCGGGACGGCTGTAGTGGGCGGCTAGGGTTTCTGAGTATGATAAGGTTAATCACAAAAACGCCGGGTCCCACTATTTAATATGGCGTTGAACGACCTGAGGCCACAACCACTATTGGGCTTGGGCCTCCGATCAAGGCGCGTAACGGGCCTTTACTTATCCGTTTCTTCTCCTTTTATTTTCGGCCTTTTGGACCACCGAAAAATTCCAATATTATTCTCTTTGGTCTAAATGCCTAAAACTGATGCCATTCTTAAAGTGGAGTTATGTAAAGAGATAATGTATCACAACAGTGTATAATCCCATCGCGACACAATTATCCACAATGCATTAAACCACTTATCGTAATGGGAGGTGGTTGTCTTATGACCCTTTTAGTTCCAAGATCACAGGCTATCCAATAGTCCCATGCCGGCAATTAGCTCACGAAATTGATTAGGAGGTAAGCCTTTCGTTAATGGATCCGTGAGCATTTCCTTAGTACTTATGCTCTAAGTACGATCTTGGACTCTATCTTTCATAACATAAAACTTAATGTCAATGTGTTTGGCACCATCACTTGACTTGTTATTACTAGCATAGAAAACTGCGGCTTTATTATCGCAGTATAACTTTAGTGGTTTGCTTATGTTGTCTACCACTCTTAATCCGGGTATAAATCCTTTAAGCCACACAGCTTGCCCCACGGCCTCATAACATGCCACAAACTCAGCCTGCATAGTTGATGCTGCAGTAAGTGATTGTTTGGAGTTTTTCCATGATATAGCTCCATTCGCAAGCGTGAAAACATAACCTAATTTCAACTTTTTAGTGTCAACACAGCCTGCGAAGTCGGCGTCTGAATAGCCAACTACTACTAAATTCTCAGTTTTCTTATATGTGAGCATGTAGTCGTTAGTGCCCTGCAAATAACGCAAGACCTTCTTGACCGCTTTCCAGTGATCCATTCCTGGATTAGACTGATATCTACCAAGCATCCCGGTAATGAAAGCTAAGTAAGGACGTGTACATACTTGTGCGTACATAATGCTTCCAACAGCTGAAGCATATGGAATCGAACTCATTTGATCAATTTCTAATTGATTCCTGGGACTTTGAAATTGCCCAAACTTGTCGTCCTTAACCACTGGAGCAGCTGTGCCTGAACATTGATGCATATTATATCTTTTAAGAACCTTCTCTATATAAGCCTTTTGAGAGAGTCCTAATGCACCCTTGGATCTGTCTTGATGTATCTCAATGCCCAGTACATAAGAGGCATCACCGAGATCCTTCATATCAAAATTTGATGAGAGAAAACCTTTTGTCTCATGCAACAAGTTCTTATCGCTGCTTGCTAATAGGATGTCATCCACGTATAAAACTAGGATGATGAAAGAGCTCCCCTTGATCTTAATATATATACAATTATCCACTATATTTTTAACGAAGCCCAATTTCTTAATTACTTCATCAAACTTTAGGTACCATTGTCTGGACGCCTGTTTCAACCCATAAATGGATTTCTTTAGTCTGCATCCTAACTGTTCTTTGCCTTCCATAACGAAACCTTATGGTTGCGCCGTGTATACATTCTCATGCAAATCACCGTTTAAGAACGCAGTTTTAACATCCATCTGATGCAGCTCGAGGTCGAAATGAGCTACTAGAGCCATAACGATTCTGAACGAGTCTTTCTTCGAGACGGGCGAGAAGGTCTCAGTATAATCAATTCCCTCTCGCTGTGTGAAGCCCTTAGCCACAAGCCTTACTTTGAAACGTTCAATCTTCCCTTTGGAGTCATACTTAGTTTTGTAGACCCATTTACAGCCCACCTTCTTAGCTCCATCAGGAATCTCTACTAAATCCCATACCTTATTTATACTCATAGATTTCAGCTCTTCTTCCATAGCCTCAATCCACTTATGGGAGTGCTCACTACTCATAGCTTCCTTGAACGAGTTTGGATCATCAACCTTCCCCATATCGTGTCCTTCTCCACTCATGTACACGTAATCATTGGAGATAGTAGTTTTCCTCTCTCGTGTTAATCTTCTCAGAGGCTGAGGCTCCTTCACCGGAACAGGCTCAGCAGTAACTTCTTGCTGTGCTTCTGGCGCCCCAGCGGCGGTCTAATCCTGTGCTTCCTCAATAGGTTCTTCCACAATTTCACTTTGATGCTCATCAGGCACATTCTAATGCTCACTTATAACAGGCGCTTGTTCCACATTCACTTCTGGGAAATCAACTGTCTGAGTTGGTGCTGTATTCTGAAAATTAGGCAAAATAGGCACATAATAATCACGAGTCAGCGGTGCAGTATCATAAGTCCGCATTTCCTCGAGATCGATTTGCCTAGTCTCAGTGCATCCATTTTCCTCTAAGAATATTGCATGTCTCGTCTCAACAAACTTAGCAGTACCCTTAGGACAAAAAAACCGATATCCCTTTGATCTGTCTGGATATTCAATGAAATAGCAACTTTCTGTCTTAGGATCTAATTTTCCAAGGGACGGATTAAATAACTTCGCCTCAGCTGCACAACCCCAGACATGAAAATAATTAATGCTGGGTTTCCTACCAGTCCAAAGCTCATAAGGCGTCTTAGGGACTGACTTACTAGGAACGCGATTATTTATGTGCGCGGTAGTTTTCAGCGCTTCCATCCATAAACTCACTGGCAGTGTAGAGTTGCTTAGCATACTGCGCACCATATTCATTAGAGTGCGATTTCTTCTTTCTGCTACACCATTTTGCTGGGGTTCACCAGGAGTTGAGTACTGAGCTACTATTCCATTTTCTTGAAGGAATCTAGCAAAAGGGCCTGGGATTTTTCCATATGTGGCATGTCTCCCATAATATTCACCACCTCTATGTGACCGTACCATTTTAATCCTTGACTGATGCTGATTTTCTACTTCAGCTTTAAAGGTTTTGAACTTATCAAGTACCTCGGATTTTTCTCTTATGGGGTAAATATATCCATAACAGGAGTAATTATCAGTGAATGTTATAAAGTAACTAAAACCATCCACCGAATTAACATTAAATGGACCGCAGATGTCAGGGTGAATTAATTCTAATATTCCTGAACTGCGCTTAGCTCCATCCTTCTTAATTTGTTTTGCAAACTTCCCCTTAATATAATCAACGCATTGGTCTAAGTCAGAGAAGTCTAGTCTTGGAAGTATCTCTTCTCTAATGAGACGCTCCATTCTCCCCTTAGAAATGTGGCCTAAACGAGAATGCCACAATTTCGACGAAGTCTCATGTCCTCTCTTTTGTTTGTGACTAACTTCGCTTACATTCATCATAGAGACATTATTATGGGATAGTAAGTAAAGATCATTGTGTAAAGGTGCTCGATAAATAATATCACCATTCAAACTTATTACACATTTGCTGTCACCAAAAGTGCATGAATAACCATCAAGATCTAATTTAGAAACAGAAATCAAGTTTCTCTCAATAGACGGAACATAAAGGACATCATCTAAGTGAAGAATAAAGCCGCCACGAAGTTCTAATTGGAGAGCTCCAATGGCCTCCACGTCGGCTTCAACGCCATTTGCGACTCTTAACCTTCAAGTCCCCTTTCTTATAGTCCGCACGCCAGACAATCCCTGTGAGCAATTTGTAACATGAATGGTGGCACCAGAATCAATCCACCAAGTACTTAATGGGAACTACGCATAAAAGGACTCATCGACTATAGAAATGATGTCGTTATTACCTTTTCTCTCACACCACGCCTTAAACTTCGAGCAGTCTTTCCTCTCATGACCCTCATTGTCGCAGTGGTAGCAGAGAAGCTTCTTAGGAGCAGATGGATCATTCTGCTGAGAAGCTTCATAAGGTTTCTTACCCTTCTTTGGCTTATTGGGGCGGGATGCCCTCTTGTTTCCTCCCCTATGTCCCTCATGTCTTACGACGTTGGCAAAGTCGGGGTTCTGAGAGCGTAGCCGTTCTTCCTCTTGAGCACACTTAGACACAAGCGTGGTGATGTCCCACTTCTGATCGCTTGCATTATAATTTATCTTAAATTGCTCAAAGACTGATAGAAATGACATCATGACGTGGTGAAGCAGCGCTGCATCATTAAGAGGACAGTCGAGGTCTCGAACCTTATCCCTCATGTTGACCATGCCCATAATGTGCTCTCTTACACTGCCTTGCCCATTATACTTAGCCTTCACGAGCTGAGATAAGAGAGTGCTAGCATTGGCCTTATCAGACCCCTTAAAGTAGCTCTCAATCTTACCCATGAAGTCCTTAGCATTCTTAGGCTCTTTGTCAAGAGCTCCCCTGATAGAAGGGTTAATGGTCATGTTCATAAGACTTAGGGCCACTCTGTCAGAATGCTCCCAGCGCTCTTTTTCTTTCTCATAAGCAGCAGTGCGTGCAGCAAGGGTAGTATCCTCAGTCCCTTGTGACACTGGTGCAAAAGGCGCGGGCATCCTCAGGGAATGATCCTTATCCATCGTCAGCAGAATAAAACCAATCTCAGTCTTCCACTTGACGAAGTTGTCCTCTCCCAACTGAGAAACACCATTGATATAAGTCATGATGCTGGAGGGGGTGGCTTGTGTTCATAAAATAAAGTTTAATCAATAACGACAACAAAATAATGAATGTAATCAGCGTTGGCCACATAAAAATATTAATTAATTTTGAATAAACAATTTGCATCACCGTTGGGCAGAAGCAAAATAAACATAAATAAACTAAGCGTCTTAATAGCAAATAATTAAATCAACGTTGGTCAGAAATTAATTAAATGCTCAAAATAAACTAAATAATTCTGAATAAAATTCACGTTTGTTTCATTTACTCAAAATAGCAACTCACAATTTTCTTATAAATTTCAGCGTAATAATCCCTAATTTAAACTATTTCTTAATGCTAAAGAGGAAAATATACTAATAATTAGCTCAGAAATTAATAAAACTGAAAATAAAACCGAAAAGAAAAATGGGCTTAAACCTTTTTGGGCTCTTGGCCCACAAACCGATGGGTGGGCCGCCAAACCGGCCCACCCGCGCCGGCCTCCTCCCCCCACCCGCCTAGGCCTCGGGTCCAGCAGCGGACGAGTGGGCCGCCAAAGCGGCCCAACTCGGGCGCCGGCCTCCAAACTCCCCCCCCCCCCCCCCCCCCCCCCCGCCCGCGGCTCAATCTCGGCCGTAGGATCATCAAAAGCTAGATCCAACGGCTAAGCTTAGATTTCGGAGGTATATATACTCATTGAGAGACTGAAAACCCTAACCCTAATTCATTTTCTCCTCCTCCTTCTTTCCTCAAGCGGCCGGCCGCCGGCTCGGGCCGCCCGCCGGCTCGGGCCGCCCGCCGGCTCGGGCCGCCCGCCGGCTCGGGCCGCCCGCCGCTCCTCATGGCACCGCCGGCTTGGGCTCGCGCCGCCGGCTCGGGCCGCCCGCCGCTCCTCATGGCGCCGCCGCGCCTCGGGGCTGGCCGCGCCTCGGGCGGCCGCGCCTCAGGCGGCCGCGCCTTGGGCCGCCGCGCGCCGGCTCGGGCCCGCGCCGCCGCGCCTCGGGCGGCCGCGCCTCAGGGCCGGCCAATGGCGGCCGCCGTCGGTGGGGGCCGCAGCCTTGGGGGCCGCGGCGGCGTGCCGTCTCTGGCGCCTTCACGGCGGCCATGGAGGCGGCCCGATCGAACGGACTCGGGATTTATATGAACTGGCCGGCTGGAATCTGGGGTACGCCACCGGCTTGGCCCAAGCCGGACCCCCCCGAACGGGGACCGGGACCCCACTCGAATCGACCCATTTGCAGCTCAATGAGCACCACGGTTCGTCCAACGAGGATAGCATGGCACGGCTCACCCCCTCCGTCCCAGCGAGCGGACGCTTGAGGGGTAACGTTCAAAAGTCGATCTGGCCTCCCGACCAGTCTCCTGCAACGCGCGGGGGCTCGGGGGCTAGCTTCGCAACTAGTGACCACACGGATGGTCACGACCTAAGGTCTCCAGACGAAGGGCGTCCTACGGAACGGCGCCTCACGTCAAGACAGTCACAAGGCTTTCCATCTAGTCAACTTCTTCGGCCAAGCCGAAACAGACAATGCTTCCAGTCCCTGGTAAACTGCAGCTCACACGACGAGCAAAAATTCCCGAGGAACGACGATGACAGCCTCTGGAGGAGCGTCCCCGCTCAAACAGGCTCAGGGGCTACTCTCAGGGGGAAACGTCTGCCGCGGCTCTGGCGTGCAGAAAGGCGCCCGCGCCTTCGACGTGACCCGTCACAACTACCCACACGCGACCGCACAGCGCACGCCACAGTGGCATAGTCTTCCCCGATTCGCCGCTAGGCACTCATGACCTGCGTCGCCTGGCACAGGAGCACGCCTGCCCGTCCTCGCGCCTGCCTGCCCGTCCTCGCGCCCCGCAAGTCCGGCGACAGGGACGGGATGTCCGCGTCGCACAGGCCGTCAGCAGGAAAACAGGGGCAGCCGTCTGCCCTGACGGGACGGAGGCCACGACCAGGCACCATCATCATGCACGCCCGCCGGCACCAGCTCCCGAGGAGATCAACGACAGGATCGGAGGAAGCCCTCCTTCCCTGGCGGACGCACAGATGGAGCCGAAAGCTGGAGCCGGCCACGGCAACCCAGGGACTCGAATCTTCCCTCTCGTATTCTATTCTTTCCCTCTCCCTTCGCCCGTCTCACCTGTAGCCCCAAGCCCTTCTTGTACTATAAAGGGAAGGCTGGGCGGCCCCGAGACGAGAGGGAGAAAAAACTTAGACTCTCTCCCGCACACTCACTCTCTCCCGCACGGACTCCTTCTTCCCCGGCAAGAAGAACACACTCCCACCATTAGAGCTTCAGTGCACACCCACGAGACTTGGGACCGGTTCCCTCTCTCGCCCTTCTGTAACCCCTACTACATACCCCGCGTGGGCAACACGAGCAGCTCCTCATACTGGACGTAGGGCCTCTCCTTGCCCGAACCAGCCTAAACTCCGTGTCACCCGCGCAACCATTTGGAGCCGTACGCGCATAAAAGAAATTTACTAGTCTAAGTCTTGATCCGCTAATCTTGACGACGACAATTGGCGCGCCAGGTAGGGGACCTTTGCGCGTACATCACCGGCTTCAGATGGCCAGCCACGACGCCAGCTTCGCTCCGGGCTCCCTGGTCCGCTTTGGGAGCCTGGACTTCCTCACCACCGGGGAGGGGATCGATTTGATCCCTCTCCTCGCCTCACCCGCTCGCCTCATCATCTCTGGCTCTGCCGCCGGGGTGGTGGCGAGCGGCCGGGCGCGCGCCGGGGGGCCTCCTTTGGAGGGGCGGCTCTTCGGGCTGCGCAACGCCGCGGCAGCCTACGGTCGTTCCCTAGCGCGGTCCATGACCATGCCACCCGCGAGCAACGAGCTCGCGAGTGTGGCAGGGACGATCACCGACGCCGGCTCCAGCAGCAAGAGCCACCACCCCTCGCGCGAGTGCTTCGCGACCGACGTGCACTCCGAGGGATCAAACGGCGACGGCGCCGCAAGGCGGCAGCGAACTCCCCCACCGCGCGCCGCGGCTACAACGGGAGCCCTTGCCCGGGCCCCGGTGCGACCGCGACAGCCAGAGGCGCGCGCGGCGCCCCGCCAGGAGGTCGAGCGCCCCCGCAACAAAGGCGGGGTGCGACAGCGAGCGCGCGACGTCCTGCAGCGTATCTGCGCAGACGAAGATCGCCCTCAGCTCTTCACCCGTGCCAGCAAGAACATCGCCGCAGCGGCGGCCCTACTTCGACGACTAACCAAGCCGGAGACGCCCGAAGAACGCCAGGCGCACCGAGAGGTGCGCGACCTGCTCGAGTGCGCCGCCATTCAGCAGGCGGAAACCTCCGCGTCCCGGCGATGCGGACAAAACACCAGCGGGGCAGCCCCCTCCGCACCCTCTGAGAAGCGGGGGGAGTCTATCCACCAGCGTCCTCCTCGGGCGAACCAGGCCGCGCCTGCTCGACAGACGTCGCCACCCGCAGGAGGCGGGGCCCCATCCGTTCAGCGGCGCGTCGGTCCCATTCGCGACGCCCGTGACGGCCGCTACGACAGCGAGGAAGACCGCAGCCCGAGCCCCGACCCAGCGGGGCCCCGGGCCTTTTCCGCGCGTATCCTGAACGCGTTGTTCCCGCCGCGCTTCAGGCAGCCAACCAACATGGCCAAGTACTCCGGGGAAACGAATCCCGAGCTATGGCTCAGTGACTACCAGCTTGCATGTCAGGCCGGTGGGGCGGACGATGACCTGTTCATCATCCGCAACCACCCGCATTTTCTAGCCGACTCGGCATGAGCCTAGTTGTAACATATCCCCTCAGGACGGATCCGCAGTTGGAACGACCTGAGGGACATATTCGTGGGAAACTTCCAGGGCACGTACATGCGCCCTCGCAATTTCTGGGATCTCCGGAGCTGCCGCAAGGCGTCGGATGAGACCCTCCGGGACTACATCCGACGTTTCTCCAGAAGCGCAGCGAGCTCTTCAACGTCGCGGACGCCAACGTCATAGGGGCTTCCCTGGCGGGAACTGCCTGCCGACCCCTCGTCCACGAGCTAGGGCGCTGAGGCCCGCGGACCACGGAGGAGCTCCTCAACATCGGCACCAACTTCGCCTCGGGCGAGGAGGCCGTTGGAGCAATGTTCGACCGCTCCAAGGGCGAGGTGAAGCGGAAGGAGGACGCCGACGAGGGCACCTCCAACCGTCCACAGAAGAAGAAGAACAAGCAACGGCGCGAGGCTCCCCTCGTGGCGGCTGCTGAGCGCAAGCGGGGACAGCCGCCCCCGGAGGGCACCCCCGGCTTCTTCGAGAAGCTGCTCGAGGGACCGTGCCCGAACCACGAGTTCCCCGCGAAGCACGCCTACAAGGACTGCAACCTCATGAAGAGGTACTTTGTGGGCAACCTGGTGAAGGGCGACCGGAGGCGGAAGCCCGACGAGGAGAAGAAGGACGGTGGAGAGAAGGAAGACGGCTTCCCCAAGGTGGACGGCTACTTCGTGATCTTCGGCGGACCGGCGGCTTACGATTCCAGGTGCCGCCGGAAGCTGGAGCGCCGCGAGGTCTACGCGGCCGAGCCTGCGACTCCGACCTTCCTCGACTGGTTGGGATCCACCATTACTTTCGACCGGTCCGACCATCCGGGGCGCGTTCTGCAGCCAGGACGCTACCCGCTCGTCGTCGACCCCATCGTCGGCACGACGCGCCTCACCAAGGTGCTCATGGACGGAGGTAGCGGCCTCAACATCCTCTACACCGAGACTCTCGACGCCATGGGGATCAACCGCTCCCGCCTCCGCTCCAGCAATGCGCCGTTCCACGACATCGTGTCGGGGAAGCAGGCAATGCCTCTCGGGCAGGTCGACCTGCCCGTCACTTTCCGGACTCCGTCCAACAACAGGAAGGAGATCCTCACCTTCGAGGTGGTGGGCTTCCGTGGAACCTACCACGCCATCTTGGGGCGGCCAAGCTACGCCAAGTTCATGGCCATCCCCAACTACATCTACCTCAAGCTCAAGCTGCCGGGGCCCAACGGGGTCATCACCGTCGGCACGTCTTTCCAGAAGGCGTACGAGTGTGATGTAGAATGCTACGAATACGCTGCGGCCATCACCGTCGCGGAGGATCCGGCGGTCCAGCTCGCGGAGAGCGCCGAGGGTCACCCCGACTCCAAGCAGTCGCCCACCTCCTTCGAGGCCACCGAAGGCGTCAAGGAGGTCCCCCTCGACCCTAGCAGTTCCGACGGCCAGACCGTTCGGCTCGGCGCTACCCTATCTCCCAAATAGGAAAGCGCGCTCGTCGACTTCCTCCGCGCAAACATCGATGTCTTCGCGTGGAAACCCTCGGACATGCTCGGCATTCCGAGGGAAGTCGCCGAGCATTCCTTGAACATCAAGGCCGGCTCCAAGCCAGTGAAGCAAGGTCTGCGCCGCTTCGACGAGGAGAGGCGCAAGGCCATCGGCGAGGAGCTCCAGAAGCTTTTGGTGGCCGGATTCATCAAGGAAGTGTACCACCCCGAGTGGCTGGCTAATCTTGTTCTTGTACGAAAAAAGAATGGGAAATGGCGAATGTGTGTTGACTATACCGGTCTCAACAAGGCGTGCCCAGAGGATCCGTTTCCTTTGCCGCGCATTGACCAGATAGTCGACTCAACCGCCGGGTGCGAAACCCTCAGCTTCCTTGACGCGTATTCCGGCTACCATCAAATCGCGATGAAAGAGTCTGAACAGCTCGCGACCTCTTTCATCACCCCCTTCGGCCCCTATTGCTACGTTAAGATGTCGTTCGGCCTCAAAAACGTGGGGGCTACATTCCAGCGATGTATGCTCAAGTGTTTCGGGGACCTCATCGGACGGACTGTTGAGGCCTACGTCGACAACATTGTAGTCCAGTCCAAGAAGGGCGACCAGTTCATCCCCGACCTTGAACTAGCCTTCGAAAGGCTGAGAAACAAGCGCATCAAGCTCAATCCTGAGAAGTGCGTTTTTGGGGTTCCAAGGGGCATGCTGCTGGGTTTCATCGTCTCCGTGCGCAGCATCGAAGCCAATCCAGAGAAGATAGCGGCCATCAGCGACATGGGGCTGATTCGAAACATAAAGGGAGTTCAGCACGTCACGGGATGCCTGGCGGCCCTGAGTCGCTTCATCTCGCGCCTCGGCAGAAAGGGGCTCCCTCTCTACCGACTCCTGAAGAATACCGACCGCTTCGAGTGGACCACCGAGGCCTAGGAGGCACTTGACCAGCTCAAGGACCTCCTGACGAAAGCCCCGGTCCTAGTCCCACCAACCGACGGGGAACCCCTCCTGCTCTACATCGCGGCGACCACCCAGGTGGTCAGCGCGGCTTTGGTGGTAGAGCGAGAGGAGGAGGGACACGCCCTCAAGGTACAGCCCCCAGTCTACTTCGTCAGTGAGGTCTTGTCCGAGTCCAAGGCGCGATACCCGCAGATCCAGAAGCTCGTCTATGCCGTCCTCATCATGAAGAGGGAGCTGCGCCACTACTTCACCTCCCACCCGGTGACGGTCGTTTCGTCGTTCCCCCTCGGCGAGGTGGTCCAGAACCAGGACGCCACGAGACGAATCGCGAAGTGGGCGCTCGAGCTCATGGACCAGGGCATCACCTATGCCTCCCGCACCGCCATCAAATCCCAGGTACTCGTCGATTTCGTAGCAGAGTGGACGGAGATCCAGACACCATCGGCGCCGGAGAAGCAGGAGTACTGGACGATGCACTTCGACGGGTCGTTGATGAAGGCTCGCGCCGGAGCGGGCCTAGTCTTCATCTCCCCTCTCGGCGTGCGCATGAGGTACATGATCCGCCTCCACTTTCCTGCATCTAATAATGTCACCGAGTACGAGGCTCTCCTCAACGGGCTTCGCATCGCCATCCAGCTGGGCATCCGACGGCTGGACGTCTGAGGCAACTCCCAGCTAGTCATCGAGCAAGTCATGAAGGAGTGGAGCTGCCACGACCCCAAGATGGTAGTTTACTGCAACGAGGTCCGCAAGCTCGAAGACAAGTTCGACGGACTAGAGCTCAACCACGTCGCAAGGCGTTTCAACGAGGCGGTTGACGAACTGGCAAAGGCAGCATCCGGCCGAAAGCCCGTACCCAACGGCGTCTTCATCAGCGACCAGTTCGAGCCCTCGATCCATTATCAGGAACCGGGAAAGGTCGGCAATGTGCCACCTGCCCCGGACTCGAGCATCAACCCGGGAGAGGTCGGCAACGCGCCGCCTGTCCTGGGCTCGGGCGCTGACCCAGGCGAAGTAGCCAATGCTCCGCCTGACCTGGGCTTGGAGGCCGACCCCTCCTACCCCGAGATCATGGAGATCGACGCGGACCGAGCTGCGGGGCCCGACCCCCCGCCTGACTGGAGAGCCCCGTACCTCGACCATCTCATCCGCGAGACGCTCCCGAAGGACAAGACGTAGGCACGTTGGATTGCGCGCCGCGCCAAATCCTTCGTCATCATCGACCAGGAGCTCTACAAGCGGAGCCACACCGGTATCCTCCAGCACTGCATCCCCATCGAGCAAGGGAAGGCGCTGATTCAGGACATCCACAAAGGAGCCTGCGGCCACCACGCCAAGAACCCTCGTCGGAAACGCCTTCCGGCAGGGCTTCTACTGGCCGACGGCGGTCGTCGATGCCACCTACGTGGTCCGCACCTGCGAAGGGTGCCAATTCTTCGCACGTCAAACTCATCTGCCCGCACAGGCGCTCCAGACCATCCCCATCACATGGCCCTTTGCGGTCTGGGGACTGGACCTCGTCGGGCCCTTCAAGAAAGCGCCCGGGGGCTTCACCCACTTGCTTGTCGCCATCGACAAGTTCTCTAAGTGGATCGAGGCACGACCGGTCGCGCAGATCACGTCTGAGCAGGTGGCGCGGTTCTTTACCGACATCATCCATCGCTTTGGAATCCCCAACTCCATCATCACGGACAACGGCACACAGTTCACCGAGAAGAAATTCCTTCAGTTCTGCGATGACCACCACATCCCAGTGGACTGGTCGGCCGTGGCGCACCCCCGCACAAATGGGCAGATTGAACGAGCCAACGGCATGATACTCCAGGGTCTCAAGCCACGGATCTTCGACCGCCTCAAAAAGTTCGGCGACCGATGGGTCGCGGAGCTCCCCGCAGTCCTATGGAATCTAAGGACGACCCCCAGCAGGGCAACTGGCTTCACCCCGTTCTTCATGTTCTACGGGTCCGAGGCAATCCTCCCCACCAACCTGGAGTACGGATCACCGAGGGTCAAGGCGTATGACGAACAAGGGAACCAGGCGTCGCTCGAAGACGCACAAGACCAGCTCGATGAAGCGCGCGATGTGGCCCTGCTGCACTCGGCCAAGTACCAGCAGGCCCCACGACGACACCACAGTCGCAAGGTGCAAGGCCGAGCCTTCAACGTCGGCGACCTGGTGCTTTGCCTCATCCAGGACAACAGGGGTCGGCACAAGCTGACCCCTCCATGGGAAGGTCCTTTCATAGTCACCCAAGTGCG
Organism: Panicum miliaceum; assembly: GCA_032594955.1. Classification (NCBI taxonomy): domain Eukaryota; kingdom Viridiplantae; phylum Streptophyta; class Magnoliopsida; order Poales; family Poaceae; genus Panicum; species Panicum miliaceum. The sequence continues at coordinate 39,650,575 of CM064059.1, forward strand.
GCGGCCAGGCACGTACAAGCTGGCGACCCCTGACGGGCAGATCTTCGGCAACGCTTGGAACATAGATCAGCTAAGATGCTTCTACCCTTAAATTCTGTCTTCAAGTTTGAACACGCACATTTCTGTAACTTTCTAGTCCACGGAGAAAGGCAATTTTGAGTCGACCTCATTTGAGTCTCGTCACGAGCCCAGGGATATCCGACCCTGGCCCTGCCTTAGGGTCGCATATCCCTCGGGGGCTATCAGGGGCTCCAGCCCAAGTCACCCGAGATCTTATCAAAACATCCTTTCTCCGAGCCGACCGCCTTCCTAAACGTTTGGGCGTGAAAAGGGGAGAGTGCGCAAACGACGCCCAGGCAAGACTGATCGGACTGCGAAAAAACCTACGCCCCAGCGGCTACGGTGCCATCGCTCATCAGCGCTTACTGACGCGTCCGACCCGCACGCTAAACTTTCCTAACCCAAAAAACAAGGAAAGGATCGAAAGCATCTTTCGACAAGTTACAGAAAAGGCCCCCGCGGCCATTGCAAAAACAAGTTCAAAGTTAACTAACATATTTACATTCTGGGGCGTCTGAGCCCGACGTAGCTAGCTCGACCCTGGGTCCTCTAGCGGGACGGCCTCATCCTCCAAGAGCTTCGCCAAGGTCTCCGCTGGGTTGAGCACTGATGCATCGATGTCGTCCAGCTCGGCATCGGAGTAACCGGCGGCATAACCCCCACTCATCGCGACGAAGTTGAGGCCGGTGTAGTGAGAGCCAAAGACGCCGAAAGCCCGCTTCACGCCAACGTGAAGCGCCTCCCAGGCGATCTCGCGGGCCCGTCGGTACACTCCGAGGGCACGAGCTGCCAGCGAGCTCGTCCCTTCCCCCTGGACCACGCCGAGGCCGTCGCAGATGGCACGGACCGCGTCCCGTAGGCTGCTGTGCTCGACGCGCTCCGCGTCGAGGGCCTCCCTCAGCCGGGCAAGTTCATCTGCAAGACCCGTCCAGAAGAACCCGCCAAATTAGAAACTATCACAACACCACAAAGCAGAGAAACAAGAAGAGCCTTACCCTCGGACTGAGCCCTCAGCTCACGCTCTCGGTCGAGCCCCTGGGCCACGGCGGTCTGAAGCTCACCAACCTCCGTCCCGAGATCGGCTACCATCTTCTCGGCCTCGACCCTCCAGGCCGCCTCGAGGTCCCGGTCCTGCCAACCGTTCTGCCGCTTGTGGCGGATGCGCTCGACGGTCTTCTGAAGGGCTTCACGTTCCCCCTTCACCCGAACGAGCTCCGCGGCATCAAGACGGGCCTTCTCAACAGTGGCCTGGAAGTCCACGCGATCGAGGCGAGCCTGCTCGACGACGGCCTGGAGCTCATCCTGCGCCGCCTGCTTGCGCCTTCGCAGGTCGTCGATGACTTGCTGGGCGGCAGCAACCTGCGCGGCCAGCTCCCCGGTCCGCCGCCTCTCCGCGGAGAAGCGCTCCCAGAGCCCCTCCCCGAGCCGAAGGAAATCGAACTTCCCCCGGCTGCGCTCCTGGAGGGCCTGCAAAACAATCCACATTCAGTAACAGAGCGGCGGAAGGAAAATAACCGCCAGGGAGAACACCATACCCAACCAACAGGAGCGACGACGCCATCCAACTTCCCCATCGCTGAAGACAGGGCAGCACGGGCGCTTTCAAGCTCGCCCTGCACTGCCTGCCACTCCCCCTACTCCTCGGCGTCATCCAGCATGAGGAGGGGTCCCTGCGGGTCGTCGTCAGACGTCCAACGCAGGGTAGTCCTGGACCCACTCCACGCCTCGGGAACGGGACTGACTAAGGCAGGGGTAGAGGCCGCTCCGGCCGCTCCCGGCTCCTCCGTCCCCGACGCTGCCACCGGTGCAGGCACCGCCGCCGCGGATGCCGCTGGCCTCGTCGACAGTTCCAGCGATTGCGCCACCGTCCCTGTCGAGGTCGCCGCGGCCACCGTCGGCGCCGACGCGCGTCTCGATCCGCCCGCCGCCGCCACGGCCTCCGTCGCGACCACCGAGGCAGGCGTCCCCGCCCCCGTTGTGGCCGCCGGAGCAGGCACCTCCGCTTCCGCCACCGCCGTCGCCCCGGCCCCGGCGTCCCGGACAGATGTCCCCGACGCCGCCGCCGCCTTCGCTGCAGCCGCCGGGTCTTTCGTCCTCGCCGCCTCCGCCGCCGCTACCCCCGTCGTAGCCGCGGGGGCAGACTCCTCAGTCTCCGTTGCCGCCGTCGGAGCCGCACGCTCCTCCTCCGCCTCGTCATCGAGGTCTATCACCTCCCCGGTCCGAGGGCCCCCGGGGGCAATGCTCCGTCCCGCGGGGTTCACAGAGGAGGCAGAGGGCGGAGTAGGGGAAGGACCCTGCCTCGCGCCCGGCCGCGGCACCTCCCCGCCGGTTGCCACCGCAGGAGCCACCCCAGCGGTAGGCTCCGCGGTCTCCCCAGCGACGCCACCTCTTGCCGCCAGCGGGGTCGCGGCTCCCCCACGGAGGTGGACGACGCCCGCAGCACCTTCCTCGGTGCCACCAGTGGGACACGGCCTCGGGGAGCGCCGCTGCGAGACAACAAACGACATCAACAAAAACAACTTGATGTTAGGAAAGGAACGAGACGTGCGAGGAATTTCCACTTACACCACCCCAGCGCAAGGACGGCGGGCGCGTTTAGCCTTCGAGTCTGACGCCGACCCTGGGGCATCTGGCAACGGCCGCTTGCCACTACTCCTCTGCTCCTGGGCCGCGGGCAGAGGGACGGGGGTCGGCCCCATCGACTCCTGAGGCGCGCCCCGCGCCGGCCCCTGGGGCACGGCCCCGGAACCCTAAGGGGTCGGGTCCCGGGCGGGCAGGCCGCTCGGTCTGTCCCCCGCGGCCACTTGGGAGCACTGCTCCCGGATAACGAGCACGCCCGGCCGAGGGGCCGGGACGAGCTCCTCCTCCTCCTCCTCCTCCTCTTCCTCCTCCTCCTCGTCGTCGTCGTCATCGTCGTCGTCGTCGTCCGATATGACCGGGCCTCTTTGCCGCCGTTGGAACTCCCTGGCGGCCCTCTTCTTCTTCCACGCCGTCTCCTTGTCCTTGCACAGCTTCTGCCTCTCGGCAAGGAGGCGGTTCCACTGCCGCCGCTCGGCGTCCTCCGGCACTGGCAGACGCGCGCCAACGACATTGGTCATGAGGCCCTGCAGGCACAAAAGCTCCGTGTCAGAGCGACGAACCAAGAAACGCAAGAAAAAGTAGCGGGCGCACGAAGTCCTCACCAGGTCGACAAAATCCCTGTCTGGCCGCATCAGAGGGTGGCCAGGCACCGGGTAGACGGCGTCCTTCTCTTCCAACGCCTCCCGGATGCGCTGCCGGATCTCGGAGGCGGGGAGCGCACCCGTCGCAAGGATGGTGCCCTCGGTCGATGCGCCGGGAGCCATCTCGGCAAGCGAGCGGACCCGGAGCATCAGCGGCGCCACCCTCCGAGCGTGGTATGCCCTGATTACACCGGCCCCGGTCAGCCCCTTCCCCTTCAGGTACTCGATGGCTTGAAGCAGGCCGGAGATCCGTTTCTTCTCCTTCTCCACCGGGCCGTACGACCACACCTCCGGCGCCGCCTCGATGACGCAGCCGGTAAATTCCGGCAAGGGGGACTCAGAGTAGTTCTTTACATAGAACCACTGCTGATGCCACCCCTTGTGGGACGCCGCGGTCTTCATCGCCATGTACTCCATGGCGCGGGTGTGGCGAAGATGGATCCCGGCGCACCCAATCGACACCGGGATCGTCCGCTGCTGGCCTCCTCTCTTCTCGATCTTCTGGTATAGGCTGGCTGTGAAGAAGTACTTCCACAACGAGAAGTTGGGCTCGATGCCCAGGAATCCCTCGCACAACGCGACGAACACCGCGATGTGTTGGATCCTGTTGGGATTGAGATGCTGCAGCTCGAGCCCGTAGTGGTGCAGCAACCCGCGGAAGAAAAGGCTCGGCGGGGTCGCGAACCCCCTCTCGTGGAAGTGGGCGAACGACACGATGTTGCCGGCGGGCGGACTCAACACCTCCTCCGCTCCGGGGAACCGCCATTCACCCCTCTCGGTCCTCTCAAAGAGGAGTCCCTTCCTCGTGGGGCCGTCGGCGCGCGAGGCGCCAAAGATGGAGCGCTCCCAAGTTGCCATCGCGAAAGGAAGGGAAGTTCAACGGCGGAAGGCGAGAAGGATTGGAGCGCTGGGCGGAGGAAGACGAGCAGCGCGCGCAAGAAACCAAAGGGCGCAAGGGGAGGCGAAAGGACTTGGGAAAAGGATGCGGGCGGAACCGGCGAGGCAGACCCCCGTCTTGTAGGAGGACGCGTGGGACGCGGAGCAGACGCTCCCATCGCAGTTAGTGCGACGCCAGGTACGCCTCGTCACGTCCGCCCCTTTTTTTCGGAAGTTGCGCGCATGACCCTGTAGGAAACATCCACTCCTCCCTCGTTTCGCGGGTCGGCACCTACCGCCACTTCGTCTCCCGGGAAGTACGCGCGTACGACCTCCTCCGCACCCGGCCCGAGGCTCAATAGAAAGGTAAAAAGGGATACGGGGCTGAAAATGCCTCTACGGCCCGTTACGATCCAGGGGTTCGAAGGCTGGCCCGCCGTGGGTTCGACAGCCGCCCAAGGATGACCCCGAGCGAGGGGTGAGAAGGGACGGGTCCACTAGCGGCCGTCACCCGGGCGCACGACCGCCTAGGGCGTTCGGACCTCACGTTCGAGTCCGACCGGCATCAAAGTTCATGGTTTTTCTCCGACGAAAGGCAACGAGCCACCGGATCCGATCGAACGGACTCGGGAACTATATGAATTGGCCGGCTGGATTCTGGGGTACGCCACCAGCTTGGCCCAAGTCGGACCCCCCCCCCCCCCCCGAACGGGGACCGGGACCCCACTCGAATCGACCCGTTTGCAGCTCAACGAGCACCACGGTTCGTCCAACGAGGATAGCGTGGCACGGCTCACCCCATCCGTCCCAGCGAGCGGACGCTTGAGGGGTAACGTTCAAAAGTCGATCTGGCCTCCCGACCGGTCTCCTGCAACGCGCGGGGGCTCGGGGGCTAGCTTCGCAACTAATGACCACACGGATGGTCACGACCTAAGGTCTCCAGACGAAGGGCGTCCTACGGAATGGCAAGAATCCCCTCACGTCAAGACAGTCACAAGGCTTTCCGTCTAGTCAACTTCCTCGGCCAAGCCGAAACAGACAATGCTTCCCGTCCTTGGTTAACTGCAGCTCGCACGACGAGCAAAAATTCCCGAGGAACGACGATGACAGCCTCTGGAGGAGCGTCCCCGCTCCACCACAGGCTCGGGGGCTACTGTCAGGGGGAAATGTTAACGACCTCCTAATGACCATCACAGCGACGATCATGGAAGCCCGGGCCCGCTTGCGGCGACAGCGACCGCCGTCAGCCCAACGTGGGAGAGAAGCGCTACGCCTCGCCCGACTAAGTCCCTTGGGGTCGGATGCGCCCAACCCCTCGACGGCAGGGCTCCGCCTCGCCCGACCAAGTCCCTCGGGGTCGGATGCGCCCGACCCCTCGACGGCAGGACTCCGCCTCGCCCAACCCAGGGCGTAGAGGGTCGGACTCACCCGGTCCCACCAGGCGAGTGTCAGCCTCGGGCGCAGGCTGGAAGATACGAGCGTGGATCTCGTGGGCCCCCTCGCCGGCCTTGCCATAAATGCGCCGCGGCTCTGGCGTGCAGAAAGGCGCCCGCGCCTTCCACGTGACCCGTCACAACTACCCACACACGACCGCACAGCGCACGCCACAGTGGCACAGTCTTCCCCGATTTGCCGCTAGGCACTCATGACCTGCGTCGCCTGGCACAGGAGCACGCCTGCCCGTCCTCGCGCCCCGCAAGTCCGGCGACAGGGACGGGATGTCCGCGTCGCACAGGCCGTCAGCAGGAAAACAGGGGCAGCCGTCTGCCCCGACGGGACGGAGGCCACGACCAGGCACCATCATCATGCACGCCCGCCGGCACCAGCTCCCGAGGAGATCAACGACAGGATCGGAGGAAGCCCTCCTTCCCAGGCGGACGCACAGATGGAGCCGAAAGCTGGAGCCGGCCACGGCAACCCAGGGACTCGAATCTTCCCTCTCGTATTCTATTCTTTCCCTCTCCCTTCGCCCGTCTCACCTGTAGCCCCAAGCCCTTCTTGTACTATAAAGGGAAGGCTGGGGGGCCCCGAGATGAGAGGGAGAAAAAACTTAGACTCTCTCCCGCACACTCACTCTCTCCCGCACGGACTCCTTCTTCCCCGGCAAGAAGAACACACTCCCACCATTAGAGCTTCAGTGCACACCCACGAGACTTAGGACCGGTTCCCTCTCTTGCCCTTCTATAACCCCTACTACAGACCCCGCGTGGCCCCGAGACGAGAGGGAGAAAAAACTTAGACTCTCTCCCACACACTCACTCTCTCCCGCACGAACTCCTTCTTCCCCGGCGAGAAGAACACACTCCCACCATTAGAGCTTCAGTGCACACCCACGAGACTTGGGACCGGTTCCCTCTCTCGCCCTTCTGTAACCCCTACTACGGACCCCGCGTGGGCAACACGAGCAGCTCCTCATACTGGACGTAGGGCCTCTCCTTGCCCGAACCAGCCTAAACTCCGTGTCACCCGCGCAACCATCTGGAGCCGTACGCGCATAAAAGAAATTTACTAGTCTAAGTCTTGATCCGCTAATCTTGACGACGACAAATGCTTTCTTATGCTTTCTTTCTCTCAGATCTGACTTTATTTATGCGAAATCGAACTTAGAACTAACAGATCTAAACTAAACATGAATAAAACCGAGAACTAAACATGAAACTACCAACCAAGATCTAAAACTGGACGAGATCTATACGCTCTTAAGGCTCACGGTTAGGTGCTTAGGCGAAAGATACCAAATGTTAGATAAAACACGGCTTAAAACTCAATCTTAACAAGATCTAACACCTAAAATATGAGCACGACCTATAGAACGATATGAATAACAAAGAAATGTTTAGATCTTTACCGCCAGTCATCATAGGAGCCGCTGAGGATGACATCTCGGCGGTGGTTTGTGTTGGGGACGAAAACGGCGCTTCCGTAGTCGTTCCTGTAGGTGTTCCCGACGTAGATGAAGTAGTCGATCTCGCCGGGTACCGTCTTTCTTCCAGCCTATACCGGCACTGTCCGGTGTTGGACGGCAGGCGGAGGCGGTGGCCTTCAGGTGGCTCCAGCGCCGTCGTAGATCGGGACGGCTGTAGTGGACGGCTAGGGTTTCTGAGTATGATAAGGTTAATCACAAAAGCGCCGGGTCCCACTATTTAATATGACGTTGAACGACCTGGGGCCACAACCACTATTGGGCTTGGGCCTTCGATCAAGACGCGTAATGGACCTTTACTTATCCATTTCTTCTTCTTTTATTTTCGGCCTTTTGAACCACCGAAAAATTCCAACAATGAATTCCTCCGCCTTCGTGTCCACCTCCTTCTCGTCTACTTCCGGCGTCGACTCCCTCGGCGAGTTGGTCCTCGTCGAGTACGCGCCGACGTCGTCGTCGTCGCTGCTTTCGGTGTCGTCCGAGGACACGGCGACCCCGCCCAAGATAGGATCGCTTACTGACCTCTCGTACTGGAACCTGGGAATGGACTGGTAGGCTCTGTAACCATACGACTCCTCCAATCCGTGCACGCCCACTGCGTCACGGCCATCGCCGGCGTCGTCAGGCAGTTCCTGGCTTTGGCCTTGGAAGGCTGCGGGCACCCTTGCCCTGATCGTTCTCACCGACTTACCAACTGAAGCCGACGAGGAGGAGCCGCCGCCGCCGTCGAAAGAGTTTCTTGGCTTTGCCGTCGAGGAGTTGTTGCTGCTGTAAGCAGAGGTGCTGAAGACGCCCGTATTGGGCGAGTAGTGGTCTTCTCCTCGGCCTCTCATGCTGTGATGCTGCAGCTCCTCCTTGAAGCTTTTTCCCACCGCCGCCCGGCGTTCTGCCGCCGGGTGGTAACCGTGGACAAGGAACGGGGGCGGCGGCGGAGGTGGTGCCGGCGGTGGCGAGGAGATGGACGAAGACCTGTACGGGCTCCTCCGCTTGGCGTAGTACTCCTCCTCGCTGGCCTTGGCCAGCGTTTCTCTAGCCAAGGACGACGCAGGGGAGAGCCTCTTGGGAGACGGCGAGGGGCTCGGCGACGCGGGCCGCCCCGCGTCGAGCCTCCCGGACCGCGACCGCCACGGGATCGGCGAAGGTAGCACGGTCTCGTCGCGGGCGCCGCCTGTCGCAGGGTCCTGAGAGCCCCGGCGCGGCCGCGAGCGCGGCGTCTCGCCGCCGCCCGCGCTGGCGTCCTGCGCCGACTGCGGCTTCAGCGTCCGGACGGGCAGCGACAGCGGCGCCTGCGCGTCCGCGGCGTGCCCATTCCGCCCGCCACCGCCGTTGGACACGACGACCACGGGGTCCTCGGGCCGGTGCGGCGCGCTCCAAGACCTCATCTTCTCTCTGCCGCCGCCGCCGCCGGGAGGACTGTCCGGCAGCACCTCGTCCTCCTCCTCGTCGTCGAACGGCGCGATCGAGTCCCTGAACATCCGCCACGCATACCGCGCGTCCGCCTTGGCCGGCTCCGGCCCCGCGGCGGCGTCCTTCTCCGCGGCGGCGAGCCCGGCGCGCCCATCGTCGGCGGTGTTCTTGCGGCTGAAGAGCCCGTACGAGACGGCGATCCCGACGAACAGCAGGTGCAGCAGCTCGCACGCCTGGCGACGAACGCCTGGCCGGCTTCCCCCGCCCCCGCCTCGGGCGCCGCGGGGAGGAGCGGCAGCAGCGCGACGCAGAGCGCGAGCACGGCCGCCCTGAACGGGAAGCTCTGCAGCACCGAGGCGGCGGCGGCCTGCTGCTGCGCTGCCATCGATCTCAAGAGGGGAAAAAAGGTGGGGAAGGAGAGAGGCGCCCAACGTGACGACCAGCTCTTTTAAGCTTTTCTCTTTGCCGCCGCGATCGCCTCGCTTTACTCCCCCCTGGTCGCCGGCGCGGCGGTGTGGCGGTCGATGCCCTGCTCCCTCGCGCCAAATAAAGTTGAGCTCGAACCAGACTAGGACGGATGAGAGACCAGACCAGGTGGCAGAGTTAGCTCGAACCATTTCCCTTCCCTACCAACCACAAACTGAGGCCTGATTTGGACCGTGGATTACTTCCTCCTTATCAAAATAAATATCCGTTCAGCAATATCAATCACAAATATTATAATTAATTAGGGGTAACGTTATTTTCCACCATCAATAATATGTCTGAAATTTTCTAAACAAACACTTATTTTAGGACGGAAGGAGTATGTTTTCTTTTAAAAAAAAGCTCTAGCTGATGCAAACTAACTAACTATCCCTCTATAACTTTTACCAGCTCGTGCATTGAAAAAAAAAATAACAAACTGCCTTTGAAGTTTTAACGGTACAAGTGTACAACTCATGCTCATATAGGCCATGACAAGTTGGAGCTGCCAATTGAGGAAGCCAGAGTAAGATGTCTAGCTTAATGGACATGGTGCTTAACTGCTCATCCATGAGTTGGGCAGGGCATTAGCACCATACCTTTTCACCGAAGCTGCTCTAGAGCTCTTGCACATCCACATCAGACTATCCGAGTACCCGATCAATGGACAACAGGTCGAGAGTGAGCATTCCGAAACGCATGGGTTGGCCAAGATAACTTGGCACTCCACAAGTCACCGTGCACAATTCTTCTTAACAAAAAAGAAAAAGAAATGACCAATGGGAAAAAGCACGCACGCACAGCACATCTTGCTAGTGGCTGGCCACTGCGCTCGTAGCGATCACAACAGTAAAACTGAGCGGCCACAGGGAACAGCGCGCGGCGGATATGCACGCGAGGACGACGCGGCTCCAGATCGGACGATACGGCGCGATGTGGATTCGGGATTCCCCGCCTGCTTTTGGCCCGCGTACGCTAGCTACAGAGCTCTCTTTCTCTCGCTCATGTCGCGCCATGTGGGGGATCGCGGCGCGTATGGATGGATGGATGGATGGACGCCGCCGATCAGAAAACCCCCGGCACCTCGCCCCCGCGCCACACTTTTTGCCCCCCGTTGATCTCGCCGAGGCGAGGCGAGGCGAGCACGGAAGGGGATGCCCATGCTTTCCTCCTTTTGCCGGGGGGGGGGGGGGGGGGGGGGGCGGGCACTTGGTGAACTCGGCAGCCGGGTCGAGGCGTCGGTTTACGCTCGTTTGGCCAAATCTCACGCACGCCGACCTTGACGGTTCAACGAAATTCTAGTGTAAGTTTACTACAGGAGAATCGAGATTCTAGTTTGCTTGCTTCACCTTGTACTTCATGCAACTATCGTCGGCGAACAAGTGCGACTCCCTTTTATCCATCTGTGAATTGGATTCAGTTCTGTCAGCACAGCGTCGCCCTACTACTGAACTCCGGAAACACAATGAGATTCAGCTAACTAAACAAATCCCTTGCTGCTGAAAGTTTCTAGTGGCCCGGGTTATTTTTAAAATAAGGCTGCGAACTTTTGAGTCGCTTATCGCATCGGAATCAGATGTGCGCCACGTCCGACGCCGGTCAGCGAATCCTGAACCTAAAGCGTAAGCACGCAGCTAGCTAAACTACCAAAAGCTAAAGCAAACGGGCACGATTAGAGCCGGTAGAAGCTTATCCCAGCGGCTTAAACAAACAGCGTGGGGATTAGTCGCTTAAGCATGGCCACCATAAGCAGAGAGAATCATTCCGTGTCACCAGCTCAGGTTCGGGCGTTAGAGTAGTAATCTTCTTGCTCAAAAGAAATGCTAGGCTACTGTTCCGTGCGATTCCAAGGTAGTAGCGACCAAAGCAGAGAGGGCCACTAGCCGCGGGACGGCAGTGTGGCTTGCCGGCGGAGTAGATGGCGTCCGATCAACGCGAACGATCTGATGGCATGGTAGGATAAATTTAACAGGGGGCAGAAAATGGAAAGTTCAGTCGGCGCCACCGCATCAGCTGATGGAACGAGTCGCATACTCAGATTCACCCACCACCCATCGCCTTTCTGCAGGCCAATGGAGACGCAACCTTATTCTCCACATTAATGCTCGTTTTCTTTTAAATTTACGAAGGTCCTGTTTGCCTACATCTCATCGATACATGTACTAGCAAAGTAGACTTGTGATTTTCTTTGGATTTTGTTTATGCGTTATCATGGTCAGACAGAACTCACTGCATGATTTGATTTTCTGCGGTTGGGCCCAGGGAGGCCTTTACGCCTGGTTGGGCCGGAACTCCTATGGGCTGAACGGGAAGAGGACCGACCACCAAGACGGCCGGGGGGCAAAAAAAAAAAGGAAAAAAAAAACCCTTCCTGTCCATCGCCGGACCGCCGCTACCACTGTATGGGACAGGAATTAGTGGCAAGACAAGATTCTTCAGCGGTGGGGCCCACGAGAGTAATGTCGAAATGAGCTACCACTGTCTGGGATGTGGGCCCGGTTCACCAGGTCCGATGGGACACGGGACTGATCAACAGACAACAGCCAAGATGCACGAACACCTAGGCTGCTGTACAGGCCTTGCACTGCCATGTGGCCATCCCCTTCCCCTCACGCATCTACCGTCACTCGGTGACTCGGTTCATCGGCGCCTGGAGATCCTCAGCCAAGCTCTCCGATATTCGCCGGCGCCATCCTCCCCTGTACCATTTCTCCTCAAAAACTTCCCTGTAGGATTCCGATATGCTTTCGCTGCCTACTAATTTGATAAAAGAAAAGCATTCTGTGATGGTTTTCTCATGGGAAGTTGGGGTATTGGTGTGTTTGAAGCTGCATATGCAGGGACGGTATCTCAGTTTGTGTGTTTGCAACTTTGCATCCAGGGAGATTTTGTTTGACGAGGAAGAAGCAACAGAAGGGATCAGGCCCTGGGAACCCACCATCAGAGCATTAAGGTGATTGAATCTTTCTTATTCTTTCAGTTTTCCACATCACATGGATCGATCCTTGTCTGGGTAGAATAGTTAGAGCTTCATTTCTATGGGTTAGGCTAGATTTGCAGGCCGGCACAAGTTGTAGCAAACGGATTTCAGATTACTTGTTGCTGCCATCACAGTTCTGAAGAGGAGGAAAAAACGAGAAAGAGATGGGCAGGCTGGTTTCAGAAGGGAATACAGGTCAAGAAAATCAGGGACACGGAGCAACAACCGCAATGCACAGGCCGACAAGGTCATAAAAAATACGCACCTGCCTTCTCCCAATCACCTGCACAATATTTCTCTTTTCTTGTCAGTTGTAGGTGACATCGGCATGCACCATGTTTGTGTTCTTCAGGAGCCACGGCACCGGGCATCACCCATCAGGATCATGAGGCGTACCCTCACCTTACCCGGAGCAGCGCAAGATGATAGAGGACGCTGGCTTTGGAGGCCTCCTGAAAATCGGCTGCCCGACATTCCCTTTGGGGTTCTGCGGTTGGCTCCTCCGGCGATTCGACACCGACTACTGCGAGCTGGTGATCAAGGGCCGGGGAAGGATCCCGGTCACCAGCGACAGCGTGCTGGGCATCCCGAACGGCGGGGGTGATGTCAAGTACTGCTTGGATGAGGATGCCATTGCCTTCATGTTCGACAGGTTCGGTGTTTCAGGCAGGTACTCGCCAACCGTCAAAAGCATAGAAAATTCCCTCAAGCACATGAAGTCCGCGGACGAGCATTTCCTCCGGACGTTCATGGTGCTTGCGGTCTCAAGCTTCCTTTGCCCGACTACTAGTCTAAGAATCAGCCCACGTTGCATCCCGGCATTGGTGGATATTGGGTCGATCAGGGAGCTGAATTGGTGCAAGTTTGCTGTGGAGCAGCTCAGGAAGTCTATACGCGCGTAGGCTGTAATGTTACATCTTACACGGTTTCCTGAATGAATTTTTTTGCTATCGCTGACTTCCGAAAGAAGATGTGCAAGATGGAGGTGTTTAGTTTGTTCAGGCTGCCACTTTGGTTCTTTCAGATATGTTGTTCAGCAATATGTCAGCGTTTGCTCTAATTGACGTGCGGTGTGAGGAGTGCTCAGAGAATCGCACCGAAGCAGGCCCTAGCATGAATCATCAAACTGACATGACATGTAATAGTAGTTGCAGCCCAGTATCAGGATATGAGCCGCAGGCCCACAACACGGCCACCACCTGGTCCACTGCAAAAAAGAACAACGATGTGGATTATGCTGAACAATCGCAGCAACAGCAGTGTGCCATCAGCCCATCACCCCAGTTCTCTGCCTCCGCTGTGTTCGCCCACACTTTTCTCTGCTCCAGGAAAAAGCCTGGGAAGGAAAAGGGAGAACTAAAAAAAATACAGACGGGTCCCAGAATGATTAGGCTTTTAGCGGTAACCACCACTCTGCAGCTTTTCTAACTAGGAGCTTTGCGCAGGCAAACACCACGACCACAAAAGACTGTCACATGACAACTGAACTTGTACTAGTAAACTACCACGATTACCTACCTATTCAGCTTGGAAACCTTCAAGGCGGAAAAAGATTCAGTGGAGTGGCCGCAAAAGCAGGCAGGCAGGGGAGCAAGGTGTCCCGGGGGCAGCGTTTTCTAATCAGAATCCGGAGGCCAGGCCAGCACCGCACCATCAGCTAGCTTGGCTCGCATGCAGCTCTGGCTCCCGGAGTTAAGCTGAGGCCCTCCGCGTGGGCTCCCCGGGTCAACACCCACGCCTCTCTCTCTCTCTCGCTCACGGTCTCGCTCCAACTCCATTAATATTTATATTAGCGGCGCATCATCGGTGGCACGCATCTCTGTCTGGCAATGGCAAATGATTAGGGCACGGCGGTGGGGGCGGGTGATGAGTGGATACGCGTGTGCAACTGCAAGAGGGGCGCCTTGTTTTATTAGTGTCCCCGCTCACGTGGGGTGTTGGGGGGAACGGTGGTTAGCGACTAGATTAGTGCCGGATTAGGCCACCTGCGTCTACTGCTAGTTCTATTATATACACTCTATACTTGATGAGGAGCAGGCGCGCGCGCGCGCGCCCGGATCTAACCAAGATTGCGTTGCCCCCCTTCGCTGACGAGGGCGTAGCCAAATCATGCAGGCACGCCTGCACCTACTTAAGCTATAGTTTAATGGCGGTGGTTGTGCTAATGCTGGAGCTAGTGGTGCTCGTGCATTGCTAATCAAACCTTTGTTAATTCCCGAAAAAACCACGATCTGTTTGGTCCGTAGGAACTCCACACGGGTCCTTTTCGACCTGGCCCATCTCGCTGGGATCCTGTGAATTTTCGTCTTGGAGATTTGAATCCAGCGATCGATCCCCCCAGCTTACGTTCTTTTCGGTCAGGTTCGGCAGGATTTTTCCGCCGTAGCACGCGGCAGAGAATATACTCGACTCGTGAGATTTGACTGGCCGGAAGTTCGCTGCTGAAAACGTAGCCTGCCTGCCGGCTCATTTCAGACGGCGCCACCCGCCTGCCTGCTTGTTCAGCGGCACATGTGAATCCTGCCGTGCTGCGTGCGCGTGACCAGAGACAGCCAAGGAAAAAATCGCCCTGTTTTTCTTCGCTTCTCGTGGTCTGGTGGATGGCACCAGCCAGCCTTTCACCTCCGCTCCTGTGGGTTCCTTCGATTTTCCTGGATGGAGATGCTAGTACTTGTCACTTGTCAGGAACGCTTCAACGATGAGAACACGGCGAGGAAAAGCTGGAGGGAGGTTTCCTCATCGGACTCCAACATCAACATCACAAAACTTCATCAGACTTTAATGCGACACAAGGAAAAGAAATAGCTGGCTGGCTAGCAGTCCCTCTTGACACTTTTTTGTAGAACATAGTCATTGCACTAATCTCATGATTGCATAGAGGATGGAATTCCGAAATGTTGTGGAACTGGAAAGTCATCTGTAAGGAACGTGCTTCGACTTTGAACAAGCATCAGAAACAAGCAAACACACATCATCAACCGACATCGTAGACAGAGGTCTCACATGCCTCGACAGAGATGGTATGGTACCCAAGTAGATACAGAGATTAATAAACAAGCACATGAGCACGTATATCTTCAAAGTACTAAAACCATTTGCATGCCTTATGAGTACAAGAAGAGCAAGACATTGTCTATTTTGAGCAAATAAAACAGAGCCAAAAAAACAAAGATTATAGGACGAAAACTAAAAACTAAGCTGCTGGTATAAATACAAATCCAACCAGCCTAATTAGTAATTAGCAAGCACATCTCATGCCATATCAGTAGTACTACTAGTACTGGCTAACCAAAACCAAACCAGCCACCAACTTTTTTTTTCTACAACCACCGCCGGTTCCGCCGCTGCTGGGGTTCGGGGGGCGCGTCTGCCTGAGTCGACGTTCATGACCTCCGGGCCGGGCCGTCGACGAACACGGGCCGCACGGGGACGGGGCCCCAGGGCCCCGTGGGCGCGGGGCGGGCCGCGCGGCCGGCCTCGTCGGCAGACGCGAGGCGCTCGCAGGAGGGGCACATGGTGAGCGTGGTGGGCGGCGGCATGCGCGCGTACTGGTGCGGCGCGACGAGCTTGAGCGCGCGCAGCTCCGCCACCTCCCGCTGCAGCCGCCGGTTCTCCTCCGTCAGCGTCTCGCAGCAGCGCTTCAGGAACTCGCAGTCCACCTCCGTCTGCTTCAGCTTCGTCCTGGTCAATTTGATTATCGATTGATTAGCAACGGATCAATGGGGTGATTAGATAAACAGATGAAATCATCAGGTTAATAGTAATTAATGGGGTTAATTAATTGTTTATTTACCTGGCCCTGCGGTTCTGGAACCAGACCTCGACCTGGCGCGGCTTCAGGTTCAGCTGCTTCGCCAGCGCCGCCTTCTGCTTCTGAGAAAGAGACGATACAGGAAAACACCATCAGATTTTTTGAGATTTTTTTTGCGATGCCTCGAGAGGAAGATTGATTGGTGTTAGAATTCTGATGGAAATGGTCAGGAGTCGAGACTCGAGAGTGATTATACGTACGGGGTTGAGGGTGTTGTGCTCCTTGAAGCTCTCCTCGAGGACGGCGGCCTGGTCCTTGGAGAGGCGGAGCTTCTTGCGGGACCCGCCGCCGGCGCCGCTGTCCTCGTCGTCGCTGCCGACGCCGACGCCGCCGGCCCTCGGGGTGTGGTCGCCCTCTAGCTCCCCGCTCCTCGTCGCCGCGGCCCGCTTCCCGCTGAGGCTGGACAGCGTGCTGTTGGGCGACGACGCGGCGGGCTCCTCGTCCTCGCTGCAGCTGCCCCTCCGGGCCTCCCCGGCCGGCGCCCGGTTCACGTCGATCCCCCGCAGGAACGGCATCTCGTGGCCGTGGCACGCCGCCAGCGCGGCCGGCTGCTGCTGCTGCTTCCTCTCCATAGATCGATCCGTCCCTGCATGCATGCACGCCCGGTCGATCTCGATCAGTATCAGAGCGCCACTCGATCGGCGTGTCTCTAGATCGAAAATAACGCGACGCATGCATGTGTAGCAGCCTAGTCTGCTCCTAAAATAGCAGTGCTCACCGGAGGAGGGGGAGAAGAAGAGACCGGCACCGCTCCACCACTGCGGCTGCGGCGGCGCGGGGCGGGAGGAGATGGGGGCGACGCTGATAGCTCGCGGCGGCGGAGGAGACTCGACCGGAGCCGCGGTGGCGATGCTCAGGCTGAGGCTGAGCCCGAGCCCGAGACCGTGCTGCTCCCGATCCCTCGCATTAACCGTCATCTCCATCGATGGATACTCTGAACTTGGGTTCCCTTCCTTCTCTAGGAAACCGGAGGCTGCTTGCAGTCTTGCAGAGAAAGAGACGGTGGATCGATCGACCTCGGTGTGGTGACTGGTCCGTCAGGCAATGAGGAGCGAGGGTAGAGAGGGTGTTGCTTTAAAGAGCACACAGGAGAGAGAGAGAGAGAGAGAGAGATCATTAGCGGAGTGATGGCGTAAATCAAAAAGTGATATTTTGTGGGGCGGAGAAAAGGTCAAAATATCATAATAGTAGGAGGCAAAACAAAACAGAAAAAGATGAAGACGTGAAGCGCCCGCACATCGCTGGAGTGGAGCAGCGATGATGATGAGGTGTTGGCAGGCGCGTCACCC
Organism: Panicum miliaceum; assembly: GCA_032594955.1. Classification (NCBI taxonomy): domain Eukaryota; kingdom Viridiplantae; phylum Streptophyta; class Magnoliopsida; order Poales; family Poaceae; genus Panicum; species Panicum miliaceum. Next base: position 39,667,607 of record CM064059.1, read on the forward strand.
TCGCCGGCGCAGCCCAATCATCAGCCCAGCTGAGCCTCGCCCTGGCCGTGGGGGTCCGGCCAGGCGCAGGCACGTAGCGCGCGGTGGCGCCCCTCTTTTGACTTGTCCCCGGGTCCGGGGGGGATCGCCACCGATGGCGATCGGTGGCGCGGCCGAGTCCTGGTCGCTCCCCACCCCCACCGCGCACGAGGCTGGGCCCGGGCATCGCGTGCGACCGGGTGTCCGGGTCACCGGTGCCGCCAGGATCCCGGCGCTGCGCTGGCCTGGACGATGCTGCGGCCCCTGTTGCTCCTCGACACGGGAGAAAGAGACGGAGAGACGCATCCTCGATCGAGAAGTTCTGGCGTCAACCCAGACCCAGGTGCGGCTGGATCTCTGCGGTGGTAGTACGGCACGATATGATCCGGACAAAGGTGCTATCTACTCCGTATTCATTGATACACGATCTTTTATTTTTGATGCTATCTTCTTCCTCTGTAGCCATCTCGACAAAAGAAAAGAAGAAAAAAAAGACGACGAGGGTAATTTTGTTTCTTTTTTTTAGCATCACGAGGGTAATTTTGTTCGGCAGTGAACTGTCACGCACGACGCGAGTGATGATGTCGCGGCGGGCGCAGTGACATGAATGCGACGGAATCGGGAGGGGGGCGCGCGCGGACACGGCATGGACGGACGCGATTGGGCCGTGAGCCGTGGGGCAATTATTAGGTGTTGCCTGCCCGGAGCACCGGGCGCATGCCGACGCCGGGCCGTGCGGCCTCGTCGGCCATCACGCTGTCCCCTCGCGCCCAACCGGCACCAGCGCGCCCCCTCACCCGATTGTCTGCGCCGCCCCAGTAGCAGCAGGGTGATGGGATGCTCGGCCGGGGAGGCGGGGACCCCGCGACCAGCTTACAGCGGCGGGATCGGGATTCGGCAGGGCCCGATCGCCTGTTGCCGATGCGCCTTTTCTTTTGGTTCGCCCTTTTTGCACTGTACTGGCCGTAGACGGCCTGATGCCCCTGCTATCATCATCGTCATCGCCTCAATCATGAACCGGAATGAGTTCATGATTGGGTCTCGGCACGGCCCACCTTCCATGATTGCTCGCTCTTGCGGTCTTGCCCTCTTGCTGGTTCGGGCATTCACATTCACCTTTCTGTCACGGACAAGAAAAAGGAAAGGAAGAGGAGGCAGCGGCCATGCGCGCAGCGTGCCCGATCATTCCACGGTTCCCTCTCCCCTGGCCGGCCATGAGTGCCGAGAGCTTCGCACGGAGCATGATGCAGCAGATGAGCTCGAGCCGGACGCAGCCCTGAGCTGGTGCCAGTGCTAGGTCCAGTAGCTAGGGCGATAGGGCGAGCCACCGGGGCAAACAGCGTCACGTGGAGCGGGGCGGGAAAGCGGGAGGGCGACCGGGGCCGGGGTCACGTGGGCGCGCCCGCCTCGCCGCCACGTCGGAGAGCACCGAGAGGGAGGGAGGCGGAGCCCCCACGCGCGCCTGCCTGCCCCGCGCGGCCCCGACAGCGCCCACCGGCCCCAATCATTGACATTCTCGCCCGCCCTCCCATCCGACTCAACTCAACTCGCAGATGATGATGATGGGCCGAACTTTCAGGTTCTCTCCTCTCTCTCTCTCTCTCTCTCTCTCTCTCTCTCTCTCTCTCTCTCTCTCTCTCTCTCTCTCTGTGATAATGATCAGATAACCACATCTCCTCCGTCCGTCCGTTCTGGAATATAATCTGATCTGTATTCTCCCGAGCAAAATATTCTGCACCGCGTTTGACATATATATGGAACCTTAGATAATTAAGTAACTTACAGATATATGTCAAAGATACAAAATTGACATAATAAATTGCACCATGTTTGAATAATTCCAGGCTGCATCGTTTTTTTAGTCTTTAGACTACTTATGGTTAAAATTAATTCTGAATATGTTCAAGGAGATCACATCGGCCTCCTTTTCTTCATTAGAATCGTCGTGGAGCTGGACCACAGCATGCACCAGTCGCATTAGACATTGCCATCCACTACACCCACATCACCGTGCATCGAGGAGGGACGACGCATGTGTGCGACCCGTGTATCCCTCGCGCCAATTATTGGCTCTCGCGGCTGTGGCGATGGCGATGATCAGCATGCCCAGCGCGCGGCCACCGGCAATTGGGCGGGGGCGACGGATCGCACAAACGACGCGTGCACCCTGGCCTTTGTCCGGCCGAGAGGGAGGAGGGTATAGTCATCTGGGGCACAGAGATACGTTCATGTGTGCCACCCGGATTACGCTCGGTTCTGTCGCTGAAGTAGGCGGCCTCAGGTAAAGTACATTGGTATTATCTTGCAGGCGGTCCCATATATTGCCACTTAATTTTAAGCCGGCCTACCAGACAATTTCTACAATAAACTGTGTGTTTAGTTGTCTTATGATAATTTTTGAGTCCTAAATTCATGCATGATCCAAATTAACGTTGTGATCTTTTACATATTTTGACTTTGTAGCTTTTTATGTTACCGTGGTGTCTTTTCAGAATATGTTTTGACTGCCTCCATTATCATCAATGTTATCAACGTCAACAATATATATGAGCAGTCTGCGAACCAGGCACTGAATGTGCATTGCCTTGTTCAAGAGGTGAAAGTGATGACTTCACTTGGGCTGTTTGTGTGACTATGCCTATGGTGCCTCAAATGAAACATATGGAGCAGGGGCACTAGTATAAAAATAATTACTTGCTTGACATTGGTAACTAGTGACGAATTTCTTGAGGAAGAGAGCAATTAGATGAACGTTGGAGGTAACTTAGGATTGTATCATCAGTTGAGTTCAGATCTGATCTATGGACCATGAGAGGAGAACAACTGGGCACAAAAGCAGTTGAGTTCAGATCTGATCTATGGACCATGGGAGGAGAACAACTGAGCACAAAAGCAGGGGCATAGACAACCATGTCGGGGCAAACAACAATTGAACTTGGAAGCTTGTAGTTCCGACGTCGGCGGCGAAGGAGCCTCCTGGTGCACAGCCGTCATCTTTGATTGAGGAGCCATGCTCGCGGGCTGGGGCGGCGGGGAGGGGGTGGTGGGCACGGGCGTCGTTTGGGGCAGCGGCAAGGGGAGCCATGTGCTCCGCCGTCGTGTAGGTCGCTGTGAGCTGGGTCATGGGAGAGGGATGCTGTGGATTGAAATCGAGGATCTTGAACTATTCTTATTCATGTACGTGGGGAGGCAACATATGGAAGAGGCATTGGGAACCAGGGGAAATTTTGTTTGACTTTGCGCCATAGAATTGATTTCACGCGCGAAGCGTAGGGAAGACGAGCGTGAAAGAGGATTTGGCGCAGTGAATCCACAGAAGAGGAAAAATCGGCCTGCCAAGAAGACGATGGGCGTACAACCGTGGCCGAATCATCTCATAGAGCTAAAATATCGTGGATGAGCCGGCTGTTTCATGAAACAATGGGTTTTCTCTCTCCTCTCTCCCTCTCTCCCCCACCTCAGCAAAACTCCTACGTGGCTCTGCATGAGATAATTTATTAGACCGCTGATATGGAGCAATGTACCTTCCCTCATCATGTTTAGTTTGCCCAATAGGTAGTACGGTCCCCAGAGAATACGACGGCTCTAACCATTTTTCATTCCCGGTCGAGAAAATCCTCCGAACCCTGGTCACGCCAGCGAGAGGGGATTTTTTTAACCTCATTCTGAAATTCGCTCCCACGAGAAGTCGAACCCAGGATCTGAGGAGTGCTACTATAACTATCTAACCAAGTCAGTTAGAGACCCGTTCGCTCGGAGAATATATAATTATGTGTGTGTGAAACGAAATGCTCTTCTTCTTCGTTTGCAAGGGGAAAAACTAAAACTATCATTTGTTTCGTGAAGGAAAGTGAGATGATTCGTGCATGAAATCGATCTGTTCCGATAATTTTGTGAATAAAATTTGGTTTATTGGTGGATCGGAGTCGGATCATCTAATCCATGGCTCCGGATGATGCCAGGCGGGCAAGCGCTACGTGTTAACCTGATCAGGATCGGCGCAACAACTACCGTACCCAGTCCTGACCGTACCCTACCACTTGCTACGACTTTGAGCATCCTTCACGCGTACGATCAATTCATTCTCTCTAGTCTCTGCTACTTGCACTACGTACATACTAGGAGACTAGGAGTAGGACTACGACCAGTAGTACGTACGTACCCATCCGCGGCGGTCGGCAGTGTAGACGTCGTGTAGCGTGATCGGCGTAAGGAATCTTTTACGCTATAATCATAATTTTGGTGACGGTGTGACAACATATATAATGGGACTAATAAATTTATAAAGATCAAGTTTATAGGATTTCTAGGTGCTATAGATGAAGTTCAATCTATATATAAAGATGGTTCAATTCATTGTATGATTGCAACGATGATTTGAACAAGACTCAATATGAATACATGCGTCGGTTGAACGGACAATATGAATTTATAACTGAGCGGTGCATTGGACTATTGAAACGAAGATCAACTCAAGAAAAGTCTACTGCACCGGTTAAACCGACGGGTGTCACCGGTTTAACCAACATTATATCGGTGCAAAAGAAACTGCAATGACGATCTATCTAGTAGCATCAGAAGGTTTGGGTCAAAACCAGCTTCAGCACCGGTTGAACTGATACCACGGGATAAATCTTCGTGTCGAGAGTTTGCTTCTCCTCGTCTCTATTTTTTAAACTTCCGTATTTTTTATTGCAATTTTGTATACCTTTACATTTTTAGTGTAATATCTTGCTAGAATTAGCTACTAGAATTAGCTACTAAAATTAAAATTGAATATAGTTTGCAAAACTCTTTGGAATGAGATTTTCACACTAGTTAAACTCTAACTACATATCTAAATTATATATTTTAGATTATATTTTATACTAACTAGTTTGAGCTATGGTTTAAAATTTTAAATTAGTCTAATTCACTCATCCTTTATTAGACTACGACGACCAATTCCTTTCAACCGGCCGGCCATCGCCTCACCTCAGGATCATCATCGCAGGCAGAGGAGAATAAAGAAGCCGATACGGATCAAACCCGTTCTAGGTACGCTGCATATATATGCATTACCAGCCACGTCGCGCGCGGACGTGGCGCGCCCCTGCCTGCATGCAGCGCCTCGCCGCGCCACGTACGCGTGCTGCATGCACCATCCGCGCGCGCAGCCATGCACGAATATGATCGGGTAATGGTCGGTCGACGAACCCAATCGGTCAGCCATTATCGTTTGAATCGCGGCATGCAAAGCCAAGTCAAGCTTCTCGCGCGCTGACTTTTACTACTGCTTTGCTTGGCCGCGAGGTCACGCGGCGAGATGGGAGATCCATCGTATCATCAGACGGCCACGGCCGGAGGCTGGAGCGGCCCAGCTGGGTCGACCTGTCAGCTGGGCCGCGGCGACGTGGCCGCCCCGGCTAGAACGCGGGGGGCGCGGCCGCCGGCCGGCGACAGCCACTGGTGCCCCCACGCACGTGCACGTGCGCGCCCGCGCACTGGCTGCTGGGACGACCGGACGAGCCGCGCGCACCCATGCTTGCTCGTCGCTCCCCCACCTGCGCTGATGTGCATGTTGTGCTGACGCGTACGAGCGCCTCAATTATTCGCGCGCTGCTGGATGGATCTACCTCGGACACGTTGCGGCGTCCGGTTCGTTCGACGCAGGTACATTGCATGTACAACTGCGACTGCTTGCTGTGTCTCTCGATGTCGATCTGTTACACCTGGTGTGACGTGACGCGACGGTTGGTTAGATCATTTGGCCACGACGCACCGTTGGGCGACGTTGCCACCAGCGTACGCATCGCCCCATCGCTAGCTAGTGTCGTCGTCGAGGCACGTACGTACGTATCTTGTAGTTAAATGTGTTTTCATGGGAAGCGATCACCACGTACACACACCCATAATGCGCGTCTCGGAGTACGTGCAGTGAGCTCAACGCTTTAGTTGAGCAATCATGCATGCATGCATCAGTTTAATTCGGAGTCTGCTGTCAATGGTCAGAGGATCCAGTGCTAGCTACAGTGATTCGTCTTGAGAAGGGCACGAGAACAGAGAGGGGCAGGTACCTCTTGGCTCTTGCAATAATTTAGGAGTCTGCACGTAGAAAACTGTGGAGTTAGTAATGTGGAGTACTTACTAGCGCAATGTTTCTTTGGGCACGTAGAAACTGTGGAGTTAGTACTGTGGAGTACTTACCAGGGCATTTTTTTTGGTGGGGGGAGGGGGGACGAAGATGCACTTGTGCAGTGGGTGGTGGTGTTGCGACAGTGACACGAACCCGGCAAGGCGTCTGGTGGTCATGATTGAGTTCCAAGCGTGCCCCCGTCGGTGAGTGCAAGCTGCCCCACGTGTCTCCCGTCTCCCCTTCACTGCTCCACTCCCGACTCGGACCCCACTCTCCACTAAACTAATGTAGTACCCCATCATTTGGGCGCTGGCCGAGTGATCGATTGCACATACAAATGGACGGGGATTAGACAATCATCGTACAACTGGGGGGCAATCAATCAGTAGCAAATCATCCAAACGCTCTTGGATTTTCAGAATACTAATAATACTATGACAAATAATTTCGTAATTTTTTTTACGAAACACAATACAGATGCAGACGTTCACAAACACACGCGCACACTCATCAAATGAATACATGCACGCAACCCAGCCCTTAGGAGCACCTCCGAGAGACTGAGCCGGCAAATCCTCGCGATGGATGAAATTGCCACAGACATCTCTGTCGACGGGCACGTTGTCTACCACTGAAAGAATAACACCGATTAAATTCTGGAATAAATCTAGAAAATCGTAGTCTTATTCTCAAAAAATAATTTCGCATTTTTAGATTAAACCTTCCGTCAACATATGCTCGTCCGTGCAGATTTGGCATTGTTTCTCTCCTTTCCTCTCAGTCATCTTCTTTTGGCCGTGCAGATACTTACTTCATTCAGATTTCAGAGTGGTACTCGCATATGCCACACCACATGAAGGGGAATCATGACACTTCCTGTTCAAGCTGTCCGTGTTCGATCGAATTAAAATACGGCTTGAAAGAGACGGACAGAAAACGCAGTTGCGCCAACAATTAACACGTGGGGGGTACCTACGCGTCTTCCCCAGCACCAGCAGGATCTTCCGGTTGGAGACTTGGGGTCTGGGCGTGGATTAAATTGATCGATGAGCTAGTTGGTGAGTGGTGACTGCTCCTAGAAACTGCAAGGAGGAATGATTCCAGGCGGCAATCAGGGGGCCATGTCCCCTTGATTGAAGAACTCTCCCTTTCAGCTACTGCATGCTGCTCCTACTAACAAGATTGGCACTAATCCCACTTGGTCAAAGGCCAGGTAGGATACTAGTAATACTCCAGTATATATGCACTACTCACTTTGCCAAAAAAAAAAGAACAAAACATAAAAAAAAACGTATGGACATGATCATAGCCACGGGAGTGTATCGCTCCCGTTACTATTTGTGGTCAACTTTGAGGCGAGGCGACCAATTATTGGAGTATACGTATGAGCATGGCTGTCTAAATATATCCGGGTCATCACCTGGCTTGAGTTCAAAGCCACAAGGACGGAAGAAAAATTAAGGCCGTGGCGTCGTCTTGCGAAACGTGGAAGCTTATCCCACCCGCCTCGTGGCGCCATTTTGCAGTCATGCATGCTGCGGCTAATACAATATGCAGTTAACTAATGACTCTGGGATTTGAAGATCTCTTGCTACTGCTAGTATTTTATTCATGCACTTATGCATAGATTATCAGATTGTGTGGTACCACCGGACGCTAGCACGTTGCCGCCACATGAACAACACAACTGCAATGTGAGGTCCGAGCTATCGGCGGACCAGGCATCATTGGGCTGTAAAGAATGGCACCAACAGGCCCAACAATGAAACTGGCCCTACATTCTGATGAGATGACCACCCCATACGGCCATACTCGATCAGGATCCATCAGTCAAATAAACTAGAAAGGCGCACGCCGCACTGGGCTAGTATTTCATGACGTATACGACCGTAGTTGATACAGATTTTGGTTTATATATATAGTAATTATTGTATGTAGCCAAATATAAAATTATTTTAATCAACGCAGTTAAGGAAAATTCATTGCTTCATTATTTTCATATAGTTGTCAAGGTCTAAAGTCCGTTGTTGCATTTGGTATATATTTTGGGCACTCTATTATCGTGATGCTATTTTTTAAGTAATATATATTTTGGTTATCACAATGGAACTACGATATTTTTTTTCTATATTTGTTGTGGTGAAAGGAGGGGTAAATATTTATTGGGGAGGGCGGAGTATAATTTGCCCGAAGCTTAATGTAATTGCGAAATGAGGAGAATTGAACTTTCAATCATGAGATTTGACAATTAATAGACGTGATGGTATTTTCTTTAAAAAGGTAGGGGCTATATTAAAATATGGTGTGTTATTGTAGAGGTAGCATAAGAAGCCATAGAAGAACGGTGGTACGATATCATATTTTTAGCAAAATAGGATCTTATGTTGTTGTGGTACTTATTCATGTAAGCAGTGTCAGTATTAGAAATGACATATTCCTATAGGGTTTGTACGTTTTTCCGTTACAAGAATAGGAACTCAGAGTGTGGCGGGTTAGTTGTGTAAGATATGGAGGTTCTTTTTTCAAGAATAATTCATTGGACTGTGGTTTGATTTTCAGCAAATAGAAGGAGACATTTGTGCAAACGAATTATGAAAGTGTTTTGAATTCTAAAATTTTCTCTAATGAAATTGTAGTTTTTGAATTTTTGATCAAATTTTATATTGAACAACTGTTGATTTCAACGTCTTTTGGTGTTCAAATTTTACGATAATATTGCTCGTGTAGAAGTAACGGATAGAATAGATTGTGGTTTGATTTAATTAAAATCCGAGGGTTTTCCTTAAAAAATCCTGAGACAGGACCAGGACGGCGAGTTGATTTTATGAAAACTCAAGGTTGTCTTTGCAAATTTCCCCGAACCGCGCAGGCCCGTATTTGGTGTCGTCGGATTGTGGTTGATTTAGGTCATGAAAAGAGTAGTAATTATTGTATATGTAGGTATCATGGTCTGCAGCACGTTGTTGTATTTGGTATATATTTTGGACTCTCTATTGTCGTGACACTACTATTTAAGTAGGTTATTATTTTTAGTATGGAAATAGAACTATCATTTTTTTGTTATATTTAGTGTTTTGGTTATCATTTATTTTAAAAGTTTGTTTTGTAGCGAACTTTTAAGTTTTGAAATTTTGAGCAACTTTGTATTCAAAACTTTTTGACGTGAAGATGTTTCGGTGTCCGAATTGTATGTAGAATGGATCCTATGTAAATATTTATGCGGATGAATTGTAAAAGCATTTTGAATTTGAAATTGTATTGTATAATAAAGATGTAGATTTTAAATTTATGAGCAATTTTTGTATTGAACATTTTTATTTTGAAGACGTTTGGTGTCCATATTGTAGGTACGACGGATCGCATGCAAGCATTTGTGCAAATGAGTTGTGAAAGCGTTTTGAATTTTAAAATTTGCTCTACGATGAAGTTGTAGTTTTAAATTTTTATCAAATTCTATATTGAATAATTTTTTATTTCAACGCGTTTTGGTGTTCAAATTATACGTATAGTGGTGCTCGTGTAGAAGTAAGGGATGGAGAAGTATGTGGTTTGATTTAATTAAAATCCGAGAGTTTTTTTCTGAAGAAATTTTTGAGAGAGGGACAATACGGTGGGTTAATTTGATAAGAACTTAAGGTTTTCTTTGCAAATTTTTCAAACCGGGAAGGTTGGACTGCAGGTTGATTCAGAGAAAAGTTGTGAGTTTCTTTGCAAAATTACCTAAGAGAGGAGGCCCAACTGCGGGTTAATTTCTCTAAAGTCCAAAGATTTTTTGCAAAATAACCGGGACACCCACGATCTGGGCCGTCTGCCCGGCCGATCCAACGGCCGGGAATTGCCCGTGACGTGGCCACTCTCTCCGGCCACCTTTTGGTGCGGAAATGGTATATAGAGATGATCCCTTCACGCATCACGCACATGCATGTTACTTTATCATTTCTGAACTAACTTCTGAGTATAATCTCAAAATTAACAATAATATTTCCCATAATTTCGGGGGGAAATTGAAGCATTAATCCAGTACAAAACTGGGTGCATCTTCCAGGTACCAGGCAGCAGACAGGCAGACGCAGAGCCAGACAAAGCTGGGAGGCGGATCACTAATCTCAACCATTACAAAAGAAACACACGAGGCAATATTGAGGGAAAATTTCACTACCTTTCAGAGATATATAAGCCAACACTTGAGAAATTGGAATATACCGTTACTAGAGTTCCCGCTAATAAAATCCTGTAAAGAATCCATGTGATACTCGGCAGATTCAGAACTATAATTTGGTCTGAACAAAAGGTAACCTTCAAAGTTTATCCTAGGTATCATCTATGAGATGCTGCAAAACTGCTACTTACAGAGTACCCACGTCACCACTGTGACTACAGTATATGGAGGTTACCAAGACAAACCTGTACAGCATTGGCTTCTAGTGCAGTATCCATGGGTAGTTCAGAGAACCCACAACACCACTGTGACTATAGTATATGGAGGGTACCAAGACAAACCTGTACAGCATTAGCTTCTAGGGCAGTATCCATGGGTAGTTCAGAGAACCCACAACACCACTGTGACTACAGTATATGGAGGTTACCAAGACAAACCTGGACAGCATTAGCTTCTAGTGCAGTATCCATGGGTAGTTCAGAGAACCCACAACGCCACTGTGACTACAGTATATGGAGGTTACCAAGACGAACCTGTACAGCATTAGCTTCTAGTGCAGTATCCATGGGTAGTTTAGTTCAGCCAGTGATCCCACCAGTTCCTGCTTCTCCCTTCCAACTATTAATTGCGCATAGCAGAGCATGATTGGGCACCAAGTTCTTGTCAGGAAGCTGTGTCTTTGTCAATGGCGACACATCATTCTCATGCAGCCACATCTCAATCGCAACCCGCTCGTACGAGTACCCATCAGATGCAATGCATGGATCCTGCATTACCCTCTGCAAAGCAGAAAAAGAAAAACATACAAAGTTTCACGTTGCATCTTTCAGGTAAAATAATGGAGACAGCAAACTATGAGTAACTTAATATCGGATTGGCTGTAAGTCTCACTGTAGTTTAATTTTGCATCAGGTACACCATAAAATTCTTTAAATTATAAAATACATCAGCTTAGTTCCAATGCAATTAGGTATCTTCATGAAAGGCAGCTGAACCATTTTCAACAGGACACCTTAATACTCTTAAAATTTTAAAATGGTTCAGCTGCCTTTCATGAAGATAACAAACTAAATGCCTAAACATAGCCTTGATGCAATTAGGTATGATAGAAAGGACGCGATGCAACAAATACCTTGAGTATAGGGCAGATAAAATGGCTTGGTGGTGCAGTTGGGACTGGCCGTACTGAGTCACGTGTGGTGCTGGCAATCTTGTTCAGCCGCTCTAAAACTACAAGAACATTAGACTTCAGGTCAGGTCGATTCTTGCCTCGCATTTCCAAACAGCTTAGCCCAAGCTGAGCAAGCTCGTATGCTGCTTTTACAGGCCATTTTCCTGCACGCTGGTCCAGGATGTCAACAAGGCGACGCTCTTCCACTGCTCGCTCAACAGTGTCTGCTAGCCCCATTGGTGACTTTGCAGTCAGCAGCTGCAAGAATACCATGCCCAAGGCATATACATCAGATTTTGCCGAAACTTGACCTGACCTTTGATACTCTGGGTCCATGTAAAACAGTGTACCAACTAGATCTGTGTGTTTGCGAATTGTATGTGTTGATGAGGCCTCACTTAAAGGAAGTAATGTTGCAATGCCTGCATCGCCAATTTTGCTAGTGAAATTGCTGTCAAGGAGTATATTTGCAGGCTTGAGGTCACGGTGGATAATTGGCTTTGGTCTCGAGCTGTGTAGGTAGATAAGTGCCAATGCTATTTCCCAGGCAATACGGAAACAGTAGTACCATGGGAGTGGGGATGTGCCTCCTTTGCACTGTAACCGATCCTCAAGGCTGCCATTCTCCATGTACACGTACACCAAGCAGGCTCTGTCCAGACAGGCACCTAGCAGCAGCAACAAATGGCGATGACGGGTCTTACTCAAAACCTCAAGCTGCAGAAGAGAGTGCATCCCATAAGAATTTCATGTACCAACATGACTACATGAGATAATAAGACAAGACATCTAGTTTTGTATATTCATGGACTTGATTGTAGATTTCAATACAGCACAACTACCTAGCATAGTAGCATGTTGGGTTCTAGCGTAGGGGCATATTTGCATACCTTAGCTTTAATTTGTACTGCTAGTACAGACATTTAATCGATGATACAATTATGATCTTGGCACTTAATTGAACTTTGTAATGATGCAGGAAATACCTCCTGTTTGAAATGTTTGGTAACACGGCTGTTGTCAGATTTGAGTAGTTTTATGGCCACAGCTGTTTGGTGGATTTTACCCTTGTACACTGTCCCGTTAGCTCCCGACCCAATCTTAAGTGCCTCTGAAAAAGATGATGTAGCAGATTCCATCTCTTCCCATGTAAACAATATGTATGGCTTGCCTCCCAATTCAAGAAGTTTCTCCAGCTTTTGCATATCATCAGCCTCCCTTGACGCCGTAAGCTGCACATGCTGCTTTTTCAGAGCTTCTTCATTTGCAAGGTCCCTCACATGCCTAGCTTGCGCCTCTGCAGCATACCGCTGCTCCCTCTCTTTCCGTGCTGCCTCAATGGCAGTGTTGATTCTTGAGTGGACCTCCACCAGCCGAGCTTCCTCTTGAGCATGTTTTTCAATTAAGTCAATCATCTAACATATGTTGAAGATATGTAAGATTATGTGAATTTGGAAAGTAATTAGCTGCTAGTATTAAAGAACACTACCTCTAAACTTACTTGCTGAGAAGCGCTGGTGGACTCATCCTCAACGAGTTTGCACACTCCTCTCATATGTCCTAGTTTAATCTTGAGCTTTTCACGCTCAAAATTGACCTTGTCCTATGTTAGGAAAAAATGAATTATGGAAGCTCGGAAATATATTAGCAAAACATGACCTTGCCTAGTCAAGAAGTTTAAATAAGTCAGCTAAATGATTTAACCAAGTGTATTTTTTTCCCCGAACTGCAAGAAACTAAGAGTGAATTTTTAGAGCCAAAAAAGGGTACTCTACAAAGATCGGTCATGTCATTGCCAACTTCAGATAACTAATTGCAAAAAGGTTTGAAATGTATTTGATGCATAAAGGATTGTGAAGAATATTGCATGATCATCCTTGTCCTCTGAAAGCATCAATTCCTGCAGTGCATTGCTTACGGTTGTAGCTTTGTCTGTGATCGGCAAGCTACTAGATCCAGATATTTGATCACTAGCACAAGGAGTGTTTGCCTAGTTAAGAAATTTGAATAGATTAGATAAATGAAGTCATTCAAGTGTTAAATCTGTTGAATTAAATGAAACTGCAAACATTTGAGAAGACAAAAACTTTTAGAAAAAAAGTAAATACTGTACAAATGTTGGCAAAATGTGATTTCACAGCACCTTTAATACAGACAACATAGATCTGAAACCGATTCTCATGTACATTCAACCCCATGTATCAGTAGTTCACTAAAAGGTGCAGTGTGAAGATGATTATGCAACTATCCTTGTGCTCTGAAAGCATCAATTCTTGCAGCGCACTCTTTACGGATGCAGCTTTGTCCGAGACAGGCAAATTAGTTGGTGCAGAAATATGACCAGCACAAGGAGTGCTTGCCTAGTTAAGTATTAATAAATCAGGTAAGTGATGCAACATAAGTGCCATATTTTTCAAATTACAAGACATTACAGAGGTCAATTTGAGAAGCAGGAAGAAAGGGTAAGTAGCGCACATGTTGCAATATGTGACTGTGGATCTGCTTTAGACAGACAACTAACTGGAGGAGATATAGAGGTCTGACATGGACTCTCATGTATGATAATTCAACCTCATAATGCAGTAAGATGAAGAGAAATTTGAATAAAACTGGATGACTAACCTTGTCCTCTGAGCGCATCAATTCCTGTAGTGCTCTGCTCACAGTTGGACTTTTCTCTGAGATCCGCAAGTTACTAGATTCAGTTATTTGATCAGCACCACAGGACTGCCACTTTGATCTTTATCAACAATAGCTGCTAAAGTGCTTCCAGTGAGATATTCTTGTAAAGAGCGTGGCCGATTATGTTCTGCAGAGGAGGAACTATCCAGATTTCCCCCTGGCAAGTTGGATCCGGAAATTCTGGAAGGTGTAATATCTGCATGGGATGAAAAGGATAAATTTCTTGGGCTGGTTTGTGCTGAACCAAATGATCTCCATTCCTTTCTCATTGGTATCCAAAGGGCCAATAATACACCATTCAGATCATAAAAAAGGAAATTAGGTGCTCCAAACTTCACGAGTACAAATGTAGCAAACACGCTTTTCTATATCAGCTTCATGAGTACAAGGAGGGTCCACACAACTACTCTGGTAGGTAAAATAGAGCAAAGAAATCAAGTTGGAGTCAATTTATCATGTTATCCTGGCAACACAATGGAAATTTCCAGATACTTTACCTGACACTGATGACTTATCATCTGAATAAAGCTCGCTGTTAGAACTCTCATTGACCTGGAATATCTCATAACTGTTGTCACCTTCCGATCCAGGAGAATAAACCATGGACAAGCCACCTTTTGAAACAGCATACACCATACAAAAGCTTGGAATACTCTTGCATATTCGAGAGGATGTCCTAGTGCCCTTGGATTTCCTAAGCCATTTCACCAAATTAGCACCGTTTTCATCTCCAGTTCATAATAAATTAGTACGGGGCAGGTTTTGAGTACCTCATAAAGTTGCCCTGAGAAGAGACACCAACAACAAGCTTGTGCATTTGGCAAGCTGAGACAACACCTGAAATAGTTTCTGCCACATCATCACCCTTGACAACCAATATTTCTGCTTCAACCTGAAAACCAAGGCATCACATACGTAAAGCAGGTTATTCGAAAATTTGTAGAACTATTGCTGGCTGAAGCTCTTTCCTGCTTTGATAAATTTATCTGATATGCTTGATTAGTTCAAATGGTAAGCCTGATTATTCTTGCACGTTCTAGTTATTTTATTTATTTCATTATTTTTGTTCAGTTTGAGTGTGCACTTGAGAATGAAATTTCATAAAGAACAAGAAATGCTGTCTTGAATAGAAGCTTCGGACCTTTCCATTGCACATGTTCTTGTACATAAGGAGCATATTTTGGGCCTCACATTCGACTTCCTTTTCATATGCACTGGCAATGTCATCCCTCACTTGATCAACAGGAACATAGTTGCCCACTACATAAAACCAAGCAAAATTGTAGAGCCAACAAGCTTTGCAACTGCAAGAGAATGTGCATATTTGAATTGAAGAATGGCTACTTACTTGGGGTCGGGACAAGTGTGACCTTTTGCCGGACATGAATGAGCATGAATCTCGTCCTCTCTCTGGCACTGAAATTTTTCAGAGCCCATTTCACTGCGTACTTGCTGGACTTGGAGCTACTCACGGCCAGCCCAATAGTGATAGGTGGATCACTAGACGGTGATGATTCAGGGACCACAGCTTCTTCCTGGGTGGCCATTGCTTTGCAATTTGTGTTGCTTGTATCCCTTGTACAAGAGCCCTATAGTGGGGAACACTGTATGATCAGCAACCTAAACAACAGACCCTGAGTCCAACAATTGCATCATCCACTTGCTGTGGTATAAAATGAACATAAGTAGGAAATTTCTGTAAAATATTCTTCAGAAACTGCAAGGGAAGATGCCGCTAACACCATGGGACATTGCATCTATCTACGATGTAGAAAAAATAATTGCAGCCAAACCGTATGGCGAACCCTTAGAACATCACATTCCGAGGATCGAGCAGGAAATGAAAAAGGCCAGGCACAAGGGCGCACAAGCACACGCCCGCGCACACAGCCGCGCGCTGAAGCACAAGTACACGCACGGACGCACCACAGCGAGCGCGCAGCCTCACGCACACGAGCAAGCGCAACCACCCACGCGTGCGCCCCGCCTGCTCGCGCGCACACACAACAAGACAGCAAGCCTCGCAGATGAACGAGAATCAAAACGGAGTGGTGCGCAACACCCGCACGCATTCGCGTTTCATCCACCACTAGCTCTACTTGGGGGGAAAACCAAAAGGGGAATGAGGGATTCGATCGGGAACCCAAACCCTACCTTCTCCGCTGTCGTCTCGAACTCCGACTACGGCGACGGCGTGGCTTCTCCCGAGTCGAGCCGCCGCTCCCGCTCGCCGCCTCGCCACCGCCACCGCCACCGCCACAAAGCAGGAGGCGGAAGTCCAGAAGCGGAATCAACCAAAACTCGTGTGGGAGGGAGGGGAAAGAAAAGCAAGCGGCGGCAGCAGCGGGTCCGTCGCACGGCCAATATGAGGCCCAGACAACAGGGTTGGACGCTGGGCTTTAGTGGGCTCCACCGCTGCAGTTTGTTCTGGCCCAGCAATAGCACACACACACAAGCCCAGCCCAGAAAGAGAGACGCACGCCGGCAGAGCGGCGGCGGCGCCAGTCCGGCAGTCCGTCAGAGGTGGCCGGCGGGAGTCCACACCGACCCTCCCCGTGGCGGACGACGTCGCGTGCTCCGGCGCCTCCATCCAGGCCGCCGCCAAATCTTCTGGAAGGTAGGGATCCTGCTCCGCTTCCTCCGTCTGATGGACTCAGCAAACACAATCACTCGGGTCCAGCAGGCAATTGTGCCCATCTCTTGCGTTAGTGAATCTGGGAGTGTGAATGTATGATTCTGTGAATCCATCGTTTACCATAGTAACAGTTCTGACTTGGGAGCCTGCTCCTTGGAAGACATTTTTACTGCAACTATGTATGGTCAATATGAACTGCAGCTACTTTCCATTTCGTAACAGCAAGTTGGTTTCGACCTGTCAACATCAGGAACATGTGTGCCTACTTTCTATGCAACGTGATCAACATGTTAGAATTCTTACTGAAGAAAAAGAGGTGATACAGGTATGGTTCTTACTTAAAGTTCTGTTTTGTGACGGTGTGGTGCTTGGATTGGAAAATAAAGTTGATCTCTGAGACCGAGGTCCCTCTTGGATGTGCTAAAAATGAGGACTAAAAATTAGCCTGGATGTGACAACAGACTCTTGTGCACTCTATAGCTAATTTCATTTTTAGTCTCCCTCTCATGTTGGGTCGTCCTTTATGGTTTTGTATAACGCTTTGTAACTTTTTGAAACGAAATAACGCTCTGTAACTTTAACTGGCTAGGCTCTTCACCAAGTTTGGGTCGTTTTTGTACTCGTTCTTTTTTTCCCCTTAACGAGAAATGTGCCGTGGGCCGTGGCACACTCTCCGAAATCATAATTCTCGGTGTGGGTTTGGTTTGACTTGACATGGACGCACACAGCAAAAAAATCTGCCGATACAACCCAGGGCCGCAGCTGATTGATATGAACCTGGAGCATTTGTAAAATACGGTTAGTATATCTTGACCATGTGAGTGATCCTCCATCCAACTGCATCAACAAAATAATGTCATGACGATCTGGAGGTTGGTACGCAGCTTTCTCTCTACATGTGTGCAATCTCCATCCCCTTTTATAGCATTGGATGATGAGGATAATTACGCGTCACTCGGTCGCGATAGACTCCTGATTTTTTTATTTTCTTACGGTCGCTTTCTGGTCCACATATTTAATCAAGTATAATTTTTTTTTCTTAGTAAGAACAGGAAGCTTTAGGCTGAGAGGTCACTGTCAGCTCAAGGTACCATACAATCTCCAGATTTTTGTTTTCACCCCGAGTACCGTGTAGCGAAGGCATGTGCACGCGCCGGCTTCGTGTTCATTATTATCCGAGGACAAATCTGCTAGGCTTTTCCTTAAGTTATCTACTTATCTGGCTGGTCTGCTGAGAGCTCCCGGAGAAGCTATTTTATTTAATACCAGTTCTGACTTGTGAGCAGATAACATTCTGGGTTTAGATAAGCCGTCCTCGCCTCTCGCTTGACGTGATCTGGTGGTACGGCGGCACACTGTTTGGAGGGATCTATCGTAATGTCGGTTTCGGAGCTGATCAAATCTCTTGCCTTGCGGAGCTCTCATGGGTTGATCCCTTTTGACTTTGCAGGTTTGCTTCAGAGTTCAGACTGCCTGATCTGTATCTGTTCCTGAAAAAGGTACGAGGCCAACGTGCTGCTCGTTTCGCATCAGGAATTGCGTGCGCCTCTTGCCTCTTGTTTCCCATCGGTCAAGCCTTTGCCCCGCACAGGAGCCTACACGGAGGCCCGCCGCGGGCGATCACGCGCTGCCTGATGCTTGCAAGTTGCGACCGCGGGGTCATGCGGTTTGACTGGCCTCCTCATCGTCCATATTTTTGTCGGCACGCGGCACGTCAATGATTTGATCGCCGACGCCGTATCCGGTGTGCGCGCGGGTCGTGCAACCGCGCCCTTCCGCCCAGATTCCATTTCCACTTGTGTGGCTGTGCACCAAACACTCCAATCTTCCCGTAAATCTCTGAAGATTCAAACGAGTTCCGTTCCATATCGCAGATTACTCGATTTGTGCATACCCATACTGCATATCTTGTCACAACATCGGACGTACCCATATGGTGAGAGGAGAAAGGAACAAACTAATAAAAAGAGGTATAGCCCAAATCCGAAAGACTACCTTGTTTCAATTGGTTTTTCAGTGGGATGATTTCAAACAAATGTTCATGTGATTTTAATCGCTATTTGGATCATTAGAACATTAGGGTAACACATAGCTGGAGTATATCGTAGCTTCGTAGTAATGTAGCAAAGCTTCCGCATAATTTCGTTCCGATCGAGCCAACATCTGTTACAACCATTCATCCCCTTCAAAAGACCTCCATTCCAAGACTGTACATGAAGTTTTCAATTCCTAATATTAAGCAAAAAATTTATGGTATAGAGATCGCATTTCATCTCATCACTATGAATACTTGTCCCGGAAGAAAGAAATATGCCCTCCCGGGTCTTCAAACAGATGAGAAACGGACAAGACCGACGAGCGGCTTGCCATTGCTCACCGCACACGACGAAGTGGACAGGAAATGTGGATGAAATGGTCCGAGGACCCGGCGATGAAAACGAAACGAGAGGAGACGGGAGCACGGCGCGGCGAGCGGAGAGGAGACGCGGGACGCAGCCGTGTCCACGGACAAAAGGCAGGAGGAGCCAGCCAGGAAGGGAGGGAGGCGTGCCCCACAAGCCGCTGCCCAAGTCACGTATATCCCCGCGGGAATATCCGCCACGTGGACGGCCCACGCTCGCCGACCACCTTAACCAATCACCACTCAACAATTCAGTTAATCCCCTCTCCCCCCTTCCTTTCCCCCTTCACCCTGGCCTCTTCTCCACACACGGCTTCCTCTCCTCCCCCCGCTCCTCCCCATCACCACCAGTCACCACCACCACAACCACTCCTCTTCCGACTCGCGCAGCCGCGGACCGAGGCGTCCGCGCGAGCCCTAGCTGGCGGCGGGAGGCGGGGGCGGCGCGGCGATGACGCGGCGGTGCTCGCACTGCAGCCACAACGGGCACAACTCGCGCACGTGCCCCAACCGCGGGGTCAAGATCTTCGGGGTGCGCCTCACCGATGGCTCGGCCATCCGCAAGAGCGTCAGCATGGGGAACCTCTCCCTCCTCTCCGCCGGATCCACCAGCGGCGGCGCCTCCCCCGCCGACGGGCCCGACCTCGCCGACGGCGGCGGGGGCTACGCATCCGACAATTTCGTCCAGGGGTCCTCCTCCGCCAGCCGCGAGCGCAAGAAGGGTGAGCTACCGATCGATCTCTACCCCTCCCCATCCCCTCTAATCGATCATCCGTCACTCCTAGCTGATGCGGGACCATAGATAGTAGATCCTCTCCGTCCCAACTAGCTCCAAACTTCCCCATTCATTTACCTGGTGTTTTGCTCCCTTTTTTTTAGATATATTTATGCTCAGTGATTAGGAGTCGTGTAAGCTCGGGAAATGGATACTCCTACATAGTACAAGCTCCTTACTGAGTTATTACTGGGGCAGCCTAGCTGCGAGAAAAGCATTAATAGCCTTAACAGTACTACGGCACTACCAGTACTATTGTAGTTTGTACAAATGGGTGGATTTGGTACTACTTGGGTCGATACATATGGCACTCGAATTCGATCCGTTATTGGTACAAGGACCACCTGTGGAGGTCCTGACTCCTGAACTGTTTGATTGGATTATGGGGATGTTTCGAGAAGCTCAGCTCCAGAATTTTTTAGAATAAGGGGTATGGATTGTTCCAAGCAGTGGCATCAGTTTATTTGGGAGAAATTTGGCCTGATTTGTGATGCTGAAAGGCTGTAGGGCTATAGGGCCACCTAATCTGGAAGGAGTGAAGGACAAGCAGAGCAATAGAAACTGCTGCGCTAACTGCTAACACATAGTCTTAGGTCTACCATACATGTCCCAGCGGACAAGTCTTAGTGTAAATGCACTACTACACTGGGATGCAATCAATAATTATGCAGTGCCAAATTCCATCTGTCCATACTTAATAAGGAAACAGGTTGTTCATAGGTTCAGAGCAAAATCAAATGATTGATTAATGAGTACCAATGGTCTGCAAAGCCTGTCTGTCTTTATTATTGATTATGCTGCTGATTCTTGCGAGGTTTTCTGAGAACAGTGATTGCTAGTTCTTGGTTTATACTTGGTGGTGGGTGGTAGGTGTTTTAATGCAAATCAAGGGGCAGTTGTCTTCAGATTATGCCAATCCTTTTTAGCTCTGTTCTGGTTTTGTGTTGTTTGACTAGTCCCTTATGTATCGATGGCACCCTCCCTATATGTTTTGTTTAATAGCGATGTAATGTGCTAACTTTTCCCATTCTTCATTAGTATGCCGGTGTTCGTCGATTTCTGTTCACTGGCTTGTTGCAGCTTCGCATATTACTGCCTGACTGCATTCTGGACTTTATATGCCATGTTGCTGATTAAGATTGTTCTGGTAGGTGTTCCTTGGACTGAAGAAGAACACCGGAGGTTTTTGCTGGGATTACAAAAGCTTGGAAAAGGTGATTGGCGAGGAATTTCTCGTAATTTTGTGGTCTCAAGGACACCCACTCAAGTAGCAAGTCACGCTCAAAAATATTTTATACGCCAATCGAATATGAGCAGAAGGAAGAGAAGGTCTAGCCTTTTTGACATGGTGCCTGATGAGGTAATCATTTAATGCAAATGTTGCTTTCTATGGCCTTTTTTCATACTTATATATATGTGTAGTAGCTACACCATCACTAATTTTTGTGGCAATATATATCATGTTACTTATGCTAGTGCAGTTTTTTCGATCTAATTCTTTAGTTTGTGTATTTCACGGACAGCTATGACATTGTCCCGTCCTGAGGCTCATTAGGTGGTTCTTATTGTGCTTTGCATATAATTTAGAACTGAATTGTGTTCTCTTTGTTTTACAGTCAATGGACCTTCCACCCCTTCCTGGGAGTCAAGAACCAGAGGCCTCAGTATTAAATCAACCACCGTTGCCACCACCTGTGGAGGAGGAGGTAGAATCGATGGAGTCAGATACTTCTGCTGTTGCAGAAAGTTCTACAGCTTCTGCTCTCATGCCAGAGAATCTGCACCCAAGCTATCCGGTGATTCTTCCAGCTTATTTCTCACCGTTCTTGCAATTCTCAGTTCCGTTCTGGCCAAACCAGAAAGATGGAGATGATCTGCCACAAGAAACGCATGAGATTGTCAAGCCTGTTGCAGTTCATTCCAAGAATCCAATTAACGTTGATGAGCTTGTGGGCATGTCGAAGCTAAGCATAGGGGAACCTGGTCAGGAGACAGTATCAACTTCTCTTTCGTTAAATCTGCTAGGGGGTCAAAATAGACAATCAGCTTTCCATGCAAATCCTCAAACGAGGGCTCAGGCGTGATCTTCAGCACACAAAACTGCATTAGATGAAACCCTGGCAAAATAAGCTTTGCCTCCTTGTTTTTTTTAAATATTTAAGATTAACCGTCTCTGTAGCTTGTATCATGTGCTGTAAGTTATGCTATGTATGAATGTATCTGTTGTTTCTCTGGCACGCATGATATCACCCTATATGTTAACAAAGTCATTAATGTTAGTGCTGATCTTGATGGTTGTAATGTTGTAAACTTTTTGTAAGAAGAAAGTGTTAGTCAGTTCTGTTGGCGCAGTTCTCTGCCTGATGTTTCATTGCATTGCTGAAGCTGATTCCGCTGGATCACTGGCCATGCTACTGTGTTCGTGATATTGCTCTGCTGAAGTTGGTTATTCTAGCAGCATGGGCACGAGTTCATCATACCGTTTTAGCTGTTTGCTGCATATTTGCTACTATTTCGTTCTCGTTGAGTCAGTTTGATTGATATGTTTGCGCCGAGCACAAACTGTTTGATTCTTCTCGTGCAACATGCTTATAGAATATTCTTTGAGATTCTATTGGGTAGCACCTTACCTTTCGATCCTGGTGACTGGTGCTCTCACTTGCATTCTGCACCAAGTGTTACATGTGTGGTTGGTGACAGTAGTGACAAGTGACCAGTCCCTTTCATGTTATCTTGGTCATCCAAGCACAGGACACCATGTCACTTTTTTGTCTTTATCAAAAGTCTTTCGCTTTGTAGCGTTGCAGGCTGCTAAAAGCTCCAAGAATCATCAAAGATTGTTTCACCAGCAACATCAGTCCCGTCTGCAACAGGCATGTTATCTAGATCCATTTTCTCCTTTTTCGCGGAATCGAAGTGACTTTCTCAGTACCCAGTAGTATCTTTGTCATAGTGCCGGTCAGTGAACTTTTTTTTTATAAAAAATGGGGCATGAGTGCTGCCATTCGTTGAAGGAAGAGAAGAGTGAATATAAAGAAAAAACGTCAGCTGAAAATGGAAAACACGCATCAGACAACTAGAAATGTTGATCAGAATCACCAACATGTTAGGTAATTTCCTTTTCCGTTTGCAGCTACATCAAAAAGAAATAGCAAGGCTGTTTCTATATTCCTGTCAGATGTTATCATTTCTTGTTTCTTACCATTTGGAATGGCCAGCTATAACAAACTCACAACAGCAGACAGGTCAATTGTTATATATTTACATACAATCGAATACTTACATCAGCTAATCACAATCCTATATTTTCCTTGCAGGTTTGGTCACATACACTCCAATTAATAAGGAGCCAGGAGGCTAGGTCAGCTAGGAGACATAATCTCTTTTTCTCCGAACCGAAGACTTATCAGTAGTGTGTGTTTGTCATCGTGCTGATCAGTCATGTCAGCATCATAAGTAATTCTTCTTTTTACAGATGAACATGAAGGAAAATAAATAGCAGGTCCGTTTGAACATTCTCCTTATATAATACTACCTCCGTTTATATAATACTACCTCCGTCCCAAATTACAATTCGTTATTCTCCGTCCCAAATTACAATTCGTTCGTTATTCGTTTTGGCTTTTCTAGATACATATATTTTGCTATGCACCTAGATGTACACACCTAGATGTACACTATATCTAGATACATAGAAAAACTATATATCTAGAAAAGTCAAAACGAATTGTAATTTGGGACGGAGGAAGTATAATTTGGGACGGAGGGAGTATTTCTATATCCTCACCATTTGGAATTGTCAGTTATAGGAACTGACAAGGTCAACACACTAGTAACTTACTCTAGTTCATTCTTCTTATATAATGTTTCTAGATTCCCACCATTTGGAATGGTCAGTTACAGGAACTGACAGGGGCAACAGACATAGTAACAAACTCTAGTTACAAACAATCATACATTTACATCTGCAAATGACAATCACATACTATATTTTCTTTGCAGATTTGTTTAAATGCACCCCCAATTCAGAAAAGCACTACAAGCTCGGCAAAGCTGTTTTCCCTGAATTTGCTTGTTTCTTCTCCACTTTCTCCCCTACAATCTTCTTCCAGAACCAGTGTCTCGACCAGACCTGCTCCATCTGCTCCATGGGCAGCTTCTTTGTTTCCGGCAAGAACAGATAAACAGAAAGTGTCATCAAGCAGATCCACCCACCAAAGACAAAGAACGTTGCTGACTTGATACTACAAAGAACCTCAAGGAAAGTCTGGCCGATCACGAATGCCATCAAGAAAACCACAGCAACAACAATGCTCTGCCCTGCGGACCTGATCTCCAGTGGGCAAACCTCAGCAGGGACCAAGAATGTAAGAGGGCCCCATGACCACGCAAAGCCTGCAACGAACACACACATTGTGATCAACACTAGGTATGCATACTCATTGTCCATGTCCTCATAGTCCTTGAACTTTGCAGCCAATATTGCACCAACAGTGAACTGCGAGAGGATCATCTGCACACCGCCTATAAGGAAGAGCTTCCTGCGCCCAAACCTGTCAACCACCATCATCGCTATGATGTTGGCAAATGTTGCGCATAGGCGTGTCACCACCGAGGAGAAGAGGGACGCCCTCTCCTTGAGACCGATTGTCCTGAACATGACTGCTGCATAAAAGTTCATCACATTGATCCCAGTAACCTGATTGAAGAATGGGATCAGCAGTGCAATTACAAGCTGTGGCATGTACTTTCTCTTGAATATGTTTCTGAATGGATACTGTGTTGTCCTTGAGAGGTTACTAGCAGAAACCAAGTCATCAAGCTCTTTTTGGACTGAGGTTGTTCCACGCAGCTTCTGGAGCAGGATCCTTGCCTTGTTGGTGTCACCATCGCGTTGGATTATAAAGCTTGGTGTCTCAGGAAGGAAGATTGCGCCAATGGTTAGGAACGCAGCAGGGAGTGCTGCCATGGACAGGGATATCCTCCATCCCCATCCTGCTGTAATTTTTATAACAAAATAGTTGAGGATGTTTGCAAAGAGAATGCCAAGGCTGATGCAAAGCTCAAAGCCATTGTTGATTGCCCCACGGTATCGCGGTGGCGCCATTTCGGACAAGTACAATGGGATTGACTGCAAATACAATTTGCATAGTACAATATTAGCACAGTTCTGTTTGTTCACCAGGATACAAGGAACTATTACTATTATATAAGACATCTAGTACGAGCTACAGGTGAAGGAATTATCTCTAATTCATAAATACAAAATGAAACGAAGCTTGATTACCCTTGATTTCTTTAAAATATGTGATTATATAGGACAGTATTATTAAGCTATTGATGTGTTAAGACCTTTCGTCACCCTTTCTCTTGCACAATGTGACTTTCTGAAGATTCACTGTTTTTTCTACTAGCTATTCTAATTATTAGGCAGTAAATACAACTACCAAAGTTGAAACTAGGAGTTAAAATGGAAATCTCACTTCTACTTTCCAGCTATATTGTATGTCCACTTGATACATATCGCTTTATCTCTCCAAAATTTCAAGATTCGAACATTCTTTAGAAAGCAACTATTCTGTAAGGGAGCGCACAAAGATGGACACATCAGTACTTGTCGGATTCTGGTTGATGGGTCAAAATCCATCAACAACGATAACACTTGAAAGTCATCACATGTCGTTGCTCAAACTTTGGCTGTCTATTACTGCCAACTTGGGAGCTGGAACAAATCACACCCACAAGAACCCTTTGTCTTTAGTCACCCAGTCCAACTCAATGAAAGACTTGACCTGTCTACAAAAGGTTGCATCTCAAGTCTGACACTGGTTTCATAGCCAGACACAATTTTCTGCGTTCATGACAGATATGCATGCACAGTCATTTATGTTTCTAATATTCTAGAAAAGTGTACTGATTTATTGAGCTATATAACATGTCGTAAAGAATTCAAAGTATTTTTTTTTACTTATATTGCACGCGCTTGACCACATCCAGTGCCTGTGTTTCCTTCAAATCTGAATTATTCTACAAGTCTGACGAAAGAAGTACTGCACTACTGATTTATGATTTCTTGAACTATATCTGTGCCATATCACATACTAATAATTCTAGCATAAGTTACCTGATTAGTGAATCCCAGACCAATTCCGAGTAGGATTCGGTTAAGGATCAGCATGGGAACGTTTACAGCTGCGCCACCGAACACAGAGCCAGCGACGAAGATGGTGCCACCGATGAGCATCGACACACGGCGGCCATACCTCCTTGTGATGGAAGCCGCAACGAGAGTTGCGACAAGGCCAGCAATGTACAGGGAGGACGTGAACATGGTGAGGAGTTCGCTGTTGAACTCGCAGTAGTGGCTCACTTTGGTGTCCTGCATCTGACTCTGACGGTACACCTCCGGGAAGAACCTCTTCAGGAATGAGTCCATTGAGGTGACGCCACCTATCACACACACGAGCAGTAATTGAACTTTCACGAAAATTTAATTGGAATCCATGCATAGAATTGATGACATTATGAAACGTTCACCAATTCCATTGACTAGTGAAATCAGGGAAGGGCTGATATTGCCAGGATCTGCAGTTCCAGAAAGGCAATGCTACCCTCTCTGCTCGACTGGAACCTATATATAGATATCTTAAACTGAAATAGTGTGCGATAGGGGTTCTGTTCTGTCTTCTGTGAATGGCGATTTAGCGATGAAGGACGAATGTGATGCGGATCCTTTCTTCACTGAATCCTTCTCGAGTTCTCATCCAAATTCACTCAAAAAAACAAAGAAGGCCATGTCATGTGTTCATCCACAGCTGTTGGTGGCAACCAAGCTGAAGGCGAAACGTGAGCTGAATTTGGCTCTGCCCGACCCGGCCCTGCCGTTGGTTTTGGCCAATGCATCTTTCAGGCCCAGTCTCCCGTATAGGCCGTAGCCCCACGCAACCAATCACCCACGCAAATCCTGCATCCCAATCGACTAATGGCTCTACGAAATTGCGTGCAAAATGCATACACAGCAGAAAGTGAGGAACCAGCAGGCGGCACTAACCGGAGATGCCGAGGTCGTAGCCGAAGAGGATGCCGCCGCTGCTGGCGACGACGCAGGACAGCACCACGAACGGCGTCACGCGGCCGCTGTACCCTTCCCCGCCGTCCGCCAGAGCGCCCTCCGCGAACGCGCCGATCGCCATCTACGAATCCGTCCTGTCCGGGTCGCCTCCCCCGCTAGCCCCTATCCAGCTTCAGCTTCTCCTTGGCAGGCGGAATGGAGTGCAACGGCTAATAGATACTGTCGCCGCTCTAGTGCTGGCAGTCTATTATTCGGGCGGGTGCAGACGTGTCCAAGCTCGCCGACGCCGTCCTTGTAACACCCTAATTTTTAAATTAGGAGGCTAAATAAATTTTTCTAGATTTTTGGCAGGAATCATAAGATTTTATCCAAGTTCTTTTAATTTTATAACATTTATCATGAATCAATTAAAATATTTAACCCTAAAAGAAATATAAGGTTACCTAGATTTTGTGCATTTCATGTTGATATATTGTGTTATTGATTGTGTTCAGTTGGATTTAAATTCTCCAATTTAAATTCAAATAAATTATGCTTGGTTCCTTTCTATTCAAATAAAACTCCTCCTTTCCTTTTCGTCCCTCTCTTTTCCTTTCTCTTGACCCGGCCCAACCTTCTCTCTTTCTCCCTTTCTCCCTTTTCCTCCCGCACGGCCCAACCCAGCCGGCCCAAACACTTCTCTTGGCCTACCCCGCCTCCCTCTCCTCTCTCCCACCTGCCAACAGGTGGGGGACCACCTGTGGGGCTCGTCCCCAAGCTTGAGCCAGGCTCGGACTCGCACCTGAGTCCAGCCGGCACATGCCTCAACGCGCGCCTTGGGCCTGCACGCCAAGATCCCCTCAGTCGCCCCTATTTAAGGCGCCGCCTCGCGCCCCTTGACTCCCATCGACCGCCGCCGCCTTTGACACTGCAAACCCTAGCCTTAGCCTGATCTCGCCGCCGCCGCCCGTCGAGCTTTCAGTGCCGCACGCCGTGCCGTTGCTTCGCCGCCCTCTCTCGACGACTGAGCGCCGTAAAAGCTTCGCGTGGAAGTGAGGATCGCCGTCGGCCTTTTCCCCCTCTCCCTCGTGCCTTCTCGCCGCGGCAATTGCTCGTCGGAGCAAGGGCGCCGTGCGCTCGTCTCCAGCCGCCGCACCGCCCTCTTGACCTCCCCACCATGTTCCCCGTCTCGCTCTCCCTCTCCCCGGCCTTTTGCCCGAGCGAAACCGAGCCGAAAACGCGTTACCGCGTAACTCCGGCGATCCCGCCGCTGCAAGCCATGCCGCCGGCCACCCAGCGCCGCCACCTGAGCCGCCCAGCTCGCTCCCGGCCGTCCGATCTAGATCCCATGGCCTAGATTGGATCTAGACCCGAGTCAAGACCCAGCGTACTGTCAACCCTAGATAGTTTTGCAAAAGAGCTCCCCTATTTTCTCGAAATCAATCCGCGGTCCGCCCTAGTTTAAAAGTAATTACATTCAGGTCCTTTCTATTCTGTTTTAACCCCAGATCTTTTCTAATATATCTGTTTTAACCCCAGATCTTTTCTAATATATAACCTGCCGTTCCTAGCCTCTCCGTTTCTCAATCTAAACCCTAGATTTAAGGTTTATTTATGTTTTAGCTCTCGGTTTCTTCGTTCAGAGCCCTTTTAGTTTTAAATCTTTCACAAATAAGCCCCTGGAATCATATTTTATCCCTAACTTCTCCGTTTTCATCGATTTTTGATGTGTATAGTAGCTTTATAATCTTGTTTTGTTCTGTTTATATTGTTTGGTGTACTGTTTCTTATTTGCCGTACTTATTTGCTTGTATGAACTTGTGTGGTGTGATAGACGGTGCGTAGTTCGAGGAGCCGCAAGAGCAAGGCTTTGAAGACGCCCCTGAGCAGCAGCAGTGCTTTGAGAAAGGTAAGTGGTCCTTGATCATACTTCGGTCTTAATAATCTTAATACACACCTTTACTTTATATGCATACATGTGTCTATAATATGATGGATCCCAAGCTAAGGACATGCCTAATTTGTAGTTTCTACTGTACTTTCTTGATCAAACCTGGGTTGTTTTACTTTATGTTGTAGCTATGCTAGTTGTTCATCTACTTAGACTATGGTTGGTTAACTTGGAAATAATGCTACACTTGTTTTCCTTCATATTCTGGAATACTTTATGGTGATAATTATAAGATCATTATTTTTAATTGGAATATGGAGAATCACCAAGGAAAACAGTGCAGCCACAATACTACATGGCTCTGGTCTTGGCTAATTAATTAGAAACTTTAACTTATGATGGTCTTACCAAAAGGACAAGAGGGGTTGCATCATCGGGGTATAGCTCGGTCCTCTTGAGGTTATGATATGGTCCTGGTTAATGCGTCTTCCTTATTAGGGAGAGTTATGACCGCTTTGACTTGAAATCTTAGATGTCATAAGTTAGGGAATTTTTGTAAAGGTCTCGTAGTGAATCCCTGCCACTCACCTCGGAAGTGTTTAAGGGCCTTGCAAATCCGAGCATCAAGGGAAACACGAGTTGTGGGTAAAGTGTACAACCTCTATAGAGTGAAAACCGATATATCAGTCGTGCTCACGGTTAAGAGCGGCTTGGACCCTCACATGATAATTGAACTTGAAGATGATCTAAATTGATGTTCTTGGCACTTATCTCTTTTACTTATTTATAGGTTTTGGTATAAACTTACACCTAGTTAATGCTTGCTAAATAAAATTTGACCAACTAAAATTGCTTACCGCAGTTAAACCATGTCAACCATTACTTGAAATTGGCCTTGCATATCATATAATTTACTCCACTTGCTGAGTACCAACCATAAGTGTACTTACCCTTGCTTTATTAAAACCAATGCTGCTCAGAACAAGATAACTGTCCGGAGTTCCTGAAGACTTCAAGGAGTTCTAGGCGTATGTTCCCCAGTCATCTGCCTGTTGAAGTTATTCATTTGTTTGCTTAAGATTAAGACTTTCGGTCATGTAATAAAGTACTTTAATACTCTCTTTCATTACGATATTCTCTTTCATTACGATATTGTTTTGGATATACACTTGTATCGTCTATGTGTAAACTTGATCTTAGCGCAGATATGAGATGCATTCGGATACCTTCTAAAACCGGGTGCGACAGCCCTCTTGGTTGGAGTACTCCGCTCCGGCAGGACAAGCGGACGTGGCCTCTTTGACGCTTCGGCAAGTCTCTTGTTTGATTGCTGGTGATCGGAGTTAGGGTCTGTTTGGATCACCCTTGCTAAAAGTTTAGCAAGGCTCCTCTTTAGTCCACAAAGGCTCCAAACATTAGGGACTAATAGACTAAAGCTAAGGGGTGACTAAAGGGGACTAAAGCTCCACTTTTCCACCTCCTGCCCCTCCCCACCAACCTTATCCACTCGCCCGCGACCGTACACCCGCGCTGCTAGGGGGCTCTATGCAGGGCTCGCCGCCCGCCGCCGCCGCCGTCCACCGCCAGGGGGAGCTCTGGGCGGGGCTCGCCCACCGACGCCACGCCCGTGGCTCCTGCACGCGCCGCCGGGCGGAGCTCCCCCACCGCGGCCGTGCGCGGCTCCGGCCCGCGGCGCCGTGCGGAGCTCGCCCTCGCCCGCGGTCACTCGCGCGCGCGGCTTCTGCCTGCGGCCGTCAAGCGGAGCTCGCCCCCCGACGCCGCGCCCGTGGCTCCTGCACGCGCCGCCGGGAGGAGCTCACCCACCGCGGCCGCGCACGACTCCGGCCCGCGCCGCACGGAGGAGCTCGCCTGCCGCCGTCCGCCGTGCGGAGCTCGCCCGCCACCACCGTACGCCGCTCGACGGACCTCGCCCACTCTCTCCAAACAGGGTAGGGACTAGTTTAGTCCAGGGAGTACAGGGACTAAAGGATCCAAACAGTGTCTTACTATGAATACGGTGGGCCTTTTATTTGATTAGCAAACATTAAACATATGGATTATCATTAGTTGGGCCAAGCCCACCAAGTCCTCTAGAAAAAAAAGATGGGCCAGGCAGTATAGAATACCGAGTAGGCACAGGCCCAACCGTGCGATACGATCCTCCAGCCCCAGGCGCCGCTTCCGTGGCCACCGCCGCCGAGACGGCCACGCCGGCCAGCCGCCGGCGGTGGCGGAAGCCACAAGCGGAGCGCGCGTCGCACCACTGCTGCCGCTCCTCCTCCCAGTCCCGCTCCTCATATCCTCCGCCTACACCTGCATGATCCGGGCCAAATTCGGGGCCACCGAGACCACGCCATGCAGCTACCGGAGGTAATCTCTACAGCTTTGTGCGCGCTTCCGGCTGTGAAAAGCATGGCGTTTGCCAAGAATAAGATTGTTTCTCCAGCAAGATCAGTTTCGACTTCAACAAGAATCCGTAGGCCTGCTAGGAAAAACTCGAGATCACCCCTTGAACTTTGACTAAACATTCACCCTGAACTATGGAATTAGATATTTTTCACCCTAAACTTTGGCTTTATTCTATTGTTTTTCATCTGAACTGAAGCGACTCTATCAGCATTCAGCAGTATATCTTTGTCTTTGTGTTGATAAATGATTTCAGGATCATCAGCATTAGTGTTATTATTTCTTTTGTTTTTACTATTTGGAACCAGCTATAGGACTGAGACTGACAAAGTGAATAGGCAAGCAAAGTACAGTAGTTACATACAATTAATGCACTATGCAATTTACATCTCGTAATTAAAACCCTATACAGTGTTTCCTTTGCAGGTTCGATCAAACACAACCCCATTAAGAAAAAGAACTAGGAGCTCGGCAAAGCTGTTATCCCTGCTTGTTTCTCCTCCTCTTGTTCTTCCCTCACAATCTTCTTCCAGAACCAGTGCCTCGTCCAAAGATGCTTTACCTGCTCCATGGGCAACTTTTTTGTCTCTGGAAGGAACAGATAAACAAATAGAGTCATCAAGCCAATCCATGCACCAAAGACAAAGAACGTCACGGACTTGATGTGGCAGAGGACCACAAGAAATGTCTGGCTGATCACAAATGTCATCAAGAAAGTCACAGCAACTACAATGCTCTGCCCTGCTGATCTGATCTCAAGTGGACAAACCTCAGCAGGGACCAAGAATGTGAGAGGCCCCCAAGACCATCCATAGCCTGCAACAAACACACACATTATGATCAACACTAGGTATGCATAGTCCTTGTCCATTTCCCCATGGTCCTTAAACTTTGCAGACAGGATAGCACCCACAGCTAACTGCGACAAGATCATCTGGATATTGCCTATGAGGAGAAGCTTCCTGCGCCCACTTCTGTCGACCAACATCATGGCTACAATGTTTGCAAATGTTGCACAGAGGCGTGTGACCACTGAAGAGAGGAGCGATGCGTTCTCCTTGAGACCGATTGTCCTGAACATTACAGGAGCATAAAAGTTTATTATGTTGATCCCAGTGACCTGATTGAAGAAAGGGATCAGCAGTGCTATCACAAGTTGTGGCCTGTACTTCCTCTTGAATATATTTCTGAATGGATATCGGGTTGTCCTTGAGAGATTGCTAGCAGAGACTAAGTCATCAAGCTCCTTCTGGACCGAGTCTGTTCCACGCAGCTTTTGCAGAAGGACCCTTACCTTGCTGGCGTTGCCATCGCGCTGTATTATGAAGCTTGGTGTCTCAGGGAGGAATATTGCACCCACGGTTAGGATTGCAGCAGGGAGCGCAGCCATGGACAGAGATATCCTCCACCCCCACCTCGCTTTAATTTTCACAACAAGATAGTTGAGGATGTTTGCACAGAGAATTCCAAGGCTGAGGCAAAGTTCAAAGCCATTGTTGATTGCCCCACGGTATTGAGGTGGCGCCATTTCTGACAGGTACAATGGGATTGACTGCAAATGTAAATTTCATTGGAAGATATTAGGTTGTTAGTACATTCCTGTCATGAAGTTGCTGTGCTCATTTCCTGAATAGCAAACCAAGATTTATATAATTAAGAGCTTAAATTGTGTGTGGTTGATCAAGAGAGCGCCTTGATTTCCTTGGAGTCAGAAGTATTTTACAAATGTCTGCCAAGATTACTGTAGTTATTGATTTATGAATTCTTGAACTATATATGTGCTATACTAATTTCAGTACTACAAGGTTACCTGGTTAGTGAATCCCAGACCTATTCCCAGAAAAATTCGGTTGAGGAGCAGCATGGGAATATTGACAGCTGCACCACCAAACACAGATCCTGTGATGAAGAAGGTGCCGCCAATCAGAATGGATGCTCGGCGTCCATACCTCCTTGTGATGGATGATGCAACCAGAGTAGCCACAAGGCCAGCTATGTACAGGGACGACGTGAACAGGGTGAGGAGCTCGCTGTTGAACTGGCAGTAGTGACTCACTTTGCTGTCCTGCTTCTGGCGGTACACCTCCGGGAAGAACCTCTTCAGGAATGAATTCATTGAGGTAACACCACCTGTCAGACGCAAAGCACATGACATGAATTTTAAGGAAATTTGGGGTCCACGCATAGAATTGAAATTGGGGACATTGTCAAATATTCATCAATTCGTGAATAAAAATAAAAAATAATTAAAGGCGCGAATTGTTTCCACTGTTTTTGTCATGAAAAAAAAAAGAAATGGCAGGTATCGCCAAGTTTCTCTTGTGCACTGCAAGCTGATAGACATGTCCAACTTAAAACAAAATTTCATGGACCTAAGTTTGCAAAACTTGTACCATACTATCTAGATGATTAGACACCAAAACCACATTTCTTACGCCTAGCACTGCATATGAAATTAACCTGCATTAGTACTACTTTCCTCTAAATCTTTGCTTCCCTTTTTCTCTGCGCTTCGAGGCTCTTCCTCCTAACGAAATACGTGCTCAAATCATAGTTGCGGGAAAAAAAACTTCTCAGCAATTACATGCACTATACAGGTTAAATAAAAAGTGCTGAAACGGATTCTACACATCGGCGCACTCCGGAGTCCTCTCAATTAATCAACCAATCCTGCATCCTGATTTACTACTGATGGCACTACCGAATTGCTGCAGATAAACACAGTTGAATAAAGTGGGCAATGGCCGGGACAAACCGGAGATGCCGAGGTCGTAGCCGAAGAGGAAGCCGCCGCCACAGGCGACGACGCACGACAGCAACAGGAACAGCGTCACGCGGCCGCCGTACTCCACCCCGCCGGCCGCCGGAGCAGCAGCATCTCCGATCGCCATCGATTGATCCCCAATGGCTGTTGCTCTAGCTCCTCCTACCCTCCTGGTCTCGGGCAAGTTGCGTCGTGGCTTCGTGAGCTGGTTTATTGGTCGAGGTGCCGCACTGGTATTTATTTAGTAACTGTAGTGGCTAGCTAGTTCAGTATTCCGGTGGCTGCTGACGTGTGCGCATTCGCCGAGCCCACTCCGGGAGTCCGGGCTAGTGACCTTGGCAAGCTAAAATATCTGACTAGTTTTCATTATCAAATGAACCTCTAAGAAATACTTGCAATTTTCATACACAACCAAGCATTTTGAACTTTTTCTCTCTCATAGTCGATCCAGCTCTCAAGTGTATTTGGATTTTTTTTTCATCCACAGTTGATCCAGCTCTCAAGTCTCCACTGGATGCAACTGAGTTATCAAATAAATCCTTTTTTGAATGATTTTATTCCTGTGTAAGTACATGTCGACACTCACCTTTTTCTTTAAAAAAAAATCCAGTCACATAACGTTGTACTGGACTTCTGAATTTGGAGGGGTCATTTCTCGTGATATTCACTACTTTTGCTTCCTATTTATTTTATCTCTCGTGATCTTGATACTGAAATCACTGAAGTTGTGTTCGCGCATAGGTACTGAAATCACTACATTAAGAAATATCATTAGAAGTCTGCTCCGGGCGAGTGGCCTAGGCAAGCCTGAAGATTTGACGATTTGTGTTAGAGGATTTTATTCTTGAGTAGATACATATCGACACTCAACTCTTTTTTTTTTGCAATTTCACATGGAACTCGTGTAAGCTGCCTACCATTTTCTTATTACCCTTTAAACGTCATTTTCGTTCACTTAGCACTTAGCAACAATTACGTCAAATGGTCAAAGTTTACCTTGCCAATATAATACACGCCCCTAGTGAGTAGTGACGTTTTCGAATTCTCAGTGCTGTTTCCCCCCATCTTTGGACATAATCTTTGCTTCCTCTTGAATGATCTAAATCCTTATCTGTTTATCTCAATGGATATGAGTGATCTTGGTTTTTGGGATACACAATCTGATTATTGGTAAAATTTAACTGAAGTTGTGTATCATCTCTATACCACTAAAAAGCACGCAACGTCCTCGTCGCCCCGTGGCTCTGGGCGGCTGAGGCCCCTATCAACCGCCTTCCCCATCTGCTCAATCAACATACGCCGCTCAAAATTCAAAATCTCTTCCGACTCCCTACAAAACGCTCCCAAATACTTTCAATCAGTGCAGAATATTTTCCCT
Organism: Panicum miliaceum; assembly: GCA_032594955.1. Lineage (NCBI taxonomy): Eukaryota > Viridiplantae > Streptophyta > Magnoliopsida > Poales > Poaceae > Panicum > Panicum miliaceum. The sequence goes on from CM064059.1 coordinate 39,703,053, forward strand.
CTCCCCCACGCCCTTGCGTTCCTCGGCACCGCCTCTGCAGGCATCACCGCACGGCGCACGGGGAGGACCTCCACCGCACGGGGTGCCGTCGTCAACGCGCGCCCCCGTCACCGTACCGGAATCGCTAGTAAGAGCGCTCAATTAATCTCAACATCGATTTACAATCCAGGAGAAATCCCCAAATCCCTATTAAGAGCGCTCTATTAATCTCAACATCGATTAACAATTTATGAGAAAATCAACCGAACCAACCGAACAGAAAAAGCTGATAAAATCAATCCAAATCAGTGGAACAGTGAATTTAATTCAACATAGATCAAGCACAGATCGAATAAATCAAGCAATAGACTCAAATAAGAGCAAATCACATCCCGTGATGTGCTTGGAGGAGCTCCGGTGGTCCTGCTTTCGTTGTGGCCGTCAGTCCGGAGCGGTGACATGGGGGCGAGCACCCCGACCGCTCGGAGCTTCGCAGCTCGACCGCTCGGAGCTTCGCACCGCCGCTCGGCCGCCCGGCCGTCGCGCCGCAGCCCGTCCGCCCGGTCGTCGCCAGCCTCCCTGCCACCCGCCGTGCCGCTGCCCGCCCGCCCAGCTGCAGCAGGCCTCGTCGCGCCCGTCGCGCCGCAGCCTGCTCGCCTGGCCGTCCCGCAGCAGCCCGCCCGCCCGCCGCCCCAGCGGCCCGTGTGGAAGAACTGTTCGAATTTATCCGGCTTAAGTGCGCTAACCATTACTATAGAGGCAATTCGGGATAACACGCACATAAAAAGGGAGTAAAACGACAGTCTGTCGGGTAACATCCCAATTCAACCACTGGAATTTCGATCGAAACAATGCATACATACAACCCACAAGAAGGTGAGCCCAGGGATTACAACAATCCACAATTTTTCACATCACGGAGTTCAACATGAATTATTATTACAAACCAAGTTAGAATTCATTCATAAACAAGAACTTTCAGAGTTTAATAGTGTAGCGAAAAATAAACGATAGTTCTAACGATGATACAAGATATCATGATGAAGCCCGTGCATAACATCATTTAGTGTTATCATCGTTGGCCGAGGACGCATCACATTCCACCGACCAACCAAAAGGAAGAGTACACGGCCAAATTAAACTAGCAACTATATCCTCAAATATCTCACCTAAAAATAAAGCCACAACCAAGACTGAGTATACTAATACTCAGAAAGGCTTACCCGACTAGTGGTATATAGTCAGCCGACTCTTAGACATGCAAGGCTTTTGGCTGAGGGTTGTTGTTGCCAAAAAGCATCAAAGAGTGAGTCTTATTTTCAAATTTTTAGCATCAAGTTCTAGTTGATTAACCATTCTAGGTAAGCAACTATTCAAATCACGCATGGTGGAAATAATTAATTGAGCATACAACCAGATTAATCATCATCATTATCCCTCTTCTTACTCTATGTGGTAAAAGGGTCAAGCAGTCTCAATGGCGCGCGAGAAACGGACGATTCGAATCGAATTTCTTAACCTTGCAAGAGGAAACCTAAACACACGTCACGTGGTTACTCACAAAGTCACACATGCAACTTGTTCCCTTTCTTTCCAGATTGTGGATCAGGGCCACCCACCTCAAGTACAATGGTCCACGAACCACGGAACGAAGACGAGCCATGGCTGGTCTTGCACTCACCATGTGCCTATGGGAACGAAGTCAAGAGGGTGAGGATAAAGTCCACTCGCTGGTCCAATTAGGTACTTAAGGTTATCGATTACCATATTCTCGGCATGTGGTTAGTACATTCAAAAATTTAACCACCACTACCATACACCGCGACCTTAGCATTTTCGCTAAACTGACGGGGTTTCAATCATCAACAGGAATATCATAATATGGCCCCGTCTGTCGACCTTATGATTCCAATATAAGTAAAACAAGCAACTCTTATATCTTGCGAGTGACAGGAAGTCACTTGACTTTTACTGGAGTCCTATTAGCATGGCAATCTAGCGACTTACACAAACTAGTGTTCATATCATAGGTACCTAGGATCATGCATCTAGGATTTCAATCAACTCCTACAAACTTAATGCACAATACCATATATAAGAAAAAGTTGCATAAGTTTTTAAAAAATAGGGGTTATGCTCCGAGTCTTCCCTTCATGAGCAAAGCTAGCTTTGGGCTCTTCCGAACTCTGGTTCGGGTCTTTCAGCAACTTCAGTTAGATTAACTTGAGCTTCGTACTGCTCAATCTCAGGCTCCGGCACCAGCTCGTAGGTTCCATCGGCGAGAGTCATCGATTTTATATGAATGCATATGTATGAGTTGTTTAAATGGTACAATATAAATAATTATTTCACTATAAAGTTGTAATTCAATAAAACTCAAGTTAAGTTGTAAAGCACTTTATTTTTTTTCCTTGGACAGTCATTTATCGAGTAGTATCAAGATTAACTAACTTCATTAAGTAAGTGAGAGGTTTTATCATTTCATAACGGCCATTTTTCAAGAGTAAGCATAGATTAACAACAAAATAACTCCTAGAAATAGTTTCTGGTGTTGAGATTTCTATGCCGAGCACATTACTTAAGTACAAGCTCACTGTAAAATTTTCAGCCATTTTCATTCAGCAGATTAATCATGAAAAATACATTAAACAGCTACTGCTAGGATCAAGATCCATTTATACACAAGAAACCATGCGAAAACTGGTGCTCAATATTTTACTCAGTACTCCTAAACTTATGGTGAGTCTACTGTAAATTTTTCAGGTTTTAGTGTGCAAGATACAGAGCATAGAAAATAAGTCAATATACATCTACATTAATCAAGATTTATTTCTACAGGCAGTTGCAAAAAAGTTTCTATGTCTCAAAGTATTATAACATGATAATCTACTCAAAGTTAGTCTCTGGTTAAAATTTCTTATTTTTCTAAGCACCAGAACTAGTTACATTGATTTAATGTAGTTTTCTTAATAAAAAAAATGAGCAAGTTAGACAGAAGTAAAAAGTTCCAAACTTTGTCCATAGCATTTACCAATCAAGGTTACTCTACTGTAAAAGTTTCAACCCTAAAATATCAGTAGAATAATATGAACAAATAACCCTAGCAAAATAGCACATCAAACAAGATTCAACAAAAATAACTTGTAGAGATTTGTTCTGACCTTGAGATTTTTACACAAGTCTTAACAAGCAGAGACTAGCTTACAGTCCAAAAATCATCCACATTATTATCCTAGGTCAAGAGATACATTTATGGGATATTTAAAATAAGATTAATTTTTGATCAAATTATAATTTGTAACTGGTCATCCTTCTATGCAAAAGTTGTAGGATTCATCAAGGGGGTCACAAAAAGTTTTAGTTTGAATTTTTCAAATTTTTCTATGATTTTAGATTGATTTTACAATTGACAGCCTCTTGAAAATAAATGTATCGAGTTCTCGCAGATAGGTCCCTGGATCTAGCAGAAAGGACCCTAAAAAGAACATGGTGATTGCACTGTAGTCCCTTGGCTGGGCTGCCATGGTTGGGGTGAAATTCAAGCGAGGAACTAGTCGGCAGCGAGGGGAAACGGGTGGGAGAGCACGAGGAGGTCGAGAGAAATCTGTTGATAAGCTCGGTTGGGGCTGGGGTGGTCGGAGTTGGTCTGTCGGCGGTGAGCAGGAGCTCCAGCGAGGTGCGGGCGGTGGATGGCGGTGGTCCAACGAGGGAGGGCGGCGTGGGGAAGTCGGGGAGTACTAGCAGCTCGAGGGTGACCCGTTTAGAACCTCATTGTAACATCTCAGGTGTTTAAAATATGAAATAAGCCTCATTAGCTTAACACGATGCATAAATAACTAAGAAAAGTTTAAAAGAAATGAATTATAAATTGGTTTTGCTTTGAATTGAAAATAGATGTGTATATGTGCACAAGTACTTGTACTTTAATCGAACAAATTGAATAACTCTCAACTCAAAGCACTTATGGCTGCGAAATTTAATAGGAACACCATTGATGGCAGGATAAACAAAAGTCTAGTTGAAGCCTAGGAGAGAATACAAATTTTTGGCCAGGAAATGACGTGCCCTCCGAATCATGCTTTTTGAGTTTTTAAAATAACTTCTGAACTATAACTCAAATGAACTTTGGCCTGAAACAAAACTTGTGTAACTTTTTATTTTGAACAGCTTTCATGTTCAGGAATTTTTGAGTTGCAACACAAAAATTTGAGAAACATTTGAATTTGCAGTTCAGCCCCTCACCTTTCTTCTATTTTCCTCTCGGCTCCCTCCCTCCCCTGCTCTGCCGCCCAGCGAAGCCGCCGGCGCCACGTCGCTGGTGATGCCTGCCGCCGCGTCGCGCCAAGACAATCCCCCAACGCCTCTGCTCGCCGCCCAGCTCGCCCAACCCGCGACCGCGTCCTCCTTCTCCCCCACGCGACATCCCGCATGGCCAGTAGAACGCCGCCGCCCCGACGCCCAATGGCGTGCTCCAGCCGTGCACGGCTCTGGTCACCGCTGGCCGCGCCCAATGGCGCACCCCTGCCATGCCCGGCCCGCCCCAACCCTCTCCCCTCCCTTGGCTCGCTATAAAAGGGAAGCACGCCCCTGCTCGCGTGCACACCCGCCGACGCCCGCCATTAATGCCGCCGCTCGGAGCTCAGCGCTGAGCCTCCCCCTCCGCCGCCTCCACTCAATCCAACCCCCGGAATCGGTCCCCCACCATCCACCAAAGCTCCCCAGCCAAGCGCTGCCGCTCCACATCGCCGGAGCTCGCCGGAGCCAAGCTCCAAGTGCCGCCGCCCCTGCTCCACCGTGGCGAGCCTGCCACCGGCCCCCTCGGCCCCAAGGTAGCTCATGCCTTCCCCGTGCTGCTACCCACCTTGCCCTCACGCTGGCCCCTTCCCTCGCCAGAATCGAGCTCGAGCTCGCCGGCCGGCCGTGAGGGACCACATTGCTTTGATTGCAATCTTCCCAGGGGCCTACACGCAAGTTTTCAGGGGCATAACTATAAACCTGTGTTTAAACTTTGAATTCAAAAATAGTGAAATTGTAAAACTCATATAAAATCATAGGAAAATCTGAAAAATACAAACTCAACTGTTTTGGAATGTTTAGAAGAAAATCTACAACTTTTGTTACATGCTTTTCTTCAGTTGCTTGCTAAATCTTGCTCTAAATTAAATAGAAAGTTTAATAGACTTTAATTGTACCCACTGTTGTAGACCAGTTCGGAATCTTATTTTTGTACAGTAGATTGGTTTCTTGATGTGTAGGCCATTGTAAAAATATTTGGACCAGAACCCATCTCTAGATAAACTTTTTGTTAAACTTTGTTTATGCCATGAAATGATAGAACTAATTTTTAACTACTGTTATTTTGTGATTCATGTTGTGAAACTTTTCCAGAGCTGTTATAGTGATGCCTAAATACCACAGAAAAAGTTTAGAACCTTTTTACTTTCTGTAACCTATTGTATAATTTTATGGTAGGAAAAATGCACTAAATAAAAATAATTAGTTTCTGTGCTTGGAAAATTTTCAACTTTTTTCTGTGGGACACTTTGTAGTAGCTCTTGCTGTATAAAAAGTTTCATACATAGAATCCTGTAAAACATTCTGTAGAAATTAATCTTTATTAACATAAGTGTATCTTGTCCTATTTATTATGCTTTGTATATTGCACAGTAAAATCTGAAAAAATTACAGTAACACATATATGGATAGATTAACCCCCTGTAAAATTTGTGGCATCAACACTTGCATGGTTCCTCCTGTATAAGAATAACTAGATTTTAGCAGTAGCTGTGTATTACATTTTTTATAATTATTCTGCTGCATAAAAAAGCCTACAATTTTTACAGTGATTTTGTCTCTGCATAATGTGCTCTAAATAAAAATTTTATCACCAGAAGTTACCTAGTTCAGAACTTGTGTTTAATCCATTTTGTGCTTAGAAAAAATAGTCTAAAAAAAATAACCCCCAACCCCCTTCTTGTTTAATGGAGTTAATTAGTTTAAGTTATACTCTATTAACAATTGCCCAAAGAAATCTTAACTAAGTAACTTCACAACCAAATCTATGTTATTGTGGACTGCAACTTTATCGTGAAGAAAAATAATCGTCATATACTATCACTACAACTTACACTTGTGCATCCATATAGAATCGACTACTCTCGCTGACGGAACGTACGAGCTGATGCTCGAGTCCGAGAGTTAGCAGCGTGAAGCTTAAGTGAATGTAGCTGAAGTTTTTAAAGAACCGAATCCGAGTTAGGAAGAGCCCAAGGCTAGCTTTGCTCAGGAAGGCAAGCCCCTGGAGCATGAATCCTATTTTTCAAATTATAGAAATTATTACTCTATTTTTACTTGTACATTAAGTTTATAGGAGTTGGATGAAAATGTAGTTGCATGATCCTATGTATCATACTCTGAACAATAGGTACCATGCTCTGAACACTAGATAATGTCACTAGCTGCCTAGCTGGGCCAGTTTACCAGCGGCACTGATCCAACCGTCAGATCCGATCTCCCGGTCGCCGGCGGCGACATGGACTTGCCGGCGAGCCGCGGCCGGTGGCGCAGGCGGAGCGCCCGGTCGCACCTGCCCGTTGTCGTGGCCGTCCTCGTACTCCTCCTCCCGACCTTGCTACTCTTCTCATCCGCCTACTCCACCATGCTCCGCGCCCTCCTCCCCTTCACCTCCTCCGCCTCCGGGGGCGGTGGCGTGCCCCAGTGCGGGGGCTCGGTGGAGCTCGGGGGAGAGAGGTTCCTGTGGTACGCACCACACAGCGGGTTCAGCAACCAGGTGGGCGAGCTCCGGAACGCCGCAGTGGCCGCCGCGCTGCTGAACCGCACTCTCGTCGTGCCCCCCGTGCTCGACCACCACGCCGTCGTCCTCGGGAGCTGCCCCAAGTTCAGGGTCACCGACCCAGCATCGCTGCGCACCGCTGTCTGGGATCACGCCATGCAGCTCCTCCGGGAGGGGAGGTAATGTCGTAATGACCACACCTGGCATTCAATTAGCAGAAGTTGCTTGGCTTCGAATGTGTTCTACACCTTTTGCTTGAAGCTTGCTTATTGTGGAATGATCAAATGATTGCAGTAGTTTGGAACATTGTGGCAATCACAAAGTAATAAATCAGAACCCCATAAGATGTTTGACAATGCCTGCAAGTCTGCAAGACAATGAAGACGGCAGCAGCATCTTCTTTGCTAGTGCTCGGCTGTTTCAAGGATTGTAGATAACATTGCATTAGTCAGTTTCCTTATTGATGAAAATATGGCGAAATTATTTCCAGTAGGAAGGTATAGAGAAGCATTCTACGTTGCACAGCTAGAGTACCCACTTTCACATTGTGTATAATAGATTGCTGAATTCATTGTGGACTGTGCACATGATAATTAGTTACTAATACTAATCTGTTTAACTTCCAGGTATGTTTCGATGGGCGACATAGTTGATCTGTCCCCAATCAAATCCATGGTTAGGACAATTGACTTCAGGGTTTTTGTCTCGCTGTGGTGTGGTGTAGACATGAGGAAGACTTGCTTTTCTGGGTTGTGCTGTGCTGTTTCTGGTGGTAGCTCTATGCCAACGGACTACAATAGATGCCGAGCTTTGCTGTCTGGTCTAGGAGGCAGTGAAAAAGGCTGTGTGTATCCCGTACAAGACGACTGTAGAACAACTGTCTGGACGTATCAGCAGAACAATGATGGGGCCTTGGATCAATTTCAACCAGATGAAGAGTTGAAAAGGAGGAGGAAGATCTCATATGTCCGGAGGCGCAGAGATATATACAAGGTTTTAGGGCCTGGTTCACACGCTGAGGATGCTACCTTGTTGGCATTTGGGACACTGTTCTCAGGACCATACAAGGGGTCAGGGTCTTATTTTGATATCCATGAGTCACCAAAAGATCAAAGAATACAGAGTTTACAAGAGAAGATTGAGTTTCTTCCTTTTGCCCCAGAGATCATGGCTGCAGGTAGAGAGTTTGCTAAGAACAAGATCAAGGAGCCTTTTCTTTGTGCGCAACTAAGATTGCTAGATGGTCAATTCAAAAATCACTGGAAAGCCACATTTTCTGCCCTCAAAGAGAAGTTGAAAGCTGTTGAGTTGGAAATGAAGAGAAACAAGAATAGCGGTCCTGTTCACATGTTTATCATGACCGATCTCCCATCAGCAAACTGGACCAAAACCTATCTTGCAAATGTTGCAAAAGATGAGCGATACAAATTGTACACCCTGAAGGAAAGTGATGAATTAGTGGTGCAGACTGCACAAAGACTTATGGCTGCAGAGCATGGTGTACGGTCTGGATTCCTTCCAAAAACCATAGAGAACAGGAAGAAGGATTGTGACACTGTTCAACTACCAGAAATTCTGTTGTATGTTGAAGAATCTGTTTGTAGCTGCGCATCACTAGGATTTGTTGGGACATCTGGATCTACCATAGCAGGAAGTATAGGAACAATGAGAAAGAACAACGTCTGCAAATGGTAGGAAAACAACATCCTTTGGGTAGCTACCTGAACCTAACCAGCGCTGATTGATGTGTTATAGCATTGTGGGAACCAATATGATCTAGAGGGCTGAAGCATCGTACGTTTTGCACACACCACTGCAAGCATGAGGCTGCAAGATCTGGTTTCGCTGGCATGGTAGGATTGACTGTATAATGAACCGTTGAACCAATTTTTTTCTCCCTAACTGTATAGAAACTAGAAAGATCAGGTTCGTTGTTGTGTTGCCTGAATCATTTTATGCTATGTAATTTTCTCTCCTCAGTTTTGTAGCCTTACGAAGGGCGGGCCTGGTGCAAGCGCTAGAGTCTTACCACCTGTGACCGGAAGGTCCCGGGTTCGAGTCGCAGTCTCCTCGCATTGCACAGGCGAGGGTAAGGCTTGCCACTCACACCCCTTCCCCAGACCCCGCACATAGCGGGAGCTCTCTGCACTGGGTACGCCCTTTTTAGTTTTGTAGCCTTACATTTATTTTTCTGTCCGTAGGGTATCCTACCTCACTCTTCTCCTGACTTCTGAATGACAATGATAGCTTCTGAAAAAAAAATACCGGAACTAGATATTATTCTACTAGTTTCTAATTGTCTATGCATGTCGTTGTTTGGGCAAGGATCCTGGTCCCTTGGTGCATCGATTTTGGCGCCAGGTCGCTTCCCTATTTGAACTGAGAAAGCGTGCCATTGTCCCCGTGTACAATAAGCTTCTCAAGTCTGAAACTCTGAACTGAAGCAGCTGCAGCGCTGGGCGTTATCTGTGCATCTCGAGCGGCGCTCCTGGCCGCAGCAGAGGAAGGCCACACCGTGGACGAGGTTGTCGACGATTCGACGTCCGTGTTGCGTGACGCCGTCCTGATCCCGAACATAAGGCAAGTCGTCGCCGACGCCATTGTCACTTGCGCACCAACAGAGTCAGTGACCATCAGTGTGTGAAGCAGCATCACTAGGAGCCATTACACTGGAGGTGCGTGATTCAAAGACTGAAAGACCCTGCTTTTCATGGCCTGGTTTATGTAGAGCGTTGAGCTCTAGAGGAGAACTTGCGCATGTTGGGCAGAAATGTGCTCCTCTTATTTGCAGTCGTGTTCAGTTCATCTGTGTGCTGTTCCTAAATGATTCTGTGTTTTCATCTCTCCCTCCTCGAGTTCTCGTGCTTTCTGTATCGTAGACAGTGATAGCTTCTCAAAATATGCTGGAATCAGTTTTCTCGTGTCTCTGACTCTTTCATCACCACCTCTCGTTTCAGTTTGACATCCAGAAACCATCCGAATCCAACAGTAATTTATCAGCAAAACATGTCATAGGTCAGGTTAACAAGAGTGGTAGCATCACATGATGGATTCATTCACCAAGAAAATCTGATAGAATTTCATGAAGTCTCACAGTACCTCACAATATAGACAGACAGCATATACTGTTTCACATGATGGATTCATCCACCAAGACAATCTGATAAAAAATTTTTTTGAAATCTCACAGTACCTGACAATTGTCAACATAAACTGCTTAGCAGAGTGCATCCCAGAGCAACATTATCATGCACAAAACTCTGAATATTGCAATGCAGAACCAGAGGCCACGGCTAACACTTGCATTCTCCTACAACCTTTGGCTGTCAGGTATCAGCACGATGGAGCCGGATGTTCTCCGGGCCTCGAGATCCTTGTGCGCACGGGCAGCCTCCGACAGCAGGTACACGTGGTTGGCGCGTACCTGCAGCACCCCGGACATGATGCTGGCAAAGACTTCACCGGCAGCCTGCAGCAATTCGTTGCGGTTGGTGGTGTAGTGCATCAGTCCTGGTCTGCCGAGGATCAACGATTTTGGCGCGAGATCGCTCAGCCGGACAGGGTCTGGCCTACTACCTGAAGACTGGCCATAGGAGATCATGCAGCCGCGCGACATCAAGCACGCCAACGATCCCTACTCAACAAAGTGCGGAGCCTGATTAGAACGTGAGGATTTGATAAGAAACAATTCATTTCTTGCAGGAACTAAAATCTTCTGTTCCAAAGGGAGCATTAGTCGCTTTTAGCATCAGCAAGAACGCAACAAACGACTCCGCTAATCCGCTTCATGTAAAACAAAGTTGACAGTTCATTGTTGATTTGAGATTCCATAGCAAGGCTCCATCAAGAACGGCAAAAGGGAAAAACAACAAGAGGGTCTAATCTGCACCTGGAATGTGTCCTTCCCGACGGCATCGTAGACAACATGAACACCTCCCCCTGACGTGATCTCAGCAACCCGGGTAACGAAATCCTCCTTCGTGTACACTATCACATGCTGGCATCCGTCTTGGGTTGCTTGGCCGACCTTCTCTTCAGTTGAAACAGTGCCAATGACGGTGGCACCAAGGGCATTTGCCCACTGGCAGAGGAGAGAACCGACTCCACCAACAGCAGCATGGACTAGAACAGTGTGGCCTCTCTGGACCTGCAAAAAATGAGCAAAATGGATCTCTCTAAGCTGTATTCTTTTTTTCCCTTTTCAAAAAGCTTGCAGCAAAATAGAATTTGTTTAGATATCTATATTTCTGCATAGCATAATACAAGAGAGTTAGACGTTTATGAAAGAAAAAGGCAATTAACCTTGAAGGCTTGTCGCACAAGGATATATGCAGTCATTCCCTTCAGTAAAACAGATGCTGCAGTTATATAGTCTATTGCATGGGGTATAGGAATGGCCACACTTGCCGGGATGATTTGTTCTTCAGCATAAGAACCCATTGGGTTATCAGCATAGCCAACAACATCACCGGCTTTGAAGCTAGTAACACCAGGACCCACGGCAGACACAACACCAACTGCTTCCTTGCCTGGATGAACAGGTGTCCATGTTTCAAGAAGGTAAGCATGCTGACCAGGAATATTAGTTGGTCAGTCACAAGTTACTGTGTTTAGGTACTTCAAACAACTCAAGGAGCATAAATATTTATCTTACTAGGCCTGAGTTCATTTGCAACTGGTAATTGGCACTTGTGAAGTGAGAAATCCTAGATAGGAAGAGTAAGAAAGTTTTACTACTAACTCAGGTCAGGCGCCATCTTAAAGAATGAATAACAAAGGTATAATGAAATTAATTTCTGTAGAAAATATGATAAGATACGCAGACCTACAAAACCTTTTATATTTTGATTTTTGTTACGGAATATTATAAACCTTTTATATCAGAAACAACTTTCCTCATTGTGATCATACTCTAATCTTATGCTGGTCAATCACACATCTACTAGGCATGTGAAGCAGCACGTGTTCTGTATACCACTTTTTTTTAAAAAAGAAAGAAAGAAACTCTGAATTGAATGACATGTGTGCCCTGTGCACAAGACCTGAAAACATCCAACTGCACCGATATGAGTTTTGTATGGACCCACTAATCAAGAGCAATGCTAGTAAAATCTCTACCAGGAATAAATGGGAGAGGAGCTCGATGTAATCCAGTACGGTAATATATATCGACATAGTTAACTCCAATGGCCTTGTTCTTGATCCGGATTTCTCCTTCGTTGGGATCCCCAATCTCAACCTCTTCCCAACTTAGTACCTATTAGTTCATCAAGACAAAACTTTTAAATCTCAAATATTCACTTACGCAAGGATCTGGGAGACTGGGACAAGAATGTAAGCAGACAGGAATTAAATGGTGCGTATGTTAGCAGAACACGTACTTCTGGGCCACCGAGCTCGTGGACTTTTATTGCCTTCACCCACATCCCCGGAGACAGTTACAGAGCTAACACAGTCTCATGTACTTCAATGGAACTCCAAGACCTGATGTGGTGGTTTTGTATCAGCGTAGTTCCAGGTGATAAATTGGTAAACGCTCCAATACTCAGGAAAAGGACAGGCATGCCAATAATATGGATCAGGCATATTGTGTGATATACACAACTTTTATTGTTTCATAAAACTACTATACGGATCACTTATTTTATGGTATGGAACTTCCTTCTGCTGCAATTTGCATGACTCTGATTTAAATTCTTCTTGGCACTGCTTCAGGCCAGCAATTTTATAAGATGATGGCATTGAGTGGCAGAATTGCTCAGCACAATATTCCAGCACTAAAAATACGACTAGCTACTGTTCAATGCATGAAAACAATGGCGTGATAATGATTTCAAAGAAACCACCTTTCTTAAGTGATATGTTAGCTAAATGAGCTTTATGCACTGAGATAGCAAGATGCTGAAATGACAATTGACAGTCATATTCAAATACACTTCTGATCAAAAATACTTAAACTTATGAAGGTAAGAATTATGCCATTACACTGAAAGTCATCTTGTGCTCTTTCTTATGTGTAAAACAATTGAGAAGTTGAGAGTCTGAAATTACTATAATAGTAGCTAAAGTGTTAGCACCATTATTTTTACGGCGGTAAGGCGAGGCGCGGAGACCCACCCCCTTCTGGACACCTAGGCGAATAAGGCGCGCGGCGAGGCGACGCCTTACACATATCCTCATTTAGAATGGAGCATCACAAATATAAGCGATTAGGCATTTTTATACTAACTGAACAACAAGCACAACACAGAGATTCAGAGTTTAAACTAGGAGCACACAATCATTAAACAAAAGGCAACGCACGGAAGCTAAGCAAAAGGCAGCACACGAACATGCATCAGGCAGACAGGCACACACCACACATTCACACAAAGCTATCTACTTATATATCAGATTAACAGCACTACAGCAGAGCAGAGCACCAACTCCAAGCACAAGCAGATGCGCTAGCAGCCTAGCAGAGGGAAAGAAGAGGAGAGGAAAAGGAACCCGTGTCCGTGTGATGCAGCTGCGGGAGGGGGTGCCGGCAGGGAGGCGGAAGAAGAACCAGGAGCTCGTGGATGGAGAAGGAGTGGAGGAAGTCCGCCCGGATTGGTTGGAGAAGAGGACGAAGATGCAGAGGTCGGAGGCGCCGATCTGCAGGCGGAGGCTTCAATCGGCGGACGGGCGGAGCGCAGGTCGGAGGCCGTGGAGGCGTGGAGTAGCAGCAGGAGACTCGAATCGGCGGAGCGGAAGAAGCGGGAGCGGCTGGATGGAGGCGGCGCGCCGCCGGATTCCAGGTCCTGCCGCCGCCCTCTTGTCTTCACCCTCTCCTCTCTTTCCTCCTCCTCTCTCAATTGGCGCGCTGCAGCGATGGGGCGTGCCCGCGCGGGAGTATAGGCACGCGATTTTCCCCCGCGCGCAGCTCCCTCTCCCTTCCCGCGCGCGCGCGTCCGCCTTCCGCTCGTGTGGGGTCCGTCCGACGCCTTGGCGACGACTTTCTGCGCGAGGCGACGCCTTAGGCAGGAAGGGCGTGGCGGGCGAGACGCTTCGATTGGGAACTCGCCTGGACGACTAGGCGACGCCATAAAAACGATTAGCACAAAAAGGCCAACCATCAATATATTTCATATATCCATCTTTCTGACCAAGAGCCATAGGATTATCAGATGTTAGGTCGGCAGGTGTGCATATAGTACACACCTAACAAACAGTGGGCACCGTTGGTGTTCCGAACTGACATAGCTAACAAAAATAGCCAATTCAAATCTTAGCCTATCACATCCAATTTTTGAGCAGCATACACAGCAATTGCATGATTTGGCTGTAGAAAAACCTATATAGTTACCATCTGAGTGTCCAAATAGCCATCAATTTGCAACTCAAGTATTCAACCAACATGGGGGATGGAACGGAAGATGGTTTGTGCTCATGCTGAAGTTATCACCAATGGATGCATGCTTCTGATCAGGGATGATCCTCTTCCTGACCAGTTCTTACAGTGTAACTTGGACAGCACACGCTAAAACTCCACCAGGAAACACCCAGAGACTGGGCCAGTGTGCTCTGAGACTGAGCGGCTCTCAGCATCCGTCTCCATCGAGGATTCGAGGTGGTGGATATGCGGCGAGGAGACGAGATAGTAGCAAGCCGAGGTGAAATGTCAACGCAACAGGAAAGTACATTACCCATTCCATGATTCAACACTTGGATGCTTGAACCAAATCGACGGAATCGATGGAAAGGGGATGAGGGCTGACCAGATGGTCACCGTGCTCTCCGCCTCGGATGCTGGAGCAGAAGGCCTACTGAAGTACTGAGGCAAACGCGACTCATCAGTGGCGGTGGAGACCTTTGGGGCGTCCGTCCCGCCGGCGCCTCTCGCCGCTGCATCCGCCGAAGCCGGCGACCGGAGTGAAGCCGTGGTGTCCAATCGCGACCCAGATATTGTGAGAAACCCCTACATATAGTACATTTATATAAAACCTCCTATTTGTGAATCTACATTTTGCAAATTAACCCCCTCTCTTTCTGACACACACATGACTCATGCCAGATTGATAGTAAGGTTACCCGCACAAACGTTTGGAGATCCACGAATAAACACAATTTATTAGATGCACATATACAGGACCAAGTTGAAATATATTTAATTTTCCGTTTAAAACTTTGCTAGAAATTGTTTCCAATTCATTAAATGTCACAAATTAAGAAGTTATGGGAGAAAAGAATGGATGACGATGAGCTAAGGATAGAGACAGGGACAATTGACGGCATCAAACAGAGTGAGCAGTGGCGGAACGTGACCTCAAGAAAAGGGGGGCGATTTAAAACAGCCTATGAAAAGGTTGAAAAAACTAAGAAGTAGAGAATATCCTTGCATGCATGCATGCATGGAGGCATGCAAGGGAAAATTCCCATTAGAAGGGGGCCGGAGCCCAGTTTGTCCCCATTGTGTTCCGCCAGTGAGAGTGAGGCAGCGTCACCAGGCTAGGTGCAGTCATTGTGCAATTTCATGGTGGGGCACTGAAGAATGAGAAATTTGGGAGCTTTGGGGTCTATGCAGGGGCAGATCTAGGATGTAAATCTAGGGGTCTTATTTTCCTTTTCTTATGTCTCCCTCCTCTCTTTTTCTTCTTCTTTTTTCCTTCTTTTCTTCTTCCTCTTCTTTATTCATAATTGAAAATTATTGGAGGGAGGAGGGGGGCTTTGGAGGGGCTCCATGAGCTGCATAGGGGTAGGGGGCTCCAGCCCCACTGCACCTACCCGGGTCTAATGGGTAAAGGAAGACGAGAATGGAACTGTGGTGTTGGTGCACCCTCCACCATTGGTGCACCCTCCACCCAGATGAAGCTATGGTATTCTTGCGGGGCGCGGTTATATATCGTTGAAAGCGATATATTCCCGATGCGTCACCTGAAGCGGCCTAATAACTAGGAACAACCCAGCACAGCAGGAGGAGAGAGGAGTGGCCCGTGTGAGCAGGAGGTGCGAGCGGCCCGCCCAGAAAAGAAAAGCGGAAGCAGCCCATGGGGCAGGAGAGAGTGGAAGTGGCCCAGTATGGCATGAAAAAAGTGGGTAGAACCTATGGTGCAGCAATAGCATGCGAGTGGGCCGCTAGGTGGAGGAAAACATGAATTCCAGTGATCTAATAATACAATATTTGGCTCTTCTTTAACTATTTGTTGACTATGAACACGGAAATGTTTATACAATTAAAGAAATAGTTACATGTATCTGCCTTCGAAAAATTATTCTATCTGGCGAAAAAATATACCAACATTGCAAATAAATTATTTATATAGACGAACAATTTAGTTCACAAAACATAAAAATAAATCTACATAGTGAACAAATAGATCCAAACATACAAATAAATAACTATACGCGAACAAATAAATCTGCACAGTGAACAAGTAAATCTCCACACGCGAACAAATCATTCTTGTATGAGGAACAAGTGCATCCACGTGACAAATCATTCTTACATAGGAACAAAATATGTCCACTTAGTGAATTAGTATACAATGTAAATAAATCAGTTTATATAACCAAATGAGTTTACAATATAAAAAAACAGTATACACAAGCATGGATAATTGTTTTTATGCGAATAAATAATTCAGCTATGTGAAAAAGAAACTATAGGTTTATTAATATCCGGTTATACAACAAATATAGATGGATGATAAAAATTATGGAAAATTTCCAGTTAATATATATGTTGAAAGGATATCTCCTTGAGATTTAATAGAAAGAAAGAGGAAAAGAAGAAGAAAAAAGAAAAATAACAATTGGAAGGAAATAAATTGAAAATGAGAAGAAAAAAGAATAAAATACTACGATAATGGCCAACTCGCTTGGAGTGTCGGCCAAGACAAAACAAATGAATAAGAAAAGGAAAATAAAATTAAAGGAGGAGGAAAGAAAAAGAGAAAAGCATCCTATTGATCGGTGAAGTTTTCGGTAAATTTGCTGCTGGACACTTTTTAATATTGTCTTTTGCTGGTGGACACTATTAAATCATGCATTTGCTAGTGGACACTCTTCAAATTTGTATATTTGCTACAAGACATCATAATTATTAAAATAATAAATTTTGGTTTAGAAGAAAGAGAAAACATGTAAAATGACCAAATGCCCCTACAGGACCACACTACCCAGGTATGTATCGATAAAGAAGAGAACCATTACAGGTTCAGTATCCGTACATGTTCAAAGCCATTACAAGGCTCCATATACATACATATCGAGGATAGCCATGATAAGGTTCAAAAGCCGTACATGTCAAGCCATACAAGTTCATAAAAGCCAGCAGCAATTCTTTGGCGAATCCACGCTGTGCAAACGTTTCACCGGACTGTTCATGACGACCGTCGCTCAGTTCATGGCGCAGTGATGCAGACGGGGGCGAACAGCATATACGGTTGGACAGCAGAGAGGACGGCACTGGGCAGCTCCTGTAGGGCACGAGGTGGTCGGCGTTGGGCACTTACTGCAAGCGCTGGGCGGGTCGCGGCGGCGCCGGCGTCTGGGAGCTGGGGCGCCGATTCGAGGGGCCAACGGCGTCCGATTCCTGAGCTGGGGTGGAGCGCGGCACTGATTTGTGCGAGGGTTTGGCGGAGCTACACCAGCAGGCTCGATTTTGGTGGAATCTGGGGCCGGCGGCACCGTCGCTTGGCTGCAGGCGGTGGCCGGCGACGCTGCAGCCTGTCGCAGGTGGGGAACGATAGTGGCTGTCGGTGGGCTGGGAATGGGTGGAAGGGAAGGGAGGGATCGCATGGATAGGATAAGATCTCAGGGGTAGTTTCACAGTTTGGTCTTTCTTTTAATTCTATTACTCCTTTAATTAGAAAATGAATATTATAATACATGTAGCGTCTTATAGCAAATATGTGAACTTGAAGAGTGTTTATTGGCAAAGACAGAATTGAGTAGTGTCCATCAGCAAATATTAACATTGAAGAGTCTCCAACAGCAAATTTACCCTGAAGTTAATGGACAGTCACGGTCTCTCTCCACATGCACGATAGAAACATAGCACCACTATGCTGTTTTCTGATTGGATCAGCTTTATTGCAGTTCGCATGTATGGTCACGGGTCGTTGTTATTTTACGGCTAAATTCACGGAGGAATCTCGATAAGTTGATTTGTAGGTAAGTATCGCTGAGATCACGAACTCGAAGGTGCAAGTAATATAAGATTTAAATATGTTTGGGTCGTGAGTTGTATAATACCTTACGTTCTTTTTGGTGGTTTGTATTTTCTGATATTTTTAGGTTGTAGGTTATGCTTCGGACGGGGTCCCTGCCTGCCTTTATATACTTTGAAGGGACAGTGTTATAAAGAAATCTAGCCTAATACAATCTTAGGAGTCCTACCCGGATACTATCCGGGTAGTTTCCTTCGGTACTGACGAGTTCTACTTGCATCCGAGTACATTACAATAGATTTAAGGTATAGGACATGCCCTATCCTTATTCTATCCAGATCCTTACCACGTAATCAATCCCGTAACCCCGAGTCTGATAAGCCCCCGAGCTCTCTGTAGCCGAGTAGCGCAGGCTTCCGAATACTTCTAGAGGTATCTTCGAGTTCTTCAGAACTTTAGCTAGAATATTTTTTCCCGAGTATCTTCTAGGCTGCTTCGAGGCTATAAGGTGCTCTTGCCCCGAGTAGACTTCAAATCTTTAGAAATTAATCTTCTTTGTGGGGTGCGATGAAATCGCACTTCATATGAAGTAGCCTCCAAATTTTAGGTTGAATCGAAGAATCAAGCTGAGGGTTCAAGCTGAGGGTTCAATCTTGAATCTTCTTTCTTTTTTATCTTTCAAAAACCTAAAAAAATAAATCGCTGATGACGCGTATCCTGCGATCCTGAGTGTCGGATCTTAATCCCTCAACTGATGCGAACCGCTAGCTGCGGCCTTGCGTGATGGCTTGGGGAAGTGGCAGCGCCTATGGGCCGAAACTACTCACGTCGGCCCACCAACTTCCTTCGAGCGCTCGAGTGATACGTAGCCCTGGCGGTTCTTGCGCACCTCCAGCCTCCATCCGTGACGATGTCAGGTGTTGATGAGGAAGAGACACTAGCGGTTAAGCTGCCCAATAATATCATCCCGACCATAGTCATAAAGTTTCCGGGTATCGGATCGAGAAACGGGGTCAAGGATCGAGAGGCGACAATTTATAAAATTATGGTACGAAAGAGGTATATCTCTTTAAAATGATAAATTATTATGTGAAACGCGATCCTATTCATCCGGGTTGATGTTAGCAAAAACTATATATACATATATATATATATATTTGTGCTACTAATAAAAAAACTAATCTGTACAAGCATATAAGAAAAACGTAAAAAAGTACATTTAGATCATGCCACATGTACTCAGCTCATTATCTAACAAAAGTCACACTGATTCACTATTCTTAACCTCCTTATCCCAATTGAATCTGCTAGCTATAGGGCTACGACCACTCTCAAGGCGGGATGCGACCCAACCTTAAACGTGCCACTAACCCATTCGACCCCAACCCTCGAATCGGGACGGCGTTTCCGGATTGTGGGACAAGGCATCGATCCCGAATTGTGTGACTATGGTCCCGACTGGTGCTAAGGTGATAAGAAGATAGCGAAATCTGAGGCCGCTACTGTGAAATGGCAGATCGGGACATGAAGCCTCTTGGAATCTTGGCAGAAGGGAGGTGAGCTGAGGAAGATTGGTTGTTGGGCTTTATTTTTTTTACTTTTTATTGAACTATGGTGCCACCGATCCTCATTGGTCACGGACATTGTGTGGTTTGTATCAAGCTTCAGAAAGTCCTAATAGAACCGGATTACATCTATACATTAGAAATATGCCCTTAGTTCCTTTGCTTGCAATAGTAAACAACTTTATGTTTTGAAACTGTGCATCTATACATTAGAGATATGCCCTTAGTTCCTTTGCTTGGGTTCTAAAAACTAAATCTCCCAATACATATAAAAACCTATTCCAAAATCTATCTAGATGTGCACTAGGTTTTTCCATATATTGCTATCTGAAAGGAATTGGTACTCGTAGTCTAAGAGGGGGAGGGGTGAATTAGGCAATTCTAAAATCTTAACCTATGACTCAAACTAGTTAGTACAAAACATAAGATAAAACATATTATCTAGATGTGCAACTAGGGTTCAACTAGTGTGAAAACCTCATCCCAAAGAGTTTTGCAACCTATAGCCAATCCTAGCGAGATACTACACAAGATTGCGATAAGAAATGCGGAAGCTTAAAAGAAGAGGAGGAGGGGAAGCAAACTCTCGACATGAAGATTTATCTCATGTCCACATTGTTGAAGCACTCACTAAAATTATTGCTTCCCGGTCATTGAGTCTCTTCCGGGACTCTTCTTGACTCGCCACCAAGATTCTCGCCAAGTCCCTGGTGACCTCGATTCCGTCACCACTAAGGAGCTTCTCCATGAAGGAAGGGGGTCTCCACGTCCTCCACACAATGCTGTCGTCGCCGCTCCACACCAAGCCGGAGGGTCGATGACTTGCGGGCGAGCCACCAAGACTCCAAGGGGCCGGCACACCGAGGATACAACTTGTGGTTCACTCAAGAATCAGCACACAAGGCAACAACGCCTTGCTCTCTCGCTCTCTCTAGAGCCAATCCTAGCACTAACACTCTTAAAGCTTGTGCTAAACCTAAGGATGTGATCAATGAGCTCTTAGGTGGCTTGGAGAACTTCTTCAAAGTGTGGGTAGCTTCTCACGAACTCCAGCTTCTCAAATGACCCGAGGTGAGGCCTTATATAGGCTAGAGATCCACTCCTAGCCGTTACATGCTTTTTCTCTGAAAAGCATAAAGCGTCGGTTAAACCGGTTGCCACCGTCGGTTTAACCGGTCACACTCAGCCTGCCTAGCCGTTGAACTCCAACTGCCATCCTCTGCTGACGTCATTGCACTGACGACCGTTGGTTTAACCGGTGCTGAAGACTTTGCTTGGAAACTCTTCTGGAACCAAAACATGCGTATTGAGTAACCCAACACGCTTGCACTGATGCCTTATTTTGCACAGCTGGTTTAACCGGTGCCTCTGTCCTTTCTTCATTTGATTGCCATGTCATCTCATCATTGTATCGACGCCTCCATTCTTATAGCGTCGGTTTAACCAGTGCAACTGGGTTCTTCTGCACTTGATTGTTGTTTCAACTACCAATGCACCGACCCGTTATATATGGGACTGTCGGTTCAACCGGTCGACTGATTTGGGCTGCCAATTGTCCAATTCATCGCTGCGATCATCTTGAACATCTTGATAGCGATTTCACTACAAATTGAATATCTTGACAACGATTTGGACCATCTTGTATATGGATTGGACTCCATCCATGGGACCTAGAAATCCTACAAACTTGAGCTTACAAACTCGTTAATGCCATTAACTATCTTGTCACACAATCACCAAAATCACAATCATGGTCTAACAGGGCTATGTTCCTTATACTATCTTTACTGCACAAAAGTTTTCCACCTTAGGTTCCAATTCTACAAACTACACATAGCAATTCTAGGAAAGATAAACACTGCAACTAAGTGCAAGAAGTAATGCAGAATGTAAATGAGATAGAGAATGTAAACTCCCGGCATGACAACTTTTCACCAAGGTATCAAAAAGCTCTCCTTTACACTAATTCTCATTGGAGCCACTCGCGAGGGAATGCCCGCGCAAGGGCCAAGCTCTCGGCCAAATAACTCTGTGGCTAGCCGATGGACCTTCCCCACGCGCAAGTGGGTGTGGGTGTTTTACCGGCACGCCTACCTAGGGATACCCTAAGGTTGTAGACTTGTAGGCAGGATGTCGCCGAGATCAGGAACTCGAAGGTGCTAGCAACACAGGGTTTAGACAGGTTCGGACCGCGATGTGCGTAATACCCTACTTCTGTGTGGTATTTTGTATTGCCTAGGAATGGTTATGCCTTTGGAAGGGATCCCTGCCCGTCTTTATATACTCTGGGGGTAGGGTTATAGATATCCTAGCCTGTACGAGCTTAGGAGTCCTACCCAAGTACTACTCAGGTAGTTTCCTTTTGTACCGACTAGTCCTATTCGAGTCTGAATACATTACATCAGATATATGGTATGGGACATGCCCCATCCCTTATTCTAGAATTATCTACACTACCTTAGCAGTCCCGTTGCTCCCTGTCTGACAGTGGGTCTCCGCCTTGCCTCTCCCGGATGCTCCTTGCCGTTTTCACTAGGTAGAGCTTCGGCAAATTGACGAGGTGCTTCTTCTCTCTCTCACAAGCATCGGTGGCCACTCCACAAACTCAGTTGGAGGGTCAAGCCCCAGATTTACAACTCTTGATGCGCGCAAGCACCGATAACAAAGAGATGTGCAAACCTCGCCTAACTCTAGGCTAACACCCAAAGTAATGCGCTAGTAAACTAGCACTAATCAAGCCCTAAGACTTATGCTAATTGCCTTAATCTTTTTTTAAACACTTTGGTGGATAGAGCATTTGAATGTGTGTGGGAACCAAGCCTATAGCTTCTCCAAGCTCTAACACCTTTGAAATGACCGGGTGGAGGAGTATTTATAGCCCTAACTAAAAAGACTAGCCGCTGCACCAATAGGCAGAAAATCGGCCTTGACCGACCGATTCGGTCCCCTCACAATGCCACCACCAAATGAGTCGGTGATACTGTGCAGGATAGCCGTCGGGCGACTGACTCCTGGGCCCCACGAGCCTTACTGATTGATTCGGTGGTGCTCTAGTGGATATGACCGAATGTTTTGATCATTCTAGAGCCGTCCTTCTTCCTTCCAGCACCACCGACTGATTCGGTGGTGGTCTTCATTGACAGGACTGAATGAGTCCGTCATTCCAGAGACTTTCTTCAGCTTCTTAGGGCCACCGACTGGTTCGGTGGTTGTCTTGATGGACATGACCGAATGAATCGGTCATTCCAGAGACTTCTGCTTCTGCTGGCCTTGATCACCGATTGATGCTGTGGTTCTTCTGCCCCGCCCCTCACCGAATGGGTTGGTCAAATGCGGCGGTGAGGTTCTGACTTAGTTTCTTCATGGGTCTTTTCTCTATTGATCATTCGATGGCTTCCATTGCATTCTTGGAACCTATAAACATCTACAAAGGTATATCTTGATAAACGTATTAGTCCCAATAATTGTGTTGTTATTCAATCACCAAAAATCACCAAAATCACAAATAATGGCTAAGGGTCATTACCCTTACAAGATCAAATGCTAATATTCACCTGTCCAGCTTTCAGGTGTGTTTAGGTGGGTGACACAGTTAAGAGACCCCAAAATGGCATGGTTATTAGAACGACTGACTTCAGGGTGTTTCTGACATTGTACTGTGGTGCAGATGCCATTGGCAGTAACACATATGGACTAATGGGTCTGGAGTTGTATATCTGAACTCTGAAATCAAAAGTAGTGTTTTTGTTTTCAAGACGGGCTATGCGTTGAGGACTGAAATTATTGTCAGTATGGCATCAACCTTAGAGACTCATAGGACAAGGATCCCTTCGGCAGAATAGAGAACAGATGACACAGTTTTTCATTCCACTGCAGGAGGTAGAGGGTGGCCACAGCCACACAGCACAGGAGGGTCCACCGTTACTTGCACGAAGGAACAGATTTTGTATGTATATAGCTTGCATACTTTTTTTAAAAAAAGATGTATATAGCTTGCATCTTGCACAGGATCCAAATGGACTAGAAACCAGCATTCCATTATTCCAAACACGACAAGGATACCTGGTCAGTCGCCAGATTGTTGAACAACAAAACAACTAACAAATGCAATTTCAGGAATTAGAGTACCGCCGATCAACCATGCATGCCGCGGCGCAACCGCGCAAACATACATAGAACAGTGGACTCAGGCACTCAGCCATGAGCCCATGATGGACACGGCGAGTTTAGCACGGAGGCATGTAGCACTGCACCCACATGTCGTGGCCGTTGACACTGAAGAACGCCTAGGTCTTCTTGAACATTGCCTGGTCACTTAGAGCAACTCCAAAAGTATAGCTAAATTCATTCAGATCTGTAAAGATGGAAAAAACACTGGAAAAAACGATCGAACAGCCTCTCCATCTTCCTCTCTTCTCTGTCTGGCTCGGCATCCGACTCCGACTCGCCATCTACCTCGTGCGCGCTCTTTTCCCGCAACAGTTCCTCCTCCCGTGCGCCCTCCCCGCCCCTCTGCTCTAGCCCGCGTGCGGCGGTGGAGCAGGGTCCGGACGGACTCCCAGCCAGCGCGCGGCGGCGGAGGAGCGTCCACCCGGTGCCCCTCCCAGCCAGCGCGCAGCGGCGGAGGAGCGCGCGGCCGCCCGGCGCCCCTCCCAGCCAGCGCGCGACAGCGGAGGCGTGCTGGCCGACCCCGCCAGAGACCAAGGAGGCGTGGGCGTCCACCCCTCCCCGCCGCCTCTCCCTGCCAGCACGGCTCGTCCCCGTCGCTACTCCCCTGCGCCCGAGGAGGCGCGGGTGGCTGCCCCCTCCCTGCGCGTCGCCGTCGTGCCGCCGCTCCTCCCCGTCCCTTGGCGCGCCGGCTGCGACACCCACCGCGGGACCACGTACTCGCGGCGGCGCTAGGAGGACGAAGAGGATGATGCCGCAGGACCAGGCATCGGCCTTGGCGCCGTCAAAGCACCTCGGGCGCCGCGAAGGTGGGGGTGCCGCAGGCGGTGTGCAGTCGGCCGTGGTCGCGGAGCGAGTCCGGGAATATGGCGAGGCCGAAGTCGGAGACCTTGAGGTTGCCGTCGGCGGCGAGGAGCACATTCTGCGGCTTGATGTCGCGGTGGAACACCCCGCGCACGTGGCCGTAGATGAGTGCCAACACCAGCTGCAGGAACACGCGGCGCACAACGTGCTCGGGGAGCCTGCGTGCGGGCAGGGAGGACAGGAGGTCACCGCCGGGGGCCAGCTCCATGATGAGGTACACCCTGGAGCTCGTCGCGAGCACCTCGTGGAGGCGGAGCACGTTCGGGTGGTGGAGGCGGCGCATGGCGGAGACCTCACGGAGGCACCGGGTCGGCAGCGTCCAAGCATCCAGCGGGCGTTGAGGGAAAAAAATCGTCCGTGGAGGTGATTTGAATATGCACAGTCAAGATTTCAGAGTCTGTTGATTTATCCCACCGGTTAGGAAGGTTTCTATTTTTTTACAGTTCTCTAAAACTCTAAATTTAGCTAGAATTATACTTAGATTCTTGGAGTTGCTCTTGGCTTCGTGGTCCTAAACACGATGACACCGTGCTTCGCCGTCTGTCCCGGAAGCGGCTGCTCCATCGCGATGTGCTCGATGCAGCGCCCAAACACCGGGCGCCTGCAAATACGTACATGAAATTAGCCATAGCAGTTCAGGGACAAAAATAAAGAGATTGCTCCTGGCAGCTGCCATTTTTTCTTCTCTACTGACGGTTGTCAAGACGAATTAATTTCTGACTAGGTTGACACGTATTTACCGCTCAAAGTAGTTCTTGATGTCTTCTGAGCTTAGAGGGTGGCATCCGGGGAACGCAAAGAACACAGTTCGCGAGTCCATGGACGGCGTCCTCTTGAGGGCGACGAACGGCGCCATCAGCTCCGGAGCTGGCACTGGGTTGGGGAACCGGCGCAGCATTGCGTGCAGGTTGTCGTCGAACACGAGCGCCGCGACGGTGTCCTCGATCACGATGACGCCGCGCGCGGCGACGCCCCTGTGGAACTTGAAGAATCTGAAGTCGACCAGCCGACCGCCACCGCTGAGGGCCACGATGGTCGGGATGACTTGGAGGAGTTGTGACAGCGTGGGGTGGACGTAGAGGAGGTAGCTGTACACGGCCTCCGCCTCCATGACGACCTGCGTGAGCGTGGTGTCGCCGGGCGCCATGGCCGCCACGTTGTTGAGGACGTCGATCCCCATGCTTGTCTCCAGCCAAAGGAGGAGGCATATCACCTTCTGGGCAACCTCCTGCTCGGTCGGCCGAGAGAGGACGCGCAGGTACGCACTGCGGGCGTTCTTGTTCTGGCTGGCGTTGAGGACTTCGCACACCCGAACAACCATGGTAAACCTGATGGTGGAGAGATGTACAGTACTTCTAGAGAGAGAGAGAGAGACTGATGTAGGAGGGAGAGAGCCAGCGAAGGATGCAATACTTGGCATATATAGGAGAGAGTCTGCTGGGAGGGTTGTAGAAGGAGGTTATGTTGGATGGGGATGGTGTGACTGAGCTCTGGCAACAGTTGGTTCGACGAACATGGAGAGAGACGAGGAGGAATACAAGTGCATTTACTGGTGTTACTACACCTTCCATGTTTGCAGTAACTGGGAATCGTGAAATTGCTTCAGTTAGAGCGTAGTATCTTTGTAGATCACAAATTCAGAATCACATCATCACTGTGAAATTCGAAATTCTCAGTTCTTTTAATTCATGCGGTGTGAACTTTCCGTAAATGGATGCTCCTTTGACGGTGATTTTGACTTGTCAGTCAACATATCCGTGTTCGCCGTTATGGAGCATTGTCTCTTCTATTAATGAGAAAGTGGATAATGTACAGTCATCGACAACTTTGTCGTATCGGGATAACACTTTGAGAGACACAGGGTGACGAAGTGACCGCGTGTCGCAATAACGCTAGTTACATGCAAATACACGTGGACAACTTCTTGTAGCTATAAGTGACAAAAATATTATATACTCTAAAATTTATGATGTTCTACAAGATTTAGGGAAGCATAAAGATATTTAATTAAAATTGAACTACGAAAATGACATCATTATAAGCAAGTTCTCTTAAGTCTATAATGTTCCTCTCTCGCAACTCATTAGCATATCGATCATCCCAAATGACTCATCATGATTTATCATATTGGGGCATTCTCACAAGAATATCTTCACCAACAATGTAAACATCCCATAGAAGTTCTCGTGGAGCTATACATACCAAACTCAAACATGCCCAAACTAAAAGGTAAGGAAATATGGAGCTGACAAAAGTGTTACAGTATATGCACCTAACTTGAGTGTCTCCAAAATAAAAGAGAAACTGAAATATAAAAGCTACATAAAAAATCGAGGAGGTTACTAGTGTTGAGGCTTTTCATATGAGGAAAGATGGCTAGATACATCGATGAGTGTCCATACCGCCATGCATGCTCCCTCGTGTGACATCTCTCGTCTCGTAGCACCTAGCAAGCAACAACTCCTTTGGATGCATGCTTACTTTGCTCTCAGTGAGTGAAGCATTTCTTGTGTCTGTTTTTGGTTTTTTGCTGGACTTCAGGTTCTTCTTGTCCAGTGATCTATCATCAAGGTTGTTGCATGTATTTCATGTTTGTGGGGCAGGGACCATGTCGATCACGATCACTTTTGGCCAGTCTCACCACCTTGGATGCCTAAGATCACCATGGCAAGCATGATAGGCAACCTGCTCCGCCTCCACTCCACAAGCTTCTGCGCGGCTTGTTCCACCAGCTGGTGCACGACCATGGCACATGGTCTCATTCTTGCTGAGAGAAATAATTTTGCGAAATAAAATTACAAGACCCTGCCACTAAAAATGAAATTTCAGAAATATCGCTACAAGTTTTTCTTTAATTTTAGCATGATTTGCTAAAAAAACTCTAATCCAACATATTCTTAGGAGTCTATTTTGGTAATAAATTTATCGGACACACGGACATATAAGATATGATTATGTGGGTATTTGCATAATCTTAAAACTATTCCTAAAATTTTGCCAATTTTCCCCTTCTCTAACTTTTTTTTCGCGACCGTGCCTGAGCATGTATTTCTTCATTAAGAGAAAACCCTTCTCTAACTTGAGTTTGCTAGTCATCACAATTTGATTATGTGGGTATTTGCACTGGGCCAGGAACTGATGTGCTACAAGAAATCATTTAATCTATGATGAATTTTTCGTGATGTTTACAAAAACCGTCCTAAATAGAATGGATCCATGACGATTAATGAATTTTTATCATAATTTTGCAAATAGCCCATACGGACTCTAATTTGGGTCCAGTTTCTGTGACAAACCTCTGAAAACGTCATAGAATTAAAACAGAAATAGTCACGGATTTGATATCGTGCTCAAACCACAATGTTGATAATGAAAAATATGTTATAGTTAACATGAGCCCACGCATCATCATAAGATACCGAGTTTACATATGCATCCAAGTTGCTACATAATATTTTGTTTGCACAAGAATATTCTTATATGAAATCTTGTCATTTTATTCATATTTAAATTCAATTTTTATTATTTTAAAGCTTTTGCTGTATGAGAAAATATTTTTAGCCCTGATACATTCTCTCTTTCCTTTTTGTCCACACCTGTAGGGGCGGGCCCGCTGAATCAAATGTATTCAGTTGAATATCCATTATTTTTGGCAAAAAAATTATATATAGTGTATTTCTCAAGTATATAAATATATAAAAAATAGACATAATATCAACGTAACAGGCTTAAAACAAGAAGCAGGTCACCTCCCCCGGTCCCCTCTCCCCACTAACGGCCAATGTTGCCACCCCGCGGCCCACCTGGGCAGCCCACCCCACGCGCCCGCCTCTGCCCAGATCCGCCCACCCCACGCGCCCTGATCCCCTCCCGAGTCCCGATTCCCCATCCGACCGGCCATCCTAGCTGCAACCCTAGGCGGCGGCGCGCGGCAGTAGGGGCAGGCGGCATGGCGACCGGCGGCGAGGGCAGGCGCAAGCGGCAGCAGTAGGGGTGCAGTCGGAGAGCCGCGGAGGGGTCGCGGGGCGCGGGCAATGGGCGGCCGGCGGCGGCAAGGCGAGCTGCGGAGGCAAGGCGGCAGGCGCTGAGGCGCAGGCAGGCGGGGGGCGGCGAGGCGGCGACCAGGTAGCGCCGCAGCGGCCGGCATCGCAGCGCCGCATTAGGTAGGCGCCGGGCGGCAGCAGGGATTGGCGCAAGCACAGGGGCAAGCCAGCAAGGCGGCAAGGGCAATTAACACCAAGGATAGTGAAAATTTGTCCATTTTTTTCCTGAAAATTGTCATTGCAATTTACACTTTGATATGTTGATTATTAAGTAAGTCTATTATTTATATGTTGAACAATTTCAAATTATGAACAATTTGTGTTGTCGGTACTCAATTATATGCTACTAATATGTACTTTGGGTTGTTAAATTTTTTTTGCACTACTTAAAATTTTGAATACCCACCTCTCAAATCCTAGGCTTGCCCCTGCACACCGGCCCAGTGTAACATCGAGTCAAGCATAAAAGATCATGTGGCCCGCGTGCGATGGCGGCTGCTGCGCCACGTTTCAATGTTAAAATGGAAAAAAGAGAAAAAAAATGATGGTCAAGTAGGCATAGAACCCACGACATAGGACTCAGAGTTGAGCCTGCCATACCACCACACTGCCTCGTCGTATGTGTCAACTCTTGGAATTTAGTTCTATAGGGTTTGTAATTCTCATATTCGATGGAACGAATGGCCGACGCCGCGTCATTTAGGGGCTCCGAGCCGGAGTCATTGGTGGGCTGTATGCTGGCCTACTGGGCGAGTTTTTTTCTAAATTGGAAAAAACATGACATGGCCGGAGTTTGAACCCGTAAACCTCGTAGACAAGTCAAGCATACACTACCACTGGTCTACTTAGCTTGATTATGGTAAAAGTCGATATTAATACCTATCTGTACCCACACTGCCACGTGGATTCAGATGAAGAACACATGAATAGTTCATCTCTTTCTTTTTAATTTGGAATTAAAATTTGTAATTGGTATTTCTCTCTCGTAAAAACTCCAAATTTGATGGTTCCTTTTCCTAAATTTTTCTAAAATCATGATCTTTCATTTAATGGTATTTTTTTGTATATAAATTGCTACTTTTTGATCTTTTTGCTATAGTTTATTTTCTTTTATGTAAGTAGAGAATAGAAAAAAATTTGTTTTTGTATAACAATCTCAATATAACTTCATATTTTCTAATATTATGGTAAACATAAGGTTGTGTCCAAATTTGAAGTTCATAAGAGTTCAGAAATATTATGATGTATTCAAATCTCAAAGTCTGACTTGAGTTGTTTGAAACAATGTGAGAGATCTATCCATTTTGTGAACAATGTATACTCCAATTATCATAAATCTTATGAAACTTTTATGTCAAGCTTATACATCCATAAAATGATTCTATTCAAATTTACAGAAATTTCGGAGAAGTTTTAGGTATTATCATCATTATTTTATAATATGGTTGTAAATAGAAGTTTCATTGTCCCTAACAAACATTTAAAATTTTTACCTATTGTTAGGATACGAGGTATAATAGAACAGCTGTACTTAAAATATATTATTTTGTAATTTTTTAAATATTGTTTGAGATATATGTAGTGCAAATTGTAATTATTTTCAATAAACACACAGAAATTCATTTAAACTACTGAAAACAGTAAATGAGCTCAAAAGTTGTTGAAACTCCTTTGATTCCCAAGTATTTAAGTCTCTGATGATACCTCAACATCTTTTTGGGCTCTTGCCATCCTGCATGTAAATTGCAATGAAAATATTCTATTCTCTATTCTATCTGTGGCATGTCCATCTGCCACGTGCTATCTCTGCTGAATGATAGTTTTGTTCTTCAGTGCTTGTGCTTCTACTGCAAGTGGCAACTTTCAATCTCAGTCCTGTTCAACTATTTGCTTAACCATGTTTCTTAATTTCTGTTTGCAGAATTCCATTGGGCCGACATGCTCAAGTGGTCGGTAGCTTGAGTTGCCAAGGTACTTCTAGATGATCTGAATGCTTTTTATCCTTGTATGTCAGCTCTGAATGTCTATTGCATGAAAGCATGCTTCGCTGTGATTGTTTCTAGCTTGATCTTTATGTGTATCTATACTGCCTTGAATGGAATTTAAGAAATGTGAATAATCAAATGCTATATTGGATCTATTCTGTAATTTGCAAAGAGCATAGGTTCAGTTAAACATGCTTCCCTGAGTAGCTGAACCTATGGAATAAGAATTTAAGAAATGTGAATCATCAAATGCTATATTGGTTCAGTTCTGTAATTTGCAAGGAGCATAGATTGAAATGCCTAACTGAACCTATGGAACAAGAATTGAATTCTTACCTATCTCCAGCATATATTTTTACCTATCTCCTTTCTTCATTCCCATAAATATGTACTATAGGAAGAGCATATAATTTTTCTCTTTTATTGCTTAGATGTCAATGCATAAATATTTACAAACTGTAAATGCCCTTTTGTTTTGCAGCACGCCAAAGCTAAATATATTGAAGATGGGTTGATTCTTTCTGGTGATCACCTCTATTGCATGGACTATCCATGGACTTTGGTCAGGTCACTGCCACATATAAATCATCTCCCATTTGGCTGTTTAAAAGTAATCCATTTTGATTTTGTCGTTTACAATTTAATTTGCAGAGTTATCGGCAAAGAGGTCCGGGCATCAGCATTTGTGGATGTAAGCATGAATGCAAAACTTGAGCTTGTGCTTGAAGCTACTTTTTATTTGCAGTATTATAAGATTTTGTGCTAGAGTAACTAGAGTTAGACTGATTTCATGCTGAATCGAAAAACTTCGATGTTGTATGTATGTGATGAGATGTTGGATCAGAATTTATCTATATATAGGCTGCTTTATATCTTGATTTGGGCTGAAATGATAATGGATTGATTAGAAAATGGGCCATATTTTAATGGGCCGGATGCAGAATGGGCTCTGCTTTTTTCCGAGCAGAGACTTAAATGGGCTTTATGCAAATGGGCCCAAATTGACCCATTTGTTTCCTGCCATATCATCATCCACGTCAGCATCCATGTGGCAGCCATACCATAACCACTTTCCACATCATTGCCATGTCAACAACCACATCATTGGTCATGTCAATGTACACGTCATCATTTCCATTCACATCATCGCCGTATCAGCAGCCATATCATTGGCCACGCCAGCAGACATGTCAACATTATCATCCACATCATTGACCACGTCATCCTCCATGTTATTATCATCCACGTCATCCTCCATGTTATCTATTTGTAACGTGGCAATTGAATCCGTGACGTTTATTTTCATTATAAATAATAGGTTTGGGCTGGGCTGCGCGGGCTAAAGGCTATTTTATAATGGTTTCAAAACATTATGGATTAATTTAATCTGTGATGATTTCGTTAAAAACATCACGTGGTGTAATATGTGACGGTCATAATGAAATTTAAGATCGTCACAGATACCGTTTTATGATGGTTTTTCAGTAATCTATGATGAAGTTTAACCGTCATGAATTAATAGATTTTTTATAGTGGTAGCTGCGATAGGCAGCCCATCTCTGATATGGCCAGCTTTGAGGGCGCTGTGAGGAGGTCTTGGATGGTATCACTTACGTATACACTTATCCTCTCTTGGAGCGTTTTGTGTACGTTCACGGGCCCACCTTTGAACTCCTACTACTCGTGTATTTTTTCAGGGTGGATCCAGAGATAAGGCTAAACGTAGAGCTGCAGAGGCTGGATATATTTGTTGAGTTGTACCGGCACCTGTGTCTTTTAAGAATTTTCCGATATTCGCTTGACATAACCTTTTTCCAAAGCCATCAATATCCATCCAATACAATTGGTGTCGAAGTCACAGATAATAATTGTCTAGCCTTTACATTTTAGAAATTTCAAGTATTAATCCAACAAAACTTTCAAAACACATCTTTAAAGGTCTTAGATTTTGTATTTCATAAGTTTCAAAAACTTTAGATGAGGCATTTATACTTTTAAATGAATTAAAGAACTTGTAATTGAAATCAAAAGCTCTCAGCAATAAAATTGGCCAATAAGGAATACTTAATTTGCGGAATCCAATTCTACACTCGTGTGCTACCACGGTTCGTGGCGTGCGACGCGACAGCCGCGGTGGAGCTAACTGCACCGATTCACGTGACAGCCCAGGTATTCATTTGTTTTCTCTTTTCATTTCTATTTTTTCCTTTACGTTCCCTAATAGCAAGTGCTATCATTTCCTTTCTTTTTTCAGGTTTCCTTTTTACCTTCTATATGTTTGAAGTTCTCTTGACAACTTTTTCTTATGGAAATCATACAAAAAGATTATACTGAGAATTGTTCTTAGAAATTGTATGATGAACTTGCCCGTAAAAGCTCTGCGAGAAATCTTCCTGATAATATCTTCATAGAACTTGTGCTAAAAATTATCGTCTACAAATTATTTAAAAAAACTATGCGTTAAAATTGTATGTCGTAAAAGTTTTACTAAAAAATATTCTTAAGAGTTATACATAAAAGTTATGTGTATCATAAAAGTTACGATGAGAATTTATTCTCTCAGAAGGTGTGTGTAAAGAGTTGCGTGTAATTGTTGTGCTTACAAGTTATAACTTTCCAAAAATACAAAGTTGCGGAGAAAACAACTTTTCAAGAAAGGAACATACCTATTGGAGATCGCACGCCGCGAGCCCGCTACCGCTCGTGACGTGCGCGCGGGGAGTTGCAGGCCCCACTTAATTTGGAGTTTCCGTTGTTATGACGTGCTACTAGCAGTCGCCCACGAAGTGAAACTCTTGTTTTCGGGGAGTACTCTTCTACCTAGCCCCTTTGCCCATTTGAAAACACATCTATAGGCTTATAGTATAGGAGTAAATTGAAAAGGAGAAAATTCAGCTATGCAAGGATGACCTGCGGCCAAAGGCCAAGGCCTCAAAGGCTTCGGAGTCTGCTCTAAGATGCAACCAAGATCACGCATGGCGAGGAAAGTAGCGCGGATGAAGCCATCCCAAGGAGTGCTAGGGGCCTTGCTTGAATGCCTGAAGTTGAGTCAACAGAGGTGAGGCCTGGCGTTTCAGCATGAACTTTGAGGCAACAAAGGAGCTTCACACTTGCTACTCCATCCGCACCAAGAGTCTTACTTTCTCTAATGGCAATCAAAAGGAAAGATCACCCAAGTGAGCTTGTCTCTCTTGTAATCGACAAGCAGTAGTCGAATATTCAAAATATGAATTCTTTGTAATTATGTAACGATAATTTTCCGAATATTGCATATAGTACTATGTAGCGTTTGAGTTGGATTAAGTTGTAATTATATTCCGTGACAGTTTGCTTCCCTATAAAAAGAGCGGCAGTATAAACGAGAGGACATTTAATACCGCTCTTTATCTTTCCTCTAATGATGGAACGGAATATTATCAGGGCCTAAGCATGCTAGTGTTTGGCATTCGAGATGCATGTGACCGATACTTATTATAAAACATTGACCTCTAATAAGACCAACGGAAGTCCAATAACCAAGACAAAAGAGAGTCTAAACAGGAGACGGAGTTTACCCATATAAAGATGAATAGATCTTGAAACAATACTTATATTTTGTTCTATTAAACCTTCACCTATGCTTAGCGAAGATCTCCATGACCCCTCGGGATGAGTCTCCTCTTCCGACCCCTCCTCGTCTCATGGCTGTTGGGATCTTGAATCGATCATATTGTACCCAGGATTTAATTCGGCATGGAGAATTGCCATTTCTGCTCGACCAGAGTGCTGTACCCCTCAAGGGCGTCATCGCCGCGTCGCTGCGTGCGCTTAGATCAGGTGAGCCACTGCTTTGCCGAAGAAGGTAGAAAAAGGCCACATGATCTGCCAGCCCAGGATTTGGCATGGATAATTTTTGTATGTCTAGCTTCCACGGGATTCAAATCAACTAGAAACCATCATTCCAAAGTCCAAATAATACAACGACAAACACCCTGATCGCTCGCCGGATTGATCGAACAACAACATCTAGCAAATCAATTTTAGGAAACAAACGCGCGCGCTACCTCCGATCGATATATCATACGGATATGACGAGCTTACAACGGAGGCTTATAGGCCTGCACCCACATGTCGTAGCCGTTGACCCTGTAATACACCGCGGTCTCGTTGAACATCACCTGCTCCCTCAGCTCCGCGCTCGAGAACACGATGACGGCATGCTTTGGCGTCTGCCCCGCACACGGCTGCTCCGTCTCGACGCGCTCGATGCAGCGCCCGAACCCTAGAAGCCTGCACAAGACGCACATGAAATTAATCCTGGCAATTCAGGGATAAAAAAAAGTACAGAGATCGCGTGTTAATTTTACTGGCGCTTGCCAAAGGCTAAGACTCGTCCTACTGTTCAAAGTAGTTGATGATGTCCTGTGAGCTAAGAGGGTGGCCTTCCCAGAAGGCGACGAACGCCGTCCGGGAGTCCTCGGGTGGCGTCCTCGTAATGGCGACGAACGGCGCGATCAGCTCCGGCGCTGGCATGCTGGTGGTCACCGATGTCGATGAGTGGACCTCATCCTCGAACCGGCGCAGCATCGTGTGAAGGTGGTCACTAAAGACGACCTCCGCGATGGTGTCCCGGATCACGGTGACGCCACGTGCGACAAGGTCCCTATGGAACTTGAAGAACCTGAAGTCCACCAGCCGTCCGCTGTTGCAGAGTGCCTCGATGGCCGGGATGCCCACGAGGGGCTCCGGCGGCGCCTCTTGCCCGTGGAGGAGGTAGTTGTAGAGGGCGTCAGCCTCTATGACGAGCCGCGACAGCGTGATGCCGCTGCCCTCCATGGCTGATACGTCTTCGAGAACATGGACGCCCGCGATCGTCTCCAGCCAGAGGAGCAGGCAGATCATGTTCTTGGCAACCTTTAGACTGGTCGGCCGAGCGAGGACCCGCTTATACGCGCTGCGGGTAGTCTCTCCGGCATCGAGCACTTCCCACACGCGAATGACCTTGGACCTCATGGTGGACATCTGGATACAGAGGGAGAAAGAGAAAGAGACAAACTGGTGGATTGGGGGAGAGAGGGAGAGGCAGCAAGAGCGATGCACCTGCAGAAGCATATGTGAAGCCTTGTGCTGAAGATGGCTAAAACGGCGTGGAGATATGCAATGTGAATCAACACCCGCTGGCACCAAGGTTGTCACAGCCTCACAGGTTCGGTTGACCTGGATCGGAGATACGCGCATGAAAGCAAAAAAGGAATGCATTCAATGGGGTCATACCACCTTCCATGCTGTCTGCAAAAACTAGATTAGTGATATTGCTTTATTTAAAACATATATTTATGGATTGCCAATTCTGGCTCAAACTACCTGTGTGAAACCAAGCAACTTATGTGGTGAGTTGTGTAGAAGTGTCTATCTCGGTTTGAAAAATCCCATTAATTTAAAATTCATGGTATGGCCGGTGTGAACTTTCCTTCGCCAGGTTGCTCGACCGGCCTGTTGAAAAACTCGCCTACATGAATATGTTCAACCCAACATATTTGTTCTTTTGTTGGCCAATTACAACTAAGATAACAGGACAGATGATTTAGAGTTCTCCAAACGTATTCTAGGAAAAAGTGAAAGGAAAAATTACTCACCCAGATAAATTTTGAGGAAGATAGTAATGGATGCTAGTGATAGCTTGTATATTTCAATGATGGAAAAAATCGTTGCTGCACATACCCACCTGTGTTCAAGCCTAGCTCAAGAGATAGATGTCACGCGGGTGGGTATGTATGGAATATAAAGGCAGCCATACCATACATGATAGAGGATCATATTGGTTGACATGATTTAGCAACAATAAAAAATAAAAAGTAGAAATAAAAAATCCAAAATCTCCGATTGCAACTTGGGTATGAGAGAGATTGGATGAGGCCTACTTTTGTTTTGGCTTTTTTAGTCTTAAATCATGCGTTCGAAATCCCCTGCCGACTAGTGTCGCCCCACGTACCATACTCGTGCCAGAAAAAGAAATATCCTAGTAGCATGCAAGATAAACGTTAACACACAATATCTTAAGCTTGCAAGATCAATTGAAAATGGTGTCTCATCACATCTTCAAGTTTCTTCTTCACTCCAGGTTGAAATGAGGCTAATGAAACATATATAGTTTTGATGACCGCAGGACAGAGAAGTCATGGTCGGCTTGGAGAAAGCTTGCCGGGCTATGTGTCTAGAAAAATTGAATTTTAACTTTTGTCCTCTCAGATCTGGTGCTTCAATTTACACAACCAAGCAGGTCGTAGATGCCTACAACCAAGCAGGTCGTCGATGCCTCCGTAGGATTCATATTTACCGCGGCGAGTCCATCCTAAGATTCTTATTACCCGGTCGCTCAGTCGATGCAGCGGCGGTGCTGGCAGCAGGGCCTCCAAAAAACTGGATCGATTGTAGGCTGCACCTGGTTGCATTTAAAAACGTATTTGATTGCTCCCGTACCATATCTTGTAGATAATTTTCTTTTCTTATAATTTCGAATTTATATATTTATTAGTCGTACTCGATATGGACTCTTTAAGATTAGTTTAATCGTTAGATATTCATAAAATCCAATGGTGTATATCCTTTTTTTTGCGATTAACGTGGTTATTTCTAGACCCTCTCGGCGAACGTGGTGGCTCCTTTTAACACTATTATATTAAGATAATAGATATGAATGCATATTAATAATGGGGTTGCTTCTCTCCATGCATGCTTGGCAACTTGGAAGGTCTTACAATAGCTCCTCTTATATGGTGGCATACACCACTACAGATTGGTTTTCATTTTGAAAATTATCATAGGTCGGCAAAGTGGGACTAAACTCTCACACAACACATTGACTTTTCATTATTGAATTTGGACCCAAAGAGCAGCAGCCCTTTGGCTCAATCATGAATATATAGTCTATTGGGCGTCAAATGCCAACATGATCTTGACTTTCGGTAGACACATTCGGTGAATATTAAGATTGGTTATTATTCTAGCAATTGATTGGGGGCTCATATTCAAACCATGACCAACCTGTAGTTGCAGTATTGATCTTTACCATTGCAATAAGATGATGAGGACACAGGAAAGAAGAAACAAACTGGGATAAATTCTGGACGCATAACCTAGAATTGACTAGAAATTACCCTTCGATTATTATTCCAAACATTACGAGAATAGCTGATCACTCCCTGGATCAATCGAACAACAACGATGACTATAACAAATCAATTCCAGAAAACACAATACCGCTAATCAACCATACGGTGGTGCAAACATCCATGGATAGATAGGACTCAGCAATGGACACGACCAGTTTAGTAGGGAGGCATGTAGGGCTGCACCCACATGTCACGGCCGTCGACCCTGAAGAACACCGCGGCCTCCCCGTGCATCGCCTCATCCCTCAGCTCCGCGCTCCTGAACACTACGACGCCATGCTTCGCCGACTGCCTCGTGCACGGCCGTTCTGTGGCGATGCGCTCGATGCAGTGACCGAACCCCAGAGTCCTGCATAATACAACCGTAGCAATTCAGGGTGAATGCGATCCATCAGTCCATAGTCCATATATATTTGTGCATACATGTCACTAACTCACTATACCAAGAAGCCAAGAACAGATTAGTCCTGGCATCCACCGGCAACTTTTCACTGACGCTTGTCAAGACGAATTGCTGACTAAGTTCACACGTACCTCTCAAAGTAGTCCTTGATGTCTTGAGAGCTTAGAGGGTGGTATTCGGGGAAGGCAACGAACACTGTTCGCGAGTCCTCAGGTGGTGTCGTCCTGGTGATGATGAATGGCGCCATCAGCTCCGGAGCTGGCACCGGGTTCGGGATCAAGAGCGAGTTGGAATCATCTTCGAACCGGCGCAGCATCGCGTGCAGGTTGTCGTTGAAGACGAGCGCCGCGACAGTGTCCCGGATCATAGTGACGCCGCGCGCGACGAGGTCCTTGTGAAACCTAAAGAACCTGTGGTCGATCAGCCGGCCCCCGCCGCAGAGGGCCGTGATGGCCGGGAAGCCCTCGAAGGGAGGCGGCAGCGCGTAGTAGCCGTGGAGGACGTAGGTGCACAACGCGTTCGCCTCAAAGACGATCCGCGCGAGCGAGAGGTCATCAGGCGCCATGGTCGCAACGCTACGGAGGATGTCGAAGCCCATGGTTGTCTCCAACCAAAGGAGAAGGCAGATGGCATTCTGGGCAACCTCCCGTCTGGTCGGCCGAGAGAGGATGCGCAGGTACGCACTACGGGCGGTCTCGTTGGCATCGAGGACTTCCCACACCCGAACCATGGTAACCTGATGGTGGAGAGATCTACAGGGAGAGAGAGATGATGAGAGATTGACGAAGCAGAGAGAGGCGAGAGAGGGATGCAATGCTTGCCGTAGGAGTGAGAGAGAGGCCGCTGTGGTTTATAAAGAGGCTAGGGTGGGTGGACAATGTGACTTACTCAGCGTTATTAGCACCTGGAGACAGATGAGCATGCAGGAACATAATATCAGGCAAGGTAGTACATTTACTGGTGTTAGTACATTTCATGCTTTCACTATCTGTGATAGTGAAAGTACTTCATTCGTTGCATATCTTTGTAGATCACAAATTCTGATTCACGTCATCATTGTGAAGCAAACTAATATTGAAGCCAATTGTGTAGAACCACCAATTTGAAATTTGAAAATTCCGCTTGTTTTGATTAATTCATGGGTCATAGGTGTGAACCTCCGATAGTGACTTCGAGTTGTTAGTCAACGCATCTGTGTTTGCCGTTACGAAATCCCGTCTCATCTTCTACTAATGAAATAACACCCCCAAACTAGTAATGTACGGTCACTAACAACTTTTTTGTCATGTCGCAATGACGCTAACGACGCGCAAACTTATGTCGATAACTTCTTTTAGCTATAAGCGACAAAAATGATATATTCTAAAAATGGAATATCATACTTGTTCACGAGATCTAGGCAAGAATAAACTTTCTTCAAATTGAACTATGAAAATGACAAAATTATAATTTACCACGACGTGCTATGCTCGAGTTCTGCTAAGTCTCTGATTGTTACTCTCTTGTATCATCCCATATGATGCATCATTGTAACCGTGTTGGGTTAATTACATTCATATGTTCACCAACAATGTACGTGAAAATCCTATAAAAGGTACCTAACTCAAATATTGCCAAATAAAATAAAGATATATGAGCTGGCAAAAAGTTAATACATATGCACCTAACTCGAGTGTTTCCAAAACAAAAGAAAAACTGTAACACAAAACTACACCAAAGGGTTGAGGAGGTTAGTAGTATATATAGAAGCATTTCATGTGAGGCAAGGTGGCTAGGAACATTGCAGTGCAGCTATACATGCTCCCCTTGTGCATTCTCTTGTCTTGTAGCCACCACCAAGCAACAGCCTCCTTGGATGCATTCTTGCTTTGCTCTCGGCGGCCTAACCGTTTCTGGCCTTTTTCTCTGATGGGCTGCATGCTCTTTTCCTTGATCTGTCATCAGGGTGGTTGCGTGCACGTTGCGTTTCAGTTACTGCTGGCGGGGCGTGAACATCGTAAAAAGTTTTTTCCCCCTCAAGGAACCTCAGAGTTTTATGTACCTAACTCTAATATGTCCAAATACAAAAGGTAAAGAAACATCAAGGTGAAAAAAGTAAATATAGATACACCTAACCCAAATGCTTCCAAAATAAAGGAGAATTTGTATCACAAAGCTCCGCAAAAGACTGAAAAGGTTTATAGTGTTAAGCCCTTTCATGTAATGCAAGATTTAGCTAGGTACATTGACGTGTGTTCACAGTACCATGCATGCTCTCTCGTGCGCGCGCTCTTGTCTCGTAGCCACCACCCACCAGTAAGAAAGATCTCCTTGGAAGCATGCTTGGTTTGCTCTCAGTGGGCAAAATTGCTGTCGTCTTCAGGGCGTGCGTGGAAACGGTGATGGTTGGGAAGGTGGCGCCAGGGCAGCTGCCGGTGATCCTGAACAGCGCGGCGGCGATGGTCCCTGTGGTTCTGGACGGGAGGCGGCAGACAGCCAAGTTCCTGATCAAAGGCTAGCTGGCACCTCATCTACATCTACATCCCAAGCACCAAGCTCTCCGATCCGACGCCTGATGCCAGCCACTGCGCTCTACAGGTAAGAAGCCGTGGAAAGAGCGAGCTAGAGCCAGGAGCTAGCCTACTAATGCTAGACGTCTGTAACCAGACTACCAGAGCTTACTCTGGAGCTAGCTAAGCCAGGGAGTAAGCTGTAATCAGAGCTTTGCTGAACTGTTGGTCTTTGTGTCACCTCGTTGAGTGTCTGTGGTATGTACTATACGTTCCAGAGTTCGCCATGTTACCATGTACCCTTTGTGTTCAATAAATGTTTGTGATATCGTGACAGTGCCTAGCAAATTTTCAGTTCCAGATTTCTGCTGGTCTCACTGAATATTTAATTTCCAGGTTAAATTCGTTGATTGGGTTATACAATTTGTGATGAACCATTCTGGAGAATAAATAATGCAGCGTCTCCGCCTGGCACAGCCCAATCAACAAATTAATAAACCTGGGCATTTTGAAGAGTTCACAGCACCCAGTGTGGAGTTAAGCAGCCAAGTCCATTTCTAGTGTAGCACGGCCAGATTTCTCCTGGCAAGATTCAGGAAATCAGGACAGAATACTTATAAACAGACTTTTGATGTCATCCAAGGAACGAGAAACGCTAAAGTAATTCGCAACCTGCAAAGGAACCCAAGATCAGTTAATCTCAGGCGATGGAACGACCTCAATGATTGATCAAAAATTCCATTGAAGTTTGAAGTGCTTTGGAGTACGAAACGAAACGTTTTTAAGAGATAAAAGTGGAGAATGGAATTAAAAACTGTTTTCCGTTCTTGTCTGATTCTCTTTCCGCTTACTTCTCGGTGTTTATCGATCAGCTTTCTAACCTGTCTTAGGATCAACACTAGGGAATGTGTAATCTTGGTGGTTATTAGAGAAGTGTGTTTGGTAGAAATCTAGATTGGCCATCTAAGAAATTGGGTGGAGCCCTCATTCAGCCCGTCCAGTCGCATTGTCCATCTTCCACACCATGTGAACAAGATATGTGGACAGAACAACAGGATGGTCAACACGTACATGCAATTCAGAAATGATCATCGGGAAACTTTGTATCTAATTTTTATAAGACCCCCCTTTTTGCAAATTTATCCCTCTTCAAGCCTCCCAGAAACTTCAGTTTTTGACACCGCATTGGGGTGCCACTGCAATTTTTACGCTGGTTTATTCTTTTATAAAATGGAAATAGTTCCCGCCCTATGACTGCACACATCCAAGTCTTTATAAATTTATTTAGCTAAACCACTATCATATAAATAGAGAAATGTGAACCATAATCAAAGGATAAAATCATAGGCAAAAGTCTCTTATTGCTTCTTCATCCATTCTTAGCAAAAATGTCCAAACGATCCTAATTGTCTTGCATGTTGTTCGGATGGTTTCCCTTGCCTCTTCATGTTGTAGCAGCGCCCAAAACTGTAACCTGTAGGTTGGTTCCCCTGAAAGTAGCATGTATAAAAGATATATATCATTGTGCCTTTTCGTTCTTTTGTTTTGGCACCCTACCACACTAGTTTCTTCAAAATATAACACTTTGTACGTTTCGCCCCTCTTCTTCTCATGCTCTTGCCATGATCACCGCCTTAAGCTTCTTCTTTAATTTGCTCAAGGAGGTTAAAGCCTTAAAGGAGTTCTAACGAATTCACTGTTCATGATATGGGTTCCATCAGCTAAGCATTGCAGGTTTCAGAACGTCAATGTGGTGATATTCAGAGAGTGTTCTCATCAAAAGAAAAATTCTCATCAAAAAATATGCAGAGAGTGGAAAGGGCTTGCCTTCAGCTTCAGTTTCTCTCTTCCGAGCTTATGCAGATCGAGGGACAGAAAACAGTATGAGAGGTTCCGATTCCATGGAAACAAGAAGATGGGGACATGAGATATTTGAAAGCAATAACAAACGAACCGCGACAAATTTCGTATGCCTATCTTGCACAGAATTCAGATCGACTAGAAATTGTGTCATACCAAAAAAGACGACGACGATGGGCGATTAATTACTCGCCGGATCGAACAACAACTACTTAAAAGTACTGATCAGTTCTAGGTAACGGACTACCGCTGATCAATCATCTGCCATATGGCGGCGCAGACATACATAGATCGGTCGGCCTCGGCAATGAAGGCGACGAGCTTAGTTAGAGCGGAGGCATGTAGAGCTGCACCCACATGTCATGGCCGTCGACCCTGAAGAACACCGCGGTCTCCTGGAACATCGCCTTGTCCCTCAGCTCCGCGCTCATGAACACGATGATGCCGTGCTTCGGCGCCTGCCCCGCGCCCGGCCGCTCCGTCTCCACGCGCTCGATGCAACGCCCAAACCCCAGAGTCCTGAGATTTAGAGATGTATAAAAATGTTAAACAGGTAGGGCATGAAAGCACAAGACGTTTGCGGAGGCGAATTTCTGAGCTCTGACTGGGTATATGGGTTCTACATACTGTTCGAAGTAGTTCACGATGTCCTGTGAACTTGGACGGTGGCAGTGGCACTCAGGGAACGCGACGAACGCCGACCGGGAGTCCTCGGGCGGCGTCCTCGTCGTGGCGTCGAACGGCGCCATGAGCTCCGGAGCTGGCGGCGGTCTGGGCGTCAAGAGCAAGTTGACATCATCTTCGAACCGGCGCAGCATGGCGTGGAGGTTGTCGTCGAACACGAGCGCCCCGACGTTGTCCCGGATCACGGCGACGCCGCGAGCGACCAGGTCCTTGTGGAACTTGAAGAACCTGAAGTCGACCAGCCGGCCCCCACCGCAGAGGGCCACGATGGTGGGGATGCCCTGGAGAGGCGCCGGCAGCGGGTGGCCGTGGAGGATGTAGCTGGACAGGGCGCTCGCCTCCGTGACAACCAGCGTGAGCGAGATGGCGGCGGGAGCCATGGCCGCCACGTTGTCGAGGACTTGGACGCCCATGATCGTCTCCAACCAGAGGAGGAGGCAGATCACGTTCCTGGCAACCTCCAGCTCGGTCGGCCTTGCGAGGACAAGCTGGTACGCCCGCCGGGCAGTGTCTCTGGCGTTGAGGACTTCCAACACCCGAACTGCCTTGTTAGACCGCATGGTGTGGAGAATAATGGCTGACGGAGGAGGGAGAGAAAGGCGAGAGAGGGATGGCTACGCTTGGCGCAGTAGAGAGGCTGCTGGGTTGTACATAGAACAAAGTTACAGCGGTGGAGATAGCGTGAATCAGCTAGCACTAGCAACAAGTTCACAGGCTGGACGAACCTGGCCAGAGGTGAGCAGGAATATTATGCAATTGCATGGTGGTTGTACATTTACTGGTGTTATTACAACCTTCCAAATTTGCAGCAACTGGAATAGTGAAATTGCTTCATTTAGAGCATATCTTTGTGGATCTCAAATCCTGATTCTTCACATAGAGAA
Organism: Panicum miliaceum; assembly: GCA_032594955.1. Taxonomy (NCBI): domain Eukaryota; kingdom Viridiplantae; phylum Streptophyta; class Magnoliopsida; order Poales; family Poaceae; genus Panicum; species Panicum miliaceum. Next base: position 39,747,052 of record CM064059.1, read on the forward strand.
TTGTGAAATTGTTTCGTTTAGAGCATATCTTTGTGGATCACAAATTCTGATTCGCATCACCAGTGTGAAAGCAACAATTGTGGAATATTGTTTAGAAGTGCCTAAGGTTTGAAAGTAGAAAATCCCGCATTGTAATTCATGGTTGTCGACTTTCCTCCCTCTCGTGCAGTGGCACTGTCTTGGGTAGGCCTGTTGGACGACGGATTCCATTGTTTTAGTATGAAAACCAAACCAGCCCCGTATCGTACGGGTTAGACGGTTTGGTTTGGATGGTCTGACGGTTTCACATTTATGAAAGATAATTGTGAAAATAATGGTAACGGTACAATTTTTATGACATCCCAACATGCCATTTCAGTGAAGTCTACCATTCTTCCTTTCTTATAACTCATAATACTATCACTACTCCAATACGGATCATCACCGCCAGATCGAAAATATGTAGAATTCAGATCGATTATGATAGCGACCACCACCGCCGGGTCTAGAACCGCCACATCTAGAACCGGCGGTGATGCTGGTTAAAAAAATGCCACAGCCGCCCGTCCCCGGCCGCAGCTGCCTCGGCGCTGTCCGTGTTAGGTCTATTAAACGGATCACTAGGTGCGGATTGGCTCGGGTTCTCGTTCTAGTTCTAGTTCTAGCATCAACACAGATGTGCACGTGCGTGTGCGTGTGTATAAGATTAAACTGAGAGGGGATTAGGGTATTACCTTCCTCTGAGGAAGACGACGCCATCATGCTTGTTGGTGGTGTTTGCGCTAGGGCAGCGTTGCGCAGTGCAGCGGGTCGGAGCAGATCTGCTCTAGGGCGGCGGTGGCCGGTGCAGTGTAGATTGGTGGAGCTTCCCGCCGCCGCAGCGCCACCCCTCGGGATCGGGTTAGGGTTTAGGTGTCGGTGGGGAGTCGGGGCACGGCGATCTTTGGCGTGCGTGCCCCCCGGCCCCCACCTCTCTATTTATGTGGCGCTGGCGACAGGGGCCCACCAACGCGAGTTGGGTTGGGCGCCCCCGATCAGGGCGCGGATCAAGGCTAAGGCCTTTGGGCCTTAGGTTAGATCAATCCAACAATCTCCCCCTTGATCTCACATTATCTTTCTCTTTCACTTTTCTATTTTCCTTATCTCATCACAGATTTATGTATAGGGCATATCTCATCGTCACGCGCAATTGCCGATAGAATCAATAGCCACAATACATGCCTCTGTTCAGAAATAGATTCTGTATTCCTTTTGGGCCTCTATTATCCAGAGATCATAGGTTGTACCTCATTCCCATGCCGACTACGTGTTCCATGAACACGCTGGGTGGTAGGCCTTTCGTTAGCGGATCCGCAAGCATATCTTTTGTTCTTATATGCTCGAGACTTATGGTGTGATCCTGGATTCTATCTTTTATCGAATAAAATCTTATCTGTATCGACTTTGTAGCCGTGCTCTTCTTGTTATTATGAGCATAAAACACTGCTGGCTGGTTATCGCAGTACATCTTTAGTGGTCTTTCTATATTGTCCACCACTCTTAAGCCAGGTATAAACTTCTTTAACCATTATACCTGCCCGGAGGCCTCGTAGCATGCTATAAACTCAGCATACATCGTCGATGTTGCTGTGACCGATTGTTTAGAGCTTCTCCATGAAATAGCTCCCCCTGCGAGAGTGAAGATGTAACCCGTCGTGGATTTTCTATCATCTTCATCTCCCGCAAAGTTTGAATCTGCGTATCCTTTAATCTCTAAAGAATCGCTTCTTCTGTATATTAGCATGAGGCCTTTTGTGCCTTTCACATATCGCAAGGCTTTCTTTACAAGTTTCCAGTGTTCTAGACCTGGATCTTTCTGAAATCTGCCAAGCACATTAGTGACAAAGGCTAAGTCAGGGCGTGTGCACACTTGAGCATACTGTAAACTTCCGACTGCCGAGGCATACGGAACAGTTTTCATCTGTTCTTTTTCATACTTATTTCTGGGACTCTGAAAGTCTCCATATCTGTCACCCTTGATTATCGGAGCAGGAGTAGGTTTACTCGCATGCATACTGTATTTCTCTAGAATCTTTTGTAGGTATGTCTCTTGTGACAGACCTAGCACCCCATTCCTTCTATCTCGGTGAATCTCAATCCCTAGCACAAAAGAAGCTTCACCAAGATCTTTCATGTCAAAATTTGATGACAAGAATTCTTTTGTTTCTAACAGTAGACTGACATCACTACTCGCTAGTAAAATGTCATCCACATACAGTACCAGAAAAATGTATTTCCCTTTCTTGAACTTTGCATAGATGCAATTATCTTCAACATTCTCTGTAAACCCAAACTTCTTTATAGTCTCGTTAAACTTCAAGTACCACTGTCTTGAAGCTTGCTTTAATCCATAAATAGATTTCTTTAAATGACATCCCATATTTTCTTTTCCTTTTACGACAAAACCTTTAGGTTGTGCCATGTAAACTTTTTCTTTGAGATCCCCATTTAGGAATGCCGTCTTTACATCCATTTGGTGCAATTCCATATCGAAATGTGCAACCAAGGCCATAATTATTCTGAAAGAATCTTTACATGAGACCGGGGAAAAGGTCTCATTATAATCTATTCCTTCCTTCTGTGTGAATCCTTTTGCCACAAGACGAGCCTTGTATCTCTCTATATTCCCTTTGGAGTCACATTTAGTCTTGTAGACCCATTTACAGCCTACTGTTTTGGCTCCTTCAGGAATTTCTTCTAAGTCCCAAACTCGGTTGGTCCTCATCGATTTCATTTCATCTTCCATGGCTTCAAACCATTTAGATGAATGTCTGCTTCTCATGGCTTCTTCGAATGAGATGGGATCATCTTCCATTCGAAACTCTTCTGTGTTATACACTTCATAATCAGCGGGAATAGCTGACCTTCTTTCTCTTTGAGATCTCCTAGGAGCCTCTTCTGTTCGAATGTTATCTGCTGGAACCTGTGACGGCTCCACCTGATCTGTGGAAACGTTATTATCTATAAGATCCTGAAGGACAGGTTCCACATTTTCATTCTGTGTCGCCACAGAAGGGATCAATTCGGGAACTGGCATCGCAGTAACTCGTACTGCCGGTGCAATCTCAGCAGGGAGTGAGAAAAATGGTTCCTGAATCATTGGAGTGGGTGCGTATACCCGCTTCTCCTCAAGAACAATCTTTCGAACTGTTGTGTTTCCCCGAATCATCTTTTCTTCTAGGAAGGCAGCATGTCTCGTTTCTACAAACTTTGTAAATCTGTCTGGACAGTAGAAACGATATCCTTTTGATCTTTCTGGGTAACCAATAAAATGGCAACTCACTGTCTTGGGATCCAATTTCCCAATGTTCGGGTTGAAAATCTTTGCCTCAGCAGGACTCCCCCACACCCGTAGGTGATTCAGTGAGGGTATCTTTCCTGTCCACAGTTCATACAGTGTTTTAGGCACCTCTTTACTGGGTACTCTGTTGAGAATATAGACAACGATTTTCAACGCCTCCATCCATAAACTCACTGGCAGTGTAGAATAGCCGATCATGCTTCGTACCATGTCCATCAAGGTACGATTTCGTCTTTCAGCCACTCCATTCTGCTGAGGATCGCCCGGCATAGAATACTGGGCTACTATTCCTTGTTCTGTTAGGAACCTTGCAAAAGGTCCTGGAACCTGTCCGTATGGGGTATGCCGACCGTAGTATTCCCCTCCACGGTCAGAACGGACAACTTTTATCTTTAAATTGTGCTGATTTTCAACTTCAGCCTTGAATTCTTTAAATTTATCTAATGCCTCTGATTTCTCTTTTATTGGATAGATATATCCATAACGGGAATAGTCGTCTGTGAACGTTATGAAAGAGTCATAACCGTCTATGCTTTTAACTGAGAACGGTCCGCAGATATCTGTGTGAATTAATTCTAAAATACCTGCGCTGTGCTCAGCCGTTTTCTTTGTTATCTTTACATTTTTTCCTTTAATGCAGTCAATGCATTTGTCTGAATTTGAGAACTCAAGAGGAGGTAGAATTTCATTCTTAACCAGCCTTTCTATTCTCCCCCTCGAAATATGGCCTAAACGACAGTGCCATAATTTCGACGACGTGTCTTGAATTCTCTTTCGTTTTCTGTTGTTATCTGTGGTTTGAGACACAATCGCATTCACATCACGTACGGAATTCACACTTTCACGTAGCGATAATAAATAAAGATCGTTTCTTCTAAATGCAATCGAAGCAACTGTATCATCAAATTCTATTACACACATGCCGTCTCCAAAACGACATGCAAATCCATCGTCATCAAGACGAGATACACTAATCAAGTTTCTCTGAATTACGGGAACATAAAATACATCTTTAAGCAATAAATTAAAGCCTGTGTCGAGCTCTAAGAGGAGATCTCCAACCGCCTCAACATCTGCCTCGACTCCATTTGCGACTTTAATTCTGTTTTCTCCTCTTCCCGTAGTTCTCGTTGAACGGAATCCCTGTAAGGAGTTTGCAACATGAATAGTTGCTCCTGAATCAATCCACCAAGTAGATTTCGAATAATCTTTATAGAAGGATTCATTTATAAATGAGATAATGTTCTCACCTCTTTTCTCCATGATCATCTTTAGATACTCGGGACAGTTTGTCTTGTAGTGTCCCTTCTGTTTGCAGTGAAGACACTGGTCCTTGTCCACTAGTGGTTGCCCAAACTTGGGCCTGTACTGTGGCTGTGGCTGAGCCAACTGGGGTCCCTTTGCCTTGGATGAAGAGGGAATATCTTTATTATATCTTTCCTTGTTCACATAGTTTATGGATCCACCATGTGCATTCTTTATTTTCTCTTATTCTTGTACACACATCGCTATGGTCTTTTCAATATCCCATTTTTCAGGGTTCATGTTATAATTGACAACAAAGTTGTCAAACTCTTTTGGCAACGAGGCAAAAACCAAATGAACTATGTGTTCTAATCTGAACTCCATATCCATTGGCTTAAGATTGTTGTTAATGTTCACCAAGCGATGGATGTGCTCTCTTATCCCACCTCCCAAGTACCTCTCTGTCACCAGTTGTTTGATCAACTGGGTAGCATAAGTCTTTGAGGAGCCAGTGTACTAACTCCTTATCTTGTCGAGGTACTCAACGACAGTGGGAAGATCTGTGATTGCCCCCAGAATGGCGGGCTCTATGGTGTTCTTGACCACTGCCAAACATTTCTTGTTGGTAGGTAGCCACTTGGCATGATCAGCGTCATACCTCTGTTTGCTCGCTTTGTAGGCAAGCTCTGTTTGCTTCCAAGAAGCATCTGTAACATCTTCCCCACTGTCCGGTCTCTCAGGTTCAACTGGAACCGGTGCAGTGATGACCCAATCTAGCTCAGCCATGGTAAAGAAGAGATCCAACTTCTTGTACCATTCATTATAATTGTCGCCTTTTAGAATCGGAATATCCTTGATGGAAACCATCATAGGAAAACCAGCTGAAACAGGTTAGCTCAAGTGAGAACAATATAACAATAATTACAAGAATATGGAAATCATAATGCTGTCATTATCAATTTTGGTCAGAAAATAACAACATTACAATTTAATCTGGAAAAATATTCTGTAAAATCATAATATTGTTATCATCAACTTTGGTCAGAAAATAACAATACTACAATTTAATCTGAAATTATCTGTGACTCAAAATTTAAATTATCCCTTTGGTTCAAATTTAAATTCAAGTCAAAACAATTATCTATGCAGCGGAAACATGAATAAAATAATTCTATTTTGAAGCAATATCTGTGAAATTCTGTATTTCTATTCTCTAAACATTTATCCCTTTGGTTTAAAATGAAAAGAGATCAAATTCTGTGCAAAAATATTCAAAATTTGCTTCAAAACAGAATTAAAATTATCAAAAGTTACTGTTCATCTGTGAAAACGGGCCGGAAATCTATTACTGTGCAGCCCGTTACTGTTCAGCCCGTTACTGTGCAGCCCATTACTGTGCAGCCCAATACCACGTCCGCGGCCCGGCCCACTCCATGAAAACGGCCTGCTACTGTGCGGCCCGCGGCTGACGGGCCGCAACCTGGGCCTGGGCCGCGAAAGCGGCCCATCCGCGCGCGCGCCGGCCGCTGCCCCCCCCCCCCCCCCCCCCCCGCGTCGATCTCAGCCGTCCATCCCGATCGGACGGCTGAGCGCGCGTTTCGGGAGGTATTTAAGCCTCGCGGTCGGGCGACGATCGCGGAAACCCTAGGTCATTTCGCTCACCCGCTCGCCTCTCCTCTTCCTCCTCGTCCCTGTTCGCCGCCTCCGCCGCCGGCTTAAACTCCGGCGCGGCGGACGACATGGCTGCCGGCCACCTACTGGCGGCCGGATCTACTTCGCCTCCTTTCCTTCTCCCTCTCTCTCTCTAGTTCCCTCGCCCTCTCCCTCACCTTTTCTGTTCGGCCAGGGGTGCGCTGCCGCGTTCGTCCTTGACGCCGGCGGCCGTGCCATGGCCGGATCTACTTCTCCAGTACCCAAACTCTGTTTTCTTGGCTCGGTGTGCGTCCACACGAAGCGATACTGTGCCCTATGGGCCTCCTCGCCGGAGGCGCGTGCGTCTCGCGCGCGGCTCTGTCGAGGGGATCTCTGGGGTACGGGAAAAGAGGGAGAAAGCGGAGGGAAGAGAAGGAAAGGTGAAGAACAGCAAGAAGGAGCAGAGGAGAAGGGCCAGGTAAGTCAGGTTTTCTCAGATCTAGGGTTAGGGTTAGGGTTTTTCGAGCTCTGTTTGATTTCTCCGTTTGATTTGCATCTTCTTGATCTATTTGCTCGATCCCTTCCCCTTTTCTTTCCATAACCAAGCCCAAACCACAACCTAGTATGGCTCTGATACCATTGTTAGGTATTAAACGGATCACTAGGTGCAGATTGGCTCGGGTTCTCGTTCTAGTTCTAGTTCTAGCATCAACACAGATGTGCACGTGCGTGTGCGTGTGTATAAGATTAAACCGAGAGGGGATTAGGGTATTACCTTGCTCTGAGGAAGATGACGCCATCATGCTTGTTGGTGGTGTTTGCGCTAGGGCAGCGTCGCGCAGTGCAGCGGGTCGGAGCAGATCCGCTCTAGGGCGGCGGTGGCCGGTGCAGTGTAGATCGGTGGAGCTTCCCGCCGCCGCAGCGCCACCCCTCGGGATCGGGTTAGGGTTTAGGTGTCGGTGGGGAGTCGGGGCACGGCGATCTTTGGCGTGCGTGCCCCCCGGCCCCCACCTCTCTATTTATGTGGCGCTTGCGACGGGGCCCACCAACGCGAGTTGGGTTGGGCATCCCCGATCAGGGCGCGGATCAAGGCTAAGGCCTTTGGGCCTTAGGTTAGAGATCAATCCAACAGTCCGTCCTCCGTCCCCATCCACGAACACGTCGCACGTCCCTGGCCGCAACCCACCTCGGCACCGCCCGTCCTCCATCCCGGTCCCTGGCCACGGCCCCCTCGGCACTACCAGTCCCCCATCCCCGGCGCTGCTCGTTCCCGTCCGGCACCAAGGTGGTCGCGCCCGCGCAGGTGCCACTCCGTGACCGGCGGACCGAGCGTGTGCCCGTGCCGGCACCACCCGTCCCCGGCTGCCCTCGGGCCTCGCCTCCGTCGCCCTCCGCCTTGCATCGGCTCTGTGGGGAGAGGGTGGGGGGGGGGGGGGGGGGGGGCTAGCGGGGAGGGGAGGGGCAGCGGGGGTCGGCTGCAGAGGGGGGCAGCAACTTGATCGATGCTTGCTTTGCTCTCAGCGGGCAAAGCGTTTCTTCTTTCTCTCTTTTTTCTGTAAGACTGCTTGCTGTTTTCCTTGATCTTTCCATCGATCGAGGTGGACGCGTGCACGTCGCCGTTTCCGTTGCTTGGCCGGACAGGGAGTTCTCGGACGTCAACGATCGCCCTCAACGGTCTGATGATGATATCCACTTCTCCTCTTCCTCGAGCTCGAGGGGGGCATGTTCCACTGGCTGGGGCATGACCTCACCTAATGACCATGCGCTAGGTGATCCTGTTCTGCGACTAGCTTAGAGTCGCAGGCCGCGCGCGCCACTGATTTCATCCACCGTGTCTCCGCACTGGCAGCCCCGTTGTGTTCCGCTTCCTAGAGGAGCCAATAGCTAGCGTGCCTGCGCTGCTCCGCTGGCCCACGCCATCACCTTGTTCTAATATATTGACCATTGCTCCTATATATGCTAGCAAGTTTTAGAGACATAAAACTTCACTACGTTGTCAGATAATAATGCACATCTTGTTTACCTTATTTTTCTTTAGTTTTGCTACAGTATGTGAAAAGGCCCAATCGTCATTGAAGATTGCATGTATGTAGAAGTGAGAATCAGTGATAAGAACACCCCGTGGGTTGATCGCCATGGCATGAGCGAGGGAAGAGAGAGAGCCTTATAGAGAGATAAGATTGTCCGCACTCCGTGCTTGCCCGCCGCTCAAAGCTAATTAAGAGAACGAGTGTGTCTCACCTCTAACGCCATTTTATTATTTAAAGTCTATCATTCTTCCTCTCGTATAACTCGTTATCCTATCGATCATCCCATATGACTCATTATGGTTGTTGCTTTGGATAATCCTTTACAAGCATGTATATCTCTTCACCAACAATGTGAACATCCTGAAAAGATTCTTTTTCCTTAAGGAGCCTCAGAGTTATATGCACCTAACTCTAATATGACCAAATAAAAAGATAATGAAACATCAAGGTGAAGAAAGCAAATATAGATCCACATGGCCCGAGTGCTTCCAAAATAAAAAGAGAAACTGCAGCACAAATCTCGCAAAAGGCTAAGGAGGTTAGTAGTGTTGAGGCTTTTCATGTAAGGCAAGGTTTGGCTAGGTACATCTACGTGTGACCACAGTGCCATGCATGCTCCCTCCCTCGTGTGCACTCTCTTGTCTCGTAGCCACCAGCAAGCAACACCCTCTTTGGATGCATGCTTGCTTTTCTCTCAATGGGTGAAGTGGCTCTTGCATGCCTTTTTTTTCACCTGGGTTGCATGCTCTTCTCCTCATCTAGTGACCCGGCCATCGAGGTGGTCGCGTGCAAGGTATCATTGGCCTTGCTGTTTGTGAAGAGAGCTCAGTCGACAATCACCATGGCCAGCCTGACCACCATGGAGAAGATGCTCCTCTTCCACAAGCTTGAGAGTGACTTGTTCCACCGACTAGTGCACGACCTCGCCCAGGACCCGACGGCCATGCGGTGGGTGATCGCGCTCTGGCTCTGGTTCGAGTCCGTTGGCCACCACGACTTCATCCGCCGCGTGGCCGCTCTACCGGGCCCAGTCGTGCTGCGGTTCGTCGAGGAGGCGATCGCCTGCCTCCGCTGCCTTGCCAGCCCGCCGGGCCAAGGGGCCACGGCAAGCGATGGCGACGGACGCGACAGGCGCCTGCCCTGCACGAACGCGCTCCTGACTGAGCCCATCAACGACGTGGCCTACTTCCAAGGTCGCCGTGAAGTCTTGGACGGCGTCAGCCACCAGCACAGGAGCATCTGCCTCGCCGTTTGCAATGTCGGCAACACCACCACTTGCATGCCCAGCAACACGGGCGGTGTGCCTGCTACCCCGCCGATGGTCAGCTCCCCTATCCGCGCCACCCCGAGGGTGGCACCCTTGCCACTTAACCCGATGGCAACATCCTTTCCTCTAAACCCCGTGGCATCCCCGTGGATTCCAATAATGCAAAGCCCCTTGCCGGACGACTACCGATCCCTATTCATCACCTTCTCCAAAGGCTACCCCATCAGCAAGGAGGACATCATGGAGTTCTTCAACTCGTAAGCCCCCTTCTCTTCTTCTCCGCTTGCGTGCGTGTATATATATGGCTAAATTTGAACCTTACTCCCTTGTGCGTAGTCAGGGGCGAACTCTGTCTATTTATCGAGGTGCCTTGCAGTGGCGTCACACATTATTTCTCGGCGTGGAGGACAATAGTTGCGTAAAGGTTACGTTTTCAGAAGTTTTCAATATCGACTGGATAATGGAACTTTTTTAAAACCTAGCTCCTGAAGTAGCCGACAATAAGTATTCGGCTTTTACTTTTTTTTAGATGTTTCCAAAATTTATCCAACGGAACTTTCAAAACCAGGATTTCAAAGATCTTATTCGGGTACTTCACAAGTCAAAACCAAGAACTTTTAAATGTGATCCCAACACTTTCTATTGAGATTAAAAAGCTTTCAGTGACAAAATGGTTGGGATCTAGAACTGTTCGATCACTGGCAAAGAGCTTGTGGAGCAGCTAAAAAGGCGATAAATTTGCGCTCCGCATAAGAAATTACTACGCGGTCCATTGAATTAGTCTATGTTGGTTTTTTGTTCAAACTTCTCTATTAGGGGCATGATTGTGCAGGGACATAATAATACAGATACATAGGCAGCGCTGGATAATTTGTGCATACATGATGCGTTGTAGGGTGTTTGGGCCGTGCGTTGAGACGGTGATGGTTGAGAAGGTGGCGCCGGGGCAGCAGCCGGTGTACGGGCGGGTGGTCCTGCGCAGCGCGGCGATGATCCCGGTGGTGCTGGACGGGAGGCAGACAGCCAAGTTCCTGATCAAAGGCAGGCACCTCTGGGCCAGGATCTACATCCCAAGCACCAGGCTCTCCGGCGCCTGATGCCAGCCACTGCGCTCTGCAGACCAGCAGATGAAAAGCCTGGGTACGAGCAGAGCAGAGCTGGAGCTTACTGATGTTACGTACGTGCCAACATGTCGAAGCCGGGGTAAGCCGTGATCACAGCTTTGCTCAACGGTCTCGTCGAATAAATAATCTGAGTGCTAAATGTCTATGTCTGTGCTATGTATATACGCTTGTGAGTTTCAGACTTCGCTGTGTACCCGTTATGTTCGCCATGTACCCCCTTGTGGTCAATAAATGTTTATGATGCCGTGACTGCGCCTGCCAAGTTTCCAGTTTCGGGGTGCTGCTGATCTCACTCAAAATGTAGTGTCTCCCGGTTGATTTAGATGATTGGGTCGTGGATTTTGGGATATCTCGTTCTGGAGAACAAATCTGGGTATTTTGAACAGCTCCCACTTCCCAGTGTGCAGCCAAACCAAGGGATATCTATCAGGACAGTTTACTTATAAACAGCAGGATGAGACCACAGAGATTCGTGGTACAAACCAATATGAATGCATACAAATAACCGTGCCAAGCAACACCAATCTAACGCCTCTTCTTGTAGCATCCAGCATAACCAAAGCTACTACCACTTCCTAAAGCCGGACCTGGAACCTGAACTCAGATGGATTGTTGCTTACAGCTTCGACACTGCAGCGTAACTCTGCTCAGCATGTTTGTCAGGAAGCCAGGGTGTGAGTGCATCAACCAGCCTTTTGATATCATCCGAGGAATGAGAAGCACTAAGAGTAATTCGCAACCTGCAAAGAACCCAAGATATAAGCTAATCTCAGTTGAACAGCCTCTATTTCGTTCTCAGTAGATCAAGAGAAGGTTATATGTACAGCAAAGTCTAGTAGAGATTCTATCGACAGCGAGCTAAGATGACCATACAAGTAAACAGAAAATTATGTTACGGAATGTACCCTAAGTCTTAAGTCTCCAATTACTCGTTCTATGACCACTGCATAATTTTAGTCTGGTTGACAGTGACCTTAAGTTGGGTGGAACTGGAAAATAACAATTACAAAGGAGAATTTGAACCTGCAGGAGTTGGGTGGCACCGTGGGCGGTCGAATTGGTGTAACATGAAATCCAGATCTTAGCAAATGCCTGCATTTAAAAAAAAATAAATACAAAAATCAGGTACTTGAAGCAATGAAAGACCACTTTCAATGTTAGGGGCACAAATAGTAAACCTGCCAGCCCTAAGCGCTGCTTCTTCACTTCCAACTACAATGGATATTATAGGACTAGTTATGTCAACTCTGGTCAAAGAGGCAAAATATTGCACATGCCTCCAGATCACTGATCTTCGCCATCTCTCCTTCCTTGATACATAAAGGGCAGCTGAAATCCAAAATAGTTTCTATTAAAAACACATCCCTGATGTATAATCTTCATGCAGCACCCTCCAACTGTATCTTTTAGGACAGCAGCAATGTTCTACTTAAATACTCGTTCTTAAAGACTAACATCAAAGCCGTAAACACCATGTTGCATTTTTTTTTCTCATACACAAGAATGTGATAGAGAAAAATGATGGTAGAAATGAATATAGATGCCCATCTCAAGATATTGAAAGACAATTATGCTCTGCCATGGTGCTAAATTGTGAATATTACCATGCACAGAAGCAACTACTGGCACTGGCAAAGCGGTCGAAAATATGAATGAGCGACCTCGTGATTGAATCAAACTCTTCCATCTAGTGCTGCTCAACAGATTGCAAACTATTAGTTAAAAATCTAGCAATAGAGTGTTTACTTGTATAGAGGAGCAAATCAGATTCAGCCTTCATTATTCATAGAGCAAATAGAGATGATTCTCCTGCTGTTTTTCCTGTAAAAATGTGATTACTACTGCCATTCTGGTATTCAGAGAAAAGTTACCCCCTGTTCATAGAATTTGTAAACATGAGAGTCTGCAGTTGCGCAGCGCAACTTTGTAATTACTAATCCAGATGGCATGACCTAAAATCTCCGATGCCACAATATTTGATCTCCAGAGTCCATGCTACATTAGTAGCTCCATGCAAAAAAAAAGAAGGAAAAAAAAGAAATGACTCTCATATTTCTCGGCATATTATTGTATTAATATATTGTCTCACATATTTTGTATAGCCTCTACATTTAGACTTTAGAGTATTAGACTTTAGACCGATGTGCTTCATTTGCACAGTTTATTATATGCATTTCTTTTATTAAAAATGAAATATGAGCATTTAATACATTACCTGCATGCTATAAAACCACCTTGGCAGCCAGCAGCTTTGCTTAAGGTGCCAACACTAATGTCAATGTCATTTTCACAATCAAACAGCTCAGCTGCACCACCACCATTCTCACCACAAACAAGTGTTCCATGAGCCTTAAAAAAACAAAATGCAAACAGAATTCGATTAGCACCAAGATCTGTAAAATCGTATTTGAGAGGAGATAAAATACTAACATCATCGATGACCAACAAAAACCCATACTTTCTGCGTAACTTGACAAGTTCAGGGAATGGAGCAAAATCACCATCCATGCTGAACAGGCTGTAATTTATAAATGAAAAAAGTTCTCAGTTTTTAAGTCTCAAATATGCAAATGCAAGAAATCACTAGCCATCAATGTTAACAAAAACATAAACATTTATTCAGTGACGTCTTGCCTATCTGTGACAACAACTTTCTTCTCCATAGAGCAACTGGACCTGCACAGAGAATCAAGATATTTTTATAGCTAACTCAAGTAGCGTCAATATTCTGCATTGTATTACTGTTTTGCGAAGAAGGAACATACAGCAGGAAATCAAGATGGAACATGTCACAGTGCTTGTAGACAAACACTAACGCTTCTTGCTGTCGCTCCAAAAGGCGAATCCCATCAATGATTGAAGCATGGTTCAGCGCATCTGAGAAGATCGCGATTCTCTCATCCTCTGCAGGCTTTCTCCCAACAGCCAAAAGAGAGCTGATACTCCCCAGGGCCGTCATCACAGCCATATTGGCCGAAAATCCAGTGGGGCATAGAAGGCAATCCTGCAGAACCACTACACAGTAAGGATCCAAAGCTGAAGCAATGATGGCACGTGTGCAAAATTTGCAAATCAAAAACATGATAGGGTACCTCTTTTTTCTTGAGTTCTGCCAATGATTCCTCCACCAATTTGTGATAAGTTGTATAGCCACATATCAACGCGGAACCTCTTGGACCCATGCCATACTCTTGTGCTGCCTAGCAAACATGCACTAAGTCGTTGATATTGAAACTAATCGATAGCATATCAATGGCCGCAGCAAAGAATTTGGCACACCTTCACTGCAGCCTCACGGACTGCCGGATGCGAGCTGAGGCCCATGTAGTCATTCCCGGAGAAAAGAATCAGACTCCCGTCCAGGTTCTCTTCCTGCTCAACCGTTTCACCACCTAAGCAAATCGAACGTGTCCATAAGTAGGAGGGAAATAAAGTAGCAGGCTGCATCGCTCGTTTATTAAGAAACTAAGAAAGGAACAAACGATGACTACAATTTTGGCATGTGCCGGAGAGGGGGGAGAGGAAGGTTTGTTTGGAACCGACCTTCGGCGAGCCATTTGTGGAGGGTTCCGAGGTCGAGCCGGATCTCGACGGCAGCGCGGTCCCAGGGCCCCGGGACAGCAAAGGTCTCCGGGGCCGCTGGCGGCGGCGCGAGCGCGATGGGGCGCGTGGCACGCAGCAGGCTCCTGGCCTCCAGCCTCGCGAGCGCGGCGTCCACCAGGGCGTCCCACTGCGCCATCTCGTCGAACAGGCGGCGCGGGTGGGGCGGCGGCGGAGCGCGCGCGCAGAGAGGAGAGCAAGCTCGCCGCTTGGTGAGAGCTGGGACTTGGGTAGCGTGCCGGTGGGCGCCGCCGCGCAGGGTGATGGCCGATGGGCGGGTAGTTGGCCCACCCGCCAACAGGCAACGCTAGGTGGACCCCATCAGATAAGAAGGAACTGGCAATGTTTACAAGGCCCACAACAGCTGCACACGGATTTGCCATGATTAGTCGACGAAACTGTGAGAACCAAAAACATCAGACGGCCCACATTAAAGAAAATGATGGGCCTAATATGTTTAAGAAGCCCAACAAGTTGTCCCTTAGGCCTAAACCCAGCAAGTTCTCATTGGGCCTTAATAGCCTCTAGGCCTTACCGTCCTCCTCTCCAAAAAAAAAAGAAAAGAAAAAGAAAAAAGAAAAACTAGGCCTTCACGTTTGGTCCATGTAGCATGCTCCCCTACCATTTTCCAACAAGGATTCAGTCATTCAGGATTACAAAAGGCAACCCTTCAAAACCCAAGGATTGCAAAAGGCAACAGTCGGTTGGCAATCATCAACCCCTGCACAAAGCAGAAGCAAGAACAGTGCTTCCAAGCGACTGTAATACAGTACCATCTCAGCAGGAGTACGCGCTGGAAAACCATTCCAGGCCCGGTGGCGGTGCGTGCAGTGTGCACTGTGCAGCTTGCTGGTCTTGCGTGTATGAACAAATAAGGCACTCAACACCACTCGCCTGGCTTCTGATTCGGATTGGTACGATGGGATTAAAGGCCGGTACGGTCGATAATCTGGATTTGTACGGTGAGGCTAACCATCATCAGCACGGCAAAAAGGTACGCGAGCTATATAAACACAACTTGACACGCACAATAAAAGGGCCACCGGAATGCGTTTCTTGCGAAGACTGCAAAGCAAGGGGGCGTTGCTTTTGCGGCCCCGCCTCGGCCCCCCCACGCCATGCCGTGCGCCGCTGAGCCTGAGCGATCGGCCGTGGCGCGACGCGGGCACCACGTCCTCCCACCCCGTGCTCGTATTCAAGAAAAGGCCAGTGAAATAAAAGGCGCGCAGTGCAGTGCGGAGCAGGAGCGGCGGTACTGCACACGCCAGCAGTGAAACACGCAACAACCAGCCGTGCTACGGTTCTCCTGCGACCAGTTAATGACGAAGCAAAAAAAAAAAACACGAGAGAACAGCAGCAAGGAAAAGGAGGGACAGCGTGGTACGTCTCGGCACGACGGCACGGACCGGAACGGGACGACCAGAAAAGGACCATCGGCAGGCTGATCAGTAACGCCATGCGCGCGCGCTTCCCTTGTGATCGGAGAGGAAATGAGATCGCCGGAGAAACAGCGGTAGATTCGGAGATAGCGCGAGACAGCAACTGCAAACGATCAGGACGGCACGCGGAGAAACGGAGGGGAGCGGCCGATGTCGATGCGTCACAGCGAGCAGGGTCAAGCGGCCGAGCCAATCAATCGCCGGTTCCCAGCATGCCAGGACGGCCCTGGCGCGCGGCGATTGGACCGAAAATCGCCGTGGGCCAAGCGCGCGAGCACGAGCGAGAAGAGCAGCGGCGCCGGAGACGGTGCGCCGTGCACTGCCGGCCGTGGCTTGTTCGGGACGGTTCAATTTGGTCCGCCCCTGCTGGGTGCGGGGGGCGGACAGTTCAGGCACGGAACATGTCGGGCGCACATGGGGCGGGCGCCGGGCCGTGGCGAGGGGGACGATGGGGGTGGTGGTCAACCGGCACATGCCCACGCCGCCGCCCGTCCATCCATCCATCCATCGCTGCCGCTCCTGTTCTCCGCACCGGCGCGCGCGCGTTCGCCGCCCCGTTTCAGCGGGGGGTAATCGCCAGCACGCCGGCCCCGCGGCGATCGCGACCCATATCTCGCACAGGCCAGGCCAGACCAGGGCGCCGCTGATATTTTCTCCCGACTCTCCCCTGCACGCATCACGCGCAGCCCGGTGAACTGGCGAAGCGACGTCGCGTTGTCGGAGCCGTTGAAACTGGCACGGCGCACGGTCCTCGTCTGAAACGCGCCGGCAGAGTCCGGCCGCGAGCCGCAGACAGACAGACGTGTGCCTGTGAGCGCCGCGCAGGGAAACAGAATTACCCGATACGACATGCGGGGACAAGGGTACGAGCCCTGCGAGGCGCGGATCGACCTGGCAGCTCGGTCCAGAACGGGGCAGGGAGGATCGCCCGCTCGCCCCCCTCGCATCGCATGTGGCGACGCCGTGCCAACTGCGACCGGAGTCCAGCTGCGCGCATAAGATACAGCGTTTCTGGAATCCAAGGAGACCCTCCCTGCCCCCCAATCGTGGAGATCGGAGAGAAGGGCTCGCCCTCGCCGGCTCACTTGCCGCATGGGTCCAAGGAAGCCGGAGCAGGAGCGGCCGCAACACTGCCATGGCTGCCAGCGTGTGGTTTGTTTTCCCTTCCAGAGACAGCACGCCAGCAGGGCGCTGCAAAAGGCCGGATGGGCCCACCGACCATGAGAGAGCGACATCCCTCTCTCTCTCTCGTCCCCAGTGGGCGCTGTGGGCAAGCACCAGGCAGGGCAAATCCATGTGCCCCAACCCCGATCGCGCCCCTCTGCAGGTCGCCTTGCCACTTGCGTAGGGTTGCCATCTCCCTCCCACAGATCGATCCTAGCTAGCCTTGTGGCCTGCAGCAAGTCGCGGTCGCACCCGTCGACCTTTGCGGCACGGCAGCTCAGTAGTGTGCAGCGCGGACAGCAACGCGCACGCGACCCCGCGCGCCGGATGAGTTGTAAATCGGCGGCCCCGCGGTGGTGGTCTGGCGCAACACACGACGACCGCGGCGTGCTTTGGGGGCTCCCCGGCCGCGTTGTGTCACCAGCAAGACACCAGGAGAGGAGGGGGCTGAAAGCAACGGAGCGCTGGGGGCGCCTCATTGTGTCCGCTCCACCTGTCCATGGCTCCATTTGTGCCATGGGGCCCCATGTGTCCGTGATTTCCGACTGCAAGATCCATCAGGGTTTTGATTTAATGTTCTCGAGAAAGAAAGAAAATAAACAAAAAGGATTGGGAGAGGCATCTGGCAGCGATGGCTGGGTTGTACTGGCCGTTCCTCCCTGGTCTTCTTCGCTCTGCATGGGCCCATCCCATCACCCTGCGTTGCACCGCAGATATGAAAGTGTGAGTGCTATCCTGATAGATGCCCCCCGGGTGCTTGCACCACAAGGCGGGCAAACACGTTTTCACATGGTAGCAGCAATGATGCCTCTGTGACTACGAAGTGTCCGCTGTTTTTCGCGAAGTGCAGTTTAAATTTGGGG
This sequence comes from Panicum miliaceum, assembly GCA_032594955.1. Taxonomy (NCBI): domain Eukaryota; kingdom Viridiplantae; phylum Streptophyta; class Magnoliopsida; order Poales; family Poaceae; genus Panicum; species Panicum miliaceum. Next base: position 39,764,735 of record CM064059.1, read on the forward strand.
TTAGTTGTTGGTTTCTTGGTCGACATGTTGCCCGAGCCTCGTATTGCTTTCGTACACTGTAGCTGGGTTATTATGGAAGACAAGCCATCACAAATGATGAATAGTGTGTCTAGCATGAAGGTGACTGAACATAAATACCGTACGCAAAGTCTAAGGATTTAATAGAAAGGTAAAATAAGACGAGGACGATACATATATGATGATGTTATGGATTAAGAGATGAAAGGCGACTAGGTTAATCCATTATTGCTACCAAATTGACAGCACATGATCAGATCGAAACCAATAAAGCAAGTTTTGACTACATTATCGTCAAGGTAGTTCTAAGGTAGAGATCATCGAGCTCAAAGCCTCGACTTACATTTCAGTAAGAATATGTGGATTAGTTCTAGAAGAAACCGTGTCTCGCTTATTAGTGATGTCTATGCTGATTGATTTCTCTTTTTTTTATTTACAAAGTGTATATTTTGCAGCGGTTCTAGTTTTGGAAGTTTACGAGTCCATTCAAGCATCATATTACTCTGTAGTTAGAAGACTACTTTTACTAACCCCGCTGGACGTTCCATCAGTATGACAGATAGCAAGAGCAACACCAAGAAATTTACAAAACATATGTTGCACACAAAGTTTACTAGTTTGTTAAAAGCAAAGTTATTAAACTGTAATTCTTGCATTGTACCGCTCACTTAAAGGTAGTTCGCTCAACCTCTCGCCAAAAAAATGACAGCACATAGTTAGATGAACATTTGAAACAAGTAATTAGTACATCATCAGCACTAATCAATAGTCCTGGCTCCAACCACTCGAATTGTACACGAAGCCCAGCACAACAAGTAAAACACTTTCATCATCACGCGGTTTAAGTAGCAGTACAAGCAACCAGAGAACCACATGATACAATCAACAAGCTAGTACCTCCCCTCAAACAGAAGCAACAAAACGGTGGGACAACACAGGGGGTGCACCTAGCATATATAGCAACCCACGTTCTTGATTTCCCCCAAGTAACTTTTCTTGCATCCCCACCCTCATTTGGCACTCATGATAAAAGGCCCTCACTCCCACATACAAACAGAGGCAGCACTCCCAAGTCCTCCAAGGAGCAGCAGCAAACCAAGCAAGCAGCAGCCCATACTCCTCATCACCTCATCCTCCTGCACACCACTGCGCAGTGCGCGCAGCTCGCTAGCTGCTAGCCATGGCTAAAGAGCTCCGAGAAACCTCCTCATCCTCTGCCACCACCACCTCGTCGTGTACCACCTCCTGCTGCTCGTCCACCGTGACGGACTCGTCTTCCTCGCCCCCGTCGCCGGCGGCGGCCAATGCCGCGCCCGCGCCACGGAAGCGGCAGGCGGCGGAGGCAGAGGCCGAGGCTGAGGTGGGCGGGGAGGAAGAGGAGGAAGAGTTCGCGGGTAAGACGGCGGCGGCGGCGGCGGCGAAGAAGAGGAAGCGGAGCAGCGAGGGGAAGCACCCGACTTACCGCGGCGTGCGGATGCGGGCGTGGGGCAAGTGGGTGTCGGAGATCCGCGAGCCCCGCAAGAAGTCGCGCATCTGGCTCGGCACGTTCCCCACCGCCGAGATGGCCGCGCGCGCCCACGACGTCGCCGCGCTCGCCATCAAGGGCCGCGCCGCGCACCTCAACTTCCCGGGCCTCGCCGGGGTGCTCCCGCGCGCCGCGTCCGCGGCGCCCAAGGACGTCCAGGCCGCCGCCGCATTGGCCGCCGCGTTCGAGTCGCCATCGTCGCCGTTCTCGGAGCCCGACGCCGGGGCTGCGCCGGAGCCGTGCCACGCCCAAGAAGAGCCCGCCGCCGAGAACGTCGCTGCCGCGCCCGAGGAGGCCGCCGCCGAGGCAGCCGTACCACCGCCGGCCTCCCAACCGGCGACGCCGTCGAGCAGCGTAGAGGAGGAGCGCCATCTGTTCGACCTGCCGGATCTGCTCCTGGACATCCGGGACGGGTTCGGGTGCTTCCCGCCGATGTGGGCGCCGCTCCCCGACGTGGAGGAGGTCACTGCGGAGCTGCGCCTCGAGGAGCCTCTGCTTTGGGAGTAGCAGTCAGAGATGCTTGCATTGCAAGGACTAAACAATCGTAGTACTAGCCTATCTCCTCCTCCTCTTCTTCTTTCTCCTTTTTAGTTTACTCTGGAGAAAAGCAGCTACTTTTTTCTTCTTCTTTCTATCGGGTTAATAAGTACTATAAACATATATAAACGAGAAACATAAGCCATGTACTTATAAGAGTAGGTACCTACTACTATCAGTCAATTATCACTGCATGTACCGATGCTACTCCTAATGTGTGAATTCCAGCCGCAGCAGCAGTTGACCATGCTAGATTTTAGTTGCTCTGCGCTTGCTCTGCCCCATGTGTACTGCACCAAATTCCCCAGCGAGAAAGCGTATCTCATCAGCAATGAACGGTAAACAGTCGGTGACCTTTTATTTAACGTTTAGGCCGTTTAAACGGTGTTTAAACAAAGTTAAAACGGTTTGACATAGTAACACTAAAATATAAAAATATGTACGTAAATGTCAAATATGCTAGAAAGTCTACATATTTGCACATGTAAAAAGTAAGTATGCTACCAAATAATTTTTTTTGAAGAAATCTAAATCCCACAACACTTCATATACTTACGATGCTAAATAGTTCGATATTGATTGTGGTAGTTGTAATATTCCTATTGACTAAATTATAAATTAAATAGTCATTTAGTTCATTTAATCACGTTTAACTTGACCCTGTTTAGACTATTTTTAACGGTCCAACTGTTTAATTCACCGTTTAGGGCTTAAACGACCTCTATTTACCGTTTAAACGTTGTTTAAACTGACTAAACGGCCGTTTAGACGAACAGAGCTCGTCAGCCTCACTGCTGACCTTGAAAATAGTATCTTAACCTCACAGAGGTTAGGTATATCAATTGTTAATCACCAACCTGCAGGTAGCGCATTTACCGTCAACCAGGACCGATGATCAGTCCAAGCCCAGCATCCATATTCCACTTCCTGCCATTTTCTAATCAGCAGCTGTAGTTAACTTACTGTTCAGAGACTTCAGAGGCAGCAAGGGGGGCCGTGCCTGCCTGTCTGAATCCTCATTCGAGTGGCCAGTCTCGGTCTGCCCCTCATGATCAAGTGGTGACAAAGGGTAGCATTCCTCATGTGGCTAGCTGCAGCATCTCGCCTTCCACATCCGCAGCTTCTCTGCAGCTTTGGAAGGCTCCTTTTCCTTTCCGGAGATGCCGATGCCGATGCTGCCGGTACTGCGGTGTGATCGGGGGATGGGATTGATTATTATTTTAAGCGCGGCCACCATCTGCGGCGCGGAAAGCCGGTGCCCGCTCTTACTGCCGATTACCATAGCGGGACGGAAGCGGAACGGCGTGGCCCCCATGCCCTGCGCTTTCGCTGGAGCAGGGGCGCTGCCCCTCCCGGCAGGGCAAGACCCGCGCGTGGGGCCCGGCTGCCGGTGTGAAGCGTGCCACGCTGGGCGCGCGGCCCGCGCTGTGCCCTCGCCACGTCGGCGGCCGGGACGCTGAGCTGGCGATCAGCGGCGCCGCACCGCACCGCACCGCCACCGCGGTACGCGGCGTGCTCCGGTCAGCGTCCAGCTCAGGTTTAACCTGTGCGTGGGAGACTGCTGGGAGTGAGGTGAGAATACTTGGGCGCATACGGCTTGGCGTGGACGTACGTAGACGGATACGACGTGCGGTGTCTGTACAGTACATGGTACCCCCCTGCGTACCGCGTACGTACGTACGTACGCGGCACGTCACGTCGCCACGCGGATCGTTTTCGGGATGTGTGGATCGCGGCCGCGGCCTGGTGCGGTCGAGCTGGACACAGTTGTCACCCTCGTGTGCAATTAATTGGCCAGCAACCAAGGAGGGGCGGAGCAGCATCTAAAGTTCTAAACACAGTATCTTCGCGTGGTGTTGTCAGCAAATACGGGTGCCAAGGTTGTGGTGTTCTCTAGAAATTTTACTACTCGGTCTCGCTAACTGTTTTCCGTAGCATATCTAAGTTTTAAAAAAAACCTCAAGGAAAATTATAAAACCAACTTAATAAAGTCAGGGGTTTATGTCAAATATCCACATGCATCTCACTGCCTGAAAGTTTTATGTGCTTTCGTATTTCCCCAATATATGGATTGATGCCATCAATAGGCAATAGCCATATTAAATAATACAGCATGTCTTTGTTTCAAGCATTTAATCGTCAATGAACAGAAATAGTGAAATGCATTTTTCTTGAGGCCGTAAATGAACATAGCGAAGTGCAGGGAGTAGTAACCTAAATCGGGGTAGTGAACGACATATAAATTTTAGAAAATTAACAATTTCGTTATTTTTTAATCTTTTCACGGTAAAAATGGTACTACAACCTACAAGGTGGCGGCTATCGATGTTGTCCTATGTGGTGGGATTCCAACTTTCTTCAATTTTCAGTGGTGTCAAAATTTGCTTATATGGCACAATATATATGTTATGAAGAGAATTAGATTAGTGATCAATTATTGTAATTAATTAATTGATTAGTGATTAGTGACATCATTAAGTAGCTTACTAATCATGGAAGGGCCAATCGCGAAGGAGTGTGTCCCTTGGTCCCTTGGCCAGTCCGAGTATTGTACAAGTCATTCTGTTTTAGAAAGTTTGTTTTCTTTTAGTCAAGTCATATGATGTCCTGATCGACTAGGGTCCGTTAGTTCGGACTATAAATATTGACCAATGGGCTTGTAATCAGAGATCGCATAATCAATACAACAAACCATTTTCTTTACTGTCGGCAACTTCGCCAAACCCTAGTTCTGTAGCTTTTTCTTTCTTTCAACGAGTTCTTCCGGTTAGCAAGGCTGTATCCCTTCGATCTCTAGCTTGTTGGTGGTAAGTTCCGTGTTTACCGAGCAAATTAGATCTTTGATTGACGCAACATCGCTTCTTTCTCGATCTGTTTACTCACTAGTTATTGATATTTGTTAATCTTTATGAGGTTAGATTTTTTCTAGTCTTGCTTAGTTTAGCCTTTGTCATGGTTATCCAGCTTAGATCTCAAGCTTCCTATCGACTTCAGCTATATTTTTATTGATCCAATTTATCATATAGACTATAGCCGATTAGATTTGGATCTAGATGTTGTTCCTGAAGTATTACTGAGCAATCGGTATTGCTTCCTACAGTATAATCGGCTGATTTTAGCCAAATGCTTACCAAATTCGTATCGAGCTTTTGGCCGATACTCTCACGGAACGGTTCGGAAATCTAGCCGATACGTTCTAGTATTTGACGTTGCCTTATTCCTTGTCAATTTACAGGTCAAATTGACCGGAACGCCTAGCACCTACGCGAAGCTATTTCGAGCCTGCGCTGGAGTAAAGCAAATCTCCCAGGTCCTCATGTAGGGTTACGCAGTAAACCAATCGCCGGTTTTTTACGTCAACACACTTTTGGCACGTCCGGTGGGACCCGACAACAACTTCACCATGACCATCCAGAAGCTAGCTGAAGTGAACAATGATAACATCCTCAAGGTCACCGAGGAAGATCTCAACGTCACCCAGAAGCAGCAGTTGGAGAAGGCAATAAAAGATTACAAGCAGGCCTCCTCGGAGCCTTCAGTATCACCAAAAGAGGAGAAGCCATACAGAAAGTTACCTTCCCAAAGCCGCGAGAAATCACAGTCACCGAAGACTTGGCCAAGTTTCAAGAGATGTACGATCAAGCTATGCATCATGCGATGATCAACCAGTCGAACGTCCTGATGAATTTGATTCAGAATGCCGTCAGGGAAACTATGGCCGACAGTATGCAGATGGGCTATAAAGGGCCGTGCTATTCTCAACCGGAATCATCAGCCGCAGTAGGAGCTAGAGCTAGAGGCGTTGCTGTGTCAGGCGTTGGCATTCAGCCACAACCCAACACGACACAGACTGGCGCTGGAGGATATCTAATGCCGCCTTATCTGCTCCAGCCACAGGCGCAATAGCGGATGGTGACTCCCATCCCGACAACCCGATGTTCACTCCTAGCTCGCCGTTGAAGGTGTCATCGGCACATGGAGGCCTCTTCAGCACCCTGAATGGTTACATCCCCAATACATCTTTAGGGATGCCTCGTGAATATATGATCTTTGCTAGTACAAAGGTGCTCGTCCAGACTCAGAATGCTACAGGTGGACGTGGATCAGCTCAGGCATCGCAACCACCAACACCATTCACCCAGCCACCGACTCTTCAGCAGCAGCCAAGTGGCCGCCAGACGCATACATCAGCTACTCAGCCGATGGTCCCGTATCAGCAACAGGCTGAAGGTTATCAAATAGATGCATCGGCTCCGCAACCGACAGCCAATCCTCTAATTGAACACATTAGTCAGCCATAGGCGATGGCTCACCAGCATGTTGCTTATCAGCCTCAGTCTCCGATGCAACAATCACACCTGGCAGCACAACAACAAGGCGATGTCTTCCAAAACATTGATTGGGCCAGCCGGATAGCCGATGTGATGAAGAGTCAATTCGGCTTAAAGCCTAAGGAGCCAACTTACATGTATCGCAGGCCCTATCCTAAGGCCTACGATCAAGTTGCCATGCCTCACCGGTACAGAGTGCCAGATTTTACCAAATTCTCTAGACAGGACAATGTAACAACAATCGAACATATCAATCGGTTCTTAGTCCAGTGCGGGGAAGCTTCCGGGAAGGATGCTTTGAAAATTCGTTTGTTCCCGTTGTCTCTTTCTGGATCGGCCTTTGCCTATTTTTCTTCTCATCCAGCAAATTCCATTATCACATGGGCCGACCTTGAAAAGCAATTCCACAAGTAAAACAGAGGAATGATGAACCAGTCCCCAATTTCATTCAGAGATTCAGGGATATCAGAAGCTGATGCTACAGCTTATCTCTCAGCGATAGCCAGTTAGCTGAATTGGCTTTCAAGAACTTTTACCTCGCATCAAGGAGAGGTTTTCCTCGCAAGAGTTTGACAACTTGGGTCATCTTGCTCAGACGCTGTCGAATGTTGAAGTCCGCGTTCAGAATCCTAGAGGGAACACCTATTGAAGAAAGTTCATAATGTTGAATACTCTTCTGATTGTGAAGACGAGGCTGGAATCAGCTTGGTAGAGTGGACTAGGAACAAAAAGCTAGTTTTGATAGTATCGTTGATTTGCTGTTGCAGGAAGGGCAAATCAAGTTGTCTCCTAATCATACGATCCCATCAGCCGAGGAGCTAAAAATCGTAAGTGTTGCAAGTGGCACAATGATGTGTCCCATAATACCAATGAATACAAGACCTTCCGTCAGCAGATCCAGTCGGCTATTGAGCAAGGGAGGATCATATTCGAAAATCCCATGAAGCAGATAAAGATAGATGGGCATCCTTTCCCTTTGGAAAATATGGTAGAAATCAATAATCTAGGCGATAAAGGGAAAGCTAAGGTGTTGATTTTAGAACGGGCCAAGCAGACAGGAGCTGTAGACCCGAAAATGCAGATATCGTCTGACGAATTGAAGAGTAAAGCCGATATGACCAAGGGCAGAGCTCCATAGGGCCTAACAGAACTATCACATCCTAGATGTTATTGAATAAATATCAGCGTCGACAAGATAGAGAGAGACGCCATCAGGAGGAAAGAAGCCGACGTGACGAGGACCACTAGCGGTGCCCTTTCTTTGCTTTCTATTGGAACGAGGGGTGGATACTGCCATCCGCCAACAACTGTCCTGAGTGCAATGGGTTGTGTGAAGATTTCCGTTCATCTAAGAGATAGTGCCAGAACGACAAGAGCTGTCGGCCGATCAGCAGAGATAGGTGCGAGGAGAAACGTGTTCCTGTTCATGATCGGCTGGGAGGCAGGATTGAGGAGCAAGATCTGCTGGAGGATGAGGCCAATGATCTGGTGCCAGATGAAAAACCTTTGAACCGTGAAATTGAGCATCACCGTACCTATCATTACGATTCTGAGATGTATCACCAATGGTGCCTCGGAGGGTTGACTAAGTCTTAGAAAAGAAGGGTTCAGAGGTTGCGCCATAGGGAGCTAGAAGAAGAATGTACTCAAGGAAAGAAGCAAGTGAGGTCCCAAGTGTGGCGTGTCAAGCAAAAAGCCGATGAGATTGCACCGTCAGCATCGGTTAATATGGTCTTCGTTTTGCCGATGGAGTTCAAGGCTCCGTCTGATGATGAAGAAGCAAAGGAGCAGGCGATGGCCCGGCTAACTCTGGATCCGATGCCAGCTATGTTCGACAAGCCGAAGGAAAAGGAGCATCGACACCTAAGACCTTTGTATATCAAGGGACACGTGGATGGCTGGCCGATGACCAATATGTTAGTCTATGGTGGGGCCGCCATCAATGTGATGCCATACACCATGTATCGGAAGCTGGGAAAAGGCAAAGAGGATCTGTTCAAAACCAATATGATGCTCAAGAACTTCGAAGGAAAAGCCTCGCCAGCTCAGGGGGGGGGCAATCAACGTTGGATTGACGATCAGAAGTAAGACCCTCCCAACGACTTTATTCGCCATCAATGGCAAGGGTTCATATAATTTGCTCTTGGGTCGGGATTGGATCCATGCCAACTGTTGTATTCCATCTACCATGTGCCAATGTCTTATCCAATGGTTAGAGGATACTATTGAGATCATCTACGCCGATTCATCGTTCAGTGTTGCAACAACCGATCCTCACGTATGGGGGCATGATGGTGTGAAGTGTATATCATGCAAGGTTTGGGAAGGTGATTTTCTGAAGATGTCCGATTTCGGACTAAAGCCAATCCAAGCAGTCAGCTCTGAAGAATCGTCCTGATGGATGATTCCCTGCTAGATGATGAAGGCAAGCTGGGGCACGGATTTACATTGGCCGATGAGTTAGAACATGTTGTTGGAGACAATGACAAGTCAAGGCCGACGTTCATCAGTGTTAAGTTAGATCTGGAATGTAAATAAGAATTAGTCGATTAAGGTTACTGTCGATACAAGAGGTATCACCTTTAGCATAAAACTTGTGATCAGGAAGAGGAACGCACGAAGTAGTTCGAGTTGTGTTTAATTAGCTGATGGTGCTTAGCTATAATCGGTTACTTCATGGCTGACATGCCATGTGTCACCCTTAGTGTAAAAATATTTACAAACAAAAGATTGCTTTGCATCATCATGATGACTTCAGATCGCAGAACTGTAAGCTTGAGCGAGTTGGTTACAACAATCTGAGGAAACTCCGGATTGCATCAACCGCACGTAGGCAGATTTGGTCCACCTCATTAATCTCCCTCTGGTCGTCCTCAGCAGATCTCGGAATTGGCTTGATGAGCTTGTGGAGGTGGATAGCTTCACGGATTGGGGTTTTCATATCGGCCTTCATCTTTTCAATGACATTGGGGAGTTGCTCCAGCCTCTTTTCCTCTTCAGCTAGCCCTCCTCGCTTTGAGCCGATCTATCTCACTCACGATGATGGGACGAGAATTCTTGAGAGTTTCAACTCTGGCTTTGATGTCATTTGCTCGAGATCGGCTGGCCTCCTTTCGAGTGATTAGTTCCGCCTGCGAGGCATGATCGGACAGACGTTGTTTGGCTTGAAGGACCTTACATTGATGGCCCTCTATGAAGGCAGTTGGAAGCAGTGCAGCCTCAACATCGGCTGGCAACTGGCCCTTTAAGTGGCGGAATATGCCCCTTATTGCTTCTGCGTCTTGGACCAGTAAGCCGATGTCTTGATTCAGGAGTTGTAGAATGTCTTGAAGCTTGGTCTTTACATCATCAGGAGCTTCTCCCAGCGCTACAATTCTTGATGTGACTTCTTCCTCCTCCAGGAGATCTCCAATTTGATAGGAAAAGAGGTTGTTGTTTGGAGTGTCTTGAGCCTACATAGATGGATCAAGTTAATAATGATATTGCGATAATAAGTCAAAGAAAGTTGTGAGATAATTACTTGTTTTAAGTTGATTTCATCAAACTGAGAAGGCATCATCATCATGGGGATCGTGGAAGGTTGCTTTTCTATCGGTTCAGCAAGGGGTGTTTCAGTTCTTGAAATGGTGCTTGCATCGGTTCCGTGTGTTTCGTCCTCTTGCTCTTCTGGTAGCGGAATGGATCAGGCCGATGCGGTAGCTCCATGGGGTTGTTCTTGGATCATGGTTTTCAACGTCTGGTAAAGAGTTGAGAGGATCATAAAATAACCACGTTTGCGCTAAGATCTTTTGAGGAGATTGTGTTATACCAGAAGAGATTGAGGTGCTGCTGGATCCAACGTTGACACTGCTGGCTTAGATGGATCCGATGGGATGTTCACCTCCGGAGTTTTCAATGTTGTTGATGGCCTACTAGTTAGTAGTGATGGATCGGCTATATTTGGATTGGCAGGTGAAGGAGCCGATGACGTTGGTACCGATGAAGTTGGTGTTTGTGATGCCTGCAGGATTTTCCATAGCATAAGTGTTGCAATTGATTGTTAATTCAAATGATAATCGGCTGAGTGATTTGCTTGGAGAGCTGTCACTAGCAAACTTGCCGCTACTGCCGGATTGGCTAGTTAAACCAATGGAGATACTGCCTTAGATGGTTTCTTCCGCGCAGACATTTTGGTACTCTGAGCCTTCCGCTTAGAAGATCGGCCTTTGGCTACGACTTTGAGGGATGGTGCGTTGCGCTTAGAAGACAGTTGGTGTTGCTGATCTTTGGAGGAGTGGTATCGGTATCCTGTAAGCATAATAATTGGAAAAGAAATGTCAGGTAATGTTATGATGTAGAATTTATGGAATAGTAAAAGGCAGGTTACCTCACCGTCTGGCACAATGAAGTCGGGGTCCAACTGTTGGCAATATGTTTTGGCCGATGCGTAAAAGAGATGGAGACTCCATTCTGACCACCATTGTCTGAAGGGTTTGGTAGTGAAAGAACTGATGATCCAGCCTTCCAGGTCAATGGTTTCGGCATCAAGTACCAGACTCTTCAGCCGATCATACTCCAAGCGATTGCTGACAATCTCTCTTGGTTTCACTAGATCGGTGAAGAAAAGGCGAACTGGTAACTAGCCGAAGCCAAGTTGACGAGCTGCTACAGATAGATAGTAGAACTCGTATGATGGTTGATGGCTTCGTTCGGTGAAAAAGTCGACGGCGAGGATCCCTGGGGTAATTGTTTCCCCAAAACTTGTCATACTATCAGCATTAGTATCAACGGATTTGAAGCTGAACTTGACAGGCAACTCAAATGTGTTGTTCTCACCATAGTAAGCATACCAAACGGTTTTTTCTTGGGTGAAACCGTTGTAAAAACATCTGAAGAAGGTAGCCACTTCTGATAGAGTTAGTTTGTCACAAGAGAATGCTGATGCTGCTTCACCGTAAGACATGCATCGGCAAGTTTTAGGCTTCTCTTCTTCAGTGTGGTCTAATGGGAAGCTCATCTTGTGAAGATCCTGACCCAGAACCTTGTGCATGTGCAGATTCAGCCACAGATTGATGATCCACCAAGGACCACCAAGATTGCCGATCGGCTGTCCAGCCGATAACTTGACAGAAACTTGGTGCAGCAGAGAATAGACTAAACCCAGAAGATGTTTGCCTAAGTAAATCAAGTGCCCTGTGGCTAGGGATTCAGCCATGGATTGCATGTTAGTGGTCGGGCCGATAATTTTTTCGTAGAAAATGAACTTTTCAGCCACATGTTTAAGAAGGTTGTATGTTCCCTGTCGTTTATCGGCTCTGTTCTCACATGACGATCAATGTAACCTTTCCAACCACCGATGTTCTTTGTGACCAGCCGATGTGAAGGTTTGGTTAAGAGACTATAAGCAGAATCGGTGGCCGGGATATTAAGACCTGTCAGCATGAGGACATCGGCTAGGGTAGGAATCATCGGACCATGACCAAACAGAAATGCATTAAGAGTATCTGACCAGAAGTATGAAGCCGCGATTAGCATAGATTCGTTTCTAGCCATGTTTGATAAGGAAAGGTTGATGCATTGGCTGATGTCATATTCATCTCAGATTGTTCTCTTGGAAGCAGGCATTCTGAGGTACCAGTTTCTCCACCCAGGGGTCACTCTTGGCCAGGACTTGAAGACATTGTTCCAATCTTGCATAGTCATGGTAGAGTGTTTGAGCGGAATGCGGTCGGTTTCTAAATTGATCAAATCTGTGGGATCCGGATCCCCCATGGGACCTAGGCAAACAAGTCCTGGTTTGTCTTCTAAAGCTACGGTAATTCTATCTCTAATGTCCTACAAATGCAAAGAGAAGTTTTATGAGATGGGGCGAAAAATGCAAATGGATGAACAGTTGAGATCCTGTACCATGAGGATGTTTGAGAGGGAAGCCATTGATGAAGAACAGATCCGTACCCTGATTGTTGAGGAGAAATGACGCCACCACAGAAGATGCTGAAGAGTTGTTGAAAAGAGTCACATGAGAATCGCATGCCGTAGAAACTGGAGATCTGTGCTTGAGGAGAGAGAATGCTCGGGAGCAGTTGGCTGGGGAGAAGAAGGGTTGCGACGGACGAGCCTTTATAGTTTCTGCACTCAGGGGTAGAAATGAAATTTGAAGTGCCGCCCGCACGGAGCGCAAGGACGTGTTTGAGCACTGTGTGCGCATGCTCAGAATTAGAAAAACAATCATGACTGGAGAGAATTTCGGAACAAAAATATTTTATTCCAAAATTGGGGGGCATGTGTTGACACCGTTTGTTGACACAAGTCTGGTTTATGATGAAGCAAAGGAGATAGCCGATAGAAACGGGCCGATGTTGAAACTGAGTTGCCCAATTGCCAAATGAGGCGTTACAGCCGATGGAACGGAATTTATGCTGATAGATTACGTCAGCAAAAGGTTATATAGAGTCCGAATCTTGTACGAGTCATCTGTTTTAGAAAGTTTAATTTCTTTTTAGTCAAGTCATATGACGTCGTTATCGACTTGGGTTTGTTAGTTCAGACTATAAATATTGACCTACGGGCTTGTAATCAGAGATCACACAATCTATACAACAAACCCTTTTCTTTACTGTTGGCGACTTCGCCAAACCCTAGTTCTGTAACTTTTCTTCTTTCAGCGAGTTCTTCCGATTAGCAGGGCTGCATCGCTTCGATCTCTAGCTTGCTGGTAAGTTCCGTGTTTACCGAGCAAATTAGATCTTTAATTGACGGAGCATTGCTTCTTTCTCGATTTGTTTACTCACTAGTTATCGATATTTGTTAATCTTTATGAGGTTAGGTTTTTTCTAGTCTTGCTTAGTTTAGCCTTTTTCACGGTTATCCAGCTTAGATCTCAAGCTCCCTATTGGCTGTAGCTACGTTTTTATTGATCCAATTTATCATATAGACTATAACCGATTAGATCTGGATCTAGGTGTTGTTCGTGAAGTATTACTGTGCAATCGGTATTGCTTCCTACAGTATAATTGGCTAATTTTAACCGATTGCTTACCAAATTCATATCGAGCTTTTGGTCCATACTCTCTTGGAACGGTTCGGAAATCCAGCCGATACGTTCTAGTATTTGACGTTGCCTTATTCTTTGTCAATTACAGGTCAAATTGACTGGCATGCCTAGCACCTACGCGAAGCTATTTCGAGCTTACGCTGGAGTAAAGCAAATCTCCTAGGTCCTCATGTGGGGTTACGCAGGAAACCGATCATCGGTTTTTTGCGTCAACACACTTTTGACACGCCCGGTGGGACCCGACAACAACTTCATCATGACCATCCAGAAGCCAGCTGAGCTGGACAATGATAACATCCTCAAGGTCACCGATGAAGTTATAAAGATATTCGTCGTAATGGTTTCCATATAGAAACACATAATGACAACAAAGATGAATATCTATTCATCACAAAAAAAGGACGGATATACCAAGCAACTGCTTGAGAAAATTCCTTCACTATCTACTAGATTGTATTTTACATACATCAAACCCCTACAACATTTTGCATATAGATAATTTTTCAAAATCTTGATGTCTTCAAGACTTGGCATGATCGCCTAGGTCATCCTGGAATTTGAATGATAAGAAAAATTATCAGCAATTCACTTGGTCATCACATGAACATTTCAAAATTTCTCAAACCTTCAGATTTTGTGTGCACTGCATGTGCCACGAGAAAATTAATCTTATGACCCTCTTATCTTAAGATAAAGGCTGAACCACTAACATTTCTTAAACGCATTCAAGGTGATATTTGCGATCCTATTCATCCATTAACTAGGCCAGTACTTTATGGTACTTATTGATGCATCAACAAGATAGTCCCATGTATGTTTATTATCCACTAGAAGTCATGCTTTGGCAAGGTTCATTGCTCAAATTATCAAATTAAGAGCATATTATCCGGACAATCCAATAAAATTTATCAGGATGGATAATGCCGCTGAGTTTTCCTCAAAAGCCTTCAATGACTATTGTATGGCTCTAGGCATTAATGTGGAACATTCTGTACCTAATGTACATGCACAAAATGGATTAGCCAAATCTCTTATCAAGAGAGTAAAATTAATTGCAAGACCATTATTCCAAAATTGCAAATTCAACATCTTGTTGGGGGCATGCGGTCTTACACGCCGCAGACTTGATTCAAATAAGATCTACTGCGTATCATACGACATCCCCGTTGCAGTTAGTACGTGGGAATCAACAAGTATTTCCCATCTGCGAAAATTCGGTTGCGCTGTATACATACCGATTTCACCACCGCAGCGGACATCAATGGGCCTCATAAAATTGGGGATATATGTGGTGTATAAATCACCGTCAATCATAAAAGACCTCGAGCTGATTGCATCTTCGTTGAGGATAATTTTTCGGCATTAGGGGGAGACAATATGTACCATAACAAATGCTAGGAAATAAATTTGAATGCTTCAGGTATTCAGTCCTATGATCCACGTACTACAGAATCTGAACGTGAAGTTCAAAAGATTATCAATTTGCAAAACAATGCAAATAACCTACTGGAAGCATTTACTGATTACAAAGGTGTCAGAAAATCACACAATCCTGATGTTAATGTACCATAAAGAGTAGAGATTCCTACTCAAAATCTCCCAAATAAAAAGAAGAGGGGGGTAAGTATGTTAACAAATGATAAAACTCCAAAGCAGCATCCGCGGAAATAAAGAAAGGATACTTCCAAAATGGTAAATGCAAATCAACATCATGTTGATAGACACCAGTTGGATATTGAAAATCCAAATAATATGGATGTTAGACCTGAGGCTATGGGACTGCGCACATAGCATAGAATATTCTGGAATAACGGATGGGGCATGTCTCATACCTTATATCTGTTGTAACTACTCGCATGCGAGTAGGACTAGTTGAAACAGAAGAAAACTACCCGAGTAGTACTTGGGTAGAACTCTTAAGCTAGTATCAGGCTAGGATTCGATGTAACCCTATCCCCCAAAGTATATAAGGGTGGGTAGGGACCCCCTCCAAAACATAACCAACCCTAAGTAATACAATCCACCATACAGGATATAGGGTATTACGCAACATGCGGCCCGAACCTGTCTAAATCTTGTGTTGCTTGCACTTCGAGTTCCTAATCTCGGTGACACCCTGCCTACAAAGTCTACTACCTTAGTATATCCCTAGGTAGGCTTGCCGGTAAAACACCGACAATGGATGTTCAACGGATACACCATATACCTAGCACAAATGTGCAGACAAATATAAGTGCTAGGACATCGGAAAATCTTGACTCGAATACATCGGGAAATATAGAAGAGTCACAAAGGGTAAATAAAATTTCCAGCAATTATATTGGTTCTGGAGGATCATTCAATAGAAAGACTACAATTATCGACATTAATTTCTACTCTAAGATTGCAATTGGCCTTCAACCTGATCTAGAAAATAAGTCCATAGTAGAGTGCATCAAGCACTCCGGCTGGATCAAACGGAAGGAAGCAATGAGGCAGAATTGCGCTCACTCAAAAACAAGTGGTATTCTCATCGGTTATACCTACTCCTCGTAACATTTTTTCCGTGGGATCAAAATGTGTTTTCATCCGTAAAAGGAATGAAAAAAATAAGGTGGTGAGACACAAAGCGAGGCTTCTAGCACAAGGGTTCACGCGGAGACCCGACATCGATTTCGATGAAACATATTCTCCAGTTATGAGTGGTATAACATTCTGATACTTAATATTATTGGCAGCTTAGAAAGGTCTATCCCTGCATCTCATGGATGTAGTGACCGCATATCTTTATGGGTCACTAGATTCGGATATTTATATGAAAGTTCATGAAGGGCTTGGTATTCCGAACAAGCATTCTCGCAACATGTATTGTGTAAAGGTTCAAAAGTCATTATACTATTTGAAGCAGTCGGGAAGAATATGGTACAACTAACTAAAGAAATTCCTTCTACATAAAGGTTTTTCCAATAATGACGATTGCCCATGTGTATTCATCAAGAAACCTTTAAGTGGATTTTGTATCATATCCGTGTATGTGGATGATCTCAATATCATTGAAAATACATGAGATATAGATGAAGCACGCAACCATCTAAAGATGGAATTTGAAATAAAAGATTTGGGTAAAACCAAATTTTATTTAGACTTTCAGCTTGAACATCTCCCATCAGGCTCCGTTTGGATGTCGATATTGGGAGGCTTAGCATTGAATTGAGTTCAATAGCAAATCAGGCTTAGGGATAAGGATAAAGAATTATTGGGACCTGAAGTTCCATATCTTAGTGCCACTGGAGCGCTAATGTATGTCGCAAATTGCACCAGGCCTGATATTACATTTGCGATAAACTTACTAGCTAGACATAGCGCAGCTCTAACAAAACTTCATTGGATAGGAGTTAAGAATATCTTCAGATATCTCCAAGGTACAACAGATCTTGGTTTATTCTATCAGTTTGACCAAGATAAAGCTATAATTGGGTACACAGATACTGGCTATCTATATGATCCCCACAATGCCAGATCTTAGATAGGCTTTGTATTTTTACATGGTGGAATAGCTATATCATAAAAATCATCCAAACAAACTTTAATAGCAACATCCACTAATCATTCTGAAATAATTGCATTATACGAAGCTTCACATTCGAAGCTTCACGTGAATGTGTATGGCTTCGCAGGATGATCAATCACATACAACAGTCATGTGATATTGGTTCCATCATGAAACCAACGATTATCTATGAAGATAATTCTGCTTGCATTGCACAAATGAATGCAGGTTATATAAAAGAGCAATATCACAAAATACATTGCTCCTAAATTATTCTATCCTCATGAGCTACAGAAAAATGAAGAGATAGAAATCTTGCAAATTAAGTCATGTGATAATCTTGCAGATTTATTCATAAAGTCCTTACCTACATCATTATTCCAGAAATATATTTTTAGAATTGGTATGAGATGACTTAAAGATTTACAAGTATCAGGGGGAGTAAACCCTTGATATAACATGTTTATAATCTTCAGATCATAAAGTTGCACTCTTTTTCTAATGAATTTTTCCTATCAAGGTTTTCTCATTCATAGATTTTTAATGAGGCAATATGCTATCAAGCAATCATATATGTCATATCAATATTTTCTCCTATTTTTCCAAAAGGGTTTTAAAGGAGTTTTTCCTATGACATATCCATACTTCTCCTTATTTTTTCCATAGGATTTTCAAGGAGTTATTCCATTATTTACAAGACCACAAGAAGAACAAATTGATCCGGGTGGTGTTATGAAGAGAATTAGATTAGTAATCAATTATTATAATTAATTAATTGATTAGTGATTAATAACATCATTAAGTAACTTACTAATCACGAAAGGACCAATCCCAAAGAGGTGTGTCCCTTTAGCCCTTGACCCCTGGGCATGTATATAAACAGTGGTTCCCCATCAATGGAATACAACAAGTCACTTTCATCTCTCTTCTACTTTTACATTCAACAATATGGACTATGGCATGGTGCCACATAGATTGTTTAGACAGTTTTAAATAGTCGAGGCGACATTATATATATCTGGTTTCATAGGTGGATGGATATGGTTAAGAGGCAACCTTACATAATCGAGGAGTGAAGTAAGGATTATTCCGAAACTAAAACATTAAAAAAAACATGGAGATCACCTCAACCTACACCGAAACATACTAACAAGGAAACATGGTGTACTTTCCATATTTGCAACATTTGTGAAACGATAGGCTCAGCTTGTACCCATTTTTCTGCCGAAACGAAACAGCCACTAGGACATGTGTAATTGGAAACTCTTTCCCCCTTTCTTCCAGTTTCACGTTCGTACACGGCCCAAATCAGACCACAGTGAGAATGTAAATCGCAGCATCTGGATCGCATTCACATCTGCAGGTGATGAAACGCAGGGGAGATAAGGTTTTGAGTTCAACGCCTAATCTAGCAGCTACGAGCCTACGATCGATATATTACTGTCGCAGCCGGTGAGAGATCACCGTTATCTCCTCTGACAAGTCCCCGTTCCGTTGCACTCTGGGTCCCGTTCCGTAATTACACTGACAGCGCTAGCTGACAGAGTGACAGGTGATGAAAGACACATATGTACAACGTCCAGGATGGTACGTAACTACAGTGACTTCAAACAATCAAGAAACTGCTGCTGGTAAGCTTGTCCGGCTCGTGTCGTCGATGATGGCTAAAGGTTACTCAGACAGAGGAGATGGACTGATCATGACGGGTCATGTCCTCTTGTTGTGAGGCATACTTCAGCAAGGACGGTTTCTTGCATTGGTAGCTATGCTAGCTACTTGGGATTTGCACTGCTTTGCAACAGGTTGACGTGGAAACAGTGTGTCGATCTGCAGCGCAAGGTGATCTTGCAAAGGTAGATTAACCAGTTGATGATTCTTGACTCGCGTGAACTTTACCTCGTCTGCTCCATACAGAGCTGATGTTGATGTTGGAGTGGTTACCATTTGCCATTTAGTAAAGACACATAAGAAATGACAGCTGCTTGTTAGTCTGCTGCAGTCTCCTCTCCTCTGAAGAAAGGACAGCAGGCCTCAAGCAAATTGTCTAGGTTAGGACATAACCGGTTAGTTTGTCGAAAGCACGCGCTTACCTAACAACAATTATTAAGTTAACAAACATATCTTTGGTTTGTCTGGCGCTAATTATGCCAGAACTAACAAGCTCCAGGGTACAAAAGTAACATCCATAGTATGTAGTTTTTGTGGTGGGACTGCACGTTGGTTTCGTCTTTTCGCCAGACGCTGACCCGCCCTCAGTTTCCTTTTTCCAAAGAGATAATAGCACACATGAGGAGGAGGTGACATCAACCTGCATTTCAGATGGGGGTTAACAGGAAATTGCATGCTTATTAGTACAGTGCAGTCCCACAAAAAGCATCTCATGAATGCAATTAAAGCAAAGGCAAGAGGGGAACCAAATAAAGCAGATCTTTGAACATGTACTGGATGCAAAGCTGTGATCACAACCTCATCATGTCCCTACTCATATTCTGGGCCAGTATAGGGCATGCACACAAATGCAATGCAATATTGCACATGAAAAATTAAAGCTTAACAGTATCATAGTATATATAGTACATACAGCATAGGTAATTAGTACTGTTGATAGGAATGCAGTAGCTAGCTAGCTCGACGCTCCTCTGCTTTTAGAGGTAGTTTAGAAACGTATGGATCTCAACCTAATGATCGATGTCCAGATCTTCCTAGTTCCTACATGCTTAATCTGCCGATTAGTCAAGATCTAGCAAGGACTTTGGAAAAAGGAGGAGGGCGCAACCGTGGCCAACTCAAAGTGTGTTAACAATGACTGGACAACAAACAAAGGGTGCAATTTTTTTTGCTTGACTCGGCTGCTTTCATGGAAAAAGAAAAAAAGGACACCGGCCGTGGCCCGTGGAGAAGAACAAGCTACTGCCATGAGGGGCACTGTGCTGCGGCTACAAGCAAGGAATAAAGCGAAGCGAAACCACAAGCTAGCACAGACCCCAACTCGTACACTTGTGTCTCTCGATCTATCAGACCTTTGCTGGCCTGCACGTTCGTTCTGATCGAGCGATGAAGAACGAAACCCATCTCTGCAAGGCAGCAGCACAGGAGATGGATCGGATGGCTGGATGGGGTCATGGCTTGCCTGACAGTTGTTTACTGTTGGAAAGGGAGCTCCGTCATATGGTATGGACGCAGCAGTCAAGAGCTCGCAGGCTGGCTGTGGCTAGCTTTCACTCGCCATGATTAGATGCTTCGCGGCGTGATGATGCATCTCTCTCACATGCATGTGGACGCTTTTTGGAAAACCAGGCCGTCCTGTTGTTAACTAATATAAGATGGAGTGAAGTGATTCTTGTGAATTATTAGTTCTTTTGTTTTTGAAATGAACAATTAGTTCTTTTCTGTTTTTAAACGAACAAGAAGGAGATCTGCTTGCTTATTCTACTTGCGCTATAATACTGAACGAATAATTTGTAGTGTTCACAAGAATATACCTGCCTTGTGCAGAGATTGTTAGCTTTTGACTAGTGATCGGCGATGATCATGTGTCCCTGTCCATGCATCTGAACTCTGAAGAACATGTAATTGCTGTCATTGTGCCAGATCTGAAGTCTCCGAGGAGAAACCTAGGCGATTCTCTGGATCTGCAAGATATGCAAATTATTGCACTTGGACGTGGAACAAAATTAAATAAGAAATATTATTAGTAAGTTACAAAAGGCGTTCCCGAATATGAAGAGACAAGAGGATCGAAACATCAGCCCAATTGATGAAGAACATCGAAGCGATTAAGGCAAATGGAACACAGAAGAACTCAGCTGGCCCCCGTTGCCCAGCACAGCAGCCCTTGACAACTTCAGCGGTAATCTCTCTGTTTCTGTTTAAGCAATGGCACCTTGCATGCATAAGTTGTATTGAGGTGGCTGTGATACAAGGAAAGAATCTCTTGGAGGGAGTACACACTAACCTTTCCTGGTCTTTGTTCAATCATGAATTCTTGACCAGTGTGTAAAAAAACGAATTCATGCATCATGATTAGAAACGAACCTGTCCAAAACTGGAGATCGAAAACAACAACAGCTGAGCATGGAGGCCGGAGCAATCTGAATCCACAAACGGGTAAGTTGTTGAATTGCATCCAATTCGCGCCGGCAGCTGGGATTTGATACAAACTTTAGATTCAAGACGGTCCTGTTTTATTGTAATTCACCATGTGTAATTCAACAGCCGAGATAGGTGTTTGCTTGAATAACAACTGAAGTAGCCCTAAAATACCCTTTCTCAATCAACGGATGATATCAATTTTTCAACAAGGCAGGCACTATGTGCCTTACAAACACCGTATAAGATCCCATATCACACGGACTGATTGGTTAGTTGACTCTCAAAAAAAAAAGATTAATCGGTTATGCACTCCTGAATTTATTATCAATCAGGACGGAGCAACGATCCAGTACAGGCCAACAATAGTCAGGGGAGATGGTGGAAAACAACGTCGCGCCCATCTGACGACGGAGAAAGGCGATGGCCGATAGGACGTTGCTGCTGCTGTGCAGGAGGTTCAACAGATTGCTACCAATTAATTTGTTCCTTCTTCTTCTTCTTCTTCTTCTTCTTCTTCTTCTTCTTCTTCTTCTTCTTCTTCTTCTTCTTCTTCTTCTTCTTCTTCTTCTTCTTCTTCTTCTTCTTCTTCTTCTTCTTCTTACCATGACTATTGACTAACGCCTGGAGCGGTAATTAATTTATGGATGCGTTTACTATATCACACAGGCAAAACTACCAGAAGAAAAGAAGTGTTTTGGAAATTATAATAAAATGAATTAATTGAAAACAAAAATGATGTGTTGATATCAGTGAAAATGGGGCAAGGCTGCGGCCTAGTATCGTTCTATGAAAAATAGATGCGGTGATATATTTTCAAGGTCCATCTGTGTTTCTCTTCTCCTTGTTCTAGGGTAAGTATCCTAATCTAGCCTGCTAATGTATTTCAGTTTATTGACAGGTGTCACGCAGTACAGTTGCACTGTTCCTCTTTTCCTTGTCTGGACGCCAAGTTTTGTAAAAATGGTGGTCTTAACAACCTAAATCATCCGTGACGAAAATGTGGTGCCTGGAATGGTGCTGTCAAACTACATATCTTTTGCATCAAGTATTATTGTATAGAGCTTGTAGTTTGGATACATAAAAATTCTATGAGTTAATACTGTATGTCCTAGCAATACATTTTTTTAAGAAAAAAGTATACCTAACAAAACTTTAAACAATAGTAGTACCGTTGCATTACTTCGTGGGTTACACTAAATTAAACAGTGATCAATGTGCGGACTTTGATAAAGTGGGCACGGGTGGTCCTTTTATTCCCCTTAATTCGCCTGCCAAATCTGTCTACATAGCTACTGAACCCTTTTTACGAGTCGTCACGCCTGAAATGTACTGTACTACAAACCTGTGTCCACCTAATGAGAAAACGATGAGGGGAGGGGGGGGGGGGGGGGGGGGGCGAGATCGAGTGTGCTTGCCTGCAATTGCAATGGCCGTAGCAAAAGTGCCACGCCACCTACCGGCCGTACGACACGTGCTTGCAGATGCAGTAGGCGACAGCCGTGCAATTGCAAACACTGTTTGCAACTGCGCGCAGAGAACACCGGCTGCTGGTCCAGCCAAGGAGTTGATGCGCAAAAGAATCAGGCAAGTAAATGACGCGGCGCAACCAAATGGCAACGTAAACTTAAGAATTAATTAATGAAGCCGGGTACTGAACAAATCAGAAGCGCAAGAGCATGCATGGCCACTTTTCATATATACCTCCACACTCCGAGGGCAGCCAACTGAAGGGCCTATTTGACACATCTCCTAATCGATTATTTTTGTTTCTCCCAGTCCATTTTCACTGCTCAAAAGGAGCTTGGCTCCTCCAAAGCCGGCGAGAGCTCCTAGTCGAGCCAATTGATTAGCATTACGGATGCAAGCGGGGCGGGCTTTGCCGCGAACCCACCGGCTCAGCCCGCGCCGTGAACCCACGTCACTGAAGCGGACCACGCGACTCTGTTCGCGGTGCCCAGCGGCGCCGCAACCCCAACCCCGCGTCCCGTCCCTTCCGGCGTCCGAGCAAGGCACCGCGAGGTGCGAGCTCCTCTGCCCTCGCGCCCGCCCCTGCGCCAAGTCCGGTGTCCAATCAGCGTCCAGGCGGCGGCAACAGTAGCAACGCGGCGTGGCCACGTGAGTATGGCATTGGTGTGCAGATCCTAGCGGGCACTTGTTTCATCGCCGAGCAAGTGCGGCGGCGTGCCGATTGTTGCGTGCGACCAGGAGGTCGTCTCACGGTGCAGTGCTGGAGCTTGCGCTAACTGCAATTGCGCAGACAAGAGGCCGGCGATGCCGTTCTCGGCCCTCGCTCGCTGTCTCCGCGATGGCTGCCGCACGCTGGTGGCGGACACGTGCGGCAGCCGCAAAGCCCGCAAAATGCAAGCGGCGCTATGCTGGCAGCCGCGACGGCACTCGCGGCTCGTGCGGACGCGGGGCGGGCAGCCGCAATCCGCCCCGCTTGCATCCCTACCATGCATAACATCAGACTCACCCAACCATATGAATGCACATCATAACCAAATCCTACTGATTCTAATTGAATGACTGGACGGTGTGTTCTTTGTAAAAAGAGGGGGGGCAGCATGTGTAGGCCCGTGTGTTTTTAGCGCGACTTCTCTAGGTCTAGGGCTCTAGGTAGTTGGAGTTGGAGGCCCCCATGGTTGAGGTAGATTTGATTGGTAAGCCATTGCTCTCTGACCCATCAGCAGAGGATCACAGAGTTCACGAGCAGAGTTAGTTGATAACTACCGCTGCGGCCTAGGCCTGGGCCATCCTACTTGTTCTCGCCATCCTCTCTAAAGAATAATAATAATTAAAGGCACAGTTAAGGGGGTGTTTTAGATCCAATACCTTAAAGTGCTAAAATTTAGCACAAACGGAAGTGCTAATGAGGTGTGCTAAATTTTAGCCAAGACTCAAAAACTTTTAGAACAAGTACCTTACTATTACTAATTGGAGGCTCCTTTTAAAGCCTCCACGTGAAGCCACATAGAATTCTAGGTGGACATGCTAAAAAAATTAGAGAAATTCTAGAAATTCTCATAAAAAACAACAGAAATATCCAACCATCAATCCGACAACTCTAGTTATTGGATCTGTTATCTTTTCAAATAAATTACCGACCTCTACCATTATGAAAATAGACTAAAGTAACCTCTAAACATACATCTAAATTACCCACTTCTGCTTATTATAAAAAAATCTAAAGTAACCCTCTAATCTTTATGTAAATTACCCACCTATACTATTATAAAAATAATACAAATAACCTCCTAAATTTGCATGTAAATTATCCATTATATCATTATTAAAAGTTACATTAACCCCTAATTATGAATATAAATTACATAATTATAACAAAATATTAAAGTGCACCAATATAAAATTTTAAATTACTATTTTTATTATTATTAATATATTATTTTTTATATAAAAATACTATCCACGATATGTGTCACCATATTCATGTACGATGGAAGAGATAAGAATATCAATTCATAAATAAATAGTTCAATTAAATATATATCAAATACACATGGATGTGTGTGCAAAATAAAATCTATTGTAACTAAAAAATAATAAATATATATTAGAGTATGTGTTAGAATATTTAATAAATGAAAGAGAGCATGAGATAGATAATTATAATTGTTAGATGTAAGTTTTATTTTTATATTAATTCTAATTAGTCCAAGCGGGAGAACGGATTGATAGCCCAGTGAGTGCTAATAAGTGTTCATCCAAACATACGCTCAAAAGCTCCCTCTCTAGTCTCTAGCTAGCAATGTGCTCGAAATGTTCCAGAACTGGAAGCGGTGGGCCAGTCAAGCAACGCGCTCGAAATGGAAAATCCATGGCCGCTGATCAGGAGCCTAGGACCACGCCGATTCATCTCGGTGGATCGGTCGGGCTCGGTCCAGCTCGAGATTAATTTCGCCGTGGGGTCAGGCTCAGCCAGGCCGCACGCCATTCGCCCGTTCGCGTGCTTTCTGGTGGGTTCGTTAGCTGTGCTAATGAATACTGAGATCACGGTCACCGGCCCACAATCAGTGACGCTGACACTTACACTCGGCATTACCGGGACCGTGCGTTCTCCTGGCGAGCTGGGAGCAAAAAACAAACAAAACTCTATATTGTGGTGCCGTGGTGCTGGTGAAGTCAGTAAATCGATGGCTCCGCCCGTCAGAGTTTAAGTCCTTATGTCTACTTATCTATACATTTTTTCATTTAATAGTGCTGTATATAGCCATTGTTGGTGTGAGGCTGAAAGTTACAACTTCCTTCTTCTAAAAAGGAATTACTGCAGATCATGTTGCCATCACCGTGCTGCGTGTGCCCCTAGCTGGTAGTTCATCCTTGTTGAGAGTGAAAGTAAAAAGAGATGCAAGTGACTTGTTATATTCGATTGATAGGAGACCACTCCTTTTATATATGCCCAAGGGGCCAAGAGCTGAAGGGATACACCCCTTCGGGTTGGCCTTTCATGATTAGTAAGCAACTTAATGATATCATTAATCACTAACTATTTAATTAATTATAGAAATTGATCACTAATTCTAATTTCTTCATAACACTCCCCCTTGATCAATTTGTTCTTCTTATGATCTTGTAAACAATGGAATAACTTCTTGAAAACCCTATGGAAAAAATAAGAAGAAGTGTGGATATGTCATAGGAAAAACTCCTTAAAAATTCTTTTAGGAAAATAAGAAAAAATGCTGATATGATATATACGATTGCTTGATAGCATATTGCCTCATTAAAAGTTTTTATATGAGAAAACGTTGATAGGAAAAACTCATTAGGAAAAGAGTGCAATTTTATAATCAGAAGATTATAAACATGTTTTATCAAGGGTTTAATCCCCTGATACTTGCAAATCTTTAAGTCGGCTCATACCAATTTCAAAAATATATTTCTGAAATAATGATGTAGGTAAGGACTTGGTAAATAAATCTGCAAAATTATCACATGACTTAGTTTGCAAGATTTCTATCTCTCCATTTTTCTATAGCTTATGAGGATAGAATAATTTAGGAGCAATATATTTTGTGATATTGCTCTTTATATAACATGCATTCATTTGTGCAATGCAAGCAAAATAATCTTCATAGATAATTATTGGTTTCGTGATTGAACCAATAGCACATGATTGTTGTATGTGATTAATCATTCTGCGAAGCCATACTCATTCACGTGAAGCTTCGTATATTGCAATTTTTTGAGAATGATTAGTGGATGTGGCTACTAGAGTTTTTTTGGATGATTTCCGCGATATAATCGTTCCGCCATGTAAAAATATAAGACCTGTCTGAGATTTGGCATTGTGGGGATCAAATAGGTAGCCAGCATCTGTATACCCAATTATAGCTTTATCTTGGTCAAACTAATAGAATAAACCAAGATCTTATGTACCTTCAAGATATCTGAAGATATTCTTAACTCCTGTCCAATAACGTTTTGTTGGAGCTGCGCTGTGTCTAGCCAGTAAGTTTACCGCAAATGCAATATCAGGCCTAGTGCAATTTGCGACACACATTAGTGCTCTGATGGCACTAAGATATGGAACTTCTGGTCCCAATATTTCTTCATCTTCATCCTTTGGTCTGAATTGATCCTTATTCATATAAAGATAACGAACAACCATAGGTGTCTTTGATCGATATGATTTATCCATGTTGAATTTCTGAAGAATTTTCTTGATATATGCAGATTGATGTACTAATATCCCTGATGGGATATGTTCAAGCTTAAAGCCGAAGCAAGATTCGGTTTTGCCCAAATCTTTCATTTCAAATTCCGTCTTTAGATGGTTGCGTGCTTCATCTATATCTCGTGTATTTCTAATGATATTGAGATCATCCACATACATGGATATGATACAAAATCCACTTAACGATTT
The DNA here is from genome assembly GCA_032594955.1 of Panicum miliaceum. Lineage (NCBI taxonomy): Eukaryota > Viridiplantae > Streptophyta > Magnoliopsida > Poales > Poaceae > Panicum > Panicum miliaceum. Next base: position 39,791,684 of record CM064059.1, read on the forward strand.
TTTGATGAATACACATGGGCAATCATCATTATTGGAAAAATCATTGTATAGAAGGAATTCCTTTAGTCGGTTGTACCACATTCTTCCCGATTGCTTCAAACCGTATAATGACTTTTGAAGCTTTATACAATACATGTTGCGAGAATGATTCTTGTTCGGAATATCAAGCCCTTCAGGAACTTTCATATAAATATCCGAACCTAGTATGTGGTCACAACATCCATGAGATGCATGGATAGACCTTTCTGAGTAGCCAATGATATTAAGTATCGGAATGTTATACCACCCATAACTGGGGAATATGTTTCATCGAAATTGATGTCGATAATTGTAGTCTTTCAATTGAATGATTCTTCTGAATCAATATAATTGGTGAAAATTTCATTTACCCTTTGTGACTCTTCTATATTTCCCAAAGTATTCAAGTCAAGGTTTTCTGATGTCCTAGCACTTATATTTATGTGCATATTTGTGCTAAATATATGGTGTATCAGTTGAACATGCATATTATTTGGATTTTCAACATCCAATTGGTATCTATCAACATGATGTTGACTTGCATTTACCATTTTGGAAGTATCCTTTCTTTGTTTCTTTGGATGCTGTTTTGGAGTTTTATCCTTTGTTACCATACTTCTCCCCCTCTTATTTTGATTTGGGAGATTTTGAGTAGGAATCTCTACTCTTTCTGGTACATTAACAGCAGGAATGTGTGATTTTGTGACACCTTTGTAATCAGTAAATGCTTATGGCAGGTTATTTGTAATGTTTTGCAAAATGATAATCTTTTGAACTTCATGTTCAGATTCTATAGTACGTGGATCATAGGACTGAATACCTGAGGCATTCCAATTTATTTCCTGGCATTCGTTATGGTACATATTGTCTCGCCATAATGCCAGAAAATGATCCTCATCGAAGATGCAATCATCATGACGGGCAGTGAATAAGTCCCCTGTAAGAGGCTCGAGGTATTTTAAGATTGACGGTGATTTATACCCCACATATATCCCCAATTTTCTATGGGGTTCATTGATGTCCACTGTGATGGTGAAATCGGTACATATACAGCGCAACCGAATTTTCGCATGGAAATACATGGTTGATTCCCACGTACTAACTGCAACGGGGAGACCGTATGATATGCACTAGGTCTTATTTGAATCAAGTCTGCGGCGTGTAAGACCACATGACCCTAACAAGATGATGCTAATTTGCCATTCTGTAATAATGGTCTGGCAATTAATTTTACTCTCTTGATAAGAGATTCGGCTAATCCATTTTGCGTATGTACATACGGTACAAAATGTTCCACATTAATGCCTAGAGCTATATAACGGTCATTGAAGGCTTTTGAGGAAAAATCGGCGGCATTATCCATCATGATGGATTTTATCGGATTGTCCGGATAATGTGCTCTTAATTTGATAATTTGAGCAATGAATATTGTGAAAGCATGGTTTCTAGTGGATAATAAACATACATGGGACCATCTTGTCGATGCATCAATAAGTACCATGAAGTACCTAAATGGCTCGGTTAATGAATGAATAGGACCACAAATATCACCTTGAATGCGTTCAAGAAATGTTAGTGGTTCAGCCTTTATCTTAAGATAAGAGGGTCTTAAGATTAATTTTCCTGTGGCATATGCGGTGCACACAAAATTTGAAGGTTTGGAAATTTTGTAGTATTCATGTGATGGCCGACTGAGTTGCCGATAATTTTTCTCATCATCCCAATTCCAGAATGACCTAGGCGATCATGTCAAGTCTTGAAAACATAAAGATTTTGAAAAATTATCTTATATGCAACATGTTATATGGGTTTCATGTACGTGAAATACAATCCAGTTGATAGTGAAAAAATTTTCTGAAGCAGTTGCTTGGCATATCCATCATTTTTTGTGATGAATAGATATTCATCTTTATTTTCATTATGTGTTTCTACAGTCATTATGTGTTATGGAAACCATTACGACGGATATCTTTGTAACTCAATAGGGTACAAGTTGAATTGGGATACAAGAGTGCATCCTCGATTACTAGTTGAGTACTCATAGGGAGAATTATTGTGGCTCTTTCCGAACCAACAATTACGGCATCGCGGCCCGCGATAGTCGTGACATTTCCTTTACTCTTTGTGAGAGTTTGGAAATATTTAAATTCCCTAAGTATAATGTTAGTGGGAGCACTATCCACTAAGCAAAATTCTTCCTCCATTTGGATTGTTCCGTAGTATGATCTATAGTGAGTAAATCATAATAAGATGAAAGATTTAAATCATAGATTATATATATATATACATGCTTTATTGATCTAGTATCATATGTCTTATGATAGACAACAATTACAACATAATATTATATGAATATGGCTAGGTAATCAAGTTTTGGGGTAATGGAGCTAGTTGGTGTCTCCAAATATGTTGTTGGATTGGAATTCCACGAGCATATCATCAATGTTGAATAAGTCGTCCAACTGCGGTGGGATGTTCTTATCATTATTTTCCATAGGAGTATCCATGGAGCAACTGGCGTTAGTAGGTTGAGTAATGAAGTGTGCTTCATACTTGTTCCCTTGAACTTGTTTACCAATAGATTTCTGGTATAATTTAACCAAATGTCTGGGAATGTGGCACCTCCTGGTGTTATGGTTGTGACAACCACACCTTTGAAAAACTTGAAAATTGTCTTTTTGAGCGCTTTTTCCTTTGTTATGACCTTTGCTTGCCTTGTAATTATGCCTGTTATTGTTCCATTTCCCCTTAAAATTCTGTTTGAATTTCTTGCCATCAAATTTCTTTTGAGTGTTATGACTATTGTAATGAACTTTAGGCAAAGGTGATGTGCCCACGGGGCATAATTGATGATTCTTTATTAAGAGTTCATCATGTTTTTCTGCCTGGAGTAAGTCGTATGTCAAGTTAGAATATTTGGCATAGTTTTGGTGGCGGTATTGTTGTTGCAATAAACTATTTGTAGAGAGAAATGTAGACAAAGTCTTTCAATCTTTTCTGCATCATCCGTAGGTTGATTGTAGAATTGAAGCTTGGAACAAATCTTATGTACTGCAGAATTATATTCTGCACTAGATTTGAAGACCATAAGGCGGAGTGAAACTCAAATCTTGCTTGTGGTAGAATTATAGACTGCTATTGATTATGCGCTCTTTGAGTGAAACTCAAAAATTTCTAGGATCTTCATCCATCATATATTCATTCTTAAGATCATAATGAAGATGGTGCCTTAGAAAATGCAAGGTCGTAAACTTGTTGCTTCTAAAACAGGGGCTTCTAGATTAGGTTCATTAATTGCATTAATGAATTTGCTGATAGCATGATTTTTACATCCATAGCCCAAGTCAGATAGTTACTACCATCTGCTGCAAGTTCAGCAAAATCTTTGTTGACTAAATGAGCCATATTCTTACATAAGAGATCATGTATAGGATTAGTTTACTGCAGTAAATTAAATAATATGTGGTGTGTAAATTTATGCAAAATTATGAAGTCAAGATGATTCTTGCAAAATAATGTAAGGTATTGGATTGAATAGTGTAACTGTTTTATTTGTATTTCTGCGGAAATTAATGACTTGATAGTTATATTTTATACAAATTTCATTGTATAGAATTTTAGATATACACTTTGTAGGTAATCATCATAAGATGTAGACGTCTTAGTAATGGGCAAGTAACTTGCTGCCTAAATGTATGGTCTCAGGGCAAATAAATTCTTAAAGAATTTATTGCAGCCGATCCCTAGGTCTCCATCACCTTGTGTTTTTTCAAATATTCAGATTTATATACCTTAGTTGTAATTTTGCATATTACTACATGATGTAGAATATAAATCAAGTGCCATATTTGTAAAGATACAAATAAAATGAGTAGCACATGAAAAGATTATTCTAAATAATATTTGCACAACCAATGTGAGATCTGCGGATCACATAAGGTGCAATTACTGCGATAATCATAGCATCCATATTACATTGGTGCTAACCTCAAACCTGATGGTCTAGATAGCTATTTACAACATTTATGCAAATCCAGCACAATCGGAGGACTAAAACAGAACAATCTAGGGCGTCAAAAATAAACATGCAGAACATAATATTCTAAACATGTAAATAGATAGAATTTTGGGGGCCTCATTGCAAGATTGCATGGGAGAGAGGGGATCCGGTGATGCTCGGCCTAGCCTAGCATGCTGTGGCTCGGCCTGCAGGCGGCTTGGCCTGCTCGGCCTGGCTCGGGTCGGCCTGCTGGTGCGGCTTGGCTTCGCCTCGGCTTGCTAGCGGCCCGCCTGCAGGCTGTTGTGGCCCAGCGCGGCCGAGGCCGGCCTGACTGCGTACGGCCCGTATAAAAGGCCTAGAGGGGGAGCGGTTAGGGTTTTCAACCCTAAACCGTCTCCACCCCGTGAGCCGTCGCCGCCTGTTGCCTGATGCGCCGCCGCCGCCGGTGTGTGTCGTCGCCTCCCCTTCTCCTTTTCTCCTTTTCTCCTTTGTCCAGCCCCCTTACGCCGGCTCTTGCCGGTCGCCGACCGTCAGTTGCCGGAGGAGAGCCCCAAGCCGGCAGGGCTCCATGTGCCTCGGCGGATGCCGAGCGGCAGTGCACGACCGCGACACGGCCAAATCGGCGGTCGGATGCCGCCGCTGGTGGAGGGGAGGGCATCGAGGAGGATGGCGCCGAAGGCGTCGCCGATGTTGGTGCGGCGAGGGCAGTGCATAGGCGGGCGCTGCCAATGGTGGTGGAGTGGTGGGCGCCGCCGCCGGTCCATACAGGTGCTGCCGCGGGGACTGCCGAGGGCGGGTGCCGCCGCTACCGATGGTGAAGATTTGGATCATCGCCATGGTGTGCCCGACGAAGTTCGAGGCGGCAGTGAATGAAATTTATGGTGGCCTGATGGTCGCTGCAAGGAGGTCCATCCTGAGGGTCGAAGCCGGCCGTTCGCAGCGAAGGGATGATGTATATGGCGACCATGGAAGCTATTACCACAACCATGACGTGCGCAGAAACGCCGTCGGTTGATTCATCACCGGTCGTGGAGAGGAAGAACAAGGAATCCTCCTTGAGTTGCAAAAAACGAAGATGAATAGAGTCCATTCTTACTTGTTGAAGTTTAGGCCTTGTGGCCTCGTTCCTCTTGCTCGTAGTCAGTAGAGAGCAAAGTGCATGATAATTTGTTGAGAGTGAAAGTAAAAGAGAGATTAAAGTGACTTGCTCTATTCATTGCTCTATTCCATTAATAGAGGACCACTCCTTTTTATACATGCCCAAGGGACCAAGGGCTGAAGGGACACACCCCTTCGGGTTGGCCCTTTCGTGATTAGTAAGCAAGTTAATGATATCATTAATTACTAACTGATTAATTAATTATAGAAATTGATTACTAATTCTAATTTCTTCGTAACAATCCTGAGAAAAAAAACTAATGATGCCGGATGTTGTCCTCAATCAATCAAAACTTTATCTTGTTTCCCCACCCGGGTTATCTTTCCCTCTTTTTTATATAAAAGAAAGAGAGACACAAAGATTTTAGGATGAGCATCTAATGCGCTCCCTTTAGTACGTGAAACAAACTTTGCTATCTTTGTTTCTCTTTTTTGCGTGCAAATTATTAACAGACTTTGTCAACTAATCATGCATGCATATACTCCCTCAGTCCTGAAATGTAAGGCATTTTGGTTTGTCCTAAGTCAAAGTAGTCCAAGTTTAACCAACTTATAGAAAAAAATAATAATATTTTGAAAGTCAAATGAGAATAAGTAGATATATATGAAATATATTTTCATAATTTACTTATATGTTAATATTTTTCTCTATAAATTTGGTCAAAGTTAGACTACTTTGATTTAGGATAAAGCAAAATGTCATACATTTTAGGATGGAGGGAGTATGAAGTACGAAAGTGTGGGACGTAGCATTAGGATCGTGCTTTCTGGTTTTCTAGTCCGGCCGTCCGGGTTAAAAGGAGAAAAGACAAAACGACAGAGCTAGCTAGCTGACGTATTGTCAACATGTCGGATCATGTAGACCAATTCAATCGTAGAAATAAATATACAATTATACACTTTCAAAATAAAGCGCACATAAATGTGCAAGAGGATTGATTGCAAAGAACTAGATCCAAATGACCAGTAGATCATGTGTAGGCTTGATGTATTTTCATGTGTACAGATTTAATTTGGTGCTCCAGGAAGTGACAGGGGATCCAACAAAATCGAGCCGGGCGACGAGGACAGTCCGGACATCAGTCGACAGAGGAGAGGTCCAAGTCGTCGGTTGGGAATCTTCTTCAGTTTAAGAGAGCACAGTAGCACATAGGACTAGTAGGCAGGTACAGAGTACAGACACAGACATACTCGTACAATCAAAGGCTGGGCAATGCTCTGAAGTCAAAATGATACAAAATACGGTATGGTCATCCAATGATGCAGGAGGCATAATTGGAACGGGGGCGTGCCCTGGGCACTGTCGCTCACGGAAGGCATGTACCTCCCTGAAACTGTAGCTTCTTGTGTTTGGTGCGCCACCTTCCCAGACACGCACGGCTCAACGTCGGTTGGAGATTCTCTCCATCACTCCATCGAGCCTGTACTTCGGCCGTGCACTTCCGTGTTCTGTGTGTGTTAAATTTCCATGTTACTACGATCGATCACAAACCAGCCTTCTGTCTTCGCACTTACGATGATGGAGACTGCTGCACGCTCTGTTCCGCGTTTTCTCTCCTCTGGCTAGTGGTGTAGCGCGCGACGCCCAGTGCAATTAGCCTGTAGCTGTTAGCAAGGGTGAAGGGTCCAACGCTCTCGTTGGATCTACGTAATCAACTGCATCCTTAAATACAAAGCATCTCAGCGTTCAAAATTTGTTCTCAAATATAAGACATTATAGACACATTTAAATATTACTTCATTTAATCCTCCTCGGAGTTGGTAGTCAGCATGACCTCGGTCGCTCTTGCATTATTGGGTCAGCCATTAGCATTGGGACTGCATAAAACTATAGAAGGGCCACTTCTCACTTGGCAGTCATTCGTCAGAGCAAAGAATCCAGGCATCTTCGGAGTTCAGAAGCTTCTTCTCTGACGCCTCTGGCTTCTTGCTACTGTGCAAGGTACTGCAGATAGTGCTAAAAACTGAAGTTAAAATAGTTGTTGGAAGACAATTAATCTTGGAAAGAATCGAAGTATGTAATTTTTCCGTGGCAACTGTTTGTTATCTTCATTTTCGATCTTTTTATGTGGCTTTATTTATTTGGAGGATGCAACAATAATCAATACTCAAGGACGGTTTGGGAGGTCAAGAGACGTATGGCAAGAAAGGAACGCGGCACCAAACCTACCTATGGGATTACTAACTACCCTACTGATGATTAAGGTATCAACATCATAGCGCACTAGGCCTTCGTGTTTAATCGGCTGTCGTCGCAATATTTCCTGTTCATTTCTAAAGGAAACACAAAGGAGAGATATCAAGCTGCTGAAAAAAAATTCTTCACCGAACTCTGAAATTAATATTTATGTTCAGCCATGCACCTCATCCATGGTATTCTATTGGAACGAGCTGCACATTCAAAATGTTTTAAGCTCATGCTCATTGGGTTGCTGCTGAGGGTAGATAGGTGGCATATACTTTCTTTCTAGTCATTTTTGTTTTAATATTATTCTTTGTTTATTGTTAGAAGAATATACCAAGCTAACGTTTTAATACCATCGAGCTGAATCATTCTCCTAACTAAACCTTTAATTTAAAGAAAAACACTACCTTCGGTATGGCAAATATGAAAAGTTTGGAACACTGTTTTTGTGTGATACAGAAAAACGAGGTGAACATATAAAATGTATTTAGCATATAATTCAGCATAATTAAACATTTGGGCATTCTCCAGCCTTTATGGTTCAATTAAGCTAAATTGTTTTAATCAAGCATTGTAGGCATTCTCCATCCCTTATGGGCGAATTAAGGTAAGTTATAAATTTAAAATGCAAGATAGAAATTACTTGCAAATATCAAAATAATGACAATGGTACATGTTATTGGGTTGGTCATGGGGAAAACATCTTGAACAAGTACAATTTCCAGGCCAAACAGGCAAAAAGGGACCTGAATGTTAATTTACATGAGGTAAACATCACAACGTAATTTTAGCTAAAGGCAAGAGCTAAAACATAATATCTCAATTCATAGCTTCTTTATTACGGTTACAGGGAAAACTAAGGGCTTTCTCGTAAATTTTCCGAGCTAAATTACTGAAAACTCCCGAGAATTTCCTAAATTTTCTGTGAACAGTGTCGATCCCTTATTAGTCATTAGCTTCTTGGGCTTAAAGCCCGATTAGTTTTAAGGCCTAAAAGCTCGTACAAGAGTGCTTTTGGCAGGCCAGCGCAACCTGTGTTTTGGCGCCGGTAGCCTTTGAGCCGGCCCAACACGGAGCGTATTTTGTTTCCGACGCGCGTTCGACGGTCCAAAAGAAAGGGATAGTGGAAACGGGGAAAACGATATCCAATTGGTCCGGGCCCCTTTTCCAGCCCACTCACGGCCCATCCAGACGTGTCGCCGCAATCGAAACCGCTCCCCGGCGTAGCGTATCAAGCATCTCCGGTGCCGTCAGCGGCGCAAGCAAACTCTTTCGTTTCGCTTTCCCCTTTTGTCTCCGTGGAGAAGGAGGAAGCCACACGAGCTGGTCCGGGCGCCGCGCCGCCAGGGAAGGAGAAGGGGGAGCGACGATGCAGGTGAAGCAGAAGGTCTACGAGCTCTACAAGGGCACGGTGGAGCGGGTCACGGGCCCGCGCACCGTCTCAGCCTTCCTCGAGAAGGGCGTCCTCTCCGTCCCCGAGTTCATCCTCGCCGGCGACAACCTCGTCGCCAAGTGCCCCACCTGGTCCTGGTGCGTCCTCCGCTCCTCTCCCCTCGTGCTACCTCCCTCTTCAACTGATTCGGATGGTGTCTGATTGACTGGTTGACTGATTAATCTGGTGGGTGGTTGGGTTGTGCGTGCGTTCGCAGGGAAGCGGGCGACCCAAGCAAGCGGAAGCCGTATCTCCCCGCCGATAAGCAGTTCCTCGTCACCCGCAACGGTATGCTGCTAGTACTTAATCGAGTCACGATTCAGCTTCCATCTATTTTCCCATCTACGCAAATTGAATTTTGGTGAATTACAGAATGCACATTATTGGTGGGTAGAGTTGGTAGATTTCTTTCCCCAATCCTGAGGCATTGGATGTGATCAAACATGCTAGTTTAGGGAAAATCCTGGAGTACTTGAAAAATAAACACGGGAAAACTAAGAAAAAATAGGGGTATACTGTTTCAAGCTTGTCACTCATTGGGAATTCATGCCTTCAGAATTCAGAATTTTGTGTTGCTCCCAGTGCCTTGTTTAAGACGTGCCATCTCGGTCGAGGAAGAGTATGATGCGGCAGGAGCCGAGGTGATTCTTGATGACGATGATGATGGCGAAGGATGGCTCGCAACACATGGGGTGCAAGGTAAATATCCTCATCAATGCTGCTCAGTTGTGCCTTGTTTGGATTATATGATCTAACCTTTCGTTTTGTCCATTGATAATGTCTAGCATCAAAGCCAGATGAGGAGGAAGACATACCCTCAATGGATACATTGGACATAGGGAAATCTGATGGAATCAAGTCTATTCCCACCTACTTTAGCAGTGGTAAAAAGGAAGAGGAGGAGGAGGAAGATATACCTGACATGGACACTTATGAAGACACAGGGGATAATTTGGTAGGAAGATCACAAGTCTTTATCTAAGATGGGGCCAAGAAATGCTGATGAAGTTTCTGATTCCAGCTTTGTCTTTATGTTCTTATTGCAGGTTGCTGCTGAGCCGTCATACTTTGTCGCTGAAGAGCCCGAAGATGACAATATCCTTCGTACCAGAACATATGATGTTAGCATAACGTAAGTTCTTTTTATCTTGTCTGCAGTTTTGGGATAATTCTTCTTTTCAGTAGGTTAGTCCAACCATACTATGATTGGTGTATTGTGTATAGTGAGATGAATATGAAGTCTGTCATAGGTTACATGTGTGTAGACATGCGTGTGGCGGACATCTCAAATGCATAATGTTCTGGTTTGTACCAGCGAAGTTCTATGTTTTGAACACTTGGGTCTTTTGACACTTCAATTTATACAAATTGCACGCTTGGTGCCTGATGAGTTATAATTAGTAACTTGGCATAATGCACATCTGATTTGCAAAACATTTGCAACCAACAAGTCATTAAACTAGTTAATAGCTGCTGCCTTTAACGTTTGCAACTGTTGACTATTGAAGATTAGATTAATCAATTAGTTCTATTTGCTGGTGAAAAGAACTTTTGACTTCATATGTACCATGTTTGAATTGGAAAACATGTTACTAATTATCCTATTGCAGGTATGACAAATACTACCAAACTCCACGTGTCTGGCTGACTGGATATGATGAGGTAAATTTCGTACATTTCTTGCATGTAGTTACTTTGGTCTTACTTACAGCAGCTGGACTTGATTAATTGAATTTGTTTGCCATTGCAGTCGAGAATGCCACTAAAGCCTGAACTTGTGTTTGAAGATATCAGCCAAGACCATGCACGGAAAACAGTAATTTTTCCCCATTCATACTTTTGATACTCCGAACATATCAAATGGAATGTGTAGACAAGATAAGAGATAACTTCTACCATATCAATACTCAATATTGTTAATACTGGTAATGTGTTGATAATTGAGCTATATGGTCAGAATAAAAGAACAATTCAATGTTACAGGCCAGTTGGTCACAGGGTACACAACTTTCAGCTTTTCATTGTGCAACATGTTGTACTAGGATGGTTCGCGTGGCTCCGCTGCGCGCACCTGGAGAACATGGGAAAGGGTAAAAAAATAACACATGCTTCATGTCTTTGACATCAACAATGATTCGTTTGATACATTTATTAGGTAGTACAACAGTGGTATTTACACATTGATATCAGAAATTGAATTTGAAGAGGCGAGAGTTTCGTAGAGTTGTAGGCTTTCGCAATAAACATAATTTACATGCACTGATCAACAGCGGTTCGACTGTGTGAGCCCATGGAAATTGGCACAAATTTATTGCAGGCTATATCAATGTGTTTAAATTTCTAGCTGTGTTGTCGTCAACAGAAGGAATAATGGATTACCCCTGCACAAATCATAAGGATATATCCTGAATTGGAATATAGAATGATAAACAACACTAACCCTAGAAGTAAAGCATTAAATTAGATATAATTTACACGAAATGTAAGATAGATATCTTTGTTATGCAAAGACATGTATGTTGCCATGCTGGTGACATGCTACATTGTTATTCTGAAGGGAAGAATTCTCCATGGGGAACTGTAGGAAATCAAATTAAACTACAAAGTTGATGTCACAGGACCTTGAGGCTTCCGGTTCTGATAATCATCTGGAAGCACAATGTTAAGAAATCTTGAATCAAACTAATCCATTCTACAAATCATTATTTCCATATATAAAATTCTATGCACAATGAAAATGAACAAAACTTGGAAATTCAACAAAAGAACGTTACTGCTATCACTAATGATAAGACCACAAAAGTTTTCAAGAGGTGGCTAATGAGAGTAGTTTCTGGTGCTTAGCTGGTGCTTCAGCACTCCAGGTACTGCTGATCAGGTCGCTTACCCTGGACACTTAAGCCATTACATGGTAATGTTTGGTCGCGGTTGAGGTTTCTAGCGTGTGTGGTGTCTGTAATTGGGTGTGTTTGTGAGTAGGCTGTAGGCCTGTTGGCCTCTCCGTGTACTTTTTTCCTCTCTTCTTAATAAAATGACACAGCTGTTTGAGAAAAAAAAAAGATAAGACCACAGAAAGGTTACCTCAAGATAAGTCAAAACATTTAGGACACATAGGGACAGTGTGGTGTACAAGTGTAGGAGAGATAGCTAGTAGGAAAATTTTAACCCAATAAATAATTGAGCTAGCCAGAGTAAAAATTAGGCTGATAGAATTAATGATGCTAATGGGGAACAGTCAGAAAAGGAGGACTGGTAATTTTGTAACAGATAATCTAATTTCCAGAGAACACACCACTGCTGTGTGAAAGTTGAACATATTAATTGATGATTCCATGATAAGTAGGGCACTAAAATTAGCAAAGGAGGATCGAGACTCGCAATCTTATTGTAAACATAGATATCAGCATATGAAAAATGAGCACACCTGTGATTATTTAGAGTCAGAAGCACAAAGTTGAACTCATAGTATTGCTTTCATGGATTTTTAAGGCAGTTATCCATGACATATCATTAAAGATGATTATTTAGAGTCACAAGCCGGTCCCATTTTTCTTTTACACCAGTGAAACAATGAAGTTGTCTTCCATTGGATTGCAGTACAGGTTGCGTAGATGCTATGACATAACACGATGTTTTGGCACAGGTGACTATTGAAGACCATCCTCACTTATTAGCAGGAAAGCATGCTTCAGTTCACCCGTGCAAGCATGCAGCTGTGATGAAAAAGATAGTTGATGTTCTTATGTCTCGAGGAGTTGAACCAGAAGTTGACAAGTAATACCCTTTATGTCGATAACCATTTTTTAAGGCACAGTTGATGAAAGCATCAACCCCCTCTTTACCAGTTTCTAACTTCAGTCACCTCTTCTGAACAGGTACCTTTTCATATTTTTGAAATTCATAGCATCAGTCATACCAACTATTGAGTATGATTACACAATGGACTTTGACCTGGGCAGTACAAGCTGATGAATGGTTAATTGAAGGTAAGCATAAGTTCTTATCGCCAGACAATGCACTTCCACATCATATATAATAGTAAATCTTGTCCAGACCTGCTTATCAATGAGCCCAAGTCCTAGTGCCTGGCTCAAATTTGTATGACTTGCACCCTGTTCTTTGTTTGTGCTCTAGCTTTGATAAGCAGTTGCCTGTTTGCTGGTTGTTACAGGAAGACAAAGCATCCTGCAGAAGGCACACGAAGGCTGAATTGCCAGTTCGTGGTTGGTAGTATTTGTGCATCTGTGTTCATTCCTTTGGATTGGTTGCAATTGTGAACGTGGAACCTGAAATCTGGCAGACCCACCTTGTACATTATAACATTGTCTGCTTGTGTATCACTTGACTTCATTGCTCTCCTTCCATATAAAGTTCATATAGCATGCTCTCCTGTCTTTGCTGAATATGTACACCTAAGGGTGCAATTCACCCGGTCAGAAAAAAATATATGTAGTTGGGTGCATTGTATCACTTCGATCCAGTAAACAACTAAACATGTGGAAAACTAACCCCGCATCTATTGCGGCATAGTTGGTGATCACTAGTACATAGTACATTGTACATAACTCATGAAGTTAGTTAGATAATGATTGATCCGATTTGCCCTACTAATAATGCCACAATATAATGTTTAGTATGCATCTTTCCATCACTTTTGGTAATGTGCAAAAACTGTAATGGTCATCTGAAACATGAGGCAGATAGCTGGTTGATTCATTGTTTGAAACAGCTGAAATTCATTGTCAATACAAGAAAGTAACTGATTATAGTGAAGGAGTGGGACCTGGCGTATTATGCAAGCATCATTCTACAGAGAAGATTTAGATGGCTTATCAGACATGCTGGATGTTCCTGGAACACATAAGCTAGTCCTCAATTGATCTACAATGTACCTTTTTTCAGACCAGTCTTGACATCTCCAAACTTCTCTTCTAATGCTAAATGCTCTCGTGTAGTGAAAAACTATCTAACCAAGTCATAAGTTCCCCTAGGCACCTCAAACAAGCAGGCTGCTTTCTGTGTGGTTTATAATACGACTCTGTTTATGAGTTGCAGAAGATACTTGTGATCGAGTGCACTACAAGAGGAACTAGATGTCAGTTTAGAGTTTCAGACTGTTCTTCAATTCATAGATTCAATCTATTCTCCAGGGATTGTATAGGATGTTCTCGAAATTATGCTATATCTGTACATGTTTGATGTGTTATTGCTCTGTATCTACTATTATGGAATAACTGTTGATACTCGCTCTTGATGTTTGAACTTGCACACAACGCAGGAATAATTGAACACTTGTTTGTTTCCGCAGTTCCACTGCTTGCAGTTATTTGAAACCATATTCATACCATCTAGATGCTCAATTCGTCATCGTATGCACATGTTGTATTCCACACCCATTGCACGAGAAATGGAAATCCAGGGAAAATGCAGTGATGTTTACTTGTTCTGATTGAGCACTTGTGAATGCTTCATCTTTGCTGGAATGTGGTGTACGTCGACCTGAAGCTTGTAGTAAGTACTTAATTAGGAGCAGAGGGGGTATATAACCGAATAAATTCAGTTGGAATGTCAGTCATCAGTTCATCAGGGGCCTATCCAATAGTTTTCACTTTTTCATCTCAGTTTAATACCATACATGCAGTTTGATTGAGGAAAGCTATTTTAAATACTGTTTTATATCCATGTCCTTTTGTTTCTTATTTTAGAATACTTTTTGGAACCATATTCCTTAGTACAGTTTGTAGTTCTGCATATTTGCGCAGATTGCAGCATGCAAGGCTGCAAGCGCTCTTGTTTCGTTCGTCCGATGCGCGGCTATGCATGTAATCTGTTGGGCCTACGTACGCTGCGGGTTCGCGGTAAGCGGAGATACGCGACTGCGGCTCCTAGCATCGGCGAAAATGGTGTGGGTAGCGCGGGCCGGGGGGCGTGGCTGCTGGGTTGTCGCATCAGCCCGCATGCGGACTTGCAGCTGGAGCGGACTTGGGGCGGCCTGCAGCAACCGGGCGCGATATATGTTATTTTAGGTGATAAAACCGTGCGTCGTCACCTGGAGCGAGCGGCCCACGAGCGGGGGCCCGCCACCATCGATTCCGCTGCCGCAACCGAAGCTCGCCGGACACTGAGAGCTCGCCGTGAATCTCCCGCCGCCTACAGCCTGCAGCCGGCGGCGTCCCGCCGCCTCGCCGCCCCGCGGCCCCGCCCACAACCCGCCACCACCTCCTGCTACCTTGGCGCCGGCGACCTCCCTCTATAGTCGGCCACGCCAGAGCAACCCCACCCCGGCAACCCAGAACCCCAAAGCCCCGAACCCCGAAGCTCCAATGGCGAAGCGGAGGAGAAGCGGTGGCGGCTACGCCGCGACAGCGAGGCGGAGGAGGAAGAAGGTGCGTGTGCTGGGCCGTAAAAGGCCGGAATGAACTCGCTGCACTCTTCAAGTGATGCATCATGCGCTTGTCGCAAGTGTGATGTATAGTCTCCCCGGCCGTAACCCGGCCCACCTGCATCCTTGAATCCTTGATTTTTTTTTTGACGTTCCAGTGTGTTCATCCCAGTGCGGCGGAGCACCGAACAGAATCGGGCAACCTCCCCCCGCAGATACGTCCGCGGCTGCCCGTGATCGGCGGGCGAGCGGAGGTGATCGTCCACCCGACACGAGATCACGCGCCCTGAATCCGTGACGTACGCCACCCCGGTCGCGCCCGCGCGCACCGAGCTAAACGGAAGGGCGGGCCCCGTCGTCCACCGCGTCGGGCGTCGGCGCGCGACATTGCATTCGCATGCCGCCGATGCCGGGCCGCCGCGGTGATCTGCCCGGTAGAACGCGCCCGCGCCAACGCCGCGCGGCTGCCCGGCCGCCGCCCGTTGCCGGTCACCCCGGCCGGCGGCGTGCGGCGATCGCGATGAGAAATAAAACGGCTGAGTAGATCGCGTGGCCTCGTAGCGCAAACATGTGCCGAGGCGAGTCGATTCGTAGGCTCCGTAGGCTCGATCATACGCGAGTGAACGGGAGGCGTACAGGTCGCCACGGCTGCGTCCAAAGGGGTTGTTGGTTGCTCGGATTTGATCGGTTGATGGATCGAGCTAGTGGCTGTGGTAACCTTGGTCTGTAGTCCGTTTCCGTACGGCAGCGGTAAGGTGCGCGCACTGTGTTCAGTACAGTAGGTACCTAGGCGGCGGGTGGATGCCAGTGGCCGTCAACAGGTTAGCTCGATGAGCTGAACAGAACGGTCGAGCAGTGCGGTGCAGCGCCGGAAAGGGATCCCCGATCCCTGATCGATCGACAAGACCACAGACCACAGCACGCAAACAGCAGTGCGGCGGTGGCGCGACACGGGCCAGGGAACTTGATCCGCCGGCCACCCCACGTGCGCGCGCGCGAACCCTCGCCCCCGGCTCCGCTCTTAATTCGCCGATGCGATGCGAGATGCGGCGTCGGTGGCGTCGGCCGGGCGGGCTCCCTGGTGCGCGCGGCGCGCGGGCCCTTTCTCTCTGTAGCCTCGTCGCTCTCCGTCCGCGTCGCCAAAAGCGAATATGAGCTCTGCTTTCCCCTCCTCGCGCAGCACGAGCCGAACCCGAAGGATCGTCGTAGTAGGGCACGGCGTACCACCCTGGATGCGCGAATGGACAGAGGGGGTTGTTGTCGAAACGAGCCCGCGGAAAAGTCGCCGGAGCGAGCTCGCGGCTGGCCCAGATGGCTGCCAGCAGCAGGGCTGGGAGCTGGGTCGCGGCACATTCCTTTCGCTCCGCCCCGCCCTCCTTTCGATGTGGTTCACACGCCGCTGCCGCGAAAACGACGTGGACGCAGCTGCCCAGCCAGTGGGAGGTTTGTGGATGCAATACGGCCGCTCGGGCAGATAGGGGAATAACTGGATAAGCTAGGACCGACCGAGCTAAGAGCTGCAGCAACTGCGGGTCTGACGACTTGACTGCATTGCATACGGTAGAAATCATGGACACACGTCTTGAGTGATCAATCATGAAAGGTACTGACCACAACGCTTTCAGAAGTTTTTGACATTCATAATTCAGACTGTAAAACACGATGATCAACAGCTGAAACTTGATTCTTTCCAAAGAAAAAAAAAAGTTTGAAACTTGAGGCCAATAGCTCATACAAACTAGATGGAGCCGTCCCTTCTACGATCGTGCGCCGTTGCGCGATCCGGCCTGGTGCAAGCTAGCGAGGCGTGCGCCATCGTCGTCTCGGAAAAGAACGGGCGGGGCAGTGCCGCAGCTCTCGCCCGCCCTCCGCCACGGGCTCGCCGAGACGCCGACGTCGTGCATCTCCACAGCCACGGGCGTCGCCGCCGCGCGCGCCTCCACTGACCTTGCGTAATCTCGCTTGCGCGACGCCGTAAAGGCGCCTGGTGGTCTCAATGCTGGCTGAATCAAGAAGCAATCCAACTTCGTCTTTTCTCCGCTGCAGCGAGACTCCGTGGGCCGCGCGGCGGACACCTGTCGGCCCTGCGCGTCCAGGGAAGTGCACAAACCGTGCGTGTGCACGCGGTGCTCTGGCGCGCGACACGCGTCTGTGCGAGTGCATGGCTTGTGTTTCATGCGCTGCTTAGCATGATCCTAATGTTCCCACTTCCCACATTGTACATCACAAATAGTGGGAGTCTGCCGTATACATAATCAATCAAATAATACTCACTCTAGCTAGATCAAAATACTAGTATTATATATGGCGTTTTTTACAAACGAAACTTATTGTGCCGTTTTAGAGTTGTGCAACAGTGATTGACATAGTTGGTCAAATAACTTTGTCGCCCATCATTTATATACTCCGTTCATTCTAAAGTATAGTTTACTCTAGATTTGTCCTAATTAAGCCAAGCTGACCTAGCTCTTTATTGTCCAATCTGGATTTATATTTTCTTTAATATAATTAACGGCCTCCTATCTTGATCAGTTTTTTTATAAAAAAACCTAATTAATACGTACTACCTAGAGTGCCAAATAAATGCACTATCAAAAATATATTTCATGGTAGGTTGAATGAAACTAGTTGTATGTTTTAAATGTTAGTGTTTTTTATAAAATTTAGTCAAAGTTAGAGAAGTTTTGCTTAGGACAAATAAATGAGCTAAAGTGAGCTGTAATTGAGAAGTGAGGGATCGGAGTACTATATAGAAAAGAGAAGCGTCATGTAATTGTGAGATGGTAGCAGTTGTTTAGCGAGGGCAAGAAAAGGACGAAAAGATGAAAAAGTGCCTTGTAGGTTCTAAGGTGCCACGATGTATTTTGAGAATAATTGAGAAGGCTAAAACCATAGTACGTATTCTGAACTAAAGGCAGTCCTAGCTAACATGAATTAATCAATATAAGACTAGTATTTCTATGAGTCCATGCATAATAAAGCATGTTTATTCCGAGCGCACTTAAACTTGTCTTTTTCTCGCCATCCTGGAATGATGCCAGTATTTATACTTTTTGTTTTTCTTGAAAGAGAACGTAGCTAGGCTCTTGACCTCACTACAGCCACACATGTAGCAGCGAACGGTATGGCTCACCCTGAACATTACATGCTCCTGTGTGTCCGTTCCTGCTGCTATGTGGTGCTCAGTGACGCCACAGACAGTCACTGTCTTAGTGCATAGCATGGCGGTACGCAACTTGTTGGCCGCACAATAGCCCGTTTGTAGCCAGGTAAAGTGAGTGGACGTACACGTATCCTCAGAAGCATGTATGTGTGACTATTCAGATGGGTTTGTCCATATAGGCATCATGCAAGCACTGTACTATAGGAGCCTAAGCTAGGAGGTGTTAGATAATGGATGATATGCTCTCCCATCAGAATCAATCTTGCGATGATGATGATGCATCGATCTGTGCTAACCTATATAGTCAAACCTGTATTAATTCTGTTCAGTATAGTATCATGGTCGTCGTGGCATCACCGGTAAACAGTGTGTCCCCATCCATTTGCGACTAGGACCGTTGGATGCAGCTGGAGCTCTAGTGCGTGGAGCTAGCTAGGAAGAACGCCGATCACACATGAGGCCCCATATCCTTGCAGTCAAACGTGGATCCCCTGCGTCCAAGCCTTTCCTCCATGAGTGGATGAAATGGACCCGTATTTCCATTTGCGCCTTTTGGGAACATCCAAGACAGCGACCCGAGTAGCAGCATGATTCACATGATTATTCTTGCTTCGCGCACCAACAAAATCGATCCAACCCAAGAAATTTATATGTGAAATGAGCAAAACGCCATCGAGGATATATGTGTGGACCCAAACTGCTCTTTGTTAATTCCTACTTCAAATTAAGACAAAACTCAAACTAGGTATCTTGTGAGTAACCTAATAACGACGATGTGCACGCTGAGACTCTTGTTATATGGTTTTTGTGGTACTGAATTACTAGATGACTGGCTTCCCATAATTTACCGCTTACTCCCTCCGTCCCAAATTATTAATCGTTTTAATTTTTCTAGATACATGAATTTTACTATGCACCTAGACATAATAATGTATAGCAAAATTTATGTATTTAGAAAAGCCACAACGACTAATAATTTAGGAGGGACGGAGGGAGTACCAGATTATAATAATAAGCTTTCATTAATTTGGCATTGTACGAGACATTTTGAAAAAAAAAACACACTCAGAAAAGATATTTTTGTAGCTAGTTGGGATGCAAAAGTTAGTTCAAAGAAGATTATTGTACTAATTTACTGATGGTTCCAACAGTAGAGCACAACAACCAAAATACCAAATCGATCGATTGAAGAAAGAAAGAAAGAAAAAACATGTTTGCGCAGAATCATCCAAGATCTATTGCCTGGCAGGGGGCGCCCAATAGGGAATCGCCAAATGATCCACCCCTTTGGCGAGACGAGAAAGGTGGCTCCGGATCCTCCACGTAAGAATCCCTCCCATCTCATATCTCTTGCTCCACTCCCATTGGCCGCACCCGCACCTCGCCGCGCGCGTACTTATTCCTCCCTGCCCTAGCTCTCCATCCCCCTCTCTTCTCCTCCACACACCAACCTGCCCGCCCGATCGAGCGCATCATCATTTGCTCGCAGCAGGCCGGGCACGCGTATGAGCGAAGCGAGAGAGCCAGCGCGCAGAAGCAAACAAGTGGGGAGCTAGAGGGAGCTCACAGACCACACAGGCGGGGAGTGGTGGGAGGAGGAGGAGGAAGAGGAGGAGTCAAGAGAGCGAGCTCATAGCCTCATACGTGCGTGCGGCGACGTCGTCGTACGTACGATGTCGGCGTCGGGCGCCGCGTGCCGCGTGTGCGGTGGCGCGGGGGAGTGCGGCGCGTGCCATGGGCACGGGATCGGCGGCGGGCGGTGCGGGGTCGCTGTCGCCGACCTCAACCGCGGGTTCCCCGGGATGTGGCACCAGGCGGCGGAGGAGCACGGCCACGGCATCGTCGTCGGCGGGGGCGCGGCGGCGGCGGCGGGGCTGCAGGAGTTCCAGTTCTTCGGCCACGACGAGGACCACGAGAGCGTGACGTGGCTGTTCAACGACACGGCGCCCCACCTGCACCGCGGGCCGGCGGCGGCCGCGGTCGGGAACGGGGTGGCCGAGGCCGCCGAGCAGCGGAGGGCGCCGCCGCTGTTCGACGGGTACGCGCACGTGCAGTACGGCCAGATGCCGGGCCACGGGCTCACGTTTGACGTGCCGCTGAGCCGGGGCGGCGAGGCGGCCGCCGCGGCGGTCCTGGAGGCCGGGCTGGGGCTCGGCGGCGGCGGCAGCAACCCGGCGACGTCCAGCGCCACAATCGTGAGTGGTTCGGTTCCATCTCTCTCCTGATCGATCCCCTCTAATTTCAAGCTGTTTGTGCACGCGAGACTCTTGTTCTTGCGAATCTTTATCAGTTCATTGTCAGCAGTTAATCACTTGAGAGGGAAAAGGAACTACGGCTAATCTCGCTAGCTTAATTTGGTAGGTGTCTTTATATGAGTATCTATCGAGCTGTTTGGTACAGATTCAAAAACGTCCAAGGCCGTCAATTTAGTGGTCCATCACACTCTCCAGCTTGTTAGGAGCTAGTCCAAAGCAGTGCACCATCATCACTAAGTAACACAGCCGTCTTGTTTTTCCTTTCTGTCTCTAATTTCCCTCCAGGATAAAGTCACATTATCAAAGCAGTACACTTTCTACTATTGAGCTCCACGAGAATTGCACAAAACCTCCTTGTAAAATTTCCCGTTAACTTCTTGAGAGACACTAAGATAAGAATCAACGCTTGGATCAGACAATGACAAGCTCCATCTATGCCAAGGAAATACCGGTGAATTTCAAACCATATTAATTTTAGTTGGCAGATTCCTTAAAAAAAGAGTAGGCGGATAGAAGGGAATCGCAAATTATGAATATATGAGAACTGAAATTTAATTGGGTCCATATATATAATGCACACATGAACTGGAACAACATCCCCAGACCAAATGCAAGTTCTTTTCTTAATATACGTATCGCTATCTACTGATAACCACAAGTCCTAGCCAAATGCAACTTTCTTTCTTTTTACCATCGCTATCTGTCTATCAACATGCTCACGACTTGTCCTGAACACAACGCTGGGCAACAGCTCATCAGCCCAACTATTCTCATTTCATGTGCTTATGGATATACATTGATGATCCCAAACTATATGCTCATTATTTCACTGAGTGCTGACATAGTAGTTTATATGATAATAATTAGTAAAAATCAGAAGAAAAAAATGTTATAGGTCGTGCCTTGCTTGTCCAGTTGGTTTCCGAACTATCAAATGGTGCTGGTGACATGCATCGATCGGATCCTTATGTTTGGCACGCCCTATCATTAACTTTTTCAGATGACCTTATGCGGCGGGAGCACGTTCACTGACGCGGCGAGCTCCGTCGTCCCGGGCGAGGTCGCTGCGGCGGCGAACGGGAGCTCGAGCGGCGGCGGCGGGGACCCGGCGATGGACCGGGAGGCGAAGGTGATGCGGTACAAGGAGAAGCGGAAGCGGAGGCGCTACGAGAAGCAGATCCGGTACGCCTCGCGCAAGGCCTACGCCGAGATGCGGCCGCGCGTCAAGGGCCGGTTCGCCAAGGTGCCCGACGGCGAGGCGCCGGCGCCTCCGGCCGCGGCGGGCTATGAGCCCGGCCTGCTCGACCTCGGATGGTTCCGTTCATAGCCAGGATCGATGTACCTGACGTACGTACGTTTATATGCCGGCCGGAGCATTAGCTAGCATAGGCCATTGGTTAATTGAAGGTACGCACGGAAATGTATATGTGATCCATCGACGAACACATGACTAGCTAGCCCTGAAGAATATATTGATACTTACGAGAACAGTACAGCAACAATTGCAATGATCATGTTGAGATGCTTGATTGATGTCAAGGGCTTTTTGCTGGAACATCAGGCACGATGTGCATGCGTGCCTTTTTGCACGGATGTGTCATGTCTCATGTGTCGGTTAACCGCCAAGAGTTCAAGCATGTATGGGTTATGGGCGTACGAGTGCAAGCGGGTAGGACTACTACTCAACGTAGAGTATTGCCGTATTGGTCTATGGATGCATTGTTAGTCCATTTGCATCCCATTTTCTTTCCCCTGCTCAGACCTAGACGAGCTCGTTGTTGGAGGAAAAAGGAAAAGGCTCAAATAACGAATTCTAGATTCTAGGTCAACCGATGACTCATCCCTGTTTGAGTACATTACAATTGCTTCAATTAGATATCATGTGTGTGTGTGTGTGTGTGTGTGTGTGTGTGTGTGTGTGTGTGTGTGTGTGTGTGTGTGTGTGTGTGTGTGTGTCGTACGGAGAAGATACTTATCCTCAGAGCTATCTGAAGAAATGCTGAAGATTCTTGGGACTGACGGTGCGACACATGAAAGAGAACGGAAGGGGTCACATCCTCCCTTCTCTGGCAAATTCAATCCCAGCCATCTGTTGCCATGGTCGATCTCGGGCTTCGATCTCTACAGTTTCCCGAGCTTTCGGGATGGCTCGACGGCCTTCCGAGCTTCATCCCTACGGCTGCGACACCACCGTCCAGAATTCCGGACGCACCCCTCGGCCACCATCACAGCCTGCGGCGGCTTGCAGGAGCGCCACAAGGCAACAACGGCCCTCAACAAGTTCTGCAAGATGCCGGAGGAACCCGAGTCGCGATGCATCCGGCGTGGCGCCCGCACTTGTTGACCTCGCAATTGATGGCCCTCACAGAGTCACAGTCGATGTGCTCTGCCTCCTAGATAGCGAAGTACTGCGAGGTGCATTAGGGGTTGTGAGGATCGCAAGTGCGGTCTCCGTGCACGCGGGTGTTGGCAGCAGCAGCGATACCCGTGCAATTACAAGCAGGCCATGCGCATGCTCGCATTCAATTGCCGTTGCCTAGAGAGCAACGAATTGTGTGCTGGCCCCATGCTATAGGAAATCTTTATCTTCTTATTTCTTCCTATCCATTTCCCTTCTGTGTTGTAGTTTGCACTAAAAGAAAGACAAATCAGTATAATTCAGATTCTGTTCTTATGTGTGAACTTGTCGATTAGAACTGCTTCCATGTTTCAGAGAATCACGAGATCAGTCAATCTGAAAAGTTTCCTTAATGACGAAATTCGATATAGAATGCCCTTGATGACAATAATTTGCACAATCATTAAACTTCTGACCATTGAGTTTAGAAAAAATGTATCTAATAGAATTAATCTGCAAGAGAATGTTGACATCAAGCTGCGACAATTAAACTAAACAAGACTACAATTAAATTGTTTTGCCCAATGAAACAATGTAAAAGAACTTCAATAATGTATAGCTTTTGTCACTTGTAGAAAAAAATATTCTAGTGTACAATTAAATTGTCTGTCTCAACAAAATGAAAAAGAATTTTAATAATGTATTATATTGTCACGTGCAGAAAGATATTAAACAAAAAGAGAAATTTTACTATGGTTGAAATAAATGAGAGCCGTTCATCGTGGTAAAATCAACTGTTAAGATATAAGAGGTACCTAGAAAATATACCAAATCTGTATGAGCGGTACTTAAATAGGTGGAGCCAGTACCGGCATTAATTTATTTTTTAATTCACATATCAAATCAACGGTCAACAAAAATAATACCGTTTGGTACCGTCTGGTACCTTCCAACAGTAACAAATAGTGTTTACAGTAATACCTCATATAGTTGCAATTCTGTGCATGCCTGGAATTTCAAATGGTGTTGCTGGGCTTCCGATCCAAGTAGATAAGCTGTTGTGCTTCGGCTGGCCTTACAAGTTATAATATTTATGTCCAAATTCTACATTTATCATATGCTTGTTTTCTATAGAAGCCATTTTATAATAGCCTTGCATCACATCACATATTTTACACTAGGTATTTTTTAATGAACTGTAACAGTCACGATCCTTATGATTGTGTGGAAAGAAAGACCAATTCAGTTCGGAAACCTGACAATATTTTCTTCTATGTAGCAGCATGTGTTCTCCTATTGTGGCAATGCAATTTTTGTACCTCTGTCTTTCTCCCTATTAAGGGCTGACTGGAGTTACAAAGACATTGCGCCATTCCATTCTACAAGTAAAGAACTTTGATCTGGATACACAAGACATGGTGACCTGATTGTGCCAACTCAAGTTCTGTTCTTTTCACCATACTTAGGTTCCAACAACAATTTTTTGTTTGCGAATTCAAAGAAAATCAAAGAGGAATGTTGCAAATAGAGAATTTGAAAGCTGAAACCGGATGCTTTAAAGGTTAATACTTTGTGTGCGACTGTTTCTACTTGCATTATTAAAAAAGAGCATATCTTTAAATGTTCTTTTGCTCATTCATTCATTAGATTGGCAAAAATAAACATTGTATGCTGATAACAGGCAAAAGGCTGTATAGCAACCATGCTTCTCTTTGCCATACTTGCCACTTACATCTCGTCTTTTTATAATATAGCAGGTCTGTTATGGGACATGATTTGATATTTGTTCTTATCGAAATTCATTAAGACGCTCCGACGGAAAACAGTGGGGAGAAAGCAAGAGAAAAAAGGTTTATCAAAATGAAAGAGTTTCATTAGGAAAAAAGTACAGTACACTTCCTCAATCAAAATTGGGCACAGCAACGCCCGCGCCGGCGTTTCTAGTTGATAGCTAAAGTTTATCGTATCCGTGTTCTATATGGGTGTTGTGTTAGAAAATGAACAAAAAGAAATCAAATGTAATACTTTTGTATCATATAATTCTAGCACGTATATGTGTACGGTTTGATGGGCTAGTTTCTATATAGATGTGTAATATGTGGTATATTAAGGATGAAGCTACAATATCGGTCGTGTAGGCCATGGCTCGCCCTGAATTGGCCCAAAGTAATTTTGGCTAGCTTTCGATCTTTGGGCTTGTTTTTTTTTTTCCTTTTTGTGAATTTGCTTTCCTAACGTTTGTGTTGGTCTATTGTGTTCGAAAGATATTTTTCTATTTTATTCTATTATATATGATAAACTCTAAACTTCTATGTTGGCATACTATATTTAGTGTTAAATCTTTTTATTAAGTTGGACCACTCTAACCTAAAATCCTAGCTACGCTACTGCTCTGATCTAAAACCTGAATTGGGATAATTAGTTGGATTTAAGTCTTTTTCGTATTAGTTTTATGAGGTTTATGTCAGTTGCACATTCAATTATCCTTAATGTTTTTGTAGATGGAATTTCTACAAGTGACAACGCTTGCAAACCTATACTGTCTAAGGTTTTATTTATGTACTCATTCGCCAACGATCCTTTATAGGGTTTTTTTTTCCAAACGGGGCTTTAGCATTCTAATAACAGATCAAAGAATTTTTCACTACCAATCAATCACTTGATGTTGATGAGGTCTGATCGAGCCAACTTGATCGGCACCATTCAGATTCAGCTCTGGCACCAGAGGTTTCCTTTGCCCGGTTCTCAAAGCGGTTCAAACTCCGTTTCAACAAAACAAAAGCGGTTCACACTTGAACCACTTCCCTCCGGTCCGACGCCCCCGCTCTCGCGGGGCCCACAGCCCACGCCAACGTCGTCGCACGCCTCCAGCCGGGCAGCCTCCGACCCCGCAGCTCAAAACCCCATTTCCCAAACCCCCCGACGGATTCGCCGAGGCGTCGACACGCGTACCACCGCGCCGCGAGACGATAGGGGCAAAGGGCGCTAGGGTCGCCTCGATCTGCCACCGGCGCGCGGCGCGATGGCGGCGGCTGAGGCGGGCCGCCCGGGGCAGTACGTGAAGCTGCGCAAGGAGGAAAAGGACGGGGACGCGCCCGCTGGCACTGACAACGAGGACATCAGCCCCGGCGACGGCGAGCTCAACCAGCCCGTCCGCGTCCCAGAGGTCGGTCTCTCTCGTTCTCTCCCTCCGGATCGATCGGTCGATCGGCGCGCATTTGGTTGTCCTCTTTGGTCCGGTCTGATGTATTGGGGTTTTGTGGGTAATTTGGCTTGCAATGCAGCTGGAGGTGCAGACGTGCGAAGTGTGCCGCCAGGTGCTTCCGCCGGGCTTCCACCCTCCGGCCGACGAGCCCTGGAGTACCGGTATCTTCGGGTGCGCCGAGGACTGCGAGAGCTGTACGAATCCTGGCATTCTCGCTGTTCTACGCTAGCCCCAATTTGTCCGCTGCACGGTTGAGGCGATATATGAGACCAAGTAGAAAGAGGTTGATCGAGTTTGTTACGTTTGTGAGTTGTTGATGGGCATAGTTGGAGATTCTGGATGCTGGTTACTTGATTGCTTACTTGTCTTGCCTGTGTTTTGACAATTGGATTTCTCCAGAGTGAATATGTGACTTTAGTCGAATTGCTATAGGACGAATTGTCAAGTGTGAAAAGTTGAAGAATAAGCATGTGTGACACCAAGCAGATGAGCTCGGGCAAATTAGCAGCAAACGTACACCATTACTCGTACAACGAAATTAAGAGGAAACTAACGGCAGAGCTAAATTTTGGAATCAAACAACCACCCCTACTTGCTAATGGAAAATCAATCGCTAGAACACCATGTCAACTAGCTGTCGCTTCACTTGGTCTTGACGACCCCTCCGTTCCCGGCGAGCAGCAGGTACTTGTCCTTCCTCGTCAGAGCCGTCCCCTCGAACCCGAGCGCGGAGGCGAGCGCGCGCTGCACCTCGTTCGCCACCTCGATGCTGCTCTTGCCGCTCTCCGTGTTCACCGGCTCCAGGAACTGGACGCTGTACTCCGGCCGGGGATTCATCAGGAAGTAGACCGAGCCGAAGCTCTTGGCGACGGGCGACGTGGACGTGGCGTAGAACACGGTCGTGCGCGCGTCGACCGCCACGGGGGTCACCTCGGAGGCGAGCTCGGCGAACAGCGGGCTGAACCGGAGCAGGTGCGGCTCGCGGCACGTCGTGCCCTCGGGGCACACGACCACGTCGCCCCGCGCCAGCATCGACGACATGCGGCGCCGGTCCTCCTCGCGGTTGCGGGTCAGGCGCCGCGGCGGGATCGGGGAGAGCACCTCCGACAGGCGGCTCAGGCTGTACGTCACGGCCGCGACGGGCCTCTTGATCGCGCAGGCGATGCCGACCGGGTCCAGAAGCGTGCGGTGGTTGCAAGCGTAGAGCCGGCCGCCGTGGGGCTTGGCGTTGCCGTCCTCCGCCGCAGGGGTGGGCCCGATGACGCGCACCCTCACCCCGGTGAGCCCGGCGACGATGCTCGACAGGCGCCACGGGAGGAGTACGTAGATGGCGATGCGGATGACGGCGAGGACGACGGCGAAGGGGAAGTAGATGCACATGGCGAGCGCGGCCGCCGGCGTCGGCGTGAACGCCAGCCGGCCGTCGTGGAACACCACGGGCTTCGGGTAACTGCACGAGGTCCTCTCTGTTTGCTTCAGAACACGCGGCAGCCTCTCCGTGTCGTCGAAATCGGCCATGACGCCGGTGAGGTATCGTGGCCCTCCCTTGAGCTCCCTCCCGCCCACCACGTGGAACCCCACGTACTCTTTCAGGAACGCCTCCACCATCACCGTCGGGAACGTCCGGCTCACGGCCACCACCTTCACCTCCTTGGGCAACGCGTTCAGCGCCTCGATGCCGGGCGTGCCCGGCGGCACCTCCCGGGAGAAGAGCTTGGGGAGCACGGCCCTGCCGATCCTCGCCGCCTCGTCGCGCCGGAGCCCGCAGAAGGAGACGAAGGCCATGGCCTTCCCGCGCGCTCCGTGGGGCAGCACGTGCAGGACGGGGTAGAGCGCGAGCAGGACGAGACCCCGGATGTAGCCGCCCGCCTCGACGGCGACGAGGAAGTACGGCGGGAAAGCGGCGCCCGGCGACGGTTTCAGGAGGAGGGCGTCCGCATCGACGACCAGCGCGCTTTTACCGAGCTGGCGTACCAGCGGGGAAGGCGCCGCCGCCGTCGCACCGCCCGGCAGCATGTTCTGGAGGAGCCTGCCCACGAGGCTGCGGTTGACGAAGCGGTGGATGCTGAGCAAGCGGTTGGCGAAGCGCTCGCCGGTCGTCGCCATGCACGCATCCATGATGTTTGCCTCTAATCTCCTGTACTCAAAACTCTAAAACTTTTGGTCGCGCACGCTACAAGCCTCTGTTGTTTGCGAAACAAAAGGTCTTGACCGACTGACTCACGAACACGAGCTACTCCGGAGTCGGCCTCGGAGAGCAAGGCTCGTACTCGGGGCGCTGGTGGGAGCCCCGCGCGCGACTAGGATTATTCCCCCTCGCCCAACCGGGGAGGGGTCACACGGCCCCCTTAACACCAGTGCACATTTTTAACCTCCTACATATATTCTAAAGTACAATACACTGATCATCAATACAACGGTGCTTTGTACTTAAATTCTTCAGCTATCATCCTTAACATACCCAACAACACATGTGCATATAATACTCATCTAGCTAGGCAGCTAGCTAAATACTAGTCAAATTCAACCATAAGATTCCGATGTTATGGGCCACTAAGGTCTGAATCTCTAACAATAAATCAGAGGTCGCTCGGCGCTCGTGCGCATGACAGCTTCTGCCTTGGCTTCTTGAAGGCTGCAGCGGGAAATGCTGCTAGCAAGCACACCCAGCACAGAGCAGCATGGCATGCAGTCATGTTATTTAGCCCTTGGCAAGCAGACAATGCAGGTACATATGATTCACGCATATATAGGCCATCAAGTGCAGTAAGCTATTGTTATTCTCAAGTACCCATGTTTATTTTTCTTATCTTAAATACACATAGTATAATGGAAATACTAAAACTTGTGTTATAATATTTTCAATAAACGTGGCTAAACTAAAAAAGGAAGACATTTGTATTATTTCAGAAAAGAAAGAGATTGCAAATTTGCAATACGTTAGCAGATGGCTGCTTGTATGCTACGAAATTATATAAAGTGCAAATAAAATATATGTGAAGCATTTTCTCTATCTAAAATATTGGTGACACGTATATATATCTTGATATATTTTCTCACGTATAATATAAAATGTCCGATCGGCCTCCCTTATTCAAAATTTCTGGATCCGCCTTCTGCCCGCCTTCCTCCCCGTCCGCGCCACACAACCCCTCTCCGTCCCATGCGCACACCAAGTTTTTGATACATTCTGTTCTCCCTTCGTCTTGGACTCTTGGTGCTACTTGCTCTTCCAGGTAGTTAGTTTCATGGTCGCTCCGTCCTCTATGCCTACCTTGAAACTTAATAGCTAATGTCTATTGATGCTTATCTCTTTATCCTCTTAAATACCTTTGCTCAGTTGTACATAATAAAATTTCACCATGAGCTGCTTTTACTGGTAAGGGGCAATAAGGAGCTGCATTGTGTTCTTTTTGTTCTTTCACCACGAATATGTTCCTTCTTCAAGTGAGCAATCCAAACAGTTCAGGTTAAGATGTTCAGCTGTTTCTTCAGTTCCGACAGCACCAATGATTAGCTAGCAACCCGACACCACCCTTCACTGTGAGTTCAATGCCATTATTGTAATTAATCTTGTCATTTCCTTCAATTTTTTCTGGCCTTGCTCCATTTGCATCATAAACTTTTGAGTCCCATTTTATTTTTATTCCTGTCGGTTCCAAAACCAGGCCTCTGACTACCATTATTTTAGATCCTATTGATTTTCCCAAAGGGGATGCCGATGTCCAGGTTAGCAAATTTGCGAGCCTTGTGCCGATCTACTTTTAGTTAGGTAATGGCTCAGCTTGTAGTACAGGTTTCTATTTCCTTAAGAAGATATCATTTGATTATAGTACATATTATCATTGCCGGTTAGCGCAGTTACAAATTACTGAAGAGGGTACATTGAGGTTGGAGCATCACTAATAATACTAAACGTTTGTGCCTATATGTGTTGATATAGACTGTGGAGAGGCATGCTAGGAAGTAAGCAAATATTATTTTTCTACTTTTCCTTTTGGTCAGCACATGTTCTTGTTCATCAGTCGTGTATAGAGTTAGCTCACTGCTAAAAGTAATCATTACTTGACCATTTTACCATTAGGCATGGATAAATTGATTTTTATTAATGTGCAAAAGTGATATTTTAAGTAGGGAAATCGAAAATTTGTTATAGTTGTATTCAGTATTCACACATTGCTTTGGTTTCGATGTAGCAAAAGCCGGCTCGAACTCGGACTGGACTTGCGCCTAGCCCGACTGACTGACCGACCCCCAACTCCATATAGGCCATATAGGCTATAACCAATTTGGGCCGTCCAGCCCAACTTCTCTCCTTGCAAATCACAAACTCACAACCGCGCGCGCCGCCGTCCGTAGTGTGCTCTGCTGACCTCCGCCGTGGCCGGGCGCGCCACAGCCTGGCGACTCGGTTGCCCGCTTGAGCCGCTGACCTCCAGCCTCCAGCGCAACCCCCGCGGTGTCTACGTGCTCCTCTTATGAAGCAGCTTTCAGAAATCAACACCCAGAAGGCCAGAAGTAGTGTCCCATAATCAGAGACTAGCAGTGGCCATCTTGCCAAGCACTGTTGACTAGGGTTTCGTTAGCTTTTTACCTCCATGGTTTGTTACTAGATTTTAGCTGCTGCCATTCTCGAGGCTTTGTCAAGATATGGACGATGGTAAGCTTGCTGACCGAAGCAGCTCACTTTTAGTACTTAAGCCACTTCATTAAGGTCGGCGTTAGGAAATTAGGTGTTACTCTTCTTGTGTTTAATTTCCCCCTTATTCTGGCGATGACAACTCATACGGCCATAAACCTTTTTTACAAATTGCCATACACTTAATTAGTTGACAACAACATTCACTCTTAAACAAACAAAACATAGAATCTATTCCGTATCTCACCATTTTGTATGTAGTACAGCAATATAAAGTCAGTGACAAGAGTACCATCAATATGTACACCTCACATCTATCCCTGATGCAAGGCACTTCCTGTAACACACCGTCTGCTACCATGAGGAGAATGGCTGTATACAGATCGAGACTGCATTAGCTGAGCTTTAGTAGTCCCAGTTTACTGCCTACTTGATCCTGCAGGGCCACCTGACGAAGCAGGTTCTGCACATCGTCTACCCACTTCTGTTTGCTCGCGCTGCTCTCGCACTCGAA
The DNA here is from genome assembly GCA_032594955.1 of Panicum miliaceum. Lineage (NCBI taxonomy): Eukaryota > Viridiplantae > Streptophyta > Magnoliopsida > Poales > Poaceae > Panicum > Panicum miliaceum. The sequence goes on from CM064059.1 coordinate 39,822,973, forward strand.
CTCCACGAGACCCTGCGCCGTGCTCAGGCCGAAGCAGCATGTCTCCTCCATGGAGTCCTTCCCTGGCTCCGCCCATGTTGGAAGCTCGCTGTACACGCCGTAAACAACACCTTCGACCAACCACACAGGCACAACGGTCAGTACTCGGCAATAAAATTTTCATGAGCTACCCTACCGGAACCAGTGATTTCCATTCTAGTGGTAGAAAGTATTGGAACTTACTCTTGTTGTTCTTTGACAGTGCACCTCCAATGTGTTTGCTTTTCAGCTTCAGCATCACCTGTTGGTATACAAGAACGTCGTCAGCAACACTGCATCTCTCTCTAGTCTGCTCAGCATTTTGTAACTGAATAAAATCCTTCTAACCTGTGACCTCTTGTTGATGTAGATAGATACTCTTGTCTTGTGTAAATCCCCTGCATCAAGAACGAGACTCTGTACCTTAGTTTTGAGTTCTCGACCATGCATACAAGTTGTCATGATTCCAGATTTTGATTTTTCGTAGCTGAATGTTCTGACGAACCCACTGTTTTTCATCTTACCTTTTCTTGTGCGTTTCAGCAACTCCCCCTCCTTGCACCAGATATCAGTGCTCCATGAATGGCCCTTCTCGCTCCCCTTCTCGTATGGAAGAACACTCGCATTGCTCCTCGTCTCTCGCTGCACTCTCTGCTTCAGTGTAGCTGCTCCACGCAGAGCTGACCAAAACAGCCAAAAATCCGTACGCACTCAGCATATTCTTCTTTGAATCAGCATGTGGAGTCAGACATTCAGTTCAACGAGATGGCAACGGCATCATCGGATTCCTTACCCGTGGCCGCGGCCGCCGTGAGCGTCATCAGATCACCGGGGCTCCGGACGCCAACCGCGGCCTGCACGGCGCCGGCCACCTGGTCGTGGCGCGCCCCCGCGTGCTGAGCTGCCTCAACGCAGTGCAAAGCTAGCAGCTCGGTGGCCGACGCCATGGCCGCGGCCATCTTGGTGGCCTGGGCGTCGCAGCTCGTGGCCGCCGCGACGCCGGCGACCGCGGCGGCGACCCGTGCCACTGACACCATGGCGTGCACGTGGGCCTTCTCCGCGCGCTGCTTCTCCTTGCCTCTCTGCCTCACCAGGCATGTCTCGCGGTGGTGGACTTGGAACCATCTGCCGATCGATTGGTGGTGGCCGCTGCTCATGGAATTCCTTCTCGCATCCCTCTGCAGAGATGTTGCGGTAAGCACCATGAATCAGATGGAGGAGAGGATAGCCCAAGTGAAAAAAAAAACAGAGGATCAAGTGAGCTGTGGGTTACATGCTGCTGACGACACGGGAGAGGCACGATGGACGTGGCGAGCACGGAGTCCTCCGGTATGGTCATCTCCGGCAGCCGGCTCGTCGCCGCCGCGACGCCGCTCTTCTTGCCCCCGCCGACGAGAATCTTCGAAATCTCCGAAGCCGACACGCTCCACGACCTGGACAGGTACTCCATGGGCTCGAGCGGCGTCTGCGGCGGCGGTATCGCCGCCACCGCGTCGTCCTCCTCCTCGTCCACCACCTCCATGCCCAAGGCACCAGCGACGACCCTCGCCTTCCAGCCCTTCTCCATGGCCACCTCTCGTACAAGCTGCCGCCCCTTCCTGTCTTCAACTCCTCACAGCTGACTGACTAGTGATGGCTCTGCAAGTGCCTGCGGGACAGCGCCGTGTACTTATAGGGCCGGAGGCACACACGAAGCACAAGGAGGCTGGTGTGGAGCCGCCGTGCTATGGCAGCCAGGCAGGCAGGCAGAAGGAACGAAGGGGGAGCACGAGGCTGACAGGCTCCTGGCCCCCTTTTCTATCCTGTCGCCGAGCTTCGTTCTCCGCTGCCCGGGGCGGCACACCACCATAAAAAATACACTCGTGTCGCCGTACTCAAGCTACCTGTGTCCCAGCAGGTGAGCTATCTCGGACCTCGGAACCGGATGGATGTTCCGTTCGGATCGCCATGTCGACGGTTGTTGCACGGGTCCCAGCCTCCCGGAAGGTGCAGCACAGCAGCCCTGTATTGTATACTGACAGCCTGTCAGATGTTTCTGTATGATTTTAATCCTCCTCTTGCGTTCAAGCAACAGCATCATTAGGGATTCAGAACGGTGCCATTGTTTGCATCCGCGGCAATGTCGACAGTACTTATAGTTAAGTGCCTCCTTTTCTGCCAGCATGTTCAGTTTTTCCAAATAAAAAAAAAAGATCGTCAGACCACACGTTATTCAGAAACAAGATCGTCAGATATTTTCGTCAGCGACAATCCGAAGGAGCGTTCGTGCCGTGCGTATGCTATGGTTGGCATCCGGAGACCCGTCAGTCAGTAGCCGGTAGCGCTCGATGACAAGAGACACCATGGATGCCGGACAGTGTCCGCCCGTTCACTGCTGCACGATTCTCCATCTGCTTCCCGGGAGCGATAGACAAGGGGCTGGACGCTGTCCCCCCGGTCTCGGTCGCCTGTCTGTGCTCGTTCGTTTTTGTTTATTCCCCTTTCTTTCTTTTTCCATCCCAGCAGGTGTGGGGTGGGGCTTGATGCCTCTCGATGTCTTTGTCTCGTGCAGGCCTGGCCGGCGCAGGGAATGCAGTAACAGTATATGGTGGCTGGTGGGAGAGAAGAGCCATCGCTTTTGTCTGGAGCAGGTCACCAGGTGACAGCAACGGAACGGTAAGGTTTCGGCAGCAGTGAAACAGCCAGCGCCGTTCATTGGCGAGCAACACCTGCTCGTTCACGCTGCCGTAGGTTAGATGAGAAAGTTCCTTCTGCACCTGCACCCATCCATCATCATAGTAGTAGTAGATCATAGATGCCACTGGTGGTGGTGCCGTGGTGGATAGAAAATGGCTAGGATGGTCAGGCATGCGTCCAAGCAATCCGCGCCTGCTGCCTTGCCGATGGGATGGGTGCTGGCTAGGATGCAGTAGATAACACCGGCTAGTCGTCTGCTACTGTTAACCTTTTTGCCGTGTCAAGTGTACTTTGCTTGTTCCATCCATGCATCCAAATGGATCTCCAGTTGAATTGCTAGTACGAATTAATAATGTCAAAGATAGCTAGCAGTTGGTCATTTCAAACGTGTTAGTGGAGCGGTCAAGCGAAGCAAAGCGACCCCGTGGCTAGGAATTGGAAGTGGCCATGAAGCCAGGAGTGCTTTCCTTGTTTCTTTTTGTTCTGTTGGCTTCAGCTCAACCGCCGGTGGACTCGATCGAGCACAGGCTGCGACCGAAATGAATAAACAAGAGCGGCACAGGCTAGCTGCTGGGTGTCAGCCGGTTGGTGCCCTTGCCCCGCGTACCGGGTGGAACGTTTTTGTCCCGTCCCTCGCCGCCCTCATCATCAGGCGCGCGCCGGCCGAGCAAGCGCTGGATGGATGCAGCATGATGGGTGATGGGCTCCGGCCGTGCCAGTCAGGCGTGACGACTGACGAGGGCGGGCCGGCCGGGCGGGCGGGGCCAAATGATCGGTCGGCTCCGGCCGAGTGGAAGGAATCTCACGCGCCGGCTCGTCCTCGCTCTTGCGTCCCAGGAAACGCCCAGTGCTGCCTCTGATGGGCAGGTGATGAGGGTTGTCACTTGTTACGGATTCAGGAGGGCATGCAACAAGTCCTGCAAGCCGGCAGCGTCCATCTGGAACAGTGCAGTGCAGTGCAGGAGATGGATCATCATAGGCCTTTAGCCGCCTAAACGGAACAGTGTAGGAGATGATCATCACTTAGCCTGTCGAAAAGGTGCACGGTGCTTAATCGATTGACAGCACAATGTGCGCTCTTATCTGATTATTATCTCAGCATGTGGACACCAATAATGCCTGCTGCAAGTCTTAAGAAACTGTCCAGCTCCGGCCGGGCCGCGTTTTTGGTCCTGGCCTCCCGGGGATCGAGTTTTTCTTTCTTTTTCTTTTTCTTTTTTTGGCGTGTCAACTTGTTTCACTAGCACAATTCCGTTTCTCCTTTCACTTTCGCTTTGGTTCGTGCTTCTCCTTTCCGTCTCCCTTTGCGCCTGGTCGCCCTCTTTGCGCGCGTGATCCGAGCGATGGCCCAGTCTCCTCGCATACTCGCATCCCGTATTCGCGGTAGATTATAGAACCCTGACACCGTTCTTCTTCTCATCACCCTTTTACTTTCGCGCGTAGACATAGGCTGCTTATTGCTGCTCGTAGCCACTGTCGCCGCGCTAACATACATCGGGCACACGATGGTTTAGTGCGTGATCAATCTCGTTCTCGCCAAGGTGATCGATGGATAGGCACCACGTCCCTTTCTGACCCGATGGCTTTCTGCCTCGCCTTGCTTCCGCTGGAAGCGACGCGTCCAGCACCCATCCCTGTTCCTGCTGCGAAACCTGCTCCCCCTCTTCGTTCTCTCCCCCCGTCCCGGGCCGGAAGAGCGCACAAAATATATATCAGGGTCGGTGTGAGCGTGGACGTTCGGGGTCGTCGTCAGGGGGACGAGCGTTGAGGTTGAGCGAAGCTCTGGGCCACGCGGTGACGCGAGCCCGTCGATCCCCGCACCGTTTCGAGACGCGACTGGCGATCACAACCCTGTCGGGGGCGTGCCCGCACGAACCGTGGGGGGTAATTCTGCGATGATAGGAACCGGAACATTCTCTCCTCGTGTAAAAGACTAAAGCGGGGGGGGGGGGGGGGGGGGGGGGGGGGGGGGGGGAGGAGGCGATGATGGCGCCTGGCGGTGGCATATGGGGCGATGAGTGACGAGGCGCGTGCCATTGCGGCATTGCCAGCCAGCCTGATGGACGATGGCATGGACGGGGAGGGAGCGGGAGCGGCAGTGCGCCGCGGCACCCATCATCTATTCTCAGCGCGGGGCCAGCGCAGCGAATGATGCCGAGCGCGGCAGCCCCGCCTGGTGGTGCGGCGTTCCACGACCACGCCTGCTGTTCCCTTTTTTTTCTTTCCGGGGCGAAGAGCGCGCGTGCCGAAGCACCACCGTTACTGGCGCAGGCCACCGCGCACGCCACGGCTCCAACTTCGTCTCCAGCGCCGAGGCGAGAAATAGATCCCTACGTGGACTGAAAACCTGTAATGCAGGTCGTCTTGCAGATCAACCACCAGGCCACCATCCTGCGTAGCAGCTCTACACAGAAATGGGCACTGCCGCAACAGAGCACAGCGGCCCATGACCCTGAGGCCGATCTGGTTCAGGCGCACGGCAGTCTTCGAACCTGCCTCCACAGCATGAACGCTGCTGACCCGAATTCTTCTAAAAGGCGTCTCCATGATCACACAAAACAAATCGCCTCATCTTCCAGCCAACGAGAACATGAAAACGTCAGGAGAACAACTCATCGGTACCAGAACAGAGTGGCATATCACAACAGGGTGGTAGTGATTTTTTTTTGATGTAACAGGAGGGGATTATCCCCCTACTGAATATATTAAGAAAAGAAATAGTTACAACAGGGTGGTAGTGATCGCGGCCATGATAGCAGAACACCATGCGACAGGCTGCACATTTTGCAAGTACCGGAAGAGTAATCCATAGTGATGAGGACATCCTTCCAATGATACAACCACGCCTACTACACAGCAAGAACCGATGACAAGAGCCCGTGCACGAGAACTAAATTATAAGGTAAACTCGTTCCTCACCGTCCATAAACCCTCATCTTAGAATTGGATGCTACTAAATTATTGTGATGATTTTATTATAATTAGGAATGATGGAGAGGAGTCTAATGGATCAACAAATCAGTTTGGGCATCAAGATCTCACAATAAGAAAGCACAAGATCGCACATCAAGTTCAGAATTCAAGTTCGTACAGCCAGGCAACATCAAATTGACGTGGCAATAATTCTCATCTCCGGATGTTGTTTGAGGCATATGAGTACCCGTTAGAAAGATCTTGAAGTCTACTTTCAGATGGATCAAACCTCGTGACGAAATTCCACCGAAGCGAGCAGAATTGACAAAGAGACGTTCGGCCTTCCAATCTTGGGCTGAAACCCTTGTATCTCGTGCAGCCCACTAGGGGCCCATTCCAGCTTAGGGTTTACACCCTCCCACGCCTCCTTGCTGTTGCCCATGTATAAATACATGTAGCAGCTGCCAGGATGAACTTGGGTTTTGTTTAGATGCAAGTTTAGCTACTGCTACTTCCTAGTGAACGCGTGTGTCGACTAGACCACCCGATTTGCTTGATTCAAGACCCCAACTCGTGATTCTGGTTTCATTTGGTTCAGACTCGTGAGTTTATTTGTATGTTCATCTTGTTCTTACTTGTTCTCGATTGCTAGCAGGTTCAAGGGTGTTCTTGGCTCGGCAAGAACAGCCAACGTCGGAATCGGTGTACCTGTTGCTAAGGCGCAGCATCCTGTGATTGTTATAGTCGGACAGCCAACGTTGATTCCACCCCAAATCGAAGTTACCCCTCCTCTCATAGAAAGATCGAGATCAGCCCCTGCTATATCAAGTGGTATCAGAGCAAGGTTGTTTCGGTGAGAGATTTTACCCACACTTTACCTACAATCTAGAAAACCCAAAAACAGGTCTGATTTGAAATTCCCAAAATAAGTTGAGCCTTTGCTGATCTGCTTAGTTCTTTGCTTGTTGAGTTTTCAGTTACATTGTTTGGACTAGTTGCTGGTTGTTAGTGATTTAATCTTTAGAGTTTTGAGTTCTGGTCACGTTTTCAGTCACCACGAAATCCACTAGAACCATTCATATTCCCGCTGCCATTCTGCCACCACGAATCCATGTTCCCCAAATTGAGCACTGGAAGAAAACAATCCTATATTTGGTGTTTGATGTCCGATTCAAGATTTTAAACACAATCTGGAAAGCTTGTCTTTTGATCTTTCCAACGGATCTAACCATATTCAAAAATTCGCTTTGAGCACTTCGCAATTGCACTGGAGAGTTGCGATCTGCTGTCTGAAACTTGAGATATCAATCTGATCTTTAAAGAGCTGTGTGCAGTATTTCCTTTATTGAGGTTGTTGTGATACTGAACAAAAGAGTTTCAGCCCCTGAAAAAAAAGAAAGGAAAAATAAAGAAAAACAAAAAACAAAAAAGAGCAAAAAAAAAGGGAGAAGGCTGGAAAGTTGTTGTTTCCTTACATTCCTTTGCTGCTTTGGTGTGTGACAACGCTTGTGTTCAGGCTCACGTCTCTAGCTTGATTTAGCCCTAGAACCATCACAGAACCATCAATGAATGTTTATTCAACTTGTTTTGGCTAACGTGGTTCTAGTTGTTCCTTGATTTTTCTTGCAGCCACCTATAGCCCCACAAATTATCTACTATATCACAGGGTTGTGCTTGTGTAACATTTTTCGCTATTCTTGCCGGCTGCCAACACCAATTTCCTAGCGTGGTAAGAACATGTAAGATCTTGATGGCACAAGATTGAGAGAATGGAGTTTGCTGCCACCTAGTTCCACTAGTGGTAGGACATTGCTGCTAAGCTAACCATGGCAGGAAATGAGGATGATGGACGAGCTCATTCACCTCAAAGAAGGGGCATCATTCAACACTTTGAATGCCAAGTGAGGGTGCATGCTGAACACCTTGACGAGGATGTTCGAGTTACCAACAAACGCCTTGGCCAATTGGAGGCCACGCAGATCGACACCAACACCAAGCTGACCTCAATGGAGAACACGCTTGGGGCTCTTAACACCTCTCTTGTAGGTATTTTGGAGCGTTTGGATAGGATGGACCAGGAGGGTCGTGATGGTACGGGACGGCGCAACAACAACACCGAGGGTAGCATTGCTGGGCAAGATGAGGAAGAATATACAGCTGACACAGAGCTTGATGGGGAGATAAATGACCAACATAACCAGCAGCAGCGCCGCCGTCGACATGGTGGACGTGCTCGTCAACCACGATGTGAGGTACGCGACAATGATGATTCTTTAGGGAAGATTAAATTTAGCATGCCCTCTTTTGATGGAAAATATGACCCCAATGCATATCTTACATGGGAGCTAGCTGTTGATCAAAAATTTGCATATCATGATTTTCCTGAAAACAAACGTGTTAGGGCCGCTACTAGTGAGTTTACTGATTTTGCTTCTATTTGGTGGAGCGAATATGTGCGCAGCCACTCAAACAACACTCCACAAACTTGGGATGCTATGAAAAGAGTTATGCGAGCTAGATTTGTTCCCTTGGGATGCTATGAAAAGAGTTATGCGAGCTAGATTTGTTCCCTCTTATCATGCACGTGATCTTTTGCATAAGCTTCAGCTTTTGAGACAGGGAAACAAATCTGTAGAAGAGTACTATCAAGAGTTGCAAACAGGAATGCTTCGTTGTGGTTTGGTAGAAAATTAGGATGCATCTATGGCTAGGTTTATGAGTGGGCTGAATCGGGAAATTCAGGATATTTTGGCTTACAAAGAATACAATTCGATGACTCGTTTGTTTCATCTTGCTTGTAAAACTGAAAGGGAAGTACAGGGACGGAGAGCTAGCACGAGAACTAATATGTCTGCAGGTCGTGCTACCTCTTGGACGCCATCCAACCCCGCTGGCCAACTGTACCGAGCGTTGCCCCATCTTCATCAAGCAGCAAACCACGATCTTCGACAACAAACTCCTCACCATGCCCTCCCGAACCAACAAAGGGGGCAGCTGCTGCACCAACCAAGAGTTCATCCTCAATTGCGTCTTCGGGGCGAACGAGAGACATTCAATGCCTCCGCTGCAAAGGTTTTTGTCATGTGCGCAAGGACTGCCCAAGCGCACGCATGCTAGTTGTGCGTCCTGATGGTGAGTATTCCTCTGCTAGTGATTTAGATGAAGAAACATATGCTTTGCTTGCAGCTAACAATGTAGGTGAAGATGAGAAGCACAACAAAAATGAGGAGCACATTGGAACGGAACATTCTGAACACTATGAAAGCCTCGTGGTGCAGCGAGTGTTGAGTGCACAAATGGAGCAGGCTGAACAAAATCAGCGCCACACTTTGTTTCAAACCAAGTGTGTGATCAAGGAGCGTTCTTGCCGAGTCATCATTGATGGAGGGAGCTGCAACAATTTGGCAAGTGCTGAAATGGTGGAGAAGCTTGCATTGTGCACCCAGCCACATCCACAACCTTACTACATTCAATGGCTAAACAGTAGCGGTAAGGTGAAGGTAACACGGTTGGTGAGAGTTAGTTTTGCTATTGGTTCTTATCATGATTCTATTTACTGCAATGTTGTACCCATGCAAGCATGCTCTATGTTGCTCGGAAGACCATGGCAGTTTGACATTGATTCTTTGCATCATGGTAAAACAAATCAATACTCTTTTATGCATAATGACAAGAAACTTGTCTTGCACCCAATATCTCCTGAAGCTATTTGGAAAAATGAACTTGCTAGAGCTAGTAAAGTAAAGAATCAGGAACATGCTAAGAGTGAAAATCAGATTGTAGCAAATGAACTTGAAAAGCACAAAAAGAAGAACACCAAATCTGCCCACAATAATAAAAATGAGATCAAGCTGAAAGGGTCATGTTTCATTGCAACCAAATCTGATTTTGGATGAGATTGATGCTAATATTGTTTTTTGCTATGCTTTGATTTGCAAACAAACTTTGTTTTCACTTGAGGAGATACCTTCTTCTTTGTCTCCTGCACTTATTAACCTTTTGTAGGAGTATGCGGACATTTTTTCAAAGGAGGTGCCACCGGGGCTGCCACCAACCCATGGGATTGAGCACCAAATTGACATTATTCCCGGAGCCTCATTGCCCAACCGTGCGCCATACAGGACCAACCCCGAGGAAACTAAAGAGATTCAGCGTCAAGTGCAAGAATTGCTCGATAAAGGTTATGTGCGTGAGTTTCTTAGCCCTTGCGTTGTTCCTGTTCTTTTGGTTCCTAAGAAAGATGGATCTTGGTGCATGTGTGTAGATTGCCGAGCGATTAATAACATTACAATCAGATATCGTCATCCTATTCCTAGGCTAGATGATATGCTTGATGAATTAAGTAGCTCAATTGTGTTCTCAAAAATTGATTTGCGTAGTGGTTACCACCAGATTCGCATGAAGCTAGGGGATGAATGGAAAACAGCGTTTAAAACTAAATTCGGCCTATACGAGTGGTTAGTTATGCCTTTTGGTCTCACTAATGCACCCAGCACTTTCATGAGATTAATGAATGAAGTTTTACGTGCTTTCATTGGAAGATTTGTTGTGGTATATTTTGATTACATCTTGATATACAACAGATCACTTAAGGAACATCTTGATTATTTGCGTGATGTTTTTAATGCTCTACGTGATGCACGTTTGTTTGGGAACCTTGAGAAGTGCACCTTTTGCACGGATCGAGTCTCTTTTCTTGGCTATGTTATGACCCCACAGGGAATTGATGTTGATCAAGTTAAGGTTGAAGCAATACATAGCTGGCCGGTTCCCACAACGGTCACACAAAATGAGAAGCTTTCTCGGGCTTGCTGGATTCTATCGCCGTTTTGTGAGGGATTTCAGCACCATTGCAGCCCCATTGCACGAACTCACCAAGAAGGGCGTTACATTCCCTTGAGCTGCAGCACACAAGAATGCTTTTGACACAATGAAAGATAAGTTAACCCATGCCCCTTTGCTCCAACTTCCTAATTTCACTAAAACTTTTGAGCTTGAATGTGATGCTAGTGGAATTGGTTTGGGAGGTGTTTTGTTACGAGAGAGAAAACCTGTAGCATATTTCAGCGATAAGTTGAGTGGGCCTAGTTTGAACTATTCTACTTATGATAAAGAATTGCTTGCTCTAGTTCGGACTTTAGAAACATGGCAGCATTATTTATAGCCCAAAGAATTCATTATACATTCTGATCATGAATCATTGAAGCATATTCGAAGTCAAGCAAAACTAAACCGTAGGCATGCTCGCTGGGTTGAATTTATTGAGTCTTTTCCTTATGTCATCAAACACAAGAAAGGGAAGGAAAATATAGTTGCTGATGTTTTGTCTAGGCGTTATACCATGCTTTCACAACGTGATTTCAAATTTTTTGGCTTGGGAACAATAAAAGAGCAATATGCCCAAGATGGTGATTTTAAAGATATGTTGCTGAATTGCAAGGAGGGAAAAATATGGAACAAATTCGTCCTCAGTGACGGGTTTGTATTTCGAGCTAACAAGCTATGCATTCCAGCTAGCTCTGTGCGTATGTTATTGTTGCAAGAAGCGCATGGAGGAGGGCTGATGGGACACTTTGGTGCGAAGAAGACGGAAAACATCCTTGCTGATCATTTCTTTTAGCTCAAGATGCGGAGGGATGTGGAGAGATTCATTGCTCGCTGCACAAGATGCCAAAAAGCTAAGTCACGCTTTAATCCTCACGGTTTGTACATGCCTCTACCTGTCTCTAATGCACCATGGGAGGATATTTCTATGGACTTTGTTTTAGGACTGCCTAGAACAAAGAAGGGGAGGGATAGTGTCTTTGTGGTTGTGGATAGATTTTCTAAGATGGCACATTGTATACCATGTCATAAGACCGATGACGCTACTCATGTTGCTGATTTGTTCTTTCGTGAGATTGTTCGTTTACATGGTGTGCCAAACACCATTGTTTCAGATCGTGACACAAAATTTCTTAGTCATTTTTGGAGAACCTTGTGGGCTAAATTGGGTACTAAGTTGCTATTTTCCACTACTTGTCATCCCCAAACTGATGGACAAACTGAGGTTGTGAATAGAACTTTATCTACTATGCTTAGGGCAGTTTTAAAAAAGAACATAAAAATGTGGGAAGACTGTTTGCCTCATGTTGAGTTTGCTTACAATCGTTCACAACACTCCACTACTAAAAGGAGCCCTTTTGAGATTGTTTATGGTTTTGTGCCTCGTGCCCCTATTGACTTGCTGCCTTTACCAACTTCTGAGAGATTGAATTTTGATGCTAAACAACGTGCTGAGTTGATGTTAAAAATGCATGAGACCACAAAAGAGAACATAGAAAATATGAATGCTAAATATAAACTTGCTGGTAGCTTGGGAAAGAAGCATATTACTTTCGAATCGGGTGATTTGGTTTGGCTGCACTTGAGAAAGGATCGGTTTCCTGATTTGAGAAAGTCAAAGTTGCTTCCGAGAGCTGATGGTCCTTTTAAAGTTGTAGCTAAGATCAATGATAATGCATACAAACTTGAGTTGCCTGCAGATTTCGGGGTCAGCCCCACATTTAACATTGCAGATTTGAAACTATATTTGGGCGAGGAAGATGAACTTGAGTCGAGGACGACTCAAATGCAAGAAGGGGAGGATGATGGGGACATCCCTTCCAATGATACAACCACGCCTACTACACAGCAAGGACCAATGACAAGAGCCCGTGCACGAGAACTAAATTATCAGGTAAACTCGTTCCTTGCCGTCCATAAACCCTCATCTCAGAATTGGATGCTACTAAATTATTGTGATGATTTTATTATAATTAGGAATGATGAAGAGGAGTCTAATGGATCAACCAATCAGTTTGCGCATCAAGATCTCACAATAAGAAAGCACAAGATCGCACATCAAGTTCAGACTTCAAGTTCGTACAGCTAGGCAACATCAAATTGACGTGGCAATAATTCTCGTTAGAAAGATCTTGAAGTCTACTTTCAGATGGATCAAACCTCGTGACGAAATTCCACCGAAGCGAGCAGAATTGAAAAAGAGACGTTCGGCCTTCCAATCTTGGGCTGAAACCCTTGTATCTCATGCAGCCCACTAGAGGCCCATTCCAGCTTAGGGTTTACACCCTCCCACGCCTCCTTGCTGTTGCCATGTATAAATACATGTAGCAACTGCCAGGATGAACTTGGATTTTGTTTAGATGCAAGTTTAGCTACTGCTACTTCCTAGTGAACGCGTGTGTCGACTAGACCACCCGATTTGCTTGATTCAAGACCCCAACTCGTGATTCTGGTTTTATTTAGTTCAGACTCGTGAACCCTCGTGATTCTGGTTTTATTTGGTTCAGACTTGTGAGTTTATTTGTTTGTTCATCTTGTTCTTGCTTGTTCTCGATTGCTAGCAGGTCAAGGGTGTTCTTGGCTCGGCAAGAACAGCCAACGTCAGAATCGGTATACCTATTGCTAAGGCGCAGCATCCTGTGATTGTTGTAGTCGGACAGCCAACGTTGATTCCACCCCAAATCGAAGTTACCCCTCCTCTTATTGATCCTCGAAAGATCAGGATCAGCCCCTGCTATATCACATAGTTCCATACAGCAAAAGCTCAGTCAAGGTAGAGCTTCACATTGATCCCGTTATCGATCAGTGACTGGACAACGGCCCTAATCTTCCCCTCGAATCTATCCCGCTCCCTCGGCGTGTAGGTGCAGGTGTAGACGTCGGCCTCCTTCGCCCTCTCCGCCAGGAAACGGCCCACGGCCAGGCAGGCCGGTATGTCGGACCTCGACTTGAGCGCAGCCTCTTGATGTCCTTCGAATAGGTCCCGGCGACCGCGACCTGCCTGCACGTCGAACGGTGCGTGAGGGACGCCGAGACGAAGCGCTTGGAAATGAAGACGTCGAGCGTGAAGGGCTCCATGTGCGCAATGGCGCGCTGCTTGAAAGAAATGTGCTTGTGTGGGTTCTTCGATCTCTTTTCCTTCTTGTATGTGTAGGGTCTGCTGTTGTCTTCATCCACAAAGTCCTCCACGCCAAAGAAGCTCCTGGAAGAGCTTAACATCTGGAAAGGGGGGAAACAAATAAACACCTATCAGCAAGCGAATCTTAAAAAGAAATGTAAAACAGCTAGAAAGAAAACACACAATCCAACACCTGCCAGCAAGTGAGTCTGAAAAGGAAAATGCAAAAAAAATGCATTCAGCAGTAATAATTGCTGAAAGAGATTGTGGATGCCGTTTTACTCTGAATTGTGAATTATTGCATCTTTGGTAAGTGAATTGTTTATCTAGCGAAACAATGTGCAGCTTATGTGCAATTGTAAAAACGACTGTAAAAGTTCAGTTAAAATAGTCAGAGGAAGCTATAAGCCTTGAGAAATATATGGCATCATTGAAACTGAAAGCTTAAAATGTACAATCACTGCAAATGTTGGAATCCAGACCTGAATTGTTTTCTGGCTTTGTTTCGCGCCAGTTGTGTGACCATTTTTTTTTTGTTCCTCTGTTAATGGAATGGCAGCTCTCTGGCCTTTCTTTCCAAAAATAAAAAGGTAGCCAATGCAAATTTTGTAGTAGAAGTTTCAGTATTGCATGTATTCCCAGAAAAAAAAACTATACTGGATGCCCACAGGCTTACGACTAGTTTTGGAGAATGACTTGTATGCATTACCACGTGGACAAAAGGCTTATTGGCACTTGCTCTTTCATCATGTTCACAACCAACGGTATTATCATCAAACATTATAAAATGGACTAGGTTAGTTCATTGGAGGAATGAGTAGCAGCCAAGCTATTATATTGGCATTTTAGCTAAGAGAGATACATAATATTGACTTTTCATGTCTCAAATCCAATTGCAAGCAAGGCTAATGGGAAATGGAAACTACTGGATGTTGTAAAACTGTTACAATAACACATGCAGAACATTTTTATCCCAAAAATCTTAATAGAAAAGGTAAAGAGAAACAGAATTTGCAGCATCGCATCATTCATTATTTGAGCATAACCGTCCTGATGGAAGTGGTGGAGCTAAGAGGTTTTGCTCACTTAAATCAAAGCACACATCTCTCGCAGTTAACTACTAAAACCATTTCAGTCAGCCAATGATCTTGTTACCTGTCCACTGTGAAATCGACTCAAGCATGTATATAGTGCCAGTGCTGGATTTCCTGCCTGGAGCACATGTGCACCTTTCCTCCATGACTGGCTTAAAATGTTCTTCAGCATCTTTACCTCAACTGCAAGCAGTGGCCAGCAGAAAGGGAAACTTCCTAGCCAAGCCTTTATGTTGATCTGTATGAAACAGAAGTTCTATTACAGCTGAATTCCTGAAAACCTTTGGAACAATTAAAACCCCATTGGCTTTCTAGAGTTGAATTCAATTCGTCAAATTGGATACAGATTCGGAATCTTTTCCAAGGAATCATTATTTAGATAATGCATCAACGCACTTATGATCTACCTCCCTCACCTGGTTTTTATCTGATTATCCCCAAATCGAGCAGAACAGGCAAATCAACCATTGTCTAGGCAATTAATCTACACAAGGATATTCTGACGCAGGAAAATGGGCCAGATGCTTGTATCTACGGACGCAATCTCCACATGAACTACGTCAAAGAAACAAGCAGTAATAGTTTGGATGCACATGAGAATGGAGCCTGGAGGAGGCTGAGCACGATTGGAGAGAGACGGTAGCGGGTGGAGTTGAGGGACGGCGAGGTGTCGGATGAATCTACGGTTTGTAATCGAGGCGGCCGCAGGAACTGTTTGGGGGCTGCGGTGGTAGCCCTAGCCTGCTAGCGGCAGCGGGCTGCAGCTCGGACTCCGGCGTCTACAGGTGCTCTAAACTTAGAGCGGAGCTATGGTGGAGGTGCGAGTATAGACTTGTCTGTGGAGGCAGAGCTAACCTTGATCGGCGGCGAGGAGGGTCGTGGGGGCGATACGATGGAGCACCTGTCGTTGATGGCGGCGGGGGTGCGGCTTGGTTGCCCCCGGTGTCGCCACTTCAGAGAGGATACCGGGGCCCGGGGAGTACGCCCGGCCGTCGCCGGCGACTGCCCGGGGAGAGCGAGCTGGGAGCCTGGAACCGGAAGAGCCAAGAGGGCGCTCGGCGGCGCGGCGGCGGGAGCTGGCTCACCGTGGTCCGTGGCAACAACACTGGGACGAGACGGCTACACGGCGGAGGTTTCATCGCCTGTGTGGGCCGTCACATTGCTGGGCCGTAATGCCCACGCAGTAAATTGGGCCGGTGTCCTAGGCCTTTAGGCCAGTTCACCAACGTACGGCCTGTCACCCAAACTGGCCGGTGTTCCTGTTCGCCGCCACGGAGGCGGGTAACTGGCGGGAATAATCGAGGTCGCGCGCGCGACTCGATTCAGCCCATCACGGACGGAAGGTCCAGGAGCGGCCCACCGCCGACGTCCGCCGCCGCCGCTCGTCGCACATCCCGACGGCTGGGCTAGGGTTTCGGGGTTGCCGGGGTTCCTGTGCTGTCGGTTATAGAGTGGCGGTGGGAGGTCGCCGGACCGGCGGTGGGGCCGGTCGAGACGGCGGCGGGGGCGCCGCCCCCCAAGGCGGAGGGGATGGCGGCCGGGCAGGGATGGTGGCGGGGGAGTCGGCCAGAGTTGGAGAAGAAGGAAGGTTGCGATGGCGGCGGCGGCGGAGACGTCGGGGCAACGCCGGAGCTGGCGAGTGGCGGTGGAGGTGGAGGAGCTCGGCGAGCTGGATTAGCGTCGGCGGCGGCGGAGCCGGCAAACGGCGGAGGAGTTGGGGGAGCGGCGGCAGCCCACGAACGACCGCCGCATGGCTCGCGCGCGGCGCGCCCCCCACGAGGGTAAGTAAAACCAGCAGGCAGCGTGACGCAGCAGCACCGCGGTCCACGAAGGAACGATGAACGGGGTCGTCCCGACCCCCCCGACCGGAGCCGAACACATCGTCAACACTGAGGATGACCGGCAAGCGCGCGGCGTATCCCGTCGCTCTCGGCGCAACCGAAACGTGGAGCTCCATGAATGAATGGTCGACGCCAACCAAAAAGCTACTAGTACTCCATACTCCTACTGACCCATCGCTCCAGCCATGGATGCCCCGCGAGAGACGGAACCCGTACCCCGTCCCGGAAGAATCGAGCCATCAATGCGCTCGGTTAGACTTACGCATCAAGGGCGCCACCCGATCGTCCTACTCCTCCGACTACTACTGCCAAAGGCCAAAGCTCACCACTTCACTCCACCCCTTCGTCACGCTGCGATCACGAGGCGTCTGTTTGTTCGTTTCCCTCGCCTTCCTCCTGCAGCTCACCATTTCCTTCACGCCTCTGTTGCGCGTGCAATTGGCCTGTCTTCCCACGCCATCATTCAGAAAATGGTTCGTGGCCGTACCAGCACGCCTTCAATCCCGCGTTATAAATCGGTGCCGCGAGACAAGTCGCATACGAGGCAGTGGGATCGCGAGGTATCTCTGTATCTCTCCCGTCCTGGCTGCCCCACATGACGCTGGTGATCAGTAGTTCAGTACTACCCGGTAAAACAGTGGGAGTAGACAGCAGCGGTAGCAGCGGTAGATCACAGGTGTGTCGCCAGCGCAGGGGTGCTCCACCAAAGTCAACATTAAGAAACAGTCACCAGGCACGCCGAGGCGCTACGAGCCGTGGCCGTGGGGCGGGCGGACAGGTAGGCGAGGGGCCATTAACGCCGGCATTCATACCGGCACCTAACTGCCCGCGTGACACTCATACTCTATGCAGATTTTGACTCTTTCGCGGGCACGAAATTTGGTCAAGGATGTTAGGTGCAGTGGCACTCGTCGCACAAGAAAAAGCAAAGTTTTCGGGACAAGCGGCGTCAGCTCTCGAAGCTCTGATCAACCGTACCACGCAAGAAACACCACCCGTTTGGCCATTCCCAGAGGGGGGGATCGAGGAGGGGGTAAGTGCCACGGCAACGGCGTGGCGATTGGCGAGTCCTTGCTCTTGCTCCATTACTGTGACTCAGACCTCAGTGCAGCTGCGTGCAGGGCAGGGAAAGCGCAGGCATTAACGCGGCTCACCCACCACAGCGCAACCCATTCGCTCCCCTTCGGCTCCGTCGTCCGTCCGGCCCCGGCCCCCCACGCCGGCAGCGGAGTTACTTCCCCCCTCCCTCGCCAGTCGCCACCCATCGCCTCCGCGCTCCGCACCAGTCTCCCAGCTGTGCGCCTGTGCGCTGCGCAGTGCATGCCACTCCAGCTCGTTTCTAATTCCTCCCTTCGTCGCCAGTGCAGCCCCGCTGCAAACCCGCAGGAGCGCCATTACCGCCACCACGCCGTATTTAATCGTCGGCGACGCGGCCCTGCGCGCAGGATGCTCTTTGCCTGCCTGCCTTCCTGCTGCTGTTCAACGCTGCTCATATAAACGCGCGGCTAGCAGCGTCTGGATCGATGTCGAGGCGTGCGATGTAGTAGTGGTGGGCAGGTGGCTACCTAGGCGGCAACAGTGCTAGCTAGCTAGCTCTGCTAGGCACGCCGACGCCGGGATCCATGACAGGCCGGAAGGAAGAAATGATGGAGCAGGCGGGAGGGGCTGTGGCGACCGGAGGGCAAGGACCGACCGAGAAAAACAACGACGCCAACAACGGCGAACCGGAGGCTGCGGCCTCGGCGGCGTGCGCGCCCAAGGCCGCCGCCGTGCCCGCTGCCTTGCCGCGACACCGGCGGTCTAAGAGGTCGGTCTCCGCATGCTGCCGTCAACCGACACTTTTTCCCCCCTCCTCTGCTTCGTCTCCCTTCGCATTTGGAGTTTAAAGTTTCGATGTTTTAACTTTGCCGGCGCCGCAGTTCGTGGTGCAGTGCGTCTTCTGACAGGAACGCGGAGGCGTGCAAGCATGGGCCGGCGCATGGCGCCGCGGACGCTGCGGCCAAGCACAGGGCGCCGCCACTCCCTGCTCGTCCAAGGCTGGAGATTACTGAACTCTTCACCGCACGGGAGGATGTGGGTTACTTGTAACTGACCGCTGGCGCGTTGTGAATTCTCTGGCAGAACCAGCCGGACGCGAGGAGGTCTTGCGCCACAGCCGCCGGAGGATCGGTTCACCAGGGGCCGCGAGATCACAGGCCCAACGCGTCGCCGAACCACCGCGTGTCGCTGGAGAATGATGTGAGGAGCAAAACGAAAGAAGCCGTTTTCGATCCGGCGTGTGGTGCTGATCGTGTGAATAACTGTTTCCGAATTCTAGCAGGTTAGGCAGCTGCAGCTGCATTTGCATCAGGAGAGGTCCATCAGGGTCATGCTTGATCGGGCGATTGGCCGTGCATCCAGCACTCTATCTCCTGGCCATAGGCATTTCCCAGCGCAGGTATGACTGATCTGCCATTTGGCCACTTCAAAATTTTCTCCTTGCAAATTGCAATCGGTTCGTGCATCCTACGTGACAGTCAAGTCAAATGTAGAGTGTTCATTTCCATGTAGAGTGCTCTCATCATTTCCATGTAGCCTGCAAGTTTCAAGTTTGCAAGTGTTCAGTAATTTATTTCATATGGACTGGACACGAAAAATCGGTTATTTAACAAGATAACATTGAGCCCTGAAAAATCTATGTTTGCATTGTTGATAGCTAGTGTAATGCAAGTTAAAGAAAGGAAAAGCAATTGCCAAATCAAGAGATCATGCAAGGGAAAGTGTTACATCTCTGTTACTCAAGTACTAGTACTGTTTAATGGCATTCTAAAGACTGATAGTTGTTCTCCCTGCAGACAAAGGAACTGATAGCTGAGATTGAATTGCTTCAGGAGGAAATCGCCAACCGCGAGCAGCACGTTCTTACTCTCTACAGAAGCATCTTTGATCAGTGCATGTCTGGGCCATCATCAGGGCAGAGCTCTGGTATTTCGTCCCCCGCACACACCAAGAATATCACTAGTAGAGCTAGAAGGCAGCCAAGCATAATATCAAGTGCGTTCTGCTCATCCAAGAAGCTCCCAATTCAGCCTTTCCGAATCATGGAGTCGCTATCCGAGTCGGGAAGAACCAAGAATATGGTGAAGGCCAAGATCAAGCATCAATCTTTCTCAAGTGAAACGTTGGATATCCATCCTACAGCATTCCCACCAGATCCAAAAAAGGTAACACAAGAAACAATTCTCACAACATGCTCATTTATCTAATTTCAGATATTAACTGCAAATCAATCTATCACTTTGCTACATTAGTGCACCTATTTGAAAAGAATAAAGGAACAGCTTTACTCTACTGATATGCCTGCTCTAAAACACCTTGTTTATCCATTCAACCAAAATTCAAAGTGGTCCTTTTATCTGCTATTTCGGGGGAAAATGTAGTGTTTTCATGCTCACTTTCAGAAGCATGAAGTTTTGGTACATTTTGTACGAAATTTGTACTTCTATACCGAATGATTTCAAGTCAGAATACAGAATAGCCTTTTTCATCTACTGAACAATGAAGATCATGCAGTAGGCTAATTTTGACTTTTCTTTTTTTGAAAAGCTACCTTATTCTGGGAGTAGTTCTCTGGCCCGCACTCTGAAAGATCACCTTTATCAATGCCCAAGCAAAATATCAGAAGAAATGGTTAGATGCATGGCCTCCATATACTATCTTCTGCGCACTGAGGCACCAGAAAAGCCTGAAAAGGCCCGTTCACCATTCTTGTCAAGATCATCGACAAATGTCATACTTCCTCGGAGGGTGAACGGGGAGGAAAATAGTTCATCAAACAACAAATGTACTGTGGAAATAGCTTCCATATCAGTTGACAAGAACCAGATGCCAGATGTTTCTTATGTGATTACTCACTACAGGTTGGTCCAAAATAAAATACTGCAAACTTTTACCCTCAGGTAATGTGTCCTTTGGAAATCGCAAGTAACAAATTTCTTTTTCTGTCTTGGAGTTTAGGTTGCTTGTGGAGCAGCTTGAAAGGGTTGATCTGAGCATGTCAGAAAACAGTATTAAATTGGCCTTCTGGATTAATGTGTACAATTCTCTTATCATGCATGTAATGTTGAATATTCTACAGTGACTTTGCTTAAGAGTTCTTGTTTTATTGTTTTACTGCCTTATTAATCTGTTTGTTACTCGCTTGCAGGCATATCTGGCATACGGAGTTCCAAACAGCTCGCTGAAAAGAATGGCACTGTTTCACAAGGTGAGACATGTTTCCTAATAAGTAGATTTGTGGTTGGCCACTGGAAGTTATCCTGAAATGCTTTGCTTTGACGCATCATGCTGTGAATAGTTTGTTGCTCGTTGCTGTAACTGTTACTAACATGTAGCTCGCCCTACCGCAGGCTGCCTACAACATTGGAGGACATGCCGTTACTGCCAATTCCATCGAACACGCCTTGCTGTGCTTCAGATCTCCTCGGCTTGGTCGTGTATGTATTGCAGTTTCACGCTGAAGTTGCAGTTTTTGTTTGATTATTCATGCAAAGCTGGAAACTTCAGATTAACATTATAGACTACAAATAAATAAAATTCCTCGAGCACCTTAACTGCACTACTTGAACACTCTCCCAATTTTGTGTTAAGGCATTGGTTATCAGTTTACTGAAATAGCCCGAAGAACATTTTCATCACTCATGTTCATTGCACTGACATACATAACCACCTGCTAAACTGAGAATCGGTTCGAGTCCATCCTCTCGACGGCGATGCGTAAGAAATGCGCGGACGAGAAGCAGCTGGTCCAGCTCAAGTTCGGCCTCCCGGACTGCCAGCCTCTGGCCCTTTTCGCCCTGTGCACCGAAGCTTCGTCTGACCCCATGGTACTCGCATTCACCACGGCAGCACATCATACCTGCTCGATCTGATACTCCATGGTCTGCTCTCTAACCATCAGCGGTCGATCGACACGTTCTGCAGCTGCGGGTGTACACGGCGAAGAACGTGATGGAGGAGCTGGAGCGCGCCAAGCGGGAGTTCCTGCAGGCGACGGTGGTGGTGCGCAAGTCCAAGAGGAAGGTGTTCCTGCCGCGCCTCGTCGAGCGGTACGCCCGGGAGGCGTCCCTGGGCCCCGACGACGTCCTCCCGTGGGCGCAGCGCGAGGGGGGCGCCGCCGCCGACGGCCGGGCGCAGCTGGACGACGCCGTCCAGCGGGGCGCGGGAGGCCGGCGCAAGGCCGCGCAGGCCGTCGAGTGGCTCCCGTACGCCGCCAGGTTTCGGTACGCCTTCGCCAGGAGCATGGTCGACAAGCCACACTGCTAGCGCTACTGCTTCACCTCGCGCGGACGGCGGACGCACGCCAATCAGTCGTAGACACGTACGTGGTCGCTGTGAGCTTGTGATGCAGCGATAGCCGATGGCCAGATGTGATCGTGTAAATGCGTCGTTGATGCTGCATTGTTGTGATTTGGATCATTGGAATGGTACGCGTGAACTCGTGTAGCTATACTAGTAACCAAGCAAAGTGCTATGTCTGGGACGAAGGCTATCCATGCCAAAAGTGTGCAGAGGAGAGTTCAGGTGGATTCGTTCGAATTGTTGAGAGCGACTGTTTTCCGAGGGGTGGTGTATGGCCGGAACTGAGGAACTCGCACTGCTGCCAAAATTCCCCGAGCGGCTGAGCGCGAATAACAAACACCGAGTGGAGCTCCGATCCTTCCAACCTGCACGCGGCGTGCGGCCCGTGTGGCGTGAGGGCGCGAGATTCCGAGGAGGGCGTGGTGGGTGAGAATGCGAATGAGAGACGTTGACCTCGTGGGTCCCCACCGAGCGCGGTTCCTGGACCCGGTCCGTGCACCGAGCAGCCTGCGGGCGGAGTTCAGGCGAGCAGCAGCATTGATTAGTTTCGTGTTCCCGAGACATAACTTGATGAGGCGGTGGAAACTTGAGAAACAAGAAGTGTTTTTTTTTTGCAATGGTGAGAAAGAAAAACCCAGTTTGATGGTATCATATCGCACGTGGAGACTTGAGAAAGAAGTAGTTTTTTTAAAAAAAAACTTGAGAAAGAAGAAGGATTCCATGTCAGCTACAAAAGACAAGACTGCGGAGAAAGTAGTAAATCGTGGTAAATAGATATCTGATTTCTCTTTTTGCAAAAAATATAGATCTTTGAATTAGCGTGAAGGTGACATATTCACACTTGTATCTTCTTGTGTAGTCCCACGTGCCACAAAAGGTCGTCTAGTATAAAAATTATGTTCTCCAGTAGTTCAAATTATTTTATTTTGATCTTTTATGAGACACTTAATCGGGATTGAGTTATTCTTATCTTCATGAGCATATCAAAAGACGAACTCAATAGAGACCATAATGATTTTATGTGTTACACTCCTTAACGTGGCTTGTGACCACACATTGGCTCCATATTATAATTATTTCTTTCATAATTCATGCATGAGCAACAAGGCTCGTATCATGTGCCTTATATGAAGAGACTATCCTGCGTATTCGAGAAAAAAATACGAAGAAACTATCATCATCCAACCAGTACACATAAGCATCTTGTTTTAGGTTGGATAGCCAACATTAATCCTCAATTCTAATTCGATCAAATCTTGGCATAAACTGCAAATATAGAGATAGTCAAGCATGTATTACTAGTCAGAACACACACCAATTTAGATAGTCAAGACTATTTTATCCACTTTATTCGACTTAAAGTATTTTTATTTATTTTGGTTAACTGACTTAAAAAAGTCTGTTTAATATGTTTAGATAGTTTGAGATATTTTATTTACTCTATTTTGCTGACAGAAAAGTAACAATTCTGAAATATTTTTAATTTATTACGGCAAAATGAGCAAACATGAAAGTTCATCTGATAGTTCCTATCATGTAGTATAATTTTTTTGTATGATTTGTTCCTTTGAGCGTTATTAAATTCCTATATGTTCATACCTACGACCGGTGGTCCACGGGCCAACTCCACGGAAGCGCTGACACCTGCAAGTCACGCTCCATCGGTCCACTTCCCAGTGACTCAGAACGCCGCTCGTCGCGAGTCGCGACAGACCAGAGTCTCGTCACCCGGCCAGACCCAAAACCAAAAAGCCAACCCAGCGCCCCCAACCACCCCCCCCCCCCCCCCCCCCCCCCCGCTCCAGTGCGTCGCCTGTGCCCAGGAAGTGACTGGTGCCCGGTGCGCGAGCCGCGTGGTGCCTCCCTGCGCAGCCGAACCACAAAACCCCACCCCACCACCACCTCCTCCTCCCCAGTCTCCACCAAGCTCCGCTCCCGCCTCCTCCGCT
The DNA here is from genome assembly GCA_032594955.1 of Panicum miliaceum. Taxonomy (NCBI): domain Eukaryota; kingdom Viridiplantae; phylum Streptophyta; class Magnoliopsida; order Poales; family Poaceae; genus Panicum; species Panicum miliaceum. The sequence continues at coordinate 39,846,746 of CM064059.1, forward strand.
ACCTTCGCTTCGCCGCCGGCCACCGCCCCCCGGCCCCGACCGCGACGCTCCGGGCTCCGCCTCCGCCGCCGCTGAAGAGCTAGGGTTTCCGGCGCCGGGCGCCGGGGTATGAGCAGCACCCGCCGCCCCGCAGGATCTAGGGTTCCGACGACTCCGCTCACGGATGGAGGGTGGTAGAAGGGCGGGCGAATCCCTATCGGTACCTCTCCATTTCCCCCCTTCTACTTTCTTTTCACTCGTCGGGCCTTGCTTCTGAGCTGCAGTGTGCGGGTGCTGTGGCCTGTGGGTTACCCGGGTCTTGCGCGTAGCTTGGCGTGCTAGGGTTTGTGGTGGGTGGCACTGGAGCTGGACCGCCTTGTTTTCGGGTGTTTTCGACGGGGTGCAGTTGCGGTTCCTGCTTGACGCTGGGAATTAGGGTTTGCAGCCGTTCTAAAGTTGTATCATGTGATGTGCCGTCAGACTCGTTCAGGTGGTTTGCGAGCTTGATTAGTTCAATTCAACTGGTGTAAATTGCGGCTTTGCTTGCGGAGGGTATGTTTTGCTCATTTGCTGGGACTGTAGTGCTAACGAACTCAGGGTGCTGAGGTCAAAGTGTGTCACCGTGTTGTCTTCTCGGGGCAGGAGGGGTATGGTTTTAGTTGACAGAGGATGTTCTGTTAGGAGATTGTATTTCATGTAGAACTTGCCTCTCTTTTGGTGCCTTGGAACAGCCATACCATTCATTGTGGTTTCAGTGAGTACCTTTGATTTTGTGCCTAAGTCACCAAGTTCCCGGGATGATGGGATCGAGGGACGAGAACTAGAACGTGGTACGGCACTTGGGATGGATTTTTACACAGCTGGGACGAAAATGTTCCCACGTTCCCGTCCCCGGAACGGTGTTCCCGGAACGAGGAACGCAGGGGCGTTCCACGTTCCCGGTGACTATGTTTTGTGCGAGTTATTTGTTATACAGCAAGCATCATTAGTGTGTACAAGGTGGTGGTCTTGTAGAATTGTCTGAGATGCTGCCTGCCGCGTAAAACACTACCCCTTATCTTACACACACACACGCACGTATGGTATTATTTTGCTCAATGATTTTTTGGGATATCCATCTGAAGAATGAGTGACTAGGTAGTTTTTCTCCCATGTATGAATTGTGTTATATGTAAATGTGATGCTCCAGTATATTTAGCTTTTATCCCAAGTTGCTAATATATGTTTGACTAACAGGGACTTCGACTTTATGTTCGACACTTCTCTATTTTGCAGGCATACACCCATGGATCATGACGATAGTGATTTTCAGAGCCAAAACTTTCAACTAGTTGGTGAAGACAGTAACAGGTTCCCTTCAGGTTTGCGGCCATTTACACTGCCAAAACTTGATATCGAGGACCAGCTACAAGGCCATCTTCGATTTGATAATTTGATAGATTCAGACGCATTTTTCAGCGTACAAGGGCACGGGAGTAATTGGATTGAAGTTTTGTCCACTGGAAGCAGTGTTGTTGATTTTAGTTCCAGTGCTGCTGAATCGTGCTCTGTATCTAAAACAAATAATGTCTGGTCCGAGGCAACATCCACGGAATCCGTGGAAATGTTATTGAAATCAGTGGGAGAAAATGAGACAACAGGTAACATGGACAGTAATGCACACCTTCAGTTAAGTGGTATGGACAGTCAAATTGATCAGTCAAATGTGCATCCTGAATCCACTAACTCTCCGACAGATAGTACTGTAGTGCCAACTGAAAAAGATCAGTCTCAGAGTCTCCGAGCTCCTTTCTTGATGGACAAGAAAGCTGAGCAGACAGCAGGTTCTGTTGCTGAGAAGTGCATAGCAAGTGAGAAGTTGTCCTCTTCAAATAACACATCAGGAAGCTGCCCAGCTGTTGGCAGCTATTTTGAAGGAGTTCAGGAGGACCTTTCTCTGGACAAACTCAATGTACCCTCCGCCAAAGTAGATTCTAGGAACTTGAATAATGAACCTTTCACAGGGTTGGCTCCCCTTCAAAACATATATGTCACTGATTCATATCACTTTGAACAGGATAATAAAGAACCAGAGGTTGATGTTGCGCCTCAGGATTCGAAGGTTTGCCATTTTAACGAAAATAAAGTTGAAGGAGGACTGCCTGAACTACAAAGTTTGTCATGTGCTGGTCAGTCTTTGGGCGCTGTGAACTTGTCCAGTCAAGTTAGCAACGAAACTCTATTGTCAGAAAGTTCTGATGGATTGCTAGAGGCCATTACAAATCCAGTTAAGCTGCACAGAAGTGATGGTACTTGTAATATAGTCAACAGCACTCTTCAGCCATCTTTTTCCCCAGTGCAACATGGAACTGAAGGTCTGAGTAGTTCAGTTGACAGGAGCAATGAACTCATAGTCAACGAGTTTGGCATGAGTTCAACTTCTGCTCTATCTCACCGATCTGAGGCAGACTCACGAAATTCTAATCCTCATCTTGTCAGTTCTCTGTCTCCCAAAAGAAAGGTCACTGATGCCACTGGTGTTCCTGAAGAAACAATGAATGCTGGAGCCAATAGTACAAACATCAGCTGTACTGGTGATGAATCAAAACTTGAAGTGTTGGAGCACCATAAAGATTCTGTTGATAACCTAGAAAGTGGTGCCATGGAAGAAAAGACAATGGAGAAAATACCTGTAGTGTCAGGAAATATGGAGCAAATGGTGGAAAATAACCATGAAGAAAATGCTAGTGGTGCAACAGGTACATCAAAAGATAAGGTTGACTCTTCTGACAGTGTTGCACCTGAAAACTCTTCAGCTGATGCTTTCAATGCTTCAGAGGATCTGACCATTCCCTCAATAAATCATGAGGGGTCATTCAATGAACGTGATACTCCTGGTATAGAAGAGGAGCCTGAAAGCTCGCATTTGGTCCTTTCTACTTCTGGGCCTCATGAGAAAATGTCAGCACCGGTTATCAGTTCAAGCAGTGGTATCACTTCTACCACCGTTACTGACACTTTTGGTACTCCAGCGGATAAAAATGGCTGTTCAATAAGTGTTTCTGCTGCTGATTCATCTGCTTTACCAGATGAGAAGGATTTGATTGTGTCCACGATAAATCATGAGGTGCCATCCAAGGAAGGTGCGAAGTCCGCTTTAGGAGATGAGGACAACAATGTAATTTCTCCTGGCTCTGAACCAGGTGGGGTAATGTCAGCTGTGCCTGCGGACTCAAACATTGATGTTTATGGTAGTACTGTTTCTGTTGCAAAAAAGGAGGAATACAAAGAGCAGGCTAATTCTTTGGGTGGTTTGACCACAGGAGAAGCTCAGGATAAATCAGGTGAGCCTTTTGTTTATGTGTTTCTCCTATTGTGGTATCGATTTGTTGGGCATTTTTCTAAAGTGTTGGGTGCTTTTTAAGCTTGTTTTACCAATGAAACTGATGATGCTGGGATCCATTCAGGTAACCATCCAGATGGTTCTTCACCAAAATGCCAGACTGATAGATCTTCGGTACGATGTGAACATCATACAGATCCAGCCACACCACCTGCATTAGGCATATCAAGTGGCAAGGTTGCTGAAAAGGTTGTGGAAACTCCGCAAACTGCAAGCAATGATTTGAATGCACATGTGCAAGGTCAGTTGTTTGCTTTAGCACAATGTCAATGCAGTTATTATAATTCCTGTGCTCACCATTTTGAAGCAGAAAATCCAACATTTCAGACTCCGCACATTTATGGTCTATCATGCATGCACCATAATGCCTTCCCTGATATGTACCAGGCTTATCTTAGTCACTAGTGTCACATGTGTACTATAATCACTTATTCACTTATTGACCTATCTTAATGTACATTTTAAGCTTCAGGACTGGAAAAAGTTAGATGGTTAGTGAGTGTAATCTGTTGGTACTTTTCTTCCTGTATCGTAATCCCCAGTCTGAGCAAAGAACTTGGATTGGGAGATGAACACACCTATGTAAAGCTGTCATTCCCAGCATATTCATATACGCGTTAAGCCTTGCTAACTTAAGCACCGGAATAACTGTGGGCTGCAATGTGACTTTTTTTTTTTGCAACAGATGCAGTGTTAAATCATGGTACAAACCATAGTCCTGGTACTGTTACATCCCAGGGCAAGGTAGGCTCAAGCATAGTGGAACCTGGCAACGGTAATGGAATCTGTACCAGTGCTACATGTGGCTCCCCTTCAGTGATCAGTTGCTCCGAACCCTCTCCCCAGGAAGGTGGACAGGGCAGCAATGCACTACTTCATCATACACTAGATGGGCAGTCTGGGGATCCAAAAGATTGTGAAGCCTCCGCTGATGCTGCTCAGAGCTCAAAACAATGTTCTACCAGAAATGTAGAATCTGCTCCTGGTTCTGAGGAGACTAATACAGCAGGAGGTGATAGAGGCTTCTCGTTTGAGGTGGGAGCTCCACCAAATGCATCTGAGAAAGCTCATAGCCCTGTTTGGAGCCCGTTCCCTAGATACAAAGCTTCTCAGAGTACCGAGGTCTGCCTCTCTCTCTCTCTCTGTGTGTGTGTGCGTGTTTGTTTGTGTGTGTGTGTTTTGGTGGGGGTGGGGATTAGCTAGTTATGATGGTATGACCTATTAACATGGTTTATTGTATCCGTATTTTAGATAACCCCAGGAAATCCTCAACCTGGAAGTTCATTGAAGAGTATAAGTGATGATAGTAAGGAAACATCTATTGCAAAGGCTGGTAAAGAACAGCTGTCAGAAAGGAAATCGGCTGAAAGTGCTGGTGGCCCGTCAGACAACTCTAACATTGGCGATGGCACCAAGAGTAACAGTTCACCGCCAGAGCAGTCACAGCAGCATCCAACCCCTGACTGTTCTGGTATACAAACCTCCTATATTCTGACAGTTCAGAGCTATTAAATTTACTTGATTTAAATATTTCTGTTTCGTCTGCAGATTTGGTGAATTTTCCGTTCACAGATCCACAGCATTTGCAGCTACGTGCACAGATTTTTGTTTATGGAGCTCTTATGTGAGTCATGATGTCTTAAATTACTCATATGCCAAATATAAGTCCATATAGCCTTCTCTCAAATGCATCAATTATAAGTCCATGACTACTCGAATGCACATTTTTACCTTATTCTTCCATGTCTTCCCCTTCTTAAGTGCACCCCAATGGCCTAACTAATGCAGTAAACTTGCCTCCTATCTTACCTCTACCAATAATTGACGGACAATATGTACATTGTGCCCCTCACCTTAATTCTTGTGTCCAAGTTCAAATAGATGATATTTGGGATTCGATGAACTATTTATTTTCAGATGTGCAATTTAACATTAATTATTTTTCTTTGGGCAGTCAAGGAACACCACCAGGAGAGGCTTACATGGTGGCAGCTTTTGGAGAGTCTGGTTTGTCCAGTTTCATTGTAGAATGTAATCCTTTTCCTTTTCCACCTTCTCGATGTATCTTACAGATTTTTTTGTTAAATGGACAGTAGGTGGTGGTGGTAAACCTACATGGGAGGCAGCTTGGCGAGCTGCTCTTGAAAGATTTCAGTACCAAAAATCACTTTATACTGGTTTAGAGACCCCCACAAGTTCACGTATAGGTAAGTATATCAGATATAAATGTATATATATGACATATATCTATTTTTTTTCTAATTATTCCTGATCATTCGAGTTGCAGGTAGTTCCGTGCCTGAAAAAGCTAGTAAGGGTACAACAGTTAGAACTGCACCAGCTAGCAAAAAGGGTGGCAAAACTGTGGTACCAGCACATTCTACTGCAACCCTGCACTCTCCAACTTTTAATGTGCCTCTCGGTAGTTCTACGTTTAACCTGCAAAGAGGTACTCATCTGGATTTTAGCCAGGCATTATCACCATTTACATATAATTCACACATGAGGCAGCCGTCTCCTGGTGTTGCCCCCTGGTATACTCAGAGACCTGGTCCACGTCCTGCACCCTGGCTGATTCCACCACAAAACTTAATATTTGATTCATCAATGCAACCAGCTGGTCCTACAAATGAAACCGCAAAGGGAGCATCATCCAAAAATATATCCATTTCGCATACTGTTTCGCCTGTTTTAGTTCCACCTAGTCCGGCACCTTCTATTGTTTCTTCTCCAGCGGCTGTTGTGAATGATGAAAAACAGAAGGTACCAGCTTCTAGCTCTAAGCATGGAACAGCATCACAAAAGCCAAGAAAAAGAAAGAAAGCTTCAGCAAGTCCAGAACAGCAATCTGTCACTGCCTCCCCTCAGCTCAAAACAGACGTCACGTCTTCTACTCCTGCCACTAAGCACACATCAGGATTCACTTTATCTACCCATTCTCCAAGTAATGCTTTGGTTAGTAGGGTTGTTCCTAACACAGGTCAGATCACCTCTTTACCTAACTACCAGATCACTGGTGGTATGGATAGTGAGCAAAGAATCATCTTTTCGGAACAGATCCGTGGTGCAATAGAACAATCAACTGGACAAGCCAAAGGTGCAAGTATGCAGTCAGTGGAGGCAGTTAGGCATAAAGAAGGCATATGGAGCCATCTATCCACAATCTCAAGAAACAAGTTACCTCGTGAAGTTGAAGAGAAGCTTACCTCAGCTGCAGCTGCTGCTGAAGCAGCAGTTTCTGTTGCAAAGGCAGCCGCAGAAGCTGCCAAGATGGCGTCAGAGGCTGCATTGCAGGCGAAGATGATGGCAGAGGAAGCACTTAGCTCTTCTACATCTCTAAAGTCCATGCATCATGAAGCTGGTGAATTTAATATCAGTAGCAATCCACCTGGCCTGTCAAGTTCAACACCAGCATCATCTCTGAAAATTAAGGACAACAGTCGTACCCCGGGTTCCATCATTTCAGTGGCACGGGAGGCTGCTAGAAAGAGGGTTGAAGAGGCGTCTGCAGCTGCAAAACGTGCAGAAACCTTGGATGCCATACTGAAAGCTGCGGAGCTCGCTGCGGAGGCTGTGTTCAGAGCCGGAACTATTATTGGAATGGGTGAACCACTACCTTTTACTCTAAGGGAGCTCTTAGAAGCTGGCCCGGATGGCTACTGGAAGTCTGAGAGTGTGAGGAATAAAGCTGGAAGTGGTAATCACAATCCAGTAACAGAAACATTGGAGGTAGATGCACCTGCTAATTTCAGTAAATCTGGCAGAAAGCGTGGTCGGAAACCTAAATATGATCAAGCACTACCAAATTTGGAGCCATCTTCAAGTGGCAAAGAATTGCAGCCAGAAGGAATACACTCAGGTAAAGTTACAATAAACTTTTGGCATACCAAAACCATTGTTCACCTCCAGCTCGTTTACCTTTTGTTTAGCTAATTTAGGACATGGGGTTGAAGATGTTCCCACCACTATGGCACTTGATGGTAACAGAAATAGTACAGCACCAATAAGCATTATCTGGAATGGCATTGAAAAGGGATCTGCTGTCGAGGTCAGTTTCTTTGTTTGGCTTGTATATGGTAGTCAGTGTGCTCAATTATCTCTGAACTCTGGATTCTGGAACTACCTTCTGTTATTCTTGTTCTTCATAGTATGTACTCTAATAATCTATGATATTTACCGATATACTCCCTTGCTTGTTTCCAGAAACGCTATCCAATTAAATTCACACACTAATAAAAATCAGAAAATGTTGTTGCTTGAACCTTTTAATATTAATATGTTAGTAATGATCATAGAAACAATATTGGAGTCCTTGCTAACAAATATATTCATTTCGTTTTTGAGATTTATGCTTCATTTGTGCACAAAACTTCTGATGTACTTTGCTTACATTTTGAAACAGTCATGACATCCTTAAGTTTTTACATGTTCTCTATTAGTACAAGTATTTGTCAGCTTTGTTGTGAGCTAATGTGATTTGCGACCTCAAGTCTTCAACCTTCGAAAGTGTCATTTCATTTTGTGTTCAACAGGTCTTATCTGACAAGGGTGGTTTTGGAGTAGCTTGGTTTTCTGCCAAGGTTGTTGATATAAATGAAAATAATGCATTTGTCAGCTATGACAACCACAACGGTGGGTACCCATTCGTACTTTTGTCTTGATGCTCCTTCCATGGTGTCACACTTTTTTTTTTAACCTTTTCACATCTAGCTATGTTCATTTAGCTGTTAGGCCTTGTATTAACCGATCTTTTTCAGGAACTGGTCCTCATGAAGAACGGGTGCCATTGAGACAAGATGGGGATAAACCGCCTCAAATACGTCTTCCTTACCCTGCAACCCTCACCAAATTCAAAACTAGGAAACGGCGCAGGGAAACAGCAGGGAGTTGTTTATGGGTTATTGGAGATCACGTAGATGCTTGGGTCAACGATAGGTATTCAATGTTCTCTACAGTTTTCATGGAAAATTCTCTAATTTTTACCAATCGTCAGATTATGTTTATTTTGGGAGCCAAGCACTTGAAGAATGTGGATAGCTAATGCTTATCCAAAGCTTGAAATTATACTTTTCAATGCAATTACTGTTCTGCCATTTCACTATTTTAGGATGGAGGTTAAATGTGTAGAACCAGTTCACAATTATTTCAAAAGGGATCTTAACACTACTTCTACTAGTGGTTTCGCTGATATTCTGTCGGTCCTATGATATGATGATCTGTCTGGCAAGAATCAGCCATAACCGCATAGTTCAAACTAAGTGAAATTTGATGTGGAAGCTTAGGGAAACAGGAAGTTTTGTTTACTTGATCACTTGCATTTGAGACCAAATTTCTTCATATCTCTTTCCCTCGTTTGTCTGGGTTTGTTGCATTAGATACTTTGTAGTTGTTGGGTCTGTTATTGAAGTTTACCCATGCATGAAGTTATCCTACGTCTGAGCGTAGGTCTCAATTCTTTTGAACTACTATTCTGGCTTTATTTTTTCACCTCTATCTTGTTAGAGCTTTCGCGTAAGTTCCCAAGGTACTTGCTGTAAATTGGTAAGATATTTTCTACATGTGATTAGCTGAACCATCCATTTTCTGTTGCTTGTTATGACATGAATTACAGCTTAAATTGCTGCTTGATACAAGTTTACTATTTGTTGTGGAATCAGTGTCCTTCAGTTACTATTTACTTTATCTGATGCTTGTTTCTTTTAGCAGTTGGCGTGAGGGAGTTATTGCTCAGAATTATGAGGGTGATGAGACAAAGTATGTTGTACATTTTTCAGGTAATTTGCATTCTGCCTCCCTCTTCACGTTTTTCTCCCTTTTACCTGGTGGTGTAATTTTAATGTTTTATATGTGTTCTTTTGAGTACTATATTTAGAACTGAAACTTAAAGGCTAGATACAGCGGTTTGGCATTCATCAGAGGAAGCCCATAGTGGCACTGTGAATTTTCAAATTGGCAGAAACAACATTCCTATGCTACATCAAACTAGATTAATATAACAAACTATTCTAATAATTGCATGTTTCTAACAAAAAAGAAGATGGCACAGCTTATGAGATACTTCTTCAGTCTCCATCCCTTGCTGCAGCATTGTTGATCAGTTTTGGTGGAGATTAAACATGCCAGCCACCTCAGCTGTTCTTTAGCTTCTGCAGTCTCTGTCCCTGGCTGCAGCATTGTTAATCAGTTTTGCTGGAGATTAAACATGCCAGCCACCTCAGCTGTTCTTTAGCTTCTTAAGTGCTATGTAATTTTCAAAGTGTGTCCAGGCGTCCTCCCCAATAACCCAATATATCGATAAATCATCTTCAATGTGGAGCCTGCACATAAAGTGCCATTGTTCTTCATTAGTATCTGCAACTTTCCATGTAACTGCAACTCTGCCCGTGTAGTATTCTTGAAATGTCGGCCACTGGCCAGCGTCAAGCACTAGATACACAACATGTCTCTTTCTCCTTGCCTAAGATCACACAGATTTCACCCCAAACAACTTAGGGACTATCATAGCCAAGCGAAGCTACATAATATATTCTTACTCTTAATTGATAAGCATGGTGGACCATCCACCTTTGTTGCTGCAAATTAGCATATGAAATCGATTTCATTGGATAAAATGTAAATGATAACGAACTAGAAACCTCCGAATGTCAGGAATAAATGCGAAAGACGCCAATGAGCCTTTATCAAACCATGGGGGTACATATAGCACTGGGCTATTCAATTATGCCCCTGAGCTGAAACTGATAACTTTTAAGTCTTGACAGAATCAATGGGCCGTTGATTTCTTTTGTAATTGTTTTATCTGCTGTATTGCGACATGTTATCATCATTAAAGTTTAACCTTGTCCTAATTGTTTATTTCCAGTTGGAGGTGGTGGTGAGTCATTTGTGGTTGATACTTGGAATCTTCGTCCGTCACGTGTTTGGAAAGATGGTCAATGGACAGAGTGGTCCCGAGCAAGAGAAAGGAAATCTAAATCTAATAAGGTTGGTTTTACTTTCTAGACTTTTTGTATTTTCTCTCTGTATTATTGCACAATGACCGAATTGCCATACCCTGTGTTTTTAGGGTGATTCACCTCTTGAGAAACGCCAAAGGACAGACCTGCTTCAAGCAGGTGGCGATCTATCTATTGTTGGTGAAGCAGGGGGTCCCTCCAAGGATAAGAATACCAACAATACAAAAAAGCCGGAGGATCTAAAGCCATTGGGTTTGTCTCAGAGGGAAATGGTTTTCAACGTTGGGAAGAGTGTAGTTGAGAATAAATCTGATGCTCTTGCGTTCAAACGGCCTGGATTGCAGAAAGAAGGATCAAAGGTCGTCTACGGTGTTCCAAAACATGGAAAGAAGAAGAAGTTTATGGAAGTAAGCAAACATTATGATGCAGGTCAATCTGACAAGATTTCTGAGGGCAATTCATCAAGCAGATTTGCAAAACATTCAATGCCACAATTGCCAAGACCGCGTGAAAATACCTCCAAAGTTGATCATAATAGAGGAAGGAGAGTAGCTGAGATGAGGTCTAGAATACCTAAACCTACAAAGTCACAGAATGTTGCAGCTAACAGTGTTCATGACAAGCATTCCTTGCCCATGTCAGTTCTGAATTCTGGTGTTTCTGAAAGGAGTTCTACTTTTGCGGGAAGTACCACAAGCACTTCCAACACTGAGAAGCCCACCGTAGAAAAAAATAATTCTGCGTTGGGCACGAGCCTTAGAACTGAAGTTCCTTCTGTTTCTGAAATGCAAGCTGCATCTACTGATCCTACTTCCAAGCAGAATGTGTCCACTAACAATCGAGCTAAAAGGAAATATGTTCCTGCTGTGGGTAATGTGAACAGAGGTACACTTAGAACCTCTGAAAAGACTAGTTCTGATTCTGGTGAGCCCCAAAGGACTAGTTCTGATTCTGCTGAACCCAGACGATCTAACCGGCGAATTCAACCAACATCAAGGGTAAGCACAACAAGAGTATATCTCTGTTGCAAGTTGCAACACATTTATATTAATATAGATATTGCCTTTGGATTCACTTCTGTCATTGAATGTTAGTAGTATGGCTCTTTTCTTACCCTAATTGTTTACTCTGCATGAAATTATAATTTTGCTTACTACATATTCATATGCTATTTTCTTGTGGTTATTCTAGCCTTTTCATACTTCGTTTTGTGGGATCATTTGAGATATGTTACTGTGCTTATTTCTCTTTGTGTGCTTTCACACCTGAGTGGTGCTAGTGTGCGTGCCTGCTGTGGAACTTATGGAATTTTCCTGAAATGACCTACACATCAATTTTTTTTGTTGTTTATGGCTAACTTTCGCTCCAATGTTTTGTGCTACAGTTACTGGAGGGTTTGCAAAGTTCCCTCATAATCTCCAAAGTTCCTGGCGAGAAGGTTCCTAGGAGCAATTACAAAAGTGCTTCATCGAGAGGTAACTCTTATACTTATTTCTTTAGTTTACTTTGTTTTTTTACTTCTGTGATGATCATTCTGTTATGGAATTTATTGTGTGAACAGGGAGAGCTCATGGCTGAGAAAAGGCACCACAACACTACTTTGGTGGAACAGCTCTCCTCAGCTCTCCTTGTTGTACATAGCTGCAGCCTTCCAGTATGGAAGCCGAAGGATAGGATTGGAGTAGAAGCCTTTATTGGAGCACAAGGATTCGGATGTATGATAAACTAGCTTAAGTTTATTATGTTTCCATTTTCTTTTGCTTTGCTTGAATCAGACGTAACTCTTGCCGACTTCCGTGTTGTAGAATAGCCATTAATCTCGTAGAAACACCTTTTAGTATGTGTGGATACACTGGGAAAGAAATTGGGTGTGGCTTAAATTCATCCAACAGTTTATAATGTCATGTGGGGCCGTGACCCATAAGCGATGCTTGATCATTCATTTCCCTTCTTTAAGTCGAGCTGGCTGCAATCACCGAAACAAGATGTGTGCCGTTATGTAGTGAAGGCTGCTGATCGTTCATTTTTTTTGTTTTGTTTTGTAATGCTTGTTGCACCCGTGGAAAGTGGAAACGATGCCAGGAGTGCTAAATTGCTGGTTTGTACATGGTTGTATGAGTATCTATCATGGTCTAGATGTGTGGTTGGTGTCAGAGATCTTGATAACCGATGCCTGGAACCGCAGCCGGTACTAAAACTTGTGATGCATCTACTGTTCCTGAATTTGGCACGTGCGGAACTTCCAAGAAGAATTTCGTCAAAATATCTCCCTTGTGCTGTCCTTGTTCCAAATTATAGAGCGTTTTGCATTTTTAGATACATAAGAAATTCTAAAATGATCTATGATTTATAGCGGAAAATCTAAAATGATCTATAATTTGAAACGGGGGATTTGTAATGGAGAGTAGCCGTACGATCTATGATTTGTAGCTGAAAGTCTAAAATGATCTACATCTATGACTGAAAATCTAAAATGATCTATAATTTGGAACGGAGGATTTGTAACGGAGAGGTAGCTGTGCTCTCGGAAGTCAAAATCCATGAAGACTGATCACTCATGGGAGGAGTTGTGATTCTGCCGAGCACTGAAGCTCCCATCCCTGAACGACCACGACCAGCTTCACAGGCGAGCTCAGGAGCTATCTCCCTCAGTGTGGACCTGAGGTTGAGTTTGAGACACTTCTTTCAGAATCTTTTCAGTGAAATCAGTCGATTGGGTGTTCTTAACCAGCTCTAGCAAAGTACTTCCTCCATTTCAAATTATAGATCGTCTTTACTTTTTATTTACTTTTTAGATACATAATTTTTACCGTTCACCTATATATACGCTATGCCTACGTACATAACAAAAACTATGTATTAATAAAAGAGAAAAAGTTTTACAATTTGAAATGAAAGAGAGTAGCAAGTATCTTTACAATTTGAAATGAAAGAGAGTAGCAAGTATCTTTATTTCATTCCATCCCGCTGAAGCCCCCATGAACAATCGCTCAAAAGTAAGCTGGTTGATTTTGAACAACTTCGTCTTCAAAAGCTTGTATATTGTCTATGTGATGCTCTAGGTGTTAGGTGTACCTTTTAGAAGTGTCTTTGCTTATGTTTCATTTTATCAGTTGGTCTTTCTTGTATTTGTACTGTAGAGTTCGTATCATTTGACAACTGATTGTGATGATGGAGCCATTATTCAATTTGAGAGACAAGTTGCAGTTGGTTCCGTCCCACCAGTTACCGAGACATCCGATGCAAAATTGGCAAATTGGGGCTTGATCTTGTGATATGTTTGCAAAATCCCTTCTATAAAAGCTGGACGAAATGTCGAAATTGTTCTCTTTGGTCTAAAAAAAAATCCCTTCTACGCTGTCCTGCGGGATGCTTTCGGGGGAAAAAATGGTCCCCGGGGTGGGTTGGGGGGTTGATAAAAGAAAAACTCAAAGAAAAATAACGATTCTATCAGAAACTCAGCATCGGGTTGGAACCTGGGTCTGAAGATTATCTTCATTTAATAATCTGTACAGGCCGATTTGTCATCGATGGGGCAGAACCATTCTGCAAGTTGCCTAGCATACATACTATTGCAACCAAAAAAGTTTTTTTTTGGCAAATACCCTGGGCTCTCTGCAAATGGTGCAAAGACGATGTGTTCCTCAAGCATTTGTTATGGTTATGCTCATCATCCTACAAAAAGTCTTCGCTTGAAAGTGTAATATGTGAAGATTTGACTTTGTTACCAATTATTGATTGAGTATGCAGACTTATCTTGTAGCTTCATTTGGGGTTAGACCGAAGCCATCGCTACTTGTCATGCTAGCTCCAATCTTAATTATTTCCGCGTCCTTCATGTGAATTGTCTATTGTAGCCTCAGTAGGTATGTAGTCTGCCACTTTCTCAAAAAGAAAAGGAAGGGTAAGTCGTCAAATTGATGTCAACTGTTGTCTCAAAGAGTCAAAGTCATTGAGCTAGTTGCATCAGGGAAAGTCTGTCGCTTCAAGGAAATCAAGGGAGGATGGCTGAAATCTTTGACAAAATGAAAGTGGAGTTCGTCGACCAAGATGAGAGTGTGCAGGTTATTGCAGATAACATCCGTGATACCGGTGAGGTTCCTGAAAGGTATGTCAAGTCTGAGATTAAGGCTAATCCTGTCATAGTCGATGCGGAGGGTTATAATCTACCGGTTATAGATATGTCAAGATTGCTCAACCCCGAGTTTTCTGAGGAGGAGACTGCTAAGCTTGGTGGAATTCTACAGGAGCTGCTGAAGGCAGGCGAGGCACGCTACAAGGTTTTAGATAGTGTTGAGTTCACCAAGGGCTACTTTGCTGCAAAGCTGGAAGGCAGAAGGTACTTGGAGAGCTTGAAGCTAGGCATATGAGAGTATTCTTTTTTTTTTTTTAATTTTTCTGTTGGTGACTGCATAATGAGTAATTGATAGTGAGTTCATTTTCTGATATATGGTTTTCAGCACAGATGTGAAATGATGCTTCTGTTAGTGAGTGGCTATAGTTGATAGTGCCTTCATTCTTTAGTCTAATGTATGTTGCTTTCAAAATTTATGTGATAAGTAATCCACCAGCGTTGTAATTTTGCTGTTGTGTGCCGGACTACCTGAACAATATACTCAAGTATATTTTTAAGGGCTTATAAATGAATATTTGGTGCGCATTCTGTATCTTGTACATACTATGCAGAAAAGTATGGCCCTTTAAAGCGAAAATTGCATAAAGCATTCCATCCAGTTAGCAAATGCCTCTTGCAACGATTTCTAAATTACTCTATGTTACCTTTGCATTTTAAAGAACTCTGTCTAGTGAATTTACAGTCCACATGGATAGTCAAATACGCGAAAGATCTGAAAATAACAGCCACTGACATGGGGAGTCCACAAGGCAGTGATACATTGTTTTGATTTATGTTTTAAGGAACAAATAATTGAGGAACATTGTTCAGACTACGAAAAACAGAATGTTTAAGTCAGAGGCTAATCTTCATTAGTTCAGTTGAATGGACTGATCTAAAGCATTTCTAATAACAGTAATGCCGCACTCCGACATGATGTAATTTGGAAACAATCATGCGCTACCCATCCTTTCTTTCTTTTCTCTCTTCCACCTTCCACTACTCATTATTTTTCTATTTCCCGTTTTCATCTTTTTATGACAGCATCATCAAGGTCAACAGAGACTGCTTTAGCAGATTGAAGCACATCTATCTTCCAGCAGCATCTCTACCTTGTGAGAAACTGCTAGTGGCGAACAACTGCCCTGCAACTGTGCAAGCTTGGGAATACCAATGGCAGCAAGAACCATTGGATCTCTCCCTGTGGCTAATGTGCAGGCACTTGCGGAAGCTTGCAACGGGTTTAATGACAAGATACCTGAAAGATACATCAGGATGGAGGCTAGGTCTGAGGAGGTGATCACCGGCCATGGTAGTACTTTGGCAATTCCAATTATCGATCTCAACAAGTTATTTGACTCACAGTCATCGGAGGAGTGCGTGAAGTTGGTATCTGCCTGTCAGAACTGGGGCTTCTTTCAGGTACACAAAAGCAACAAATTCTTGATATTTCAAGCTTTGGATGAGTAGGCAAATAGATAAAAACAAGTGAAAGATGTGCCGATTGGTTGCACAGTACAGATACTAGATTTATCTTCTTGCATATAACATCCGATCCATTGATTTGTTCATTTATCCAGCATATTATTCTGAATTTTGAAAAGTGTGTAGTTGAACGTTCATGGAACAAATTGCAGCTCATCAACCATGGAGTTCCAGATGAAGTGTCTGAGAACCTGATGAATGACATAGCTGAGTTCTTCAGGCAGCCACTTGAAGCCAAGAAGGCTTACTCACAGCTACCAAACAGCATTGAAGGCTACGGACAGGTCTTTGTTGCGTCTGATAACCAGAAACTGGACTGGTGTGACAGATTTTTCCTTCATGTTCGTCCAGTTGAGTCAAGGGACTTGCGTTTCTGGCCTACAAACCCTGCGTCCTTCAGGTTATCTTCCAAAAATCATCCAATCACCTAAAAACCGTGAATTTACCTCATGATAAGTGTTACTGTTTCATAATCTCAGTATCTCTTGAATTTAGGCACTCTGTAGATGTATATTCCTCGGAGGTAGCAAAGCTATCATGTCGCTTGCTGGAGTTCATGGCCAAGGGCATGGGCGCTGAGCCAGCATCGCTGCTAGGAATGTTTGAAGGTCAGCCTCAGAGCATGAGGATGAACTACTACCCTCCATGCTGGCAAGCTGATCAGGTGTTAGGGCTGTCACCACACAGCGACGCATGTGGCCTGACAATATTATTACAGAAGAAAGATGTGCAGGGCCTGCAAGTCAAGAGGGATGGCAAGTGGTTTGCTGTGGACGCTTTGGATGGTGCACTCATTGTTAATGTTGGCGACATACTCGAGGTATTAACTAAAAACTAATGTTATTTGTAAGATTATTGTATACATTATGTTGTGAAATCTCCAAATAACAGATCGAATGTTTATATACGTAGGACTAGATTTTTGTCATCTCATCTGAAATGCTTAGAAATGTTCAGTTGTTATCTTTGGCTGCAGGGCATGCTCTGCTTCTGTTATCTTCTGTACTGATGTACTAATGAGTTATTCATCATTTACAGATCCTGAGCAATGGAAAGTTTAGAAGTGCTGAGCATAGGGCCGTGATACACCAAAATAAAGAGCGAATTTCAGTGGCAGTTTTCCACCAACCTTGCCAGGATCTGATAGTTGGCCCGAGTTTGTGAAAGGCGACAAAGTGCGGTACAGATCAACAAGCTATCGGGATTTCTTGACACAATTCTTGAAAGCAAAGCTTGATGGAAAAAACCATCTAGAAAAATTGAAGCTGTAGTAGCAACTATCTATCTTTGGAGGGAGGTGCACCCTCTTCTATGTTGTGTCCTACAGATGATATTACTTGTAATATCTGTAGGTGATAAGAAATCCGGTTTCATGATAACAACTTTTCCACATCGTTTGTCGCCAACCATATGTTAAGTGAAATGTGTTATCAATCTTTATGTATGCATCTACTCTACATTCTCCCAGAAAGCAAACATGAGAATTTGATGAAACAATTTGGGACGGTGTTCTTGACATGCTAATCATGCTCATGTTTTAGTTTTCAGTGAAGTAGTTTATACAGGAAAATGTGTGCTGATAGTCAAAAAAGACCTAAAGATCGAGGAATTCAACTCCAAACTGTAACTATTAGTCAAATCTACCTGCCTAGCTGTACGTTAGTATTATGGCATTCTTGGAAGGGAAATTTTGTAAGAACCATTAGTCAGGAATGGAGTTTGAACTTTGAATATTTATGCAGTATAACCAATGTAGTCAATCATATATAGTGAACATCATCTGAAAGTGACCCTGCACCTGCCCTCAAGGGAAGAAATAAGTAATCTTGCAACTCCAAGTCCACTACGGCGTACTTTTAAATTCTTGAAAGTGACATTGTTAATTGCAACCCGTAGGAGTTCAGACTTTGGTGACAGGCCATGTGATTCTCCACCACGCTAGGCTCAAAACTTTATGTAGATTAATCTTTAATGCAAATGAGTATCATATCTATGGATTTCTAATACTTCATGTGTTTAGTATAAGAAGACATGTTCTGAAAAGAATCAACACCAGCAAGATCAAGAAATAGCAATGGCACACGATAGAGCTAGAGGATCTCTACCAGTGGCAAATGTGCAGGAACTAGCACAGACTTGCAACAGATCTAATGGGCAGATACCTGAGAGTGAGAGGTACATCAGGGCAGAGGCTAACACTGAAGAGGTCATCAATAGCTATGGTAGTACCTCTGCAATCCCTATCATTGATCTCAGCAAGCTGTGCGATCCCCAATTATCGCCTGAGTGTGCAAAGCTTGGATCTGCCTGTCAGCAGTGGGGCTTCTTTCAGGTATGAATAGATTATGTTTTGCTGTTTCTATTTTTGAAGGGTGCACAATTAGATAAGACCATAAGGTCTTAATGTGGTGCTAAGCAGTATTTTTTGAAGCTAAAGTTTAACTGTTTCAGTAATTCTTTCCATAGACATGTAGTAGAGTATGTCAAAACGATAAATACTTTGTGCGCATAGGGGCAGATGCCCACACCCGCAGTAGCCGACACGTGGAAATATGCATTAGCGGGTGGATCAGTTTTAGCTAGACCAAGGTGACCTTGACAATAATTAGCACCCTAACACGATCAAGTTTAATTAGCACCCATAGGGGGTGCAAGGCTGCAAGCCAACAGCCTTTAGCTGCTAGTGCAACAATAGTGGACCAAGCACCATTGTAAGTGCGTCCCGCACTACTACATGCATAGTGCCAGCAAGAATTTACCTTGCACAATGAACAGAAGCAGAACGCAGTTTTATTTCCGGCCGTTTCAGCTTTGTTCCGTCGTCCTTGGCGTCTGCGCTGCCAAGGCTTGGCGATGGAGTCAGGTGGCGTCCCCTGCAGATTTGGTCCGGCATCTATGGAGGCAGCTATGATGACGATGTTAGGTCGGCTTCCCTCTCCCCGATCAAGCGCTTTGCCTCACTGTATTTCTATTCCTCAAGCTCACTCTTTGATTTTATCTTTCTCTCACCCATCATATCATGGAACCATACGGTGGCGGTGCAGGCTGTATGCAGATGTCCCACATCGCAGACACCAATCGGCCATTGTAACTGAGGTGTTCGGATCTTTCTTCTCCGCCGACGGTAACATGGGCTTGCGTCGTCATATTGTTGATACATCCAGTTGTTTTGTTTGTTTCCAAATGTCCTCCTAAGCTGATATTTACTCTGCAGAAACATGTAGTACTTCAACTAATTTGTGCCTTTTGTCTCCTTGACGACTGCTAATCAGCGTAAGACCCAGTGATGCTGCTTTATTTTCATGTTGTACGTGTTGTTGCTTCGCCCTTATCAGTCCTTATCAGTCAAATGCTAAGCGATAAGCGACAACACATTGCAGTCCCTGCTAGCAACTAATGGAACAAGGTACAAGATATTGTCAGTTTGGTGTTATTATTATTACTACCAACGTATTATTATTTGTAGCGTCAACTCTTGGAGGTTATTGTTGCTTTTTGAGGTGCATCGACTTCAGGACTACACATGATACAAGATATTGTCAGTTTAGTGCCTACAAATGATTTATCCATATTTTATCTGCATTCTCACACAAGTGCTATAATGTCTTACCATAAGCAGCTAAGGTTGTTTTTTGCTGTTGCTACTTTGCTTCGCCGCCAACCGCACAGCTGACAGCCTGACAACCCGACTGAAATAGAGGATTCATGGCTGGTAGAGAATTTTGTTGTTCCTTCTCAAAGCATCCGTTAATTCCTAACTGGTAAGCCTAGCTGACGGCACCTCGAATCTCAGCATTTTGACGCTTGTAGCACCTTAATATTTTTCTCTCGCTGGCATTCCTTTGTTGTCTCCACCAGTAGAAATAGTAGCTTCATGACGTTTTTCGCGTGACGTTTAAAATTTCGTCATTGAACAGACCACATCTATAATCAAAATCCAATTTCATCATAGTTCATCGGCGGCAGTCCTCAGCCTCTATGGAACTATGATGAAAATAAAACGCGCGTCAAGAACATCTGATATCATCAAAAAACAGCGCGCCATCAACTCCTCGTATCCGTGATGACAGCGACTCAGTCATAGAACCTGTGAGCCACATATAGCGTTGGGACCCATAAGCCACATGTGATGACGGAGGGTCCAGCGTGTCTACGTGGCCGCCACGTGTAGCAACCTGGACCCGCCGGTCCACGTGCCAGGCTTGTGGGTCAACTATATCAACGCGAATCCATTGGAGAGGTGTGACCGCGCGTCCACTTGTACGAGTGCGGGCCCAGCAGGCCGACGTGCTAACACGTGTAACTGTAGATCCCGGTTGACTGGTCCAACATGTCTACTTGGCAGCCACGTGTGCTGACTGGGACCCGAAGGTCCGCGTGTCAGGGTTGTGGGTCAAATATATCAACGCGAGATCCACTGGAGAAGTAAGACCCGGTCGTCCACATATACGAGTACCGACCAGCAGACCGACGTGGCTAACACGTGTAACTGTAGGTCCCGGTTGACTGGTTCAAGATGTTTAGTGACGTTTTTGCGACACGTCACAGAACGGAATATGCTTCCATGATGAAAGTTTTTCGTCACAGAAAAAATCCGTTCTGTGACGTTTTTGACATTTCGTCATGGTAGATCAAACTTGATGCGACTTCTATGAAAAAAAATTCATCACAAATTCATCATAAAATTTTATTTATAACGTATTTGGTGTTTACAGTGACGAAAACCATTCGTCTGATTCCACTAGTGTTCCTAAAATGCCGCGTGCCGGCACATATTTTCTTGTTCATTCAGGTCCTTTTCCCACCAAGCACCGCAATAAATCCATAACATTTCCACCATCTCGAGGAAAATTCTCAAAGGCCATGGACTCACAAATGCTGAGGCAAATCCCCGCGACGACTTCAAAGACATAGTGCTGACAAAAGAGCATTCTGGATGCCGATGTCGCGACGTCCAAGAGAAAGAATACCTCACATGGGTGCATGATGAAAGCCTCGTTTGCATCACCTGAGAGCCAACTGTGAGGCTGCGTCATGCCACAGTAGAAAGAACTTTAGAATTGTTTTGCTTGTGGTCAAAGGAGGGGCAAATAAAAATGAAACCGCTTTCGATCATCACATTTCTTTTGAAACAGAAGAGTTGTATGTGTTCAGCCCTTTGCCCGTAACAGAACAAATTTTTCACATGTGTTCATGTATTATTCCTTCAAAACGCTTGCAACCGCCTAAGTCTGCACTTTGCACTTATTCTTCAAACGTGCATTGTGTACTATATTAGATGCAAAACATTAAGCATGCACGTGAGCTCAACCGTACAATTCTCGAGATGAAGGTAACATCCATAGATGCATTTGGCACCTGCAAGGGAGCACGCAAAACGGCGTGCACTCCCAGTTCCAAGCAACCGCGGATCCTTATTTCAACTGTCTACAATGAATGCAACAATATATACCACCAAGTCCCATGTTGTGCAAATAGAAAAGTCAGTAGAAACTCTGCACTTGGGCGTGCACTTGGGCCAATCACCAACAGATCAACCAAGACATTGTCACCTTGTCGATTCGAGCAGGCGCCCCTAGTGGCGGGCTGGCGAGATTGAAGATCTAGTGGCCGACGCCCACTATGGCGATAAGGACGGCATCCTCCTCCGGCTCCGAGTTCTGTCACCCAGACATATGCATGGCCCGGTGGGACAGCATCTCTGCCATGACCTTCATGAGGATGCCCGTTCTCTTGCATGTCAATTGTCAACGGCGTGCTCCGGCTGGTGGTACAAGCTCCGTGTCCACCTAGAACCTGATGCTCATGTTGCGGAACTTGTTCGCCCTAGGCGAGCGTCCGAGACCGATCTCTTCCGATCCATCGATGGTGGTGAGCTGATGGGAGGTTCCGGGAGGACTGAGATGGGTGTCGACATGTTGGCGCGAGCAGACAATGTCTTGGCGCGTACGGTAGTTCAGAGCGTTTGTTCTGCTCCGCCCAAACCTGATGCCGTATCCAACGTCCCATGAGTACAAATTGTAGAACTGGTACCCTTCGCCGAGTTGAACACTGTGCCTGGCACACAAGTTTTAAATCTCCGGCTATAGCTGTTTGAGAGAGATTTAGCTAAATTTTTTCATATAAAATTTAGCTCTTAGCTGCCGCTATAGCCCTCTATAGCCGGCTATAGCCTGTTTTTGATATAGATAGCTACATACCTTAACCGGCTATTTGAAACATTGCACATGAGTGAAGACGCTAAAGCAGCCCCGTGCTTCTCCAGAAGCGCGTAACGTCCTGTCTACGGCGCTAGTTGGTGAAGCAGGGAGCCGGCTACTTGAACCTAACAACGCGCGCACCCTGCGAGTGATCAAGGGCCATAAATTTTCCAGTGGTTAGTATATGCTCTTTGTGTCAATGGCTACGACGAGACAAGAACTTTGTGCACCTCAACCGGGCAGCTTGGCCACTGCTCAGGATCTCTACCTCCATTGCCACAAGCCCTTATTATATGCTCTTCTTCCTGCTACTTGTTTGCACAAGTGTTCAAACTGCGCCGATGCTCCCTGAATGCGCGTTCCTGGCGTTTTTATACACCCAAGAAGAACTGCTTCGCGTTTGATATCAGTGGGCACCGGAGTTTTTTGAATCCTAGACAGCCTTTTACACTCAGTGCGTGGGCACATGCCCATATTGCGTTTCCCACCATCATGGTGGGGCTCAGTTGAACGCTGCTGGGAGCTAAAAGGATGCACAAAGTTTCAAAATAAAGTGACCGATGTTTCAAAATAAAGTAAACTTCAGCCGGCTGAAGCCTACAAGCTTACTGTTTCTAGGACGAGTTTAGCAAACATGTCACTTTCCAGCTGCGCACCAATCCCAAAGCAATGACCTGATCATGCGGTGCGATCATGGCATGGGCATCTGCCCCTATGCGCAAAAAATCCATACTCATGTCCAAAATAGGTAAAGTTTCACTGTTTTTGTAGTTTTGTTTTGATAAATGCACATATAGATGTGTATCAACTCAAGCAAAGTGAAATGAGCCTCATTAATTTGGTATCAGTAGATCTGTTGTGACTTGTAATGCTTCACCGAAAGATCCATTTTGATTTTTGCAATTAATTGGATTAAAGCTTTAACACGAAAAATTGCAGCTGATCAACCATGGCGTGCCAGACGAAGTGATCTGCAACCTGAGGAAAGAAATTGCTGAGTTCTTCAAACTGCCACTTGAAAGTTGAAACCTTGAAGGCTAGCCAGGTCTTTGTTGTGTCAGATAGAGAAGTAGAAGCTGGACTGGGCGGACATGTTCTACCTCGTGGCGTGGCCGAATGAGGCAAGGGACCTGGGGTTCTGGCCTGCCCACCCTCCTTCCTTCAGGTAACCGCCAAAACTAGCAATTCGCAAAAATCATACATGTCGAGATGTTCTCCGATTGTCATTCTACTTTTGATCCCGACAACTCTGTTTGCAGAACTTCCATAGATAGGTACTCCTCGGAGACGGCGGAAGTGGCACGCTGCTTGTTGGAGTTCATCATGGCCAAGAACATGGGAGCTGATCCGGCATCACTGCATGCTACAGATGTTCCAAGGCCAACCACAGGGTCTTCGGATGAACCACTACCCGCCATGCCGGCAAGCCAACAGAGTGTTGGGCATGTCGCCTCACACAGACGCTGCCGGCCTGACACTGTGAACGACATGCCGGGCCTGCAGATCAGGAGGGACGGCAAGTGGTTCGCCGTCGACGCTCTGGACGGCGCGCTCGTGCTCATCGTCGGTGACATACTTGAGGTGATGGACAATGATAAGTGCTAAAATTGGATGGATAGCCTTCAGTTTTTCTTGCACCGAAATGAACAAATGGGTTCTGTTACTGCGTCTCAGATACTGAGCAACGGCAAGTGCAGATGCGTCGTGCACCAGGCAGCGGTGCACCCGAGCAGAGAGCGCATGTCGGCTGCGGTGTTCCACCGGCCGTGCCTGGGCGCGGTGGTCGGCCCTCTGCCGGAGCCCGTGAAAGACGGCGGCGGCCGGGCGCGGTACAGGTCGATAGGCTACCTGGATTTCATGAAGCGCTATTTCTCGGCCAAGCTTGACGGACTGAACCACCTCGACATCTTGAAGATTGATCTATGACTATGAGCTTAAAGAAGTTTTAGCGTCTGCTCTCTACGCTTGAAATGGCAAAGGTTCATCTTTCGACTAGGCGTGTTGTTGAACTTGGCAATTTGAGTTGAACGGTTGAATCTCCTTGTGAAAGTTTTCACATTCAAATGCAAGGTTACAAATTTCCTTTAGGAACTGGAAACATCCAGCTTTGAGCAGCTGTGCGACGCCCCACCGGCGGCCGTCTGCCTCTCCCCCGGGGAGCGGGGACCGCCGTGACGCCGTCGCGCGCCGCTTGCATGAGCGCCGTGACCGTAAAGCTAGGATGCGCGTATGGACCAAAAGCCCACACTAGTGAACTCGGCCCAGCCCGCTAGTACTGTACCGATACCGACCCCCGTAAAAGAGCCAAACCAATGACGCAGGCGGCCCATGTATTTGTGTACCTTACCCTTCAAGCCTTGCGTTTGTTGGTGAGATTCTGTTCAGGAAGTTCCCCAATCGCTCTACTACCGTAGGGGATTACAAATTCAGAATTAGGTGTTAGTGTTAGCTCTTAGCTTGCTATACTGCTGGATTAGCAAATTGATCAGATTTGTTCTATTTTCTTGTGAATATAAGCACATTAATTAACTCAACGGATTGTAGTATCCATTTAATAGGATGGGGACGAGGTTTCTGCTTTGTTGGTCTGAAACAATCTTGACTGACTGAAAGATGGAGAGAAGCTGGATGCGGGAACGTCGTTTCAGTTTATACCATTGTTGACACAAGGACGATGTTCCCAAGTCAATTTCTGTTGTCAGATGGTACATTCAGTTGCTTACCAGGTTTCAGTCACATTGTTTTCAAGAAACAAGCAATTCACGTGTTGTTGTGCTGCAGCAGCTGCACAGACAACTGGCCAGCAGCTGCAGCAGCCGGCTGCAGACAGCTCGGCACAACTGCTTGGCGCTGCTGCAGCCGAGTTGCTGTGCTGCCGCTGCCGCAGCTGTGTTCAGCGCAGCCGGAGCCGCAGCCGCAGCACAGCGGCACACCCATTATGTGCATGCATGCATGTATATCAACGGCGTAATCCAAAGGTAAAAATGCTATAGTCACCTAATAACAATTAGTTACCTAAACTTTAGTCAGTTTAGTCCTAGGTAATCTAAACGGAACCTTATCTGGTCATCAACTCCTTTCGCACGTGTCAGGTAGAAAGTTTTGGGGGACAGAAGATCAAGCCACAATTAGTAGATACTAGCAGTACAGCACGTAGCAATACAAACATCAGACCGAACTTCACGCAAGCTACAAGCTAACAAGCCACAGTACATAACCAAGCGTTATTCATCTCGACTGTTCATAGTTGAACTGTCTATATTCTATTAACTCTTCAACTCTTCAAGCTCTCGAGGTAGCTCCTTCCATCAAGTTTTGCGGCGAAGTAGCCCTTGATGAAATCCACATAACTGATTGAGCCATACAGAGCCTCGCCGTCCTTCTTCACAAGCTCCGGCAGAGGGCCGACGGTGGCATAATCCTGGCATGGCTGGTGGAACACTGCCGCCGACATGCGCTCCTTGGTTGGGTGCACCACGGCCCTGTGCTCAACGCTTTTATACCTTCCATTACTCAGAATCTGCAAGTGATCATTAACAGCCATGGTTAAACCAAGACCTAATAATGTCACCACTAGTTTATGGTCATGAACAGAAACACTGTGAACAACTACTTGAGTGTTCACTTTTCACATGGCATGATGCAAAACCTAGCATCCATGCTCACCTCAAGTATGTCGCCAACGTTGACGATGAAGGCGCCATCAAGGGAGTTTACAGCGACCCACTTGCCATCCTTTCGGATCTGCAGCCCCTGGACGCCATTCGCCTGGAGCAGTAGCGTCAGGCTGGTTGCATCAGTGTGCGGGGACAAGCCCACCACCTTGTCAGCCTGCCTGCATGGAGGGTAGTAGGTCATCCGCGTGTTTTGAGGCTGGCCTCTGAATATCTCCAGGAGAGACTCTGGCTCGGCGCCCATGTCCATGGCCAGGAACTTCAGCAAGCAAGATGCTAGCTTTGCCGTCTCAGAAGAGTACCTATCTATGGAGTTCCTGTCAAAAGTTATCATGCAAGGACAATATAACTGAGGAGGAAAAAGAGAAGAGTACTGAAGTGATATCTATATCAGGATTAATTATTGATGTAAAACAATGGTTCTATGAGTTTCAGGCAAACCTAAAGGACGGAGGGTGACTAGGCCAGAACCTACTGTCCCTTGAATCGGTTGGACGGAGAATGAGGAAGAACATGTCTGCCCAGTCCAGTTTCTGGTTCTCGGAAACAACAAAGTGCTGGCCATACCCTTCAAGATTGCCTGGTATCTGTGAATACATCTTTTTGGCTTCCAGTGGCTGCTTGAAGAATTCAGCCATGTCGTTTCTGAAGTTGTGGATCACTTCATCTGATACACCATGGTTGATGAGCTGCAGTACTTGACATCAACAAACATTATTTTTCTTGATATTATTTCTGCTCGTTAAAACTTGAATCACGTGCAGGTGTAAGTTTGCTTGTTACAGACATCGATCTCTCGCCAAACTGAACTAGCTCTAAAGAGTACAGGATTCCAGACTCCCTAGCTAGGTTTACATATACCTGAAAGAAGCCCCACTGGTTACACGCTGATCCAAGCTTTGCACGCTCCTCTTTTGATGACAGCGGATCAAGCAACTTGTTGAGATCGATGATTGGGATTGCAGAGGAGATGTCACGACCACCGATCACCTCCTCTGCAGCCTCTTCCACCCTGATGTACCTTTCTGGGATCTGATCGTCTGATGATCCTCCGTTGTAAGTTTGTGAAAGTGCCTGCACATTCGGCACTGGTAGAGACCTTCCAGCATCCGCGTGCACCATTGTTATCTCTCTCGCTCCCTGCATGTGCTGTGACAACCACGATCACCTGCTTATATGAAGAGTAAAGGCAGATACGTATCTAGGAGCGATTGGTCAACAAGATGGCGCAACCGGCCTTTAGATTTTTCTCACAGGTACGATAAATCAACCTGCAAATTGGCATCAGCCATTACTGGTACAGTGGAAATAAACCACCGGCCTACTATATAGTACCGGGTGGGGAAAGAGGGCCTAAGCTGATAGGGTTTACGGGATCTCTAGGAATAGATCCACGGGGTCTTTCCATTAATCTTGAGAATAAAACATGGATTACATCTAGGAGACACATGTACGGGAGAGAGGAACATATAGAGAGGTAGACCTTCGGGCTTGGTGGAGGAGCTTGCCATGGCCACGGTGACGGTGTTGAGGTGGCGGGAGCGACGTCGGTGGTCGAGAACGTCGATGTCGAGGACGCGGGAGTGGCGGCGTGGACGACGTCGGCGGTCGAGGATGCCGACGTCGAGGACGCATGAGTGGCGGTGTGGTCGTGGACGACGGTGGCGGCGCAGTGCAGTAGGCGGCGAGCTTCCCGCCGCTTCAGCGCTCCTCGTAGATCGGTTAGGGTTTTGTCGGTGGGGTTTTGGAGCACAGTCAACTTTGGCATGCGTGCCCCCGCGGCCCCCACCTCTTCTATATAGCGCTGCGCGACGGGGGCCACCAACCACATCTCGGTTGGGCACCCCCGGCAAGGGCGCAATCAAGTCGTTGGACCGAGTCGGACGAGATCAATCCTAACATTCTCCCCCTTGATCTCATCTTACTTACTTACTTCTTACATTCTTAATTCAACCTATTTCATTAAAGATAAGTGTATAGGGCATGCCTCGTCATAACAGTTAATACCATTAGATTAACAGCTACAATACACCTTTCTGTTTTGAAACAACTTCTCAACTAGGCCTTACTATCCAGGGATCATAGGCTTTCCTATAAACCCATGCCGGCTAAGTGTTCTCTGAACACATTGGGTGGTAAGCCTTTTGTGAGTGGATCCTCAAGCATTTCATTTGTTCTTACATGCTCAAGACTAATAGTATGATCCTGGATTCTCTCTTTCACAACATAAAATTTTATGTTAATGTGTTTGACAGCACCACTTGACTTGTTGTTGTAAGCATAAAACACAGCTGGTTCATTATCACAGTACAACTTAAGTGGTCTTTGAATGCTGTCTACCACTTTTAACCCGGGTACAAATTTCTTTAACCAGTTTACCTGCCCCATGGCCTCATAACAAGCTACAAACTCAGCATACATCGTCGATGATGCAGTGCCTGTTTGGTCAGAGATTTTCCACGATATTGCTCCTTTCGCGAGAGTGAATACATAACTTGACGTGGATTTTCTGTCATCTACGTCTCCCGCAAAATCTAAATCCGAGTACCCTTCTATTTCCAGGGAATCAGATCTTCTGTACGTTAGCATGAGACCTTTTATGCCTTGTACGTAGCGTAAAGCTTTCTTTACCATTCTCCAGTGTTCTATTCCTGGATTTTCCTAATATCTGCCAAGTATCCCGGTAACAAATGCTAAGTCAGGGCGTGTACATACTTGAGCACATTGTAAGCTTCCGACAGCTGAAGCATATGGAACCGCGTTCATTTGATCGATCTCATACTGGTTCCTGGGACATTGGAATTTCCCAAAACTATCTCCCTTGACTATAGGAGCAGGTGTGTTGGCTTACTCTCATGCATACTATATTTCTTTAGAATTTTTTCTAAGTATGCCTTCTGCGATAATCCTAATTCCCCCTTTCTTCTATCTTGGAGAATTTCTATTCCTAATACGAATGAAGCTTCACTGAGATCTTTCATATCAAAATTCGAGGATAAAAACTTCTTCATCTCCAATAGCAGACTGACATCACTACTAGCGAGTAAGATATCATCCACATATAGGATTAGGAAAATGAATTTTCCATTCTTAAACTTTGCATAAACGCAATTGTCCTTATTCTCTTTAAACCCAAACTTCCTTATTGTTTCATCAAACTTCAAATACCACTGTCTAGAGGCTTGTTTCAATCCATAAATGGATTTCTTCAGGCGGCATCTCATACGCTCTTTTCCTTCCACGTCAAAACCTTTGGGCTGTGCCATGTAAACATTTTCATACAAATCCCCATTAAGGATTGCCATCTTCACATCCATCTGATGTAACTCTAAATCATAGTGTGCACCAATGCCATTATGATTCTAAAAGAATCCTTGCATGAGACTGGAGAAAATATCTCATTATAATCTATTTCTTCTCTTTGCATGAAGCCCTTCGCCACGAGTCGCGCTTTATACCTTTCCACATTCCCTCTGGAGTCATATTTTGTTTTGTAGACCCATTTACAACCTACTGTCTTGGATCCTTTAGGAATTTCTTCTAAGTCTTAATCTTTATTGGTACTCATTGATTTCATCTCATCTTGCATGGCTTCAAGCCACTTCGACGAGTGAGCGCTTCTCGTGGCTTCTTCAAATGTGGTGGGATCACCTTTCATTTGAATTTCTTTGCTAACATAGACTTCGTAGTCTTTAGAGATAGCTGGCTTTCTAGTTCTTTGAGATCTTCTGGGGCCTTCATTAATTTGCACTTCTTCTACCTGGGGCTGTTGTAGCTCATCCTCATGTGCGACAACAGGTTCTATAGGATCCTGAACAACAGGTTCCTCATTTTCATTCACTGTTGCCATAGGAGAACTAACAACAGGTGTCATCACAGCAGTGTCTTGTACTGTCGGTGCAGCAACAACAGGTGTCGAGAAGAATGGTTCCTGGATCATCGGAGTGGGTGCATGCACCCGCTTCTCCTCAAGACTAATTTCTCGTGCTACGATGCTCCCCCTGACCATCTCGTCCTCCAAGAAGACAGCGTGTCTCATTTCTATGAACTTCGTATGTCTGTCAGGACAATGGAAGCGATAACCTTTTGACTTGTCTAGATAGCCAATGAAATAGCATCTGACTTTAAATCTAGCTTCCCAATGTTTGGGTTAAATACTTTTGCCTCAGTCGGACAACCCCACACATGTATATAATTTAATATGAGTTTTCTTCCCGTCCATAACTTATACGGTATTTTTTGGCACCGACTTGCTTGGTACTCGATTAAGAATGTGAGCGGCATTTTTTAGTGCCTCCATCCACAAACTTATCGGTAAAGTGGAGTAGCTTATCATACTTCTCACCATATCCATTAAGGTACGGTTGCGTCTTTCAGCTACTCCGTTCTGCTGAGGCTCGCCCAATGTAGAGTACTGAGCGACTATTCCATTTTCCTGTAAGAACCTTGCAAAGGGTCTAGGAACTTGACCATATGGGGTATGTCGATTGTAGTACTCCCCCCCACGGCCGGATCTTACTATCTTAATCTTTAAACTGTGCTGATTTTCTACTTCAGCTTTGAATATCTTAAACTTATCCAATGCTTCTGATCGTTCTTTAATTGGATAAATATAGCCATAACGCGAATAATCATCCGAAACGTTATGAATGAATAATAACCATCCATAGTCTTTACGGGAAATGGACCACAAATATCTATGTGTATTATTTCCAAAACCCCTGCACTTCGTTTGGCTCCTTTCTTAATTTGTTTAACATACTTTCCTTTAATGCAATCGATGCAATATTCGGTGTCTGAAAAATCTAGAGGATGCAGAATTTCCTCTTTGATTAATCTTTCAATTCTCCCCCTCGAAATATGGCCTAAACGACAGTGCCATAATTTTGCTGATGTTTCGTTATCACATCATTTGCGCTTGGTTTGTACATTCGTAGTCGAGGAGGACTCATTCTTTTCTTCATTGCATACAACATTCACATTCTCATGCATTGATAACATATATAGCTTGTCTTGTCGGAAGGCAAGACCAGCACTCTTTTCATTAGACTTAATCAAACATTGTTCTTTGCTAAAATGACAATCAAATCCATCATCTGCTAAGCATGATACTGAAATCAAGTTTCTACTCAAAGAGGGTACATAGAGCACATTGTGCAAATAAAGAATGAAGCTATTATTCAGTTCTAATGGGAGTTCTCCTATCGCTTCAACTTTAGCCTCAACGCCGTTGGTGACTCTAAGCCTTCTTTCTCCTCTTTGCAGGGTCCTCCTCGTACGGAATCCCTGTAAGGAATTGGCAACATGAACAGTTGCACCTGAATCAATCCACCAAGTATATTTTGCATAACTTAAATACAAAGACTCATCTATGAATGTAATAATATCCTCACCCTTTCTGTTTAGATGCTTCAGGAACTCTGGACAGTCCTGCTGGTAGTGTTCTTTCTTCCTGCACCATCTGCATTAGTCCCTTCCCACTACTTCTTGATTGCCCTATCTTGGATGGTGAACATTTTGTGGGGCCTTTCCATATGAATTGGAAGAAGAGTCTCTTTCTCACTGAGGTTTCCCTGGTGGTTTAGCATTCTTTTCATGGTAGCTCATCTTCTTGTCTTGCTTCACATAGTTCACTGAATCACCATGTGAGCCCTTAAGCCGTTCTTCTTCTTGCACACACATGGCAATGAGCTTCTCAATATCCCATTTCTCTGGGTGTAAGTTGTAGTTAACTTCAAAGGAATCATATTCTCTAGGCAAGGAAGCAAAAACCAAGTGAACTAGAAACTCAATCGGAAGCTCCATGTTCATAGGCTTAAGCTTGGATGCCATGTTGCTTATCCGAAGTATGTGCTCTCTTATCCCTCCACCATTGTATTTCTCAGTGACTAACCTCTTAATCAGAGTGCTTGCATAAGCCTTTGAAGAGCCAGTAAACTGACTATCCACCTTCCTGAGATACTCAATGGCAGCGGTACTTTCTGGGATTGCTCCCCTTATTGCCTCCACAATGGAGCTCTTAATCACCATCAGGCACTTGCAATTCGACTGATCCCATTTTGCCTTATCAAGGTCGTATTTCATTACTAACGGTGCATGTTCTCGCTGTCGAGCGGGCCATGCAGCCTCGGTCTGATTTTCTCCCCTCACCAAGTTCTCAAGTCTAGTGGGACAGGGTGATGTCAGTGCTAGATCAATCTCGGACAGCGCAAGTGCCATCTCAACCTTCTCTCTCCATGAGCCATAGTTCCCTCCATTGAGGGGCTCGATGGGCGAGATAAATGACATTGGGTTGTAGCCTGAAAATAATAAATTCAAAAGGAATTGAGGACATTTGATAATAATACTTGCATGCTTTAATTTAACGTTGGTCAAAATTAAAACATACAATATTTACTGCTACATTAATTCTACATCACCGTTGGGCAGAAATAGAAATAATGCATGAAAAAAAACTCATGGATAAAATTATAATATTGTTATCATCAACTTTGGTCAGAAAAATAATAATATCATAATTAACTTTAAAATTTAACTACTCTTCCGATTAAATTGTCCCATTGGTTCTAATTTAATTAGAAGATGAATACAAATGTAAAAGCAGCGAAAATGTAATAAAATACATTTTCAGAAGCATCTTTATATACTCATCTACTCTTTGAAGAATATCATGTTGGTGCAAATAAATTAGAGATGAAAACTATACTAAAAATGATCAAAAGAGCTTCTGAAAATAATGAAATTAATTCAAAAACCTCACTGTACATGCGGCCCAGCCGGCAAAACCAGCCAGCAGCCCCTCTTCGCGCGGTTCGACTCAGCCCGCTTGCGTGCGCGGCCCAGACCAGCAGCAGCGGCTCGGCACAGCCCGCATGCGCGGCACCTTGTGTCCCAGGCCGCAACTTGAGCCTGGGCCGGCGAAGCGACCCACCGCGGCGCGTCGCCCTTCCCGCCTGGGCCGAGTCTGGTCCGGCGGCGCCTGGGCAGCTCTTGGCCGTTGGATCAGATCCGACGGCCCTCTGTTGATCTCGGCCGGGTCAAAAACTCCACGGCCGCACGCCCAAAAACCCTAATCCCATTTCTTTCCCTCCCTCGTTTTCTCTCTGCTGAGCGGCGGCCGAGCATGGTGGACCGAGGGAGGTGACGGCGCCGCCGCTGGCCCCCTCGCCAGCACGCGCGCTCGCCCGTGCGTGAACGCGCCGCCATCGAGCGGCCTTGTGGTGGTAACCTGGGCCCGCGCGTGGAGCGGCGGCGCACCAGCGAGCTCGCAGCTCGGGTTCTTCCCGTGCGATGGCGGTGGTCCACCGGCGAAATCGGCGGCTCGGGCGTGACTGCCCCCGTGGCAACTGCCGGCGGTGGTGGCAGCGGGAGCCAGGTAGGTCCCGCGGCCTCTTTTCTTGCTAGGGTTAGGGTTTCGGATTTTGGTTCTTTGATTCGAGATCAAATTTCTTTCTTCCTTCTTCTTCTTTTTCTTCTTCCCCGACTGGATCTACACACTAGTGTAGGCGTCTGATACCATTGATAGGGTTTACGGGATCTCTAGGAATAGATCCACCGGGTCTTTTCATTAATCTTGAGAATAAAACATGGATTACATCTAGGATACACGTGTACGGGAGAGAGGGACATAGAGAGAGGCAGACCTTCGGTCTTGGTGGAGGAGCTTGCCATGGCGACGGTGACGGTGTTGAGGTGGCGGGAGCGACGTTAGTGGTTGAGAACGCCGACGTCGAGGACGCAGGAGTGGCAGCGTGGACGACGTCGGTGGTCGAGGATGCCGACGTCGAGGACGCAGGAGTGGCGGCGTGGTCGTGGACGACGGTGGCGGCGCAGTGCAGTAGGCGGCGAGCTTCCCGCCGCTTCAGCGCTCCCCGTAGATCGGTTAGGGTTTTAACGGTGGGGTTTTGGAGCACGGTCAACTTTGGCATGCATGCCCCCACGGCCCCCACCTCTTCTATATAGCGCTCGCGACGGGGGCCACCAACCACATCTCGGTTGGGCGCCCCCGATTAGGGCACGATCAAGGACTCCGACTCGGTCGTTGGACCGAGTCGGACGAGATCAATCCTTACACAAGCTAGGTCATGTTATACATTTCGTTTTTCCTTTTTAGAACGAAACGAACTGGGCGGAGAGCTGCCCAACGTCCATATTTGTATTCCCGTGACAAAGTTTGTCACATTATATCACATTATATCTTTAGCTACTCATGCACATCTTGTTTATATGTTGTTGAGGTTACAACACTATCAAATTGCTCATGCTGGATCTAATCGAGTTGGAGGCGTACATAGAAGATGAAAGCTATTGGAAATTAAACGTAACTGAGGCCGGCCATTAAAAAGTGAGCGAGCCTAATGTAAGAAAATTTCAGTGTGACTCAGTTTTCTTTTTAGGAAATATTCAATTTACTAGCCTCACCAATCAACTTTATCCATTTAACCCCTGAGTAAAATTAAGGCTCAATTTACTTCCCCAATAATTTTAATTGGTCCAATCTACCCCTAATGAGATTTCTCTTTTTTATTTATTTGTATAGGAGCACGGAACAAGCAGGTGCTCGGTTCAGTCAGTTAAGGCTATCCTAGGTCCACACGACCAACAACATAAGATAATCATCGAGACTAATCCAATGTTGACACAGCTCACCTTAATTCCTGATCTCAAATGAGGATCCATTACGGTAACAGAGTAATTAGGGTGAGCTGCTACCCATGCGTACAACTACCTTAGAAGTCTCATCTGTACCCATTCGTAATAACTCCCATGTGTACCGGTTACAACTAGCAGGACACAAGCAACATTGTCCAAGCTTCGCTCGTAGTTTGGAGTCAGCATGGACAATCAGAGGTATAAATTAGTACTTTTAGCCAGCATGGAAAATAAGTATCTTTGTCGGTGGGTAAGACAAACTGGCACGGATACTCAAAAAATATCCATGCGATGGATAATATTTGCGGTGTTTATCGCTAGGAGCTCCTGTTTACGAACCAACACGAATATTTTATTAATTTCGGTTCTAGTTTTTTGGATGATTATCTAGTTACATTTATTGAGCGGGATATTTTCATCGAAGTGGATGAAGATTACATAACGAGACTTTCATATCCTTTAGAAAGCGTAGACTGGGCAACAAGAACAAGAGCAATCATCTTTAAACTATTATAGGTGTGTAAGCTTCTTTTTTGCATATTTTGAACTTATATATTTGAACTAATTGGTACTTAATTTATGCAACTTTCACACTTTTTTGTTGAACTTAGGACTTGGTTTCTTATTTTCATTCTTGTGTACCGAATTCTTCGGCAATTTTTTAATTACAAATAAAATTATATAACCATTTGTATATGTATTATACTGAATTGTGTATGAAAAATTGTTGTGGCATACCCAATGATAAAATCCTAGGTCCACCACTGGAAGTAGTCTTGATGTGCATGGTACCATCGGTTCGCCTGCCACATCACTTTGCTTTGTTTTGTGGAAGCTAATTGAGACGCAATCCTATTTAATTTTTTAGCAGCTCAAACATGGATTACCTTATTCTTTATTGGATGATATTATTCTAATAGCCTCCCATTCTCTTCCGCACATATCATTGCCGCGTCACGGGATGTGTATTCCATGAAGGACCGTTGGCCCCTCCATCATCTTTAGGGGCTCTCTCAGGGGCACGCTAGGCAAAGACTCTACTTTTATATGGGTGGTATTATATCCTCGAGCATGTTAGGATGTTCGAGTGCAAGCCTTGCGGTACACCTACGGATACTCACTCCAAATTCACACGAGATAGAAAAATATAAGCATAGGCAACAGTATCATGGAAACTCGTAGGACAAAAATTTTATAGACTTAGAATACCATGATTGTACCATAAGAACAATTTGAAATGAGAACATAGAAATATAATTTATTGGAAAAGTTAGATAGAAAAAAAATAAAGAAACAAGAAATGCAAATATCGCAAAAGCATAGAAAAAGTAAAGAAAAACTCAGCTGGACAGCCTATTACATCGTATGGGCTGAGTGCGGACCCTAATAAGTTGACGAGAAACAACTAAGTCGAGTATGTGGACCGAGCATACACCATGGGTTGTAGAATAAATAAAATAGAATGGAGAACTAACTTGAGGAGGGGTGGGGCGTCAGCGTTGTTGAAGAGTAAAAGTGAGAAAGAATGAAAAGCGACAAGAGGTATAGAAGTCTCAAGTGATTCTTATTGATGGAATTGTTTATATATATACAAACCTAAAGGGCATGATGTTTCTTGGAGTTGGCCTCTTGGAGTTGGCCCCTTGGTGATTAATGACATCATTAACTAATTGATCACTAATGTAATATTACACAACACTCCCCTGGATCAATTTCTTCTTGTGGTCTTGTAAACAATTTGTTAATATCTTCTTCAAAAATCCTGTGGGAAAAATATAAGGAGAAGTATGGATATGTCATAGAAAAAACTCTTTTAAACCTTTTTAGAAAAATAGGAGAAAATATTGATATGATATATATGATTGCTTGATAGCATATTGCCTCATTAAAAACCTATGTATGAGAAAACCTTGATAGGAAAAACTCATTAGGAAAAGAGTGCAATTTTATAATCAGAAGATTATAAACATATTATATCAAGGGTTTACTCCCCCTGACACTTGCAAATCCTTAAGTCATCTTATACCAATTCCAAAAATATATTTTTAAAATAATGATGTAGTAAGGATTTTGTGAATAAATCTGCAAGATTATTACATGACTTAGTTTGCAAGATTTCTATCTCTCCATTTTTCTGTAGCTCATGAGGATAGAATAGTTTAGGAGCAATGTGTTTTGTGATATTGCTCTTTATATAACCTGCATTCATTTGTGCAATGCAAGCAGAATTATCTTCATAGATAATTGTTGGTTTCGTGATTGAACCAATATCACACGTTTGTTGTATGTGATTGATCATTCTGCAAAGCTATACACATTCATGTGAAGCTTACGTATAATGCGATTATTTTAGAATGATTAGTGGAGGTGGCTACTAGAGTTTGTTTGGATAATTTCCATAATATAGTCGTTCCACCATGTAAAAATATAAAGCCTGTCTGAGATCTGGCATTGTGGGAATCAGATAGATAGCCAGTATCTGTATATCCGATTATAGCTTTATCTTGGTCAAACTGATAGAATAAACCAAGATCTTATGTACCTTGGAGATATCTGAAGATATTCTTAACTCATATCCAATGATATTTGGTTGGAGTTGTGCTATGTCTAGATAGTAAGTTTACCACAAATGCAATATCAGGCTTGATAATTTGCGACATACATTAGCGTTAGCGCTCCAATGGCACTAAGATATGAAACTTCAGGCCCCAAAAATTCTCCGTCTTCATTCTAGGTCTGAATTGATCCTTATTCATATCAAGAGATCGAACGACCATAGGTGTCTTTGATGGATATGATTTATCCATGTTGAATTTTTGAAGAATTTTCTGGATATATGCAGACTGATGTACTAATATCCCTGATGGGAGATGCTCAAGCTGAAAGACTAAACAAAATTTGGTTTTACCCAAATCTTTCATTTCAAATTTTGTCTTTAGATGGTAGCGTGCTTCATCTATATCTCATGTATTTCCAATGATATTGAGATTATCCACATACACGGATATGATACAAAATTTACTAAAGGATTTCTTGATAAATACACATGGGCAATCATCATTATTGGAAAACCTTTCTGTAGAAGGAATTCCTTTAGTCGGTTGTACCACATTCTTCCCGGCTGCTTCAAGCTGTATAATGACTTTTGAAGCTTTACACAATATATGTTGCGAGAATGATTCTTGTTCGGAATATCAAGCCCTTCAGGGACTTTCATATAAATATCCGAATCTAGTGACCCATAAAGATATGTTGTCACTACATCCATGAGATGCATGGATAGACCTTTCGGAGCTGCCAATGATATTAAGTATCGGAATGTTATACCACTCATAACTGGAAAATATGTTTCATCGAAATTGATGTCGGGTCTCTGCATGAACCTTTGTGCTACAAGCCTCCCTTTATATCTCACCAGCTCATTGTTTTCATTCCTTTTACGGATGAAAACCCATTTTGATCCCACGGAAAAAATGTTACGAGGAGTAGGTATAACCGATGAGAATACCTCTTATTTTTTTGAGCGAGCGCAATTCTGCCTCGATTGCTTCCTTTCATTTGATCCAGCCGGTGTGATGCACTCTGCCATGGACTTATTTTCTGGATCAGGTTGAAGGCAAATTGCAATCTTAGAGTAGAAATTAATGTCAACAATTGTAGTTTTTCTATTGAATGTTTCTCCGGAATCAATATAATTAGTTGAAATGTCATTTACCCTTTGTGACTCATCAATATTTACAAAAGTATTAGAGTCAAGGTTTTCCGATATCCTAGCACTTTGTGTACACATTTGTGCTAGGTATATGGTGTATCTGTTGAACATCCATATTGTCTGGATTTTCAATATCCAATTGGTGTCTATCAACTTGATGTTGATTTGAACTTACCATTTTGGAAGTATCCTTCCTTTGTTTCCGCGGATGTTGTTTTGGAGTTTTGTCCTTTGTTACCATACTTCTCCCCCTCTTATTTTGATTTGTGAGATTTTGAGTAGGAATCTCTACTCTTTCTGGTACATTAACAGCAGGATTATTTCATTTTGTGACACCTTTGTAATCAGTAAATGCTTCTTGCAGGTTATTTGTAATGTTTTGCAAACTGATGATCTTTTGAAGTTCACATTCAGATTCTATAGTACGTGGATCATAGGACTGAATACTTGAGGCATTCCAATTTATTCCCTGGCATTCGTTACGGTACATATTGTCTCCCCTAATGTTGGGAAATTTTCCTCATCGAAGATGCAATCAGTGTGACGGGCAGTGAATAAGTCCCCTATAAGAGGCTCGATGTATTTTATGATTGACGGTGATTTATATTCCATATATATCCCAAATTTTCTATGGAAGGCCATTGATGTACGGTGCGGTGGTGAAATGGGTATTTATACAGCGCAACCGAATATCGCAGATGGGAAATACTTGGTTGGTTCCCACATACTAACTGCAATGGGGAAGTCGTATGATATGCAGTAGGTCTTATTTGAATCAAGTCTGCGGCGTGTAAGACCTCATGACCCCAACAAGATGTTGGTAATTTGCAATTCTGTAGTAATGATCTTGCAATTAATTTTATTCTCTTGATAAGAGATTCGGCTAATCCATTTTGTGTATGTACATAAGGTACAGAATATTCCACATTAATGTCTAGAGCCATACAATAGTTATTGAAGGCTTTTGAGGAGAACTTAGCGGCATTATCCATCCTGATGGATTTTATTGGATTATCCGGATAATGTGCTCTTAATTTTATAATTTGAGCAATGAACATTGCAAAAGCATGGTTTCTGGTGGATAATAAACATATATGGGACCATCTTGTTGATGCATCGATAAGTACCATGAAGTACCTAAATGGCATTAATGGATGAATAGAACCACAAATATCACCTTGAATGCGTTCAAGAAATGTTAGTGGTTTAACTTTTATCTTAAGATAAGAGGGTCTTAAGATTAATTTCCCTGTGGCACATGCGGTGCACACAAAATCTGAAGGTTTGGAAAATTTTGAAGTATACATGTGATGACCAAGTGAATTGCTGATAATTTTTCGCATCATCGCAATTCCAGGATGACCTAGGCGATCATGCCAAGTCTTGAAGACATCAAGATTTTGAAAAAATTATCTTATATGCAACATTGTACGGGTTTGATGTATGTGAAATACAATCCAGTTGATAGCGAAGGAATTTCCTCAAGCACTTGCTTGATGTATCCGTCAATTTTAGTGATGAATAGATATTCATCATTGTTGTTGTTATGTGTCTAACATGGAAACCATCACGACAGATATCTTTTATAACTCAATAGGGTACAAGTCGGGATACATGAGTGCATCCTTGATTAGTATTTAAGTACACATATGGAGAATTAATGTGGCTCGACCTGAACCCACAATCACTGCATCGCAATTAGCGATGGTTGTGACATTTCCTTTACTCTTAGTGAGAGTTTGAAAATATTTAATTTCTCTAAGTATTGTATTAGTGGTGAAATTGTCCACTAAACAAATTTCTTCCTCCATTTGGATTGTTCCCGTAATATAATCTATAGTGAGTAAATCATAATAAGATGAAAGATTTAACTCATAGATTATATATATACATGCTTTATTGATCAGTATCATATGTCTTATGATACTTGCGATAACAATTACAATATAATATTATATGAATATGGCTAGGTAATCAAGTTTTAGGGTAATGGAGGCTAGTTGATGTCTCCAAATATGTTGTTGGATTGGAATTTCATGAGCATATCGCAGTGTTGAATAAGTTGTCCAACTGCGGTGGGATCTTCCAATTGTTGTGTTCCGTAAGAACATCTTCATTGTGTTCTCTAGGAACATCTTTGGAGCAACTGGCATTAGTAGGTCGAGTAGTGAAGTGAGCTTCAAACTTGTCCCCTTGAATTTGCTTACCAATAGATTTCTATTATAATTTAACCAAATGCCTGGGAATGTGGCACCTCCTGGTGTTGTGGTTGTGACAATCACACCTTTGACAAACTTCAGAGTTGTCTTTTTGAGTGCTTTTCCCTTTGTTATGACCTTTGCTTACCTTGTAATTCTGCCTATTATTGTTCCATTTTCCCTTGAAATTCTGTTTGAATTTCTTGCCACCAAATTTCTTTTGAGTGTTCTGACTATTGTAGTGAACTTTAGGAAGGCAAAGGTTGTGCCCACAGGACATATTTGATGATTCTTTGTTAACAGTTCATCATATTTTTCTGCTTGGAGTAAGTCGTATATCAAGTCAGAATATTTGGCATAGTTGTGGCGGCGGTATTGCTGTTGCAATAACCTGCTTGTGGGGAGAAATGTAGACAAAGTCTTTTCAATCTTTTCTGCATCATGCAAAGATTGATTGCAGAATTGATGCTTGGAACAAATCTTGTGTACTGCAGAATTGTATTCTGGTAGAATTATAGCTTGTTGTTGATTATAGCACTCTTTGAGTGAAACCTAAAGATTTCTAAGGTCTTATTCCATCATATATTCATTCTTAAGATCATAATCAAAGTGATGCCTTAGAAAATGCAAGGTCGTAAACTTGGATGCCTTTGAAACAGGACCTTCTGGATTAGGTTCAATAATGCATTAATAAAATCTTTTGCTGATAGCATTATTTTCACATCCATAGACCAAGTCCGATAGTTTCTACCATCTGCTGCAACTTCAGCGAAATCTCTATTTACTAGATGAGCTATTTTTCTACATGAAGGATCATGTGTAGGATTAATTTACTGATGTAAATTAATATATCATGTCATAATACGCAAATTAAGGTCTAGGACAAAGAGCAGTGCAACTACTTTAAAATATAGATTTATTCATGAGGGAATAGATGACTTGATAGTCATATAAAAATTATCCATTTATGTGAATTTTGGGTGTACACTCTGAAAGGTAGTCATCATAAGATGTAGATCTCTTAGTGATGAGCAAGTAATTCGATGCCTACAAGCACGGTCTCAGGGCAAATAAATTCTTAGAAAAGAACTTATCGCAGCCAGCGCCTAGGTCGCATCACCTTGTATTATTCCAAAAAGCTACTTTTATATGCCTTAATTTAATTTTGCATAAATATTCTATGGATGTAGAAAAGTAAGTGCCAAATTGAAATATATCAATACTATAATGGCACAAGGAAAGTTGTTCTAAAATTTGCACAACAAAATATGGGATCTGATGATCACAAATGCTTAACGATAATAAATATAGCATCCATATTATATTTGTGCCAATACCGAAGGTATCTGTATGTAATGTACAAGACAATACATGAATATAGAACAATCCAGGGAGTTAAATAAAATATGTAGTATAGGAACTATTCTAAACATATAATTAAGATAAATTCTGAAAGCTTTTCTGCAAAAAGAAAAGAGAGGTGGGGGGGGGGGGGGGGGGGGGGGGGCTGATCCGGCCTCTTGGGCCGGTTTGCCGCGGCAGCCTGGAACCGGCCTGCTGAGGCCCGGCCGGAGGCCGCACGCAGGGCATAGGTCTGTTGGGGAAGGGGCGGTTGGGCAACGCCCGAATCGTCATGCCCCTTCGTCCCCCCCCCCCCCCCCCCCCCCCCCTCACACACATAAAAAAAAGAACTGCCGCGCGTGGAGGGGTGGTGGGTGCTAAGGACGCCCCTGGTGGAGGAGGAGGAGCGCGCGCCGAGGGCACCGCCGCTACCGCTGTTGCCTCCCTTTGCGACGGTCATACGGGCACCGAGGGTGCCACTGCACCATTGTCATTGTAGAACGGCAGTGCACCCCGCCGTGCAGCCATGGTTCCGAGGATGAAATTCGGATGCATGGCCATGGTGCTTCCGACGAAGGTTGATGCGGCATTTGCGGCGGTGAAGGAAGTGTTGGAGGCTTGTCCATGGCCGCTTGGGATTTGGCCTGAGGGCCGAAGCCGGCGTTGCCGGCGGTTGTCGTTGCAGCGAAGAAACGACGTCTATGGCGGCCATGGAAAAGATTACCACGGTGATGACGTGCGTGGAAATGCCGTCGATTGTTCCATCGCCGGCCGTGGAGAGGAAGAACAAGGAATCCTCCTTATGTTGCAAAGAAATGAATATGGCATGGATCCATGCTTACTAGATGGTGTTTAGGCCTCGTGGCCTCTTTCCTTTGCTCGTTGTTGTAGAGCATGCGTGCGTAATAACATGTTGAAGAGTAAAAGTGAGAAAGAATGAAAAGTAACAACAGTTGTAAGAGTCTCAAGTGATTCTCATTGATGGGATTGTTTACATATATATACATGCCCTTTCTTTAGAGTTGGGCCCTTGGAGAGGCCCCTTGAAGTTGACTCCTTTGGTGATTTATAATATCATTAACTAAATAAAGTAATTGATCACTAATGTACTGTTTCACAACAAGCGTGTTTCACGCAGATTCGGAGGTATATAGCATTTACGTGGGGTACGTGGGGTAGGTGTTAGATGGCTGATTTATGCATCATTGTGCATCTACAGCCTTATGTTGTTCTCGATGTGCTATTTTCTCAATAGAGACCTAAATTAATGTTACTTATGACATTAAGCCTTTCTTGCTTCAGTTTTACAAAAAAGGATCTCCGTTGTTGTTACGTGCTGCTCGCCCGCGCTAGGCTTCCCACGGCTTCCTAGGCCAAAGTATAAATGGTCTATCATATGCATTGATATCTTCACCAAACATAAGACAACATGTCATAAAGGAAAAGTAAATTCACTATTAGTGCCGCTATTTTTCTAAATGTTATTGTTAACATAACCATTTGAAGAATATAATGGCTTAGAACATGCAGGATCTACTTATTAATAATCTGTTAACAT
The DNA here is from genome assembly GCA_032594955.1 of Panicum miliaceum. Taxonomy (NCBI): domain Eukaryota; kingdom Viridiplantae; phylum Streptophyta; class Magnoliopsida; order Poales; family Poaceae; genus Panicum; species Panicum miliaceum. The sequence goes on from CM064059.1 coordinate 39,889,997, forward strand.
GCAGGATCTATTTATTAATAATCTGTTGTGGTTGTTCGATAAGTATCTTCTGTCCCGACAACTAATCACTGCAGTTTAGGTTTTCGCAGGTCTCGGATACATTATGTTCTAGCACCCTATTGGAGTGGTAGGCTGCGGAATAATAACTAACAACTCTTCAACAGTAACTAATAGTAACTAATAGAAGGATGTTACACCCAGTTTTTAAAACAAAACCGAATGCATAACTATATATATGTCAGGATCAAGTTCCATATATATAGCGATATCATAATGGAATAATGAGCAACAATGTTACGAAAAAGTAACTTAGAACAACTAAAAGTCTACCAGAGATACACAACTTCATTTTGGAAACGAAGGCTCCAACTTCACAGACAATCGACCAGGGGTTGCGTACGCCTAGAACTCAGCAACATCTTCAGAAAACTTCACAACAACTTTCTCTTCGGAGCAGCGGTTTTAGCAAGTGTGCGTACACTTATGATTAGCCCTCAGCAAGTATATTAGTAAATAAATGACATGCAAGGCTTAAACAAGGATAAAGGTTGGCTGAATAAAGCAGTAACCATTTTAATAAATAGTTGAACACTAAGCTATGAGTAAATAAATAGATTACTGATAAATAAATAAACTTGGGAACAAATAAATTGCTAAATTAACCATAGATTCAATTTAGTTAAGTCATGTGAGGGTCCAGGCCGTTCTTGACCGTTAGCACGGCTGATATATCAGTTTTACACTCTGCGGAGGTTGCACACTTTACCCACAAGTCGTGTTATCCGTCACGCACTGCTGATCATGCACTATCATCACACTTCCAAGGTATGACTATATGGGTACACTACGAGGCCTTTACGAAGACTCCCTAACAAGTAGTAGCCCGCTAAGGTTTCAGCCGCTAGGCGAGTGCACCCTCCCCCAAAGCGAGTGTACCCGGTAGGCGTACCAACCCCTTTGGCAGGCCGAGTACCCCTCTTGAACCTAGTCCTCCTATTGTGCTTTTCGGTAAGCTACTGACAAGATAGAGAAATCTAATTAATTAGCCAAGATCAGAGCCATATAGTTCTTGTGGTTGCACCATTTTTCCGGGTGGTCGCTCCATGATTTTAAATTAATTATCATCATCAGTTCATCGTAGTGGTTCCAAAATATAAATCACGTATCAAGTGTTGTTTTGATAAACCACCCGTAGCCATAGTTTAACAACTAAGCAAACTATCCAAATTTTAAATACATAACCCGACTATCAAGAATATAGATAAATAACATGGATAAAGTAGGAACCCGTCAAGTTAATGCATGCAAGCATAAATATAAATAAAGATTATTCGGATGAAATATGATCAAGGAATATATTTGCCTTCATTCCAAGAAATAGCTGCTCGGAGTCTTCACTACTTATTCTTGCAACTCTGCATCTTCACAACTCTCGAACTGCGTTCCTTTCTACTTGTGACAGACATTTGCACAAACATACAACAAACAAACAAGCACACTAAGAACAGAGCAGAAATCATTAAAATAGCACACTAAAGGAGTATGGCTTGAAGCTATGATCGCGAGGGCGCAAGAAACACTGAAAACGGAGCTATGGTTGAAAAGATACGAAAGATTTGTATATAAGGGAAAAGAACAAGAACTATAAGCTTGATTTATTTTATTTATGAAAAAAACAAATGTAAAGATACAATTAACTCAATTCAATTTATATTTATAAAATTAACTCAATTCAATTTATATTTGTAAAAGTCGAGATAAACTTAGTCAAATTTTATTTATCAAGGATATTATGTACAAACTAAGTCAATTAAAAATTTAACTAGCAAATAAAAGACAGGTGAGAGCAACTAGCGTAAAACTTTATGATTCGTGTTTCACTAAATAAGTTATATTAAAAGACTCATTTATGTTGGTATTAATCAATTTAACATGAATTAAGAAAACCGGGGTAGAACTCTAATTTGCTTTTGATTAAGCTTGTTGCAATAGACATTAAACAAATTAATTCTAAATTTAATTATAAAACACAAACTACGGTAGAACAGCGCTACGCTCAAGCTAAAACAAAACTAACACAACAAGAACGAACTTAAACGGAGCTAAAATATGGAAGGAGCCAAAACGTAAAAACTATGGAAGAAACAAGACTGCAGTAACCTGTACGCAATGGAACATAGATTTTAGAAACTAGATGGCAAAAGCTCGAGCAGAAGCTCGCTGCCGGCCAAAATTCCGGCGATTTATGGTATGAGAGAGCATGGTGGTGGGGAATAAAAAGAGAAGGTCAGGAACGTTCCGTTTAACCGCGTACCCATGGTGGGAGGGACCGTGGCGGTTGGAAACTGGTGGGGAAGTTGCGGCGGTGGTCTGCTCCGTCGATCTCTCGATGCCACGGGCGGCGGCGATCTGTTCCGTTGGCCTCGCGAGACCATGGCTGCAGGGGGCACGACCGCACAGGAAGGCAAGGCAGGGGCCGATGGGCGTCCTGGCTTCACGCGAGCAGGAGGGGGCGCGCGTGGCGACAGAGGGCTCAGCCCTTTTTCACGGGCGGCAGCAGGGGCGATGGGGGAGGCCTGGCCGCTCGGCCTCCTGGTAGCGGCGCTGGGTAGGGGCGCGTGTGGGCACAGGGGCGCGGGCACGCAAGGCTGGGCGCCTGCTCCTTTTTGCAAGCGCGGCAGGGAGGCGCAGGTAGCCGGGGGCGCACGGTGCCGCGCGGGCTCCTGGCGAAAGCCAAGCTGGGCTGGCTTGGCCCATTAGCGGAGAGAGAAGGGAGAAGGGGCGAACGGGCTGGCGAGGGAAGCTAGGCTCAGCTCGGGGGAGAGAAAAAGGATTTGCAGCCATCGGAGAAAAGGAGAAGAGAAAAAAAAGATTAGACAGAAAAGGAAAAAAATGCTTCGGAAGAAAAATAATTTAAATTCTCAAAATTTCCGAGAAAAATCTCAGAGATGAAGTTGGACATGATGAACCCAAATAAAATACTTGGAGCTTGATGAAAGGTTTCTAGAAACTTCCAGAAATATTGGATTTGCTCTAAGAAATTAAGAGTAAATACCAGCAAAATCTGGAAATATTCTCAGAAACTTTAAAAGATGGATAAATTTATTCGAAAAGATACTCACAATTAAAAGTTAAAATTTTGGGGTGTAACACAGGAGAGTATGCCTTTGATTTTCTATGTGCAACTAGGTGTTATCTTCTTAATATGAGCCGGTGGTTTGATTCTTTTATGTGTCTGGCTAACTCATTATCAGTGCATTTGGAGCTGCTACGTATATGCAGAAGGGATGAACTTGCCTTCCTTATATTTGCCATTTTGTCTGGTTTAACTTGCTTGTGATAATAGACATGTGGATACATACATACATATATTGGCACTTGATAGTGCCTGAAGTGATAGATGTTACTTTGATTCTTTTAGCAGTCAACTGTCAGGACATTGAACTTTAACTGTCAGAACATTGAACTTTCTTTGATTACTACCAGTAACCCCAACCAACCATAGATTGTGAGAACGTTGATAGGGCGCGCGAAGCGCGCTTCATTTTCTAGTATCTTTTACACATTGCACGATGGTGTTGAGCTCCTGTTCTGAGCTGAGAGGATTGTCGCTTGCCTTTTTGCCGTGTGGGATTGCTCATTCAAGGTTTGGAAGTGCATGTAGAAAACCATAATTGGTTGGAATCGGATGTTGATCTCCTTTTCAATAAGATGGCGCGACAAAGGTTTCTCTGCTGCACTGATGGTCTAAAAAATCTTCGATCCATTGAAAGATGGAGGGACGTAAAGAAATCATTTTTTCCAGTTGGTATCTTTGTTGACAACGAAGAAGGAGGTTTTACGTTTTTATGGAGGGAAGAAATACTCTACTAGTTTCTACAAGTACTACCGCCGTCTGGTAGTGATTCGGTCAGCTGCGTAAAAGATTGAGTTACCTTTGGTTTTGAAGCAACAAGCCTAATCACATTGAAATTTTGCACCTTCGACTAGACGTAATTGCTTTTCATCAATCCACCATCTCAACTCCTGGATCCACCATGAGCCATCTGATAGTATTTTATTTTCTATATCATTTGTTACTTATAAACTATACGCTTTGTACAGCTAATGATATGGTGTTAGGATTATGTTAAGAATATCAAGCTTGGAAAAATGTATGCATAAAACTAACGTGATATTTCGCAGGCCCTAAAGAAAACAATCGATGTTGCACCGCCCAGCATGATACAACGGTGTTTAAATTAATGACAATATTCTGTTAGGAATTAATCTAGGATCACTAGCAGTAGCATTAACTCGGGATTATCTTCTTGATCTAGTTCTAGATGTATTCACTGGTGTGCGTGTGTGTGCGCGCTAAATGAGATCGACAGAGAGAGAACCAAGAGTATACCTTGATCAGCCGAGGACGCCATTGCGCGTTCGTCGGTGTAGTCTGCGCTAGGCAGCGACGCGCTGTGCCGAGGTCGGTACAGGTCCGCGCTAGGGCAGCGTCGGTCGAGGCCGTGCAGTGCCGGTGGCGCTTCCCGCCGCCGGAGCGCCCCCTCTCGATCGGTCTAGGGTTTAAGTGTCGGTGGGGATTGGGGTCACGGTGAACCTCGTCGTCCGTGCCTCCGGCCCCCACCTCTCTATTTATTGTGGCACTAGCGACGGGAGCCCACCAACAGTAGTTGGGTTGGGCGCCCCCAATCAGGACGCGGATCAAGGGTCCAAGATCTTTGGATCTTAGGGGTCAGAGATCAATCCAACATATTCATGTCTAGTTATCTAGATAGGTCGTTGATGTATGACTGTGACTCCAAGTGGAGCAAGTTCAATCCTTTGCTCAAGTTAGAAGAGCTTTTAGGTAACGGTTGATCGGTTAGAGATAAGATTAGTACTAAACATTGAGTTGTTAATTTAGTAATTTGAGTTTATTAGGAGAACTCGGCTCAGCTATCTTAAATCTGCCAGCCATAATGCCACGGAGGATCAGTATAAGTTAAGCCGAAGTCCCCGTCTCTGAATTTTTAATTGTGAGAATACTTCAATGAGAGGCTACGTAAGATCCTCTCCACTAGTAGTATAAAGCTTGAGTGGTTGGCCGGCAGTCCTAGAAATATGTACAACTTATTAATTTTCTTGGCCGTCGCTATTAATATTTAAAATCCTGAATACTTCGTGGGCTAGGTATATAGTGTAAGCAGAGCACCAGAACTGCTATAAAAAGGAGCTCCTCAGGTACGCAAGAGCGAGGTAAGGTAACAATGGCTCACGCAGAAGCTGGAGGATCTCTACCAGTGCCAAATGTGCAGGAATTTGCACAGAATTACAACATTTCAGAGGAGCAGATCCCCGAAAGGTACATCAGGTTGGAAGAAACCGCCGAGGAGGTCATCGATGGTCATGACATCTCCTCTGCAATCCCAATTATTGATCTCAACAAGTTGCTGGATCCGCAGTCATCCAAAGAGGAGTGTGCCAAGCTTGGATCTGCCTGTAAGCAGTGGGGCTTCTTTCAGGTACATAAAGCTAAGATCTTCATGTTTAATAACATAGTACAGTTAGATGCAGGTCCATATATCGTACCTGTATAACAAAGATCGGAGCTAAGTTGCTAAGATTGAAACTACCCTGTGACTCGGTTTTGTTTCAGAAAAGATTGATGTCAATGGCTACAAGTTAGATATTCTACAGAGTAAACTCACGTATTCACATTTTTTAACAAGCAAGAAAATTTACTGTTGCCGTCAAAAACCGCAGCTCATCAACCCTGGTGTACCAGATGAAGTGATCTGCAACTTCAGGAATGACATGACTGGATTCTTCAAGCAGCCACTGGAAGCAAAGAATGTGTACTCGATGGAACCGGGCAATCTTGAAGGGTATGGCCAGCACTTTGTTGTTTCCGAGAAGCAGAAACTGGACTGGGCAGACATGTTCTACCTCATGCTCCGTCCAAGCGATTCAAGGAACCTGAGGATCTGGCCTACCAACCCTCCATCTTTCAGGTCTGCCTCGACTCACATATACATGTTCAGTTTTGTGCCATGAATCTTTATCATATCTACCACTTCATCCTGATTTTTAACCTCCCTTCCATGGTAAACACTTGAATCTTGATAGGGACTCCACGGATATGTACTCCTCTGAGGCAGCAAAGCTTGTGTCTTGCTTGCTGCGGTTTGTTGCCATGGACATGGGTGTTGAGCCGGAGTCTGTCCTTGAGAGATTCAGAGGTCAGCCTCAAAGCATGCGGATGACCTACTACCCGCCATGCAAGCAGGCTGAAAAGGTGGTCGGACTGTCGCCGCACACTGATGCTACCGGCCTAACGCTGCTGCTCCAGGCGAATGGCGTGCAGGGGCTGCAGATCCGGAAGGATGGCAAGTGGGTTGCTATAAACGCCCTGGATGGCGCGTTCATCGTCAATGTCGGCGACATACTTGAGGTAAGGATGCATGCCTAGCTGCTAGTAAAACATTTTGTGCGAGCACTGAACCACTAATGCTGTCTACAGTGTTCCATTGATGCTAACGAACTAGTGATTGGAATATTAGCTCTTTTAATCGTGATTTTTAACCAACTTGCAGATTCTAAGTAATGGAAGATACAAAAGCATTGAGCACAGGGCCGTGGTGCACCCAACCAAGGAGCGCACGTCGGCGGCAGTGTTCCACCAGCCATGCCAGGATGCCACCGTCGGCCCTCTGCCGGAGCTTGTGAAGAGGGACGGTGAGGCGCTGTATAGCTCAATTGGTTACATGGATTTTATCGGACGCTTCTTCGCGGCAAAGCTTGATGGGAGGGATCACCTGGAGAGCTTGAAGAGTTGATGGTTGTCTGTGAAGCAATGGAGATGAATAATGCTTGTTGCTTGATCATGTGCTGAAGTTTCTTTCCTGCTGAAGTATGTTTCCGGTTTTTGTTTTGCTTCGTGCTATTGCTTGCAGTTGCAGTTTGATCTACTTGTATCCCCCCAAACTTACTCTGGAATGAACGTTGGGTTTTATCTTGCATGTAAAAAAATGGTGTCAGTGCTTACAAAAAGGACAAACATATGGCCGACATCACACCGTGTCCAGATTTTTAAAAAACAAGTAACTTGCTTCTTCTACGAAGCATTGACTTTGATGAGATATAATTATTTTCACCAAGTACAGATCAAAATTCGCACACCATCAGTGACGATCTATACGAACCAACTGGTGCAACTTGCACCTGCCTTTGTTTTTCAGATCTCAACTTGCAACTGCCTAATAAGAGTCTACAAATACATTCTGAATAGGACCAAGAGCTTCATGACTTCAGCTAGAGATAGTAGTACGTGTTAGAAATCGATAGACGGAGACAGTAGTATGTGCTAGAAATCGATAGACGATATGTACATAAAACAAAGTGCATCAATATCACAAGAAAAGGAGGTGCCGATTTTTATGTGTAGTTTTGAATAACATAGTGGGGCACACTTCCGCCATCACCTAGTGGACTGACGTAAAGGATTTTTTTTTTCTAATGCATCATCTGACTGGGCTCAAGACCATGCTGCAAACACCTATCACTGGTACTGGAATTTAGTTGGTGGCGAAGAGGGTTGACTAGATTAGATCTAACTGGACATGCTTGTACGCTTTTTTTATTTTAACATGTTGCACTAAAAGAAACGTGACATATATATGTGTGGTACATTTTGGAATGTAGATCTAAGAAACATATGGCATGCTATGTTCATTGCAACCTGATGCAAAAAAAAAAGGACACGAGAAGAGAAGATTGTATCGTGAACAAGAAATAGACCATGCACACATCCCATTCTTATTAGAAGGAGAAATATCCGAACTCATGCTGCTGCATGCAGAATGATTTGTGTGGTCCTTCACTAAGTCAATCGGTATGCTACATGCATGCAGATCTAACATCTCGCCTATTGTAGCCTGTTTTTTCTACTTTTTCTCTTTTAATTGTTTTATCTCTCATAAAAAATTAAAGATCCAGATTTATTTGAAACTCTTACCTTCTAGGCGAGGTAATTGGAGTACGAAATAACTCTGCACATCACAATTCACACACCATCAGTGACCTTATACGAACCAACTGGTGCAACTTGCACCTGCCTTTGTTTTTCAGATCTCAACTTGCAACTGCCTAGGAGTCTATGAATACATTCTGAATAGGACCAAGAGCTTCATTACTTCAGCTAGAGATAGTAGAATGCGTTAAAAATCGATAGACAATATATATATAGGCAGATAAAACAAAGTACATCAATAACACAAGAAAAGGAGGTGCCGATTTTTTTTTACTATGTACTTCCTCCGTCCTGTAATGTAAGACATTCTAGCAATTCTAAGACAGATTAAGGGAGAGAACAAAAGACGCATGTACCCCTATTTAATACCTTGTTTGATTGTTATTTTGCTGATTTTTATAGCTGGTTGGGAATAATTAGTTTCCAAAATATCCTAGGATGCCTTATATTTGGGTACAAATTTTGAACCCTTTAATAACTTATATTTCAGAACGGAGGGAGTATAGTTTTTTTCCTAATGCATCGTCTGACTGAGCTCAAGACCATGCTGCAAACACCTATCACTGGTATTGGAGTTTATTAGTTAGTAGTGGGGAAGAGGGTTGACTCCTAGATAAATTTGAGAAGTAAATTAAACTTGCTTCCATTTAAAAGGAACTCCTCCGACATCATCAGAACTTGCATTATTGTGACAAAAAAAAGTAAGGCAAATCAGTGTGGTTCACTCCTAGCGAGATTATGTGGGTTTTTTTCTTTAAACATATACAACGTGCTCGCATATCACCTATATGAACACACATGTACAATCTACCCTACCAATACCTCCAAAAGAGTAAAAGACTAGAGTACTAGACGATAGATCATGAAATTGATGAAATCACCTCGTATCAATGGACACATCATCTATCACTAAAAAAATAGCATAAAATACAAGTACCAGTGCAATTTGAAGACTAACAAAAGCAACCTTGATCAAGAGTTTTACCATAGTGAACTCCGTCCATTATCGCCTTGCATATAATAACTGACGCATGCCTATCTATTATGTGCCTGTTTGGTATCGCTCTAGCTCTGAGATCCATGTTGGTGCTGAAGTTTGTAAAATAGATTAAAATATTTTGTATTTTTATTATGAATCTAAAATAAACATATAATGACTCAGCAAAAGACTCTTAATTTATTTACAGCTCTAGCTCCAAGAATTTCTGAAGGTGGGCAGCAAAAGACCCTTGATTTATGCAGCTCCAAGAAGTTCACGAATTTTCTGGAGTTGGAGCCATGCCAAACACGTCCTATATATCAGAATATTTAGCCGGTTAATATTCAGAAAACCTGAAAATTATGTCTGAAAAGGACGGATTAAATTGATCTGGGCCGTCCTTCCTAACTTAGGCCTCGTTCATTTTGGCCCGGAACGGCCTCTGTTCCGGCCAGAACGAAGTGGCCCGGTTTGCAACCAGATCTGGGCCGGAAGCGGCGTTCGTTTTCGGCGGATCGGATTGGAAACGGACCCGGTTCGGCCTACTCCCCCCCCCCCCCCTTCCGCCCCAGATTCAATCCCCACGTCTTGCCCTCCGGATCCAATCCGGATCGACGTGGAGAGGGCGACAGCGCGCGTGGCGGCGCACGAGGGCAACAGCGACGGCGCGCGAGGCGACGGCACGGCACGACAGTGAGACACGGCAACCACCGCGACGGCAACGACGATCGCATCCCGTTCGACGCCCACGCACTCCGCCCCCTTCTTGCCGGTAAGTGTGCCCTCCTCTCCCGTCCTCGCTTTTCTTGTTTGGTGGCGCTCGCTGTCCCACAGGCCACAGAGTCGCACCGCCGTCCCCGGCAGGCCGGTGGCATGTGGTTAGCTTTGATGGGTGTGGTGCCCCTAGCCCTGGCATTGGAAGCCTGCCCAATGGAACGCCATGTCGCAAGGGAGGAGAGCCGCTCAGAGCTGGGGGACGAAGGAGAAAAGCTAGCGCTGGGGTACAGTATACAGTACTTGGGTTAGATTACATCTACGCGCCGCTCCCAATCACAATGAGCACATAGTAGATAAGTTTAATAACTTCAAACAGGAACTAATGTGGCATTTTACTCTGAAAGTGAAAGGTACCACATTTTAGTCGATGTGGTTCAGGTTTCTGTCAATAGTCACTATAGAATTCTGTCAATACTCACTGTAGGATTCTGCTAGCACCCAGTAGCCAATTTATCGATTAGCATTATACCAATAATCAATGTATCCATTGGGATGGAGGAAGATGACGATGACATGATGACTTTGAGAGACCGTATTAGAAAGAGGAGGGAGGAAGATGATGACGTGATGTTGTTTATTCTCCCTGCCCTTTCTCTTTTGGAGTCTAACCGAGGAGGGGAAAAGAAACAACGTCATAGCCCTGAGGAATCGGGTGAGGAGGAGGTCCGTCGGTTGCTCCAAGGACACGTGAAGAAATGTTTGGTAGCTTTTAGGATGGAACCTTGGATCTTTAGTTATTTGGCTGATTACCTTCGCAGGAACGAACTTGTCCTTGATACGAGAATCAAGGTCGAGGAGAAACTTGGATTCTTTCTTTACATGCTCAGCCACAACTCTTCCTACCAGGATCTCCAGATCAAATTTCACCACAGTAATGTTATATTTCACCGCCACATAAACCACTTCTTCAAGAATGTTCTCCCTGGTCTTGCTCGCAAATTCCTCAAACCTCCCAACCCTAATCAAGTCCATCCAAAAATTGCCACAAATCCAAGATATAATCTATTCTTCAGGAACTGCCTCGATGCCATTGATGGCACCCACATTCATATTTCAATTGCCTCTGAAAAAGCTGCCCCTTTTAGAAATAGGAAGACAACACTGAGCATCAATGTTATGATTGCTTGTGATTTTGACCTTAAAATCATGTTTGTTTCTAATGGATGGGAGGGATCTGCTACGGATTCTAGAGTGTTGAGGTCTGCTATGAGCAAAGAATTCAAGGTGCCTCCAGGCAAGTTTTATCTTGTCGATGGCGGGTATGCAAACACCTCTTCTTTTTTAAAGAGTTGTTCAATCATCGCCACGCGCTATTAAGGAACCATGTGGAAAGGACTTTAGGAGTGCTTAAGAAGCGCTTTTCTATTCTTAAAGTCGCAACTTTCCACAAGTTGAAGAATCAAGTAAAGTTACCCATTGCAGCTGCTATATTTCACAATCTAATCAGGGAAATGGAAGGAGATGAGGAGTGACTGGATGATCAGCCAGAAAATATCAACCCTGCAGACTTTGTTGATTTGCCAAGTGGTGATCAGGGCAATGCAGCCAGCAGTGCACAAGGCAACGCATTGAGAGACTCAATTGCTCAAGAGATGTGGGTCCAATATCAGCAACATGGACATGGAGATTAGTCGACATTAGTTTTTTTTTCTTTTTCCCCATGAGTTGTAATAATTGATTAATATTATGTTAGTCGAATATTAATCATGAGTTATCATGTAATAATTGAATAAAGTTATGTATAATATGATAATTATGGTTGGAGAAGGTTCACCAAAAGTCAGTATGATTTCAAGGGGATCGCCTAAGTTTGGTAGGATGCTAGCTACGACAAGTAATAGCATGAAGAAAGTCTCTTCTCAGAGCAGACTTGCTAAGAACACAACAGGTATTTATTGTTTATTCATAATTTCTCAATATTCATCACAATGTACATTTATTATGTATGTCAATGACTGACCATTGTTTTTTAGGCAAACAAAGAGCAGTTTGGAACACGCAGTTGGAGAAGTCACTCGTTGAAATCCTTCACGAGTACAAAGACAGTGGTTGCAGAGGAGATAATGGCTGCAACTTAGAAGGTTGGAATAGAATGGCGAAGGAATTCCATGCACGGAACAAATTTATATCATTCACCAAAAGTCAAGTTCAAGAGAAGGAAGGTCAACTAAAGAGAGATTACAAGATACTGAAAGCGGCCAGACAGCAAAGTGGGTCGTCTTGGAATGATAAGAGATGTATGGTCGAGGGATCTTCAGCTACGTGGGAGAACTTGCAAATAGTAAGTTGTTTTGTGATCAATATCTTCCTTTGCATGTGATTTGTGATTTGTTTGATGCCTTACAATAATCTGTGATTATCCTATGCATGCGCAGACATTCCCAAAGATCAAAAAGTTTCGAAATAACAAGGCCAGCTTTCCATTGTATGATGCACTTGGTGAGCTATATGGCGGTAAGGTTTGATCTTGCTGTCCAAATTAATGAGTTCTGATCTTCTTTATTGTGTGTTGTTTTTTCAAATTGTGTATTGTTTCCTTATTCTTACGTAGGCCATCTTGCTAAGGGAAAATACAACTGCACCACCCTTGATTCAATGGAGGATGAGGAACCCCTGAGGCTGCTAAAAGAATTGGAAGATGATACTCAACAACAAGATGATGATGTTGTACTGCTCGAAGATCAAAGAAACTCAAGAGAGGAAGAAATTGAAGATGCAGATGTAAGTGAGGTGCAAAGAAACTTGACAGAGTAAGAAACTCAAGCTGACAAAGCTGTGACTGAAAAGCAAATAAGATTGGCTGCAATAGCAAAAAGGAGACAGGAAAAATAAGATAGGAAGAGTAGTAAGAGTTCAAGAGTTGAGTGCATGATGGAGAGGTGCATCAGATGAAGAGTAAACAATCTGAGGATGAAACCGTACAGTTGGCTAGAGAGAAGAAATGTTCACAAGCTGCAGATTACTCCATCAAAAAGTGTGTGTCTATGTTGAGCACAATGGATGTTACCAAACAAGAGAAGATAAAGGCTTATTCAGTTTTTAAGATCCCAGAAAATAAAGAAATCTTTCTGTGTGCATGCGAAGATGACTTGGAGTCTGCATTATGTTAGCTGAGAAGTGAAATAGCCTAGCATCACCAAAGGTTAGTTCTCATCCTGTCAAACTTCTTCTGCTTATAGCATTCTTCAAGCCTTAACATACTTTGTTAATTGATCTGTGCTATTAGATTAGCAATATCTGAACTGATGCCATGTCTGAACTTGGTACCATTTCCCAATGTATTTGTTCAGTCATACAATTGCCTGAAGCAAGCTCATATATTTGATTGCTTTTGCTGTCCTTGTTTAGATCCTGCACTGCACAAGCTTGAGCTGGAGCGCGGATGGAAGCACACTCTGGCAGGCTAGATGGTGAAAAATCTGCTTGAGGGTTTAGAGTCTTGCTCGGCAAACTATTGTAATGTTCAAGTTTTGACTGTCATGATGTTTGGCAAATTAGTCAAGATCTTTAGCTATTTATGCATAGCTTTGTTTGGTACCATGGATGGAAATATGGTCCCGCTGAATTTTTTACTACTTGCAATTGATCCTGTCCATAATCAGACGAACATGATTTTTTACTACTTGGAATTGATCCTGTCAAGAAATGAGGAAACAGGAATGAGTGCATCATCCGGTTTCATTGGATCCAGGCCTGGAACGGTTTAGGCTCTGAAACAGTTCCTGAGCAACCGACCGAGGCCTTATCCTGTTTGCATCATTGCTTGCATTCCTCCCGCCTGCTCGCTTGATTTTTTGGGTTTGCAATCTGGCCCGAACCTCTCACATGGTGGGCTCACTCATGTCAGGCTCCCACTTCCCCTCGGTCCACTACAGCAACATTGCATCGAAAATTGAGGCACGAAATCATTCGGCAATCCACCCAGACCTCACCCAGTACCATTCATGTTTCAATCGCATGCACAAGAATCCCGCAATTCCTAAGCCTTAATCCCCAATTCTCAAAGCAATGTGCTGCTGGCAGATCTGGAAGCACCGGCACGAAGCGGTGTTCCGTGGTGCAACACCAAGCCTTCCTCGTCTCCTCCAACAGTGCAAGGCCGAGTGCCTCCTCCGGCGTTATCGCCTTCCTGCCAAACACAAACATTTGGCTGATCACTGGTGTGATATTTTTAGAATGGCGTAGGTCCCTCTCTCTCCCACCATCTGGCTGTAATCTAAGGCCCCCGGGCCAACTTTGTATCGGTGTCTCGCACCGTCCATTACCGGTTTACCGGCATTCTGTGGTAAAGAATCGTGTAGGGATGGATAATCATCCCCCCGTTGCACCCCTCAAAAAACTTCTCAAAGCAAATCCCCAGCTCCAATAGCTTGACACCAAGAGTCCAAGTTGTTGAGGGCACACCTGATCCTAGCATAGCTTCTTTTGCCTGCGAGGTTGTGACATTGTCTCCGCATGGCCGCCTCGTCGCGCCGCTCGCCGCCTAGTCGGCTGCCGGGTCGCGTGTCTGGCTTGGTCGGCCCGGAGGCGGGTTGAGTTAGCGGCTTGGGCAGTGCGAGTCGGGCTCAATGAGCTGGCCCATCACTGTGCCACGCTGGCGGGCATGGACCGAAGTGGCACGGTCACCTGGGCTGTAGAGGAAATTTACAACCAGGCCGGCTTGGGGTGGGCTTCTTCAACGAATGGGCTTTGCAATTTTACCAAAGTCTTTTTCTGCATCATTTAACTGTTGCACAAAATAATCTCAAAAAAAAAACTGTTGTGCAAAAGCTAGTTTTACACTTTTACTCCCTCATCTACAATACCGAACATGATACTGGTTAGTTTTTCCTCCCAGCCTTGTTTTAATCAGACTTTCTCGATAGATGTAGAAGATAAAATGAACTTTTTTACTTTGCCCATTCCCGTGGAAACAAATGCGCTATAAATTGAGATTACAAACTCGCATTATAAATCTGCAGTCGAATGCCGTTGCACCACTTGTCCACTTGTACGCCCGCAACGGGAGGCTTGATCGTCATGCGGGCAGATCGTGTACCTGCACGCTATTCGCCATGCCACGCATCTGCCTTCTGAGCTGGGGTCCCTGCAGGGGCTGTGCCGTGCGCTGGGTCTGGCTTCTGAGGCGACACCAGCATCCACAGGCCATGAGGTGCTCTGCCCCCCTGTCGTAGCATAGCATCCTGTTCCAAGACCAAACCGCACTCATCAATCATCATCACCATCCTAGCTCGCTCGCGCGCGCATCCCGGATAGGGAATCACCAGGATGACATGAGAACAGAGGATGAGGCTGGCTGGCGGTTGCGGCCGAAAGCTCCAACCCGCGCAAGAGGCCACCGAGGCCGTTGCTCCCGGGCCGCGCGGTGCGCGTCGCCATCGGATGGCGCTCGCACCGCACGCACGGTGCAGCAGGTAAACAGGTGGAGGGCATCGCGCGCGCGCGCGCGCCCGCGGCTCACACCGCGCACCGAGCCGAGCGGTCGGCGTCGAGACGGCGACCCCCGAAAGCGCTCGCGGTCGCGTCGCGTGCTCCGGCGCGCTGACGGGCGGGTGGAGGCTGTGGGGTCGGGATCGGGCCAGCCACTGGTTCCACCGCAGCAAGGTTTCCAGTTCCATTCCACCACGTCGAGCACTCGACCTCGGTTATTTAAACTTTAAAGCAACACGAGCAAAGCACCCCGACGCTGATCGCTGACTATGATCGGGACTTGGGGGAGGATTTGGTTCAGAAGCTCAGATGCCCCAAGCTTCCTGATCGAGTTTATCGATATGATATTCCTGTCTGTGACGCCTAACCCAGTAGAGACACAATTTTTTTCTGGTGATATACTTACATATATCGAAGTACAAGATCAACGTAATTAAGTACTTAAAACCAAGCTCAATCAGATGGATAGGCTCCTTTGGCTTTCAGCTTGGCTTTCGTGTGGCAACGTCATTCGACAAGCCCATCCACAATACATCCCCCTCAGCTGCCCCTGGCCCTTGCCCATCAAAGCACCGGAGCCACCAATCTCTAAAAATCTGGCTCAATTCTCAAATGCGTCGCCTTTCCTCGCTTGGCCATGTCTGCCTTTGGAATAGCCGATCGGGAGCACGCCGGCCTAATCCACCATCACGCGCCGAGAACACCTCCATGAACACCGCTGCCATGGGCTGTACGTTGACGACACAGCAGGTCGTCCGTCACAGCAGCTAGCTGGTCTTCCCGGGCACGGCACGATTGAATTGTGACCCGTCGTTTACGTGACGAAGAACGCCTCTGCCGTCAGGGGGCAGGGCAGGAGGCGACGAGGTCAGCCGGTGACCAACCGGGGCGCCGTCGCCTGACCCACTCCCCTCCTATCTGCAGCCTTCTTAGTTTCGTCTCGTGCTGCGCGAGCACGAAATTCTTTGCCGCCTCCGCGACAAGTAGTGGTAGCCGTGTAACGGGAATAACCGCCCGCCCACAGCTACCTCGGCGACACCCTAACGGCCACGGCAGGCGGCGGCGCCTGGCTCTGATGCTGCCATGTCGCGCGTGCCTCGTATCGGTGCTGCTGCTGCTGCTGCTGCGTCGCGCCCTCCCCGTCTCCTGCCTCCACGTGGCCGCCGACGCGCCCCTGACGGCGACGGACCACCGGCAGGACGGCCCGGCGTGGCGCTCGTTCCAGCAGCTGCTCGACGCGCGCCGGGGCAGCCGCGTCGCGGGCCTGGCGGAGCTCAAGCGCTACCTGGCGAGGTTCGGGTACATACCCGGGGCGGAGCACGAGCCGACGGACGCGTTTGACGCGCACATGGAGGCTGCCGTCCGGCGGTACCAGTCCACGCTGAGCCTGCCGATCACGGGGCGGCTCGACTCCACCACGCTCGACCGAATCATGGCCCCGCGCTGCGGCGTCGGCGACAACGGCCACGGCGTCACGCCCGTGTCCCTGACGGCCGCGGGGACGGGGAGCCAGGCCGCCGCCGGCGCGGTCAGCCGGTTTACGTTCTTCAAGGGCGAGCCGCGGTGGACGCAGCCGGACCCGCTCGTGCTCACGTACGCCATCTCGCCGACGGCCACCGTCGACTACCTGCCTGCCGAGACCGTGCGCGCCGTGTTCCGGCGCGCGTTCGCGCGGTGGGCGCGGGTCATCCCCGTGGGCTTCGTCGAGACCGACGACTACTACGAGGCCAACATCAGGGTGGGATTCTATGTGGGCAGCCACGGCGACGGGATCCCCTTCGACGGGCCGCTAGGCGTGCTCGGCCACGCCTTCTCCCCCAGGAACGGGCGGCTCCACCTCGACGCGGCAGAGCGGTGGGCGGTTGACATGGACACGGAAACGGCGCACTCGGCTATTGACTTGGAGTCCGTGGCCACGCACGAGATCGGGCACGTCCTCGGGCTGGGGCACTCCTCGTCGCCCAAGGCGGTCATGTACCCGAGCCTCAGCCCGCGGCAGAAAAAGGCGGCGCTCACCGTCGACGACATCGAAGGCGTCCAGTGGCTGTATGGACCAAACACGGGGTTCAGTCTCAGTTCACTGTACCAGCAGGACTCATCCATAGCGACGGGGAGGAGCAACTGGCTTGCAGGGTCAGCTAGTATAGTTTGTGCAGTCCTGATCATACTAGTGACGCAATTGTAGATGGATAGACAGGTTTATAATACGTATAAAAAGGATAAGAACAGAACGGGGGGAAGGCATTAGGTAGCATGATCCTGCTAAGGGAGATAGAAACGTCTCTTCTTGCAGGTTAGATTAGTTTTGCACACAAATGTGTGCAAGAGAGATGCGTCTCTCTTCGTGTAGATTTGTTCTTGCAGAAATGTTCCATGCAACTGTACATCATCTTATCAGTCAGAAAGTGTGAAAAATGTGTTATCTACAAAGAGAACTATGCTCACTGACAGCTAAAACCGCACACCAGAGAGCCCCCAAGTTATTAACATTTCATTCTATTTCTACTGAGACAAACCGAAGTGGAGGGACTTCTACCGCGACACTGTCGTCTGAAGTGGCAACACACTTTCGGGTCCAATTACTCTACCCCAGAGGATTTCTCTGCGGCAATCTTTGACATCCCAAACATCTTCTTCATTGTCTTTGTGAAGCATGTCCAGTGTTCATCGGCAGAGGCATGGATGAACTCATGGATGTGATTTCTCAAATCTGAGACGAATGAACTGCCGGGTACATTCTTTCGGCATGAATTTACAGCACGTTTTGAAGCAGGTTGGGGTGATCCCTCAGATTGGGTGCCACTAGACATTGTCTTGAGAAACTGCAAACCAAATAAAAAGATGTAAGCCATAGCACAAGAAAGACCAATTCATCGCCCAAGAGAAACTGACAAGAAAAAATCACAAACAAGTAGTGATTCTATGCTCCTTGACAGGGTAAGTAAGAGTATCAGGTTTCCAAGAGTAGCACACAGGTCTTTCTGAACAAGATACTAACTACAACATCTGCAATAATCTGTAACCACAAATGGCATGAAGAGCACAGCTAAGCTACAAATGACCTAGTCAAAAATTCAGTATTGGTCCAGAATGGGCATCATATAATTGTTTGCCTGAAGATATTAACCTCAAACATCCACTCAACAATGGCAGGTCATAGAATGTCTGGGCTAGCATTTAATTGAACAGTGCTAAGAAGAAACAGCATCAGATGTGGTGGAAACATAGTGCTAGCATCAAACGATGCTCTCTTTCTGTTTCTTAAGGCACAAAAACTGTGAAATAGACTGGTAGAGAGAAGAATAGCGAAACCTTAGTCAGCCGCTATTTTTTAGATGAGTCCCTCACTATTTGTATAAGAATAATTGGTGATACTGATGATAATTGATTTTAAATTTCAGACTGAGGATATCAAATTAATGGCAAAAGAACTACTAGTAATACTGAAAAGAGATAGAAGTTCAATGGTAATCCTTGAGTGTTCAAAGATTCCTCTGTAGACAAATTACATATACAGGCTAGAAGTGCAGGCAAAGAATGCAAAAGGAGTGTCCGCAACTATAACCTGAAGGGCCAATTTAACTGACTGCCAGTAGCCCAATATACAAGACATAGTCGCGAAAACCACATCTAGGTGAACCTACTACCAGTTGCACAACTGAAAAAAATATGCAACCGGCTAACGAGTCACCGTGGTTCTCTGCACCGATACCCCTCAAAATAAAACACTAAGGCATTAGAATGGGACATCAAAACGAAAATAGTTCATTTGCGCCAGGTCCAAAAAGGATGCACTAGCTTACTAATCTACAGAAAACTAAACTCTTAACCTTCTAGTGCCGAGTTGTGAGTTGATGCGTCAGAGAAGGAAGCACTGCTGCACTAGGCAGAGCTATCCCTTCGATTGGCACAACAACACGAGTTAATGTTGGTGGGCTTACTGACCATCCACACAGGGATTGCTGCCATGGTGGCTGCGGTGTGTGGTTGGCTAATTAGCCACCGAGACCAAATACAGACTTAATTAACCAGGAGTGCATATTATTTGCTGGCCACTTTGTAACCTCGAAAACCCATACGACCACCGCATCATGAGATTCTCCCAAGGGAGATGGCTATCGAACTGAAGTTTAAGTCGCCCTCATTACAGATCGCACAAACAACAGAGCTACAAACATCAAGAATCAAATCTAACAAAGCACGAATCGCAACATGACGAGAATGGGAGAGAGGAGGGGGATTACCCAGCCGATATTCACCCTTGGAGCCTCTCTTCAAGAGGATCCGCTAGGGCAGCCAAGGAGGTGGAGGAGAACAGCTCCGGAGGAGAGGCGGCGGCTAGGGTTTTAAAGTTGGCTGCCCGTGGGGAATTAGGGTTCGAGGTTCGAGTTCGATCGATGCCTCTCGAGATGCGTCGATCCGCGTTTAGGACTGGTGGAGTTGTGGCCTCATCATATAAGCCGGCTAACACTAGGATCGGTCAGCCCAGCTCGCGGCCCACTAAACGCCTACGCAGATGCTCCTCGTCGGGCTAAAACAAACAGAACCGAAATAACGCTTTACTAGTTTGTCTTTCTCTTATTAGGCTTTTGGTCCATCTAACTTGAATGTCCCAAATTTTAAGGCCCATGTGGTGCCTTAAACCCGGCCTGATATAGCCATACCATGGGCGGCCGGTCATCATCTAATCCACATGTTGTGATCCTTATTCGTCTTTTTTCTTTACGTCCAAAACCCATTGAAGGCTCAGCCAGTAGGCCTACCTAACCAATTCTTGCCGCTGGCCACAAGTCCATCCAACATGGAGTGGATAGCACTCTTTTAAGTCTTCACATTTGTACCCGCAAAAAAAAAAGTCTTCACATTTGTATTGAGAGATCGGTTTGTGTGTACGGTGCTGGATCATCATCACCATCATTGTTCATTGCAAATAGTATACTCCCCCCACCCCCCCCCCCCCCCCCCCCCCACACACACACACACAAGGCCACGACCCAGGAGGGCTCCATCTCGAAATTCACAGCACAAGGCCTCTGCGTCCACACACCCCGTGTCGAGGCGTTTCGTTCCAGACGTCACTCGCAAAAAGTAAAACAAGAGGAGGCCGCATCGTGCTGAACCGCTGATGCTCAACTGTTCAAGTAGATTATACCAGTAAGTTTATGCTACTAGCCTGGTAGGTCAACGTACCTCGACTGATAATCTGTTATACAAGAGTGCTCCTATGTCCTAGACATGCGGTTTCCAATATCTTACTCCCTCCTGCTCCGATCACCGTAACCCCAAAAGAGGATATGGTTGTAAACAGCAGGGGCACTAGTTTACTGCAATTCCGGGTGAACGTGAACCAATCAGCGACGGCGGAATCGGTATCTCCACATCCGCGCGCCTCGGAACCCGCGCGCGCCAGCATGCATGCATGCCGTGGAGACTGACGTAGCTCGTACTTTAACGACCTCCTCGGCACGGCAGGCACGGGCTCGCAACTTGCAGCGGCGCTGCGCGCGCACGGCGGCGGCGGCGGCGGCCGGGACGGCAGAGCCCGGCCATCAGGTGAGGGCTCGTCGGCTCGTACTCGAGTTGTCAACGCCTCGCGACCATGCGCTTGGGGCGTGGACGGTGCAGTTTTTGCAGGGACCCAGGCGCGCGGCGTGGTAGCCAGCTGGGTGCTCAGCCTCGCCAGCTCCGGCACCGGAGTCTCTGTTTCTTCGCCCATAATTCACCGCCAAGCACTTTACCTGAACGTTTTTTTGTATCTGAACTTCCTGGAGACCGTTGACCGGCCCCAACTAGCTTGCAGCTTCTCTTATTTTCTTTGTTTCATTCGATTGTTCTTGGGTTGATGGATTCCAATTTTCAAAGCTTGGCCGAATGGATGGCTTGCCGTTGGCCGTTGCGGAAGGGACCGAGCTGAACGAGTAGCTAACTGAGCGGAGCACAGAGAGCTCTCTGACGAAACTGGCAGGCGGGCAAATCATACGGATGCGCAGTTGGCGAGCTGAACGTACGAGCCGTGCAGGTGCAAACCACGCGAGAAAACAGCAGCAATCAATGGTTTTTTCTGCCTCTCAAATCGGCCCTAATTACTTCTCTGTCCACGGAACAGAAGGCATGCTTGGTTTGTGGGCGAGGAGCATTATATCGGCATCTGAAAATGCAGCAGCATTGCACGCCACAGCACAGCTGAAAAAAAAATGAAAAGGGAGAAGACGGAAGAGCGCAAAACAAAAAAGCACGCAAGCTACTCTCCATGGTATATACATATATCCAACCAAAATTCCATCTGGAATACAGACTTTGACCATTATAACAGTCTGGTTAATTAACTTGTTACTGTTGGCTTATTAGACTACGACACCAGTTACCAGTGGTAATATAACGGGCATACATCCAATAACATATATATACTCCCTCCATTTTAAAATGTAGGTCTCCGAGCTTTGTTATTTTGGAACGGAAGTAGTACTATTAGGGACGCATGATGATGAGTAATCCTTGAGACATTCAACCTACTAGTACCAGCTATTCATATAGACATCAATAGTGCAAGCATAATTATAGGAGCCGTTAATTGGGCCTCGAAGTAGGCCATGGCCTACGCACAGCACAACCAATGCGGATGCCAAAAGAGATTGGTTTCAAGCTGGGAAGACAAGAGGGGAAAAGTCATGGCGCCTGCTAGAAGCAATTCCGCAATCATGCATGCGCAAGTGCAGTGCGTCACCGTGGGAGTACTTGCCGCGCCAATTAATTTCCTTTACCTACACGATAAACCCGTCCTCTCTCTTTAAGGTTCACCCGACGGGGAAAGCACATTTTGGCAGCTTTTTCTTGCAAAGCAAAGTCGATGGATGTACGAATGCCCTACCACATTAGATCTGATGCTCGGAAAGCATACTACATGCAAGTAACCAATCGAAGCATGTGCGGTGTTGTTCGGTTAGGAGAACCTGAGCTTTTTATCTTTCTGGTTTAACTCGACCGGGCTGTTTTGTTCGTATGATACAGTTTAGTTTTCCTTCAAGGAACTGACCACATATCAATATTACTAAAGCAAGCCATAACTTGTTTCTAGTTGAAAACTTTGACGACACAATTTATAGACGTGTCTGAGTCAAGATCTGATGATTTGTTGCCTAGTTTTACCATAACTATGTGACAGGCGGTTGTTTCTTCCCTCAACTTAATTGAAGAGCAGTGTTACTGCCAGTACATCAAAAATAAGGCAGAGTGTTGCGAAGATGGGCGGAAGATTGTCCATGATAGGGCATAGTACAAAGAAAGTGTGGCGGTACACATGATTGTGACCGTGAAAGAAACACTAGCCTTATTAGACTTTGTCTTGAGTAATCTCCATATATATGTCAAATAGTGTTGCAACAGGAGCTCGAAAAAATTAACAAATCAATTTACAATGTGTCACTACCGGAAACAGCAAATTCGCCAAGTGTAAAACTTTTGCCGAGTGCTTTCTTTCGGGCACTCGGCAAACAGCCTATTTGCCGAGTGCATTTAACGGGGCACTCGGCAAACATATTACACTCGGCAATAAGGTCGTTTGCCGAGTGCTATAAATACGACACTCGGCAAACCGCTCATAGACACTCGGCAAACGTCCGACACTCGGTAAATCAACGGCGCATGCATCGCACGTGCACCGTCCGTCACCGGACTGGGCCGGCCGTTAGTCCTTTGCCGAGTGTTGGACGCCCACACTCGGCAAAGAGGCAGTTCGCCGAGTGCCACACGCCCACACTCGGCAAACATATTACTTCACCGAGTGCCTCACTATGGACACTCGGCAAACATATTACTTCACCGAGTGCCTCACCATGGACACTCGGCAACCACAAGACTTCGCCGAGTGTTTGGTTTTGCACTCGGCGAACCAAAAAAAAAATTTCGTCCCCTGGCCTCCACACTTTTTCTACTCCCCACGTAGGAGATTTTGTAATCCATATTAAAAGTTGGTATATTTTGTGGTATGTTTGCTATTTTTAATGAAATGATTGCATTAATAGGAATTTTTTTATTCATGTCAGATTTTAACTGCAGGTACATGAAATGATGGATTATAATCAGTAGAAAAATTATATCCATATTATGGAGTCCGGATTGAGGTCTCAACCAGGAAATGAAAAGAAATTTTGAACATTGTTTTTAAAAAACACGACCACGAACGTGTGGTTGAATGGTTGTTAAATTCTAAAAAAGCAAACAAAATCTGAAAATCACAAGATTTGTCAAGATGTCATGATATTATGTGTGGAGCCTGTGGTAAAAAATTGAGAAGGTTTCGCCCAATTTCTGACATATGATGCTTAGAAGCCGACTCATCTCCTGGAAGGATTCATAGAAGTTAGAGAGGACACAATAAGATTTGGAGTCCAAGTAACACTTGATTTAAGGTTTGGCTTCAAATCTTTTTGTATAGGCAACATACAACACAGATTGGTTCGTGTCAAAATTTGGAAATTTTTCGGATGCGTTTACTATTTTTTATTAAATGCAATTATAGATTTTTAGTAGATATAAATGCAATTTGCGCTATAACTGCATGAAATAATAGAACATTATCAGTAGAAAAATAATTTATCCATTGTTAAGTGATGTTGACATGATTTTTGCCCAAGTATATTAGAAAAAGTTCTGTAAAACAGGTTATTGGAAATATTAGTGTATTTTGCCGAGTGTATAAAAAAACACTCGGCAAAAGTCACTTTTGCCGAGTGTTTTCCACAGACACTCGGCAAAGAAGGTACACGGGCCCACTGGCAGTATTCTCCTCCTCATTTAAAAAAAGAAAAACACTTTTTTGCCGAGTGCCTTGGATCTGGCACTCGGCAAAGAAGGAAGATTTGCCGAGTGCCAGATTGCAGGCACTCGGCAATGTACCTGGCAGGTCGAATTTCGTGCGCCAACAGATTTAAAAAAATTGAATCTTTACTTTGCCGAGTGCCAGATCGCGGGCACTCGGCAAAGAACCGGACTTACGTTTTCAGCCGAACCGCCGCGCGCGGCCCGGACTCTATTTCAAAATCGAAACCGCGGCCGCCACCCGCTGCTCGCCGCCGCCGCCCGCGCCGCCCCCCGCCGCCCCGCCGCCCGCCGCCCGTGCCGCCCCGGCGCCCCGCGGCCCAGCCGCCCGCGGCCCGCCGCCCCCGCCGCCCGTGCCGCCCCGCCGCCCGTGCCGCCCCGCCGCCCCGCCGCCCGCCGCCCGGGCCGCCCCGGCGCCCCGCGGCCCGCCGCCCGCCGCCCGCGCCGCCCGCCGCCCGCCGCCCCCAGAGTAAGCTCTTTCTGTAATTGAACTCGTGTAGACTGTGGAACCTCCTGTAAAATGGAAATAATCATCAACTCAAACAAGGTGATGAAATGGAAAATGATTAGCATGCATAGATTATTGTCTAAGTGAACAATCCATTCAGAACTTCTCATGGAGTAGTAGTCATATGTGTCTTGAAGAACAACATTTTGCATTAATGGTTTGACTTCAGAACGACATGTGCCATGCATAACATCCAGAAAGCCTGAATCCATGTTATTTCCATCACGTTCTTGACGGATCTGGGATGAATTGTTTGTTATGTACAGAAGGAAAGCACTTAAGATCGAAACAAAAGACAGCTATCTAACAATTACCATAGTAAGAAGAGCAGTTCTTGCTTCATCGCCGAAATAGGAAAATACCTAGCGAATGGGCAAAGGACATAAAACAAATTGCAGACACAGAAGTGGGTAACGCTTCATCTTCACAAGCAACAAGAAATGTGGAAGCAAGTAAATTCGTTGCATGATACTCACTGGACCAAAGAAAGAAGTAGCAGCAGCTTCGCTTAGTGATGGTAGTTTGTACTGCTCCACATAGCAGCGGTCCAAATAGCTAAAGAAACCAATTACACATCTAATCATGATGGCATAGTTTGACCACATTTTCACAAGCTCTCTAAAAAAGCAGTCATTTTTCTTGTGCACGAGATGTGGCAGAACCTAATAAGCATACAAAAAATGGAAAATGTCAAGCAAGGGGGAAAAGAAACAGATATCTAGAGAAAAGAAACAGATATCCAAAGCTAAACTAAATTGGTTAGGTAAGCATGTTACATTAAAATGACATTATGGTGGTCCTACATTATAGCAAGGAAATGGCAGTGGTACATCCCCTCCTTTGTTTCTCTCTGATGCATATATATTGCATTTGTAAGTTGTAAACTACTATTTTTATTTTATCAATGAAATTTTAGGTAGTGTGTTTGCGTGTGTGTACCTATAGGGGTAAGTGTGCGTGCATGTGGTGAGCGTCTTCATCTGTACTGTGTTCGTAAAAAAATATAAGGCTAGGCACAGGGGCGAAGCCAGAAAATTTTATCGTCGATGTCAGTGCAATGTACTTAACCTATACTTTGAAACTATAATTTTATGGATAACACAATGAAAACTAAATGATGATATATTATGAGATTGTTGAGTTTTACAATAGTAATTATCCTTTACAATTTTAATTCCTTGCTACCACTATGGCCATCCATCTTATGAAAAGCGAGCACTAAGGCCAGTCTCAGTGGGGGTTTCATAGAAGTTTTATGGGCATTAAATGTTGTGTCACATCAGCACATTTGCCGACATGACAAGGTAATTATGAGGAGAGATGTGGGAGAGTTTCATAGGATGAAAGAGAGGTTTATCACCATGACACTCCTCTAGAACAATTACCAAGTTCTCAGTTTTGGTAACTATATAATGAAACTATGCACTGAGACTGGTCTAACATCATCATTTGGAATATCTGAATATGCAAGAACCACTATCATGAGTTATAAAAATAATTAGTCGCTTATCTAACATTTTGCATTTGCTAAAAAAAGGTAGATCAAAGAATGAAGAATGAAACTAAGCTCTTCCGGCCTCCACTTGCTTACGGAAATGTTGCCGTTGTCAGCTGACAACGCCAACTATACATAGCTCCGCCCCTGGCTAGGCATCTCATGGTTTCTTCGACTTAATGAAGGGCAGTGCCATTCTAGGTAAAAAATAAAGGCATAGTATCGCAAAGTTGCCATATATATTGTGACTTTGCTGTGATTAGTGTCCATATATGTTAGTGTTCCCAAAAACAATCTATATTTTGTTCCGAGCAAAAGAAATTACACACAAATTGTTAGTTGTCTTCATTTGAGGTCAAGCTAACTGTTTGCTATATATTTTGACCTTTGTTTGGTTACTAAGGCAGATGGTGTGACGAAGTTAGGAACAGAATCATCTCTATGAGAGGTCAACCTGTAGATTCCACGAGCCAAGCCGGGATCGGGTTGAGATCTATAAAATGATGAAAAATTATTGTGCCTATAATATCAACGTCTAGGCCCACCCGATAACCTGATCGGTGCAGCAAAATCAAGCCAAGTCAGGTTGGGTTTGGCCTCGAACTAGTCAACCGTTCTTTTCCCATGTAAAAATACTTTGCTTTTTTATAAATTTCGGGCTAGGCTCGGGCTAGGCCTAATCATTTGACCTCGAAATTCCTACCTAAGCATGTCTAACAAGTCAATCGGGCCTTCATTTTTGTGGTCAACGAGACTCGGGTCGGGCTTGGGACGTGTGAAGCACTCCGGTTACGAACTTTGGTGCTTGTAAAATGTTAGGCATCACAACCTTAAGCATTGGACCAGTATTGCCACAATTGTGGCTTGCACGCCCGCATGTCATATACTTGCTATTTAAGGGAAACTTCGTGAAACTTGTTGTAGACCTAAATAGCTTGCAAATTTTAATGGCATGCCACGATTTTTCCAATTTAACTCTCCAATTTATAAGTAGCCAACAAAGTTAATCATGGACCCAAACATGACAATGCCACTATATATGCAAATAAAATTGATTCCATACAGTTTTGTTGGAAACGGAGTGTTTTACCAGACACTCTAATCCCTACACGTAGGATCTAGGTGGCTGATGAGAAAGGAACTTATTTGTTGATGCAGCTATGAACCAAATGGGTGTCTAACTTGGACGAACTTGCCTAGCTCATAATGTAGCAAAAACGGGCCCTTGCTTGCCTAACTGAAAAGGTCCATTCTAGGAGAAACAAAAAAGGAGCTTAATCCGGCTCAAATAAGCCTTTTTCAAAAAGCATGATGTATATGTTCGATATAAATAGACCTTACGAAAAGAATAAATTTTTCCTCCTACCTGCATGCATGCACGGGCCTAGGCTCGCGCGGCGGCTTTATCCAAGCCCGCAAGCAAGCGCAACGCACAAACTGAAGCCTGCATAAAGGGGAGCAACGAAACGATCCCTTCAATGCGCTCCCCAACCAACGTGAAAGCTACCGCCCGCACTCAGAGCCCAATCAGACCGTTTCTTGTTTGTCTGAGCTCGCAGCATCCTGCGCAGAAAGAAAATATCCAAGTTTCCTCTCGTCTCGTCTTCGTCTCGGTTTGCGAGACGTACGGCAGTAGTAGGTAAGATGGAGAGAAATGTACAGAGCATTGCCGCCGCCAGAGCACCGGTACGGACTAGCCCTGCAAGTTACTACTCGTACTAGCTAGTAGCTACGACCACCACCGACCGGGCTCCATGCGTATTGTATTGGTGGGGTGCTGAGGCCGGCCGGGGAGCAGGAGGGCCACATCAACTGGTGCGGCGAGGTGAGGTGCGGTGAGGCAGCGCGATGGCGAAACGAGAGGGGCAAAAACTAGGACCAGCCTCGTCACGCTCACCCCCACCCCCGGCGGCGAGCCCGGCTCCTCCTGGGCGCTGGCCACGTGACGGTGGTCCGGCGAGAGCTATCTACGGGGCTCGCTGTAAGCGAGTGGCCAGCGAGTAATTATTAGCTGCACTGCCCCGAAAACAACTGCTTTCCCATCCGGAATCATTGGGGCCGCTGGCTGCAAATATCTCTGGGCGCCCGCGCGCGCGGCGGCGAAACGTGAAGGTCAGCATCTCGGAGAAGAGAAGATGCCGGTGAAGAAGGTCAGCTACCACTGACACTGAGGTAGCTGCGTGTGTGAGTGAGGTCAGTGAGGCAGCCAGCGGCCAGGACAGCATGCATTTTCATCAAGCCGCTACTCGATCGCTTGTGTATGCAGTTACATTGCATATCACGAGTGCTAGTAGTAAGTAAAACGGGACAATTGAGGAGGTTATTACTAGGAGAGGGAGAGGCGCGCAACGCATGATGGCAGGCAGGCCCAGCTCGGTAGCTAGCTGCCGGCGCACGTCGGCAGGGCGGAGGTATGGCGCGCTGCCCGGCCGCCAACCGACACGTGGCAGGGTACGGCAGGGGCCCTGCGAAAGCAAGCGCCACGTGATGCCCAGCAGGCCGGTGTCAGAGGCCCGAAAGGGACGCGTCCCCATCCGTCCCCATCCCTCATCAAAACCCACAAGCCCGCCCCAAGGCCGCTGCCGCTGCCCGCCGCGACGCTCCACCCTAGGGCGCCCCCATGCGAAGTTTCCAACCGACACATGCAGCGCGGCCCGTCGCCCCGCGACCCCCGTCGAGCAACAGCGCCATGCATCACGGCCCGTCGTCAGGGTCAGGCCGATTATTATTTTTTAATAAATAAAGGTCAGGCCGATTATTTCCCGTGGTTTTTGTAGGGGAGGGAGAGGGAATCGATCAGCGCGCGGCCGGATTGCTTATTAACCTGACCGTGCCAAGCTGGCTCCGGGCAGCCGGTTGGCCAGGGGATCAGTTAACTAATCCGGGCGCGGGGATTCTGACGGGCTAGCTCTCTCTAGTTGCGGGGGGTGCGCGGGGTGGCCGGGCGTCACGTGGGCGGGGGACGGAACTGCGTAAGCACGAGTGGGCACGTGCCGCGGGGATTCCGGGGACCCCCACCCGCCCGCGCCTCGGGATCCTCGTCGCCCTCACGTGATTCGATGCCGTTGCCGTGCCGCCCTACCGGACCGGCACGCACTCGCCGCGCGCACCGAGCGGAGCCGGCTCCTCGCGCGCCCTTGGCTCTTGCTGCGGCGTCGCGTGCCCACCCGCGCCCGTCCCCACGACCCCGCTGTGCGCCCGCCCGCTTTCCCTTGGCCTCATTCTTCCCCGTTTGGTTGCAGGCCCGGCGCCAGATAGCCATGTCCTGAGAAATTGCAACAGAGTTCTTTCAAAAAAAGAAAGAAACTGCGACAGAGTTTTCCTCTTTCCATAACGGAGCTGTGTAATGGAGGTTTTTATTTTCACGAAATTAAAATGCAATGGGGTTTTCTTCTTGGGCAGAAATCACACTGGATTTTGTCACCGGCGTATCCATGCAGGCATGCACTTGCGAGGGTGGCATCTGGCAGGGGGATCGGAGCTGTTTCATGTGTCGCAAGTATTGTGGGCGGTACGAACTACGCGTTACTCAAAAATAATTGATGCTCTGCGCTCTGCAGTGTAGTGTGTATAGATGCCATTATTGCCAGTAAACAATTGGCCTTTGTCAGGCATTTCGTTACTAAGCTGCGGCTCGAGAGTAATTATTTAATCCCGTCAAGTAGCACCGGCTGTACTGGACACAGCTTCCCTGCAACTTTTTTATTTATATACCCTGTAGGTGAAACTTCGTTCATCTCCCTGGAAGTCAGAACCATACAAATATACCATCATGTCGTTGTACCATGCATGAACGCATGGCGACGATAGGTGTACAACGGGATGTCGCGGAAGCAACATTAACGAGCTACTAGATAGATAGATGCCCACGCACGAGCTAGCCCCACATGTCAGCTCTGCTTCACGCACGCCCTTATATAGGGTGTCCGTCTCCCGGTGTATGCATGGTGCATATGGTTTTGATTGAGTGGTGGTGGGTGTAGGATGAAGGACGCGAGAGGTTGGTCCTTGTGGGTAGCACGCAAGTGAACGGGGGCGCACAGCTAGCAAGAGCCATATTCGTACATTTCTCATGTCCATATGACGAGACAGCACTGCCCTGCTCCACACCCCCGCCGTGTGGTCCTTCATGTGGTCGCAAAATGGCAACCATCATGAGCCCTATCAATGGTTCCCTGTACAGCGCTAGCTTGGGATTCTAATTAGTTTGCTTGCATAGCCCCCCACCATGCATGCGGGGCGAGAATATGTGTTTTTTTTTTCTTCAAGATTGGCGATATCAGCACAGACAAAATCAGCCGTATCATTAACGATGACAGTCCCGCGACCGTACATGTTAGTTGAGAAAATGAGGTATCCGACATGTCGCCCGTATTTGTGCTAATTATTGCCAGGACACAAACTGTTGTGGCTTATACGTTTGTCGTTGCTTGAAATAGAGACATGTTTTCGAACTAATATAGCCCAAGACAAACCCTAGACCACACTAAATGAAATACGTTATTTTGTCTCTAATTTGGATAGCGCTAGCTATTCCATTGGTAGATGTCTGCATACATAAGAAAATTTTCTTATGGCGATACGAAACTTATACAATCTACTGCGCGCATTCGTAATTTCATATCATCTTTATAGCCGTATCTTTGCCTCCAGTTACTGTGTATCCTTGCAACGAACGAAAACTATATATGAGCAGGTAACGAGCAGCGAGGGAGGATTAGGTCGCTCGCAGCACGCATAGCACAATGGGTCGAGGACGCTGTACGGAATGGCGAAAGGGAACGGCCAAACGGGCGTCCACGTCTCGGACCGGAGGACGGGGGGCAGCGTGCAGGGGGGTATGATTATTGCGGTGGCGCCGGCTTTTCTGGGGCTGAGAGAGATGGCGAGTGATGAGAGGGAGGGAATTTTTCACCGTTTGCAGAGCGCGGCCCAGCCTCGCACGGTGGTGGTACGGCCATTACGCTGCCAACAAAAGTGGCCGCGCACACTAGTATTATTGTTTTCCCTCGCCACAAGTACGGAGCCCTGCCGGCATTGTTATCTCTTGTCGCTTTTACGGCTGGGATTTACCATGCACGGGCGGGCGCGTTCGTTCCCAGTTCCCACTCCTGGGTACTGGCCCGGCGGTGAAAGAGAGGAAACAGCTGGTCACTGTTCATGTCTTGTACTGCTCCACTACAAGTGCTCCCATGTCGCCATGCGTGTGTGGACGGATAACGTGCACCATGCTTCTCTCTCTTCCTCCCCAGCTCGTGATTCGTGAACTCCATCTCTCTCGTGAGAGGACAGAGGAGGTGAGAGAAACAAGGCCGGCACGTCGTACTGGGCGGGCAACGGTGAAAGAGTTAATAAAAGGAAAGGGGACTCGGGGGAGAGAAAGTAAACGCGGGGATGGTGGGGACTTGGCCGGCCGGGGCAGAGCCAGAGGCCCGGAGCGAGGGGCGCGCGGGCAGGGGGTCCCCGTGGGCGCCGACACTCCACGTTGCCTTGACGTCAACCTGCGCGCCCTTTACCTGCGGTAACTACCACCGCAACCAGCCAATGCGATTCCTCAGGAGCAGCAGGCAGCACTGCAGCAGGCCCCACTCGGCGTCGTTAAATTCCCTGCCCTGCGCGCTCTCACCTCACCTCATCATTGATTACTGCATGGGGGTGTTGTCAGTGCGTCACACAGGCGAAAGTGACTGGTGTCCGGAGTATAGGAGTATGTTTATATGTTGCATGCAGTAACATTATCTTATCTTATCCGGGCCCTTTTATCTCCTCTCATCAGATCACTGACGAGTGGTCCCACGAACCGTGGCCACCCAAGCAGGAGCGTCCACTTGTCAATACTACTACTACTACTACTACCCAGCAGTTACCACTGTCATTTCTTGTCCATATATGATACACGAAAGATTAATCCCACATCTTCTTCGTATAGTATGACGACCAGCTAGGAGCATAGCTAGTTTGCCCACTGCTCACTCTCCTACTTTCGCTTTGGGCGCACAGTAGGAGGCGTGCCGGATGGTAGGCTGGCTGGCTGGCTGGCTAGCTAAGCACCACCGGCTACTACCTGCTGCCTTTTGACCGGACCCAGGAGTGTCAGTGAAGCTAGCTGTAGTCAAGCCGGGACAGCTCACCGCGGGGCTCGCTAGCTGTGATGGCGGACCAGGCCGATCGACCGGCGCTGCTGCGCGTCCCCGGCCCGGCCAGCGCGGTGGCACGTACGAATTATGCCGCCCGCCCGATGGTGCTTCTTATCTTATGCGCCCCGCGCGGGCGGCGCGCTTTAGGCATGTGATCTCGGCGTGTGACCGATCGCGTGCACGCACGGTGCGGTGTGCCCGGCAGGCAGGCAGGCGCACCGTTCCCTCTTGTTAATTCGACGGATCGAATATGCATGGAGCCTCCCCACGCACGCGAGATCATTAGTTTTTGCCCAGTTTGACTAGCTCCCACGAACATGATCTTTTGCCTATAAAGAGTTTTTCTTTCTTGTTTTTTTTTTACTAGCTTGCTTGCTCCCGCACACCAGCTAGCTAGCGTTAGCAGCCGTATGTTACGTTGGGCTCTCTATGTAGTAGTTGTGGTACTAGGCACCGTACCAGCTGTTACTTCGGCCGCTGGTTCCAGGGAAATCAATTTTTGACGTGCCCGCGGGTAGGGTACCAGTGTACTAGGTTAAAAGTTTAACGGGCGCTTTAACGAACTATCAGTTACTTTAATCAGGAGAAATCTGGGCAGATCCCTGGCTTCACCTAAATGTTTGCAGTACTTCTCCTCCTCGCTCCTCCTACATGACATTACATGAGAGAGAGAGAGAGAGAGAGAGAGAGAGGGCGGGCGGGGTGCGCGTAAAACGACAGCTTCGCATCATTAGCTCACGTATCAATATTCCGCGTGTGTCAGAGGCACCATGTGTCAACATGTCCCGTGTCGGGCTTTGTCGCAGTAGTACTGGCTACTGCGTGGTGCACATCTGCGCGGAAGCTTTCTTTTCAACCTGCAGCAAGCTAGCTAGCTGCCCCCACCCGGCCGGTTTTAATTGGGGGGGTGGAAACGAACTGTGTTACAGCCAGTAATAATCAATGAGCCCATAATCAATTCACCGTACGAGGCAACGTACCACGCGCCCTCTCTCACTTTCTCGCTCGCTCGTACGAACCGGCGCCGGCGATCGACCGATCGATCGTTAACCGAAAAGGCTGCGGAGCCCTGCAGCTAGCGCAGTTCGATCGGAAAAATTTAGTGTCGCAGCGGCGGCGCGTGGTGCGCTCTGATCCTGTGCTGCGCTGCGGCGACCGCGAGTTATTACCAGCGCTGCGCTCGCCGGAGCGGCCAAGCAGCGTGTGGTGGCGCGGGAAGGCTCGCCTTTACGCTAGCTAGCTCGCTGCGGCTGCCCGCGCGTCGACGTACTCACGCCGGCCGGCCGGGCGGCCTTGATGGCGCATGTGCCCAGTCGCCGCATACCGAAGCATGCGCGCAGGCGGGCGCAGCTGGCCTCTGCTCCGCCCGCACCCCGGATAAAGAAAGATTCCCCGAGGGGGTCCGGCGCGGCGAGCCCGGCCGGGCCTCCGCTCCCAAATCCGTCGAGGCGGGCGCGCGCCGCGGCAGGCCACCGTCTGACGGCGGGGGGTGTGGCGGCTTTATTGCATGCCGAGACCGGCAAAGACGAGCGGCCGAGGCGGCGAAGGCGCCAGCCAATCGAGCCCGCCCTCCGGGAACGGCAGGCAGTCACTTCCGTCGGGTCGGGTCGATAGATAGGGCGGAGGAGAGGACAGAGGGAAATTGACCGATTAACCATTCTCGGTGCGTGGCAGACTTTTCCCCCTGCTGCCGCTGCTGCTGCGTAGGAATGCCCCTGCGAGGTGAGCAGCATTGATTTCCGCCAGGATGCTTCGGCATCCACTTCCATGGACACTTGCACAGGCTACAGCTCATGGAGTCACGTGGACGTGTGCATGCATTACGGTTAAAGTAACAGGATTCTTTCTTTCTTTCTTTCTCGCCCGGCCCTCCCCCCGCCCCCCCCCCCCCCCCCCCCCCCCCCGCTCTCCAAAAGAAAATTACCGAGACTGCTGCTACTAGTACAGCCAGTAGCTAACGGAATTATGCTAGGTAAGGGGGTGAGAGAGGGAGACGAGTGGTGGTGGAGCATATGAATGTGGGTGGGCAGAGAGAGAGAGAGAGAGAGAGGATGGATGCAGTGCATGGGATGGGTCACGTTGGGGCCTGCTGCCGTGCTGGGCTGCAGCTTCCTCTCCCTCTGCACGCTAATTCTATACTCCCCCTAATCGCACCTCCCTAATGCTATCTTCTGCACAGCTTTTGTCAAACATAGTTTTGTGCACACACATGCACTGGCGCCACTAGCTAGCTCCGCCACTCCCTCTCTCTCCCCCAGCTTTCCTCTATATTAATTACTTCGCAACAACCCCTTGCTCCGTTACTGGTGATCGAGTGACTGGAGCCCTCCAAAGCCCAGCACTATTTCTTCTCCCCCTCCTCGCACCTCTCCCCCTCTCATCACGCCACTCCCTCCCCTCCTCCCGCCTCTCACTCTCGCCACTGCTACTACCAAGGCTCTAGCTGCTAGCTCGTACTAGAACGAGCACACTGTCACTGCTCGCTCGCCGGCCTCAAGGAACTGCCCAGTGCCAATTTAAGTACCACGCCGTACGGTTAGCTCTAGTGCCCGCGTGCGATGGCGTCGGAGTGGGAAATGGCCATGGGGGTGGAGCTCGGCATGGGCATGGGCACGTACCACGGCCACCACCACAACGCCTCCAGCATCACCACCGCGCCGATGAGCAGCCACCACAGCGGCGCCGCCAGCTTCTCCACGCCGCACCACCACCATTACTACGGGATGCCGCCCATGGGCGACGCCATGCGGGTCGACGAGCTCCTCGACCTCTCCACCGGCGCCGGCGCCCACGACTTCTTCCCCACCGCCGCGGCGGCCGCGGCCACGGACAACGGGCATCACTCGGGGGCCATGGGTGAGCCGTCGCCCACCGCCAACTCGTCGGATCACCAGACGTCGCTCCTCTCCTTCGCCGACGAGTTCTACATACCCGTAAGCACCAAATTAATAACGATCGCAAAACCAGCATGCATCTACATCACTAGCTACCTATATGAATGTGTTTCTGCCTTTCTGGTAGCTTAGTTACCTAGCTACTTTGAGAGACATGAGATCGCTGAACAATTGCGCGCGATACATGATGATGATGCAGAGCGAGGAAGCTGCGGAGCTGGAGTGGCTATCCAAGTTCGTGGACGACTCCTACTCCGACATGCCGAATTACTCGTCGTCAGCGCATGCCGCAATGGTAGCGGCTGCTGCCGCTAACGCGGCCGGCAACGGTGGTGGCAACTCGGTCGGTCAGGACAGCTGCGTCACGGCGGCGCCCGGCCGCGGCGCGCGTAGCAAGCGGTCCCGCGCGACCGCCGCGGCTGCCGCGGCGTGGCACTCCCTCGTGCCGCGCCCAGCGTCGCAGCCGTCGCCATCATCGTCCTGCTCGTCCTCGGACTTCCCGTCGTCGAACAAGCCTGGGCGTCCGAACGGCGCCAACGGCAGCCGCGGCAAGAAGAGCCCGGGCCCCGGCGGGGCCGCGCCGGAGGTGGGCATGGAGGGCGGCGTCCGGCGGTGCACGCACTGCGCGTCGGAGAAGACGCCGCAGTGGCGGACCGGGCCCCTGGGCCCCAAGACCCTGTGCAACGCGTGCGGCGTGCGGTTCAAGTCCGGGCGTCTCATGCCGGAGTACCGGCCGGCGGCCAGCCCCACGTTCGTGCTGACGCAGCACTCCAACTCGCACCGCAAGGTCATGGAGCTGCGCCGCCAGAAGGAGCTGATCCTCATCCGCGGCAGCCACCGCGACGCGGCCGCGGCCGCCGCTGCCGCCTCGGCGGCGGCCGGGTCCGCCGGGCCGAGGCCGGAGCTCATGTTCCGCGACTACGGCGTGTGCTGATAGCCAGCCGGCCGGAGAGGCCCGGCCCGGGGAGCTGGCCGTGCGTTGCATGCATGGAGCCCTCTAGATCCTTTTGCGAACGAAATTCTGCCGCCGTTTTTTCTTTTCTTTCTTCGATCCATCGCCATGCGTATTCCGGATATTTTTCCTTTCTCCTTTTGTTAATTACTATTAAATTGTTGGTACCTACTACCTCCCCGCTTCCAAGTTCTATGAGAGATCAATGAATTCTGTTGGTATAATTGTGGTCGCTTTGTGAGCAATCACGCGCCTAAAAACGCCATGTATCGCGTACACGGATGGTCCTGATTGTGATTTAGCGAGCATATTATTAGTTATGGCACGCACCCCGTCCGTACTGCTCCATACTTGCACGTGTATGCGTGCAACGCGAGCGCGAGTGCCATCTTCTTAAGTGAGTGACAGATCTCCTCAACAAGTTTCAAAGAGGCGGAAACTCTAGGATACTTGCATTGTATATATGTTCATCAGTTTGTCCTTCAGTTTTCTGTTATTTCTAGGTGAGATTTTTCCTTTCTCTTAGCTGCATCGGAGTACTTTGCTCTCATTGGGTTGCAGCAGGTAGCTTTCCTCGTGGTTATTACTCCTACTGCTCCATGCTTCTTTTTTCCTCACCGGTAGGTCAAGCTTTTTCCATATGGAGGAAAAGAAGGGAGACGAGAGGACAGGGAGGGAGGGTGAGAGAGCCGGGAATGGTGGGTGGGCCAGCACGTGACTTGGCCCTATCGCGGCCTTTTTGGCAGGGGAAAGAGTGGGCGATGCTCCGGTCACGTGACCGTGCTCCCCCTCCCCCCTCACCTCCTCCATATCATGATCATCATCATCCATCTTTCCTTCTCTCCTCACTTATTAGCATCATGCAATCGTCTTTCTCCTCCGACTTTTTCCCGGCGTCTGTTTTCGCCGTGGGGCTGCGCAAAAGGCAGGGCGAGTAAAGCGGGCTTGGGGCCGAGCCCCTTGTGGCCATGGAGCGTGTGTGTGTGATGTGCATGCGACCTCTGCCGACTTCCATGTGGGCGTGGTCTCCGGGCGCCCGTATATTGTGCCGCGTTTGATTGGCTGCAATGCTGCCCGTACTAAACAATCATGCCCCCTGTGCTCCCAAAGTCGTAGCTATACACAGTTCTTTTGTGGACAGTGTCTAGGTATATGACTCGGCTTTCCCAACCAAGAAACTATACAGTAGTGTCCATGATATGTCATGTCACATAGACACTACTTAAAATTATAGCTCCCAATGTATAATTTATAATTGTGGTTATAAAATAAATTTCTTCAATGACCTTTCTCCTCTCTCTACCAATCCCCTTCCTTCCCACTATTTAATTCTATCTTGGTATCTGTGATATCCATCCCAATAGGTATCGTGTAGTTTCTAACTTTGATTTTTGTGCAAGAAACCATTTCTAGTATGAGACCCAATTTCTTGGTCTTTTCCCCCCTCTCTCTCTCCTCTTTAATTGCATCGTCAAATCAGCAAAACAGCCTACATGGCATCATACTAAATTAAATAATATGGAAATCATCCTAGTCACTGCATTGGGTCTGCCTTAAAGCACGGAGAATTACAAGTAACCTTAAATTTTGAAAAGCAAAATTACATGTAGCTCAGGGGGGAAATGACATTGCTGAGTGTTTTATCACGGTTCACTTAGATGCTAAATATAACAAGTTAACAACCAGTGATGTCACACGATCCAACCTTGATGCCATTGAGAGAGGATTTCCCATTTCAGAGGTAGATGCATCCAATTTTCGGCTGGGTTACAGGTTAAATTAAGGAAAGCATGGGCAACACTTTCCTTGTTGATCTGATCTCAAAGTAGCTGCGGCTCCTAGCTTGACGTGACGCATGTGCCCCATCGCCAGGAACTCTGATGGTTTAATTTGCCGGTGAAGTGACCCGTCGTCGCAGCACGGAGGAACATCGGCGGGGCGCGTCCAGCGCATGCGAACCGGTCGAACACGAGGTCCTGCTGGACTTTGCACGGAGACGGATCGGAGACGAGGAGAGGGCTGGGGCTGACACGACCCCGGAAGTAGTTATCGGCTGTCACGCTGCGTGCAGCTGCTCGATTTGACACTTGCTCATGCAGGCGCGGCCACTTGCCAGGGCCGCGTGCCGGGAAGACACTTGTCCCGGTCGGCTCCGCCGGCGCCCTGGATTTCTCGCCGCGCCGACGTTGAAGTGCGGGCGGCCTCGCGCCAGGCCCTGCCGGCGCTCGATTGGCTTGCGCTCGCTGCCGCTACTTGGCTGCTGGGGTCAGCAGTCCGCCAGTGCACGGCGAGGTGGACGGAACTACCGAGCCCGTGTCGATCGCCTCGCTCGCTACAAGGACGATGGACTCGATGGCCCACTTGCATGGAAAATGTTTCCGACACCACAGAACCGGAGAAGCTGACCGGGCTACTTGGGCCGAAACGAGGCAAAGCAGCAACGAAGAGGTGTTAGTACACGAGGCCGCGTGCCGGGAGTACTTCTTAACCCAATCCATATATGTGGTCCACGAGGCCCGCAAGGCCGCAGCCCACTGAAACTTGCAGTGATCCATGGTTTCATTGAAATCTTTATTATTTTTGTCAGATTAATTTATCCATATGTTGTTTTCATTTAACCAAAATGTGTCCAAGGTCTCCACTCAAAAAGAAAAGTGTCTAAGATCTATTTCTGAATGGCTGTAAATTTTGCCATGAGTCTCATAAGAAACCAAATTTATTGTAGGACGAGGCTATCTGCCAAAGAATTAGAGTAGAGGCGAAGTCGTGAAGATGGAGATAACATGATGCTGGGTTGTGGTGTTATAGCCATGCAACGAGAGTGCCACGCACCGGGGAGGTGCTTCACCTTCGCACTTGTTACAACCTCAATATATATATATATATATATATATATATATATATATATATATATATATATATATATATATATATATATATATATATATATATACTATTCCAGTCACAGTGTGTTTATTATTCAACACACCGGCAGCACCGCTCACAACTCCGGCGAGCGGACATTAAAACCTAGAGCCCCCAATTACTCCCCACCCGCAGAAGCGCAATTAATGCAAATACTTTAATAACGATGACCATGTTTAACAGCCAGGCAAGCAAATCAAATGAGTAAAAACGTAGACCACCTTTTATGGTCCGGGGGTGCTTTTTTGGATAGAATACCAGGATTGTTCTAACCTCTCGGGAATCAAGCCATTGATTGCTATTAGATTTTTCTCCTCCCAATCCAATAGCAAAATCTACTCACAACGCAATTAATATTATTCAATGCACAGGCGGAGCATCCCTGTCAGCCAAAAATCCGGTCCGGCCACCCCCTCCGCAACAGTAAAACTTTGGAATGAAACCGTAAAATAAGCTACATATTTATTTCGAGCGAGTATATAACTTCCTTGCACCTTCTCTCTCATTTTTATACTCTCTTTCTCTCTCCTCGTACTCACTGCATCCGAGATCCAGGATCCTCCAGCATCCCCCAGCGCCACTATTCTTATGGTTTGCCGGTGAGCATTGGATATGATAGTGAGCCCCTTTTCTCCTCGATGCAGCCTTGATTTCTCGTTTGCTGTTTTTGATCATGGACTCTTTACAGAGGAGAGTTATCTATTACGTTCGAATCGTTAAATATTTCTGACCTGCATGTAGCAGCTGTAGCCTATCCTCTTGAAGCATCATGGTGGCGGCAGCACGCCGGCCGAACCACTG
The DNA here is from genome assembly GCA_032594955.1 of Panicum miliaceum. Taxonomy (NCBI): domain Eukaryota; kingdom Viridiplantae; phylum Streptophyta; class Magnoliopsida; order Poales; family Poaceae; genus Panicum; species Panicum miliaceum. Next base: position 39,929,720 of record CM064059.1, read on the forward strand.
GCGCGCCCTTCTCCCTCACGCACGACTGTCTGATTGCCTCTACTGGTGCTTGCAGCACCTCTTTTGGGGGGGCACATCCTCATGCAACCTTGACACACAACCATGGGGATCCTATTGCCAAACCCAACTTGGGAGGTTTCGTTGGCGGTGAGATCCGTGTTTTTAAGGTATATCATTTCCTTTCTTGGTTCTTTGATTAGATTGTTCCATTTTCGAATGAGTTTTGCAATTCGTTCCCCCTCAGATCTGTTCATGTGTGCCCTCAATTCCAAATCGCACACTAACTAGGTCATGTTTTCCACTCTAATTTATCCACTTTTAGGCAATTAACCTGTACTATTAGTAGCTTTCTTGTGGGATTTGGAGGGTACAAGCGTTGCCTTCATAAAGATGAAAAAAAATCATTTTTCCCCAATGGCTACGTCAATTGGGGCAATATCCAGATAGAATGGTTTTAGTACAAGCAATAATGTAGTCGTAATTTTCAAAGCATCAAAAATCATCATTGTGCTTCCACGTCGCAACTCGCAAGGCGGATGCATCTATAGTAGTATTTTTCATAATTCGGTGTAGTATTCTGTTCATATTCAAGTAGTTTTTTTTAAACAATTTAGAGAAGTATTTTCGTAACTTTGAGTAGTAATTTTTATAATATAGAGTAGTACTTTTTGTGCTTTATAGTAGTTTATAACTTGTGAATCATACCACCATGGGGTCATGCTGCCACACAGAACTGTACGACCACTTCAGCAGTCCATTTGAAGTCATACTATGGTGGAAATAATTCTGAAATATTGTTTTCTTGCATAGTTTGAAAATGATTGGACCCAACATCTCTGTTGGTTGAAAAACTCTACTTGGCCTGCATTTTATTCAGCGACTTGCAAAATTACGGCATGTTCTATACCAATATACTTCTATTTTATCCAAGGACTAATTCCCCCTTGTCGTACATGCAGATTGCATCAGATGTGCAGACTGTGGAGAATAGAACGGAAAGTAGGAAGTTCGTGTAGGAGGGCTTATCTGCCATCTACTGATACCGCTGCACCGCTTGGCTTCATCATCAATTCACAACATTCCCAGCACAAACTACACTTAAATTTTGTCTATTATAACAGCATGTTGTGCTCACTCTAGGAAAAAGTGGGCAATTTCAATATGTTTGTGTGATAAGCTTGTACGCCACTTAAACTTGGTTGAATCAAATTCTATGTGATCAGCCAAGTGATTTTTTCTTTGATTACATGTAAAATATATTACTTCTTGTTTGGTGGTGCAATTTTGAAGTTAAATAGATGATTACGGTCAAGTCGTAGTTAAAATACTGCTCTAAGTTTTAAAGTTTACTTCAAGTCATCGTAGATTGGCAAAAATAAAATTTAAAATAAAGAAATGAATAACTTACCCCAAAAAATTACTTCTTGGGGATTGTTGAGAAATGAATATTGCTCATAGAAAATAAAGAAAATGCTTTTGGGAATAATTGGTCAAATACACAAGGATTAATATTTTAGAGACTTGAGGAGGAACCTTGTATAATAACAAATAATTTTTCACAATTCTGTTTACATATACAAACGTCTACGACTAAGCATTTCAAGTTTCAATGACTAATTACTCCCTGCTCAGCAGTCTATAAAATATATTGAGTCAGATTATTTTGTGTTATGCATAAGAACTCCTTGTTTGTATGGTAATTACTCCCAGGCGTATCCCACTTTGAAAGTTTGAACCAATCGCATGCAAATAAATTTCAGAGATCTATGCATACGAATCCACCAAAATGAGTAGCAACTCAATTAATGCACCCATATATTCCTCCCTGAAATAATTTTTACGGCTGCGGAGGCATCAAAACCTGTCCAGACCGTAAAACGTACATGACAGGGATAGATATGAACTCATGAAATTCATCATAAACGATCGTAAACGTAATTGGGTTTCATTAGGGGAATTTAATTCCAGCAATGATTGCAAGCACCGTTAACTGAGCGAGAATCATATTCACGGGAGCCATTCAAGTCACTCCACGGCACGCCATGGAATTAAAAGAGCAAATTCCAGTTGATTGGTCAACTGGGCATTTAATGAGATCTTGTACGCACCGGCAGAAACGTTTTTTACTCACTGCGAACGCAACGGAGTAATTTTGGATCGCCGGAGCTTAGGTGGACTGTCACACCTAACATATTTAATTTTAGTATGTGAATATCTTTTAAAATGTGTTCATCCATTGTTAGAATTTTCGGGAATTTTTCAGATTTTTTTGGCAATTATTCTCATTTTCTCTAGAGAAAAATCCATTTATTTGAAGGCTCTAAAATATTTTCACGAGATCCAAGTATTTTATTTGGACTCGTCGTGTCCTAGGATTTTTTCCGAAATTTTTCAGATCCTCAAAATATATTTTGTGGTTTAAAATTTTTTTCTAGACTTTTCTTGATTTATTTTAAGTCTGAATATATCTTTTAAAAAATAAATTCTTTTTCTTTTTATCTCGAACTGGATTCAACTCGTTTTGGATCTAGTCTGCCCTAAATCCTAGAATTATGCCGCGCGCAAGCTTGACCTTAGCCACTGCCCTGATTTTGTCGTTCATTGTTTTTCTATCGACAAAAGAAAATATAAATCCAAAGCTTCTAGTTGAAGTACTGAAGCAAACATCCTTGTTTTCACCTTCACCTTTTACCCTTGCTTTCCGAAGCTTAAATTGCTTGTCGGAGCTAGCTGACCGTCTCTCACCGTCGATCACCTTCCTCCACCACAAGTTGGAGTTATATGTCCAGAAGCTTTCATGTGAGATGAGGAAGCTCCCAAACAGTTTCCCTTTTTTTACCTCGTTCTTTTGTTCCTCATTTCTTGTTGTAGGCAGACAAAGCCATTTCATCACCATCCTCCCATTTTACTATGTCGTATCCGACACCCTAAAATGCCCATTCGAGTTTCCCTGTTCTCTACCCTTTCTCCCCGAACAAGTCACGCTTGAAACGATGTCTCGTGGCTCGTTTTAGTGTTTTGTGTTGTTGCTTCATTGTCGTCACCGTCAATTTCAATGACCAGCACTGTCGCTCTAAAATCTTAGACCCAAGTTGATCCCTCTCAGCCGTCCAACCTTTTTCCTTCTCTCTTTACCGTTCTCTCTCAGACCTGATCTACCCATCGACACGAATCAATCTCAGCCTAACCGAGCGCCCTTCGTTTCCTCTCTCTCTTTCTCGACACAATGGCCAACCTATCGCCCTTCTTCCTTGCCTTTTCTCTCTACGACGTTATGGTCTCACTTGTCATCTCCTCCTGTCCCTTTCGTTTTCACCACGATAACCATACCACACAATGCTCAATTTTCCTACGCGTGCGTGCTATGACTCGTTGACCGAGTTCAATTCGGTCATGCATGTTCGTCCTCATCGTACGCATGTATGCCTGTATACCACCTGCAGGCCGAAGTAGCATTTTGCCGTGTGCTCATTTTGAACTTCATTCGAGACTAAACGACTCACGCTTCTATTGTCGACGTATACGTCATGCAAACCCGACCGTTCGCACCCTATAAAAAAGTGCAGCCGGCTCGACCCTTCTCTCCCTTCTTTCTCTTTCTAGTCTGCTCTCCTGATCAGCCCAGTACCACACGTCCGGTCTATCATTCTCGCCATCCCGCGCCTCTGCCTTTCACACAAACATGTCTCGGCCTAAACCGATCCTACCAATAGTTTCCAGCCCAGATCAGCTTCTGCTTGGAACCGTGGCGTGCCTGCCACGTCGAGCCTGGGCGTTCTGTCCCTATAAAACGCAAAGCTCTGCTGCCCAGGCACCCTACATTGCCGCCGCACTCTCCCTTGCTGGGCGTCGCCCTACCCTGCGGCCGACAACTCCCTGCACCCCGCCGCTGAGCTCTACCCGCGACGCTCCCCGTGAGCCCTCTGCTGCAACAGCCCCCTCGCCTCGGCTGCCGCACAGCCGCCGCCATCATTCCCATCTGCCCCCCTACCGTGCGTCGCCCCCTCCTGTTCCCGCGCGCCCTCTGCGCTGCGCCCTACCCTGCCGCCGCACGCCCCCTACCCAGCGCCCCAGCCCAGGCCTGCTCCGCCTCCCATCGCCAGGAGTCGTGCGTGTGCCCCGCCAGTATGCAGCGCCCCTCCGCCCTCGCCCTCCCTGCAGCCGCGCCCTCGGCCCTGCGCCTCCTTCTGCCATGCCCGCGTCGCAACTGTGCCCGCGTGTCATCCAGGCTCATGCCGCCACTCGTGGCCTCGTCGAACGGACCACCGCCGCCCCCCTTCCGGCTTCGATTCCTGCCGCGACGGTGAGTCCCTGCCGCCGGTAAGACATAAAACGGAAACCCCTTGGCGTCCTCTCTCTTTTCCCCATCTTCCCGTGCTCTCCCGTGACCTAGAACGCCGGGGATTGGTGCTACAGTACCGCTGGTCCTCCATGAGGGCTATTTCGAGGAATCTGTATTTGTTTTTTCCCTTATGAAATCTGCAGAAAACCCCGTAGTGGATTAGATCTTTTTAACCCAGCTCCATCCATGGTCTTTTCCAAGATCTAACCCTGTCCTTCAACCAATTTGCGAGCACTATTTCGTGTGTCTTGCAAAAGTTTTCAGCTAGTCCTTCACGTCTACGTTTAATCGCGACTAGATCCCTCCAGCCTTGTTTCTTTCATAGGTTCCACGTTTTAGATATGTTTTGATCCGTTCATGCTACGTTAGCTTCGTTTTAGCATGAGCTATCGTGTAGTAGCACTGTTGTACCGTAGTTTGAGTTTCATAATTAAAATTAGAATTAATTTGATTAATATCCTCTCATCTAATTTTCCTAAATAAAACCTAATCAGGCCTTTCTTCGGTTTTCATAATTGATGTTAACTTAGTTAATATCAACTCAAATATGTTTGTAATTTAATTTGTTTAGTTCAGCACGAACCATAAAGTTCGACGTTTAGATGCTCTCACCAGTTTCTTTTAATTAATTGTTTAATTAGTGTAATTTATGCATAGAGAATTATAAATAAAATTGGACTAAGTTATACTTCGTTGTTATAAATGCAAATATAATGTGAGTTAATTATAACGAAGGATAATTTCTTTCAAATATCCTTTACATTTCTAAATTAAAATAAATCAAGCTTATAGTTTCTTTGTTCTCTTTTATAACATAAACATTCTGATAGCTGTTTCTTTTCAACCGTAGCTCTGTTTTCCGCGTTTCATGCGTTCTCGTGACCGTAGCAACGAGCCCTATCCTTTTGTACACTCTTTTAAAGCTTTCATTTTATTTAGTGTATTTATTCTTAGTTGTTCTTGTTTGTTTGTTTGCTAGTATGCTTGGGTCCGATGCTTGTGTGATGTTAGAAGGAGCGCGATCGAAGAGTTCTGAAGATTAAGAGTTTCAAGAACAAGAGTTGAAGACCCTGAGCAGCTATTCTTTGGAAGAAAGGCAAGTGTTCCTTGATCATGCTTTTATCCTAATAATCACAATAAATATAACTTTATTTTATGCATGCATGTGTCTTAATTTTGATGGATCCTAATTAAGGATATGCCTAGTCTTTATGATCATTCCTTGTCAACCTGGGTTTTATCTTCTTGTTGGGTAGCTACTGCTTAGTTGCTATAACTGGTTCCGGTTTGGGAATGTCAATAACCATGATGATAACAATGATAATGCTATACCTGCGTTGCTTCATGCTCATGGATAATTTGTGTTGTTAATCACAAGATCATATCTGTTTAATCGGAACATGTAGAACCACCTAGGTAAACGGTGCAACCACAATACTATATGGCTTTGACTAATTAATTATAAACTCTAGCTTGTGATGATATTACCGAAAGGGCAAGAGGGGAATTCATTGATGGGGTATAGCTCGGTCCTCTTGAGGCTTAGATATGATCCTATTTAAGGCGTCTTCTTCATTAGGGAGGGTTATGACTACCGTGGCCTGAAACCTTAGCGGATTGTCATCGGTTAGGGAATCTTTATAAATGCCTCGTGGTGAATCCCTAGCCACTCACCTTGGAAGTGTTTAAGAGGCTCGCGACCTCGGGCAACATGGGAGACACGAATTGTGGGTAAAATATACAACCTCTGCAGAGTGAAAACTGATATATCAGCTGTGCTCACGGTTAAGAGCGGCTTGGATCCTCACATGCTTAATGAACGTGAAAATGAATTAAATCATGGACCATATTTATGGTTATCGTTATGCTTCTGGTATATCTCTCTGTTTCTTTTAATGTGGGTTGGTATATACTTATACCTTAGTAATCAGGTGCTAATAAAATTTGACCAACTAAAATTGCATTACGAAGTAAGCTAGTCATCCTTTCCTTGCTTTTGGCCTTCATGTCATATAATTTCCAACACTTGTTGAGTACCAACCGTAAGTGTACTCATGCTTGTTATAATTGCTGCTCAGAAGATAAAGTTGCCGTGAAGTCTTTTGAAAATGATGCTGAGTTCTAGGCTTACGCAACCCTCGGTCGATTGCCTGTAAAGTTTGAAGCCTTCGTTTTTGGGATAAGGTGTATAACTCTGATAATCTTTATAGTCTCTTAGTTCTCTTTTCATGATACTGTTACTAATTATTCACTGATGAAGTGTATGGAACACGATCCTGGTATACATATAGTTATGCATTCAGTTTTGTCCTTAAAACTGGTGTGACATGAACGCGCCGCCGTGTGCGTTGAATTTTATTTAACTCGCTGCGATCTAAATAGACCAGTTCTCTCTAGCATCGGTCGTGTTCTTGTTCTAGCTATTGGTTCACTTTTCTTCTTCTTTACTTGGTTGCAGGTAGTCACTAATTTTCTATGGCACTCCCATTCGGAGCATCCTTCCCTCCGAGTGCATTGATGTGCACTGGAATAGGTGACATCCTAAGAACCTTGTGGCTTGGCCCCGTTTGGAAGCTGGTGGATTTTGAGAATCCAGAATTCAGAATCTGCTCTAGCTTCCAAACAGCCTGGATTTTGCAAGGATTCCGGATTCTCAAAATCCCGGAAGCTGAAGTGGGGTAGCTTCTGGCTGCTATTGCATCGTGAAATTACTATTTTGCCCATGGCCATTTCTGGAAAATTACACCAATCTGCCACTGCCTCTCCCGCCACTCCAACTTCCCGCACGAACACATGCCCGATCTCCCCACAACGCCCTCCTCCCCACCGGTGGCTGCCCGTGCCCGCCCCGGCACTGCTCCTCCCCGTCGGCGGCAGCCTCGACGCCCGCGCCGAACCCCTGCTCCCGCCGCCCCTTCTCCTCCCCCACCGGCCGTCTACTCCAACTCGCCCCAGATCCTTGTCGACATTCCCCGTCCGTCTGCGCACGCGGCCGGCGAGGAATCCGCCCGCAGCCCCATGAATCCCGCCATCCCGCCCAGGGGCAGGCGTCCCTGCCAAGCCGCCGCCCATCTCCGCTCGGGCAGGCGTCCCCAGCGCTGCTCCCCGCCTGCGGCTGCACGCGGCCGCAACGGGAGATGGCCGTGGGAGCGCGAGGCCGCGGTGGGGACCGGCCGACCAAGGGAGCACGCGGCGGCAGCGGGATGGCCGCGGCGGGACCGGCCGGCCGTGGGAGCGCGCGGCTGGGAGGGCAAGATGGCGGCGGGAGACGGCAGCGGGAGCACGAGAGCGCGGCGGCCAGCCGGTCGCGGGAGTGCAACGGCGGCAGGAGACGATCGGCCGCGGATGTGGCCGGGAGGGCCGGCGGTTGCTGGCTTCACCGCGCGTGGCCCTGCGGCTAGCATGCCGGGCAGCCGCGCGACGGCATCCTGGAGGCGAAGGGAGAAAAGATAAGGATAAGAAATGGATTTGGAAGAAAAATAAATGGAGAGGAAAAACCAAGGGTATAAAAAAATTCATAAAATCTGATTCTAGAATCCAGAATCCAAACAATACTATTCAGATTTTGTTCATAATCCAAATTTTATGAATCCATCCAAACTCCATTGATTCTAAAATCCACAAAGGCTTCCAAATGGGGCCTTACCGTGGGTGATCATGACCAACCAGTGAACCACAAAGAGCTAGACACTAGTCGGTCATTTGGGTCGTGGCAAGGAGTGGTTCATGTCGAGGTCAAGCTTTGCTTGTTGCCAACCTCTTTTGCCATGATTTGGGGGAACCTAGGTGCTTGGTGCATGTCTGTGAAGAGGGTACCATTGTGTTCGGTGCAAGCTTGGTGATTGTGCGATGGATCAACCTGACTTCGCCTGGAATCTCACCCGAGGAGTAGGGATTGCTCAAACCCTTTTATGTTATTGTTTCTTTGATGTGTTTGTTTTGTTTCTTTTTTATGTGTCTATATGCTGCAATTTGTAATTCCTCATGGCTCCCTGGTCCCTACCCCATTATATTAGAATGTACACTTATCACCATCCTTGTTGCTAAAGACGGTTGTCTGATCTTGTTATATTGCTTCGAAGAAATGAGATTGTTCAGCTGAGCTATTTTGCCCCCCCCCCGTCTGGCTATTGAGAAAGAACTTGGATGTAATTAACATTTATTTCTTTATGCTTTAAGGTTCACATTATGTAAAGGGGGATGTATTGCTCATAGAACAATGCATGGAAACAAGAAGTTCATTAGAATTTATAGTATTATTCCACCTCAAGGAAATTCATGCCCATATGCACAAAACTCAAACCCACCTTTAAGATCATCCAACTCGGATGGTTCATAATGGAAATCGCCTCATATCTCATTGATAAGATTAGTCTTGATTAGATTTGGTCAAATTGAAAGGTGAGATTGAGTTTGTGCAAATGTCCACCCCAATATAAATACATACAAATGACCTAATTGCTAAAAGTGGTCAACCACTTTTTGCTTATGCAGTGGCCAATTTCAAATTTAGGATTTTTTTTCTGTATCAGTGTGGTTCTTTCTTGCCTACTCTTTTCGCACGAATGCACATGGCCGACTTCCTTGTTTTCTTTTCCTCTAGGTATGCATGCATGCTTATTTGGTTGGTGCGACTTCTTGCTTCTTTAACGAGTGATCACAAGGGCTGCTAGCTTGTAGCTTCTTTTTGTCATTTGGCTGGAGTATCATGTTACATCTTGTACATGCTACATTTTGTATTTAATGTCAGCTCATTTACATGCAAAAACAAAAGACATGTTTTAGACCTTTGGACCAGACATACCTATATTCTTTAGTTAACTGTACAGATAAGTGAGAGCGGTATATCTGTCTTCCCCTTTTTATTACCGTTTGCTTCATTTTCTTTTACCTCATTTTTGTCTTCTTTTCCATGCATATATCAATATATGGACTTGAGGTGCAATTTCCTTTTCTTTTTTTTTAATTTTTAGTGGTCCTTTTCCGATGATGCATGAGTGGGGCATTAGCCAGATCTAATATTTGTTCACCCGTGTTTAGCTCAACAACTCATTCACGAATTTAATATATTGTTCTTTATGTTAAGTGTTCACTAACATTTTCTTTGACATAAGAGCATTGAACATTTCTTCGATCCAACAATCTATTCATTTATTTCATATTACATATTTTATTTTAACATCTTTTACACATTTTTTAATGTATTATATTATTCTGCTTTTCTAAACATTTCTGTAAATACTTGATATTTTCTTGATAAACCAATATTTTCTAGATTGGTTTATTTCCAACAAATTTGTTGACTCAATGATAGCATTTTCTTAATAAGAGTATAGCTAACATTTTACTATTGACATGCTACTATTTTTGTTGATCAGTATTTTTATTTCAAAAAATTATATGAACAACATTTTTTTCTAAGGTATGTTCACTTAACTTTTTCCCCTTTTTTGATCAATAATTCTTCGAGATATGTTGACTTTCTTGAGCTATATTTAGTTAATGTGCTTATCAAGATATGTTCATTCATTTTTTTTCTTTTATTGACTGAATAGTTTTTGACGCCCGCTATCCACCAAACGCTATCTTCTTCTATCTCCAGCTCGAGTCCCCGCAACTCTTTCCTCCAGTCATCCAGTACGCTATGTCGTTCCGTAGTCACCACCTCCACAACCGTCGCCACCCCCACCACCGGTGTCGACTTACTTTTGCGTTGTTCCTCCACCTCCCACCCCGCACATTCCTAACCAGTGTTCATCCTCATCGCTATTGTCACCCCTGGCCACTGGTTGCCCTCCATCCCCACTTGGCATCCGCCACCGCCACCGAAACCTCCTTCCCTTACCAACCCCAACCCAACCCCAACACCCCCCCCCCCCCCAAAAAAAAAAGAGAAAAACTTGTCTGTAATCCACTAGCCCCGAATACCTAACCCCGAACCCGAACTGAAGCGCTCGTCGGAGAAGATGACTGGCAGTTCTGGTGTGGAAAACTTATTTTCTCTCTCTTTTCTTTCGCAAAACTAGTACAATGGGAATCAACCTCTAAATCATTATCTAGTGGTTGACAATTTTAGAGCAATTGGAGTTTTTTGGGCATTTCAACTCAACATTGTTCCTTAGCTATACTGAAACATCATTTCTTCTAAGATACTATATTTAGCAAATATTTTTTTGATACTGTAGTTTTGTAAGACCACACAACATCCAAACATGCATGACCATTAAGATTCTGTTTTAATGGTTGGCCACCGCATAGAAAGTCAAAGCCCAGCTTGTGCCCTGATTGATATTTACATTTCTTAGAGCTTGTTTGGATCAGGGTCTAATTTTTAGTCAGCTAAAAATTAGATCTAGATGATCCAAACAAGGGGCTAAATATGGACTAAAGATTAGCCAACCGCCCAACTGAAGTTTAGTCCATTAGTCCTCTAAACCCAGCAAATAAAGGGTAATTTCTAGTAGCATGCGCGTGGCATATTAGTGTAAGCGTTTTTTTTCAGTACTACAGTTAAAGTTTAGCCTGGATATCCAAACAAGGCTAATTCCATGTCTATCTAAAGATGTCTAAAGTTTAGCCACGGCTAAAGTCCTTAGAAATACAAAAAAACAAACTGCAGAATGGGCCGTCTGTTCTGAAATTTTTTATGACCTGGCCCGCTCAGCCTGGGCCGCCGGCCTGCTTCGTCATGGCCGCTCGCCACATCAATAAACGCAAGATGCTACAGTATTTAGTCTGCTTCGTCATTCAGCAAAGCATCAGATTCCGTCTCCTCCCAGATTCGGCCCGCGAGCGAACACATCTGAGACCTTAAAACGTAGCCCGACGGCCGAGCCGGTGCGCTCCCCCGTCATTTCGCTTCCGCACCGTTCCGTCCCGTCCTCGCCTCATCGCAACCGACTCAGCGACGCCCATCTTCGCCTCCTGCGCTCTCTCCCCGCCTCGCGCTCGCAGAAGCAGAGACCAGCAGCGATCCAGCCCTAGCTAGCATCGCCGCCCGCACTTCCTGCTCCCCGCCGTCGGGATGATCCCGTTCAACCCCGCGGTCACCGCGGAGGTGCGTGCCCTGATCCAGGGCGCCGACGAGTCCACCTTCGACCCCATATACCGCGAGCTCTGCCAGGTAACACTCCAGCATCTGCTACCCAGCTCAAATCCTAGACACGCTGTGCTGTGCTTGCACGACCGATTCGCTCGTCAGGATGGGCAAACGATCTACCCATTGCTGACACCCCGCTTGAAACGGCTCTAATGCTAGGATTAATCTAGGGTTTTGGTATGATCTGCCCACTGCCCTACTGTTGATCCCGTGCTTAAAAACGCATCTAACGTCATAGGGCTTTTCTGGATTCAGCCACACTAATCACTTTTTTTTTAACATGCATATGCATCCTTATTTGCTCTAGGTATGAAGACACTCTTATCATATTTCTTACTAATTACTATTGTTTCAGCTTGCAGATTGCAGCCCTGATGGGTGCGTTTTGTTGCTTCACGTTTGTGTGGACGAATTGCTGCTGAATGTTGGTGGGGCAAAGAACCCCCAACCTAGACATGATCTTGTAGCCATCATCTTCAGATATTGTTTGGATAAACCCTACTTCAGCACCAGTTTCTGTGAAGCAGTGAGCACAATACCTGTCAATGATGGGTTCCTTGAAACACTGTCCAATGAACTCGAGCTATCCGCAGCTGAGAGGGTTGGAGTTGGACTTGCTCTGTCAGATTCGGAAAATCCAGACTTAAATCTGGAAGGTAAATAGCTGGATTTTGGAAAGTTTTCCTTTTAAATATTCATAAACTGTTACTTGTCCCAATCTAGATGCTCATCTAATTCTTGCTATGCAGGGAGAAAGTTTACAATTGCTCAAATTGAGGAGTTATGCTCAAATCATGCTCATTCTGTATCAAATGAACGGATTCAGGAGATTGTGGTGTTTCTTCTCCAGACTGACGGCCTCTCAAAGCATATGGACTCTTTTACTAACATTATCTCCCTACTAAATCCGAAAGAGAGGCCATTCTATGTTCCTGTGTCACTCCAGGAAGCCAATAGCAATCAAGCAAATTCTTCGAGGTTTTCATAGTCACCTCATTTATATATGTTTGTTTCATGTATCATGCTGCCCTATTCACGTGTTTTTCTTTGCTTCCTTTTCTTTTGGTGTCGTACAGACATACGGAGCTGTGCATTGGTAGCTTAGATGATGATTTTGATTCCCTTCTATGCGAAATTGGAAAACAGATAAGCCTCCCCAATATTATCACTGAACTGGGATATGGATGTGCTTCTGATATTGCTCATTGTAAAGAGATACTATCGCACTTTGAGCCTCTTGATGATATGGCAGTCTCTAAGTTACTTGGTGCGGTTGTTTGCACTCATATTGGTGTTGGAGAGACTCAAAACACATATTCAATATTCCTTTCTGCTTTTGGGAACAGCCAAACAGTTGATTCATCTCAGTTGACTGCCTGGAATATAGATGTCCTTGTGGATTCAATCAATGAAATTGTGAGCCTTTACTATCTTTGTTTTTTCTACTTGTTTGCACACCCCTTACTTTATTTTCACAATACTTGCAAAATGCAGGCACCTGGAACTAACTGGGCGCATGTTATGGAAAATCTTGATCATGAGGGTTTTAATATCCCTGATGAAGCAGCTTTTCGTTTATTGATGTCTATATATTCTCGGGCTTGCAAGGTATACAATTATTTCTGTTCTCGATACTAGATTTCTGATCAACTCAGCTGACTTGTTCATCGTACTGTGGATCATTGTTCATCGTATCATGTAGGATCCATTCCCACTTCATGCAATCTGTGGATCATTGTGGAAGAATACAGAAGGACAACTGTCACTCTTGAAACATGCTGTGGTTTCGCCAAATGATACATTTACTTTCGCGCATTGTACCAAGAAGATGGTATCTTATCATAGCATATTGTCACCTTTCTATTTCTCAATGAAAATGCGCGCATATAACCTTTCTCGTTTCTTTAGGCTTTTCCAGACTTGGGAACTCTTAACCAAGGCAATCAGGCTTGGTACTGCCTAGACCTTCTTGAGGTGTTATGTCAGCTTGCTGAATTTGGCTATGCAAAGCCAGTACGATCAATGCTTGACTATCCCCTGATTCATTGTCCTGAAGTGTTGCTTCTCGGTGTTAGCCACATCAATGTATGTTTTCTGTCATTAAGTTTCTGAAACAAATCATATTTATGGGCCACATCCTTGAGTAATGCATATTTTTTAACATTCTATACTCTAATAATCTTTTGCAGACTACATATAATCTCATTCAACATGAAGTATTGTCTCATGTTTTTCCTGCTATGTTGAAGAACAACACCCACAGCCGTCTTATGAACTACCTCTGGCATATCAACCCTTACCTTACTCTTCGAGGATTTGTTGATGCTCATTCTGATATAAATTGTCTTCTGAGAACCGTTGAGATATGTGAAGACCTAAAGGTAACACAGTAATATAAACCTTAATACCTTATGTAGCAATCTGGCTGCTGAACAGCCTTTTTTGTTGTTCTCTTCTTTGTTGGAAGTAAAGTGTTTACTGTTTTTGCATGCAATTTAACAACTTTTTACTGAGTATCTTATTACGTGCATGGTGAATATTCCATATTGTCATACTAGACTTTAAACTTGTAGTTATCACATGGGTGGTTTCAACTGGATATGCTAATGACAGTGGCTGCTAAACTTGTTTGAAACACTACGGAAAAAAATATTAAGGGAAAGCTAAGACAAAATATTATAATAGTATGGCTTTGCTAAGCCATGGTGGCGCGTCGAGAAGCAAACTAAACTGACTAAAGTGGTGATGAGGATAGGATACAAGTCTTTAAAGTTTAGACCGCAGGCAACATGCATTAACACATGATGGATTTGAAATATATTTTACATGCGAGGACCCATGATGGCTTATGAATTGATAATATATCTAGTGTGAGAGGGAGTTTTATGCTGAAAGAAAGTCCACTTCAGATGATTTTATAAAATTAAACACTTCACAGAAGCAACATTGGATTGCCGCTAACTTTGTAGTGGATTAAAGTCCTAAACATTTAATGCTACATAGCTATTAGCCAATTATGTGATGTTCGGTTTGAAGAATTTTTTTTACATTAGCCTGAATTATACAATTGATGTAGTTGGATATGGCATTCATATTGGCTATGCAAGAATACTTGTTCTGATATTAACGAGTTACTGCTTGTTTCACTAACCTTTTCCATCCGCGCACCCCCCCCCCCCCCCCCCCCCCCCCAAACAGATCTTGGCTACTGTCCTTGATTCCACCCCGTTTGCTTTTAGCATTAGACTTGCTACAGCTGTCTTTAGGAAAGATCATAGCAATCTGGAGAAATGGCTGACTGAAAAGTTGAGTACACAAAGAGCAACTTTTCTTGAGGTAATACATGACTTTTCCTCATGTCACGCTACATACTTGTGGATACGCTGCTTTTTCCATATGTACTCTCAGTTCAGCTTGGCATTATGATTTACATGCTAACACGGTAACACTATACTCCCAGGAATGTGTTAAATTCTTGAAAGAAATTATGATAAGCACAAATTATGGTGCTGCGGAAGGTTCCATTCAACAACCTCAAGCTACCATTTCAAGTATCTGCCAAGACTCTTGCCCTGTATTTATAAAGGTATCAGTTTTTTTTTTCCTTTTGTGCTTTAGCTATGGTCTATTGACTTATTTTTTACATGAATTTAAACATATGAGTAAATGGTGTACATTTACAGGTTCTTCGTTCTCACTCGGGGCAGCTGTTGTCTAACCAACTAGTGGATGAACTTAGGAGAGTTGAAGCGGTGTACGAATCAAGGAATCATGGTGATGTAGGAAGGGACATGCCCTCTCCTGATGTAGGGGAAGACATTGAAGCTCAGGCAAATATTTATTTTCAACAGATGTTTGCTGGACAGATAAGCGTTGATGCTATGATACAGATGCTTTTACGCTTCAAAGAATCTAAAGACAAGAGGTGCTTTTCATTTGTCAACTTTCCATACTTGACTTGATCTTTGTTTCGATTAATCTGTTGCTTCTCTGATTCAAATGTGTGAATCATAAAAAAACTAATTGGAAGAGATAACTAAGAAATGATATATAATGAGGTGTTGTAAGAGCTGTATTATTGGCATACCGTGTAGTGGCTGTAATTATTTCTTTTTGTTCTCCAGGCTTTCTGTATTTGTACTTATTAAGGTAACCAAGATCTTTATTTTGACATGGTGCTGCTATGCTTATAGGTTACTTTTATGGACATTTTAGTTTTTCCTAATAGTGTTTCTTTCAACCTATGAGTGAGGGAGCTGGGCAATCATGTAACTTAGCTGCCTGAGTTGTATTCCAGAGATGACTGACTACATCTTTTGTTCTGTTCACTTTTTTCGACGATGACTTGTTTTAAAGTTGAATTCTGTCTGTTCTGTTTATTCAATTACTGATGTTGATTTGATTTGATTTGATTTGATGATATTATGGCTAAGCAGGGAGCTATCGATTTTCAACTGCATGATCTCAAATTTGTTTGAAGAATACAAGTTCTTCCCAAAGTATCCAGATGCACAACTTAAATTAGCTGCTGTGCTTTTCGGTAAGTGTTGGCTTTTCATGCTTTGTGCTGCTCAGGTTATCTAGAAACACATTGGCATTGAACAGTACATTATTTACTAATTGTTGCAATGTTTTCCAGTATGTTGTTGTTTACCAAAGCTTTGCCTTTTGCTTTAGCTTCTGACATCAAATATTTTTTGATGCAAAGCTGTAAGCTAGGTCTTGGTTCCTTGTTACTGTATTTTTATTTTGTAGTATTTAGGAAGCTAGTACTGCAGTTATGACTTATGGGAAATAAATGATTTAGATGATTTCATTTTCTTTTCATGACTCTGGTTTCTTTTCAATGCTTCTTTTGATCTCGTGGAAGAAATTTTTGTGTCCCACACGCATGCTCTGCTTGCATCTGTGTTGTATAAGTTGGGTGAGGACTTCCCAGCATTGTTTGTGATGAACTTTCATAGGAAATTACCTGGCTAATGTTCTTTGATTCTGATTTTCTATGTATTGGTGTTTACCTTGTCATCGATCTTTCCTAGGTTAGGTAGGACAGGGTAGAATGTTGCATGATTGTCTTGCATGCATCGCATGATGTGTTGTGCTGAAGCACTGAAGTCACTATCTGCTTGAACAAGCTGACTCTGTTTTTTGATATTTGGAAATAGGCTCTGTCATAAAGCATCAACTTGTGGCCCACCTTGCACTCGGAATTGCTCTACGCGGTGTTCTCGATGCCCTGCGTAAATCTATTGATTCGAAGGTTGTCTATGGTTACTTTCTTCTTTCAGTGATCTCTACTCTCCGCCTTTACCAAGTTATATATGGAACTGATGTAATGGCATAATGGTTGCAGATGTTTATGTTTGGTACAACAGCGTTGGAGCAGTTTATGGATCGAGTAATTGAGTGGCCACAGTATTGCAACCATATACTGCAGATTTCACATCTTCGCGGAACACATGCTGAATTAGTTTCTGCTATTGAGCAAGCACTTGCCAAGATATCATTGAGTCAAAATGAGCCGAATTTGGGGCCTATGCTTCCTGTGGATCAGCGGAGTTCTGGTTCACAGTCTATCGAAAACATAGAGGTACATTCACATCTCAATTCCTGTTCGCTGTTCCTTGGGTTATGAGAATAAAAGTCAAGCAGGAAACATTCAACTGTTTTTTTCTGAAACAAATCCGTGGTGTATGCAGGCTTCGGAAGCATCATGGCAGTTCATAAATTCGACACCAACACAACTAGATAGGACAATTTCTTCCTTTGCACTACAACAGAGGAACCAAGGTTTCCTAGGGGAGAGGTCCAAAGGCTCAACTAATACCAGTCAAGCAAAACCCATGATGCCTATTGGCCAGCCACCTCTCGCTTCAACTTCTAGTGAGCTGGGTGCTACTCCAAAGGTATTGGATGTTACATTTCCATGTCGCGTATTACTTGACAATTGCAGAAATCTGTACTTCTGCATATCTTGAATATTAAGTTTAATATATATGGTTTCCTTAATCTGTTGCAAAATCTGAACATGTGCAGGCCACTGTGTCATTGTCCTCTCAAGCTTCTCCACATCATTCTAGCTCTGCGTCAGGTCTTTCACAACCTTCTGGTTTTCTACGATCTAGAAGTTCAGCTCCATCAGGTTATTTTCTCGCTCATATATTGAGTAAATAATATACCAGGAAAGTGGTAGCTGACTGTACTACTGTAGTTGTTTCTGCCCTTAATATATAGCATAGATGGATTTGTGATATGCCCCTTTTTTTCCAGGCATCCTTCGACAACCTTCCTACACTACAGGTTTTGGAGCTGCTTTAAATATTGAGACTCTTGTTGCTGCAGCTGAACGAAGAGATACACCAATCGAGGTATGTTTAGTTTTAGGGTGAATCACACCTGAGTCCTTGTAATTCTAATTTAAATACCTAGAGGGCCCAGTAGATTAGGTTTCGAGGACATTGTGTATAGTTTTTATTATTTTATTTGGAGTCACTTTCTGTAAGATAGTGAATGAGTTTGATTTTAGGCTAACATTTCTGTTGTCACCTAGGCCCCACCATCTGAAGTTCAAGACAAAATTTTCTTCATGATCAATAATATTTCCACTTCCAATATGGAGGTTAAAGCAAAAGAGTTTAATGAGGTTTTACAGGAGCAGTATTATCCTTGGTTTGCGCAATACATGGTCATGAAAAGGTACACTTGATGATATAATTGCAGTTTCCTTTACTTAATTCAACGAAACGTGTTCAGTCACAGAATTGTGCGCATATCTTTGCAGGGCTAGCATCGAACCAAATTTTCATGACTTGTATTTGAAGTTCTTCGACAAGGTTAACTCAAAATCCTTGAATAAGGAAATAATGAAAGCTACATATGAGAACTGCAAGGTCATGTTCGCTCATATTTGTTTTTGTTTTATTTTAAGTCATGCTCTGCTTGAAAACTAAAATTCGTTTTCAACAGGTCTTGTTACAATCAGATCTTATCAAATCTAGTTCTGAAGAGCGTTCGTTGCTAAAAAATCTTGGTAGCTGGCTTGGAAAATTCACTATAGGTAGGAATCAAACATTACGAGCAAAGGAAATTGACCCGAAAATCTTAATAGTTGAGGTATGTGCTTCGATCTTAATCAGCTTTCTTTTTTCCCTTCATTCTGTTATTCTTTGTCATGCTCATACCATAACCTGTACTTTTTGCTGTTAGTTGCTGCACCCAACCTTCAAATTTCTGAACTTTTTTTACTTCCGGTGTATCTCTTGCTGTAGTTTACATTTGGAATCTCTATTGAATGCTGAATTAATGGTGTTTTAGCTTTTGAGTTTCATATATTGTGCAATGACGCTTGTCAAGAAGATGAAGTAGTATGTTTTAAACATAATGCTTCTTCCTGACCTGACATACTCAATTTCAATTTTCCCATTTCAGGCTTATGAAAGGGGCTTGATGATTGCGGTCATTCCGTTTACTTCAAAGGTGCTTCTCTTTATCTTAACCTCATTTTTTTGCTAATAAAGAAGCATAACTGTTATTGTGGTTATCATTGTGATACTGTCTTTTTCCAGATTCTCGAGCCTTGCCATTCAAGTATAGCATATCGTCCTCCAAATCCTTGGACAATGGGTATTCTTAGTCTACTTGTTGAAATATATAACCTACCAAATCTCAAAATGAACCTGAAGTTTGACATTGAGGTTTGTGCATATTCTAAATTGTGGTACTAAGGGACATATTCTGCTTAAGAGAATGGTTTCTAATTCTTATTATTTTGAGTCTTAGGTCTTGTTTAAGAATCTTTGTGTTGACATGAAAGATGTAAAACCATCTTCTCTTCTTAAAGATCGGATTCGGCAAGTTGTGGGAAATCCAGATTTTTCAAATAAAGATGTTAGTACATCTCAAACATCGGCAGCTGCAGAGGTCTCTTCTGGTATCGTTCCTTCAATGAGCCATGTGGAACTACAACCTGAGATTAGTAGCACTTCACGTGCCACAAGCCTTCCAAATATGCTTAACCAGGTTGGTTTACTGCTCTGATAGTCAGCAGTGTTTCAAATAGCGGGCTATAGCGGCTGAAGCCAACTGCCGCCACAGCGGCGTTGTACTAAATAGCAGGATATTGCAGCTCTATAGAGGAGCTATAGCAGTTGAGCAGAGCTCTCCGCTGAACAATAGCTTTTTATTTAAAACATGGTAGTCGGTGAAAATTTCGGATTTTTGCATTATAATGTTTTGATTCACGTAGAGTACTTTTGTTGTGCAGTATGCGGCACCTATTCGCCTACCTTCCAACAGCATGGTTGAAGATGATAAGGTTGCTTTAATCATGCCTGAACAGGTTACCTCTCACAGCCTGACCCAGGTTGCACCACCTCAAACGCCATCACCATCCCCGTTTTCTCTGAGTCAGGTCGACACTTGTTTCTTTTCTATTCCTTGCCCCTCCCTTTCTTTAAGTTTAAAAAAATAAAAAAATACTTGTATGCTTATTCCCTTGAATGAATTCTTTACAGCTTATGGCAGCAATCCCACGTGACGATATATATTTCAGAATCAACGAAAAGCTTAACTCTCTTGGCCCACAGTTGCAGTATAGCAAGTATGTTTCTCTATATAAGCTTATCTTGCACTGTAATTTCTTGTGCTCATCTGACAACACTTGTGATATTCATAGAATCATGGATGTGGCTCTGGATAAGGCTATTAAGGAGATTATAGGTCCTGTTATTCAAAGAAGTGTAACGATAGCTAGCCGAACCACCAAGGAGCTTATTCTAAAGGTAAACATCTTCTAAATTTAAGTAATCGCCTATCAGCATTATATATTTGTATTACTGGTGGATTTGTTTGTAACATGCTAGCATTTTTGCTTACATGTAGGATTATGCAATGGAATCTGATGATGGTACCATATCTCGCGCTGCACATTTGATGGTTGGTACATTAGCAGGAAGTTTAGCCCACGTTACTTCCAAGGTATTCTTACTAGATTTGGTCACATATTTTTAAAAACTAATAGGATTGCCAAGCCATGCCCAAGTTCCATTTTTTTAGTCAACTTGGTTAATATTTTTCTGGTTGGTTCTAACCAAAGATTATTCACCTTTTGTCTTGGGTTGCAGAAGCCCCTTCGCGTTGCTTTGTTATCTCATCTTCGAAGTCTTGTTCAGAACCTGATTAGTAACAGCGAAACCACCGAACAAATTAGTCAAATTCTTGTTGATGATAATCTGGATCTTGGATGTGCTCTAACAGAGACTGTGGCAACACGCAAGGTAACTCTTTGGCATTCTTAGATTTTTTTCTCGTGATGCGGGCATTCTTTCTTTTGTCTTTCATAAGTTCTATTATTTTGTAACTTGTTACTTTTATATGCTGACAATAATGGCACAAGGCAAACTATGAGATTTCCACCGCAGCATCATTGTGTCAATGGTATTATTGCAGGCCGTTGAGATGATTGATGGAGAGATCAAGCAACCTTTTTCACAACTCAGGAGACAAAAGGAACTACAGGGCTCTGCGTATTATGATGTTTCCCCTTATACTCAAGGTCTTACTCGTGTCCCCGATGTTCTTCGTCCTAAGCCTTCTGGTAACTTGTCTGCTGTCCAACGGCGAGTATATGAGGTGAAGCAGCATATCATGAATTTCTTCACATTCAGCAACTTTTCTGTTCCAAGCACCTGCATCTTATTTCATTGTCAATTTCAGGACTTCATCACTGTTTGGCATAGCCAGAGTAGTCAAAATACTTCGGCAACAACTCCTGCTACAACTGTGCCTGTTGCCCCACCTGATTCCAGTATTGCTTCAGTTCATGGCCCAATTTTAGCACCATCAGCCTCCAGTAGTTTCTCAACTCTCCAATTTGCCCCGTTCACATCTGCAAATCAGTCAACAGAACTAATACCTGACAAGACGGATTCTGCTACTACACAGCTTTCTAGGTAAGCCTGAGGACTTCCCTTTTTTTTCATACCTGTACACTGAAGCACCTTGTTCAGATGTATATTTCATTATTTCTCCTTTTGCAGTGTTTCTGCTCAAGTTAGCACAACCGACAGTTCTGGCCAAGTTTCTGGAATCACAAATGTCGCATCTGTTTTTCCACCTATGGCCTCTGGCGACCTTCTAGTGGGCGAATTAGCAACTACAACTAAAGTTAGTAACTTCTAGTCTCGTGTTCAGATGAAGTATACTGAAGAGTGTTTGATTAAACCTTTCATAACTCTACTCTCAGGATATAGGTGCTGCAATACAGGCTTCGCCCGCAGTTGCTATTAATCGTCTAGGATCTGCTTTTCCGGAACTGCTGAATACTGGTGATGCGCTGGACAGATATCAGCTTGTTTGGCAGAAGGTAATAGTATTTTTTATATTGGTAGATAATGTATTGATTCCAATTTGGTATCATAGAGGAACGCGATAATGTATGTCACCATGTTAGGTACTAAAGTTAAGCCAGCAAGTTCTTGTAATGTTTGTCCATGTGTTCTGCTGACTACTTAGGAAACTTGCATGTGGATCTTAGTGTCATTTCTTCTCTCTGGTATATGCAAATAATCTTCAACCACAAGTCTCAGTTCTATTAGACCTTGTTACGTTTGCTTTGTTTGTTTCGGCTCTAGCTGCCATCTATGTTAAGAGTACACTTTTGGGGAACACTATCACTAAACAACTTCCCCATAATCTCTACAGCTGGAAACCTTGATTGCGAATAATGGGGAAGATGCAGAAATTCAGGTCAGCTTTGCGGCTACACATTCGGATATTTCTTGCTCAATCTTTTTAACTAAAAATGCTGTTTAGTAGGCTAACATTGAGCAATTAGACATACTAACTAGTAGAACCCTAGCCGGTGCAAGCTAGTCAGTTTACCCTTTTTAACTATTTGGTAAATTAAAAATGCTCAGTTGTCAGTACTCCAACAAACTGATCTGGATAATTAAAATGATCCATGTGGCATCCATAATCACCTTCTGACCACTATCTGATTTTCTCTCAATCTCACCTGACTTATATAGTTGTAGTTGCATGTCTCTATCTTTTCTTGTTCTGCAAAGTAGAATCTTCTGGTGCCATGTTTATTTGGATTTGTTGCATAGTTTCTGTTGCAGTTTATTTATGGAACTTTTTTGTTATTAATTATACTTTCTGTGCAGGTAATATATTCAGATGAAGAGAAGAAGTTTAACTTGGATATAATTATTGGACTTATTCGTTCTGATCTGCTTAATCTTGGGGAGTATAATGTTCATTTGGCAAAGCTTATAGATGGTGGAAGAAATAGTAAGTTGAAACACAACATATTTGTTCTGCATGTAGAATTTAAGTATGGAAACAAAAACATCTTGCCTAAGCAGTAGCTGTTATGGGCTCTGTTATGATCATGGGCTAGGCCCTTGTGGCAATTTGGTTCTGAATTAGCCATAAATTTGGAACAAGTCAGATGAGATAGTGGAGATTATCTAATTAGGAACGTGATGAGCTTTTTTTGGGAAATTAGAGATAGAGATCAGGTTGATTCTATAGTTGTGGAAACTATTATCTTAGGCATCAAAGCTTGTAATCCGTATATATAAAGGGGCCCTTTGTATTCTATTCGCAGTCAAGCTAGAGATAAACAAATTTTGGGACCTGGCAGATCAGTTGCCTTGTGCTCAAAATCAAAGTAGGTGTTGACGAGGGCGATGCCACCCTTATCCTGGTCTTGGCCTTTACCCTAGCTGATACCATAACCGTAGCTGTTTGAATTGGGCAATCTGGTACATGGGTAATAGGTAGTACTTAATGATATTGGCAAGAAAATAGAGTCACTACTTACCACCTAAACCCAATCCTTATTTATCCTTCTAGCTGTGTTGTATTTGTATATCAACCCAAACAACTTGTATGCATAATCTTGTTTTATGCTACATAATACTAAGGGATATCGGAACATGAAACGAGAGACTACAAGTGACCTTCTGTAGTTCTCCTTTTTTTTGCGTTTAGCACAGTAAGCAGCGCCATCTCTAGTTCTTGCAATCTTGATTCTTCAGTGACTCATTCAATAGTGCTTTTGGATGTGCTACATGCCAACACTTGCTTCTGACGGGCCACTGTTGGATCACCTGTTATGGAAAATGAAAGAGAATTTAATCTGGTCTATCTCCATGCAAGTTTGACTTTAATTTGTTGTGGTGCAATACAAAAGCTGTCAGTTAAGTAATGTTTTTCCAAAATGAGAAAAAAATCACTGTTAAAAATGACAGCAATGCCCTAGCATATCTTCAGCAGTTATGCTTTATGCATTTTAAGTACACATACTGATTTGAAGCATGTCGAAATCTTGTGTGCCTCTTAAAATTATAAGTAATGTATATGCTGCTGCATACTTTTTAATATTCTGACCATATTTGTGGATTGCATTTGCTTGTCCTCAGAGACTGCAACGGAATTTGCTATATCACTCATCCAGACATTGGTTACCCAAGATTTCAGTAGTGTCTCCGAGCTTTTTAATGTTGTTGATGCCTTGTCGAAGGTATTTATGAGTGCATGTTTTGTGGTATGGTTTTGTCTCGTAGTTGGCTTGTCAGTAACATTAATTTATGCTTGTTACAGCTTGCAACGAGGCCTGGGTCACCTGATTCCTTGCAGCACTTGATTGAAATTGCAAGGAGTACCTTCAACAACAATGCTAATTATGCTGCTTCGAAGGATGAAAAGGTTATTCAGTCAAGAGATAAAAAGGTCTGAATAGCATTATATGTTTTCATTAATTTTCTAGCAATATATGCTCTTTCCGACACTGATAAATTGCTCCTGAACTGTGGCAGGTTCTATCTGGTCGTCCCTTGATGAATAACGAAGAAGATAATGCTGATGGCATTGCTTTTGCTAGTGCTGCTGATTTTCAGGACAAGGTTTATGAAACACATTGAACCATCCTTTTCTTTTATCAGGCAGCGAAGAAGAATTACCATCAATTTTTTGCCAGATTTTTTTTATTGTGGTGTTGCAACAGTATACTGAATTCGTAACGTGATTTTAGTGAGCCTTTTTGATATTATCAAGTATAAAACAAACTTTATAGTTGAGTGTATAGTCCTGTTACTGCTTTTTATCCCAGATGCTAAATACCCTGCATAGATTGGTGTACATATCATTCAAAATTATTTTGGTATTCAACATTTGAGCTTCAAGCTTCTTAGAAAGCTAATATGCTAATTTATTGGTTCACAGGTTGCAGTCTTGTTTTCTGAGTGGTGTCAAATATGTGATCATCCTGCTATGGGTGATTCAGTGTATAGTCATTACATTGTGCAGTTGCAACAGAACGGCTTGCTGAAGGGAGATGATGTGACTGACCGTTTCTTCTTTAGTCTGACGGTAATTCTTTTACTCTTGTTCTATATTTCTACAGATCCCTATGATTCTTGAGTTCTGATGCTATAAAATTTTCCAGGAACTTGCTATCGCACACTCTATAGTGTCTGAGCAAACCACTCCTACCGGACTATCTCAGCAATCGTCCCCGCAACAGAAGATTTCATATTTTTCAATTGATTCATATTCAAAACTTGTGGCTTCAGTTGTCAAAGTATGTTCAGCTCTGTTCTTTTTGTGCACGCATAACTTCTGGAGTGTAGTAGGTTTCTGTGCATTGGTTTTCCTTGATTATAGGTGCATGAGATTTCATGCGCAGAATACTTCCGTTTAAGACGTAAAAAACAAGCCTACAGTTTTGGTCAACTCAAGTTCATGTGCTTATATGTCCAGTTCACTATTGGGGTACAATCAGCTTGAACATTCTGTCTAATTTCTTGGGCCTTGTAGCTAAAGTTGGCACTTTATTAAACTGTTCGTGTGAGTTGTAAGACGCACTTAAATGAATCTGTATTTGCTTCTACCAATATTTATTTACCAGTGAAAATATAACATGTGAAGGCAAATTTCATACAGAACTAGTGAAGTTTTGGATATACTGGAAAGGTTGTTATGTCACTTTTCTTTTTTTTTATGGAAAGAATCTGCAAACTTTCATGGTTACATTGACTGTATTTGGAGAAAATGGATTGGAATCTACATGATCATGAAATCTTGCAGGGTCATAGAACACGACCTTTCTCTTTGTCGATGAATACTTTAGAATGTTTGTGCAAACATTTCTGCTCTGAATATTTTGCTTAACTGTCTTTGTGGATTATGCAGTTTTAGTTACATCTTTGAACAGCTTTATTGATTTTACAACTATAAACCTATATATATGTCAGCATCGAACACTAACAAGTGCTGTTACTGAACTTCTTTGAATATTGCATTAGAGATAGAAACATGTTCATTTCTGTTCAAGTGTTTTTATTTACTAAGTAATTGCATAGAACATGTTTTAAGTTGATTTTTCAGCAAAAGGCATTTGTTAATAACTGAACAAGGGTAAATGTATTGTGGGAAGCATATTTTTGTTTCTTTGGATATATAATCTGTTCAAGATAAATCGTACTTGCTGTTAATATTGTGTATTCTTTCAGCAGTCTGTGGATTTAGGACCAAATAAAGGCAGTCTTCTCCATAAGGTCAGTGGTTTACCTGAATTAAGGATGCTCTCGAAGAACATGTTTTGGTATTTGCTTAAAGGTTTCCCTTGATCTGTGTGCAGATTCTCGCTGTGACAGCTAGAATCATTCAGAAAGATGCTGAAGAAAAGAAAGTCTCTTTCAATCCTCGGCCGTATTTTCGTTTGTTTATAAATTGGCTAAATGAGCTTACTACTTCGGACCTTCACCATGACGGCGCTAATTTTCAGGTATACATGTATATGCTGCTAATTTTATATGTTAAAGCAGTTTCACATTTCCAAACTTGTTTGGACCATTATCTGATGCAGTTAGTTTTCCAGGTTTTGACCGCATTTGCAAATGCATTCCATATTCTGCAACCCTTGAGAGTTCCAGCTTGGAGGTTTGTTATGCCCTTTTGATCCCACTTGGCAATTTTCTGATTTCTTTGAATTCCTGCTTTCTTTGATGTTCAATGCTTTCCTTTTCATGAAACAATATTGTCATTGCATGTTTATGGGCACTAAATATTTTCCAATGACTGATGTCGGAATTGAAGAACTTTTAATTGCTATTTAATATTTGAAGAAGTTGCATGTTACCACATCACTATACTGTTTTGTTGCTTGTTAACAAATTCTTTTTTCCTTATAGTTTTGCTTGGCTTGAGTTGGTGAGCCACCGATGCTTCATGCCAAAGTTATTGATGTGCAATTTGCAAAAAGGCTGGCCATTTTTTCAGAGGTTGCTTGTTGATTTGTTCAAATTCATGGAGCCATACTTAAGAAATGCTGAACTGGGACAACCTGTACGTTTGGTTCCTGCATTTTCAGTTTTAACTCTCTGTTTATTATTCATTTATTTGCTGCATTGTGATCTTTGTTCTGTTGTTTGTTTTGCAGATTCTCCTTTTGTACAAAGGAACCTTAAGAGTGCTGCTTGTGCTACTGCATGATTTCCCTGAATTTCTTTGTGACTATCACTTCAGTTTCTGTGATGTGATTCCACCAAGCTGCATTCAAATGCGTAATGTTATTCTTAGTGCCTTTCCACGCAATATGAGACTTCCAGATCCCTCCACTCCCAACTTAAAGGTATTTGCCACTTGTGAAGACTTTGTGCTTCCATTGCTACAGTTACATTTTTTTTATCTGTCTGATCAATTCCAGTTGTTTCTTGTGATATAGATTGATCTGCTAGCGGAGATTTCAATAGCTCCTCGAATCATGACTGATGTGGATGGTGCTTTGAAGGCAAAGCAAATGAAGGCTCAGGTTGATGAATACCTAAAGGTGAATGGCAATAATCTCTACTTTTGTATTTTATGTGCTTATCATATTTCTGTATACCTCTGGTGCAAAGCCAATATATGTAGTACAACTTCATAAATCTCTAATTTTAGTGGATAGTGCTAGGAACCTTCTTCTAAACTGATCTGTTACATTTATGAGAAGTGGAGTTTTGTAATTTGAAGGATGGAGTAGCTAACATAATATTCTCTAATTTGCATCTCTGCAGAGACCAGAAGGCTCCCTCTTTTTAACTGATCTAAAGCAGAAGTTGTTGCTACCACAAAATGAGGCAAATGTTGCAGGGACTCGTTACAATGTTCCTCTAGTTAATTCACTTGTCCTTTACGTTGGTATGCAGGTTGGTTGTGAAATCCTTCATTCGCTCATCATGTTCCTTCTGTATTATATTTTTTAGGTGCATTGAAATTACTTAATTATTTTTTCTCGTGTATGTTTTATCCTACAAGCTAACAAATTGAGTTTTTTCCATATCATGTTACTCTGGATGTTACAATTTATTCGCCTATTTTCATTTTTCTGCGTTAATTTACATTCTTTATGGGTTATGGCTAATTTCTTCCTATTTGTTTTATACCAAATTTACTGTGTCTTTGAACAAGTACAGTTATCTTATGCATCTTCTATAGTTTGAGTTATGACATGCCCAAATTGTACCACCTAAGCATAATTAAGAATCTAAGCATAAATTATAAGTGCAGGCTGTGCAACAGTTGCAGCAAAACAAGGCGAATGCATCGGCATCAGCACAAATTAACCAAAGTCCTCAAATGGATATATTCCAGATTGAAACAGCCACTGAGCTGTTCAGAAACCTTGTAATGACTATGGACACAGAAGGACGCTACCTTATTCTCAATGCGATTGCTAACCAGCTTCGCTATCCAAATAGCCATACTCACTACTTTTCCTTCATCATTCTGTACCTGTTTGCCGAAGCAACCCAGGTAATTAAACCCCTCCCTTCTCATTTGTTCGATTATTTTATCCATGTAATCTCTTTCTGACGAAGTACACAATTGAAACATAGGAAATTGTCCAGGAGCAGATAACTAGAGTTCTTTTGGAAAGATTAATTGTCAACCGTCCTCATCCTTGGGGATTACTGATTACTTTCATTGAGCTGATAAAGGTATGCTACCTTGACTATTTGGAAATTGGACAATTTCGAGATGTGCATATGCGAATTTCGAGATGAACAATTTGTTTCTTTTTGCAGAACTCACGCTACAGCTTTTGGACTAGATCCTTTACACACTGTGCGCCCGAGATAGAGAAGCTGTTCGAGTCAGTTGCAAGGTCCTGTGGAGGGAAAGGCGCGGATGATGGAATTGGTCTTGCAGATGGTGGCCACTAGGAAAATGTCTACTGTTTGTACATTTATTTATACTATCGACTTGAATTCTGAAGACATTGGCTTTAATTTTCCTGATGGAGTTTAGGATATTGTATAGAGCTAGAGCACCTTGCACTGGAGGGCCTGTCAACCGTGATGGTTATGTGAATCTCCCTTCCATGCAAGTACTAGGTGGTTTGTTCTCGGATGCAGATAATGTTACTTAAGCTGGAAGTTGATTGCTCTGTGATCCGTCCCATTCCTTTAAGAGCTTTAACATAGATCAAATTTGGTGGTGACCTTCTGTGGTTGGTGCTCATTCAAACTTGTTCCTTAAGCTTGGTCTATTTCAAATGTTCTTCATTTTCACTATACGAAGGTAAGATTCTAGCCCTCGCAAACTAACCGTTGCTCACCATGAGCTTGAGAGCTAGCTGGAGACGTCTAGCGGTCTAGAAGTCTTCATCTTCAAACGTAACAAATCTTTGTTTTGCCTAGGATTCATCATCTTCAAAAGTAATATCTTCATCTTCGAACGTAACAAATCTTTGCTTTGCCTAGGATTCTTCATCTTCAAAAGTAATAAATGTTTGCTTTGACGTTAACCATAAGTGTTGCTCTCTAGTGCTCGCACACAATCACTCTCTCAACCTAATTTAAAGATTCCTGAATCAAACATCATAAAAGTGCATGAAAATTTACTAACTCCTTAGGCTCAATCTTCCATAAGCTCTTTCTAGTAACCCTACGATGACATCTAAGAATGGGAGCATGCTCAACCACCAAGAGTGACTATTCAAGTAGATTCAAACCTTGCATCATGGTGGATTTAATTAAACTATGTTCATTCTGTAGATAGTTTTTTTCTATAAATATGATCAAAATTAGGCAAGTTTGGGTTAGGATAAAAATAAAGTGACTAATAATTTGAAAAGGAGGGAGTATCGCCTCTGCTGGCGAGTTACGTGCATCTCTAATACAGAAATACTTGCTCTAGGGCGACCATTGCTATCATGCATGTAGACGCCAGTGGACAGTAGAGGGAGCAAATCTTGCGCACGATCAAGTTACCTTATCTGCTGCCTGCAAAGCGTCGTCAACGTGTGCGAAAAGTATAGCTACGCCAACGAACAAGCTTGGAGAAGGACAGACAGCAGATGGTCCATGGTGTCATGGTCCAGCTTGTCTCAAGATTAGATCTGATGAGATCAGATCACATACATATGGATTCATTCACCCTAACTAATCAATGCATGCAGGACCCGTGGTCCACGAAGATGGGAGATGTTTGGCTTTTGTTGGTCCATGCAATGCAGCAAGGCAAGAGAACAAGGGTGCTGCGTCATCCTGGGAGTTATTGGAGACAGGTTGCAAACTGTCATCGCGCTGCATGTGGTCCCTCGCGAAACCTTGACCTGAGAACCGGAGGCTAATAGCTCCAGGTACTACGACTCTCGATGTACCGTGATGTCCCAGCATTCTCCATTTGGTAGATGCTTTCTGTTGTTCGGTCTAGAATTCTAGATGCTACTGGAACCAGCCTGGTATGACACCCATAACTGCTAAACCGTCTGGTGCAGGGAGGTGACCAAGCTGGGGGATGAGCTGCTGTTGTGGTCTTCATGGTCATTCCAGAAGTTGGAGCATCGCCGTGTGACCTTTTTGGTTTACAAATGAAAGATGGAATGGATACAGATAACAATAACGGTGCCTACCGATTTCTCGAGTCCCGTGATATATGGGAAATGGATGATCCAAGGACAGACATCATTGCGGCCTATAAGATGAAATTGAATGGTATGGACTGAAGAAATAAAAAAAACAGATTCTTAATGTACTTAATCAGTGGGCCCTTGGTATATATGATTAGCTACGACAAACGATTATTCCTCAATGATGGCGATTGCACGAAGATGGGGATGACGTACGTTCTTATTCAGTTTGCTTTTTTTTGGGAGGAATAAACTTAGAAAAATGCGAGAACCCGTGCCAAGTTGAGCACTCAAATCAGGATGGGCAGGTTCTACCGAAAAAATCTTACCAAAAAATCTTACCAACTGAGCTACGCTTAGTTCGTATTCAGTTTGCTTGTTGTAGCCAGTACATTACTTGACAAGATATGAGGCGCGTACACACTCTGCTTCCCTTCGTGCTAACTTCGACAAGAATTGAATAAACATTATAGAAAATAAAATATCCTGGTATAGATTGCATTTTGCCATATTAGTAGTTCTTTGAGGATAAGGAATCATGAGCTATACTAGACACGTTAGCTAGGCAATACCACAGTGTAAGACACCCGCGCAGTTGGTAGTGCCATCCGACCTCGTTTCTCCTAACAAGCATGTAGGGATAATAACATGGTTTTATTTCAACAGTACGTCCACCGTACCTATGGCTTAACAGGTCCTATGCAACAGTCCACGAATATGTCGATCATTGACACGGGCCTTTTCAGGCTGCTCTTTCGTTCCTTATCTGTGTAATTCTGCACCTAATTAAGATTGATAATGTCATGTGCACAGCTAGAAAGTCACTGGTTTTTACCCACAAGGCAAACCTTGGCGGGAACCAGCTATAAGATGGGTAGCATGACAAAGCAAGTCGGTGTTTTCAACACATCGACCCTTGAATTGAATGCTGGCATGATGGCGCATGAGATTAGCAATGGATTTCCAGTTGGCCTTGGAGTGTGATCGTTTGGAAAGGATGGCAGAATGATCCGATCGTCCGAAAAAACACTAGGAACAAATGCATATAGGGCTACAGGGGTGGTACAGTACGGGATCTTAGAATTTAGCCTAGCTAATACGGGCTTAAAAAGAATTGGGCTTATATTTTATACAATTTTGAGCTACGAATACTTGTAGCCAAGTTAAATTGTGAAAAGAGCATATATTAAGGCCACGATCCGTTATCACCCTGTGCATACCACCCAAAGACCGGATGACCCAAATCGGGGAGCAGTACCAGGTCCAGTCCAGGAGCAACAGATCAGAGAACGGCCGGCAACAGCACGCCAATCAACAGGACAGCCGCCTCGGCGCCACCACTCGATGGCTATCGCCCCACCCACCGGCCGGGGCTCCATCCATCCATCCGCGGCGCGCTGCCGACACACCGGCAATCATCATCGATCCACGGCGAAGCCGCTATACCAGCGCGCAAGTACGCTGGCCGCCGCCGTGTGCCGAGCCGAGCGTGCAAAAATCGCACGGAAACAGCACCCGGCACTGGAGCCGCAAGTACTATGATGGCCACGGGGATTGGGAAAGCTGGCTGCTGCCGCCACCGTGGCGTCCGCGCTCGTGTGGAGGCCGAGGCCGCTACGTGCCCTCCTCCTCCTCACAGAGCCCTAGGCCCCCCAAGGCCTCCCCTCCCCCCGTGCCGTCCCTCTCGCTGCCCCCGCCTCCACTCCACCTATCCGCGCCGCGCCCATCTCCCCCGGCCATCCTCACACACACGAGCCGTTGCCGTTGCATGGCTCCGCCACACACCCGTAGCGGCCCTTGTACCCACCCACCGCTGCCATAAGTATCTCCGCCACCGGCCTCCGCACCGTACTACTACACCTACACGCGCGCGCTAGCTGCTGATCATACTACGCTCTATAGCTCGGCGCGGACCTCGGCGATTGGCCGGCCGCCGTCGCTACCCTCCGAGCGAGCGCCGCCCCCGCGCCCGTGCCGTCGTGTTGCGCTGCAGGGGCTGCAGGCTGCAGCGCGCGACATTCGTGAGGATATATCAGCCACGCGATCGCGCGGGAAATGAACCAGTGCGTGCCGAGCTAGGATCTGGACGACCCGGCGCTGGTAGCAGCCGGCGGCGGCGGCCTTAATAACCATCCGTTGCCCGCGGCCGGCGGCGGGCACCACCGGGGCGGGGCGAATCCAGCTGGGACGACGGCGACTGCCGGCGGCGCGTTCGCGCCCGTCGTCGTGCCCATGGCGGACCAGTACTACGAGGTGGCGGAGCTGACGTGGGAGAAGGGCAACATCTCCTCGCACGGGCTCAACCGGCCCCCGCCCAGCAAGTACCACCACCAGCCCGCCGCGCCGCCGCCGTCGCACCTGAAGGGCATAGGGGGAGGCGGCGGCGCCTCCGGGGACCGCGAGACGCTCGAGGCGGTGGTCGGCGAGGCGGCCGCGCGGTCGCACTTCCTCTCGCAGCCGCCGGTGCACCTCGCGCACTGGATCGAGGTCGGAGTCGGGGCCGGCGGCGCCGCCGTGGCGCACCCGGGCGCGGACGCGCTGGTGCCGTGCGCCGCGAGGGCCGAGGAGGCGGCGGAAGGGGCGGACGCTGCCGACTCGTCCAGGAGGAAGCGGGCGCGGGTGGTCGGCGAGGACGGGCTGGTGTGCGCCAGCCAGGGGAGCGCCGCGCCCGGCCGCCGCGGCGACAGCGCGCTGATCACGCTGGACGGCTGCGGCACCGGGGCCGACGACGTGTGCGGGTTCACGACGACCACCAACAACTCGACGTCCCTGGAGCGGGAGGACAAGGGCTCCCCGGACACGGAGAACACCAGCATCGGCGGAGGCGCCAGCGACTCCCGCTGCTTCAGCCGTCGGTCACAGGCAAGCTGAGCCGCTACCTGGCCTGATGATCATCAACTACAAATATACATATGCAACTCACATTTATTATATATTTATACATGTCTCCACTTCGTTTGCTTAGCTAGTTACATGCATGCAGAGTTGCAGAGTTTGTGCATGCTCTTCTAATTGATTTACTTGCAGATTACCATTCCATAAACTTACTTTTGTATGAATCCATCATGCATGCATGTCTCTGCTGGCGAAATGAAAAAAAAAATCAAAGAGAGACGGCCTGTGCGACGAGGGGGAGAACGTGGTGATCACCGGCGACGGGGCGGTGAGGTCGTCGGTTTCCACCAAGAGGAGCCGGGCTGCTGCCATCCACAACGAATCTGAGCGTGTAAGAAAGTCAAAACTCCCTTTTCATTCTGCAGACAGTCATACACTCATACTGCTAGCTCGTTTAATTCACACGAACTGCCCGAAAGGTACGTGTACGTTGTGAGTGAAATGCATGGTCCAGCGCAATGGTACGTACACGCTTCTGTAGTGTTGTTTTGGTCGAGAGCGTCCAGCTTTCTGGTCTCAAAATCATGGGCCATACGCAAACAGTTTTCTATTGCTTATATATTGCTTCGATCTAGTAACGTGTTATATTGTAAGCCACTTGATATTGGCTGATATTTGCTACTTCAAGAAATACAAATAGAGCTATTTTTGTATCCACCGAGAGCCCCAAATTTGTGCATTTTCAATTCCTGCGAACCAAATAAATGTCAGCATGCGTCCAATTCCACGCCCTGTAGTTTTCAAGTTGAGTTGTGGGCGACTTTTCTGAACATGGGGTATGGTCTTTGAAACAGTAAGTGTGCGTACGTGTGTGCGAACTTCTGCATCTGTAGTGTGTTTCGCGAAAAATAGATAGCTCATTATTACTTTACCGGCCGGTCCAATCATTTCTCTTATTGTATGTTTAGTCGTTTACTCAGCAAGGTAGCCGATTCCGATCCTTAAGGTACAACTAGGTTTATGTGCAGATTTTTGTGGAAATTGATAGCACGTGGCCAAAATCATCCTTTTCATCTTTATTACCGGAGGGAATAGCATAAAGATTTTAGGAACATTCGAATATGTTTGAGACTGAAAAAAGCAATCAAACTTTCAGCTTGGCATGGGAGCATGGCTTATGGCCCATGGGCCAAAACCGTTGCAATATGACTTTAGTTGGGCCAGCGTGCATTCAGTGGTGGAGCGTGAGGGAAACTCAAGGGGGCCATTTTGCTATGATGTGGAGTTAACTGTGAGGAGGACTACGGCCATCGCCGATTCACTGGCAATTTCGCAGCAGTACCTTTGAGTTTTTGCATGGCGGCGGCCGGGGGGGGGGGGGGGGGGGGGGGGGGGGGGGGGGGTTGGAGCCCAGTATGGCCTGGCCGTAGCTCCGCCTGTGCATGCATTGTAAAGCCTCTGAGACCAAATGTCCGAGAACCTCGTGAACAAACAAGCATTCTTATCATGTAATTTCACTATTTTGTGTTGTGTTTCAGAAACGAAGGGACCGGATCAACCAGAAGATGAAAACGCTGCAAAAGCTCGTCCCGAACTCGAGCAAGGTGAGCCTGCTGCGACTCAGACAGCGCAACCGATCAGACTAAACACTACGCTTTGTGTTGACGTTGCCTCCTTGGCCTGGCGCAGACGGACAAGGCGTCGATGCTGGACGAGGTTATCGACTACCTGAAGCAGCTGCAGGCGCAGGTACAGGTGATGAGCCGGATGAGCAGCATGATGATGCCCATGGCGATGCCGCAGCTGCAGATGTCCGCCGTCATGGCGCAGATGGCCCAGATGGCCCAGATGGCGCAGATGGCCCGGGGCATGATGAACATGGGCTCCCTCGCGCAGCCGGCCGCCGCCTACGCGGGCCTCACGCCGCCCATGATGCCCCCCTTCGTCCCCGCCATGCCCTGGGACCCCACCACCTCCGGCGCCGGCAGCGTCGTGGGCACGGGGACGGCAGACCGCGCGCCGCAGCCCCCCGCAGCCGTCGCCGGCGCCGTGCCGCCGGACGCCTTCTCCGCCTTCCTCGCATGCCAGGCGCAGCAGCAGAGCGGACAGGTACGCGCCGACCGTATCTACGTGCCGCACGGCCATGTACGTGCAAACGATATCCAAGGGTCAAGGGCGGCTGCTGACGCCGACGAATCTTTTGCAGCAGCAGCCGCAGCAACCGGGCAGCATGGAGGCGTACAACAAGATGGTGGCGCTGTACCAGAAGATGAGCCAGCAGCAGCAGGGCCAGCCCAGCAGTTCATCCAAACAGTGAGCATGACGTACGCAGTAGAACACGTAGCTACTCTTGTACATCCTTCTGTTTGCTTGATTGAAACCCCGATTTCTAGCTCTCTCCCTCCATCGCATCTGTCCAGATTTTTTCTTCTTCTCCTGTGGTGTGTGGTGCCCCCGGCCGGAGGCATGCAATAGAGGTGAAACCCGTCGACGCGGTTACATGTAACATCATGTATTTATTCTGTTTTTTGACCAGCCTAGCCTTGTATAAATGACCAAAAATCGTTGTGTAAAAGTTTCTTTGTTTGGATAGAATTGAAAGACTTTCTTTGTTTCTGCCGGCAAATGAGTGCGGATAGAGTTGAAGACCGATAGAGGACGACGGTTCAGTAGATGTGCGGTCAACCATTGATCTTTTTCCCCTGCTCTCGCGATTTCCCTCTCACATTCTCAGCCCCGATCATTTCATTTCCTGCGTAGATATTTTTTGCTCAGTGCTCCGACACTGTGCCCTGCCAGAAAGTGCCGAATTGTTTGGTCGCTGGGTGCCTGGGTGGGTCGAGTCGCTGGGCCGTCAATACAAAGGACGCGCGCGCACTCAGCAGCTCGGGCAGCTGACGGCAGACGAGGGCGTCGGTCGTGAGTCGCGACGGGTGGATTCGCCAGACACATGGCCGCCAGCCACAGGCCGCGTCCCGCCACGGAGAGAGACGGCGGCTAGGGCGGGGCTCCGTACTGGGTAGTCGACGCCGGGTACAGGGCGCTGCTGCAGCCTTTTGACTCGATCGGGCCGGGCACCGCACCGCTGCCGCTGCCCTCCCCTGTATGCGCACATGCCGCGGACCGCGGGGAGAGGAAGAAGGGAACAGCTCGATCCCCGGCGGATAAAGAAAAGAGCCGGTTCGGTGGAAAAGGCGCGTCCGAAAGAAGACGGATGTCGCCGGGTCGGCCAACCACCCGGGTGCCCGCTCGCTAGTCTACTGCTACTGCCGCCGCGGATCAGTCACCAGGCGATCGATGCCTAGCGCCGGTAATCGAGTAGGATTTCATGCTCCTGACCCCGAGTCCGGATCGAGCGGTCGTTCACAACACCACATCGCGCTGCCGGGGCGCCGGTGCTGCCCTGCGCGGCGCATCATCGTGCGAGATAAGATGCCGGTGCCGGAGATCTGGATCGAGCTCTCGTCTCGGCTAGCCAGCAAGCGATCCGACCCACGCCACGCGCGGCAATAACTCGGCGGAGCCGCGGCGACAGCTAATGGCAGCGATGGGATGGGGGATTTGGCCGGACGCGCCTACATGCCAATCGATGCGGGCGTAGGCGGCCCTGTTCCTCCGTTCCGTTTGCTACCTCTGATTGCGCATCGAAATGGCAAACCCTGGTGAGAGGCTATCGATCGGCCGGCGCATAGGCTGGTGGGGTGACAGCAGATATAGGATTAGAAAAGAAATGGTTAGCTTTATGGAAGGAGGTTGGCCGGTGCGCTTTTACCACTTTACCGGCGCCCAATCATGCGAGTAACCGACGGACGGGAATCTACTTCATCCGCAAAAGCAGGGGGGGGAGCGCAGTGAAGTCGTGTCTCGCGGTCACGGATAGGATTTCAAATTTACCGCGCGCGGGAAGCCACCGCCAAGTGCAACTTTCAGGCTGGCAGGTGAACGGTTCAAGTTTCCATGTCAAAATGTACAGGTTAGAATTGCCTGATCTTTTAGTTCAAAAAAATAAAAAGAGAATTGCCTGTTCTGTTCACGCTGGAGAGAGATGCTGTGCAGTGGCCATCTACTCCTCGGGACACCAGGCATCCAATCATCCAAACATCACAAGAGCAGGAAAATGCGGTGAACAAACACAAGAACATGCAGCAGATGACCAAAACAGGGGGTCTGCTCAAGCTCGGGAAACTGCGTTTATACATTACAATACACTTTTCCGATTAATTAATCACCGATCCGAAATGGAGATGATGATCTTGATGATTGATGATATAAATTATAAAGCGAGAGTGGGCGGGAGAGCGTACCTTGTACGCCTGCCTCCTCCATTTTCCCACACGGCTTATAAATTTTTTTCCCTCCCCCTCACGCCCGTCCGCGGCTAGGATCCCCTCCACTCACACAGAACACTCGCACATGGCGCTCCACCTAAAAGCCACGCGCGCCCCCCAAACGCAACGACTCCCCCCTCCCACGGTGGACGGGTGGTGGTGATGATACAACTGCAACGACACGATGACCAGAGAGACAACCCTCGACGACTAGCCGTTCCGTTCCCGCCGTACTAGTAGTAGCAGCAGTAGTCTAGACTGTCTAGTGGTGGTAGTAGCGTGGTAGAGAAGACGGCGGCGGCGGCGGCCGGGAGGCCGGGCGGGCGTGCCAGCTCCAATTGCGGGCACGGCGGCCCGGCGGGACCCGGGGGATCAGCTGTACTGGACGAAGGAGCGGTAGAAGGTGTTGGGCCTCCAGTTGGCCGGGATGACGTTGTGGGCGACGAGCGTCTTGCCGGACTCGTTGCGGATGCGGATGGAGAAGGGCGCCTGCATGCGGTGGTTGGTGTCGAGGCGCCAGACGTTGCCCCAGGACTCGCGCATCGGCGTCCACCGCCCCGTCGCCGGCCCGTGCGCCGTCTTCGACTCCATCAGGTCCACCTGCACCACGTCGCCGTCGCCGTCCTCGTACTCGACGAGCACCGCGAAGTAGACGGGGTTCGAGTACTCCTCCACGTGGAAACCGATCTTCAGGCCCGGGAACTCGCACGGCACCCTGCGCGCACAACGAAAAACATCATCAGCAGGGTGTAATCTTGTTTTGTCATCTGAACCTGCCTGCCAATCTAGTTCTGCCGCAAAGGAATCTGTCCTGTTTTCTTTCAGCCGGGGCCCAAGGCAAGGCTGCTTGTTAATGTTTAATACCAGCTGCACAAACAGGTATACTACAATACAAAGGGAAAGCGCAAGGGAAACGGGTTGGCCGGTGGCGTGTTGCAACAGTGCGCGCAGATACGCCGGGCGGGGCTGCAAAAGGGGTGCGCCCACTAGTAGCCGAAAATGAGCATGCTGGGGGGTGCTGCGCGGCAGCGCAATAAAAGTGGCCTTTGTCAGCTGTGCCACTTTGCCGCACATGCGGTGTCCGACGGCCTCCGGCGAGAGGAGGGGCGCAGTAATGCGCGCGGTTGGGTCGGTGGCCCGCCTCCCCACCAAACTTTCACTAGCCGCGCCACCAAATTCAACAGCGGATTTGGGAGGGAAACTACAAGTACTACTGCTACTACCACCGGTAACAATTTGACGGACAGCTTCACTACCACTCCATGGTACTGCTACTTCTACAGTTCTACTGCTAACGACTACTACTGCAGTGTGAGTAAGAGGTGCCTTCTACATCCAGTGGCGGCAGAACAGAACTGAACAGAGCATAAATACAAGGAGAGAGTGAGAGGACCGGTACGGACCTGGTGAACTCGATGTCGATGATGCCCGAGTGGCGGAGCTTGTCGTTGAGGCCGGGCTTGGCAAGCCGGCCGAACGCCGTGCCGCTGAGGTCGAAGTGGAACTTGGACACCGGGTAGTAGTTCATGTCGGTGATGATCACCGTCTCCGCCCTGCCGGAGCAGGACTTGTCCTTGGTGCACCGAATCTGCGAGATCCGCGCGAGCGGGCAAGCGTCAATGCACAGCAAATGACGCCGTCACGGAGATCGAGTGGGACGCGCACATGCACGCGGGGCCCACGGGCAGTAGCTGCTCTGCTTTGGGGTGGACCGGACGGGACTGTACGGCAGCGTCCTACTTTAACAGGTGCCACTCCTACACCTCTAGATTTTTTTATTAGGCGCATTCTTTAAGATTTCCTCGTAGAATTGTTTCGGCAAAATAAAAGCATTTTACAGTTTGTGCTTCAGGTAGGATGGGGTAAAAAAACCTGCAAATGTTTAGTTTATTTTTTACCTTGTAGCAGGAGCCGCAGCCCTTGCCGTCCTTGAACAATGGCTGGTTGCCGCAGGACCCCATGGACATGAACGGGTACTGGTTGGTGTGTTTGAAGCCGCACGCACCACCTGCCAAGATTCGTGAGCCGCATTGCCCAGATTGACGAACAAGACACCAGGAAATGCAAGCGGGGCGAGGCCGCGAGAGGGAAATAGAGAGAGAGATCTCGGAATGCTGGTGCTCACCGTTGTCGTCGGGGCCGGCGCCGTTGGGCTGGCCGTACCAGGTGGCGCGGGCCTTCTGCCAGGGGCCCCAGTACACGGCGGCGTCGCTGGCGTTGTAGGTCTCGGCGCCGGCCGCGTCGGCGCCGCCGACGTCGAGCTGGGCCTCGCGGCAGTGCACGCCGGCGAGGAGGCTCAGGAGCAGGAGCGCCGCCGCGGCGGGGAGGGAGGGGGGGGCGCCCATGGCCGCCTTCGCTCGCCCTCTCGGCTTCCTCTGGCTGGCTACAGGCAGTGCGGGCGGGCACAGTGAGCGAAGCGAGTGCGAGCAAGTGGTGGGTGGTGGTGGCCGTGGAGCCGTGTGGGCCTATTTATAAGCCAGATGGGCACCGGCACGCTAACTGGAAGGGGGAGAAGTGAGAACCCGAATCCTGTGTGTGTGGACGCAGTGAGTGAGCAGAGAGGAGCGAGGGAGAACGTGCCATGTTGGGGCGCACATGGCCCTGGGCTGTGGGCTCAGTCCAGTCGACCGAGCCGGGGCCGAGCACCCCCCCGGCCTAGCCCTGCTCGTGCTCAGCTCACTCTACTCGCCTTGCCATTGCCACGGCAGCGCGTATTAAAAGCTGGCCGGTGAGAGTTGGGACCCGGGGGACGGACGACGGATCGGCTCGCTCGCTAGTAGTAGTAGAGGTCGCGTAGAGCTAAGCTAGCTGCCATTGCCCGGCTTAGCTCAGGTCGCCGGTCAGGTCAGGCGCAGATGCAGAACGGACCAGGGCGGAACAGGGCAAAAGGCTCGCGCTCCCACCTCGGCCCCCGGAGCTCCCCCCGAGAAAGATGACTTGTTCGGGCTGTCGGCATGTGCACGGGAAAGGCTCGCTCGGGGCCTCCTCCACTCCACCTGTGCGCAATGTGCGTTGTCCGGCGCGCGTTACCGCGTGCAGTGGGAGCAGATTCCTGGTGGTCGTTCGTTCACCTTCGTCCGTTTGGCCGCTTCTCGCGCGCGCGGCTTCTTGCTCCTTCCGGGGATGGATGGATGCGTGTGGGCTTTAGCTCCTTTCTTCCCGTTGAGCTATTGGACTTGGCATTTCCATCCGTTGGCAGCACAGCACATCAGATCGAAACGCGGTAGCCTACATTCTACACGGATTCTACAAGCAGTTCTACAAGTTTTAGTAATCTTCAGGACCAGTTTTAGACTGAAAAAATGCCTGCATTCTACAAGCAAGCATTACTTGGCCGGACATCCTTTCCGTAGGCACGCACAGGCGAACGAAGGTTGCTTGCAGCTACGCCTCGGATGGGCTGGCGGGGCGGCGCATCCGGTTCGCTCCCGAACTACCCTGCTCGTGTCCAGACACCAAAAGTTCTCAGAACCTGACAGCTAGCCTCACTCGCCGCCGGTGCTCGCCGCCTCAACCCCCTTTCCGCAACGTGCCCTGCTGGGCTGCGCTGGGCTCCGTGTTGCGCTCCAGTTCACCATCTCCCCCGCGCAATAATTCGCGAGCCCCTCGCTAATCCCCGCCCAAATTCGACGTGACAGCTCCGCCGATGACCGAAGGGTGGTCAGTGCCCTGCGCCCGAGAGCAGTGGAGCACGTCCCCGGCGCCGCCTTTTTGACCCCGCTTGTCCTTGATCCGGCGTGCGTGCCATCCCACATGCCCGTAACAGGCCGCAACGTATCGTTTGACCCGGGCGGGGAGCTTAATTTGGCTGGCAAACAGTGGTGTTAGGCGGGCGGTTTAGTATTTTGTCCCGGCCCGGACGAAACTCGCCGAGCGTCACACGTGATGCCGTGGTGAGGTAGCAGATCGGCTAGAGCAGACGGCTACCCTCTGCCGGCGACGCAAGTACCTGGTTACTCCTACCTGGGCTGGGTGGGTACGTACGTGTACGTACAGAGTATAGCGGGCCCGGTCTACGGCATTAATGCGCGCCACCGACCCTCTAAAACCGGGCCGGCGGCGCGCC
This sequence comes from Panicum miliaceum, assembly GCA_032594955.1. Lineage (NCBI taxonomy): Eukaryota > Viridiplantae > Streptophyta > Magnoliopsida > Poales > Poaceae > Panicum > Panicum miliaceum. The sequence continues at coordinate 39,971,294 of CM064059.1, forward strand.
CGAACTGACCCGGCAGGCCGGCATGGGTGGCGACGATGCTTCAAGGACACGCAGGGGAGAGGGGAGGGGAGGAGATCGATCCACCCAGGCGGGCAGCTGCTGCTAGAGTGCTAGCTTAGTTATTAGTAGTAGTAGCACTTCACCGGCTACACGATATCTGATCATCTCGCCGGCCGGCCCGATCGAGCGCGTCGATCACGGAAATTGCTCGCGATCTTTGCATGTATAGCTCGTGAGCATGGCATGCGTGTGTCGGTTAGGTCGCTTTCCGGCCTCTTTTTCGGGAGCGATCTCGATCTCGATCGTTATGATCCGGGCGGGTGAGCAATGATACGGCGGCCTCCGAGCGGATCGCAGGCGGCACCCAAACCCTTCATGGCAACTCCCTGGAGGAGCAATAATGCTCACACTCTCACCGCTCGACCGCCACCGGCTGCCGCTACCTAGACACGCAGCAGCAGAGTTGGTGCCTGCTCTTGGACGATCCACCGTCGTCCATGCGTGATCCCGGCGGTTGAACCTAAATCCACGTAGCTGCACCGCTCTCGCTCTACCGGCCGAGCACTGGGCAGCAGTCTGCTGAACGCCTGAACCGATGGATGGATCGAGCTGCCTCTGCTGGTTCGGTCAGATCAGGATACTGACTGCCTGCTGGGTCGCGAGGAATGATTGGACTCTCTGGTTCGGTCTCCGGCGCATGCGATGCATGCGAGGACCCCTGCTGGTCGGCGGCGGCGGCGGCAATCATGCAGGGCGCAACGCGGCCGTGCCGCGCGCGAATCATGCCACGGCATGGCTAGCTGTTGCGTACAGCCGTACGTACACGAACAGTATCGATTCCAGCACACTAACTAAAATATACTGAGCCCCCTGCACCCCGGCAATGATGCGCGGTGGCACACGGGCACAGCCCTTGTCCGCCTAGCCAGCTGCCGATGCCCGCCCTTGGTGGCTGGCTCTCGGCCCTTGCTTGCGGCCGAATTATGCGACCGATCCATGCGCGCCGGTGCATCAACGCTCGGCAACGGGGCATGGCCAGCAGCAGCGGCTGCATCCTTCGCACGCAATGGCTGCAGGACGGCAGCTGTGGTTAGCATCCGTTTTACAGGAGCGTCCGGGTTCCAATTCCTCAGCGACCGACTGTGCCGGCATGTTCTTCTGCCAGCGGAACCCTTTCTGCGCGGACATGATGATCGATCGCGACGGCCGAAGGGAGAAGAAAGGAGGGGAAGCGCACATGGCGATGGGTGAGATTTGAGGATAGGTGATGCCGATACGCACCGCCGGATACGCTCGCCGGATGCGTCCACGGTTCGTCCGCGAGAGCGGTGTTTTAACGTGGCGTGGCTTGGGGGGCAGGTACGGTGGCGCATGTGACGTGCCAAACGACGATTCACACGACGCCTCTGATCTCCCGACGCCGACGGACGCATCTCTGCTAGTAGCCAGGGGCTGGTTTTGTCAACCTGACGTATAGGGTTGCTGGTGCCGATCGGTCTGTTTTTTTCTACGGTGTAACAGTGCAGAGGAAATGCTGTGAGCCTCAGTCGTCTCTTTCAGCAGAGCAGCTGGCGGCAACCAGCAGGTAGAGTTCGACAAAGGTCATGAGAAGTTCAAATTTTGCACAGGTCGCGGGCTAGCTTTCTGTACGCAGTTCCAGTCATCCAGTGCGTTGTACAGACTCAATTTTGGTTTGATTCCTTTTCAGTTATATAAGCAGGTCTGGAGGAGTAGTACTCTGTACTTGTGATCCACTGCTGAATGGTAATCTAGCTCAGCACGCGACGGGGCGAAACCCTGTCGTCGCCCCGTCGCTACGAGCCACCAGGTCGCCGGGAGGGGGAGGCGGCGGCTGCCGATGGCGAGCCTCGCATAGTCGCGTTGAATTTCGTTTCGTTTTCTTCCTTTTTTTTTTGGCGCAGGCGCGGCCGGTAGCCGAAGCATTGAATAGTGGCGATACGCAACAAAAGGACGCAGGATGCTTTGCTTGCTTGTTGCTTGCCCTCTGTGCGCCCACTGCGGCCGCCTTGTCCCTTTGCTCCTCGTATCTCGAGAGCAGCGTGACAGTCACACTCCGCTCCACTGCCGGCGCAAGGCCTCACGCACGCACGTCGCAGGGCTCGAAGAGGACCTGAGCACAGGACGACGGGCTCGTCGGGCTCGTGAACGAATGACTGCAGGGGCTGCAGCAGGGACAAGTGGCCGTGATAAATTCGTTTTTTTTTCTTTTCCTATGGGGTGCTTGAATTGCCGCGCCGTGAGGATGGGCTAGGCCGGCGTCGTCGTGGAGACAGGCGCTTCGCTTTCCCCTCCTCGTTCCTCCGGGAAAGCAGGAGCAGAATAATGGGGAGCACGAATGCGGTCGAGGTGCTTTGCCATGGCCGCCACGGAGCTCCTCGCACTTGCACTGCGCCAAGGGACCAGAGCTGATGAACAGTGGCGCCAGTTTGCTCCGGCCTCCGGCATAATACTAGCATGCGAAAAGTTGTTGTTAGCCCTTGCTTTGACTTTACCCAAACATCCCCAATTATGCGGCCTGATGGAAGGGCAACAGACGGCAGACGCAATACAGTATTCTATCTGGCCGGATAAAATCGTCGCGAAGGCCGAGCAGACATGCAAACCGGATCGGGGGCATCTCGAGGGTGGGCAATTTTCTCCGTTGGGCCCGGCAGACAGGCACCACCACCAACCCGGCCGTGATTCAAGGTGGGGAGCGTCCTGCGGGCGGCAACGAGCAGATCGAGCAAGGCAATGGCCAGCCTCTTTGCTTTACCGGGCCATGCAGCGTGAGTGGGGAAATCCCCGGAACCAATAGGCGGCCCACATGGCAGCCAGAGAACGGGGCGAGCCGGCTCGAGCGAGGCCATGATGGAGCCGCCTAGGGGGAACTTCCTGCTCGCTGCATCGGACGGCTAGCAGCGGCACGGAGCTCGCGCTGGGAAAGAGATCAACGGCGGGTACGCAGCAGGGAGAGGTGAGGTGGGTACACAGCGGGGACACAGGCGCCGGGCCACCACTAACGGCTCCCTTTCTTGGGCCGGGCGCCTTCGCCTGGGGCCTTGCCGCCTTTATCCTGTTCCCACTCTAACGAGAAAAACTGTCTCGACGCACGCCGCTCGCTGCCCGCCACCCCACCGCTCGCCGGGCCCACCGGTAAAGGCCGGCCAGGCCTGGTAAGTTGAATAGTGAATAGTAAAAGTGACTGGAGCGTGATTTGACCGCGGCGCATGCGACCTCTGCGCTACGGGCTGCGCTGCGCCCATGCTGGGCAGATTTATGGCGGTGGCGGAGGTGGTCTCGCCGCCCCGGCGAATAAATTCCGGCATCGGTGGCCGGTGGCCGGTGCACGGCGTACGGCCGCGCGCCCCGGCGGTGATCTGGATGGTTCCCTCGCGCCGGGTGCGTACGTGTCGGCCTGGGCCTGGAGAGCAGCGGCTTAATCAATGTGAGTGCACACACTGCTGCCAGTGTTTATTTTTAAAAAAAAGTTTAGACGCCCCAGCTAGCATTGACCTGTGCCGCATCGTAGATTAGTCTCTGGCAAGGGTCAAGCATGTCGTGTGGAGATAACCCAGAGCGATGCTCAGAAGTGAGTGAAGAGCAGAAGAGGGTATGTGTGAACGGGGTCCCTCCGTGCACACGGCACGTGAGTGCACGTTCGCGGGGAATCTTGATAACTCGTATACACGCATCCAACGCGGGGGGATTGATTGGTGTTGGCAGCCGGCACAGCTTGCGAATTTTGCCGGCGATGCCTCGCTGACAGAGCGGGTCCACCGAGCTTGGGCCCTTTCTTATCCGGACCGGCGAGCAAGGGCAATAGGAAAACGCGAGCCGTTGGGACCGGCCGGCCGGCCGGCGGACACGTAGCCGGAGCGGATAGGAGAGCGCGCGGGGCGGGCGGCCTCACACGTCGGAAGCTTTGCTCGCCGGATGGATGGAGTGGATGGGATGGCCCCCGATGGCGCGGCCGAGTGGCGGCAGGCCCCGCGCGCAGCGCTGCCGCTGCGCACGCACGGTCACATGGGGGCGCCGGCGCGGCGGGGCCACGTGGCCTGTGGGGGTGGTTCCGCTCCGGCCTCGCCCTTTCCCTGGCGCCGGGATGCGAGAACGCGATGGCGAGCGCAACGTGGTGGTTGCTGCGCCGGTGTCAGCCGTGCATGTGCCCGTGGCCGCCGGGGACCGACCCCCCGGCGGACTTGACTTCTTTCCTTTGCTCTGGCTTCCCGCGCTCCCGATGCTTGCTTGTGTCGGGACACGTTTTTTTTTTCTTTTCAGCTGGCTTCGTTTCGTGCTGCTCGATGCGCTCGCTCTCCCCTCCGTCCCGCCAAACAGTTCAGGGTGGGCCCGCAGATTTCATCCAAGTCGGGAACTCAACACCCTGCCGCGTCGCTTTCGGATTTCCGCCAGTAACAGCCTTGGCAGGCAATTGTGTTAGGGCCTAGGCACTGGCCGCTTGCGTCGTGTAATCTGCGGATGGTTTGCTGGCTACCTGCAGCTGCTGGCTTCATCACATGCTCAGGTAGGAAACTTAAGTTTCTTTTAGGACAAGGTACTAAGGTAGATGTGTCCAATAATACGTAAACTCTAGTATTTTTTTTTCTGGAACAGCGTGAACTCTTTGCGGTTCGGCACTCTGAAGCAGGATTACTTTTGGGCCTATTCAGGCCCAACGAGCTCGAGCGCTCAGCTTTTAGTAGGTTATTCAGCCCAACTGTTCAGCCCAAACTTAAACCCGAGCTCGCTGTTGGGTCGCCGTAGGTGGAGTGAAAACGGCCCATCTTGTTTTCTACGCCTGTCCTGCATGTTTCCGTATCCCTGGGTACTATTGCAAATTTGCAATGCAATGGGAGTGACTCGAGTCTAGACAACACCTCATAATTCTACTTACAATCTTTAAGATGCAGAGAGAGAGAGAGATATTTGTTTCACGAAATAACCATCTCATAAACTAAAATCTAGGAATGCGAGATCATGCCATTTTTCTAAAAATCACTATACGAGTTGTAGTTATCGTACCACCTCACAATAATATTTTTTTTCTATATACGAGTTAACGGCAAAACAACTTAAAAGACAAGCCATCAAAAGGGTTATTTGTCGAATCATCTTATGATTATTTGGAAATGCACTATACGGTTTATTAGGCAGAACCAATGTGCTTGCCGTTAGACGACGGAGACCGAACTAGAACCGGGATGGTGGTGCCAGGAAATAGGGAAGCCTCGCGCTAAACTCGTGTTCATCCTGTTTTCTTATTTCCGGGGGAAGGCCCAGTAACACTTTTCACTCCTATCGTTCCTTCTAGTCATAAAACTTGAATGTGGAGATGGCTGCATTTTATTCCTAGCCATAGGCAGTGAGGAGGTGAGTAAGGCTTGACCGCAAGAAGGGCAGAGGCACCTAGCCGTCCCGGACATCATTCGGCCAATTTCCTCGAATGGTGCAGCATCTCAAAGTAGAATATTTCTCTCAAATTGGATTACCTCAGGATGACTTGATTCAGTACACTGAACCAAACACAGGGACCACCCTTCATTCAGGATCATCCCGTTCACGTACCATTCGCATGATACACCAAGCACTGTCTGCATGTTCAACTTGGTCCAGCCGACCAAAAAGGCATCAGGATAGGAGTGAGGACTCGCGGACTCGGTGGTAGCACCCTGCAAGACAGTCGCATCTCTAGAAAATTGAGGCCCATGCGTTTCCCGTGGCACAAACTTGTAGGGCGGCTTCTACGCGCGCGCGCGCGCACGTACTGGACTCTGCGTTCACTTTGCACCACGCATTTCTTCCCAATTCCCGACGGACAGCAACATGGTGTAATGGGGTTCGCCGTGTCGTTGGATTAGTACCAACTTGGCAACTTCCAGCGCAACTGAAACGGATTTGGTACCTCTTAGACTCTTCCTACCCAGCTCTGTATAGCAGTTACAGTACCTACGCATCATTGAGGGGTTTGGTAGACAGAATCCATACAATGGTGACCCGGCAATGATGGTGCCCTCCCATGATTCAACTGCAGACCTGTCTCTCCTTCTGTATCCTGCTGTGCGCGAATCTCCTGCTCACGACACTGGGACAGGAGTCTTAAAAATGTTCCAAGGATCACTGGATCAGTGAGCAGGCACTGGCCGCTGTTGATAATACGCAACATGCCACAGCTGCCAAGAAGCCGTTACTTTTTTTAATAGTTCACTCGTGACCCTAAGCCTCTTGCTCCCATGTGACCCCTACCGAAGCAGGGCGGGCGCAACGACCGCTGTGATGGTGATCGCGGCGCACTGATGATTCTTCCCCGGTCTATAAATGACCCGGCAGCGTGCCCGTTCCTGACCATCCCAGCGCACAACTTCCTCTCCTGTCTGCCCGGTGGTAGTAGTACTAGCTACCCTCGCAAGCTTGCGAGCTTGTCCGACTTAGCTTGTAGCAGCGCTAGTTGCCTCGCTAGTAAGATGGCATCCGCCATGATCGCCGCGAAGGTGGCCTCGCTTACTGCCGCACTACTGATATTCTCGCTCCTGGTCACGTATGGCTCGTGCGCTCGACCGGTGAACTTCGACGCTTCCACCTTCACAGCCGACTATGGAGTCTATAGACCACGGCCAAGCAGGCCGCCCGGCCCGGCACGGCCGGTGAGCTTCAACGCCTCCGCCTTCACCGCCGACCCCAACTGGGAGGCCGCCAGGGCCACCTGGTACGGCGCGCCCACCGGCGCCGGCCCATACGACGACGGTAAGTTCGTGTGTAGATGATCTCCGGCGCCTGGCGATCTTGCCGTGTTTACGAACGATCTGTAAACTTGCATCCATTTGTGTGTTCATGCAGGTGGCGCCTGTGGATTCAAGAACGTTAACCTGCCGCCGTTCTCGTCCATGACGTCGTGCGGCAACCAGCCCCTGTTCAAGGACGGCAAGGGCTGCGGCTCCTGCTACCAGGTAGATTAATTGATTGGCCATCAAACGAAGTTAAAGCTCTGCTGCCGCGGCCGTAATGGAAACGGAAAGCTCAAGCACAGTTCTGAGTTTCGACCCACTCTGTTTTGTTTCCTTTTTTCAGATACGATGTACCAACCACGCTGCGTGCTCCGGCAACCCGGAGACGGTGATCATCACCGACATGAACTACTACCCAGTGTCCAAATACCACTTCGACCTCAGCGGCACGGCCTTCGGCGCCATGGCAAAGCCCGGCCGCAACGACGAGCTCCGCCACGCCGGCATCATCGACATCCAGTTCAAGAGGTGGGTAACATGCGCCGCACGCTGCTGCTCAGAGCCAAAACCCCACAATCTGCAGGCCCCACCTGAACAGAATATAGGCCTTGCCACTGTCAATCTACTTGTGCTGCATGTGGAGCCCTTGTAGATTCGCTGAAATTTTTAGCAGTTACTGTGGCTACTCCTAATCTTTGGAGGCCTGATGACATGACTGATGGAAACATGTCACATGCAGGGTGCCCTGCAACTACCCCGGGCAGAAGGTGACCTTCCACGTCGAGGAGGGCTCGAACCCCATGTACCTGGCGGTGCTCGTCGAGTTCGAGGACGGCGACGGCGACGTGGTCCAGGTGGACCTGATGGAGGCCAACTCCGGGTCGTGGGCGCCGATGCGCGAGTCCTGGGGATCCATCTGGAGGATGGATTCCAACCACCGGCTGCAGGCGCCCTTCTCGCTGCGCATCACCAACGAGTCCGGCAGGAAGCTGGTGGCCAACCGGGTCATCCCGGCCAACTGGGCGCCCAACACCTACTACCGTTCCATCATCCAGTACTAGCCCTGCTACTGCGTGCATGCGCTCTGTAATTTTCCGGTGTCATTGGCCGGCTTAATTGTATGTATATCGTCGCTGCGTTTATTACTAGGTAGTGCCAGTAATTAAGTGAGGCACCGGAAGCCCGGCAATGCCCTAGGTGTTGTGTTTCAGCAAGTGTTGGCAGAGTAGGAGATGAGGAGGCCGGTTTGGATGTGCTTTCTCGCCCGGTGCCAATGTATTTTTCAGTGTGATCATCAAGACTATAATTGGAAAACTGGTTCTGTGCGGCATTCAGAACGGACATGCTTCTCCATACCCTTTTGTTTGCGGCTCCTCTTGATTGTTCGGCACAAGTTGGCTATAAAAAAACCTTTATTCAGCACATATTAGAGTCTCTTTGGCACAGCTTCTCGAAAAGCTTCAAAATACTCTTCACGAAGCTGTGCTAAAAGGGTATTTTCCCAGCAGCTTCACCCATGAAGCATCTGGTGAAGCTGTTTCTGGCTTACACGAGAAATTGGAAATCGTAGCTTCGCCCAGCTTCTCCCAGCTTCTCCCGCAGGCCTATGTTTCGCCAAACGATTTTGAAAACAGAAGCTGCTTCACCAGAGAAGCTGATTCAGAAGCCGTTTTAGGAGTGACCGAAACTATGTCAAACGGAGCCCCTCCACTCATAACTATTACTTTCTTCTGCATCAAATCTGGATCTTTGAAAAGTACATAAGTAGATTTGTCTCGAAGATAGTTTAATTTCATAATAGTCGGTACGAGTCAAAATGGTGTTTTGGAATACCATATATGGTCTCTTGTCCAAAACGTAACTTATTATTTATCTTTGAAGACCTTTTTTTTTATTTAAGGCCTTGTTCAGTACGTGAGGAGCTGGGATTTACTAGTTTTCTAATACACTCTCTATTTCTTGTGAAATTTCTGTATTCCAAACATGTTTGAGGGGATGTACCAGCTGAGGGAAGTCAGTATGTACATGCACCCTATAGCATTGACGGAGCTAGGTTAGGGCCATAGTGGGCTCCACGACCCCCCCCCCCCCCCCCCCCCTACCTTGGAGTAATTTCCAAAGAACCTTATGGTAGGCCGGCTTCATGCATGCCTATAATTATTGATTACTTGCCGTTTATCTTTAACCGCCCGCCCCCCCCCCCCCCCCCCCCCCCCCCCCCCCCCCCAGCTCCGCCACTGCCCTATAGGCTCTAAACTATCGAGTCTAAAGTATCTGTGCATGTGGAGGTTCAACTAGACCTGACAGATTATGAGATTAAAACGAAGCCATCATCATCAAGATGGTCCATGACGCTAAATGCTCCTTAAACGCAGTCGCGCTCGCTGTGCAGCAAAAACATCTGTGCTTGGCCTCGTAGAGTCAGAGCAGTAGTTCAGGTGTCGACGAGTTTTCTTTTTCGGACACGGAGAAGATAAGGACGCAAGAGGAAAGGGGGGCCCTGAATTTCCCCATTCCTGTTCTGCTCGACCCAAACAAACAGTTATTAGCCCCGGAAAGATACAGAGGCAACTGACGCGTGATGTGTCCACGCGCATGTGCGAGGGCGGAGCCGGACGCCGACGGCCGCGCAGCGCTGCGCTGCACATTTGCATGTGAGGTGCGGGCCACCGCCGCGAAGGCAACGGCCGTCGGGCCCGGGCTGTCGAGCGAACCAGTGGCCGGCGGCATGCAGAGTCGCAGAGCTCTCGCCATCCATCAAAGGAGGCGCCGAGCGAGCGAGCGAGCACGCTCAGATTTCCAGGACCCGCGTCGTCGCACTCGCATCCGCCGTTACCGGCTGGCCGGCCCCGTCGTCCATGGGTCTCGACTGTTCCATCGTCCGCGGTGTCTCCGGAGGCCAGGCGACCGGTGGAGCCGTGGCATTGTGGGCATGTTTTCGGTTGTGCGCGCACGGCGGTATGGGCTGCTTGCACAGCGGGCGGCGTATGTTTCACGAAGATTACAGATACAGGCATGCCATACCGCCCGTTTGTTTCGGGGGTAGTGGGCTACTGCGTTGCACGTACCATCAGCAGGTCGAGCAGCACCTCATGCCATGTCGTGAAACTGTGTGATGATTGGCCCTGGCGAAGTTTAGAAATGTCCAGACAAAATGTACGTATGTACGTGATTGGCTTGTTCAAATTCTTAGTCTTCAGGTGCGATAAAAAAAAGATAGAATCTAGAAATTCTCACAATAATAAGAAAACATCCAGCCATCAATTCGGCATACTCTAATCATAACAGCTATTGGTATTATAAAATTTTCATGATATAATCATGTGTTGTACGTGCCAATTTCTCTTCTTTGCATCTCCATGGTAGCACAAAATCAAGTGATCCGCTTAGCTGGTTCTGGTGAAAATTATTGTGGCAAAGATAAATGTGCAATCCTGCATGGAAACAAACCTGAATGGCTATGGTTGATATTTCACTAGCTGGAAAAAGATGTGTCAACTGAATTTAGACTTTATTGCAACAACTTAACTAACATCCTCATACAATTAGAAAAAAGCCTAGAAAATCATGTATGTTAAGCTTTAATTTGTAGCCTTATCATTAAAATCAACTATACTAGGAAGGTGTCCCGTGCAAATAACGCGGGTAGCTAGATTTTTCATTTTTCATTCCATATGTTATTTTCTTTTTACCTAAATGTATATGCAGATGATTTTTCCAAATGATGTCATTATAATTGTTTTTCCAGATGACCTAAACCGAGATATCAATCTATGCCTTTTCTTATATGGCATATTATGTCGATTATTTTTTTCCAAACACTATGCAATATTTTTGAAACATGAATTTAGGACAAAAGGTAATAAATTATACACACACATATTTTTATATTTTCTAGCATCTCATGTATATTACATAGAATATTTTTAGGAAGAATATAATTTTTAATTTTTTGAATGATGATACACTTTTTTCCTTGAGAGTTTTCATCACCGTGCGTGTAAAATTATCCTCACGTTATTAGAAAAAATCTAGATGAGTGGTTTAATGCATGCTCCAATAAATATATTATGATTGACGTACCTTTTTTTTTCCCAACACGTGTCGTTACCATGTATTGGGTCTACATATTCACAGATGCAGCTAGTAAGATATAGCCATCTTCTTTGTGCTTATCCCCTCTCTCCCGCTTCTGTTTCCTGACATCAGATGCATTTTTTTCTCTTTTAAAACACTTCCCGCAACTTTCTGTGGATGGGTATAGATGTGAAACATCAACTTCCATATTTTTTTGTTCTAGATCACATTAGCATTACATTTGACTGCATCATTTATCGTTCCTTCTCTCCTAAAATTTTTAGACCTTAATCATCCACTAATCACAATACTACACACTAAGAAATCACCATCTTGCTAGTTCTTGTTGTCGCTGGAGGTGATCACCATGCCTGCCTCTGTGACCATGTTAGCGTGGTACTTGGACTTGGGGTCGGGCTTGTATCATGTCACGGCTATGACATGATTATACCATCATGCAATCATTATTGTGCTCCTAATCTTTATATCCTAGTCCTTGTTGCACTTTCAACGATCTAGCAACTCTCGTCACTTTCAAGTCCAAATTTACTGATTATATTTTTAATTGTTTATAAAAGCATGTACCAGTAGTAGTAACATGAAAATAAATGTCTAGCACGAAAAATTTAGAGACCTAGACCCTTTATTTAAGTAGTTTGCTTCAAAATTTAGTATCATTTTTCATCACTTTTTTCTTGTAATTTAGTTATTTGTTATTTACATGTACCTTTAATTTTTCTATTTCCCTCGAAATTCATATACAATACTATAGATTTTATATTATTTTAATTTTAAGTTGAACACATATTAATTGTATTAAAAAAGTCTTTGGATTATTCAAAATTATTAGTTTATCATAAAAATCAATGTTGTCTATCACTTCTTACTTCTTATTATTAGTGTAGCAATTTCAAGCAATATTTCTAAACATAGCCTAAATAATTTTATTCTATATGGTCTATTTACATACATAATTTGCCTTTCAAACTCAATTGAAATGAAACTATCAATTTTTATTATTTGATCAAGTATTAATTTTCTTATATTTTTAATTCTGAATTTAGCTATTACTAATGGCATTCAACATGCACTCTTTTGTCAAACGTTAATTGTCTTATTTTAGTTTCTGAATTAGCTATTTACTAATTATATTCAATTTGATTCTTCGGTCAAGTCCTATTTTTTTTAATTCTAAATTTAGCTATTTTCTAATCGTATTCGGCAAGGACTCTTTGATCAAGTCATAATGCTCTCTTTTTTTTAAATTTTAGAATTATATATTTACAAATTTGATATGAACTCTATAAGTCAGATCTTCATAAAATTACATTAGCCAAATGAAACATGCATTCGGCGGTATGGTTGGATCAGATGCTTGTGTGCATTCTTGACCTGATTAAACATGATGTAACCTCTGTATTGTCTAGCTAATAAAATTCCCTCTTGCAAACTGAGCGTAGCTCAGCTGGTAAGGTTACTTGTGGTGAAAATTTTCCTACCCGAGTTCGAGTCCTAGACTCGGTGTGGATGCTCGTATTTTTCTGGATTTATTTCAGGATAACCGGCGCTATTTTTCAGTGATAGGCTACGTGCCCATCGATAGCGAGATGCCATTGTGACTTCGTCAATCTCGAGAATCTGCCAGATTAGTCTCTTAGAAGTGTTTATAGAGGTAGGATTGCGTGCGTGTATTCATAGGGGTGAATGTGCGTGCGTGTACGTGAGCATCTGCATTTGTACCGTATTTTAAAAAACAAAGCTCCCTCTTTATCCTTAAAAAAAAGGCTTGTGATGCCTCTCATTCTGAATTCTGAATACATGTGTTGTGAATCTCGAAGGTGTCAACTGAATGTTTATCTCTACCCATTCCCAATCTGATATTTTAGAGTTCATATTCGCTATGTGTATGTCTTATCTTTTTCTGGATTTAGTGTCTTGGCGAAATCCAAAGCCTTACACTTCCGTTGAACACTGTGGAGATTCCTATCTAGTACAACCAAAGTAAGATAGCTCCAGATCTTGATTTGTTCTATGGTCCAGAATGCTTGCCAATGCTTTGCTTCAGAGTGCAGGGTCGCACTGATTGCGACCTGCACGCTTCGGTGTTTACATATTTTCGATCTGCAATGCACTATAATCTTGCCTGTAGAGTGCACGATCATTCGTGGCATTGCATTTCCAGAAAACTGGCATATGCAAACGCAAGTCTTGCAAGTTTATGCAGTATAAATCAAGTCCTATTTTTCTTATTTTTAATTTTAAATTTAGCTATTTACTAATCGTATTTGGCGAGGACTCTTTGATCCAATCCTAATTCTCTTATTATTTTAGTTCCGAAATTATATATTTATTAGTCATATTTAATATGGACTCTTTGGGTTAGTTTAGACCGTCACATCTTCACAAAATCCAACGGTGTAAATCCTTCTCCTTTTTAGATTAACGCGTGAATTTCTAGCTCCTCTTGGCGAACATAGTGGCTTCTTTTAACACTCTCTTATTAATATAATAGATATAGTTTTTGCTATGTATCTAGATATATATTATGACTAGATACGTAGCAAAAATTATATATCTATATTTGCTAAAATGATCTACTTAAGTAGATGGTATCGGTTTGTCACCCTAACTTCTTACACAGATTGTTTATGATTTAACTTTTGGAGATTCAAAAGGGCATGGTTTTAGTACAGACGGTTCTGTGGCTGACCTATTAGCATATACCGTTTTCTGAATTTTAAGTGGAAAACAGTTTCCTTTTACATGTCAAATTCATCGCTTTGGAAAGTGCTGTCCCTCGAAGTGATCTAAGCTGCTGAATTCGTGCCGTCATCACTAGCGACTCGCGTAAAACTTTCATTCAGTCTCACTGCAGTCACCTGATCAAGCGATGACACTGCACGAAGGGTCTGTTTGCATGTGCCAAAACTAAAGTTTAGGAATAGCTAAAGTTTAGAAGTCTAAACTTTAGTTGGCCAAAATTAGTACCGTATTGTTTGGATGCATGGGCTAAACTTTAGCTGTTGTACTACGAAAATTATTTATATTCCTGTACTAAGCACGTGCCGTGAGAGGATAGGATTCGGCGAGGGTATTTTTATATTTTGCTATCCGCTACCAAAAAGTAGCCCTCATTAGCTGGGTTTAGAGGGGTAATAGACTAAACTTTAGCTGGGAACTTGACTAATTTTTAGTCCATGTTTAGCCCTATTGTTTGAATTACCTAGAGCTGCTGACTAAAAATTAGCCTCTAGATCCAAACAGACTCCAAATTTAGGAAAGCTAGAGCGACTCTAGAGTACCACATAAGGCATTAATGTTAACATTTTGGAAAGCATTTAATTCAATTTTTATAGGAGTAATTCAAACTTTTTTATGATGAGGATATCATCTGATTGTATACAACCCTATTAGAAACTTTTGATTCAAAGATGAAATTATTTTTTATTATGATTGTATTTGGTACATTTGATGAATTGATGTTGTGCCATGATGTGTGTTTATTGTCATTTTCAGAAATATACACATGGATCAAAAAGAGTATTAAACATACATGGAAGGCATGGAGGACCAAAGAAGTTGATTGGGGACAATTCCATATATTTCCAACATCCTCCACCAGGCCACCACGAAACTTTTGCCCAAAGAAAGAGAGATTGAATCTAACACGTTTTGGAAGGGCTGGACTCGGACTGCAGGACTGCGGCAACTTCTTATGGCAGGCACAACTTCATTCGGACTCCATTTTGAGCGTTCAAATACTTGATGGAATCCTTATCAAGTCTACTTTTCATATCCATATCTGCTCCGAGCCGACCACAATCACCGATTTACTACAGAGACCTTTTTCTATCCACAGTGCTGCATCACCTGATTTTAGCCCGATGGGTCGTGTATCAAGTGGGACCCAATAGGGGTGCGCCCTAGGGTTGTGGGACAACCCCCACCATATCCTGGTCGTTCTTTACCCTCTCATATACTTGCATAGCCGCCACAAACAGATTGGATTTTGTTTTGTTGAAAATATTAGCCATTGTTACTTGCTTGTAGACGCGTGTGTCGGCTAGACCATCCATTCTACTCAATTCAGAATCCCACCTTTGTGTTTTCAGATTGGTTGTTAACACCATATTTGCAATTGAGTTGCTTGTTCTACTTGTTATTGCTTGTTCTTCGATTGCTTGCAGGAATTATCCTATTGGTTTGGTTGATCGTGCTCCACAATATCGCGAAGACCATTAGAGATGGTGTATCGGTTGCTAAGGCGCAACATCTATGGATGGTTGTAGTCGGGCTGTGAACATCATCTCCATCCCAAATCAAGTTATCCATCCCCTCTCACCAAAAGATCGGGGTTCAACCATACGGGTTCACATCATTTTACTAAGCTGTTGTGCTGAACAAAATTTATGTAATTTTTCCAAAACATGCACTGCACATGTGTTCTGTTAAGTGAAGCCAGAATGAACGCACGTACTTAAGCATGTGTCTGGATGGTGGGTCGAAGTAGGTCGGGACGGGTTCAATCCATATCGACCCGTATTTGGTTGTAATTTTGTGTTGGTTAGGATGGACCCATATGAGAATATTCCTCTAAGATGCGGGTTCATCTCATCCCTCCTAAATGAGTGGATCATTCCCACCCACTTCGATGGCGCCACCCTCCATTCTGCGTGGGAGCGGGAGAGCGAACGGGCCAGGGCGGCGGAGCGGCGCTGCGGGACGGAGCCCATGGAGGAGCGGCATGCGGCGGCGCGGTAGCGGTGCGAAGCGGTAGCAGGGCGGCCGGAACGGAGCCCGCGGAGTAGCGGCTCGGCATAGGAGCGGGGCAAGGCGGAGGAGTGGTGCCGCGCGGCCCGCGGCGCAGCGACCCGATGGAGGAGCGGGGCGAGGCGAGGCGAGACGGAGGAGCGCCGCACGGCGCAACGGCTTGGCGGAGGATCAGGGTGGGGCGGAGGAGCGGCGCCAAGCAGGACCCGTGACGGAGATAGGGAGGGCGGCGGCGCACGGGGCGGGCATGCGGCGGTGGCGGCCGGCAGCCGGTGGCGCAGCGCACACGGCGGCAGCTGAGCTGATGGCACAGGCTAGCTCCAGTAGGAAGGAGAAGGAGAGTGAAGAGGAGAAGAAGGTGAGCTGAGAAATTGACATGTGAATCCTGTAAAAAAGCTGTCTAATAGTGTTACAAACGGTCATCTCAGCCCATATGTAGATTTTGGATCAAACAGAAAACTAGGACCAACCCAACCTTGAACCAACCACCAAATGGATTCAACCTGATCAAAAAATAGGAATGGGTTCAACTTATCCTACGTAGTCCCGGAACTAAACACATGATTTTTTTAGAGAACCCGGCTGGACGCGTGTTTTATTAAGAGGAGAGAACCAAACACGTGCTAAAAGGAGATCATTGCAGGTGTACATCACAAAGATAAGTTCAGCCCTATAAGTTCTTTGAGAGAGAGAGAGAGAGATCAAACGCAACAGAAAATAGAAGAGCTAGCCATGAAATTAAACTCCCGACTTTTTTTTCGCTCGTCCAAACATTGAAAACAGCCGGAAAGAGACGAAGCAACTGACGCACGATGGAATCCAGGCGCATGTGCGCGCGAGCGAACCCGGACGTCGACGGCTGCGCGGGCGCGGCGTCGCGTGGCACCGGCGGCATGTGAGGTGCGGGCCACCCCCCTCCGGGGCTCCGGGCCCGGGCCGTCGAATACCTGGGCGAACCCGTGGCGGCCGGAGCGCGGAATGCGCAGCGGCCACCTTCCGCCGAGCGAGCTCTAGCCGCACCAGAACAATCTCAAAAAAAAAAAAGCCGCACCAGATTTCCCGGGCCTACGTGCCATGGCCGGATCGTGTTGGGTACTTGGGTCACGTCGGCTCCGTTGCGTCTCGCCGTCGTGGGTAGTGGCCGACCGCCGGCGGTGTGGGGGATCAGGGATGTTGTTCTAGGTTATGCGCGCACGGCGGCGCGCGTGGCCTGCTTGCTACTAGCTGCGTACGCTTCACGATCGAGAGCGACGCCGGGCCAGCGGGCATAGCGTCCTCCGCGACGTCAAGTGGCATCCGTCCAGTAAGAGACGACCCAATTTACTGCATATTTTTCTGGAGATGATCACGAGATTCTTGCAAGTTTCTCGCGTTTATTTGCCGGTGGACGTAAGATAGCTGAACACCGCTGAATGGCCTCCGCAAGTGCTAGCTCAATCATCTCCAATTCAAAACGCGCACATGCACGCGCCGCATGTGTCCATGCATGGACGAAGAAAAATGGTGCAACATCACGTTTCGCGCTACATGCGCCTAAGCATAACGTGCCAATTTGCAATGGATAGGTCCCAACTAGGGTTGAACAATAGTAGCAGGGAGACAAACCTGCACGGTTTACTATAAAAAACAATTATTTTTTTCTAGGGACGGGTCAAAATATAACCCGCTCCTACAAATGGAGCGGGGTTACTGTAGCAATTGATCCGTACCTAGAAATGTATTTTTAGGGGCGGGTGCGTCACCCGCCCCTGGAAATGGCAGAGGTGGGTCATGGCGTCACCCGACACTACAAATAGTCCCAAACAAAAAAAATTATAACTTTTTCATATGATTTTGGATGAAGTCAAACTTAATACTAAAATTGTAGAGATTGACGAGACCTACAATTTGGTAGTTGATAACTTTTTCATTTATGTCCATTTTAGTTTAAAAAATTATTATAAGTTGTCTAATAGCTATAACTATATAGTATCTCATGCAACTCTAGTCATACTTTGAGGTTTCCACAATCTTAATCTTTATATACACTGAAATATACTTGGCATATTTTTTTTATCTACAGTTCACAATAACCATAGTGTAGAATTTCCACTTTTTTGATCTGTTTTGCTATATGTAAAGATTTAAATGATTTTTTAGAATAAAGTAGAAAAATATTTTAGGGGCGGGTGATGCTTTCACCGGCCCCTAGAACAGAGTTAATATAAAAGAATAGCATACCCTATAGAGTCACAAGTGACTGTGTAGTGTGGTGGAGAACCCCGGGTGATGCACACTCGATAGTGCAGGGGCTTGTGGTGGTGGCTGGTTGGCTGCAATATTTTTTCTTTTTTATTTTGCTGTTTTCGATTTTTTTTTATTTTTTTGAAATTGATTTGTAGGAGCGGATTATGGCATGACGCACCTCTAAAAATAGCATTTCTAGCTGCGAGAAGGGAGGGTGGGTACCGCAGCCGCCTCAAAAAAATATGTTTTTACGTGTTCCTAAAAACCCTTCGTGAAACGAGATTGTGTCAAAAATAGTCTGAATTGGTGCAATTAATCATAAGTTCGTGAAACGAATTCGCATCGGAATATTTACTTTCAGCTTCATTGTACCGGTACCGATGGTCTTCTGTACACGGTGCTGATGAACTTTTTCTAATAGGGGCGTGTGATAGGTAAGAATGGTCACGCATCCACTCCATGGATGGGTAAAAGAAAGTTTCAAATGAGAATATATTTGGATCCGCCAGCTAATGCAGAGCTAATATTTTTCTAATAACTGGATAAATAGTAACTGTCTAAGCTATAGTCAGCTAATGAATCAGCTATATGATCCAAACAGGGTTTTATTAGTATTCCCTGGGTTTCAGACTATAGCTATTTTCCTTTTAAAATTTGACTATATAGATGGTAAAAAATCATAAATATTAATAATATTAAAATGCTATTAGTTTATTCATAATGAAACTAACTATTATAATATGTAACATTTTCTATTTAAAAGTAATTATTTTTGAAGATACTATGGGTCAAAGATGAAAATATTTTACTATGACCAAGTCTAAAAGTTGCTGTATTTTGAGACCAGTAGTATATATTACCAACTGCACTTGTGCAGTGGAAAAAAGAAAATGGTCCTATATATCCGTGTTCCGAGACCAACTAATATTTCAGTTCCCAATACGCTAGATCTAGTTGTTATATCTTCAACTGTCATTGACACAATTAGTTGATGTGTTACTTGCTACTCTCCAAAAATGGTGAAAACACTACTATGTTGGTTCGTACCAGAAGATCAAACCTAACACTAGTTTTTGCTGTGGTGCTAAAGTTGAGGAGATGTCTGCATGCTAGTGTGTAGCTGGCGATGTTGCTTATAAGCTGACCGGACACTTTGGTAAAGGGACTACAAATCTCTGCTCTCTTATTGGTTGCAAATTTAGTAGAACTCAGCGGCCGGCAGCCTGCTGGACGGCAGTCGAACCTGTAAAGCGTAAAGAAACTGAACCCTTTCGTGTTTCGCATGTCCTAGCTATGTAAGGGCGGCGGCTTCTCACTTTGCAGGGCATCCTGCAACCACCATGCACGGTTCCAATTTTTTAAGAGTTAGTAAGACATAATTAATTAACACGCCATTCACCGTATCATTGTACTCCTACTACTATCTATCAGTTGTGCAGGTAGCATGGCCTGTCGATTTTCTTAGAGGAAACTGAAACGGATTAGGTGCCTCTCCCAACACATAATCAGCGATCTGGTACGCAGAATAATCGTCGTTACGAGTGGTGATTGCATCACCACCTGTACCAATCATGGTGTCCGTGTTCTAATACACTGTGCGAACCTTCCTGTATCCGGCTGTGCGCGAATATCCATCATCGGAGGGGCCGGGCTAGTTAGCAGGAAAAAAAAAAATGCAGCGCACAGGTACAAGGCACTGTCGACGCAATATATACACAACATTGGATTGCCCATAACTGCCAAGATAAGAGCCCAAGAGGCCGTTGCTTTTC
This sequence comes from Panicum miliaceum, assembly GCA_032594955.1. Classification (NCBI taxonomy): domain Eukaryota; kingdom Viridiplantae; phylum Streptophyta; class Magnoliopsida; order Poales; family Poaceae; genus Panicum; species Panicum miliaceum. The sequence goes on from CM064059.1 coordinate 39,990,861, forward strand.
TAATGGTGCACGCATGGTCCCAAGTCTCCGTTCCTCGCATGATTCGCTCCGGAGCCCATGTGACTGACCCCTACCAAAGAGCGTCGGGTGCAACAGCCGTTGATGGCGATCGCGGCGCACTGCGTTCGTTCCCATCGAGTCTTTTCTCCTGCCTATAAATACCCCAGCAAAGGGGCTCTCTTCCCCAACCATCCAAACACTGAATCTTGTGTCTGCTCGGCACAAGCAGTAGCTACCTGCTTTCCTTCTTAAGCTTGGAGTAGGATTATTGTGCTTGCTGCACTGAGCTAGCGAAGAGATGGCCTCCTCCTCCTCTTCCAAGGCTGCTGCACTTGCAGCACTACTCTTCTCCCTCCTTGTCACGTATGGCTCGTGCGCTCGGCCGGCGAGCTTCAACGCCTCCGCCTTCACCGCCGACCCCAACTGGGAGGCCGCCAGGGCCACCTGGTACGGCGCGCCCACCGGCGCCGGTCCTGACGACGACGGTATGTCCCTGAACGATTGTCGGCCATGGCGGCGCTCGTACGCATAGGTATAGCTGAATGCCGTAACTTTTTTTGGACGACCAATAAACTTATCTGGATGCCGTGGCACCCATTTGTGTGCGTGCAGGTGGCGCCTGCGGGTTCAAGAATGTCAACCTGCCGCCGTTCTCGGCCATGACGTCGTGCGGCAACGAGCCACTGTTCAAGGACGGCAAGGGCTGCGGATCCTGCTACCAGGTACTAGATCAATTGGTCAGACGAAGTTAAAGCTGGTGCCGCGGCCGTAATGGTAACGGAAAGCTCAAGCACAGTTCTGAGCTTTGACCCACTCTGTTTTGTTTCCTTTTTTCAGATACGATGCACTAACCACGCTGCGTGCTCCGGCAACCCGGAGACGGTGATCATCACCGACATGAACTACTACCCGGTGTCCAAGTACCACTTCGACCTCAGCGGCACGGCCTTCGGCGCCATGGCCAAGCCCGGCCGCAGCGACGAACTCCGCCATGCCGGCATCATCGACATCCAGTTCAAGAGGTGGGTACCATGCATTGCAATGCTCGTTTGCACAGAGCCGCGGAGCATAATCATTAGCTCGACCGTCGAGCTTGCCTGGTTCTGTGGAGCCTTGTACTTTATTTGCTCAACCGATTTTAACGACTATAGCCGGTTTTAAATGGGGGCTGGGGCCCACATAGATTCGCAGACATACTGTATTATTCTAGTACTTCCAATCCACTCCTAATTTGGCGTCTGCATGCACTGTGGATCGACAAAGGTCTTCTGATTTCTGAAGCCTAATCCAAACGTCTCACATGGCTTGTTCCTGCTGCAGGGTGCCCTGCAACTACCCCGGGCAGAAGGTGACGTTCCACGTCGAGGAGGGCTCGAACGCCGTCTACCTGGCGGTGCTCGTCGAGTTCGAGGACGGCGACGGCGACGTGGTGCAGGTGGACCTGATGGAGGCCAACTCCGGGTCGTGGGCGCCGATGCGCGAGTCCTGGGGATCCATCTGGAGGATGGACTCCAACCACCGGCTGCAGGCGCCCTTCTCGCTGCGCATCACCAACGAGTCCGGCAAGCAGCTGGTAGCCAGCAACGTCATCCCGGCCAACTGGGTGCCCAACACCTACTACCGCTCCATCATCCAGTACTAGCCTGGCCATGCCCATCACCTGGTGCTGCATGCCCACAATAATTCGGTCATTGATTTTTGATTATTCGTCTGGTGCTGTTTCGTTGTTGCATTGGATTGAGGTGCCTTAATTAACTAGTTCGTAGGTGAGATATCAGGTGTCCGGCTGTGCTGGCACTGGCAGTAGTAGGAGTTGTCTGTGTCTGTAAGAGATTGACGAGTGGGAAATAGAGGAGGCAAGCTTGTAATTGTGCTTTCCCGCCCACTGGTAACGGTGTGAGATCAAGGGTTTAAGTTATATACACACTGTTTTTGTGTACCAAAAAGCAATCACAGCTCCTGGACTTCGTTCAGTTGTATGAAACCGCTACCTCGCTGGCGATGGCCATTGCAGCACGAAGAGTCTTGTTCGTCGTTGAGATTCTTGTTCCTCCTCGGGTGTTCCTGAATCCTGCTGTCATCACTGGGCGTCTGGGCTCAGAGGGGATGATGGATTTGGGAGGTGGTGGCCAGCTGCCCAGCGCTTAAGGCTGGTGGGATGTTGAGGCAGGGCATCGCCGGCGAAGCGTGGCCGAAGATGCATGATCAGCAGGCGGAGCTGACAGTGGCAAGAAAATGCATGCCATGGCAAGGCCTGGTTGACACGGCAGGGGCTGGCGAGACGGGAGGAGGCTGTGCAGCGTGGCGGGTGAGCGCCGAGATGAAGATAATAACATGGGACAGGGTGAAGACAGGCAGACAGCTAGAGGCGGAAGATGATCTCAGAACACTTGGATTGAGATCCGCTGGTGGAGAAGCACCGACTATGTAAAAGTCAATTTTCAAGCGGTTGGTCATTAGCATTATGCCCTTAACTAATCATTCTCTTGGTTCTGTAGTGATTATCCATCCGGAGTGTAGAACTTTACCAGTTATATAATCCCTCCAGTCGCAAATAATGGACCCGTTTTGGACGTAGGTATGGTCCCCAAAACATAAATTTGATTAGTACTTTTCGACGTTGTATATTTGTGAAACATAGCTAAAGTAATGCTTTTGTGAAACTAATTTTCAAGACAAATCGACACTATTACTTTAAAATATCTGTACTCAACACAACGAAATTAGCATGTAAATAGAGTTTGAAATGGCTGAGTGCATGCAGTCTAAAATATCGCGTATTATTCGCGACTGGATGTAAGTGTACTATCATTGATATCCAAGTCCCTATTTGAAACGTGAGAATCATCTTGATTCCTAAGGAAACTGAAATTTGTTTTCCGCGAAATTCTTTGTCCCGAATAATCCTCAGAGGATTGGTCCGTGGGTCCTGCGAAACTCTCATTTCCCAAATAGTTTTTTTTTCTTTGCATTTCTTGGATCTTCCAGTATTCAGTCCAAACCCGAAGAATGCACTAGATGAATCTGATTCTGACTTTGCAACCAGCAGCAATTTTGCTTTGGAAAGATTTCAGGGTCAGAAGATGAACAAGATTTGGATGTTCAGGAGGGGCAGCGTTCTAGTGCAGCCTTTCTGAATTGTACAGCGAAAAGAACACTTGGAGCGACAATCTGATGGCTGCGAGCGCATAGCAAAGGTTTCTTTCCTGTCTCCTGCCTGATGAGGCCTTTTGCTTATGGTACTCCATCCATTCCAACAAGATACGGCGATCCTGGAAAGGAACGGCATCATTATTCAGGCGCCGGCCAAACTGCCAAAGCAAGCAGTACAACGAACGAGGTATGAGTACTTAACGACCAGTGCGTTGGTTCAACGCAAAGGACGCTCATTCTAAAACGAGGTATGAGTATCAGAGAATCATCACTCGTCGCTTTTCACCACTGTGGGAGCCGGCCAAGTCAACCTTTAGAGTGAGCTAGACTGAATTGTCGCCGTAATTACTGGCGTCAAACTCTCACCTCAGTCACTTGCAATGACCGCACCAAATCAAGGAGAGCTACAGGGCTACATGAGCTTCATTCTAACTAGTAGTGGGTGTTTGACAAGATTGCCCTGTCTGAATTGTGGCATCAGGAACTAGGTTTCCTGAAAAAAAGGGCCGACTAATGCTGCTCGAGCTGCTGATAAGTGATAAGCATCATGGCGCTTGGTGGACGACAGAAACAGTGTCGCTCTGTGTCTTCCAGCGGTTCAGCCGTCGACAGCATGCATTTCTTTTTCCGATGCATAAAGAGAAGACCGGACCGAGAGATCGAGAAGGGAGCGCCTCGAACCATCCGTTTTATGTTCGGCCGTCCAAACAGTATCTCCGGAACGGAAAGAGACGAGGTAACTGACGCACGGCGAATTTCCAGCACGCATGTGCGCGCGCGGGGAATCAGATGCCGACGGGCCGACGGCTCCGCTGCATGCTTGCTCGCATGTGAGGTGCGGGCCGCAGCCCGGGCCCGTGTGCCGTCGTCCAACGAACCAGCGGCCGGCAAGCGGAACGCAGCGATCACCACTAGTCCACTACCCGCACCAGATTTCCGGAGCCCGCGCCGTCGCCACGCCACGGCTACCGTTGCCGCGCGCGCGGCCGGGTCGCGTGCTGCTCCGAGCCTGAGGTTCTGAGCTCTCGCTTTCGGGTTTCAGCGCTCACCGTCTCCCCCGCGCGGCCCGGCCGGTCCCTCGGGGTCTCGTCGGCTCCGTGGCGTCTCGCGGTTGCGGGCGGACGGGCGACTTCTGGAGCCGCGGCCCTGCGGGGATGTCTTCGGTTGCGCGCGCACGGCGGCATGGGTTCCTCGTCATCATCCTGCGTACGCTTCACGACTCACGAGAGTGTTCCGCGGCGACGCTATCGCGCACGTATCATAAGCAGCGCAGCTCTGCTCCGTACTTCGGCTACGATTGATGGGAGATTGTATACCGATTTGGTGTGCGCGCGGTCAGCAGGAACGGTTCTGGATTTCAGGTTTCGACCAGCTTCCTGACATGCTGTAGCCTTGTACTAGCTAGGTACCCGCAGAGATGGATGAGTTAATTACCCGTCAGAACTCAATCTGCAAACAGCCCTGATTGCTATCTATTACCCTCGAACTATCGCAGAAGTCCGATTTTCAACCTTCAACAATGAAATCGGATAAGAGAGGCCATCCAACTATCAAAACCGGACAAATTTAGCTCATAGAATGGTTTAGAAGGTGGTTTTGTATTTCTTTTAAAAAAGTAAAAAATTCTAATTAGATCTAAAAAATCAAAACTAATTTATTTTAAATCAGAAAAAATATGAAACTAGTACCAAAATTTTTCTAAAAATGTAACATATCTATTATTGCTCTATTTTAATCTTATTTATTCAAAAATAATAGGCATAACTACAAGCAACTAAATACTATGAACATAAGAAAATGGATCCGAATAACTGACAAGTATAGTGCCAGTAGATAGGTTACAATTTTATAAAATTTTTGATACCCATTTCGTATTTTGTTGATTTAAAATGAATTACTTATGAAATTTTTAGTTTAAATTTAAATATTTTTAATTTTCACAAAATGAAAACCATCTTCGAAACTGCTCTAAGGGCCAAATTTACCCGATTCCGACAGTTGGATGACCTCTCTTATCCGATTTTATAGTTTAAGATTGAAAATTGAACTTTTTTATGATAGTTTAAGGATGTAAACCGGATTTTTACTTTTTCAGTGGCTGATTACAGGGACACTTGCCGCTTTCGGCTTTCTTGCGTCCGCCGGTGGACGAAATGTTTGAACAGCCTAGTAAACGCGCGAGCGAAACCGGTTGGGCGCGCGTGCTAGGCTCACAGTACCAGGCCACTTGCTCAATGATCTTCGATCAGGAAACGCGCGCCACGCACGCGAGGCCGCATATGTCACGCGTGAACGAAAAGGAACCAACACCAAGTTGCGCAAGTTCGATCCTGCACGCAGCATCACATGCCGGTTTGGACTTTGGAAGTGGCGGAAGATCACGCCAGAGAGTAGCCCAGTACAACACGGTATGGACCATCAACCTGTGACTTTGCACGGCTAGCAATTTTGAGAGGCGTAAGTTTCATAAATTCACAGATGAAATAGCTAGCGCCCCAACTGATCAATCAAATCCCTTCCTAGCTCACTTTTTTATTTTCTAACACAATACGCGTAAACATTAAAATATATATGTTACAATATTTATGTCGAAATGTAATATATATTCATAAACAATAAATGTATTGCTTTTGTAACTGCTATGCGACTCATTAATGGAACACTTTTTCATGAATTCCATGAAACTGATAACCTCGCTACATATTATATGCATTTCTAGTTTGCATGGTGGCGCATATACTTTGCATATGCTTTTCATAATTTTCTAGAAAAAGGAAATGTCTCCGACCTTTGCAACCAGACTCAACCAAGTTTTACATTATTCTCAGCATATACGTTGATCATAAATAATATGGAAATGACTACACAAAATGAAAGAAAAAATATACACCAGCTTTTCATATATATTAGTAATAACATAAGTATGCACACAATTTGGCTGCAAAATCAGGTTATTTTTTAATGAAAATAGGGGTAATTTAACTGCAGACACCCCCCCCCCCCCCCCCCCCCCCCCAAAAAAAAAACGCTCGTATCCAGACCATAGGGCACATCTGAAAATCTGAGCAGAAATACCTTGAGTATCACTAAAAGAAAAAAAATAGATGTGAACACGCATGCTAAGTTAGACTCAAACAAGACTGGATAGGTTTTGCCACAAGAAAAGAGAAAGTCTCATGGTGCTATTGAAAAGATCAGAACACCTTTCAAACATTTTCTAATTTTTTAAATGCAAAAACTCTTTTAGCCTTGGCGACATCACCATATCAGTGCCATGTCCCCCAAACCACTCTAGATTTGAGCCAGGGTTGAAAAGTGAATGGTTTTAATAGTTTAGGGCTGAAAAGTAAATGATTTTATAGTTGAAGCAAGGTTGTAGAACAAATTGATTATTTGGTTCACATGTCCTACAAATCTTAGGGCGGTTTCTCCACTCACTTCTCAAGGTATCTCAACTACCAACGATATCCTAAGCAGAAATATTATACTCACCATATCGTTGTAACTTGACTATATCTCATCAATATGGCATATAGTATCACTTTGCTTACAGGGAACTAAAACGGATTAGGTACCTATCTTCCAGCGCAGCTTCCTACGATTAACCGATTCTGTACACAGAAGAATCGTTACAAATTAATGATGGCGTTGGTAACAATAATTATAATGCATCATGCCTGTGAATTGGTTGCAAACCTGCCTTATATTCTTCGTTTCCTAACGCGGATCATCGTAGAGAACTGCGCATTTCTAAATCTGAAGAGAAAAGAGTATCAAAATTTCACAAGAAACACAGGTACGTAGGTCCTTTTCATACTTACTGTATATAACATGCGACTATGGGATAACTGCCAAGGAGCCGTTGCTTTTTTAAAATAGTGCAGGCACGACCCGTGTAGCCTCCATTCCTCCCATGATTTGCTCCGGAGCCATGTGACCCCTACCAAAGGACGTCGGGTGCAACGACCGTTGATGGCGATCGCCGCAGGCGCGCTGCTGCGTTTGCTTCGATTCTTTTACTTTCCCGCCTATAAATACCCCGGCAAGCATGGTGCTCCTCATCCCCGACCATCGAAACACAGAGCTTCTTGTCTGACCAGCGCTAGCAACTAATTACGAGCTAGTAGCTAGTAAGACAACGACGATGGCGTCCATGATCGCCGGCTCGTCCAAGGTGGTGGTTGCACTGATCTTCTCCCTCCTTGTCTCGTACGGCTCGTGCGCTAGGCCGCCGCCGGTGAACCTTAACGCCTCTGCCTTCACCGCCGACCCCAACTGGGAGGCTGCCAGGGCCACCTGGTACGGCGCGCCCACCGGCGCCGGCCCCGACGACGATGGTACGCGTATACATGTATATGATCACCGATGGTCGCCGGCGCCTGGCGCCTGGCGATCTTGCCGTGTTTATGAACGACCTATAAACTTAAGCGTGCATCCATTCGCTGTGCGTGCAGGTGGCGCCTGCGGGTTCAAGAACGTCAACCTGCCGCCGTTCTCGTCCATGACGTCGTGCGGCAACGAGCCCCTGTTCAAGGACGGCAAGGGCTGCGGCTCCTGCTACCAGGTACTCCTATATATATTATGACTTGGTCAGAGATACTATTTCCAGGACGGCACGTTTGTGCTGTCGTCGTCTGCCCTCGTGGAAACGGAAATGGAGATAGACTGAGAGAAAAACTAGAATTAGGCACAGTTTTGCCGCACCCTCCATTTGCTGCTGACCTTTAATTTTCCAGATTCGATGCACTAACCACGCTGCGTGCTCCGGCAACCCGGAGACGGTGATCATCACCGACATGAACTACTACCCGGTGTCCAAGTACCACTTCGACCTCAGCGGCACGGCGTTCGGCGCCATGGCCAAGCCCGGCCGCAACGACGAGCTCCGCCACGCCGGCATCATTGACATCCAGTTCAAGAGGTCGGTAACACACGCATCGCTTGTTTCATGGAATCACAGACCGATCAAATAATCTGTAGTAGGCCCTGCACGAACAGAATCATATCTTGACCGTCTAGCTACTACTTTGCCGTGGAGCCCTTGTACTTTTGCCCAACCAACTTTGACGACAACGATCGGTTCAAGCAGATTCGCACAAATAGTAGTACTACTTCCACTTCACAATCAATTTGGCGTTTGTGCATCATGCCTGTTGATCACAAGTTAAGCATAATCCAAATCCAAACGTATCACATGGCTAATGGCTTGTTCCTGCTGCAGGGTGCCCTGCGACTACCCCGGGCAGAAGGTGACCTTCCACGTCGAGGAGGGCTCGAACCCCGTCTACTTCGCGGTGCTCGTCGAGTTCGAGGACGGCGACGGCGACGCTGTGCAGGTGGACCTCATGGAGGCCAGCTCCGGGTCGTGGACGCCGATGCGCGAGTCCTGGGGATCCATCTGGAGGCTGGACTCGAACCACCGGCTGCAGGCGCCCTTCTCGCTGCGCATCACCAACGAGTCCGGCAAGCAGCTGGTGGCCAGCAACGTCATCCCGGCCAACTGGGTGCCCAACACCTACTACCGCTCCATCGTCCAGTACTAGCAACCAATGGCGATCGTCTCTGCTGCTGCTGCTGGGCACGGCAGTGGATACGATGGTTCGGCATCATTATTGGCTCGATTAGCTTGGTACTGTATCGTTTACATGGGATTGATGTGCCTTAGTTATTGATTAATTAGGTGGTGTTGTGTGTGTGAGTGTGTCTCTGTGTCGGAGATTTGACGACTGGGAAATGGAGGATGGAGGCAAAGTTTGCATGTGCTTTCCCGCCCATTGTCAATGCTTGTACCAGTGTGATCAAGATTATAAATTATTAACAGTATTTTGAATGTTATATAGTATAAGTATACGCATGCTTTTATCTTGTTTCCATTACCACTTTCTCAGCATAACTATTAACATTGTTTTGTGTGCAATTTGGTACTGTATAGTTGTTCAGCCAGAGGCTGGGGAGTTTATCATATTTTCTGTGAATTTCTAAAGGCCCTATTTAAACGTGATAGTTGTCTCGACTCCTGAGGGAATCAAAATATTTCTTATGAAATTCATGAATAACATACAAACCTCTCATTACTTTTTATTTAATTTAGATGCACTAAAGGAGTTGAGAGAAAAGGCACCATTAGTGCAGTGGACTAGTGATAGAATCGTGGGTACATGACTCCACCGACTAGGACTCAAATCCGGATGTTCATCTGTTTGTATGTTTATATGACTTCAGTAACTTCAGTACCTGTTTGCATGCCTGACGAAGGCTGCGGACGGAGGTTGTACCTTAAATTCGTCTGAAAAAGAAAACTAGAGGAGTTGAAAATGACTTGCTAACCCACAACGGTGGTACCTGCTGTGTAAAGACTCGTGACTTCTTCCGTCAAAACACACCCAAAAAACAAGACTTGTGACTTCCGAGCCAGACAATTAAGATTTGGACGTTCAGACGGGCTGCGTTTCATTTCAGTAGTCCTAACCGACGGTACGGTTCTGCCTGCGGCTGACCTAGCACGTACCACCTGTACCTTTTCTGAACTCTAGCGCTGCTAGCTAGTCTTCTGCCCTTTTTCTGATGGCACTCCACTCCCGCAGATTTGGATATCCGGGAAAGGAACGCCATCATAATTCCTGCAACGGCCAAAGCAGTACTAATTAATTACAGTAGTGACTAGCTAGTAGTGCGTTGGTTGAACGCAAAGGATGCTAATCCTCCATCACAGGTCTCTTTCAGCCCAAAGCCGGCCCTTTAACTTCATTTCCCCCCGTAACAAAAGTAGTAGTATAATCTACCGTGGGACACAAACGATGCGTCGCTTTTTCACTATTGATGAGAGCCAGGCAGCCGGCCGGCGAAGTCGCCGCCGGCCGCATAAAGTGGCCGGCCGGCCTGGACTGGATTCTTGCCGTAATTACTGGGGTCAAACTGTGCCCCTCCGGTCACTTCCAATGGCCGCACCAAATTAAGGGAATCTGCTGGTAACAGGGTGCAGATGCAGACACTTCGTCCTCCTTTAGGCGTCTGGTTAGCCTTGCTGCATCACGGCATGCAGGTTCTTGGTAGCCTGCAGGTGTTCAACAAAGATCACTGTACTAAACACAGGCGTCAGCCTGTAGGTTTTAGGTTCGTGGAGAAAATGGAAAATTCTCCTGAAATCTACAAAAAGAAAAAAAAACTATGTGCTGTGTCCAGCAGTTGACATGTTGAAAAGTTTTATTTTTGGGTTGCATAATGAGATATATTCCATTCGTTTCAAAATGTAGGTCGTTTTTCAAAGATACATAGATTTTTCTATACACCTGCATATATACTATGTAGATATGAAGAAAAATTATATATCTAAATTTGATAAAGTGATCTACAATTTGGAATGGAGGGAACGGTGCATAAAACGCATAACAACGAGCTACCTCAATTAACACTTTCGTTTTGGGCGTGCGGAAACAGTTTAGCCCGCCGGAAAGTAACAGGCCACGATGGGGGCTCCAGGCAGCATGTGAGATGCGGACCATGGCCCATGGCGAATGAGAATTCAGCCAGCGCCCGGCCCGGGTTGTCAACTTCCGACCAGGGCCTCCGCACTCAACTTGGGCCGAGCTGAGCTTTCAGGCGACCCTTGTGATTTGTGAAGCTAGGCCTTGTGTGCGGAAGCACCGCGGCACGGGCCGCTGCTTGCCGTGGCACGCGGGCCGAGCGGTTCGCGTTGTCCAGTTATTTACTGAGTAGAGTAAATTAGTTCCTTCGTCCTAACAAAAATTCGGCTTAGTTTCTTAGCTCCTTTTTGATTGAACTTGCTTATTTAGTCTAAAAATAAATTTCATTTTGATTCTTAACTCTTCCGTTAGTTTGATAAGTTAACGATATAAAAGCAACACGAAATGACTCTTTTACACCTGACGCCAGATGAAACACTACAGCAGCGTACAGTGAAGTCGTACAAAAATTTTAGGCTGCCTATTATCATTAATGAAAAGATAGGTTATAAAACTTTTACCAAAATAAGTTATAATCTTTTCTTGGCGATGATAGGCAGCCTAAAATGCTTATATGACTTTATTGTAAGCTGTTGTAGTGTTTCATTTGATGCTAGGGATAAAAAAGTTATTTTATGTTGCTTTTAACACTGTTAACTTGTCAAACTAACGAAATTCATTTTTGGACCAAATAAGCAAGTTCAATAAAAAAGATCAAGAAACTAAACCGAACTATTAGGGCCAAACTAATTTACTCTTACTCTATAGTACGTATATGGCATGTCGTCTCAACAACGACAAAAAAAAGATACGGAATTCCTAACTAACACTCGAATAAAAATTTTGTTTCGTGTCTCAGTTGATTTTTTCTGTTTTAATCTTTTCTCCACCCGTGCATCCTCTTCTGCGTCCCAGTTTTGAAGCTGCCGGGCCTCCACCCCACCACCTACTGAGGATACCGTCAGCCCGTTTGGCTGGACTTCAACTAGCTCCAGCTCCATCTAACGTATATACTGTAGAGCATTGTTCCTGTACTGTTTATTGAAACCTATTTTCTCTCTCCTTACCCTCACTCTCACAAGACTTTTTTTACTTGCCAATGACACGTGGCGTTGTTCTACTGCCTTCAAAAATTGACTGACGGTATTATATCTTTTTACTCGATATGGATGGATGGCATGGCATCTTGCTGCTTGGTGGAGGGTAAGAGGGATGTGTAGCACTTTATTAGCTGGCCAAATGTATGATGACCATGGCTGGCCCATGGCGAAGGACAGCTAGTGGTCTAGGCGAGGGTGTCGAGCAACAACGGTTATCCTGGTGGCAGGTTGTAGTGGTGGACACAATGACGAGGATGGGAAGGAGGACGGGAGAGGGGTTGTGTCACAACGACTGCTTCACGCTATCTACTCTACATTTCTTCAGCAAGCAGGATTCCATGCGGGGCTTGAGTAGAATGGCAGCTAAAACTTTCCATAAAGCTTGTTCTGCGAGAAGCAGTTTAGTATCTTCTACAGATGCAAACAGCCAGTCAATCGGACGCACGTTTCGAGGGCTCCTGGCCTTGCGCGACTCTCGCTTTGTCCAGATAAATTGAAGTGCGATTCCATGCTTCCGTTCTGGGTCAACCCGAGTTTCGCTGCCCGTTTCCCGGGTGGTGCTTCGTGCTAGCTACTCCGTAGTTGCATTGCTTCCGTTCAGTTTGCCGTGGACGAGAAATTCTTGAACGACCAACTGAGCACGGGCCGCGCCGTGCAACTGTGCAAGTGCCAGTCTGATCGATCAGCACGACGGTCAGCCGAGGAACACAAAAGGATGGACACCGAGGCATATGTCATGCGTGAGGAAAAGGGAGGCAACCACTACTTAAAAAAATAAATTTATAGCAACGCTCCATTTTTTTTAATGAACGGGTCAAAATATAACTCGTTGAGCGAGATTACTATAGCAGCAGATCCGCCCCTAGAATTGCATCTTTAGGGGCGGGTGACGCCATCATCCGCCCCTAAAAATGAGCCCCATCTTCAGGGGCGGGTCATGGCGCCACCCGCCCCTAAAGATAGGATTTCCAGGAGCAGGTATCGCTATCACCCGTCTCTAAAAATGGGGCTCAACCCTACAAATATTTTTCACATTGGTTATGAAAATTCAATTAAATCGGAAAAACTTAGCAAACCACATAAAAAGGTGAAATTTGTACCCTAAGACTATTGTGCCCAGTGAACTAGAAAAAAATATGCCAAGTATATTTCAGATTCTATAATGCTTAAGAGCGTGGAAACCAGTAAATATGACTTGAATTGTATGAGATAGTAAGTGTTGGAGAACCCTAGTAAGTGTTGGAGAACCCTACATTGTTGTTTCACCACTCTTAACCATTCTGTACACTGAAATATAGTTGTCATATTTTTTCTAGTTCTATAGGTGACAATAGCCTTAGGGTAAAAGTTTCACCTTTTTTGGATGTGTTTTTCTATACTTTTTGAATTAATTGAATTTTTAGAATAAAATTAAAAAAAATTCTAGAAATGATTTGTAGGGGCGGATGGGAGGGGTCACCGCCCTTGAAAATAGATTTATAGGGGTGGGCGGGGGGTCACCCGCCCCCTGAAAATCCCTTCTATATATATATATTGAATGGGCCGAGGACTTAGCAAAATTTTTATTTCGCGCGGACGAGGGTGTTACGCTGCCAAAATTTTCTCTTCCCTGCCGGGCCTCCACTCCTCTCCGCTGCCTCGTCGTCGACCTCCCTCGGCCCGCCGCCTGCGCGCTTTCCTTGCCCGGCCGCCCGCGCATCTCCCTCGACCCACCGCCGCGCGCCTCCCTCAACCCACCGCCGCGCACCTCTGGATCCAGCCCGCTGCTGCGCGTGGCTCCGGATCTACGACCCCCCTCGGCGGGTGCCACTCCTGCACACTCGTCGGCGGCGCCTCCCTCCCTCAGCAGTGCCCTTCTCCTCCCCTCCCCGCCGGCCCACGCCCTTCCTCGGCAGTAGATGAGTTCTTGATTTTTTTTCTTTTGAATTAGTTAATGAATTAGTTAGTAAATTAGTTAATGTATAAGTGAAAAAATATGAATATATGTGGTTTGTAATATGTGAAAGTGAATGTGACATGTGAATTTGTAGTGAAATTTCTTTTTATTTTGCCATTATAGTTAACTTTATTTTAGTGAATGAATATTATTCATGTAAATGAGGAATAGTGAATGAAATTTTAATTGAATATATGAGGAATATGAGTGTAATTAGTGAATTTTCACGTGGATGCATTGTCATTTTAAAAATGTGAGTTAGTGAATTAGTGGATTATTAAGAATGTGAAAATAGTGTTGTTTTGAGAGTGTGAAATAGTGAATTATTGTTTCATGAATAGGCATATGGCAAGTCGTGGCTTTGGTCGTGGTAGATTGGGTCGTGCTAGTGTCGGTCGTGGTATGGGATATCAGGATTTCTCTTTGCCTGAGGCTCGCCCTCCAGGCATCACTTTCAGCAGAGACATGGGACTAGACCGACCCGATGTCCTCAAGCAACAGCTCCAGGAATAGTAAGATCTATCTTTTTATCTTATTAAGAATGTTTGATCCTTATTAATGTTACATTACCTCTAATGCAGCGGATCGATGTGTTTACATGGCTTGCCAAGGTAGTAAATTGTCTAGGTGGTACACCTCCTCAGGTGGAAACCATGAAACGCCAAGAGTTCAAGAAACTAATAATATCTTTTGAGATACCAGCAAAATGAGATCTAGGTACTATGATTCCAATAGTTGCTAGTGGTAAAGAATCACCTATTCAGATGACTTATGAAAGAGGTGCCATTGAAGCTTGCCTTTTAGAACCTGAGAGGCATGGGTTATCTAATTCCAGACTCGTCATGGTTCAAAACAGAGCGCTTCAACAAAATGAACATGATATTTTTAGTTTCTGTGAGAGGTTTGCACAAGAAAATCAAAATGACATGGTATGTGAGTCCTTATTAATTTAAGAAAAAGTATATATATTTGTACTTTATTTGATAGTGCGAAGCAATTCATAATATTTGCCTTCCATCTCCGTTGCAGGATATGTTTGGTAACACCTTCACGGCGATGAATTTCAAGATTATTTTATGTGAAGCCATGGACAAGTTGGGTTATCATTGGTACGAGTCTAGGACACCCCGTACTAGGGAAGGCCTGTACCACACTTCTATTGAACATTGATCTATCTTGTTTCATGCTGCGTAACTAATGTTCACAATCTGTGGCAAAGCACTTCCTCATATATGTGAAGCAAAGGAAAGCACATTTTCTTTGTTTTTATTGACGAAAGTCTGGGGTACAAGATTGGCGATGTTCACTATGTTAAGTACCTCTTGCTTGCGAATAATATCCGTTAGATGATGTAATGTATGCATGCAATTGAATATCTGTACCTTGGATGTAATATGTATCGACTTATCGAATATTTTCAATCGTATACATTTTAAATATTTAGATATTTTCCTTTCCAACTTCTTGTGGCTATGTAGTGTGATGTGCTTGTACATGGCAGATTCTAAAAATTTAAATTAAAATTAGTGAATTATTTTGCGGTCAGGGTATTTTCAGGGGCGGGTCATGCCCTAACCCGCCCTGGAAACCCATTTCAAAGGCAGATCATGGGCTCACTCGCCCCTAAAACCAATTTCCAAGGACGGATCATGGGTTCACCCGTCCCTGAAAATGGATTTCCAGGAGCGGATTAGGGCATGACCCGCCCTTGGAAATAGGTTTTTAGGGGCGGGTTTGATACGGCCTTTGCAAACAGCTATTTTTAGCTGTGACAAACAGAGGCGGGTACCGCACCCGTTCCTAGAAATAGGTTTTTACTCGTCTCTGAAAACGTTTTGAGTAGTAGTCACGTTCTCGATCTCATGCTTGCTTGCAGCACATCATTATTGGCAATTTGCAAATGATGGCAAAGATGGAGGAGGACTAAAGATCGTAACTGTACGTGCAAGTATGCAAATCGGTGGTAGAGTACTGCTGCACAGCACAGAACATGCGACAAGGCCCGTTCCGCCGGGTGCCGAACGTCTACGACGCTACGCATTTTCGGCTTATCGCCGATGGACTCCGCATGGATAACGAAAATAAAAGCGCCTGCCACCGCATCTCCATGGCCCGATCTTGAGTGCAATTCCTTGATACTGCAATAGGGATCTGCCGGCCCCCCATTTCTTCCTCGCCATTGCCTTTTCCCGTGTTCCAAAATACTAGAATTGAATGCTCCGATCAATAAACAATCCTGATCGGGTACTGATCCAAGTTGACGAGATGCGAGTCCTCTGATCGGGCGATAAACTAATCCGCCGATACAATCATAAAATACATGGTGGCCGATGAGCCGAACATGCACGCTCAAGGATTGAGGGTCAGATGTTTAAGGGCGTCGATGAGAAAGTCAGCTGCTGCATGCGCAGTTGTGTCTCGCCGCATGGCCTGCACAGTGCACAGCGACTTCTCCATTCGCACTTGCATGTGGAAGTTGTAACTACCGTAGCACTTGGAGACAATACACATAACACATGTGTATCAGACCATCAATCGAAACGTTTAGACAAATAATCTATTTTTTATAAAGACAAACGAGCTAGTTCATGCCGATACGTACAGTGAATTTGTCTAATTAGCCTAGCTAGAACAAAAGACCGGTCGATTTGCTGCATGATTGCTTCCAATGATACGGAGATTAGTGTCTAGGTGTATCCGATCCACTTGCCGTTTGGTTTTCAGTTGCTTGTGCTCCAACGAATATGCTGATTATTTACCAGCCCAGCACTTCCAGATGTGCCAATCCAATCGATCTGCGTCAGTCAGTTGGATCGGACAGATTTCGGTTAGTTTTGCCATACTTAATTTTGCATCCCGATGCGTGCCGTGGTCGAGGTCAACTGCTCGCAGCACGGCGCTCCTAGCCTCCTCCTACTATCAGTGTAGGGCCCACCTTCACCGATTCGTGGTCCCGGCCGTTGTTGGATCGTCCCGACCCGACGGTTCAGATTCTCCGACGATACTTGAGAGGAGGTTGGTGGCCGTTCCGCTGAGAGCCGCGCGCGAGATCGATCATCGGCTGGCGGGGCCCCGCCGCACCGGCGTACGGTAGGGGAGCCGCCGAGCGTACGATCCTAAACATGCATGTGGTAACTGCCAAGAAACGCATTTATTTTCTAATGGCAGAGTGGCACGCGGACCGAGGACTCCGTTTCCACCATGATTAGCTCGAAGGATACGGTGGCCATGTGACCCTCCACATCTAAACACGGCATGACCGATGTGGCGACGACCACCACCGATGCCCAACTGCTGAAGCTCCTCTGCCTTCGCTTAGCTGCTTGCCCGCCTATAAGAACACCGGCAGTCTCGCCCTTTCCCATCACCAAACAGATAGAACACACAGCACATCCTGACATCCAACAAGTACATACCAGCAGCTTAGTAGAAGCTGAGATCGATATATATGATGGCCGCCCAGGCAGCTGCTGCACTCGTTGCTGGGCTCCTCGCCGTGCTTGTCGTCGCGCATGGCGTTCGAGCACAGCCGGCGAACGACACCTCCTCCGCCGTCCGCCAACTCCGCGGCTCCGGCGGCGGCTGGCTCCCGGCCAAGGCCACCTGGTACGGCGCGCCCAACGGCGCCGGCCCCGACGACAACGGTATGTACACGCGTTGCTGTTGCTGTCGTGTCGTGTTTGCAAGCTGGTTTCGCATGCATGCCATCCGAGCAATGCCGTGGCTGACATTGTGTTGTGCGTCCGGTTCTGCTTCTGCAGGTGGCGCGTGTGGGTTCAAGGGCACCAACCAGTACCCCTTCATGTCCATGACGTCGTGCGGCAACGAGCCCCTGTTCCAGGACGGCCAGGGCTGCGGTGCATGCTACGAGGTAACCACGGTTAAATTACCCGTCCACTTGTCCGGAGCATTTAATTCTGATCATTCAAATGTAGTACTACTATACTGCCAACCACCAGATTTGTAGTATATCTTTTCCTCGAAGTTGACAATCTTGCATCGTTCAGTACGAGTTCTTGAACTCGTGAGGTCAACCTCAACAAGCATAACGCATCTTTTCACGTTCTGCTTAAACTTCAGATAAAGTGCACCAGTAAGGACAACCCCGCCTGCTCCGGCCAGCCCAAGAGGGTGATGATCACGGACATGAACTACTACCCGGTGGCCAAGTACCACTTCGACCTCAGCGGCACGGCCTTCGGCGCCCTTGCAATGCCGGGCCTCAACGACAGGCTGCGCCATGCGGGCATCATCAACATCCAGTTCAGGAGGGTACCCTGCGACAACCGGGGGCTCACTGTCAACTTCCACGTGGAGCAGGGCTCCAACCCCGTCTACCTAGCGGTGCTGGTCCAGTACGCAAACAAGGCGGGAACCGTGCTGCAGATGGACCTCCTCGAGTCCGGCTCGAGCTACTGGACACCGATGCGGCGCTCTTGGGGCTCCGTCTGGCGGCTGGACTCCAACCACCCGTTGCGGGCGCCCTTCTCGCTGCGCATCCGTGGCGAATCTGGCCAGGCGTTGGTGGCCAACAACGTCATCCCGGCAAACTGGAGACCCAACACCGACTACCGCTCCTACGTCCAGTTTAGCTAAGCGACCGATCACTTCGTAAACATATCTACGGTTCGGTTGTTGAATTATTTGGTATCGTGTGATTGCAAATTCTTTTTGCAATGGGTTTGACGATTTTCAGTGACATGTTGTCTTTTGTGTGTGTGCACTTGGGTCGCGTGTGAAATGGAGGAGGCAAAGTGTTTTATTCATGTATGCTCTCCCGCCCACCGACGAAATTGTGTACTACAAGTAGTATGTGCTTGATGAATAGAGTGATACAATGTGTAACCATTTTGCGGGGTATACCTCGTCAAGGGATTATTATTAACTACTTTGTCAATCGCATATTTCTGATTTTTCTAGTCGATGCGGATTCAGGCCACAACACCTGCAATGTATGAGTTTGTTAGAACACTTAAAAATCGCATTGCATTGTTTCGTATTAGTAGATGTACTATGACCCACGCCAGTTAGTGGTAGTGGGATGTCTAGTCACATGTTTGGTTTGAGGACTTGCCTCATGTCCTTATGTATCTTTGTTATTTTTAACCCTTATGTATCTAATGTTTTATTTTCCATCAACTCGATCAATGCAATGTTTTTAAAACTACCCTTTTGATCATGTTAGACCGTATGACGTGACAAAGTACTATATCTAATTTATTTGGCGTGACCAAAGGGTCCAATATTAAAAATATCATCTCAGATGGGCTATGCATACAATATTAGATAAAGAGGGTTAAAATAAAAACTATTGCGCTCGTTCTGGACGGAATAGTACATCATGAGTTGTTCTTATGGACTTTGGTGCAATGATGATTTCAATCTCCATGTGCGTATAAAGAACGGGGTGGTGATAAAAATCAACTAATTTTTGTTCCCCGGACCAAATAAAAATGTAAGGAATGAGACAATGATAATTGCCTCATTTCTTAAACCAAACACTATATGAGTGATGCATGCAAGAAAGCTTCAGCCACTATGGTGGATACTACACTAAAGGAAAATAAATTCACTATTAAGCTGCACCTATCGTCAACATATTACATATTAATAAAATGGTAAATGATCTTAAAACAAGATGCCGGATAGGTACAGTGCGGCCTCATCCAAGGAGACAGACCCACCCCCACATCGCTCCCGCAGGCGACTCGGGGGGCCCTTTGCGCCGTCGCCGCCAAGCCTCTGCCCTTCCCCCTTTCCTCCTCGCCGTCGCTCGAGCGGGCGGGCGGGGGGGGGGGGGGGGGGGGGGGGGGGGGGGGCGGAAGCCTGGCGCCCGCAAGGAGGGCGGCAGCGGGGTGACTCGCGAGGGCAGCATGCGCGCGCCGTGCGGGCGGAGGCACTCTACTGCCCGACGCCGACCGACGCCGACGGGGCTCCTCCGGCGACCAAGTCACCGGATCCACCGTCCCCATGGCCGGATCCGTCACCCAAATGGGTGGATCTGCGGACGGCGCTGGCTGGGCATCGTGGTGGGAGCAGAGGTCGAGCTGGCAGGCGACTGCGGCGCGGCGGGCGGGGCCTTAGGGGAGGGCGACGAAGCGGGCGGTGGTGATGAGGACATCATCATGGTGGATACACCCAAGATTTGGTATTCTACGAGTTACAAGTCGTCACCAACTTGGTCTTCACGTCCGAGATTTGGTACTGTTCACCATCAGTCCTTGCGCACCAACTCCGTCCGTCGACATCGTCGTCCGTACCTCTTCGTCGCCTGCTTACGACTACTTTCTCAACAAGTACAACTACTTGGTGCCTCGATCGATTACTTTCTGAAGCTCGATCGACTACTTCAGCAACTCGTACGACTACTTCCGACTACTTCAACAACTCGTACGACTACTTCCGACTACTTCGACAACTCGTACAACTACTTCTGAGTACTTCAACAACTCGTACGACTACTTCTTGTGTGACCACGACAAGGTGCTGCGCCGCCTATTTTGGGCCAAGTCGGCCTTGTATCGTGTCGGGCCTTAAGCCCAGGTTGAGGACGCCCCCACCTGGTCGCCCTAAACCCTAGAACGTTCCCCCTTCGATATAAACTCAGTAGCAGCCGCCATATTAGAATTTGGGTTTTGTTTAGTTCTAGTTTTCCATCAAGAAACAGATCTCTTTCATTATAACTGTGATATCGAGTCCTTTTGCTATGAATCAGGGCCCCCATTCTTGTTATATACCACTGTGGCGATTAGTCCTTTTGTGATCAGAGCTTGAACCCTACTTGTTCTTTGCTTCATATACATCAACAATTTTAGATTACGAGTTTACCCTTTCTTGCTTCTGTTCTTCGATTCGCTTGCAGGGAAAGCCTTCTTGGCGAGGTTGATCAAGTTGTGCTTGGTTGATAACCAACAGAGCAGCTGTGTAACGGTTGCAGGGGTTCGAATCGTGACTGATTAGAAATCTGGATCATCAACGTTGTGACTTCACCAATCGAATTTGCCGTACCTATTGGAAGATCGGGCCAGTACTACATCAGGCGGCGTGCTGGGCGTCGTGGTGGGAGCTGAGGCCGAGCTGGCGGCGGCTGCGTGCGGGGATGCGCCGGCCTAGCCGCGGGACGGTGCTGGTGGGCGGAGGCTGCGTGCGGACATGCGCAGGCTGGCTGCGGGTGCGTGCTGGCGTGCACTGGCCAGGCAACGGGACGACACTGGCTGGCGGCGGCTGCGTACGCCGGCCCAGCCACGGGGGCCACCAGCGGTAGCTCGCCGGCTTTGGCCGGATCTGAAGGTCACGGGTCCGGGCCAGGCTTGGCCGGATCTAGTGGCGCACGGTCCAGGATGCTGCGCGCGTGTGGTGGCAAGGATGGAGATCCGCGCGGGGCGTGCAATGGCAACGGGTGCAGGAAACGGCGGTGGGACACAAAGGAGGCCGGCGGCAGTGCTGCCCCTGGTGGTCTGCGGTGACTGTGGTCCCGGTGTTGCCAGGTTGGGTGCGTGCTGTGGCTTGGGTTGGGATGCTCCGGGCGAAAGCCTTTGCCGGCAATCTTGCCAGCAGCGATGGCGGCGGCGCCTTCGGGCGTCGTTCTTCCCGTTGGAGGCGTCATCTTGGAACCGCACCCCCACTGCAAGGGGGCGGGGCTCTCTGGGTGGAAGCCCTCTGTCCAGATCCTGGACGAGCGATGGCGGCGCCACTGGCGTCGTGCCCTCCTTGGAGGTGTCGTTTCTAAAGACCAACTCAATTTGTAGTAATACCGGCGATGTCAATGGCCATGGAAGACTGCAATTGGTGGTGGTGGCTGGTGCAGGAGGGAGAGTTTGATGGGGGTTGTCAAGCTCACGTGGTGGCGTTCGCAGTTGTGGTGGCGGCCAGGAGTCGCTGCATGCTTGTCGGGTTGGCTGCTTGCAGCGGACTGCAGCGGCTGGCACTTAGCGGCTGTCAGTGCGGCGCGGGACTGCATCGGAAGACGGCGCTTGTGGCAACAACAACGTGGGACAACCAGGCTTGCTGCAAATTGCGGTGGGTGGCTCAGCTATGCTGGAGCTACTCCGGTGCGGTACATCATCGGAAGACGGCGCAAGCGACATCCTTGGCTCTCTGCCATGGTAGCGGCAGCCATGCGCGTGGGTTTATCAATGAGACGAAGTCTACCTGCGGTGGCGGCTTGGCGGTTTGATGGGGATCTTGGAAGTGGGGTGGCATTGCTCACCATTCTGATGGGACAGATCCGCGACATGGAGTGCTGAGGTGGTCGTGGCAAGGCCCCCACATGCGGTGTTTCTTCGAGGCGACAAGAGCGAGGTGGAGTCCAACGGCAGATGCGGCGAGGCCCCCGTGCGTTGTGATGTTGACTGTGAGGCAGCCTGCGAGAGGTCCGGATCTGGTGTTATCACTCTATTGGGTGGTTTGTGGTGTTGTAGCGGCACTGCGGCGTTGGATCCCGCATGGCGGTGGCCTCCTTGGTGCAATGCTATCTATTTCTCTTGGTTCCCTGTCGACGCGGAGCCATGCGTGGAGGCAACAACAACTGCATGAGTGTGAGACTGTTGGGAGGTGCCGCGAGATTGGCTTGGCGCCGCTGCGAGCGTGTGTCGCAGCGCATTTCTGCTGCCGTTTGAGTGGAGTGGTGCGGCCGTGTTGATGTCCCAATCCAACCGGCCGGTTTTGAGTTGAGTTGAGGGCTTACCCACGTTGATGTCCCAATCCAATTGGGCGAGTCTTGTTTTTTTCCTTTCTTTTCTTCAGTAGTCTTGTATTTTTTTCTGCTATATCAATATAAAACTCGTACTACCTTGTGCGGTTCGTTCAAAAAAAAAGATGCCGGATAGGTACAAGCTTAATAGGACAGATTGCTTCATGTTATGGATGTGGTACTCCCTTCATGTCCATCAATGTAAGCAGCAAACTTTTTGGAAAAACATTCTTTAAAATAAGGTTTGATATTTAGTTTCTCTTGCAATTTGTTGTTAGCTTGTTATTTGCAATAAGATCGACACCATCTTAAGATTCTTTGAATAAGAATCTTTGATTCAAAGTTACTATCTAAATCAAAATACGATAGCTAGTTCTAAAACAACAGGACACCTAGTGTGACCCATTTGGGCTGAAATCAGCAGCCTAGTAAAACCGATGGTACCCCTTTTCTATGTTTTTGGTTGGGTTAGATTGGATCGTACTTTGATTTTGACCGGATTTGAATGATGCGGGCTAAATTTTTTTGTAGTTTGTTGTACCGTTATTTTGGTCGTGGCCCGATTCATGAATTTGCAGCTCAGTTTACTTGACCCATAACTTTTTATGGTCAGTTATGGATTTTTGAAAAAAAAAGGATTCTCCTCCAATTCCTCCAAACTGATAGATTCATTTTTTTATAAGTTCTTCCTTTGATTCCCCAAAAAATTATTCCGGATTACAGTGATTGGGGCTGAGGGGTGAGGAGAGAGCCCGAGAGCGGAGAGGTTCGCGTGCACCAGCATAGGGCGCAGGTGAGACGGAAGGATGTTGCGTTGTTTAGTTAACGGTGACAGAATGGGGCTAACAATTAGTGAGTAGTGATAGCTTAAACTGCTGATACAATAGAGGTAAAAAATAATAAAAACAAAATAAGTCTCTCTCCAGCCTCTTACATTTACTTAGTTACTACCTCTGTTCATAAAGGAGAGAGGTGAGAGGTCTAAGTTTTTCCTTAAGCCAAACATCTTTAACTCCGACCAGAATTTAGAAAAATGCATCAACATATATTATATAAAATTTAATTTATTAAAATGTACCATAAACATGTGTTACTAATGCATTTATTTGATATTACTAATATAGAATTTCTATAGAGTTAGTCAAAGTCAGAGAAATTTAACTTAGAATAAAACTAAAACCTTTGCAGAAGTACACACACGGGAGTGCACTCTTAGGGCATTTTCATAAGATCGACTCACACGCTCGACAAAAGCCCAAAAAGGTTTCATATGCTCTGCAGTTTACAGCGATTCTCCTTTCACATTTGCACGTGGAAGCTGTAACTACAGAAGCACTTTAAAACATAGACATATATATACACATGCATATATGAAACCATCAATTGAAAATTTTATGCAAATATTCGATCTCTTATCAAGTCTCAGATGAATTTATACCGATGCATAGAGTGGATTTGCCTACCCTAGAACGATAGACCGATCGATATGATGCATGATTGCTTCCAATGATACGGAGATTAGTGGCTAGACGTACCTTGATCCATACCTGCCTCCCGGCTTTCAGTTGCTTGTGCCCAGCACTTCAGATGTCAATCTAATCTGATCTACAGGTGGATCGGAAAGATTTCGGTTAGTTTGCCATACTTAATCTGCGTCCAGATGGGTGCTCTAGTCAGGGTCAACCGTGATCCCAGGGCCAGGCAGCACGGCATCGCCACGAGTGGCCGTCCCTCACCGACTCGTGGTCCCGTCCATCGTTGGATCCCTACCCAACGGTTCACATTCTCGGACGGTTTCTCGAGAGGAAGTTGGTGGTCCGCTGATTGCTGCGCGAGATCAGTTGGGAATCACATTGGCAGAATGGCAGGCACCGCCGCACCGGCGTACGGTAGGAGAGCCGAGCGTACGACGGATCCCCTAACATGCACCATGCATGTGGGTAACTGCCAAGAACCAATTTTATTTTGTATAATGGCAGACTGGCTCGCGGACCGAGTACTCCATTTCCACCATGATTAGCTCGATGGGTACGGTGGCCATGTGACCCTGCACCGCCAAACACGGCAACGTCCGATGTGGCGACGACTACCGATGCTGCCCAGCTGCTCGATCAAACTCCTCTCTTTGCCCAGCCCATCCAGCTGCTTAATTGCCCGCCTATAAGAACACCGGCAGCTAGCCTCGTTCCTTCCCGTCACCAGAGCACAACACAGATCCAGCAAGTACATTAGCACGGAGTAGTAGGCTAGTAGCTTACAAAGCTGATCAGATCGATGGCAGCTGCCCTCGTTGTTGGGCTCCTCGCCGTGCTTGTCGCGCATGGCGCCCGCGCGCAGCCGGCGAACCACACCTCCTCCGCCGTCCGCCAACTCCGCGGCTCCGGCGGCGGCTGGCTCCCGGCCAAGGCCACCTGGTACGGCGCGCCCAACGGCGCCGGCCCCGACGACAACGGTATGTACACGCGTTGCTGTTGCTGTCGCGTCGTGTTTACAAGCTGGTTTCGCATGCATGCCATCCGAGCAATGCCGTGGCCGACATTGTGTTGTGCATCCGGTTCTTCTTCTGCAGGTGGCGCGTGTGGGTTCAAGGGCACCAACCAGTACCCCTTCATGTCCATGACGTCGTGCGGCAACCAGCCCCTGTTCAAGGACGGCCAGGGCTGCGGCGCATGCTACGAGGTAATTACGGTTAAATTACCCGTCCACTTTGTCCTGATCATTTAATCCTGATCGGTCAAACGTATAAACCTATTAGTATAAACCAGAGTACTAGGAGCAGCCAGGACTAGTATATTTTTTCCTCGAGGTTAACGACATTGTTGAGTACTCCCCAGACCCCACTAGGAGAGTAGTTGAATTCGTGCGGTCGAACTCAACATGCCTAGCGCATCTTTTCACGTTCTGCTTAAACTTCAGGTAAAGTGCACCAGTAAGAACAACCCCGCCTGCTCCGGCCAGCCCAAGCGGGTGATGATCACGGACATGAACTACTACCCGGTGGCCAAGTACCACTTCGACCTCAGCGGCACCGCGTTCGGCGCCCTGGCGAGGCCGGGCCTCAACGACAAGCTCCGCCACGCCGGCATCATCGACATCCAGTTCCGGAGGGTGCCCTGCGACCACCGGGGGCTCACCATCAACTTCCACGTGGAGCAGGGCTCCAACCCCGTCTACCTCGCGGTGCTGGTCGAGTACGCCAACAAGGCGGGGACCGTGCTGCAGATGGACCTCCGCGAGTCCGGCTCGCGCTACTGGACCCCGATGCGGCGCTCCTGGGGCTCCGTCTGGCGCCTGGACTCCAACCACCCGCTGAGGGCGCCCTTCTCGCTGCGCATCCGCGGCGAGCCCCGCAAGCCGCTCGTGGCCTACAACGTCATCCCGGCCAACTGGAGGCCCAACACCGACTACCGCTCCTACGTCCAGTTCAACTGAGCGCATGACGGTGATCATTCTGTAGGCATACATTGCTGGTTCGGTTGTTGATTTGTTTGGTACGGTGCGCGATTGCATATTCTTTTTTGCAATGGGCCTAGTGATTTTTCAGTTACGTGCTGTCTTTAATTTGTGTGGCCACTTGGGAGGCGTGGGAAATGGAGCAGGCAAAGTGTTTTATACATATGTGCTCTCCCGCCCACCGCCCAAAGTGTGTACAAGTACAACTGGTGTGCGTCCGATTACTAGAGTGATGTACTGTAGTGTGTAACCAAATCACGAGGTTATGCCTCGTCAATGGATTTATTAAAACTACTTTGTCGATCACATGTTTCTGATTATTCTACCAGATGTGGATCCGCTGCGCACTTGCAATTTATGAGCTTTTCAGATCACGGTAGAAACTGCATTGCATTGTCTATATTTGTAGATGTACTGTGACACATGCTGGTTAGTGGTGTGGAACATATATTCAAGTGTTTGGCTTGAGGACTAACCTCATCTTCTTGTGTCTTTTTTTTAATCTTTTACCCAATCATACCTAATGATTTATTTTTAATCTGCTCTAAGATAATATTTTTAAAATTAACACTTTTGGTCATACTAGGCCGCATGACCTGACAAAATACTCTATGCTTGCTAGGGAAATACTCTAGTTCATCAGTTAATTAGGAGATCATGCACCCTTCGCCGTGCTTAGGCACAGATGGATGGATCAGCCGCATGCTTCGATGTGTCAGCTGACGGAGAGCTGCGAGCAGGCAAGCTGCGGGTACGGCGACAGCGGCGGCAGGCTGCAGATCGTCCCCTTGAGCAGCTCCTCTCTAAGAAACATGCCCCCCCCCCCCGAATTATTACGATTTTGGTGATTATGTGATAATATAGTTAATGGGACTAACAAGTTTGTGAGCTCAAGTTTATAGGATTTTTAGGAGTCCAATCCATATACAAGATGGTCCAAATCGCAGCCAAGATACCTAAGTTGTAGTGAAAATACAGAGATGAATTGGACAAGGTGCAGCATGAATGAATAAATGCGTCGGTTAAACCGACACCATAATATTCGAACCGAACGGTGAATTGGTGTTGGCAACAGCGATCAGGTGCAGAAAAACTCAGTAGCATCGGTTGAACTGACAACGTGGATAGTATGGGTCGGTGCAATATCAAATTGCTCTGGTGATGTGCATAAAAGCTCTAGAAGGTTTTGGGCAAAATGTGTTTCAGCACCTGTTGAGCAGACAATCAAAAAGAAGACGTCGGTGCATTGGTAGTTTACTGATACAGAAATGTTTGGAGTTGGAGAAGCCTGAAGGTCTTCAGCACCGGTTGAACCGACGACGTGGCAGGCGTGGCAGACAGGAGAGCAACTGCTAGTATGCAAGTTCAGAGTGACCGGTTAAACCGACGGCTATGACCGGTTTAACCGAAGCTTTATGCTTTTCTGGGTAAAAGCAAGCGACGCCTGTGAGCTGCCCTCTAGCATATATAAGGCCTCACCCCGGGTCATTTGAGGTCGCTGGACTTCGTGAGAAGCTACCCACACTCTGAAAAAGTTCTCCAAGCCACCGAAGAGCTCATTGATCACATCTTTAGGTTTAGCACAAGCTTTAAGAGTGTTAGGTTTAGCACAAGCTTTGAGAGTGTTAGTGCTACAATTAGCTCTAGAGAGAGTGAGAGAGGAAGACGTTGCTACCTTGTGTGTTGGTTCTCGAGTGAACCACAAGTTGTATCTCAGAGTGCCGGCCCCTTGGAGTCTTGGTGGCTCGCCGGCAAGTCATCGACCCTCTAGCTCGGTGTGTAGCGGCGACGACGACTTTGTGCGGGGGACGTGGAGACCCCCTTCCTTCATGTAGAAGCTTATTAGTGGAGACGGCATTGAGGTGACCGGGGATTTGGCGAGAGCCTTAATAGCTAAGCCTTAGTGGCGAATTAAGAAGAGACTCGGAAGAGACTCGGTGACCGGAAAGCAGTACTATTAGTGAGTGCTTCAACAACGTGCACTAGGGGTGACTTTATGCCTACCAATACCACGGGATAAATCTTCGTGTTGAGAGTTTGCTTCCCCTCATCTTTTCTTTTAAGCTTCCGCATTTCTTATTGCAATCTTGTGTGTCTTTACATTCTTAGTGTAGTAACTTGCTAGGATTGGCTATAAGTTGTAAAACTCTTTGGGATGAGATTTTCACACTAGTTGAACCCTAGTTGCACATATAGATAATATGTTTTAGCTTATATTTTGTGCTAACTAGTTTGAGCCATATGTTAAGATTTTAGAATTGTCTAATTCACCTCCTTCCCCTCTTAGACTACGAGCACCGATTCCTTTCATCCTCCTCCTCCCAGAATAAGTCCGCGCCTCCGCTCGCCGCCGTCGGTACCACGGCCACGCTATCCCAACCGCAACTCACGGCGGCCTCCTGCACCTGCTCCCTCCTCACCTCCTTGATGACCATGCACTTGGCGCCCTGTTCTTGCAGCGCCCGCTCCGGCAACCTCGCCCTCTTGTTACCAGCGGCGGCAGGAGGCGGCCGCCGCCACTGGGCGGCGGTGCCGATGGTGACCTCGTTGGGGAAGTTGAGGATGGCCTTGGAGCCGTGTAAGCGGAACGCGGCACGGTTGTAGGCACGCGCGGCCTCCACAGCGATGTCGTAGGTGCCCAGACACGCGCGGGCGCCCTCCTGCGCCGGGTCCCGAATCTCCGCCGCGTACTTGCCCCACGGTCGTTGCCGCACGCCGCGGTACCGTTGGAAGTCATCCTCCTCGGCTTCCGGGCAATAGTAGCTTTGCTCCTGCTGGTGAATGATCTGCGGCGGTTGCGGCGCCGCCCACAGCAGCTGCTGCTGCAGGGCGACCGCCGACCTCGGGGTAGCGGCCTCTACCTAGCGGGCGGCGAGGGCGAGGGCGACGACGCCGAGTAGTCCTTGGAGCTGACGGCGTCGTCATGGTCGTGGCGGTCGTCGAGGAGGTGGGCGCGGATGAGGTTGAGGTGCTCGCGCAGCAACAACGCTTCTTTTTTTGATATTTTACAAAATCATACCTAATGTTTTATTTTGGGAAAAATCCGGTTTACACCCTTGAATTATCGCAGAAGTCCGATTTTCAACTTTCAACTACGAAACTGGATAACATAGACCATCCAATTGTCGAAACCGGGCAAATTGGCCCTTAGAGTGGTTAGAGTGGTTTTCAAGATTGTTTTATATTTTTTAAAAAAGTAAAAAATTCTAATTAGATCTAAAAAATAAAAACTAATTCATTTTAAATCAAAAAAATATGAAACTAGTATCAAAATTTTTCTAAAAGTGTAACATATCTATTATAGCTCTATTTGAATCTGATTTATTCAAAAATAATAGGCATAACTGCAAGCAACCAAATACTATCAACATTAAAAAATTGGATCCAAATAACAGATAAGTATGGTGCCAATGGATATGTTGCATCTTTAGAAAAGTTTTGGTACCTATTTCATATTTTTAGATTTAAAACGAATTACTTATGATTTTTTTAATTTAAATTTGAATATTTTTAATTTTCACAAAATGAAAATCACCTTCGAAACCACCCAAAGGGCCAAATCCGTTCGGTTTTGACAGTTGGATGGTCTATGTTATCCGATTTTGTTGTTAAAGGTTGAAAATTGGACTTTTATGATAGTTCGAAAATATAAACTGGATTTTTTTCCTTTTATTTTTAATCTGCTCTAAGGCAATATTTTCAAAATTAACACTTTTGGTCATGCTAAGATGCATGACGTAACAAAATACTCTACCTAGTGTTTTTGGCGTGACAAAGAATACAGTTTTAAACGTATTGTCCTGGACGGGTTAAAAATAAAAAGAATTGCCCGCATTATGGACGGATAATACATCATGAGTTGATCTTATGGATTTTTGTTCTATGATAATTTCAATCTCCATTTTAATCATGTGCGAGGAATGGAGTGGTGATAAATCAACTTATTTCATTCCTTAGACCAAAACAATGTACGTGCAGATGATGATGGGGTGATGGACCACCTCACTCTTTTAAACCAAACACTACATAAGTGATGCATGAAGTCTTTAGCCAGTATGGTGGATACTCTACTGAAATTTACTATTAAGATGCACATATGGTACCCGCATTAATTATCAAATTGATAAATGATCTTCAGCAAGAGGCTGGGATAGGTACAAGGCCCAATGGTACTCCCTTCATGTCCATCAATATAAGCCATATTTTTAAATAAGGTTTGATATTTAGTTTCACTTGCAATGTGTTGCTATTTTCTATAAGATCAAAATCATCTTAAGATTCTTTGAATATGAATCTTTGATCGAAAGTTCTTTCTCAAATCAAAATACGCTGTGTAGTTCCATAAAACAATAGGACAGCTAGTGTGGGCCGAAATCGGCAGCCCAACAAACGGGTGGTACCCTTCAGCTTTGTTTTTGGGTTGAGTTGGGCCGTTCTTTGATGTGGGCTTAATTTTTCTTACTGTGTTGTACCATTATCAGGGCCGTGGCCTGGTTCATGAATTTGCAGACTAAATAAGGGGGCATCCTCCTCTCTCTCTCTCTCAAAAAAAAGGTAGCCATCTGTCATTCTAGCTTAGTAAAAAAAGTTTATGGTGTGTTTGGTTGAGCTGTGGCTATGAAAAAAACTACTGTGAGCTATTGAGCTGTGAAAAAGCTACTGTGAGCTGGGAGCTGTGAGAAAGCTGAAAGCCGTTTGGATCAAACGACTATGAAGCTGTGACTTTTGTACAAAATGTTTGTAATGCCTCTGAAGGCCTGTGAGAATTTTTATATGCAAAATGATCGTAAAAGTATGTATTGTTCACTAATTAACATATAAATGATCATATTTGGAAGTATAATTTAATTATTTTTAAGTTTTGCATCCATCATTAACAAATGATCCACATAAGTACAAAGATAGTAGAACAAAAGATATATGGTTCATATGGCATCTTTAATACTTGGGACTGGGTTGGTTGGAGGCGCCGATGATGCTTCAATGCTTGTGGAGATCTTTTCTGCTGCAGTTTCTATCTTCAAACAAGTGTTCTTATACAGTCTATAGAACGGGCTCTTCTCTTCCTTCTCCTCAGTAGCACTAGTGTACTCTTTGCGTTTCCTTTTTCCTGATTTTGAATTCTTCAAAGAAGACAACTTCACATTCTCATAATCTGAACTTTTTTGAATCTCAGCCACAATCACCACTTGACTCATCCAAGGATATTCTCCAGGACATGATGCACTAGCACCCTTAACATGTATCTTATCAAACAACAGGTGCAGATCATCTAGGTACTTCGGTCCTTATTTCTTGAACCTCACATGGTTGCATTTGATGCCTTTGCTAGGATCATTGCATCTCTAAAAATAAAAGATAAACTTAGCAAGTCAGAACATATAAGGATGGAAAAATGAATGGAAAAAATAATGAACTTAATTGAAATACTTACAGCAAGGTGTTCAGTCCACATTCATCAAAGCATTGAACAGTTTGTTCTGTCTCATTCCAACCAAGCCTAGTGGCATAATTCTTGAACTCCATAGACCATGTATATTCTTTTTTCATATTGTCCAACTTGTTCTTCAGTTGTTTATTTATCTGCTTTAGAGAAGTTTTTTCTTCATATTCAGCTCTAAGATTTTTCCAACCAGCGCTAGTGAGAAGGCCCATTGGCCTATTTCCTGCTGCTATCTCTCCTTTTATGATATCAATGAAATGCCTGAAATTGGCATCATGCCAATCTACCTTATCAGCAAGGAAAAAAATATTTCATTCACATTGCTCACTAAATATAATTCTCAATTCCAAATAATCCGAACAATGATCACACTATTTTTGAATGCATCACTTCTATATGCAAAAAAACAGAACTGTATCCCAATGATCACCAAAGAGTGGCAGAAGCTTTTCTAAGTAAAACAACAGGTAATTGGTCCATTTTCTCAGCAGCTCTGGATAGTATCATAGTTTTTACTACATCACTAGATTGCTGGTTCAACTACTTTAATGGACATGCAATAGGTTCAAACCCACAATGTGAAATCAGAGAGAGACAATCTAATTTTTTTCAGATATGGAGAACTAATCACAACCAGTAAAACAAATCCTTTTTCACACATGGACATAACAATGAAGTAAAGCAAAGAAAAAAAAGGAAGGGAGAAGGCGACCATATATGCTGTTGGCGCCAGGAGAGGAGGCGGCGTTCCTGCGCGGGGGGTTTGGGAGGAGCTGCGCGGGGGCGTCAAGATGGGGCTCTGGCCGGAGGGAGGCAGGGAGGCGGGCGTGGGCCGAAGGGTGGCGGGGAGGCGGGCGTTGGCCGGAGGGAGGCAAATTGCCGGGCGCTGGCCGGGGGTGGCGGGTCGCCGGGCGCTGGAGGGAGACGGGTCGTCATGCGCAGGAGCAGGGGGCGAGTCGCCGGACGCTGGAGGGAGGCAGGTCGCCGAGGCGCCGCCGCAGCTCCGGGGTCGGCGCAAATCCTAGCGCCGCCGCCTCGAGACCTGCCTCGCGCGTGCAGAGCGGCGCGTGTTCTTTTCGCGAGGAAAACAACGGGGAGAGGAGGGGTAGGGGTGAGAAAAAAAGAAATGGTATGTTTATAACCGATGACATGGTGGTTAATTTTTAGCAAAAACTACCCCCACGGTCACAAAAAGCAGGGGGAGCTGCTGTGGAAGTTGTACTAAAAAAAAGCTGATTTTTTCCAAAGCACCTAGGAGAAAATTTTCACTTTGGTTGGTTTTTGGATTTTTTGAAAAGCAAAAGTAGGTTGGAGCTCAACCGACAACATTTGGTGGTCAATTATGGATTTTGAAAAATAAAAAGATCCATATTCTTAGAAGCATTTATTCTACGAGGAGTTCTTTCTTCTGCCTTAGAAAATCATCACTTCCCGCTTCAAGCAAATCAACCAAATCAACGTTAAAAAAGATAGGTGAAAAGCTCTCAATTCAATTCAAACTTGTATTTTAGCTAGATAGAGTAATTTATCATAAACAAAGACTACGAGATTCTATGATTAGCAGAGCTCATGAATTAAAATTTAAAATGTGGTAATCCAACAATTTTCCTAGCTATTTCACACTACGTGCAATACAATAATAGATTAGCTTGAGATGCTATGAGGCTTAAATTATTTTCTAATCCACATAAAACAAATTAGGATAAGGTCAAGTTTACACCCTTTAACTATCACAAAAGTCTGATTTTCAACGTTTAACTACAAAACTGGATAATAGTTGCTATCCAACAGTTGAAATTGGGCAAATTTCATCCTAGCAGGTTTAAAAGGTGGTTTTCCATTATGTGAAGATTAAAAAACATATTTAATCATAGAAATTATAAAAATTAATTTAAATAGAAAAATATGGAACCAGTATAAACATATTCCTAGAAATGAAGCCTACCTATTTGTACTCTGCTTGTCAATTATTGTGATCCAATTTATTTCTATTTTAAGTATTTTTTGTTTATAGTTATGCTTTTTATTTTTTAATAAATAAGATCCAAATATAGCACTACTAGACATGTTAATTTTTAGAAAACTTTTGGTACCAATTTCGTATTTTCTAAAAATGGATTATTTCAAAATTTTAAAACAAACTAGATTTTTTCTATTTTTAAATAAAAAACCACCTTTGAAATTAGCCGAGGGGCCAAATTTGCCTTGTGTCAACAGTTGGATAATCGTTGTTATCCGGTTTCTTGTTGAGGTTTGAAAATTGAACTATTGTGCTAGTTTAAGGGTGAAAATTGAAATTTTTCCCAACAAATTAACACACATGTCCTATAGCTGCCACTAGTTTATCATGAAAAAAATGGGAGTTGCTAACTACTCAACAATATACTTTTTTCATACGGTAAATCTTGACCATCAAACTTGATCTAAGGACTCCCGCCTCTCTTTCTCCTCCTGCGGCAAGTCTTCTCCACCCGACGCACTCTTTGCCTCCAACTAACTTGATCATGTTCCTCGCCATAAGCTCACATTGTCCCTCTTTCTCTATTCATTTCATTTTGCTACTCTACCCTAACAATGCCTTAACCACACCCACATGTGATTCCCTTATGCGAAGTACACTACTTTCAAAGCCCTCTACTCTGCCGGCGTTCGTATGGCCGATAGTGAGATTCATCATTTTTTAAATGCTTGGAGCATATGAGGTGTGTAATCAATACAATATTGATTCAAACAACACTAATGTAGAGCGACAGACGTGCAACCCTCAAATTCAAGTTAGGAAATAGAAGAACCTACCTGAGGTTGTTAATCTCAAGAGTCCAATGGAGGATCAAACAAAACAACCACCTAGAAAAATGTCATCTAACGCTGAGACACATATGTTAGTTCTCTTTTTATTTAAGTGAATGCTAGAGCTCTTGATGTAATTTAGATGAAAATGATAAATCATTCTGTTTCGCCACTATTCCATCTAAATCCAGACTCATAACTCAGTTGATTAGTGGAATATGACTACTCGTATTTTATTTGACTATTTATTTAGCGATAGAAGAAGTGCACATCAACAACAAGGTGCTTCCTATCTCTCAAACGTGCTCATAGCGTTACAATATTAGTACAAATGTTCATATGAGGTGAATTT
Organism: Panicum miliaceum; assembly: GCA_032594955.1. Lineage (NCBI taxonomy): Eukaryota > Viridiplantae > Streptophyta > Magnoliopsida > Poales > Poaceae > Panicum > Panicum miliaceum. Next base: position 40,025,243 of record CM064059.1, read on the forward strand.
GTGTGTATGATGTGAGCATCTTCTGAATTGAAAAAAGTTAAAAATGAACTTATGTTATAAACACTCTCTGATTTGTTTTTTTTCCAATTTACAGAAAGATAGGAAACATAAAAGATGAAAAGGTTCTTCAGCCAAACAGCAAAACCCACCCAGAACCCCATTTTTAATCGAAAAGAAAATAGGGGGGAAAATCAAAACAGCCCACACGACTGAGTAGGAGTTCTTCCAGATCCAGCCCTTGGCTCGCCGTACACCAAACCAGACCAGATCTCAACGTGCTCCCTCTCAGATCCCAATTCCCAAATGCCCTCGCAGTCGTAGCTACACCCCGACCGGCCGACCCCGCGCGCTCGCTCGGATCCATGGGCGGGCTCAGGGCAGCGTCGCCGTCGGGCGCGGGTGCCGAAGCCGACGCGGGGGTGGGATCGGGCCCCGGGGAGCCACGCCTGGCGATGGCGTGCGTGCTGGCTTCCGAGGTCGCCACGGTGCTCGCCGTCATGCGCCGCAACGTCCGCTGGGCGGGCGTCCGCTACGGCGTCGGCGACGGCGGCGCGGGCGACGACGAGCACCTCGACCACCCGCTTGTCGCGGGGCTCAAGGCCCTCCGCCGCCGCGCCGCCGCGTGGGGCCACGGCCGCTGGGCGGGCGTCGAGCCGCTCCTCTACCTCCGCCCCTTCCTCGACGTCGTCCGCTCCGACGAGACCGGGGCGCCCATCACGGGCGCTGCGCTCTCGTCCCTGCACAAGATCCTTACCCTCGACCTCGTTGGGCCCGGCGCGCCCGGCGTCGCCGAGGCCATGGGCGCCGTCGTCGACGCCGTCACGGCCTGCCGCTTCGAGGTCACCGACCCGGCGTCCGAGGAGGCCGTCCTGGCGCGAGTCCTGCAGGTGCTGCTCGCCTGCGTGCGCGGCCGCGCGGCGCCGGCGCTGGCCAACCGCCACGTCTGCGCGATCGTCAGTACCTGCTTCCGCGTCGTGCAGCAGGCTGGGACCAAGGGGGAGCTGCTGCAGCGTGTCTCCCGCCAGACAATGCAGGAGGTTATCCGTTCTGTCTTCGCCCGTCTGCAGGACATTGATACCACCGTGTTTTCCGACGAGCAGGTATGATTCGAGCATTGTTATAGTCATTACTATGTTTGCTATGCTCATGAGCATGGAAAATGTTGCAATACCATTCCTCCCTCCACTTAACAACTTTACTTACTATGCTTATGTGCACTGGTCCTAACTCGGATGTATAAACAAGTGAAATGATTCTAGGATTATTTTATCTTCATAGTTTAACTAATTATTTTCATCCTAGCAATATGACCACCTTGCACATACTGAAAGTCTGTCAGACTGACACTAAGATCCACTCTTACTTGCCTTTGCCAATCACCTGTAACTGTAAGATATGCGTCATGTTAGTTTGGAAACAAGCTTTGTTAGTAGAAACTTGGAAGGCTCATATGTTCCTATACCACATGAAGTGTAATAATGTACTGTTAGCATTTCCTCTGCAGGCAAGTGGTTGCAATAACCAAGGTTTGGGTGCTGAGGAGACGGAGAATGGGAAGAGTGATTTTGTGTGTTTGAACAGCTCTGGTGATGAGGTGGGGGATGGATCTGGAGTTGTGCAAGACAAAGCCATGATGGAGCCGTTGGGAGTTCCTTGTATGGTGGAGATATTGCAATTCTTGTCCTCCCTCTTGAACATAGCAGAAGACATTGATGTGAACCCAAAGATGAATCCAATTGACTTTGATGAGGATGTACCACTCTTTGCTCTGGGGTTGATTAATTCAGCTATTGAGTTGTCGGCTTCTTCTATACACAGACATAAAAAGCTGATGGATTTTGTACAGGATGAATTGTTCCGCAATCTAATGCATTTTGGCTTGTCAATGAGCCCCTTGATCCTGTCGACAGTGTGCAGCATTGTTTTCACTCTCTTTTACCATCTGCGCCATGAACTTAAGCTGCAAATAGAGGCTTTCTTCTCATGTGTGATCCTAAGATTAGCACAGAGTAGATATGGTGCAAGTTATCAGCAGCAAGAAGTTGCCCTGGAGGCTCTAGTGGATTTTTGCCGGCAAAAAGAGTTTATGGCTGAGATGTATGCGAACATGGACTGTGATTTACAGTGCTCAAATATTTTTGAAGAGCTAGCTAACCTTCTGTCTAAGAGTGCATTTCCTGTGAACAGTCCTTTGTCGGCCTTAAATGTGCTTGCTTTGGATGGCTTGGTTGCTGTCATTCGGGCAATGGCCGAGCGGAGTGATGGTGCACCTCAACATCATGAGCAAACAACAGTGCCAGAAATAAGTGAATATTTTCCTTTCTGGCAGTTGAAGTGTGAGAGCAGTAATGATCCTGATCAGTGGGTTAAATTTGTTCACCAGCAAAAAAGCATCAAGAGAAAGCTAATGGTTGGTGTTGAACATTTCAATAGGGATAAAAAGAAGGGTTTTGAGTACCTGCAAGGTGTTCATCTTTTGCCCGAAAAACTTGATCCACACAATGTTGCTCTATTCTTCCGGTACACGCCTGGGTTGGACAAAAATCTTCTTGGGGACTACCTGGGTAATCACGATGAGTTCTCTATTAGGGTTCTTCATGAATTTGCTAGAACCTTTGACTTCAAGGAGATGAATTTGGATGCTGCCCTAAGGCTATTCTTGGAAACTTTCCGGCTGCCTGGTGAGTCGCAGAAAATACAGAGAATTCTTGAGGCCTTTTCTGAGCGATACTATGAACAGTCACCCCAAATGTTTGTCAACAGAGATGCAGCTCTTGTGTTATCATATTCTGTAATCATGCTCAATACCGATCAACATAATGTGAGGGTTAAGAAGAAAATGACGGAGGAAGACTTTATTAGAAACAATCGCCGCATAAATGGAGGAAATGATCTTCCAAGGGAGTTCTTGTCGGAGCTTTATTATTCTATTTGCCGTAATGAAATCAGAACCATTCCTGAGCAAGGAGCTGGTTGTTCTGAGATGTCTTTCTGTCGTTGGGTTGATCTGATGTGGAGGTCTAAGAGAACATCAATGTATATTGCCTGTGATTCCTACCCTTTTCTTGATCATGAAATGTTCTCTGTCATGGCTGGACCGACAGTTGCTGCTATTTCTGTGGTCTTTGACAATGTTGAGCATGAGGAAGTTCTTGCAGGATGCATTGATGGTTTTCTGTCGGTGGCGAAACTGGCTGCATTCTATCATCATGATGATGTGCTGAATGATCTTGTTGTGGCACTGTGCAAGTTTACCACTTTGATGAGCAGTTCCTACATTGATGATCCTGTAACAGCTTTTGGGGAGGATACCAAGGCTAGAATGGCAACAGAGGCTGTTTTCACTATAGCAACTACTTATGGTGATCATGTACGCAGTGGGTGGAGGAACATAGTAGATTGCATTTTAAGATTGCATAAGATAGGCCTTCTTCCTGGTCGCCTCACTGGTGATACATCTGATGATCAGGAATCCACTTCAGATTCGTTGCCCAGCAAGCTTGCTTCTTCATCTGCTCCTCCTCAAGTTTTGCCCATTAGCACTCCTCGGAAAAGTTATGGACTGATGGGGAGGTTCAGCCAACTACTGTACTTAGATGCTGAAGAACCAAGGTCCCAGCCAACTGAGGAGCAACTAGCTGCACAGAGGAATGCTTCAGAGACTGTGAAGAAGTGCCAAATAGGTACCATCTTCACTGAGAGCAAATTCTTGCAAGCTGATTCGCTCTCAAATCTGGCAAGAGCCCTCATTCAGGCAGCAGGCCGACCTCAGAAGATCACCAGCACACTTGATGATGAAGGCGTATCTGTCTTCTGCTTAGAGCTTCTAATTACTGTCACATTAAACAACAGAGACAGGATTGTTCTTTTGTGGCAGGATGTTTATGAGCACATAACCCATATCGTCCAGTCCACAGTGATGCCCTGCAATCTAGTAGAGAAGGCTGTTTTTGGTCTCTTGCACATCTGTCAGAGGTTGCTTCCTTATAAGGCGAACCTGGTAGATGATTTACTAAGGTCATTGCAGCTGATTTTGAAACTCGATGCCCGTGTAGCTGATGCCTACTGTGAGAACATTACCTTGGAAGTAACACGTCTTGTCAAGGCGAATGCGACCCATATTAAATCCCAGATGGGCTGGAGAACTATTATTTCCTTGCTCTGCATCACTGCGCGCCATCCTGATGCTTCTGATGCAGGGTTTGAAGCTCTGGTTTTTATCATGTCCGAGGGAGCACATCTGTCACCTGCCAACTTCATCCTCTCAGTTGAGGCCTCGAGGCAGTTTGCAGAATCTCGGCTCGGGTCTGCTGAAAGATCTATCCATGCTTTAAACCTAATGGCAGATTCTGTGAACTGCCTTACGCGGTGGTCACGAGAGGTTAGAGAAGCTGGTGGAGACGCAGACAGGATATTGGAAGGAATTGCAGAGATGTGGCTGCGGCTAGTGCAGGCTCTACGAAAGGTGTGCACGGATCAAAGGGAAGAAGTGAGGAACCATGCGTTGTTATCGTTGCACAGATGCTTAGTAGTTGATGGAATATTAGTTTCATCTTCAACATGGTTGATGGCATTTGATATTGTTTTCCAGTTGCTTGATGAATTGTTGGAGATTGCTCAGAGTTACTCACCAAAGGATTTTAGAAACATGGAAGTGTCTCTCTTGCATGCTGTAAAACTGTTATGCAAGGTGTTTTTGCAGTCACTTAAAGACCTCTCAGCGCAGGGCAGTTTTGGTAAGCTGTGGTTGGAAGTCCTTGACATGATAGAGAAGTTCATGAAAGTCAAAGTGAGAGGGAGGAGGACTGAGAAGTTACAAGAGGCTATCCCAGAGCTACTCAAGAACATGCTGCTGATGATGAAAGCGAGTGGGGTCATGTCAAAGACAAGCACCGGTGAAAACAGTTTGTGGGAAGCAACATGGCTGCAAGTTAACAAGATTGCACCCTCACTACAATCAGAAATTTTTCCTGATAATGAGGGTGAAAGCACAACTGGTGAAGAAAACAAATTGGATACTCAAGCGCAATCTGACCAAAGCGCTGATCAATAGGGTATTACACATTCTCCCATACAATCAAGTTAGTTGAGCTGCAGCTGGATCTTTCAAAGGAGGATTACCTTTCAATTTTTTTGTTCCAAAGTTATACACAAATGCATGGCAGTGCTGTCAGGGGACATTAGGGAGAGTAAGCTGGTATATTGTAATTTTCTTAGTTATATATATTATTTTGTTACTGACAAGGTTGTTGCTTTTGGGCTTTATTGTTGCAACTCCGAAGTTGTATGATATGTATATCGTTGCACTGATATGTGTTAGCCTTGGGGGAATCAATGATTTTGGCTGTTTATTATTATGATCACTCTGCACCTTTGTACTGTGAAAGATTGCTTATAGCAGTAGATCCGAGGGTTTTCCATTGCTATCATCTGATCTTCTAGAACTTTCAATATTGATGTGGTTTTTAGCTATTTCATACAAGTAATTATGCTGGTCTATATGAATCTATTCACCTGTGAATGTGAACAGGCTCGATAGAGATGCCCTTGTTTTCCTTTAGAGGCCAGGTAGCAAGAACAAGCAGCTGAGAGCATGCAAGGCTTCGTTACCCCTACTTTATTCTTTGGTTCTTTTTTTGTGTGTACCTCCTGCATTCCTTGTTTCATTTCTAACCATACTCATGTTTAATATGCTCAATATAGGCATACTGCACTGTTGTTGAAATATGCAAGCATGTTATTATTTTTTTTGTCCTTACTGAAATTCTACTTATTTGCAGATTGAAATTTCAGAGTGGTTAGTCAGAACAAACAGATCCAGTTTGCAAACTGAAGGATATATCAGACCTTTTTGGGTTCAATTTCCAGAAACTGGAATAGTCTGTATTGAATTTGTAGAAAGTTTTGCAGATCGGAAATCTGGTTTTATTTATTTAAGATACGAAAATTCATTCTTTCGTAAGTGAATTAGAAGTAATTTGTTTTGGTTCCTCATGGTTCTGCAGATTCAAGCTTGTTTACATTCTTTGGAATATTAGAATCCTGCCTTGACCCTGGAACATGAAAAGAGAAATGTGCATGATCTAATTGCAAAGCTTTCATTAGATGTTCACCCAAAGGTAACATCTGGCACAGTTTCATGAAAACCTGCAGATATGTGCATGACACAGCAAACTCCTTTACTCAAAAAACGAAGAGGAACCAAAGTAGTTCTCTTAAAAAAAGAGAGGAACTACTATGCTAAATCATTCTGGATTGCTTATTTGTTGCAGTCTGCTGATATGTGTTATGAATGCATTCTTAGCACTCGAAGAAACAAGAACTTGAATGAGATGTTGGTTTCGACAACATTATGCCTACAGTTTTTACTATTGATCCTAGAAATACAGTTGCTGGTAAAGTTTTTATTAGTTCAGTATTTTAAGGGTGAAAGTTGTTCTTTGGTTCACTGTGGTTCAGTTGTGGGCGCAATTTTCCATGTCTATGAATTGAATGACTAAATACCTATTTGTTGCAATCTGATTCATGTGAATCCTTAGGAAACATAGAGCTTCTTATCTCGAAGTAGCTTTGTTAAGCCATATAAGCTGGCAAAGTAAGAAACTTTAGTTGGCCAAGGATGCATCAAGGTACGTATGTTACACAGACGTGCAATTGAATTTGACATTCAACGCACATTCAATCATGCCCGCTTTCCTGTCAGGACACTGAAAGATGCACATACCTCTTTATTCAGAAAAGTTATTCAGTGATGACTTAGCTGACAGTGATGCTAATTTTTCTGTTGGGTTAGCATGTCATGCGCCCAGAGATTCTGACAATGAAGTATCAGAACCTGTGGTTAAAATTCATTTTCTCAACCAGATCCTTGCACCGCTATAATGATATTTCATTTCACGTGCTAATGTACATAGGTACATTACAATTATGAAACTGCTATCATATAGTGACTAGCGCATTAAGTTCAGCCTGACTGTAATGTACATCCATGCAATGCTACAAACTTGCCTTGCTTTCTTGATTGCCGTTTTAATTCTTTGTAAGTTGGCTTGTTACTAATATTTCTGTAAATCTAGTTTCATGGACAGACACCAGTCAGTTTATAGTTGCATCTATATTATACTGTGCCCATGCACCAATCAGTATATTAGTTGCTCCCTCAACAGAGACTACAACCGTGTTCGTAACTGCATACTCTTTCTGGTTTGAAGCAGCTGGCTGTGATGGATGGGTAATCATATGCACATTTAGCGTTTGTGCTCTTCAGGTGCAAGCGACTGGTGCATGCATTGACCCTTTGGTTGGGTCACACGCTCTGTGTAGGTGAGCTCCCACTCCCTAGTCCCTATGTAGGCATTCACCTGGATTTTGTTTGCATGTTCTGGTTCCACTCCATGTTGGCCCTGTTTTGTTTGCAGGTGCAGGGTCTGTCTTATTGGTACCAGGGCAGCAGAGCTCTTTTTCTGGAGGAATTGCATGCTGGGCAGTATAGAAGCCTGTGATGCCTCCCATTTGTGATTTATGGGCGTGTTCCCAGTTCCCAGAACACGATGATTGATGAAGTAAGCAAGCATCTCTACATCTCGAGAGTTGGCGGCGATTATATCTCAGAAGGTAACACCGAAGAGCCCTACAAGTACAACGCTGGCAGATTGAAAACCCAGCTGGGGATGCATTCTGGGTCAGCGACTTTAGTTCATTTCTCCCCCTTAATTATGTGACATGCCGTTTTAGTTTATTTTAGCAAGTTCTGGGTCGATCCAAGGACCCAGAACAAGTGAAACTTGCACCCCTGCTCCCAGCAGACAATGATGCGACGGAAGTGGAGAGGGTGTGGTCAAAATCAGCATACCGTCTTGGAGCGGAGCACGGCATGCCCTGTCCTGCTTGGGAATAACTTGGGATGCGACGCTCAATTTAGTGGCAGTTCAATTCGTAATTTCAGAATCCACTTATATATTTGTATATAAAAAGTGCGTGGTGAGCTCATGAACCTATGCCCGTGCAGTAAAATTAAGAGCATGTGCTTGAGCTGCTAACTCAAAATTGGTGCTGTGCTTACACTAACTTCAACTCCGAATTGCCTTGAAGGCAGATGCTCTTGGTTGTTTCCTTGCATTCCTTCCAGGAGTCCCTGAAGCCATTTAATTTGCAGTATGGGATAGGGTCGTACCGCGGTTCTTGTACTAAGATAATCTGGGCTGCAACGAAGTGCATGCTGAGAAAGGATTCAAGGAGGCCATGGCATGTGACGTTTGCGTAATCACGAGGCTATTGCCTCATCATTGGATTGACTTTGGGTACGTCCTGCACGGTTGCGCCCAGCCACCCTCCCACCTTTACGTTGACTGGCGCGCGCGCGGCCGGCCGGCCGGCCACATCTTTTGGCTGCGTTTGCAGCCGGGTCCCCGTGCCCCGGCCTCGCGGTCGCGTGCGGCCGGGTGACTTGGGGGGCGTTTCGCTTGCGGGCGCGCGCACGCACGGCGGCACGGGCCGCACGCTTGCTGCGTTACGCCAGCCGCCGCCGCCGCGCGCGTACGCCACACGTGAGCGACGCCGGCCGCGCCGCGCCGCGCCTGCGGACAACGGTGATCCTCCTCCGCGCCGCGACGCTAGCTACCAGGCTGCACGCGATATCATAAGCGGAACAGTTTATTGCCACGGTGTAGGATCGTGTGGGGATCGTTTTAGCCGGACCCGATTTGCAAGTCACCTGGAACATTTCCAATCCAAGAATTTGAAGAGGCTGAAGAAATGGTACTACATGCAATTATTTTGCTGTATACATACTGTAGCCACCATTATTGCATTGCGCATTCTTTTATTTTGGCCGGTAAACCACTGCGCATTCTTTTTTCTTTTCAAGACAAAAACACCACTGCGCATTCTTAATGGCCACTAGCTTAAGATGATCAGGGTCAGATGTACAAGACGTCGACGAGAAGCCTGGCGCGCAGTCTTGTTTTCCGCGTCCGCATGACATGCAGTTTCACGGCGTCCCCTCGGTTCACACGACGTCTCCGTAAGTTCATTGCACGTAACTACCGCCATGGTTTGTGTGGCTAGCACAACCGTAAAGGAACGATAATACGGCTATGGTGATTGCTTCCCATGGCCCAAAGGTCGGGCGGATAACGTCCAGGTCGTGGCATCGACCTGCCGGCCGTCCGGTTTTCACTTGCTTCTGTCCGATTTTTCCCTTTTCCTAGGCTTGGCAAGAATGGGGTATGTCAGAGAAATGTCGAATTCAGATGCAACAATACAAATTTGTCCCTTTTTCCGAGAGAAACAACACTGCTAAGTATACAATCGTACTTCCTTTATTAGATACGTAATAAAGAAACGTTCCGGACTCAGCACCGCAAGATGCATGTAGCCCTGAGATAGAAAGTCAGAACAAAAGATGAAAACCCCCAAGATTCCTGCTCTGCCAATCATCGGCAGACCGTCATGGGTGTACGGTCCGAGCGTACTACACGTCCGTAGCAAGCCACATAACCGCCACGATCTGATCGCATTTTGTAACGGCGGGGTCGCGAGCCGCGCGCTCCATTTCGCCCGGTGGCCATGTGACCTTGCCACCTCCCACACGGCACGCCCCCGTCGTGCTCGACGAGGCCGCCGGCGACTGATGATCTTGATGCTGATGCGCCCAGCCCCCGGCTTTCGCCCCCTCCGCCTATAAATGCACCAGCGATGTCGTCCATCTCCGATCCATCAACCGAACACAGGCACAACATACGAGCACTACTAATCCCTGAGCTGGTAATACGATCGAGCTGAGATGATGCGAGCCGCCGTGATCGTCTCCTCATCCAAGGTGGCTGCTGCGGCACTCGCCCTCGCGCTGTTCGCCGTGCTTGCCTCGTACGCCGAGGCCGCGAAGCCCGGCGGCGGCTGGCTCCCCGCCAAGGCCACCTGGTACGGCGCGCCCAACGGCGCCGGCCCCGACGACAACGGTATGCACGAGCAAAGCGTGCCCGGCCGCGCACCTTCGTTTTTCCGCCGTCCCAATGTCAATGTGCGAGTGTCTGACGTGTCGTGTCTGCAGGCGGCGCGTGCGGGTTCAAGCACACCAACCAGTACCCCTACATGTCCATGACGTCGTGCGGGAACGAGCCCCTGTTCAAGGACGGCAAGGGCTGCGGCGCGTGCTACCAGGTACTACTGTGTGTAGATAGGTCAAAGCACCGGGTGCGGCAGGCACGTCTTCTCACGCCCTGTTGTCCGATTTTGAACCCCAGATACGGTGCCTGAACAGCACCCACGACGCGTGCTCCGGCCGGGCGAAGCGCGTGATCATCACGGACATGAACTACTACCCGGTGTCCAAGTACCACTTCGACCTCAGCGGCACGGCCTTCGGCGCCATGGCCAAGACGGGACTCAACGACAAGCTCCGGCACGCCGGCATCCTGGACATCCAGTTCCGGCGGGTGCCCTGCAACTACAAGGGCCTGACCGTCAACTTCCGCGTCCAGGTGGGGTCCAACCCCAACTACTTCGCCGTGCTGGTGCAGTACGCCGGCAAGGACGGCGCCGTGGTGCAGGTCGACCTCATGGAGACCGACGGCGCCACGGGGCGGCCGACGGGGGCGTGGACGCCGATGCGCGTGTCGTGGGGCGCCGTGTGGCGACTGGACACCAGCCGCCCGCTGCGGGCGCCCTTCTCGCTGCGCATCCGCAGCGACTCCGGCAAGACGCTGGTGGCCGACAACGTCATCCCGGCGGACTGGAAGCCCATGACCGACTACCCATCCTCCGTCCAGTTCCCCTGAAACCGCAGCCGCATGGTGCAAGCGAATTAATGGTCCCTGATTGAAGCATTGTTGTTCGTCAGATACCCCGATCCATTGTTTAGTGTTGTCATCGTATAGTACGTACGTGTCTTGGGAGATTTGGAGGAGGCAACGTGATCTCCCCGCCCACGATCGCAACTTTGAAATATGCCATGCTGTGTGTGTGTAATGTAATAGACATACCATATACTACTGTACGTGTCAAGTTGGCAAACGCGCGTGCACACATGATGATCCTCTCCTTCGCACGTGCAATCAGCATTCGTACGGTCGTACCCGTTACCGACTTCTTACTGGTCCACATGCGCCGCCGGCCGTTCTCCTCCGCCGCCGCCGCCGGTCCGGCGGCGGGCGGCTCATGGCGCCCACTTCCCCTTCGTTAAATAAAAGTTGCCGCTCGGCCGCCGGCCCGTACTGCGCTGCGCTTCCGGCGGCCTCCCCGGCCTGGCCTCGCGTCTCGTTTGCTCCGTGGGCCGTGGCGTCGTGCGGTGCGGGCGCGGCGCGGGCGGCATGGGCTACTTGCGCATGAACGGCCGGCACAGCTGCGAACGCTGCACCTGCACGCGAGCAATGCCGCGGCTACCGGGCGTCCGGGCTACGGGCGGCGGCACCCTCTGCTTGTGATGTTACCAGCAGGTTGCACGCATCACAAGCAGAGCAATTGCGGCCGTAATCAAAAGCGTAACGACGTATCCAACAATGACAAGTCTGCTAGCTACAAGAAATCTACATTATACTTTTGCTTAGTACATGGTTACGTGACAAATTAGAGAGATGAAAGCTACATAAGGGTCCTAAACTCCTAGTTGGCCCAATCTCAACATTCACCGCTCCAGATGATGTAGACAGCAAGGCTGAGACCTTGTTAAACGTAACATCTCCTCTCATGTGTGGTTCTCTCTGTGTTACGGCGTTCTTTTCTTGTGTGTTTCCGCGTTCATCGATTGCAGCCGTTACAGTGATTTTCTGACAAAAAGTAAAGAATGCTGGCTGACTTTATCAATTTGCAGGCCGCCAGCATTTTTATCAGTTCCATGATGCAACGCTGAAATCATCAAACTTGACAAGATTCAGATCTTTGGGTCTATAGTGGACAATAGTTGATTGCGTGTACAGTTCATTGTGGCCCGATTAATTTAAGTGCATTTAAAGGCAAAAGGAAAATTTACAAACTTGAACGGTTCTTTTTTTTTTGGTGAACCGAAATGGAGATTCATTAACTCAAAGAAAGGGTTACAGTCAGTCATCACGCGCTAGGCGTGTTACAAAGTCAGGGGGATGTGTCAGCCATACAACGGTCGACATCTCTCTGCAAGCACTAATTTTTTTTTAAAGCTTGCGGGAGCACCGCACTGTCATTTAAGAAGGAGAGAAGCAAAGTTCCGAGTTTTTACAGACTTGATATTACATAAATAAAAAGATCTCAAGCACTCTAGAAAGTAGATTAAACATTAAACAACGATAACTCAGGTCTTCCGCAGGCCAAAAGTCCTGCAATGCGCCTCGGCTTTGATCTCCTGGAAAACCTCCACCGGTGACAAGATCTTGTTGTCAAAAACACGCTTGTTTCTCGCCTTCCAAATATTCCACGCACAATATATCATCAGAGCTGCCTTGAGTCGACGTGTTTTCTTAGGTAGATTAGCTAAACCTTTCTCCCACCAATCCATCACTTCTAGTCCTTGTCCTGGTGCCTGAACCAACTGCTGCGTCGAGTTCTCCATCTTGTCCCATACTTGCCTAGCAAAAGTGCAGTGAAGTATCAAATGTGCAGCTGTCTCGGGTTCTTGATTGCACAGGGGGCAGATTGGGTTGCAGGGCCAGTGTCTAGCTATCATCTTGTCCGCAGTGAGTATCTTACACTGAATCAAGAGCCATGCAAATAATTTGTGCTTCCCTTCTGCCTCTGCCTGCCAAATATGTTCTCCTCGGAACAATCTGTAAGAGCCAAGAAACTGTGCATTGTAAGCTGATTTCGCTGTGTAAACCCCATCTGCCGTCCATCGACAACAGATACTATCTTGCTCATCATTCAGTTGTACTTCTTGCACCAAATCCCAAAGTTCCACAAAGCTGGCCATCTCACTAACTGATTGCATTCTCCATAATCCTCTAGTCCAATTCTGATTTTGAAGTTCTTCCTTCACCATTTTGTTTTTCCTCCATGCCAACCTGAACAGCTCTGGAAAACGATCCATAGGTGCCTGCCCATTCATCCAAGTTGATTGCCAGAAACTAGCCTTCTCACCATTGCCAAGCGTGACCACCGTACTTACTCGAAACAACTGCCTGTCAATTGCATCAACCGGTGGTTCAGTCCCTACCCAAGGGCGTTCTGGAGCTGTCCATTGGTACCAAAGCCATCGTAACCGCAGAGCCCTACTAAACAAATCAAGATCAAGGATACCCAGTCCTCCAAACTTTTTTGGTCTCATAGTTTTACCCCACTTCACTAGACAGTGTCCACCATTTACCTCCGCCACACCTTTCCAGAGGAAACTTCTTCTGAGCTTATCCATTTTTTTCACTGCCCATTTTGGCAACTTGAAAACTGTCAAGAAATAAGTAGGTAGAGAGGAAAGCACCGAGTTAACTAATCGTAACCTCCCAGCCTTATTCAGCAACCTTCCTTTCCATGCAGCCAATTGCCCGCCCCCGCCGCCCCCCCCCCCCCCCCCCCACCCCCCCCAATCTTATCTATCAAAGGCTGTATATCGACCCTTCTGATTGCCCTTACATGTAGTGGTAGCCCCAAATATTTGCAAGGGAAGGAGCCAACAGGGCACTGAAACGCCTCCATTATATGCTGCAGATCAAGCCCCTCACAGCGTATAGGATAAAATGCACTTTTTTCAGTGTTGGTGACTAAGCCAGAAGCTCTTCCAAAAGCTGCCAAAATGTTCTTTGCCACTTGCACTTCTCCCCCCACCGGATTTAGAAAAATTGCAGCAGCATCTGCAAACAAACTTATTCTAATTTTTGCATGTCTATTGCAAATAGGTGTCAGCGTGCCTTGCTCAGTAGCTTTGTTCAACATCAGATGCAATGGTTCCATGGCCAAAATAAAAAGCATAGGAGATAAAGGATCTCCTTGTCGCAGGCCCAACTTGTGTTTGAACCATTTCCCTCTCACCCCATTAAGAAGCACCGTTGATGATGATTTCCCCAACAGAATTGACACCCATGCTCTCCACCTTGCACCATAACCCATCTGCTGCAACACCTCTTGTAAGTAGTCCCACCTGACAGTGTCGAACGCCTTTCCAATGTCTAGTTTAAGAAACAAAGTTGGCTTCCCTGCTCTGTGTAACTCCCTTATCAGGTTTTGAGTGTACAAGAAGTTGTCGTGGATACTCCTTTTTTTAATGAAGGCACTCTGTGCTCTAGACACCAAGCTGTCCAACTCAGCAGACAGTCTGCCAGCTAAAATTTTAGAAATTAGCTTTGTGATGCTGTGAGATAAGCTAATGGGTCTATAGTCTCCAACCATTCTGGCATCATCCTTCTTTGGTAGAAGAATAATATGAGCAGTGTCTAGCAAATTGAAATGCTGGTAATGTCTGGCATAGAAGTAGTTGATAGCAGCTAGCACATCTCCTTTAATAGTTTCCCTACACGTTTTGTAGAACAGACCAATTAAACCGTCCGGGCCAGGAGCCTTTTCTGAGGCCAATTCTTGCACAACTGCCCTAACCTCCTCCTCTGTAAATTCTTCCTCAAGATGCTGCAGCTCTCTGCTAGGTAGTTGGATCACATCCCAATCCACTGAAACTTCTCTATTCTGCTGCATCCCCAATCTGTTACTAAAGTGCTGAAAAACGCAGTTTTCTTTTTCATCATGCGTGTGCATAATTCCTTCTGCCGTCTGAAGATGTTTGATGAAATTTTTTCGTCGTCTTCCATTTGCTTGCAAATAAAACAGCTTACTGTTTGCCTCACTTGCTCTGATGCTGACCAAACGTGATTGTTGCCTTGCCCGAAGCTTTTCTACTGCTGCCATCCCCAGAAACCGTGCTTTCAGATCTCTTCGCAACTTAATCTCAACTGTGTTCAACTGCCTGTGCTCCTGGACAACATCTAAGATGGCAATTAACTGTCTTGCTGCGCAGGACAGAAGTTTGTTGTTTCCCAGAGACTTTTTTGCCCATTGCCGTAATGCCTTTTCAGTTCTGGACAATTTGATATGCAGCCTTAGAAAGGGGTTGAAGACATTGACTTCATGCCCCCAAGTTTGCTGTACGACATCATGATATCCTGGAACTTTCGGCCAGAAGGATTCAAACCGAAATCCCCTATAATTGCACACAACTGATGCCCCCACTAGCAGTAAGGGACTGTGATCAGACACTGTTGACGAAAGAGCATGTAGCATAGAGGCTGGTAACATGAGGTCCCACTCAATTGCGCAAAAAGCACGGTCAATTCTGGTTTGCGTAGTGTCATTGGACCAAGTGTACTTCCTTCCTTTGAGTCCTAGTTCCTTGAGCTCCAAAAAATTGACAGTGTTTCTGAATTCTCCCATCAGACGCCGGTTCAGGTTATCATTACTCTTATCCTCTGCCTGCAGGATTAGGTTAAAGTCTCCAATTACTAGCCATTTGTCCCCCACAACTGTCTTCACATCTCGTAATTCCCTTAGGAAAACAATCTTGTCCCGATCTCCTTGTGGTCCATAGACCGCAGTTAGCCACCATACTGACTCACACTGCGATGAAGCAACACACACCGTTACCGAATGTTGTCGGTGTTCAGAATGCACGATGGTAAAGTAATCCTCGTCGACTGCAATTACTGCTCCTCCACGAGTGCCCTGAGCGGGTAGAAAGGCAAACTGCTTGCTGAACCGAACCCCCAGCGTTTCACTGATGTCAGCTGCCTGAATCACCTCCATCTGTCTCTTGCAGTGCTGCTATTGTACATCTGTAGTCTTGGGCTAGATCTTTCACCACCTTCCTTCTTGCCTTATTGAGTTATTGTTCAAACATCTCACGTTCCACTTTAGCAACAAACACTTCTGCTCACTCATTGGGAAACCAAAAGAACACACACCCACAGCACCTCTCCAGCCTGGAAGAAGGCGCCAAAAGGGAGACTCTCCCAAAACACAAAAACAAAACACCACACCAGGTACAGGCCATGTCCACCACGAACATGGACACACACACACACACACACACACACACACACACACACACACACACACACACACACACACACACACACAACGCGGGCCTCACCCGCTTAAGCATCAGCATGAATTGCGATGGCACAGAGACTGTCAGTGCCCTCCACAATCTGTAGCCCGAACATGTCCCTGTAGTTGGTTTCAGTGTCATCCTGCATGGGCGTCCGCATTTCTTCATAAGCAGTGCCGTTGCTTGCTGCTCCATGGACAAGGCAGACTTGGGTTTGTTTGTTAGACGAGTGCTCCTTCTATCTTTCTGAAGAAGGCTCTTCGCAATTCTCTTCGTGTACAGCAAATGTTCCTCCCCCCAATACCATCAGCAACTTCCTCCGGCTGCTCCTGGGGAGCTACCGGCCCATCGCTCACTGCTGCTTCATCCAGCCCATCATTGTGCGCATTGGGAGGGAAAAGTTCCCTCAGCCCAGTAAGATCGCACACCACCGGCCTACTGGCTACAGACAGGCTCACAGACCCATCCACCCATTCAGCCACCTCAGCTCCGACCACAACGTGCCCTGTGCTGTTCTGATCCACTTGCTCCCCAAGGGCTGCCCCCTCTGTGGGCCCCTGCTTTTGAAAAACTTCTGTTGACCCTGTTGACCCTTGTTGAGGAAGCATCGGTCTCCCATCTGCCTCGTCTCTGCAAGCACTATGCATGTGCCAAATAATGCATGTACAACTCTGTTCTGATCTCTATTACAATGTCTAATCTCCACCTCACGAACTTGAACGATTTGAAAACTGTTGAAAAATTAATTGTACTAAGTCATATGGAATAAAGCATCGATCTCGTTCACAAGAATTTTAGAGGATTTCTAACATGAGATTTCTCTCATCTCACATAACAATTACATGTGTCTATCTCGAATACCCGTGTTTTGTATGATTTCCATCCAAACGGGTTGCTCTGTTTCTTTGGTGATCCATAATTCCGTTCATTGCACCTGCATACCTACTAAAATCCTGCAATTTTTTTTCTACTAGGTAAATATGTCCGTGCATTGCTACGGACTGAGACCGTATAATTATCGGATTGTATAGTTGCCTGTGCGTTAATTTGTAGAGGTCTACGTGACCGAGTTATGGACATAGGGCTGGTCTGACTCGTATACGGGATGGATCAAGGCCCATATCAATAATAGAAGTTGTATCAAACCAAAAATTAAGGTGAAAACATTACATGCTTTAAAAATAAATAAAAATCACTATGTTTTTGCCACTCCCATGCTCCAATGAGTCTCTAATAGGTTAATAGCAACCAAGGCCAGTATCTAACACAGCATAAAAAAAGTCAGCTCAGAGTTGTGCCTCGCATGATCTAAGGCTAGCTCATATAGGCTTTTCAATCACATTTGCAGCAGCTGTACGTCGTTGTAACTACCGTATCACATTTCTTAAATGGACAACCATACGCGAACGGGCATATGTACCCAGACTATTCGAACGGGATATATATATGTTTATTATTAGGTCGGTAAACTTGGTACGTGGTGGCACATCTTCTCTGTTAGTTCGTTGCACGCATGTCGGACGGACACACCGAATAACACGGCACCACGTCGAGTGCGAGGATGAGTGCAAGACTATCGGCATGCTGAATTTCTCATCCCTTCTGCCGAGAGCTACTCGCCTGCGGCCTGCCTATAAATTCCTCGGCCATGTCGTCTCCTCCGACAAAATCGAGCCAAAAGCAGAGGAGATCAAGCTGGGATCCATGGCCGCCGTGATGATCTCCTTCAAGGCTATTGCACTGGTGGCAGCACTCCTCCCCGTGCTGGGCGCTCACGCCGAGCCGAGCTACAATAACGTCACCTCCGCCCGCAGGGAGCTGTACTACTCCGCCGGCTCCACCCCCAGCAGCACCTGGCGGCCTGCCAGGGCCACCTGGTACGGTCGCCCCAACGGCGCCGGCCCTGACAACAACGGTATGTGCCGGAGCTAATGCTGCCGTGTTGTGCGTCTGAGACTGTCCTCGCCGGTCGCGATGCTGATCGATCGATACGATCTGCAGGTGGCGGGTGTGGGTACAGCAACACCAACCAGTACCCGTTCAACTCCATGACGTCGTGCGGCAACCAGCCCCTGTTCTTGGACGGCAAGGGCTGCGGCGCATGCTACCAAGTACGAGCATGAGCATGAGCATTCTAAGCAATGTCAGAATGCATGATAATATGCATCGATCTTCTTCACGTACGTTCTGAACTTCTGATTGATCTGCCTATATGCTTCAGATAAAGTGCACCGGCAAGAACAACCCTGCCTGCTCCGGCGAGCCCAAGACTGTGATCATCACCGACGTGAACTACGACACCAAGGTCGCCCCCTACCACTTCGACCTCAGCGGCACGGCGTTCGGAGCCATGGCCAGGCCCGGCTACAACGACAAGCTCCGCAGCGCCGGCATCCTGGACATCCAGTTCCGGCGGGTGCCCTGCAGCTACAGGGGCCTGCCGGTGAGGTTCCACGTGATGGGTGGCTGCAACCCCTTCTACTTCGCGGTCATCGTGTACTACGCCGGCAGCGACGGCGCCGTGGTGCAGGTGGAGCTGAAGGAGGCCAACTCCAACACGTGGCGGCCGCTCTACGAGTCCTGGGGCGCCGTCTGGAGGATCGACCCCGGCCACCCGCTCAAGGCGCCCCTCTCGCTGCGCGTCCGCAGCGACTCCGGCAAGGTCCTCGTCGCCAACAACGTCATCCCGGTCAACTGGAGGGGCAACGCCGACTACCGCACCATCGCCCAGTTCCGCTGAACGCTCGCCGGCGGCAATAGATCACTCACAATCATCTGCTCGGCCGGTTCATTACTTTTTGTATCGTCGTCGATCAATCATGTGATTGCGAATTTGCAGTGGATTTTTCTTTACTGTCTTTGCGAGGTTTCTTGTGAGATTATTGTTGCTCCTACTTGAGATTTGGAGAATTATTCTAGGTAAGTCTTGAGAAAATTTCTTGTGCGCCACTGAAACCTATAACAATCCCTTCGTTGACATCCAAAATTAGAGGATCCCTTCATTGCCATCAATTCAAATTTTCATTCCCTTATCTGCCATTACCATTACGTTTAGCACAAATCACACCGTCACACCGTTAAAATATGAATAATTTTTTTCTTTATCCTGATTTTACCCCTCCAACCTTCCTCTTTCCCCGAATCACTCCATTCCAAACCTAGCTCGAGCCTGCTCGCGGCCGTGGAACAGGAGGCGCGCGCGGATCCAGCGAGCAGGCGCACGCGGCCCCGGACAAGCAGGCGCGCACGGCTCCGGCGAGCAGGCACGCGCGGCTCCGGACGAGCAGCAGGCGTGCGCGGCCCGAGGCGGCAGCCAAGCAAGCGCGCGGCCGTGGCCCCATGCGCGCGGGACCCGAGCGGTGCCTGAGCGGGCGAGCAGGCGCACGCACGGCTCGGAGGAGCGCTAGCCGTGCCCGCCTCCGCCTGTTTTGCAGCGCCCCCATGGCAGGCACCCCTCCCCTGTCAGCGCTATTGCATCGTCCGGCTCCAGTTCGGTCCGTTCTTGCCTGCTCCCTCGGCATGCAGCGCGAGATGAGGGATTAGAAAATGCTCCAGGGTTAGTATTGTCTTTTGACCCTCCACTTAACAGCGGCTTGACTGTTCTCTGACGGTAATGGCAGATAAGAGAATGGAAACTAGAATTGATGGCAATAAAGGAAATCTCTAATTTTGGATGGCAATGAAAGGATTGTTATAGGTTTCAATGGCACACAAGGAATTTTCTCATAAGTCTTTGCCTCATCAATGTTTGACTTCTCAATCAGGTGTTTCAGATTATTTTAGTAGATGCAAATATGAAGCTGTCGCTTTTCCGAGCACTGCTGCGTGCTTAAACTGCAGTATATAGCTCCCTCATGTTGCTCAACGTGGAAAAGCACAAAGGTTGACTATGCCAAGTTCTCTGTTTTTCAAATCAATTTACATTCAACGACAAAATTGTAAATTAAAGTAGAATGATTCAGTACATATTGGTCGAACTAAACTGTAAGTCTGTAATGGTAAAGACTTATCAAATATCAAATGTATGACCTGCCTTTAAACTAGTTCACCCGTGTTTTGTTTAGATTCACAAGCTCCTAAAATGCAAATTGAGCCCATAAATTATTTAGGTCAATCATTAGAGGACAAAAGGCCACGACCTAGTCCAGCTTCCTACTGGTTGAACCACGACGTCAGCTCATAGGTGGGCTTGGCTGGTTGTGGGCTCAACACATATATGCAAATCCACCAACTTTTCCTTACTGGGTCCAAACTACAAATTGCCAACCGCAATCGGGTGCCAAAATTCCCGCACAAACCCATGTAGGATCCAACGTGGCAGTCATCCACCTATGCGGCTGACTCGGGTGGGGTCCATTTGGACAATGACTCACTCAATTACTATAAATTTTTTTCCTATGTAAGACTTTGGAATAAGGGATTGAATTCTACCAATTCATTTAAAATTCCTATGAAATAGGCTCTTCCATGGATATTTTGGAGAAAAATAACCATGAGGTCCAACCTCATACTTTTTTCTTTTGTATCTTAGGATTCATGTGTTATTCCTGTGTAGCATCCAAATATATATTTTGCAACTTTCCTATGTTCTAGATTCTTGTAGCATTTCTGACGGGATCACGGGTAACAGGTACCCCAAAGAGCGGCCCTCAGGGGCCTAAGCAGGGATTAGCAAGGCGCCGTCGGGTGGCCCGACCCGGTGGAGTACTGAATGAAGCCGGTACAGGCCCAGCGATGGAAAAATGCCCTCCGGCCCAGAAGTAGCCGGGCAAAGACCACGTGACGCCTTCCCGACCCCTCGCCCCACATCGGGGCCCGGAGGGACGAACCGGCCTCGACAGGGAGCTCCCGGTGCAGGGACACATGGGGAAGGCGCGGCGGGGCCTTAACTCCCCAAGATACGATGGGACATGCGCGTATCCCTCCCCCGACAGCCAGGGCAGGGGCACCACCCATGATCCGGAAGACCGAGGGGCGCCACCGGTCAGCCGGGACATCATGACACCGTGACCGACACTCACATTGGCCACGCATCCTCCACCGGGTGATGGGATAGTCCGTACCGGGTCACCCTCCGCCGTCAGGTGTGGGTAGGGGGTGCGCCGCACTAGCGGACCTCACCTTGGACCGCGCAGCAGGAAGAGGAGCAAGGCGCCCGACCTCCTGAGCCCGCCGAAGAAGGCCTGACGCGCCGACCAAGCAGAAGGCCTGCCCCAGCGTGTCAGGGCAGGGGCGTGCCGCAAGTACGAGAGCACCACCCCTGCCACAGGTAAGGATGCGCGGATCCAGGGACGTGTCAGGCAACACCACGATCCAGGCAGACAGGTCACGATACGGGAAGCGGCGGAGCATGTTCAGCCGAAGAGCCCCCAGATGGACACGTGTAGGCTAGCCGACCTCACTCCGGGGCCGCCTACCCCAGGGTTCGGGACACCCCCTCTCTCACGCAATGTAGCCTAGCCCACCGTGATATATAAGGCAGAGCTAGACCTTCTCACAACAGAGGAACGCAGCTCGCACACACACAGTCACACTGCTTGCAAGTGCCCCATTGTAAGCAACCAGCATTTGAACGTGAGGAACATGAAGTGAGCCACCCATACTGGACGTTGGGCATTTGCCCGAACCAGTCTAAATCCTTACCTTCGATTTAGCCATCGACCCACTGAGAAGCGCAACGCAAATTACTAGCCGGTGATTGAAACACCGACAATTTCAATTGCACATAGTTCCAATCTTGTGTTTTTCATATTCCTATCTTTCCTATGTTCTAGATTCTTATAGCATTTCATGCATTCTAAAGAAGCTCTAAATTATTTATATGGTTCAGTTTGGACTGTCCATGCGTTTTACTAAAATTCTAATAATAGTTGGTATAATGGTAGAAATCCTCTCATCAACTAATAAAGGAAAAAAGGGAATGTTCAAACTAGCGGAGTCGGCCCACTTGCGCATCTAGTATAAACCGGGTAACTATAAGAATTGTAAAAGCGTGCATTTATATGTCACTTAGATTGATTAAGATGAACATGTCAGGCACTTTTGCATAATATGATTGGTTGGGGTTGCTATTTCTTTTGCCCGTTGCAATGCACGGGCACGAACCTAGTACTCATCCAAATATCCAACCAAATATCCAAGTATAGTAGGAGTACAGTAGCAATCCGTGCATAAATACAATTTAATTGGTGTGTGAATTCTGTGCAAAAGGGAATATAAAGAGTTACAATACCTTTTTAAATATTTTGGAAGCAGTTGTGTTGGCCATGGATGGGGAAAGTTGTAGATATCGTCAAAACCTATACTTATTTTAATACAAGTTTATCTCCATCTGAGTCCTTATGAGGAAGTTACGAAACTTTCACAAATAAGCTGGAATTCAAATAACATACACACGAAAGTACTAGCACGAATAACTACAAATGTATCTATTACCAGTTGGCACGACACTCACTATCAGTGGTGGCTTGTAACATAAGCTGGTGTGGATAGTCACTCGGGTATCCATGCCGTTTAATAACACTTGGGCTGGGATTGGGGATGGATGAGTGTCTTTAGATAGTGAACGTGTGAGAATCGAATGATTTGATATTTAACGCAGTGAAAAGTCTAAACCAACATCAAGTTGTAGATATGCATGTATTATGCCTAGCTCTTCTAACCGGCTTATGAGGTATCAATCTGATTCAAGTGTTAATTAGAGGGTACTGGGACTGGCAAGGACATGCTTAAACCAGTCACATGGCATCACCGTAGTAAGCCATGAAAGTTCACCTTTTCATGCATGATGCGAAATCGTTGAAAAACATAGTTGGCCAAGAGAAGGTTTGGTACACGATAGAGTCATGGACACTAAAGCAATATCATCAATGGAAGGTCTATATTTGAGAGCATTTGTCTAGACTCAGGTCATCCTGGTCTATACAAATGTTATTCTCAATTCTTGGTTAGTATTTAACCACCAAAATGGGAAAATACACCACCACCATGTGATCTCTCATCTATTGTCGTTAATCATACTCAAGAATGGATTAAATCTCAAAGTTGAAAGTAGCCAAGCAATATTCTTACATTCTTCGGAAGTCGCAATGGAACATAATGGAAAGCATCACATATGTTCCCATCAAACGGAAATAACATTATTCCAGAAATCTCCAAATCAAGTTGCAAACTATAGAAAGATAAGAAGTCATAAAAATTATTCTCTATTACCTTCAATTGCACATATGCAACCACGGGATTTACCATCACAGATTCCATCTTGTAATATTGGCACATTAATTGGTGGAAGAGCAGCCATGCTATTGCGGTATCCAAACACACAGTACATTTCAAACGGATTGCCCAATTCCTTTCCAATATTGTCCACCTTGCCAGTGTCTATGTCATAGCGTAATATCTTGTCTGGTGTCCTCCATTTCAGTCTCGCCCCAAGATAAACCCAACGCCCACTCTCTAAACCAAGTGGTCGCACAAACCACCTCTCACAGAACTTTGTCTGCCATCCATTGCGTAGCTTCATTGAGTGGCAAAACTGGAATGCCTCACCACTCATCTCGATAATATCTTTCCATCCTTTCTGGTGCTTGAGCTCCCAATAGTGATCACCAATTGTCACAAGCTGGTACACTGCCATACCATCCGTATCAATGGTTGTACACATGAGCATACCATTGTTAGAGACATCAATGATGTGGCGTTCCCATTCCTTAAAGTTGGACTCTCGTAGCTTCCAAGGTATCTTAGCACTTCCCGTTACACCTCTAGTAACATCAAACCATAGTAAATCCTCCTGACAATCCCAATATAGGACACCGACCACCTTACTGGATCTTACTTGTTTGATGTTTGCATTAATGAATGTATCTGACATGACCCACCGACCGGTGTCCGAGGAGAATGTAACAAACAAACTTGGTTATTGTATCATTGGAGGATGCAAATGGTAGTGCCCGGACTATCATGAACTTCTGTTTGGCTAGTGGGTCATCTAATGGATCAAAAACGAATCCTACAACTCCATTCTTGACTAGATGTTGAGGTGCTCCAGGGATTGGTTGGGCTTGCTGTGTTGCTGGATTTGCGATAAAGAAGATAGGTGGTGGAGTGCGAGGGCCTATATGGAATAAGTGTAGCAGATGCAGAGAAGGCCATTAGATGAGGCAAGAAGGTGGAAATGCCATTATCAATGGGACAACCAAGGAAATCAAGTCTTGATGAGGGAACACGAACTACAGTAGATGTTGATGAAAGCACATCAAGGGAGTACCTAATGGATTCTTCATCAGGGCGGCCGATGTGGATAAGTGCAGGGCATGATGGGCAAAGTGTCGCCTGTATAGCAGCAAACTTGGTGTTGCCTGTGAGCTGTGTGCGATAATACCTAGACATGGTCTTCAAACTTGTAACCAACTTGAAAGGCAGGCGTGGAAAGATGTTGCAGCATATGACCTCTTCTGGTATGTCTTCGTTGACCATCAATCTTGATGCTTTCATAGCCATGCTGAGAATAATTGCATTAGTTAGTTTCATGACAAATTCAATTAGTAGGAAACAAAAGTGCATGTGTTGTTTCCTGCTAGCTCGAATCCAGGAGCCAACATAGTACTAACAATTATAATCAATTGTGCTTTGTACATTCTGTAGCAAAAAACATTGCATTCGATAGGTTATTCTATAACTTCCCAATGTTTGTTTCAGTAAGAATAAAATATCTCGCTCAATGAATGTGACTAGAAAATCATCCAAAAGCCTATCACCCATCCTATTTCTCAACTTGCTCTTGACTAAATTCATTGTCAAGAAAATGATCTTTCAATAGTTCTATAATACAATAGTATAATTGCACTCAACAAGTACATATTTGATACAATCCTACCATGGCTTCCAATATGCAAGCTACAATAACAAGTTACAAATCAAGGAAATTAGAGAATACCTTGTTGTTGCTTGCTAGCGTGGGTTGTTGGGCAACTAGAAACTTCGTCCCCCGTCAAGGGTGCCACCACGTGCCATGCAGCCCTCCGTACCCGACGAGATACCACAAGATCAATCCTCGCCACCCGTGTTTCCCAGGCTCCCTTCCTTGCAGAGTCGTGGTTTTCACAGATCACGCCTGCTTTCCTTGCCGAGTTACCATCGCCCTTACCAACAGTTGGTTGTCGTGCGCCGCCACACCGCCCGTCGTTGCCACCAGATCTACCTCCACCGCCCTTCTCTTTCCTTGGTCCCTCCTTGTGGAGTCGCGCCACTTCAACTCGCACTTTCGTTTCTTGCAGATTCACTTTCGCTATTGCCAGATCTAGCTAGCAAGTGTCGGTTGCAGTACCGCCGTCGTGGTGATGTGGATCTACCTCTGCCACCCAGCACCTCCCTAGCCCCCCCCCTCTGCGGAGTCATGTTGTCGCAACTCTCTCCTAACTTCGTTGCCGAGTCGCCATCACAAGATCTTACCGGCAACAGAGGGACAGCCGCCTAGCGCCGCCACTCAAATCGATTTACCCAAACCCTAATACTTAGTCTCCCTCGTCAGTCGGTTATGATGGCTCGTTTGGCTAGTCACGGAGTTGGGAGCCTTGCAAAAGTATGGGGTAGGGCTTCTTGGGCCACATCGGCAAGATCTTATGGAGTGTTGTGGCCCACTTGGGCCATCCTTAGATTCGTGAGTGAGTTGTTTTGCGAAACATTATTGTTTTTCTTGATGTGAATGAGGGAAATGTAGCAGTGAAAG
The DNA here is from genome assembly GCA_032594955.1 of Panicum miliaceum. Lineage (NCBI taxonomy): Eukaryota > Viridiplantae > Streptophyta > Magnoliopsida > Poales > Poaceae > Panicum > Panicum miliaceum. The sequence continues at coordinate 40,050,967 of CM064059.1, forward strand.
TTTTTAATGAGCACAACCAGTTCTTATTATACACATAGCATAGCCTAGTATCACATTTCTGTTAATAAAGAATGATCGTGAAGAACATTGCATGTATTTTTGTTACAGAAATGTGCTTTTACCTTTTAATTTCATAGGTAATGAAATGTTTTGTTTCATTTTGGGGTGACAACATGAAAGGGAGGAGGCCCAGGCCTCCTATGGTAGACGCAGTCCATAGGTGTGCACAAATTTTACCATATAAATTAAATATTAGTCTCCTCAATAATTTACACCTTTTAGATTTTTAGTGGCTTCGGTTTCATTAGCATGACCTTTTATTTCGACGATCTACCTCAAAATTTTGTCGTAGGTTTTTTTGATGTGATGTGATGTGACCTAATCATTAAGACCTTACCAATATTATTCCTAATATAATTAAAAAATATAAGTGTTGAAGGATAGGAAAATACTAATCATGGATGAAACACTACAACCAATGTATTGTGTCAAAATTGACCGAATTGCTATAACACTAGTACAGAACACGACATTAGTCCCGGTTGGGAAACCCCCTGTAGTCCCAGTTTCCTAACCGGGACAGCTAATCCGGGACTAAAGGCCTAAAGGCCCAGCCTTTAGTCCCGTTTGTAGAAACCGGGACTAAAAGGTCTGCAACGCCCAAAAAAATAATTGGCAAGCACAACCAACCCCGCGGTCCGTAGGAATCGAACTTAAGACCTCATGCCTCGCGTATAGTTTTCTTACCACCCCACTTACACAACACATGTGACTTTAGATGGGATGCTTTCCTTTTAAACTGACCCGTGAAGAACCCTTTAGTCCCGTTTAGTAACCCCAACCGGCACTGCCTCCAACCGGGACTAAAAGGTGACTCTTTGGTCCCGGTTCGTGTCACCATCCGGGACCAAAGAGGGACTGTTAGGGATAGATCCCCAGGTACCCGCAAGGAAGCTATCCGCAGGGAAAACGAAGTCGGACTCCTACTAGGATTCCTCTGTGATCCTACTAGGACTCTACCCTGTAATCCTACAACTCCTATCTTATAACTGACTAGTAACTCGTCCCCTAGGATATAAAGGAGGGCAGGGATATTTAGATCGGCAGAGCAGCCAACAGGCAACTCAACACCCAAGCACAGGGCGCAATAAACAATACCCCCAAACAGGATGTAGGGCATTACGCTACTCTGGCGGCCCGAACCTATCTAAATCTGTGTCTTGTGTCCTTGTTTTTACCTTCAAGTTCCAGATCTAGCGATCCCTCACCAAATAATCTTCTACCTTAGGGTATTCCTACGTAGGCTGGCGGTAAAAACACAAACACTTGGCGCCCACCGTGGGGCAGATCGTCGAGATCATCGCGCGAGCCTGAAGGACCTCTTCATCAAGATTATCCACTCCACGCGGCGGATCAATTCGTCGAGTTCGTGATCGGATCTTTGAGCGAACAACTACATCAACCTCGACTACTCTCCTCGAATCCAGCTCGCGCCGCACCGCTGACACGCCAGCGACTGCTTCAACTACTCATCTCGACTAGAAACTAGTCGAGGACGGGCCTCACACCGTCGACAACTAGCCGGGGACAAATTCCGACTAGTTGGCTTCATCAACAACCGCCATGGCTTCGTCGATAATCGTCCACGAATCAAGCTAAGTTACTTATACCTTTTTCGACTTGTTCTTCACAGGACCGGCTACTATTTTGGGTACGCCTCTCGACGGGAATTACCCTCGGGGGCTACACCATGATGGAAAACTTCTAGGGTTTGCTGACCAATAGCCCACACGCTTGAGTTTGTAGGGCGCCGCCCACGCGCTTGGTACACCAAGTTGTGTCGGGCTCGCAGCGGCTACACCCTACGGACATGCGCGCTGCAACACGCACTCTCGCCGACTACTTTATGCCAATGAGCATTCTCTTTGTCGCAATGTTGTTGGTGTTTTACCGCCACGCCCATCGAGGGATACCTTTGAGGTGGTGAGTTTGTAGGTAGGGTGTCGCCGAGATCAGGAACTCGAAGGTGCAAGGAACACAAGGTTTAGACAGGTTCGGGCCGCCAATAGCGTAATACCCTACGTCCTGTGTGGTTTGTACTGCCTTTGATGGTGATTCTACCCGAGGGGGTCCCTTTCCGCCCTTATATAGTCTAGGAGGACAGGTTTACATGGAAGTCCTAGTCGGGTACAAGCCCAGGGGTCCTACCCGAGTACTTCTCGGGTAGTTTTCTACTATATCCGACTAGTTTCACTATTGTATGAGTAGTCCTACTGCACTATGAGTAGTTACAACAGATGTAGGGCGTGGGCCATGTCCCATACCGTATCTTAGGAGAAGTACGCCACGTGGACAGCCCTGTGTGCCTGGGTCTGACAAACCCCCGAGCTCTTCGTAGCCGAGTACTGCAGGCGTCTGAGTACTTCTCAAGGCGTCTTCAAGTTCTTCCGAACTTCGTCTTGAAGGTGTCCTCCGAGTACTTCCTTGGTTGCGTCGAGCCCGTGAGGTGCTCATGCCCCAAGAAGTTGTCCAGTCTTCTTTAATATGGGGTGCGATTAAACTCGCACTCCATATGGAGTAGCCCCCGAGCCTTCGATTGACTCGTAGAATCAGGCTGACGGTCAATTTAATCTTGAGTCTTATGTCCTTATCTTCCAGCAGATTTGAAAAATAAGTCACTGATGACACATGTCCCGCAGCCCCCGAGCCTTAAATCCAAATCCCCAAGGTTTGGAATAAAGGATCCAAAGAATCGAGGCATGCAATATATAACGGTAAAGATTTGATGGTGAACATGAGAAAATTGGTTTAGTAAATTTGAAAACCCCTTTTTTCAGGATGAATTCCTTGAAAAAATGGTTAAACAAATAACATCTCCAACAAACACCCAAAATTACCTCTCAAATCAATCTTTGTGCCCTGAGCCAATGACTAAATAAGACCTCTGGGTAATAATCTGAACAAACCCCTTATTTTGGAATAAAATCCCTAAAATAATGGTTAACAAACATCTACCCAAGATAATTCTTAAAAAGCCTCTTGGATCGGATATTATGGAGTAGTTTTACAGCGTCCAACATGTAAGCATGAGAGCTGTCCTTTGAGGCACGCTGAGTGCCTTGTCCCAGCGAGCCCCAGAGCCAAGTAGCCAGATGATAAGCATAAAGTACACGTAGCAAACGATGGCGTCAGCCCCCGAGCCCAGGCATTGGGCAAGTAGCTGCTGAGTCTTGAATAGTCGATGAAGCCATCTAGCCGGAGTCGATCCCGACTAGGATTGTAGTCAAGACGAGTAGTCAAAGTAGTCGAACAGGTGTAGAACTAGTCGTAAACTAGTAAACCTTTTGTCGTCTTGTCGTGGGAGCAAGGCCCCTTCAATAACATAGTGTACAAGTCGAAAACTAGTAATATGTTACTGGAAATAAGGGAGCGAGGCCCCTACAGCAAACCCGCACATAATACCAGTCGCAAACCAGCAAAACGGAGTTGTACTGGAAGTATGAGCGCAAGGCCCCTTCAGTAACCCAAGAGACTAGTCGAAAACTAGTAATTAGTTACTCGAAGTATGGGAGCGAGGCCCCTTCAGCAAACTTGCGCGTAATACCGGTCGTAAACCAGTAAAACGAAGTTGTACTAGAAGTATCAATCTCCAGGAACCAATAGCAGATGTCCCCAGTTGATCAAGGATGAAAACGATGTAGATGCTCAATATTCCAAGAATTTGGTACCTCCTGACCATCAGGGTACTGTAAGCGATAAGATTCAGGGCATGTAACCTTGTGCACAATGAAAGGCCCTTCCCATCGCGAGTTAAGCTTGTGTAGTCCAATATCATCCTGGATTTGTCGAATAACCATATCTCCAACATTGAAAGAGCGTCATTGAATGTTCCGGTCGTGGTAACGACGAACTCCTTGTAAGTAGCGGGCCAACTGGAACAAGACATTGCATCTGATTTCCTTAGTTGGGTCAAGCTAGAGATGTCTTGCGGTGTCAGCCTTGCCTTCTTCAAACATCTCCAGTCGTGGAGACTTCCACATCACGTCAGCTAGTAATATAGCTTCAGACCCGTATACGAGAAAGAAAGGTGACTGTCCTGTGGCTTTGCTCGGTTGTGTGCGAAGCCCCCAGACTACTGATGAGATCTCATCGATCAGCTTGCCGCCCTTTTTGCTATTCTCGTCATAGAGTCTGTTCTTCAATCCATCAAGAATCAAGCCGTTGGCGCGCTCAACCTTGTCGTTGGCCCGCGAGTGAGCCACTGAAACATATTTGACATCAATGGAACTGCGTTCACAAAAATCCCAGAACTGATGCGAGTGGAAATTGGATTCCAGATCTGTAATGATAGTGTTGGGGAAGCCAAAATGATGTAAGATGTCGCAGATGAAAGTAACCACTCGATCCGTAGAGAGCGTTGCGATTGGCTTGAACTCAATCCACTTGGTAAACTTGTCGATGGCCACCAACATATGTGTGAAACCTCCTGGCGCAGTTGTTAAGGGTCCTATCATATCCAAGCCCCAACATGCAAACGGCCATGAAGGTGGTATGGTGATGAGATTATGAGCCGGAATATGAGGCTGTTTGGCAAAGAATTGGCAGTTGGTACACCGGCGAACGAGTGCTTCGGCATCTGACAAAGCAGTCGGCCAGTAGAAACTAGATCGAAACGCCTTGCCGACTAGTGTGCGAGAACTCGCTTGAATCCCGCACACGCCTTCGTGAATCTCTTGGAGTATCTCTTTGCCCTCCTCCGTGCTGACACACTTCATGAGTATGCCTGATGCTGATCCACGCTTGTACAGGTTACCCCCGACTAGAACATACCCTTTGTTGCGCCTTAGGATGCAAGTAGCTTCAGCGCCTTTTAGATCGACGCCGGGGGGGGGGGGGGGGGGGGGGGGGGTAGTTTGTGCTCCTGGATGTAGTCAATGAAGGCCACCCTCCAGTCGACCTCGATCATCAAGACCTCTCGGTCGGGTTCCATGGGACCCTGAGCGATGGAACTTGAGTCTAGTGCCCTGATGGAAGGGTGATGCAACTCGTGAACGAAAACTCCTGGTGGGACATTAGCTCGATCAGAACCTAGTTTGGAGAGCACATCCGTGCCCATATTGTTGTCGCGAGTCACATGGTGAATTTCCAACCCCGAGAACTTGCTCTCGAGCTTGCGTATTTCCGTAACGTACGCGTCCATGGTGTCCTTGTTGATGTCTCACTCCTTGTTGACTTGTTGAACCACCAATAAGGAGTCACCATAGACGAGTACTCGCTTGATGCCTAGGGAGACTGCCAGGCGTAGCCCATGCAATAATGCCTCGTACTCGGCTTCATTGTTAGAGACCTCGAATAGTATTTGAAACATGTACTTGAGCTGTTTGCCTCTTGGGCTGATGAAAAGTACTCCCGCACCACCGCCACCGAGCTTGAGTGAGCCGTCAAAGTACATGACCCAATGCTCTAGCTGGTTGGTTGGGGCTTCCACTTGGTTTTCTTGCCACTCCGCCATGAAATCGACTAGTGCCTGCGACTTGATGGCTGTCCGGGGCTTGAAGTCAAGTGTGAGGGCTCCCAGCTCCACAGCCCACTTGGAGATGCGCCCGGTAGCATCCCGATTGTGGAGGATATCCGCCAATGGGAAGTCGGAGACCACCAGGATATTATATGCGTCGAAATAGTGGCGAAGCTTCCTGAAATTGATGAGTATACCGTAAAGTAGTTTCTGAATCATGGGGTAATGAATCTTAGATTCAGAGAGGACGTCGCTGATGAAGTAGACTGGTCGTTGCACCTCGAAGGCGTGGCCTTCCTCCTGGCGTTCCACTACGATTGCCGTGCTGACGACATGAGTAGTCGCGGTGATGTAGAGTAGCAGATTCTCGCCTGGTTGGGGAGCCATCAGGATGGGGGCAACTGCAAATGGTGCTTTAGATCTTGCAGCGCCTGGTTTGCCTTCTCGGTCCATTGGAACTTGTCGTGGCGCTTGAGCAATTAGAAGAAGCCCTTTCTCAAAGTCGGAAGATGAATCGATTCAAAGCTGCCATGCAGCCTGTGAGCTTCTGGATGTCCTTGATCATCCTTGGAGCATCCATGTATGTGATGGCGTTGATCTTCTCCGGGTTGGCTTCAATTCCTCGGTGACTGACAATGAACCCGAGTAGTTTTCCTTGAGGCATGCTAAAGATGCACTTTGTCAGGTTGAGCTTCCATCAAAACTTCCGCAAGCTGTTGAACGTTTCCTCGAGGTCGGTGATGAACCACGTCATCCACGTAAGCTTCAACGTTGCGGTGTAGCTGGTCCGCAAGGCACAGCTGGATGGCCCGTTGATAGGTGGCTCCTGTGTTCTTCAACCCGAATGACATTGTAGTGTAAGCGTATGCTCCAAAGGAGATGATGAACGCCATTTTAATCTGATCCTCTTCCTTGAGAGCTATATGATGGTAGCCCGAGTAGCAGTCGAGGAAGGAGAGCAAGACGTAGCCAGCCGTAGAGTCGATGACTTGGTCTATGCGTGGGAGCGCGAAGGGGTCCTTCGGACAATGTTTATTGAGATTAGTATAATCCACACACATCCTTCATTCATTGTTATTCTTTTTCAAGACTAGTATAGGGTTAGCTAACCACTCGGGGTGGTACACTTCTTTAATAAAACCAGTCGCGAGTAGTTTTGCTAGCTCTTTCTTGATGGCCTCCCTCTTGTCGGGGGCGAAGCGTCGTAGTTATTGCTTCTTCGGAGTGGCTTTAGGGTCAACTTTTAGGCAATGCTCAATCAACTCCTTGGGCACCCCTGGCATATCCGCTGGTTTCCACGCGAATATGTCCCAGTTAGCTCTAAGGAAGCTGACGAGCGCGCTTTCCTATTTGTCGCCTAAGCCGCCCCGATCAAAGCAGTGTTGGACGGGTCCGCTAAAAACCGGATGAATCGGCCGGTTTTATATGGAATCGGTGAACCGGCCAGTTTCACACGAACCGGACAGTTTTCATCTCTTACCTATTTTACCCCTCTGTCGATTCAGTATAGCCTTATCTACCTAGGGGTATAAGGGGTATAATTGGAAAGGTCGAATTTACGAGCAACCGGGTTGGGAGGGAAATTTTTTAGACACCGATAGACGGCGGCGCATCTGCAAGAAGCAAAGGACGGCGGCGGCGGCGGGCGGCAACGGCGGCGCAGCTGCTTTGCTGGTGGTGAAGAGGGCGACGGCAACCGTCGAGGCGTCGATCCCGTGTTGGCCTACCTGTTCTTCGTAAGACGGTAAGAGGCAGCGCTCCCCTACTCGTTCTTCGCCTGCGGCGATCGATGGCCTGAACCCGGCGTCGCCCCGTCCCCTGCAGGTCTGCAGCAGTGTCGGCGGGTGCGCGCGCTCGTGATCCGGCGGCCGGGCCGCCGGGGGCAGCATGACGCCCCAGGCTCCACGGCTTCGGCCCTCCACAGCTCCACCGGCACCTCGTCGATCTCCTTGTCCGTCCCGTGCGACGGTGCGGCCGGCCGGCAGAGGGCCGCTCCACAAGGAAGCAAAGCCAACACAACATGGCCAACAGTTAGTATCCAGAGTTCCAAACTCAATACTTTCTTGGTTCAATCTGTATAGTGTGTGTTAAGACTTGAGTCGAGACTTCACAGATTTAATCATTGTCCTCGTAATGATTTACCAGAAACAAGTGCTCATAATAATTTACTAGAAACTGAATATGATTGGGCGCCATTTTACTAGTTATTGAGTTTATGTTATTGAGTTGTGAACTTGAAGCTTTGGATGTGAACTTTTAGCTTTTTCTTGTGAGCTTGTGTGCTGTCCTGTAATGTACTCCTATAAGTTGTAACTTTGTAAGGCTCCTGTTGTGAACTTGTTATTTGAATTTGTGCTTCACATGTTGAAGTTTGAATGCAACCAATTTGATTATATAATTGTGTTATTTATAAGCTTATTTTTCTTATGGTCAACTATGCATTATTTAGTGTTTACTGTTAATTATTATTTTTATATATATGACTGGTTCAAAAGTATTCATGGCCGGTTCAGTTCAACGATCTAAAACCTTTGAACCGGTGGTTCAACCGGTTCGTAACGGTTGAACCTATGAACCATTGAACCGACGCTCTAGCCGGTTCGACTACGGTCCGGTCCTAATAACTTGGAGGATATGATGTGATGAGAAGAATTTGTTGATGTAATATTGCAACATGTTCATTTATCACTTTTTTGCATCAACAAATAAATAAGACTTGCTTTTACAATGGAAAATATGGCATTTTGGCTACTGGCTTTGAGCACCCCAGCATAAATTGCTAATTCTCGATTGCAAACAATTGATGAGCCCACCAGGCAACATAGAAAAAAAATCTGGCTGTCAAAGAAGAATAAGTTAAAAGTTTGGCAGCCTGCAGATTCATTCCCGAGAAGCCTAAAAGAAACATAAAGGGCCCAACAAAAGAAGCCTGAATGGGAAGGAAAGAAACGAGCCCAAAAAAAAAAACGAAGCCTGCGACGGATGAATTTAAAAGGCCCGCACCAGGTTCCTAGGCCTCGTAGAAATTAGTGCTCATCCCAAAACGAATGCAACTCTCGCTTTTTTGAGGAGTTAAATAATTCTCATCTTTTTAGGATGGAGGAAGTAGTAGTTTTGATGCGGTTGAAGAGGTCGACCACTGGATAATAGCAAGCCCCAAATCGGCTATGCCTAGATTTAAATGGAAAGATACAATAAAGTTTATTGATTTTAATACTTAAATTTAGGGAGTTGCTACCTATCATCAGGGTGATTTCATATCTAGTTATCAATCACTTTTTGGTCCAATAGAATCTAGACACATCATCAATAAAACAAATATGGAAACGTGATTGATAACCACTAATATCACTCAAAAACACAAGATAGGACACCAATGGAAAACCAAGTGATAAAAAAAGGAAATTACTTAGATTTCTTCAAACACGAGAAACAGAAAATAAGGGATCACATCTCCCATGTTATCCTGCCTGCACTCCGAACAACCCTTCTCCACACTCCACGAGCGAGTACACAACTAGGCACTTGGCAGTGAAGAAGCTATGAAAGGCAATCATTGGGAAACACCCTGCCAAAGGCAACGTAAGATTGAAAAAAATGCAAGGCTGGCAGAATTAGAAGAATATCGGGCAGAAAAAAGGTACTCACCTATGAAAAACTTGATCTCTTTGTAATGAATTTCCTTAAGAAACATATCTGAGCAAAAGGAGATATCCAGATTTTCCACTTCATCCTGCATACATCTCTGTGTTTTTAATATGCAAGCACTAAGAACTCTGAAAATGAAAACTAACTAAAAATGAATTGCCACACAGGGCTAGAACTATCATATAGTAGTATTGGCTTGTTTCTTGAAACAAAAATTTCAAAATGGAAAATTAGAATTGAAATATACATTGGTTAACTGAACCAATTTTGTGTTGATCTATTAATGGTCTGGTTCTTGAGTTGGCAGTTCATGATTTGTTAGTTAGGAAACACACATGAGAAAAAATAAAAAGGATGAGAATAGTACGCTCATGTATATATCATGTAGACAGTTGATAATTTGGCCATGTATCCTACTTAAAGAACCACAGCCCTACCAAAGGCTCATACTGTTGTACATACTCTAGAGTGAACAGAAATAGTCCATAAAGTTGAATAAACTGAATACTGAAACATAACAATCTCTCTGCCAAACAGTGCAAAGTGAACTCAAATGAATACTAAACTGAAGTACAAAACTACTGAAACAAACATTTTGATAATATAAAATGAACAATGAACAGAATTACTTAATGAAGACACAAGTTCCTAAATAAAAAAAACTATACTCACCCTGGCTACATGTAAGATTTGGAAAAAAAATGTCTGACTATCCTTTGTCGTACTCTAATGTTTCGCATTGAGGCAAAGAAAGATAATTACGCGGATTTGAAACTGGGAGTTCAATTTTTGCATCAAGTGAAAAATAAAATTCCTGAATTTTTATACCACGCGGACTGGATTTCCCATCTAGTAACTCAACTAATTGAACAGAGTGCTGAACAAAATAACAACTACCATCAAGAAAACTTATAAACTGGACTAGAAGCTCCCATTACTTCATCAGTCTCAGCCTTCTTGCGTAACTGAAATCACCTAGGTTCATTATGGCTGTTGCTTTGACATCATTCTAGTCGTTCTTGTTGTGCTGCAGCTTGTGAACAAGCCTATACAATGGTTTAGAATCTGGATCCAAGCAGCAAGGGAAGAGGGCTTCTACAGTTCAAGAATCAAGACATGTTTAGCATCCATGATTAAGGTACGCCATTGGCGGGGGAGCATGTGTCGTGGGGAATTGGGGATCCTCGATCCGGCACAGCAAACGGCACAAGAGGAAAGGGCAGATGGAGTTGAGCATCCATTAACTTTTGAAACCACTCAAAGAGCCAGTGGTTTCGATGGATGTTTAGCATCTATTGACTTTTGAAACTACTTAAAGGGCCAAATTTGCACGATAGTTGGATGGTCTATGTTACCCGGTTTTATAGTTGAAGGTTGAAAATCGGGCTTTTGCGATAGTTCGAGGGTGTAAACCGGACTTTTCCTATTAATTATTGGTAATATGGGTTTATCGGTATATGTTCTTTGTAGGGTGGAAATACTGATTCTCCATCACATTTAAGAACTCATGCACTGCGTAAGTATAATTCAATGGTGTTTCCACTATAAATGAATAAAGATCAGAAAAGTAATGTGTAGCAGAAATTTTAATTAGAATGTGGATATGGCAAGGTAAATTAAAAATAAATAATCAATCCCTTCGTAGGTTAATGGAAAAGAGGGGCAGCATCATGACAAAGGATCAAGCGATTAGCTCATATTGTGAGAAGCTGTGGAAGAAGTTGTTTAATCACCAACCTATTTCCTTCTGGTACAACTTGTAATAATGCATCAAATGTATAAGCAGAAACATGAAGCATGCCTTGCATGCAATTGAGATTATAGATCACCTAAAACTTTATACCATCTACAACTGCGAAAGTGAGGAATTGTCCAATTAAATAAGGTATTTATATTTGATTTTATGACAAAAAAATATTTTTCAATAAAATTGCCAATCGAAAAGCCAAGATGGCAAGAGCCCAATATTTTCTTCTGCAGATAATTGTTACCCTTGGTGTGCTCATCGAGCTTTGTTGTATGTGTTCATCGCCTGTTATCTGCCAGTTTCCAGGTAGTGACCATAACCATAGAGCATGGCGGGTTAGCCTGATGGGACATCTAACTATTTTATTTGGCACATCTAACTATCTAGCGGAACTGGAAATTCTTGTTGATACATGGGACATTCGAATAGGGAGATCATATTATTTTTATATACCATAAAGATACTATGATATTGGAAAGCATATAAGGATGTATGATGTAGGAACCATAACACATATCTTATAAACTACAGATCATGCATCAACATGTATATTTTGTTTTAAATGCAGAAGCATAATTTCATAGTGAAAATGGTGAGCAAATTACCTAGCATTAATCTAAAGATGGCTCCAAGAAAGCAAAATCTAAGGATAAACAAGACAAAGATATGATAGCAAAATCACATAACAGGCAGTAGCAACCTCTTCATCAGAAGTTGTTTTTTTTTAGGAAAATAGCAGGTGCTCTGCTCTTGCATTATAGTAGGAAGCAAAGTATTTACAATTTGGGTAACTGAAAGAAAAAAGAAGATTATGCGCAAAAGTACAAGCTATCTATGTGTACAACTCCAGCCGATTACTCCTGCTCCAAGTGTGCTAAACTGAAGTTCTGTACTTCTTTTGCATATCACTTGCATTGGGGGATCACCGGTTGATTCCGTGCCACCACCAGGTTCCATACTTCTTTTGCATATGAGCACTTGGCCATAAGGTGCACTTTGATTCATCCCTTGCTTGACACAACTGACAGATCAGATTTGCTTGCCCTCCTCGCCTGATGATATGGTCAGTTGTTGGCAATTTTCGCTGCAACTATAACCAGATGAAAAATTTGCATTTGCTCTCAACTTTAGACCGCCATCAGAAGTTGTAAAAGTTTAACACAAATAGCTTAATTAGAATAAAAAGGGATTAAATAAAAAAACTACTGGAACAAATAGAATGGTACTGCAGCTTGATTGCCCAAAATATCTGAAATTGACCTTAATCATATATCATTAATGGGAGATGACACTTCTGCGGAGTTGAACTATCTTAAGCTTCAGCATAAAAAATAATTGTCCTTTGTATGGTTTCTCTGAACTTCTTAATGTGTGACTGTGTAGAAGTATCATTTGTGTCAAAAGCTAAATTCATGTCTGAGAATTTTTACCTTAGGCAAGGATAGTAAGCTGAATTTCCTTGCTTCATATTTGCTTCTTTCAACAGTTAGATCTCTTGGACACTTCCATTCTTGTTTCTGCAGAAACCTGAACATGATTATTTGGTCAATAATTGAAACGGCTACATAGGCAAATCACCGAGCACATGATTGTCGCTTGGCGCGTGATCGGCTGCTGCTGCTGAGGCCCAGTGGAGTGAAAAGGGCACTGGAGCTAAGCGTTCAAGGCCACGTTGATGCGGTCTTCAGTATCTTGGCGGCCGCGGCAGAGGAGAGCGACCCGTTCCAGCCTTCCAGCTAGGATCCATTACCACCCCTAACCACAGGTAAGGTCCCCTCCTTTGATGCACCAAACACTGCCACATTCGCTAAGCCTGCTAATCGACAACCTCAGCTTGCTACCTCCACTGGCCCATCCCGTAGAATCCAGGTCCATGAACTTGGCAGCCACCTCTCCAGGCGCAGAGAACCTTCCAAACTTCAATACAAGCACCATCTTCTCCAGCTCCAGCGCGTTTTCAGCAATGTACATCAGAAATTTAAGCTCTCTTTGCTCCCCCTGAAACTCACGAAGCACCAGCGTCTTTAGGTGCGAGTGCGACTGGACGCACTCGATGGGGCCAGTCTCCTGCCAGAACTTGTGGTTGAGCTTGGCACTGGTTTCATGAGTTTCCTCAATCTGCAGAACAAATAATGCACAGTTTATCCATATAATGATGGATTATGCATTAACAATCAAATGCTATTGCCAGGGCACATAGAATGTAATCCTGGAAGAAGTTAGCATGAATGCATGATATATCTAGGCTAAATGGCAGAAACATGCTTCATTGTACAAAAGAAAGTTCCATGCCAGGCAATTTGCTTCAGAATAGATAACATTACGTGCATCTTAAACTGGAGGATATCCTCTTTAAAAGTAGCTTAGTTCCATCTGCTATATCTAATGAAGTTGAATACCTTCTTTAGCGCAATATCTGGTTTATTTGTACAAAAATGACACCTTGTATTGTATAAAGTATAAGCTGGCCTACCTTGGACACTGAAACCCAAACTTTAAACCTACAGACAATTAACTGAGTTACGTATACTGAAAAAAATTCAGAAATTGAGCACACTATGGTCAAGGATAATGATAACCTAACAGCTGTCATCTCTTGCTATAGACATGCTGCATCTCAACTTTGCTGAGCTTAATTGATGTAGAAACTAAAAGTTTCACTGGAGGTGGACAAATACTGAACGATTATAGGATTAAGCACCAGCATCACTATTAGTACTGTGGTACCTATTGATGATGATGCAGAAGCCAACTAAAGCAAGATAAGGGATCAGTTTCACTTCGATGCACAGTGTCTCAACATTAAGGAAGCATTTGAGGAAGCTTGGCAGCATCTTGATTGCTTCACAAACTGTGAGGTGGATGCGCAGTGCTAATGTCCGCACAGAGCAATGGTTCTTCGATTCGGCTTCGTTCCAGACTGATATATGTTAAAAAAATGGGAACTATCAGACAAATTTGCATTAAGCTAATTGATCAGCATGTATATGTGTTGCCTACATTAATTACCAAAGAAAAACGAAATGGAAGGACCAAGATGATTGTGTTGCCGTTCTCTAGCTCGTGCACTCCAGCCTCTAGGTATTCCATCATGCTCAGCTCAGGGGCATGGCGAATCTTGGTTCTTCCTCCGTGACGTTGGCCCCAGCACCTCCAGATGAAGAACCGCTGAAGGCACGGGGCGTCCACCAAGGCAACTTCCTCCACGACGGATACGCGGTAGAATTGCACGCACTTGAGGTTCTGGGTGGCAAGGCGGGCGCGCAATCGCTGCAAATTCCCGGCGACGGCGATGACTTGCAGAACGGGACTCGTGGCGAGCACGAACTCGAGGTCCCGATCCTCCATGACGACCGCGCCGAGCACGAGCTTCTGCAAGCTGGGGAAGGAGGCACCGCGCGGGAGCTTGGCCGTGTCCGGGAACACCCACGCGATGAGGTAGAGGCGGCGGAGGGAGGCGCAGATGAAGAGCGGGGCGGGGAGGTGCAGGCCGGACACGGGCCAGGGGCGATTGACGAAGACGAGATCCTCGACACCCTTGGTGGCAAGGAGCGTGAACCAGGGCGCAAGCACAGTGCGGTCGGCGACGAACAGAAACGGGCCCGGGTGCGCGGCGAGCGCGGCGGAGATGGCATCTCTCACGGCCCGCGCGGGGCAGTCGGCGCCGAAGGGGAGGAAGTGCGCGTCGACGAGGATGAGCGGCGCCGTGCGCCAGAGGCCGCCGGCGTGTGGAGAGCGCAGCGGTGCGCGCGCCGTCCTTGGCGAGGAGGCGGGCGAGGACGCGACGGTGGAGGTCGTCGGGGAGGCCGCTGATCCTGTCGGCTCCTTCGACGTCGCCGGGACCGGGGGAGACGAAGCAGGAGAGGGTGGTGGCGGCGGAGACGGGCCGTGCGGGGAGGGTGGCGATCTAGACGGGAGGTCGTCTTGCGGAGCCTCCGCCGCCGGCGTTCCTCCGCCTCCCCTCACCGCCTCCCACGCTCCTACGAATTTTACGCATCGTGTGGCGGAGCAGCTGGAGGACTTGGTGCCTGTGTCTTCGGAACCCGACGTCGGCGGCGGGGCGGGGGCACGGCGACGGAGAAGAAAGGTAGCATGGGCCGGCGATAGAGACGAAGCCGCGCGACGCGTCGAGAAGCTGGCCGAGGGACGGCCCGTGCTTGCGCCTTTTCACCCTAGTGCCGGATCCGACGACAGAGAGAATTTTAGGTGACGTGGCCCAATGAAATCGCCCGGTTTGAGCCTAGAATTCGTGTTTTGAGAAGATTACATGCATTCTGCGGAGAAAGAAGAGAGAACTAAGAGGTATGGGCCAACAAGTTGGGCCAGCTTAGCATTATATGGATCGAATGAGAGAGAGAGGCCCACTAGACCAACCAAAATCGCCAATCACGGCGTTTGCACTGCGCGCGCGTCGGGATCCCGCGCCAAAACGCTGGGCCAAGGCAAGGAACAAGACTGGAAGTTGCGTCTTCGGCCATGAGCAGGGCGTGATGGCGTGAAGCACCAGAAATATTTAGAAAGCAAAGCTATTAATAACTAAGCACAAGACCAGCAGCGAAATGGTACGTGCTGTGTTTTGGACGCTCCCCGCAGATGCATGATTGTTTGCTATGAGAATATGAGATCAAGTGCGTGCGCTGCTAACCACATGCCGAAGTAGGAGCACTATGTTGTCTCTAATTCACCGGTGAGCACAAACTCCATCTTGCATATTGCTGAAGCTAGCACAAGTGTGATGTATGCTTGGAGTTTGCAGCCTACTGTAGATTACAGGAGTAAATTTTAACCAAATGTGATAGCTTAATTGATCAATACAATTTGTTCTTCTATGAAAAGCAAGAAAAAACCTGGTTCTTGTATATTATCATTATCATATTATAATGAAAAAAGTTCAATTTACTCCCTTCAAGTATAGCCAAAGTCTGAATAACCTCCTAAACTATAACTTGGTTCAATTTACCCCCTAAACTATGCCATTTAGTTCATTTTATCCATAATACAATTTGTCTTTTTTGTTTCTCCATACACAAGTTAAGTTTTAATTTCAAATTTTGCAGGGTAGTAGTGGTCATCACAATGCATATTAAAAAAAATTGTTATAATTTTTTCATTGTTATTTTTCATATAATTTTGAACCCTAATGATTAATTTATTATTAAATAGCCTAACCTATAAAAAAATTATGACGTATTTTTTTCTAACATGTGTTATGATGTGTAATATCATCTTGTAAAGTTTCAACTTAAAACTGCACCTATGCATGGAGAAATGAAAAAGACAATTTATATTAGGAGGTAGTCTGAACCAAAGGGCATAGTTTGGGGGGGTAAAATGAATCAAACGATAGTTTAGGGGGTTATCCAAACTTTGGCTATAGTTGACGGGAATGATTTGGACTTTTTCCTATTATAATTAAAGGAAAAGTCTGGTTTACACCTCGAATTATCGCAAAAGTCCAATTTTCAACCTTCAACTACAAAATCGGGTAACATAGGCCATCCAACTATCGAAACCGTGCAAAATTGGCCCTTTGGGTGGTTTTCAAATGTAGTTTTTCATTTTGTGAAAATTAAAAATATACAATTTTAAACTAAAAAAATTCATAAGTAATTCATTTCAAATCAAAAAATACGAAATGGGTATCAAAAAATTTCTAAAAATGTAACCTATCCATTGACACTCTACTTGTCAGTTATTTGGATCCAATTTTTTTATATTCATAGTACTTAGTTGCTTGTAGTTATACCTATTATTTTTGAATAAATAAGCTTCAAATAAAGCAATAATAGATAGGTTACATTTAAAACAAAAATTGATACTATATTTTTCCGATTTTAAATGGATTAGTTTTGATTTTTTAGATCTAATTAAAAAATTTATTATTTTTAATATACAAAACCACCTTTGAAACCACCCCAAGAGCCAAATTTGCACGATTTCGATAGTTGGATGGCGTATGTTATCTGATTTTGTAGTTGAAGGTTGAAAATCGGACTTTTGCGATAGTTGGAGGGGGTAAACCGGACTTTTCCCTCTAATTAAACTATTTAGTTGAAAACTCGAAATGCACTATATACCTTGTTGGGGATATGCCTTTGGAAGCCAAAGGCAATGAATCCCCATATGTCTAAAAGAGGCTAACTCAAAGGGTTATGAACTTATTTCCAAACTTCTAGGGTTTATTTGTAAAGATTGAGAACCTCTTTATAATATTTAACCCCACCAGTGGACTAAACATAAACAGACACTCCTCCTCCTTATAAATAGAGCCTAAGGCTTGGGGGAGAGAACTCTTGACCATTTGTTCATTTGCTCCCTTGTTCTCTCTTCCTTATCTCTCTCCTGTTCGGGGTCCCAACCCCAACATACCTAGCATTGATGTATGAGTATAACCAAAAGAAAAGCATATCGCTTTCGCCTAACCTTGAATTTCATCTCGGTTCCGTCCTAACTTATAGTATTTATTTCATCTGTTTGTGTTCTACTGCCACCACATTGCTTTGTTTCATATAGATTTTGTTCTCCATGCATCCATTCTCATTTTTTCTATGCTACTCCGCCTGAATAACATGGAAGGCACCATTCAATGTCGCCTCCCTAATGTTGTGATCTTGAGATCCTCATTTCAAGCGATGTGCAACAACACTATCTTGTTGTACGGTTTCACTTCCATGTACAGCTCTATAGATACTCACCGGCAATCCTTGCCAATGCCAGAGTTTTGGTTCCACCGTCAACAATCTATGAGCTAGATGTTGCTCTATCGTCCAGCTGAGTTCGCGATCTCGAGCTAAGAGGCGGAGGCCTAAGCCTAGTGTATGCGTGTAGCAATGCATATCCTCCCATACCAATTCTTGTCTTCGTCGATGTTGGTGGTCATGTTGAAGACAATAAGGGCAAAAGAGAGGAGGAAAATTATAAGAACTTGCTATTTATGTGCCATATATTTAAGAGGGTTGGTGCAAGATATAGACTCTTAGTGCTAAAGCATTTATAGTGTGGTAGCTAATTTTTTTCTCCATGACATTAAATAGCATGATTTTGTCCACGGGACATCATTTTGTTTGAAGTTGACCCTAAGACACTGCAAAATCGTGGTTTTGTTGGTCGAACACTAGAGGAGGGGCAAGACCATTATGCTCAGTTACGCACATTTTTAAAATTTCTACATGCATAATATAATTAAAATACCATTATGTTTGTAAACTGGTCTATGGTATTGTTTGGAAGAAGAAACCTCTGTCTCCTACCGACTAAAAAATCAAAGCCCTTGAACTCTAACACAGTAGACCCTATAGCATCGCACTATAACCTAGGTTGTAGCCACCTGATTCGGCGCATCATCACCGCCCCAAGTAGGACTGCACCGCTCACACAGGCCGACCGCCACCGTTACCTAGGCTAGGTATTTTAACCATCCCTGAAATTCATTTCCACCAAGAGTCGAACCCTAACACTGGAGGTGCTACTCAGGAATCACCGAGTCCCAACCTCTAAGCTATGAACCCTTTTGCATATAATATAATCTATATCATGAAATTAGGCGAAATGATGGAATGCTCTACTCCCCACTCCCCTTACGTGTAGTTTTTTCATGCTTTGTATGGAGATTTTGTAAAATGAAGATAAGGACATGATGGTTTTTCCTTCCTCCTATAGCCTACTAATGAAAAGCACGATTTCGCTATGTCCTCAGGCCAATTTCTAACAATCAGTGTCCTATAGGCAAAGCAATGTTCTTTTTGTGTACTGGACATAAATATGCCCAAATCAAACTATGATTTCAAACATGTACTTACTCCTGGGATTGGATTGACATCCATGATCCAATCAGCGATGTCCAACTAAAATCCTACTGATATAACGTTCGCATCCAGTCCAATCCTAAATATATTAACTACTATCCAATCCAGTCCAATCCACCGCCGCCAAAATCCATATCCATCCAACCGGTGTCCATCCTAAATATATATACTAATAGAAGTATGCTGAGCGGCCTAGCTTGCTTCCACTATCAGCTTTTCAAATAAGCAAGGTCCACAGGCAGCCAAAGTGAAAGGTGTTCCAGGTCATTAAAAAGTACTTCTAACCTACACAGGTGACTGGTGTTCTGGACCATTATAAAGGAAAATAGTTTAGCAACACCTCAGTACAAAATACCCTCTCATGGTAGACATGTCCAGAATAGTGCATAGCATAAGAAATACCATGAGGCCAAAGAATCTCTCATGAATACAAGCAAAACATAAATGAGTTATGGATTGAGCTAAACCTAACTAAAGAAGAATAGCCTCCAATCATAAATTAAACTTGTAGGTGGCATAGACCATCTCTGTCCACTTGCTAGGCTAAAAAACCAAGAATGTTCTGCCAGGCTGAATCCAAAACTTGCAGAATCTTGAAAATGAGCGGTAACTCATCACTTAATCCATCACTATCCCTGCACCAAATTATATCGATGAGACTTATAGATTGATAATAAATAAATAATTATTATTTAGACAATACTTATCACATGGACAGCAACCTATCTGAAGAAGTAAACATTAAGAAAAACAAGCATTTTTTATCAAACTCCATTACTCAAGCTCCAGAAATATTTTGCTAGATGGACTAGTATTAAATAGTACAAACACCAAAATAGATGACTAGTATTCTTCAGAGTACTAACAAGCACTATGTTTTGAAGACCTATCATTAACCAAGAGAATAGCAACTGGAATTCAAATTTGCACAAGAAAATATGTTACCATCGTCATCTTCATCATCTAAGAGGTACCCTCTAAGCCAATCTTTTGCACATATTAGTGCTTCCACCGTCTCTGAACTTAGAAAACTACGGTATTTGTTAATTACCATGCCCGCAATACTGAATGTTGATTCAGAGGCAACAGTTGATAATGGAATGGCCAAAAAATCACGAGTCATCTTTGCAAGTACAGGATATTGATACTGGTTTCTTTTCCACCATTTTAGCATATCAAATTCTTCACTCTCCCTTAAAGGAACCAATGAATCATCTAGATAAGTATCAGGTTCCGACCTTCTTGAGCGATGAGGTCTGTTTCTAACAAAGCAAGTTCCAGCCCTAGCTTTTGTTTTCCAGACACCAAAGACAACATACTTGCAGAACCACTGACTTCAGGAGATGATGAAATATTACTTTGGAACTCCTTTGCTGCATGTTTTTGTAATCAGAATAATATGCTTTAAACCAGATAAGAGCATAGTTTGCTTTTCTATCAGCTACTTCCTCTCCATACACTCTCATGAGACAGTACTTCAAAAAGGTTAATTTGTACCGTGGGTCTAGCAAAGATGCTACCAAAAGGATTTTGTTAGGTTCATCCCAGTATTTGTCAAACTTTGACTTCATATCATCACACAACACCTTCAAAAAATTATCACTTCTATTTTTTTTTATCAAGAAGCAGTTCCTTTATCCCCAAACCTCTTCAACATACTTGTGAGCACTTGATGTCAAAAGGCATATGTGTCCAAAGAGTTTCTCTTAGCTTTTTCACAGCTCTGTCATTAGATGTGGCATTATCTAGAGTAAAAGAAAATGCTTTATTGGACAGATCCCACTCATAAAGGCAGTCCATTATAGTACTATGTATTGCAGCAGCATTATGTAGGTGAGGAACTTGCTTAAAGTTGATTGTATGGTGGTGCAGATTAAAATCTCCATCTATATAATGTACAGTCAAACAAATATATCCAAAATTTTGGACAGACGTCCACATATCCGAAGTGAAGCTAACACAAGAATCTGTATTGGAAAAACCACTAGCAATCTTTTTTCTCTCTTCTCGATACACTAACATGCAATCATTCTTGAGTGTCTGCCTGCCATGGACTTCAAGGCTTAGATGGGCTGATCTCATTCTCTTAAAAAAACCATTTTCTATCTTTCTAAAGGCAACATTGGCACTGATCCAAAACTTAGTCATAAAATCTCTCACTAACTTAGGATCTAGTACAAAATTGCGAACATCCACACTAGACGCACTTTTTGGAAAAATGGAATTACGATCAAGATCTGGAGAAAGTTCTTTGCAGGATGATCTAATATGATTCTGTAGGTGAGATATTCCAATACCTTTGTGATAAGCAAATTTTGACCCGCAATGAATGCATATTGCCTTTCCTTCACTAGGTAACTCTTCAAAATACTGCCAAACTGCAGATCTCTTCCAGCTGCGATTGGAATTTTATGCAACTTCACCAACATTTTCAGGAAGTAATGCCACACTTTCGCTATTAGACATCCTCTCAGTTGACCTGTTCATAAAACAATACAAAGAGTTCTATCATTTAAGCACTTATCATTTTTTATGAAAGAGGCAAAGAGCAATGGAGAATAATACTTGTAACAGTATTTAGCCTTGTCCATGCAGCTATAAGAAGATTGAGTTATCACTGTACACATTGATCATATATACTTCTAAAAATCTAAAGGAATTAATAACAGAACTTTATACATATATAATTTACAGGTAACCTGAAGGAACGAGTAAAAAACATTGAAAGAGGGAAATAATCTATCAAGATAAGAAAGTATTTCGACATAATTTTCATTTTTCAGGCTATGCTACTCATCAATACAGGGAACAGGTATAATTTTTTAGTAGAGCAATATTGCAATCCTATCAATACAATGAATAGGTACAATTTAGCTTTCTCATATTGCTTACAATCCTAAAATTACGTATCATGTAGTACCTATTGGATAAGGAATCTGAGCACAACCAACAAACAATGCATACATACAGATCGATAGGTGCTATAATTAACAAAAAATTGGCCAGTATGGCTAGAGAATTGAGATGGCGATGCTGAGGTGCTTCAAATCGAGGCCAAGGACGCAAACTTTCAGATCAAGGCTATTAGGCTATCAAGAACGGGGTTGTGGACGCTGGCGACGGGCCCTTGCATCAACAGCACGGGTGCGCCGGTCGAATTCGACGGACGTTGCAGTGGAGCGGTGACGGCATGGGGACAGCGTGGGGGATGAGATCGTGCGACGTGGTGGCGCCGTTAAGGAAGCGCGGCATCGACGAGGACTAGCCCCCCACGGCGGCGACGGGCACGGGGTGGAGCGAGGCCGGAGTGGAGCGAAAGGGAACGACCGTGGGGAACAGCAGCAAGGAAGAGAGGAGCGAGGCCGGAGTCCGGAGCCAAGGCTGGAGGTGCTCCGCGTGGCGAGGGCAGGCGAGAGGCGCGGCGGCCGAGAGAGAGACGCACGGCGGCGGCGGGAGAGAGACGGCGACAGGGAGAGAGAAGACGGTGGTGGGGGATTCCTGAGTTGCGCTCCCCTCCTCAAGTCCAGTAAGGTTTGCATTATTCTCTATTTTTTATCCAATAGAATCCGATCTCCTGGGTAGCAAATGGATGTCCATATCCAACTACATCCAAATCCAATAGAGTCCAAGTGCCAAAATCCAATTGGATTTGGATTTAGCCCAATCCACTCCAAGGAGTACAATGGACTCTATAAGGCTATTCCCAATGCAGGATTTTATTGCACGATTTCATAGAGTGACATGTCATCTAAATTCATTTGAGTTCGCGAACGAAACAAGGTCCCCCTAATGTAAAGTTTCATTTCACGATTTCATAGACTAGCCATAGCATTTAATTACGAGGTATGTGATTGGCGCAACTGCATGAAATGAAACTCTATAGCTCCCAATGCAAGTTTCAACAAATTTCATAGTCTTGGAACCAGTGTAAACATAGTTTCATCCTGATGAAACTTCTTCCCTCCGTTTTTTCATAATTACCTTGCCGTATCATCACAAATGCTGATGTGTCACTGTATTTAATGCGTATGAAATCTCTATGAAACTTGCACTCGGATTAGCCTAGTGCATGAGTGCGTATCGTATGTGTACATATGCACAGACCTCTCCAATATATTCCTATGCAACTCATATTTAATTTTCTCTGAAAATTTACACTAGTTAAATTCACAAAATGAACATATATGTGTCGTGCATTAGATGTGGCTTGTGCTGTAGTGCGCCAGATACCTACCCCTTGAGACTTACTAGCGCACAAAGTACAGACTGACAGTATCTAGCTGCATAGTTAAAGTGACTACGGCGTATCTTAAAGATGTTCAATTTAATTTTCTTGGCATCCGTCAGAAGCCAAAGTCAGTACAGTCGTGTTTCCCAAGTCCTAGAATATGATTGAAGTCAGTGTTGACTTCCTCATCGTGTTCACTTTAGAAGCTACTGCCCAGTAACTACCATATAGGAGTACTATACTAGTACCGGTGTGTGGAATTGCAGTAGCAGAGTCCCACTGTTCTGCCCCTTCAAAAATGGGAACGAGTTAAGACTGGCCGGTAGGCCGACAGGCTTCATCATCCTTTCGTCTAAAAACTAGTTGGCGGATGCACATACCTGTCATCTGCATAAACACTGCATCGGATCAACAAATTCAGTTTAAAAATAGCACTTTGATGCGCATAACAGCTCTGCTGCAATGATGCGAAGGTTATCCATGCATCGTACGTAACTCGCCTGCAGCTCTGTAGTCTGTACTGGCTCCCGCCGTCCCCCCTCCCAATCCAACTTCAAACGAGCTGGACGCGAAGGGCATTTCGATCTGAACTAGATTATTTGCGCGAATTATTTTGCAGGTCACATGCCCATAACTGCCAAGATGCGATTGCAGTTGTATAATGGTCTGCGCCCGCGAACCGACACCTTCCCTTCCTCCATGATTCGCGCGGTGGCCATGCGACGCGACGGACCTCGCGACGATGAGCCAGCCTCAGGCCTATAGCTCCCTCCAACGCGGGCCAGGCGCACGTCGGGTGCAGCGACCATCGACGACGCCGCGGCCGGCCGATTGGTAGTTCCATCGCCACCACTTTCCTGTCCTGTCCCGCCTATAAATACCCCCCGGCAATGTCCTCCGCCTCACACCATCCCAGCACAAACCAGACAGCAGCAGGTGGTGGTGCCAAGCAGCAGCTAGCTAGCTAGCTAGCTGTTCATACATACAGCCTAGCTGAAGCTCCTCCTTCCTGGCTGCTGCAAGCATGGCCGCCGCGCTCTTCTCCTTCAGGGCCGCCGCGCTCCTCCTCGCCGTGATCGCCGCCTGCGGCGCCCGCGCCCAGCAGCAGCCCACCAACGCCTCCGACTCCCAGGAGAGATCCTTGCTGTCCTACAGAGGCGGCTGGATCCCGGCCAAGGCCACCTGGTACGGCGCGCCCACCGGCGCCGGCCCCGACGACAACGGTAAGGACGAACCCCCGCGTGCCAAGATGCCTCTCCGTTTGTCCTGTGCAAATTGCAATGCGGCTCACCCCCATGCCATTGCCTGATTGCCATGCCTTGGTTCTGAATCTTGCCAGGCGGCGCGTGCGGCTTCAAGCACACCAACCAGTACCCCTTCTCCTCCATGACGTCGTGCGGCAACGAGCCCATCTTCAAGGACGGCAAGGGCTGCGGCTCCTGCTACCAGGTACTACTGCGTACTGACCACCATGGCGCCCACCGACCATGCCAGATTAGCACAGTTGGTGCTGGCGCCCAGTCATTTTATTTGGTTGGTCAAATTAAAGACGCCAGCATGTAGCGTCCGTAGCTAGCGAGCGCCCCACAGATTGCTCATCTTGATGATGGGCAGCTAGGAGGAACGTGCATCAGTTGACCCTGTCGCGCCTGGCTTTTACAGATTCGGTGCCTTAAGAGCAACCACCCCGCCTGCTCCGGCGTGCCGCAGACGGTGGTCATCACCGACATGAACTACTACCCAGTGGCCAAGTACCACTTCGACCTCAGCGGCACGGCGTTCGGCTCCATGGCCAACTACGGCCTCAACGACAAGCTCCGCCACGCCGGGATCATCGACATGCAGTTCAGGAGGTCCGCCGCCTGCAGCACCACCACCACAATTTCTGACGCGCATTTCACTCCTCGATCTCTCGTTTTGTGAAAATTAACCCACCGATCTCTCTCGGCCGTTGTCTCTGGTGCTGCAGGGTTCCGTGCAACTTCCCCGGCCTGACGATTAACTTCGTCGTCCAGCACGGCTCCAACCCCATGTACCTGGCGGTGCTCGTCGAGTTCGAGGACAAGGACGGCGACGTGGTGCAGGTGGACATCATGCAGCACAACTCCGGCCACTGGGAGCCGATGCACGAGTCCTGGGGATCCATCTGGAGGATCGACCCCAACCGCCCGCTCAAGGGCCCCTACTCGCTGCGCATCACCAACGAGTCCGGCAAGCAGCTGGTGGCCAAGAACATCATCCCGGACAACTACATCCCCAACACCAACTACCGCTCCTACGTCCAGTACTAACTGCGTGCTCCCCGTCGATCGGATCGATTATAGTGGCCGCCGTTGGCAATTGCGCTGAGGATTTTTCACCTCGGTTCCATTGTTGGTGTGTTTGTGCGTGTGTCCTGAAGGGGTGTGGGAAATTAGAGGAGGCAAGCATCAACGTGTGCTCTCCCGCCCACTGTCACTCTACCATTACCAGTGTGTAACCAGAAAATTATGGTTATAAATTATACATACAGTACGTGTGCTGCTATATTTAACTAGCATGCTGTCTGAAAACTGGAGTCTCTCTCTCTCTCTCTCTCTCTCTCTCTCTCTCTCTCTCTCTCTCTCTCTCTCTCTCTCTCTCTCGTGCATTTCAGCTCATTCACTCACTGCTCCGGCGTAATTACTGGTTTCACTACATTTACATCCTAAATTTTTTTCATCCTCTGTGTATCTGTTTCCATCTACGATAAAAACCTGAAGTATGAGAACCCCAATGTAGTAGTATTATGTTGTTCTCACGAATTACGATGTTCAGGGCATCAGTGGCCCATAAATGGATCGACTTTCCACTTAGATGATTCTGGTCAGTATTCTAGTACAGGATGGTCTGTAGCTGACTCGGAGAGCACGCACCTCTTTTCTTCATAGTACGTACAGCCACCCACCAGCAGAGATTCAGAGGATTGTTTACGATAAGCCTTTTTCTCCCCGAGATTGTTGCAGCAGATTTGGCGGTTGAGAAAAGCTCATTAAAGTTCTCGCTCCGATCCAAAACACAAAGGAAACAACACTACCCCCTACTCTACTGCTCCTATATTACAGTGACAAGTTCGTTGGTGTTGGAAAGCAAACGATTCTGCAGATCTCTCCCAACAAGAGTCCCTTTCCCGCCAAACCTTTTCCGCAACCGATTCCGTAACCGCCAGTCCCCCAAGTAATCATGGGCGCGGATCTTACTTTCATGCGGGACCTTTCAAGAAATCGTCGCTGAAAAAACTACTCGTACGGCCCCACTGGATTCGCGCCGTGACTGCAGGCGCTAAGCCCCAGGTTAACATGGCTGACTTGCAATTAATAGAAGCTTCGACGACGAGCAGCCGACTTCGGCTGCGTCGTCAGTGAATGGTAGTAAACACGATCACGTGATGTATGCTCAAGAAAAAATGGCGATCGAGCTCCTCAAGTGTTGTAGCGATGATCGAGGATGGATCTGTGATTCAGGGGAAAATTTGGGGGCACGTTGCGCCGGCCGCTTCATGAGCCATGATCCTCGCAGAATACACATGGATGAGCACGCTACCACCCTCGCTGCTTTTTGGACACTTGTTTTTATCTCTAAAAACAAACTTACAGCAATGTCTGTTTTAATTCATTTTTTATGCTGACAGAAGGATAATATTGTAAAATAAATTGTCAAGAGGAATGCACCCATATTGTTCTATAAAAGATATAGTTGCTCAGAAAGCATATACATAGGGAAATCTCAAATAGTTTGGCTATTGGCCCTGACGCTTAATTTTTATCTTGAGATCTCGTTTGGAACCTTGAAATTGAATTTCATTCTAATAATTATAATTTAGACACAAATCTATTAAGCTAAAATGATTATATACGAAATATATTTGCATACTATTGCAGGCCATATGAGAGAAATACTTATGCGCTATATTTCTATAATAGTGGAATGAGCCGAAGAGCGTGATATAAGTTACGGAATAGAAACATAGCTTGGTGGTGTATAGAATCAATTTGCATCTCTCATCCTATAAATTTATGATAGGCTTATATCTAAATTTTGAAAAGTGGTGGGATGTCAAATTCTAAGCCAAATAGGTAGTTTATTAAGTAGATTTCAATTCCTTCAAAATGAGAGGATCCAAATAGAATACAGTTTTTAGAGACGGAAGCACAGGGTAGTTGACGCCCCCCTTGAACTCCTCGAGGAGGTCATACTTTTATTGAATGTTTCTCAGTTCTCCATCACCTGGCTGAAGTTTTTCCAGAAACAAGTGGCAAAAACAACTGAAGGCAAACCCCAAAAAAATGCAATCCACCAATCAAACTGCGCGCTATTCACCATTTTTCATCCTCATTTCCCTGTACGGATAAACTTGAGATACGCGTATCTCGCGTACCAGCCATATATCCACCCCCACCAGGCCGCCATTTTATCTCTTCTTGTCGGGGCAGCGACCGGTAGAAAGAAGAAGAAGAAGGAAGCGCCGGAACGCGACGCGACGAGGGGCAACTTGACCAGGGGGCGCAGCCACGGGGCCGCATGTGCGGGGGGCGACGAAAAGGCTGGACGCCGACGGCCGGCGCCGGTCGCCCGCGCCGCGCGCATGTGAGGTGCGGGCCACCGCGAGAGCGACTGCCGCTATCTATCCGCCGGCTCGGAAGAAACCCGTACCCCGGCACGCAAAGACGCCGCCGCTCTCGCCGCGGATCTTCGGGACCCGCACGCTCGTGCCGGCCCCGCCGCGCGAACTGAGCTCTCGGCCCTCTTGTCTCTCCCGGCGGCGTCGCTTGCCACGTCCCGGCAAGTTGTTTCCCCGGGGTGTGCCGCAAGTTACTCGGGGAGACTAGCTGCAGTCTTGTGTGCGCACGTCGTCCGTGTCTCGACGCCTTCTCCAGTGGCTGCGGTATTCTTGGGCACGTACGGCTGTACGTGCAACATGATTGTGCTGTGGCCATGGCCGCAATTGACTATAATTAGCTAGCAGTGACGAAACTTGTATGGCACTCCATGATATCATGCCGGGGATGATGATGCATGATAGTAGTAGATAGGATCATCAAGTTGCTGCGCACGTACATACGCTCAGTGATAGCACTCGGAGACCCAAAATCGGGGCCTGTTTTCAGGTGCCCGTTCGTTCGCGCCACCAAGCTAGCTTCCTTCGCTGCTGCTACTTGGCAGACGGAATGTTTGGACGGCATCCGGAGATAAAAGAAATGCAGGATCGATCAGAATAACCGAAGCCCTGCAGCCTACGCCCAAATAAACGGGATTTCAGTCGGAGTCCGGAATTCCTTCTGTCCACGCACGGAGCTAGCTACTAGCAGAGATAGAAAACAAGGGCGCGGACGGACGAATTGGCGCCATGATACAGGCACCACGTCATGCGCGCGTCGTCCATGCTAGCTAGCTCCCCGGCCGTCCCCGAGTCGCATGCCCGCTCATGTGGCAGGTTCCTGGGGGGCGCGGACGGCGTGCTCGGTAATCACGGGGCCCCGTGATCGCCCCCGATTATTAGGGGTGGTGATGTGATGTGATGCGCGCGCCGATCGTGGCCGGTCCGGGAACTTTGTTCCCAGCTCACATGCGTGGGTCAGGCTGACAATGGGCCGTGGCCGGACCCTTATCATGCTTGAGCCTTTTTTTTTAATTTTGAATGGCCCTATCCTATCCGGCCCTCTTCCAAGTATTTTGCTCCAATCCAGCCCTACCCACTTAAATAATCAATTCTTACCTTGTCCTAATCCATATTAAGACCTAGGGCCGGCCCTTCTGTAACTGAAGCATGTCAGCCTTTGGATTGTTTCTGCTGCAGGCAAGCAACGCAAGGGCCATATGTATACAAGGCAGCAGCACAGAATACATTCACAGCAGCACAGGGCTATAGAAAAGAAGTTAATAAGTTCCTGTTAATAAGTTACTACTGCAACAATTCTTTCACCAATCTGAACAACATTTGACAAGTAAGCTAGATGTTGTCTCTTACAATTTTACATCCATGGCTGAAAAGATATCCTATCATAGAAAATAGAGAAAAATGACAAAGGTTGATAATTCGATGTTGTTCTTCCAGTCACCAGCCTTCTTCCTCTTCTTACAATTTTACAATTTCAGATAATAAAAATACAAGGTATGGTAACTAATTGCTCAACTGCATCAAGTATCATAACAAATAATCCTCCTCATCATCATCTGAAGCAAACATCCTTTGTCCAGTCATTGGCTCACCTTCATCCTCATCATTGAATCCGATCAACCAATCTTTAGCACAGATTAAAGCTTCAAGAGTTTCTGGGGCAAGTGATGTCCTATTTTTACCGAGAATCCGCCCGGCGGCACTGAAGGCTGATTCCGAGGACATTGTGCAGACAGAAATTGCAAGAAAATCTCTAGCCATCAAAGATAGGATTGGGTACACATCTGAGTTTTTTTTCCACCAGGCTATCACATTGAAATTCTCATCCGACCTCACAGGTACTCTGGGATCCTCCAAATAAGTGTCCAGCTCTGTCCTTTCCAAACGAGCATCTAAATTTTGAGATGCAAACTGAGCAAATGCATACTCCACTCGTCTTTTACCACAGACCGGTCCTGAAGAACTTGTACCAGACTCCCCAGACTCACTTGTGGGCTGTTGATTACTTGGAATGAAAATAGGCAAATTTTGCATCCTCACAATCTTTTCATACTCCAAGTAATATCTATTCAAGTACCTTTTTAGCTCCCTAATCTTCATGTCAACATTTTCACCGACTGACTCTATGTGTTCCCAAACTTTAGCCTTTTTTAGATGACCGACTTAATTGATCAGTTGACATAGACTCATGACTCTCTACAACAAGGTCAGGAACTGCTGAAACCCCTTCCATTTATAACCAGTAATGATATTGCAAGAAGCCATCATAAATTAAGGTTACGACACATACAGATCCTAGTACATGCATGTAAACAAGGCAAAAAAAACTGCATACAGAATTAAAACTGATAGTTTTTACTCTACAATATGTAGAGGTATAGGAAGAGAACTAGCAAGCTGCATTCAAGACCTACTGACATAATGCAGGCAATAAAACTAGTTAATGGTCAGATTAGTGTTGATTTAGGAGTAATAATGCCACCTGTTCTAGATTCTTTTTATTCCATATTTACATTCATGGGTGCAAAGGTTTTGCTATAAAAGGTACTAGTAATAATCAGGCAATGAAACTGAAAAAGAGAGAGGAACTGTAGTTACCAGAAAGCATTACAGGTACAAATGAGTGATATGGTCCTAAATGATCGAGTCTGCGGAACTATAGTGGTCAAGATGAACAAATTGCTTGTCATATGGTCCCAAAACTAAAGTGGATCGAATTAAAGAAAGCAAGATAACCCAAGTTGCATCTCGGCAATCCATGGATTTACAACGCAGAACAAGCAAACACCATGCTATTGTATAGAATTAAAGAAAGCAAGATAGCCGGAGATCAACTAGAACAACCTCGATTGGGCGGGCAGGGCAGCCAGTCGCGGAGGGATCGAGGTCGTCGACTGCGTCGGCTTGCAGCTGGGCTGGCTCCCACCTTCACTGGCGTCGGATCTTGGAGATAGGCGGCAGCGGCGTCGAATCTTGAACGGAGTGGCCCACCCAGCGGCAGCGGCGCGGCCAGCAGGCGGTAGGCTGCCTTCGCCGGCGTCGCGCGAGGCGGGGTGCCTTCGCCGGCGGCGCCGAATCGCTGCCTACCCGCTCGCACCCCGCACAACCCTATCATGTGCCTGCGCGTTGCCCCTAGCTGCTCCTCGAGGCCCACGACCGACTCGGATGCGGCCCTTACCTACTGTCCACGGGCCGAGCGCTTAGTTTCTATCCATGGGCTGACATGGGCCACGTCCTAATCCGGCCTGTGCCGACCCTTCGGAAGCAAGGCCCAATCCAATCCTATCCTTTATCTAGAAAGCCCATAATGAACCCTAAATTCATAACCCATGAGTTTGGCGGCCCGCGAGGCCCTTGAATTTTTACGGCCCACCGTCAGGCATATGCGTGGGTCTGCTAGCTAGCTAGCTTCACGCTGCTGAAGAGAAGGATCGAGATGCCGCCATCATTAACTCAGTCTGCGCCACACACCTAAACCGCTACGCGAAGTCCGTTCCGGTTGCAGCTGGGGGCAGCTCGTGCGCGTTCAATGACCCCGTGCCGAAGCCGAGCGCTTTCTGGTCAGGCCTAGGCGTCTGGCTGATTGAGGGGGCGCCGCCGGACGTGCCCGCGGCCGAACTACTCAACCAACGTCGTCGTTGCAACTTGCAGCAACTAATTAGCGGAGTCTAGTAGCTCGGACCCTGACAGCAGAAACGCCTGCACGAAACGGCACGGGGGACCAGTACACACTGCAACAGCTGCTACCTGACGATGCGGTACCCTAGACCCCGGTACGAGTACGAGTATCAGACGAGCCGAACCGAGCGCAACGTTTCGTTCTCCGAGATTTGAACCCGTTCCCGGCACCAGCATTTAATGGGGTTTTGGCGGCACCACTCAACCGTCAGCAGCAGCAGGAGGCCGCGCGCGCGCGCATTCAAGTGGATGAAAGCGACCACGGACCGGCCCGGCCGGCTCCCCATGTGCGCCCGCGCTCCGACGCCCACCCGTCCACGTCGCCAGCCCGTGGCCCATCCAACCGATGGACCGGCCGGCCGGCGGCCATCGGCGTCGCTTTCGCGGCCGCGGACGCGAGGGGCCTCGCGTCGTCGCTGCCGCGCGCGCGGCGCGCCGGCTGGCCGCGGCGGGTGGGGCGTCCAGTCCGAGCTCCCGGTGGGCGGGCGGGTGGTGCGGGAATGGGGCCGGCCGACCGAGACCAGACGGCGGGCGAGGCCGTGCTGCTGGTGCGGTCGTCGTTTTTGTCCACGGCGAGCCGAGCCGCACGGAGCGGGGTGGGGGCCAGTAAATACCGGCCCGACCGGGCGGCCCGGCCGGCCGTTGATGCGTGGCGTGGTTGGTCCGGGATTATAACGACGGGCTAACGGTCGGGGCCGGGGAGCGAGCCCAGCCTTGATTGGTTTTTGTCGGTGTTTGCTTCCGGCCCGGTCCGCGTGCTTTTAATGATGATGACTTGTCCCGCGCCATGTGAGCGAGCCGATCGACCGGTACGTGGTGTGTCGCTACCGTCGGCAGGGCCGCGCCATGCGTGCATCACATATATCCGTGTTTGGTTCGCCGAGGACAGCTCCCGGGCGCTGCCCATGAACCCCATTCCCATCACGCCGCCACAGGTGGACAGCCGCATGGGCATGACTGATCTCTGATCCGGATGCTCGCATGTATGAGATGGCTGGTCGTTCGATCCCAAATATGATTGAGCCATTAAGCTTTAGGTGCTACACAGCAGCAGTAACATCAGTGGCGGAGGTAGGAAAAAATTTAAAAGGGGCTGAAAAAAAAACACTACAAGGATATAGTTCCACTACGACATCCCATAAAAGATAAATATAATAGTTTGAACTAGTCTTATATTAAAATATCGATGAACGATGAAATTCACAAAAATATCATAAAAAATAAAGAACTAGATGCAGTTAATCCATACCGAAAAGCCAAAATACGAAACTAATAGACAATGCGCGTGACGGTAACACTGACATCCATTATTCATCCGAAGATGCAATCTACAGAAATAGACATAATTGATTAGACATAATTGATTAGTCAAACATATATGAACCTCCAAATTATTAATTTAGAATAGAATAAAGCGTACCATTATTTTTTTAGGCAATAACATACGGCGTTTTTTCATCTCTTCAAACCTCTTTTTATTATCAATCTTTTTAAATATCTCATTCTCATTATAGCATATCATCAAGTCATTGAGCCATTCATCACCCATTTTATTACGCAAATCTGTCTTTATAATGGACATGGCTGAAAATACCCTCTCAACTGAAGTTGTTGCCACTGGTAGTATCAAGGTTAGCTCAATGAGACGATAAACCAATTGATAAGATGTGTTCATATTGGTCTTGACCATAATTTCAGCAACTTTTCCAAGTTCAGTACATCCAAGAAATTCTGGAGTTCTTCTAGCACGGTTGACGAAAGATTTAAGTTCAGTTGGCAAAACAGTAAGGTCACCAATATCAAAATCCTAAGCATAAGTTTCAACAAGTCTCACAAGTTTATCCACATCGAAATTGGAGGAGTTCCTTGGGTTAAAACATGCCATACATACTAATAACTCTGAACTAGTTTCACTGAACCGATGATTCAGCTCAGTCAAGATGGCATCAATGGCGACAAGAAAAATCTCAACATAATAGTAATGCATCTTTGTTACCTTTTGCTTTCTACGTCTAGATGTCCCTCTAACATTTATTTCATTATCCATATCTGGCACTTCAATCTCATTCGTCTCACAGAAAGTTCACTTTTTTTAGTAATGGCTCCCATCCATTTTCCCTCATATCTTGCAAGCCATCTTTCACATCCGTTATCAAATGCATTGTTTCAACTATAGCTTGATTTTTCCTTTGCAAAGCACGTGATAAAATATCTGTCATGCTCAACAATTCTATCATCAAATGCATGATGAACACAAAATCAAAGCTCTCCATTTTTTTCAATTAAATCTAAAGCTCCACCATTACATGGTGGTTTAATAGAATCTTTCTTCACTGTCTCAAGAACATCTATGATAGCCTCCCACGTCACCAAAATGTGAAGCAAAGTTTTAAGATGTGAACCCCATCTAGTATCTCCAGGTCTAGCTAGGCTACTTTCCTGATTCAAACCTCTTCCAGTCATAATCTCACCATTCTTAATAATCTTTTCTAGCAACACATCATGATGCTTCCTTTCTCATACAAGATGCACCCACATTGTTAACTATTAAAGGAATATAGTTAAAGAAATCTGCAATATCTGCACTACAAGTTGAACGGTAACAACCACTAGCTGCAATTGATGGGCAAAACAATGCACATAGAAAGCATAAGGGTTATCATCACGAATCAATTTTTGCACCCCATTAAATTCACCTCTCATATTAGAAGCTCCATCGTACCCTTGACCACGAAACATAGAGATTGACAATTTATGACTTGAAAGTATACGGACCAAACCTTCTTTCAATGCAATAGCTGTACAGCTCTCAACATGCTGAAGTCCAAGAAATCTCTCCATCACTTTCCCTTCATCATTCACAAATCTGCACGCCATATTTCATTATGTGTTAGTATAATTGTAGAAATAGAGGTAAAAACTTAGGCAAGAAAATGCAACTACTGACCTTAGAATCACTGCCATTTGCTCCTTTATTGATACATCTCGAGACTCGTCAATAAGCACCGAGAATTTTCTACCTCGCATCCATAATGACACTCGTGACTTCCTCTGCACAAGCTTTTGTAAGATCCTTCTGTATATCAGGAGATAATATTTGGCAATTTTTAGAACCTTTTTCATATGCCTCCTTCACTATCTCAACCTTATCTTTGTACCAATCAATCATTTCTAAATATGTACCCTTGTTAAGGGAAGTAGAAGACTCATCATGTCCACGGAAAGCATCCCCTTGTATTATGAGAAATCTTGCAACATTTAAAGAAGATGTCAAACGAATCTCATAGTGTTTTTCTTCCTCCTTACTTACCTCAACTAATTTTGTGCCCACATTTGTCCTTTGGTTCATAAAATCTTCACACTTTAGCCTAGCTTCTACATGAGTCTTGCAAATATTGTGCTTATTAAAAGTATCCTTAGCTTTTTTCCAATTCACATAACCTTGATGTGCAAAGACCGAACTACCAAACTTTTCAGGATTTGCCGAATTAAAAAAGAGATAGCAATACAAGCAATAAGCTGCATCCTTGGACTCACTATACTCTAGCCAATTAAATTTATCAAACCAGCTCTTTTGAAAAGATCTCCATTCACCATTCATCCATTTACGAGGAAACATAAGATCACGAGGTTGAGTTGAACCATTC
Organism: Panicum miliaceum; assembly: GCA_032594955.1. NCBI lineage: Eukaryota > Viridiplantae > Streptophyta > Magnoliopsida > Poales > Poaceae > Panicum > Panicum miliaceum. The sequence goes on from CM064059.1 coordinate 40,085,871, forward strand.
AAAGCATATGCCCTCTTTACTTGATCTCTAATTTCAGGTTGATAATCATCAATAGGTTTGCGGTTTTCAGGATCCCCAATTAAATCCGAATGACTAAACTCTGCTATAGGTTTCTTTGGTTGAGATGTGCTCTCATTAGTATGTGGAGTTGAAGTAGTTGAACTTGAAAAATATGCGTACATAGTTCTTTTCGACATTACGAAGCCTATCAAACCAATCAAATATTGAATCATTAAAAATAAAAATTGAATCACAAATTCACGGACAATGAGATAAAAAAACTAAAGAAGAATTTAACTTAAGTTGTTCACCTATTTTTTTTGCCTCTGCCCTCTGTCGCTTGCTGCAGCTGCAACAACGCGCCGCGCAGCCCCCCTGTAGGCTGCAGCTGGCCGCCTGCCGGCTGCCGCACAGCCGCGCACCCGCGCCTGGCCCCGTGGTGGCCCTGGGCCCTGGGCCCTGGCTGCTGGCCACCTGCCCGCCGTCGGTCGCCCCGCCTGGCCGGCTGGCCCTGACGGGTGACGGCTGTCGGCCTGCCTGGCGCTGGCGGCTGGCCGGATGCTCGCCACGCCCGTGCAGCCGCGCCCCGTGGCCAGTGCCGCCGTCGTGTGCCGCCCCCGCCTGGCCAGTGGCCCACTAGCCCGTGGCCGCCGCCTTCGCTCCCTGCAGCTGGCCGCCTGCCGGCTGTCGCACAGCCGCGCGCCCGCGCCTGGCCCCGTGGCCCTGGGCCCTAGCTGCTGGCCACCTGCCCGCCGCCGGCTGCCCCGCCTGGCCGGCTGGCCCTGACGGGTGACGGTTGCCGGCCTGCCTGGCGCTGGCGGCTGGCGGGCTGCTCGCCACGCCCGTGCAGCCGCGCCCCGTGGCCAGTGCCGCCGTGTGCCGCCCCCGCCTGGCCGGTGGCCCACTGGCTCGTGGCCGCCGCCTCCGCTCGGCAGGTCGCGGCTCCGCTCGTGGCTCATCGATGCCGCCGACCGCGATGCGCGATGGATGGATTGGGATAGGGTTTCTCTGTTTTGTGTGGTTGGGCTTGTGCTGGACTGTTATTTGGTGAGTTAGTGGGCCGTCATAACTCTATTACTTGGCCCAACTCGTGAGCAGCCCGACTACTGGTCGTCTTCCACCTCCAAACGAACCTCAACCTCCCCTACAACTTGCAGCCAGCACCAGCACCAAAAATCCATAGAGGAGCTCCAGGGGAGCTCCATGGCTCTGGTGGAGTAGGGGAGGCTCGAGCCCCCCTGACCCACCGCTGCCTCCGCCACTGAGTAACATCGTCTGCCAATTGCCATACCGCAATGCTCGTCGGAATTTTGGTGATATACATTTATAGGGTTGGATGTTCCGTGTGTTCAGTGATCAGCGTACATGTATACGTGAGTATCCGTATCTATAATATTTTCGAGAAAGAAAAAAGGCCATGAAATCAACTAGGCCAGTGTTGCAAAAAATAAAAGAAAAACAAGAAGGGCTAGCAAAGAACCTCCCCATAAGGTTATTGATGGCTCAGCCCAATAAGACCTCTTCTGGAGTATAAAATCGGACTTGGATTTCGACCGAGATCTTTACTTGCTCTGAATATGGAAGTGTGAATTTAGGCCCACACGATAAGTAAAATACTTGCCCATACAAATTAGCCTGTGGCACGGCCGCAAAAGTTGCCCATCATCCAAGCAAGATTGACAACTTAGATGAAGATGGGCCTGAATTAGCGTGCGTACGTGCATCGGCCTGAGTCTAAAGTCGAAAACAGGCCCAATAAAACGAGCCGCAAACGTTGCCGATCATCCCAGTAGAAGCAGTGAATCTGAAATTGAAAGTTGCTAAGACTAGTTCAATGCCTGCTACGGATAGAAAAAAGTTTCACAAAAATTATTTATTTATTTATTTATTATAACTAAAAAAATTTGTTAGAGACATCAAAGTAATCCAATGTCAACTAAAAGATACAGTAAACAATATTGTTTCAAAATATTCTAATCCACTAATTACTGAATAAGTTCATCACATGGAAATCTCTATTTGAAGCTCATATTTTAGAAATATACAAAGAAAGCTATATCATCACATCAAAGTTTACGGCAGGGTATGCCGGTTGGGTCATGCCATACCCTGTAGGCCAGCCCAGTCTGCTCCAGCACATGTGTATGTAAAAGAGGAAAAAAAAACTACCGATGCCAAGATGAAGCGTTGCGTCGTCTTGTCAGTTCCTCGCGAAGCCGTCCCACCACCCGCCGGCCGCCGCCTTGCTCCTTCCGCCTGCGGCCTGCCGCGCAGGACTGCTGCCGTTTGCCGTTGTGGTGCATGCTCGTACTCGTACATTTTATGTGAGTTGTCTCCGGGCCCCTAGAAGTCTAGTAACAACAATGTTACACAAAGGTTGATACTGATCAATTTTTCCTTGCCATCATGTCTGCTTTATCTTCAGCCACTTACTGCTTCCATAGTCAAAACTGAGAAGGTATATAGTCCTTATAAATAGTTAAATACATACAGTTATATTAGTTTTTAATTTTTTATCCACACGTATGTAACAATAATTTTGAAACTGCAGCTACCCTATTTGTTTTTATTTTCTTAGAATTAATCATCAGTAATGCTAATGCTGCACCTTGCATATTATGTTTGTAGAATGATTGAATTACGAAGAGGAAAAACATTGCATCTATTTGAACTACCGTAAACATTGTAGACATGTAAGCTTCCTTTTTGCATATTTCGGATATAATATGTTCCTTGATTGTTGAATTTAAGACTTGATAATTTATTTTCATTCTTGCATAAAGAATTATGTCAAATATTGAAATTTGTTACTGAAAATTATATGGGTGATGCCATTTTTATGTATTGATTATACTTAATTGTATATGGAAAAATCTTCGTGGCATACCTCATGGTACAATCCTAGATCTGCCACTGGTTTACGGCGATCTATTTTAAATGGGTTTGCCCGCATGTTGTACGCTTGGGACACGGAAACCGAAAAAGTTTCAATGCAATAAGGTCATGAAAAAAATGGTACAAAATAATCAAGAAATAGTTCGTACTAATTTGCTCACACTGAATTAAACAGGGCCTCAAGAATAAATACAATTGCATCATGTGTTAATATGTAAATCACACAGAAGACTCATGTAGCCTGCTGCCTGCCACATTGGGCTGATTTGGATCACAATACTAATGAACCAAACAGTCCAGGGAAGAATGAGCTTATATCCTGCAAATTTGAACTATCCATGGAAGAGGACAGTACCAATAAACTAAGCCGTAAGCACACAACACAAACTTCGTTACAAACCATGAAATGAATACAAAGAATGGGCAGTTACCTTCAGGCCACGCTGAACTATCCATGGAGGGTGGAATTTTAGAAACTGCAACAATAGAATGGTATTGAGGAAACTGCAAAAAAAAACATGGTATCGAGGCAAAAGTAACATCAGTTGCCACTGCAAATATGGATTGTTTGTGGTCATATATTGCTGTTGACCAGAAGGTCACAGTCACATTGTTACAGCAGCCCCAAATAAGTTTGGACACAGGCGTTGATCTGTTTCCAGGATACTCACCTTAGCCTGCATGAACATTTCCCAGTTGTTCATGATATCATCCTATCTTCCCCAGCTGCAAAGTAAACCCCTTATCTCCCCGTGTCCAAAATTTTAAACATAGTCACTACATATACTTATGTCAGATTATGTGTCCCAAGCCCTTGCACAACAACATATGACTAAGCTCTGCTGGACTGAATTCAGTCCCTAAATTAAAATCAGCAATCTATTAACTGAAAACTTAAACTATCAAATGCAAAACTGCTATAATGTCTTTACAAAACTAACACACGGAATGCTTGCATTAATTCAGAGCTTTCAAATAATTGCAAGATGCTGCCAATTGAATAAGGAGCTATTCATTGTTCAACATCTTGATGTGATTGATGATGGCACTTGAAAAATTGTCATTATGCTTTTACAAAGACTAATAGGTGTATAGATATATTCATACATCTAAACTTGGAAATTGTCTAAAGCATGAGCTAAATGTTATTGTCCTACTAATCATAAGAATACAGCATACATTAAAGCTTGTGAAAATTAACTGAGTGAAATGCACCTTTGCTCTGAAAAATTTAGTCATTTTATAACATTCATTGGAATAACTGAAACCATGAACTATTTACACGTTCAGATATAATCAAAATGCATGTTCTAACATAGTATATCCTGCTAGAAAAATAGGATAACGCTGCTAAGCATATTGCCCGCTAAGAATTTGCATTTCATATGATTTCCCCAACAGCACAACTTACTGTCAGCCTGATAATTTTGTCATACAGAGGTAGGCGAGTTTATTTCAGTTCATGGACTGAACTCAGTGCAGTAGAGCTTGGTGATATATGATATTATGGTATTAAATATATGTAGAGTTTTATGTGCGAAGTGTTAAGTAACCAGAAACCGTGTAGTGGCAAAATTGTTGTCTGCGCAAAGCTCTGTCAGTTTTCTGCTATGTCCAACAACAGGAGGTGAGTCCTGATACCGCTACATTTCCACATTGTGTCTCTAAAAAAGAAATGGAAGAACGATATGTTCTCCTTATCCGCTTATGCTATCACATCCTAGCTTGAACATAAAAAATAGATGTGGTGCTCATGAATTTGTAAGTTATTATGGATGTAGCAGGTCTGTCAACTAAAGCTTCAGCCTGCAGTGCAATGCCTTACTTTCAGCCTAAAAAAAAGAACCTGCAGTCTAAAACAAATGCTAATCCTTTAGAGTTTGTTCACCTATTTTACTCCTTAAATAAAAGCTTCACTGCGTGCAAATCCCAGATTTGATCTGAACTTCACTGAGTGAAAATTAATCTAGCAATACAAACAAGCGTAGGCATACATGGCAGCACCTTTATCTTTAGCTGAACACTTTGATAGAACCAGGAGGCCAAACAAAATCTAATTTTAGCCATTCAGTTATCATTTTAGTTATCTGACAGAACCATGTACACCTTAACTAAAAGCTTCACTGCATGCAAATCCCAGATTTGATCTGAACTTCACTGAATGAAAATTAATCTAGTAATATGAACAAGTGTGAGCATACATGACAACACCTTTATCTTTAGCTAAACATTCTGATAGAACAAGGATGCCAAACAAAATCCAATTTTAGCCATTCAGTTATCATGTTAGTTATCTGACAGAACCATTGATGCAAAAAGTTGAGATGAATCTGTACAGCAAAATAAAAGTGATGTAGCAGACTCGCACTAAATTACAGATCAACGAACTGAGACTGAAATTAAATGGAGATATTGCAGTTACCTCCCAACGCTCCTCCCGAAATCAAGGACCTCCTGCACGCACTCAAAAACACATTGAATCCGTCGATTTGGATCAGTTTGATTCCAATGATGATGCGGGAAGGGGAAGACAAAGAGGTGGTGGTGGCGCGACTCGTGCGGATGTACGACGGTCGGCGGCAGGCAGTCGCACACGGCCGGAGGCCGGGGGCCGGGGCTCGCAGTCTTGGTAGACGGCGGCAGACGTTCCTTGCTCGTGCTGGAGGCGTCGTGGGCGTGCCCATCCTCCTATACGCTGAGCCCTCGTGTGGACGCGGGCGGACGGGCGTGGTGGCCGACCCTCGCACCCGATGCAGCTCTCCTTGAATGCAGCGCCCAGAGACTCCGCTGGTGGTTGTGCTCGCCGTCGACGTGGCTTGGTTGGAACGCGCGGCAGAGATGCAGCGGGTCGCCACCTCCTCCTCGGACGCGCCATTGGGGCCAGTCCGTCGGCGAGTGCACAGGGGCAGGTGACGGACCGCCAGTAGAGCGAAGGGGCGGCGGGGGAGGCAGGGCGCGTGGCCGGAGGAGGAAGCGGCGGGTGAGGCGCAGTGGTGGCGGGCAAGCGTGCCGGAGGAGAAAGCGGCGGGGGAGGCGTCGATCCCGCGCGTCGTCTATTGCTCGGGCGGCCGGCCGACGCTCGGGCTTGGTTGAGGAGAGGCGCGCGGTTGGTGGAGGCGGCCGTGCTGGGGCGCCGTCGTGGTAACGACGCAGGAGCCTCTCCCGCGGATTGCGCCCCGGCTGCGCGGCGGAGGAGGGAGGGCGCGGCTCGCGGCGTAGGAGGATGGTGCTGAGGGGCCGCGACTGGCAGCGGTCGGAGCGGCTCCCGCGGCCCGGCGGGGCGGCGGAGAAGGGGAGCGGCAGCGGCGGCGAGCGGGCGGATAGAGAGGGTGCGACGGCGCCGGAGATCGGGTAGGAGAGAGGCGTGCTGCTCGGGAGGGGCGACGGCGGAACGGCACCTGCGGCAGCGCGTCCTTCCCTTCTCGCACGCCTAAAGGAGCCGGCGCGGGGCGAGGTCACGAGCGCGCGGGAGGAGCCGGCGTCGTGCGAGCTCTGGAACCGGTGGGAAGTCGGCGGGGAGGCACGGCGGGGACGCTGGAGTGGGGCGAGGTCGCGCGCTGGCGGGAGAGGCCGGCGGCGGTGAGGGCGGGCGGGACGGCGGCGCCGGAGCGGGGCGAGGTCGTGAGCGCGCGGGAGCAGCCGGCGTCGTGCGAACTCTGAAGCGGTTTTTTTCTCGCTCGTGGGGTTCGTGGGGTGGCGGGGGCAGGAGCTGGAGCAGGTCACGAGCGGTTTTTTTACGGTGGCTGGGGTGGGACGGTGGGAGCGACGTAGCGTGGGAGGAGGGACAGACTCATCCAGAGGCAGATTTTTTAAAACTACGTTTTTTTAGCTGTAGAGAAATGATATAAGGTAACGTTCCTGGTCAACGTTGACAGTGATTCCAAATGTTTGCAGCAGGGTTAGCCGCAGATAGAGAAGTACGTCAACGACCTCAAGCAAGGAATGCAAATGTACCCATTACCCAACCTCCCCCGCGAACTGCGATCAACGCCCCGCGGAGAAAAGAGCAACTGCCAGCAACAGCGGCGCAGACTGACAGAGCAAGCAGAATCAGAAATGAATAAATGATTCAATCTCATAAAATTCGCAAAGGGCGGTCGCGGTCTGATTGACGACTGACCAGGCCAAAAAGCGTGCTGGGCCAGCCCATTCATATAGCGGCCCAAATATTAACACTTGCGTTGTACCCAAAATCCTCTCAAAACATTTGTATTTTGTTTTATATAAAACGTGGAACCAATGTGAATCTCCATGAGTGATTACCGAAACTTGCAGGTTAATAATATGGTGTCATCAAATAATACAGTAGATAGTATATAAATTAAAAGCTAATGGTAGGATTAGAGGTGGTAACGGATCATGACTTTAGTGCTTTCTCCACAATCCAATCTGATCCTTATATACTTTTAGATCAAAATTGTATAAGATCAGAGCCTGATCCTGTCTGGCTCTTAGATTATCTATATTAAAATTTAAGACCCTTTACCACTATGACCTTACAGAAGGTGCATGTCCAAGCAGTGGCGGAACGTGAGCTAAATTAGAGGGGCCAATTTAAAACTGCAGTGTAAAATAACTAAGAAATAGAGAGCACTCTTGCATGTGTGCATGCATGCATGGAGGCATGCAAGGAAAAATTCCCATTATATTCTGCCACTATGTCAAAGAGAAGGACATCCTGAAGTGGATCGAAGGTACTAAATTCGGTGCACTTTTGTAGAAGTATCTCATCTGTCGTACACCTGCTGCCGGCCTTTACGAGGGAGATTAGTACTCCGAGATTAGTACTCCGTCTATTCCAAAGTATAGCTTATTCTAATTTTAATATTTTTAAATACATAGCACTATTAAAAAAATAATTTTAGCAACGTCCTGTGACGGATCAAAATGTAACCGTTCCTACAAAAGGAGCGGGGTTACTGTAGCAGCAGACCCGTCCCTAGAAATGCATCTTTACGAGCGGGTGACGTCATCGCCCGCCCCTGAAAATGAGCCCCATTTACAGGGACAGGTGGCGCCATCACCCGCCCCTAAAGTTAAAATTTACGAGGGCGGATGGCGCCATCACCCGCTGTCGGTGTTTTACCGTCACGCCCACCGAGGGATACCCCCGAGCTGGTGAGTTTGTAGGTAGGGTGTCGCCGAGATCAGAAACTCGAAGGTGCAAGGAACACAAAGTTTAGACAGGTTCGGGCCGCCGAGAGCGTAATACTCTACGTCTTGTGTGGTTTGTATTGCCTTAGGTGGTGATCGGGTGATCTCCTATTTGTAGGGGTCCCTGCCCGCCCTTATATAGTTTGTGGGGACAGGATTACATGGAAGTTCTAGTCGGATACGAGCCCAGGAGTCGTACCTAAGTACTTTTCGGGTAGTTTCCTACTGTCTCCGACTGGTTTTACTACTGTATGAGTACTTCTACTACGCTACGAGTAGTTACAACTGGTGTAGAGCATGGGTCATGTCCCACCTTTTATCCTGTAAGATGTAGGCCATGTGTCTCGTGGGCCCAGGTCTGACACCCGCCCCTAAAAATGAGGTCATTTTAAGGGGCAGGTGATGGCGCCACCCATCCCTGGAGATGTATTTTTAGGGGCGGGTGATGGAGCCACCCGTCACCCAAAAAATCTAGGCAGTGGCTTTCTTCTCCTCCCGACAGCCCATTGCTTGCTCGGAGGAGCTGCTACTCGATAATCCAAAAAAAGAAAAAAAAGGGGAGAGGGGTTTTAAACTTGATTTCCTTCGAGTTGGGGGCTCTAGGAGGTAAGTTGATGCTAATCATATGTCATTTCTAAGCTTTTAAGATAGTTTTAAGGCTCAAATGGAGCTCTCTTATCTCTAGCTAGATCTAGATCTCCATGGTGTGGATTTGCCATTGGAGGCTCCATTTGCCTCAAACTTTTGGATGAAGTTAGATTATATAATTATTTGGGTCCAATATATTTTAACCTCATTCCTTAGTAAACAAATTCCTAGATCCATGGAGGAGAGAGAAGAAGATTTATTTTTTTTCAATATTTACACACATGCATGATAGTTATTTTCAACAATAATATGTTGGGTCTTGATTTCTTTTAGTTTTTACATGTTAATTTGACTTTTTCCAAATTATTGAAGAGCTTTGTCGGTGTTTCGAACCGCCGACTAGTAAATCTTGTGATTGCATGTCTGGCCCGGATGGTGAGCAAGAAAGACACGAGGATTTATACTGGTTCGGGCAGAATGTCCTTACGTCCAGTTCGAGCCACTTGTGCTATTGCACTAGGTTTGCAGCTGGGGTTACAAACGAGCGAGAGAGGGATAGGGCTCCCAAGTCTCTAGTGGGGTGTGCGTGTGCGAGTGTGAGTCCGAATATTCCGTCCTCCCCGACGAGGATCTTCCTTCCCCTTTTATAAGTCAAAGGGAAGGGAGTCGTTACAGAGAGAGAGATCGTCGGGACCGTGTTGCTTCTCCCCTTCGTGTGGGCCCCAATGGCCCTGTAGATGATGATGGAGGCGCTCCCATACCATGCCCTGGTGCAACGTGCGCCGTCCGTCCCAACGGGGCGGGCGCGCGGGTCCGTCTGGCTGCAAGACGGGCGACATGCGCCCTGCTGAGATGGGCGGCGCGAGCCCCCGGTGCGTTTTACGGCTTGACCCCCAGCCCGGCGGATGTCCGCGGCGTGTCGTAGTTGCCTGTCTTCTCCGGGGGTCAAGTCGTCCCACGTCCTTAACTACCCTTACGCCAGAGGTATGTCCCCCGGCGTCGCTCGTCGCTTTGTGGGGTCCCTAGGGGCCCCACAGCCTATGGCGGACGTGCCTGACCCCTTTCCCTTGTGGTTGGGCGAGGCGGATGCGGCCGACCATCATCATTGGGGTCGGACGAGACGGGCGCGCCCGATTCCTTACCCTTGGGGTCGGACGAGGCGGCCGTGTCTTCCTCCAGTGCTTCGTGTCGGACTGTTGATGCCCTTTCTCCTGGTGGGTCATTTCGCGGTCATTTGACGGTCCAGCTGGCCCAAGCCGAATACTCTGAGGGAGCTAAGCCGCGATCAACCTCTCTAAGGAGCGCTCTTTGGGGGGTGCATGACACTTGCCCCTGATAAGATTGTTCTATATTTTAAAAATTATTGAAGAGCTTGTTTTACTTGTTTTAAGCTATTTAAATTATCTCTTGATGTTTAGAGATGGATAGGACATGGATATACAAAGCACAAAGGATGGATGCCTATTTCCATAGAGAACTTAATAAATTCTGCGGAAAACTACGCAAGAAATAAGAAGACACAGAGGATACCTTGCCCATGAAAAATATGCAAGAATATGAGAGTATTCAACGACACAACTGCAATCAGATCGCATATGTTAGTGGGTGGTTTTGTTGAGAATTACACACTCTAGACGTATCATGGCGAGAAAGCACCCCCTCCGATCGGATTCGATAAAATCATACAGGACGCCGAGTTTAATAGATTGTTTGATGCTTATGATGATTTTGATGATGCTGGCAACGATGATGAAGATGTTGGTGGAGACTATGGTGATGGTGTCGACGGGGGGGCCATCGATGGTGGTAGTGATGATAGTAGTGATGCTAAACTTGATGACGGTGATTTCCTGAGCCAATTGTTGCGTCACACAAAAGCAGAGCTATTGGTTGGTAGTGTTAAGGGGTTGGCGAACTTCGGGAAAATATATACGAGCGATCTAAAGAATGTCCGAAACACTGGACCGTTCTCTGTTTCATACTTGAGCTGTTAACCCTAAAGGCTAAGCACAGCTGGTCAGACGTTCAATGATCTCCTGCGTATCTTGGCTTGGTTGCTTCCAAATCAACCAATTTTTAGGCGGGAAACCCATTTTTAGGGGCGGACCACACCCTCACTCGCCTCTGGAAATCCATTTTCAGAGACGCCCGCCCATGAAAATAGCATTTACAGGGGTGGGTAATGGGCTCACCCGCCGCTAAAAATGGATTTCCAGGGGCGGGTGAGGGTGTGATCCACCTCTAAAAATGGTTTTCTAGATGCGGACGTGTTACCCGTCCTGCAAACAGTATTTGTAGCTACGAGAAGCAGGGACGGGTACCGCACCCGCCCCTACACACAAATGAATTTTTATCCGCCCCTGCAAACGTTTCTGCAGTAGTGTAGCTTTTTTTATCCTTCTAGATATATGTTATAGGGGTGATTGTTTCCATGCAGCAGGTTGAACCAAGCTCGTGAGATGCAGGAACCGCTAGTTTAGTTGCCTGATCCAACCATCAGACCGGATCCCCGCGTGCAAAATCGCCTCCGCAGCCAGGCTCTAAGGGCGCCGTCAACGGGCAGCTACGTCGCCAGCTGACGTCGAATATTTGCTGATGTGGAGGTGAGATCGAGAGTAAGCAGAGAGAGAAGACAGCTAGCTAAGCTAGTATCTCGTCGCTGGTCTCGCACGAATAAAGAGGTCCAGTTTTCACGGACTGAGAGAGGAAGAGGAGAGGGTGGGTGGGCTCCATAGAGGAGAGAGGAGAGAAGCTATTGAATAGAAAAGTATTGCATGCAATCAAATAGCTAGCAGCTGCTATTATTGTTGGAGAGGCTCTAACCCTCCAGGGAATTCTCACGACCGTTTCCTCAAGCTTGGCTGGCGCAAATGGGCCTACGAGAAGGTAAAAATTAGCCAATGGGAAATTGACAAATAGACAACCAAGCACCGTTCCTACATGTCCTGCCTCTGGACAAACAAGCAACCATTAATACTCCTTTGCATACGCCGAGCCTAGCTTGGGAGAGCCTGGCTAGCTGGTGCGGGTAGGCTCGCTCCTCTAGGCAACCAATCACGTTCCGTATCTAGATACAATTTTGGCGAGGAGGGAACATGCAAAATCGTGGCGTAAAGTAATGGAGCCCATGAACAAAACTGGACGGAGGCTTGACCGACCTAGGCCTCTGATCAGTGCGTATTAGGCCTACTGAATACTTACCATTGGGCTGCTCCTGCTGATAGGAGGGGAGCTGTGCCTCTCTGATGTTTCCTGGGCTGAATGGTTTAGGTCCAAGATTTATTTTAATGGTACTTTTGACGAACACGTGTGCTGGATGCGCTATGCATTCGCGACGGCATTTTCTTTCTCAGCTCATGTTAGGTCTCTTTGCCTCTTCGCAATAACTGCTCCTTCTGCTGTGATAGTGCAATTCACATTGCAATATTGATTCAGTGGCAGACTGGCACTTTTACGGAATTCTGCAAGAACAGCAACGGATAGAGTGAGCACATCTTGTGCTGAGATCGAACTTTAGTTTAACGTTTCATACAACAAAAAAACTCCAGAGAAAATAAAGCTGTAACCTGTCGGATATCAGAGAAGGAAATAATAAAATACAAAAAACCAAAAGAGAGAAGGAAATAATAAAACACAAAAAACCAAAATGTATTTGACGAGAGTGGGATTTGAACCCACGCCCTTTCGGACCAGAACCTTAATCTGGCGCCTTAGACCAACTCGGCCATCTCGTCGGTGTGGTTGATAGGGAAATCGAAACTTATAGAATGTAAATCGGTCCCTCCCTTCCACTCTAAACGAAATTAACCGTGTACAGTGATGACACGCAAATTGACTAATGACTACTATATATAAGCTCTACGGACATAACAATCGTAGTTCTGTTCACCAACTTTATGTACAAGACAAGATGTCGAGAACCGATCTTGTACGGTTGTAGCCTGCAAGGTTTTCATGCGTGCTGAAAGGTGTGATGCCTGGTGCCTTTTTAGTTCGGACTGGACAACGGGCATCATAGGGATCAAGCTACTAGGTGCATTGGGCCGCTGGTACTCCACTAACAGCAGCTCTAGCGTATACGAAAATCGAACCATGGCTTTTCTTCTTTTTTTTTTGAAACGAAAAATCGAACCATGGCTGTTGCAAATCGACTTGGAGCGGTTAACTACTACCTGTCAGGGCCAAAATCAGACTCCAAATAGGAGTTAATCCATGCCAGTGCTCACCTTAAAATGCTCCCGTATCAAAACTTAATTTCCACACGCCCTGAGCAAAGGGTTAAAGAAGGCAGAGATGCTGGCTGTTTTCCACGGATTACGAATTGGTGTAAACCCTAGTATAAACTGAGCAGTTAGCGTATGTGCAGCACACATCTGATGATTCAGTGACAGAAGAACGGAGCACACTGTGTTCTCTTGCTCTTGTTCTGTTGCTCACCTGATATGAAAGACTAGCAGCTGCTTTTGGGCTGCATACGCGCTAGATATGAACAGAAGGCCCAAAGTTCTGACAGTTATGGCCCAATATATTCCATGGGCCTGGGCCATTAGCGAGCCTAAACTTAAGGATTCCGCTCGGGGTTCTCACCCAGAATTTTTTAAAAAAATTTCTTGATTACTGCTCTTAATTCCCTGCCGTAGTGCTAGTGCACCCGAGATATTTTTTTAAAAAAAAAACGTAGTGAACGCCACCGTGTCGGAGCTGCAATGAATAGTTGGACGCTCGTTTACTACAAGCAGATAGGTACGAGCCGCATACGCATGCGCAGTGTTGAGCCACTGGCAGCGCATCCGAATGAGGTGAACACTGATCGCCACCTGATCTACTGTTACTGCGTCCCAAAAGTAATATACTTTGCGATGTGAAGTACTAATACCCAGCCGGATCACAGCTAGCCAGCTTGACAAGCAAGAGTTACTGCAATTGCATGGGCGATCCTGCCAACTAATAAATCCTGGGTGCTGAGGCTGAGGCTGAGGCTGAGACTGACGGCCAGCCGCGTTAGCTGGTGGCTGACGCCTCGCGCTGCTCTTTCTGGTGCGGTTCGATACAACCAAAAGGAAAGTAGCACTGGCAGTAGTGGCATCGAAGCAAGACAAACAGCCGCATCATTTCTTGTTCGTCTAGGCTTGGACCCATCGGCCCATCCCCGTCCGTGGCTGGAGCTAGCTAGCTAGAGCTTGCTCGCTCACTATCTATTTCCATACCACTTCTGGAGACCTTTTTTTCTTAAAAAAAAAGAAGACATTTTTCTGAACATTTTTCAGTGTGGGGTGCACGCACTCTGTGTGCGTGCACGCGCCGACAAGCAAGAGAAGGGCGAGGCGTTGTGCGTCCATGTGCAGGAGCCACGATCCCCTGCTGCCTCAAGCAGCAAGCACCGAGGCGTGTAGTGTAGTTGAGTGTGATGCGATGCGATGCACAGCTGCGCGCACAGCTATCACGGTTGCGGTCTTTGCCCGTTTTGCAAGTCTGTGTTTCCGAACGAACGGAGCCTAGCTATAGCCATGGAGGGCATCAGGAGATAGCCGAGACTTTTGGCACAACAGATCGGCGTGGACTTTGTGGAGCAAACTGTTGGATTGGAGATCGACGTGGGAGAATCTCCAGCGTTAATACATTCGGTTAATTGGCCAGTAGCACATCATCTCTTCAGCGGTCAGATGCAATGTACCTTCGATCCGCCAAAAATATTCCAACCACACAATTAACCAATTGATTATATGTTGCTTAATTTCTCCACCAAAAAAGAATGCCAAATGTGTAAAAAATTTAACTCCTGCTACAACCTGTAGCCTTATGTGGATGAATGAATTCAAGAATTTCCAAGCCGCTATGCCCAAATCCTATTGATCTCGTATTAAATCCGGCCAGTTATGCAAACGCAATTTCCATTCCGCGGCCGTGACATTTTTCCTCGGAGCAGTTATTTTCCGTTTATTTCGCGGATCTTCCGTTTTACAAGTGCCTTGAACGCCCTTAATTTTCCTCCCCTGGCACTGTGCGTATTTAAGCGCTGTGCTCAGGCAACTTTCTCACCTCGCCCGAACCCCACTTGTCAATTCCTTGCTCGCTCGCCTCGCTCTTGCTTGGTGGGGAGGAGAGGGAGGGAGGGATGCTTGTCACCTACTCCTTTTGAGTTCCCCCACTCCCCCCTCTGACACTTCTCCGCCTCTTTTTCCATCAGAGTATTGTTATCCTTGAGGCCCACAGCCAGCACGGAGCAAGCAAAGGGAGAAAGCGAGGGAGGGAGGGTGGGGGCCAAAGGAAGCAAGCAGCGGCTGCTCGCTCACTCCTCGAGCATTGCAGCGCTTGCTCTGTGCTGTGCTGGTCTTGCTCGGTGGGTCTCCGTGCTGCACAGCACGGATCCTTGCTTATGCTCGGTGGCGATGGACAGGCACACCTGCAAGCTCTGCTTCCGGCGGTTCCACAATGGCCGCGCGCTGGGCGGCCACATGCGCTCCCACGTCATGGCCGCCGCGGTCACGGCAGCGTGCTCGCCGCCGCCGCTCTCCCTGGCGTCTACCTCGTCGACCGAGATGGACGGCGAGCCGGCGCAGCGCAGGCCGCTGGCGTCGTGCGGTTTGCGCGGCGGCGCCAAGAGAAGGCTCGGGATCGGCGCCCCCGAATTCTCCGGCGGCGGGGCGGCCGGCGGCGAGTCGTCGGTCGTGCAGGACGGAGAGAGCGACACGGAGTCGTCCCCGCGGTTCGCCGTGAGCCGCCGGCGCTCGAAACGGGCGCGCCGTCGCGCGCCGCCGCCGCCGGATCCCGAGCAGCCGGCGAGCAGCGTCTCCGACGCCACGACGGAGGAGGACGTGGCCATGTCGCTCGTGATGCTGTCCCGAGACTCGTGGGCGCGGTCCAGATCCGGGCCCGAGCACCACCGGGGCCTGGCGAGCTCGCAGGCTGAGCAGAACAACGGCGGCGGCGCGGACGAGGCCGAGCACGACCAGGATCACGACGTCGCGAGGCCGCGCGGCCGGCACCAGTGCGGCGCGTGCAGGAAGGTGTTCCGGTCGTACCAGGCGCTGGGCGGCCACCGCGCCAGCGTCAAGAAAGGCAAGGGTGGATGCCTGCCGGTGCCTCCGCCGCCGACGCCTCCCGCCGCGCCGCCGTCGTCCAAGTCCCGCCGCGCCGAGGCCGCCCCGGCGGTGATCCACGAGTGCCCGTTCTGCTTCCGCGTGTTCGAGTCCGGGCAGGCCCTGGGCGGCCACAAGCGCACGCACATGCCGTCCGCCGGCGCGGCGTCCCCTTCGACGCCGGCCAGGTGCGGCGACAGCTCCGGGTCCATCGACCTCAACGTGCCGGCCGCGGCGGACGACGACTTCGAGCTCTCCGCCGTGTACGACTGGGAGTTCGGCAGCAGCACCAGACAGTGAGCTCACCTGCTGACGCTGACGCTGATCGGTACCTGCCTGCTACCAGCGCCAGCTTCAGATCGGAAGACGCAATTGCACGAGCTCAAGAAGTACAGACCAGCTGCTGCAACATGCAAGGAGGGGATCGATCGCTTCAGATCACGAACCATGCAAGAACCGGGAGGAGATGAGCGGTTAGCATTTTGTTTTCCTTCTCTTATTTTCTCTGTTTGTTACTCTATCGATCGAGATTGGTAGTCTAGCGGTGCGTACCTAATTAGATGAACAGCATATTCAATTCTTTTTGGTCACTTGTACCTAAATCAAATTGACCCATTACTTCAAACTTCTCGTTGAAAGGTGGGGAAAGAGAGAACTGCATTCACCATGCTCTTGACCTGTCCCATTAAACTCTGCTTCCTTGAACCTCGCATCACTAGCAGCAAAGCAAGTCGTGGCAACAGATGCATGCACTGGTGACTTGCGCTTGCCGAACCGACAACGCTTGGCTCCAAGGATCGGGCATTGGGAGTTAGGAGTTCACACGCCGGATTAATCGTAGCGATCTTAGAGCTAACTCCTCCCCGCTGTTGGTCAGTAGCTTCCCCAGCTGTTGGCCACACTGTGTCCCGCCTAGGCACGTACCGGAACGCCGGCACACGCATCACGCGACTCATACCGCACCGTACCATTTGGATCAAATGCGCGGTACTCTCGGTTGAGTACTCCTACCATTCACCAAGTCATGAGCTGTGTGTGTGTGCAGTGCGCTCGTTGCCATAGCATCAGGCTCCACCAAAACAGTGCCATGAGTACCCGAGCCTAGCTTAGGTTAGCTTCTCGCCTAGTGCTAGTTCTCCAGCTCGCTTCGCCTTGCCTTGGCCTCAGACTCCGATGGCGATCGATGCAGCAGCGGTAGCAGGCAGCTGGTTGCGCTTGCTTCCCAGCCAAAAAGGCTCCCCTGCTCTTGCTCTGCTCGCGCCAGTGCTTGTTCGTTTCCACCGCCGCGCCACCGGTGCCCCGCACCCGCTCGTGCTCGTGCATGTGGGCTGCAGGCGGGGGCACCACCTGGTCCCCCGGCCGCCCCCGCATGGCAGCGTCGGTGCGGGTGCTCTGGCTGTGGGGGCACAGGGCTTCTTGTCCTGACTCCCTGCCTTGGCCGTTGCCGCCCCGCCACTTTTGGTCCTGGCGGCTGGCGCGTAGCGACCCAGTCGGCTCCGTCTCGTTCCTCCTCCTCGGCCCTTGGTCTCTCTCTTCCTCACTCTCCCGTCCCCGCCTGCCATTTGCCCGAATTGGGCACATCCGAGGTACGACTACGCAAAGGACGCTTACGTCACTACCGCTGCTTTTCATCTACGCGCGGTATATGTACACGGTCTCGTGGACGAGCGAGCAGTTCAGCGTGCATGCACACACTGCGCGCGCGCGCGCGTGTGTGGTGCCGAGACTGCCGACACGGCAGTACTGGCGGGTAGGCCGTCCCCGGCACGCGACGATGCCATGGGGGGCGCAGCGGAGCGGGGCCCGCCCGTCGGTGTCCGTTCGTAGGAACTAATGAGAATATTCAACGGCAGCTGATGACCGATCTCCGGAGAGTCAGCGGTGTTAAGTTCAGTGGAGCGACCACTGCTCTGCTCGTGTTTGGTGTACTAGTGGTTAGTGGTGGTCAGTCAGTGGCTGGTGGTGGGGCGGTTAAGCCTGCGTAATCCGCGGCTTGACTTGTACATGTACTTAGGACGAACGAGCCTGCCCGGCCCGAAGGGTGAAGGCCTCAACCTAAACAGGGAAGGGAGAGACGCTCGTGGCGCTAGTGCCGCTACCATGCCGTGCCACCCGTGCCGTGAGGTCCGGGCCGGGGCCGGCCGACACACTCCCCACCATCTCACGAGCCGCGTCGTCGTCCGCGCGCGCGGACGTACGCTAGCTCGCGGCAGTGGCTTCGAACCTACTCGCCTCGCCACGCGCCCACGCCAGCGGCGGCGTCGTCGTCGAATCGAGCTCCACGCCAGCAGCGAGCGTACCGAACTACGGATCCTGACTAGTCGACTGATGATGAGCGGAGCGGCAAGCTGCCGGTCGCTGCGTGCGCATCATGCCAGCACACAGTACCACACTACTGCTATGTGGTAGTGGCGCGTGGTCTGGCGTTGATGATATCTAGGTAGGCACGAGGCAGTGTCCATGGAGGTAATCATTGATTAGGCGTAGCTAACCGGTCAGTGTCTGCTTGACATCTCAGTAACCTAACCTTGCAACAATTTGCCGCAAAACTATAAGTCCACTGCCACCACCTATCGAGAGTCGTAACGGTGGCAGGAGCACTTCCATCGATCTCCACAAATACGCAGCAGCTTTCGTGGTTGCTCTGGATCCGCGGCTGTGCCTGCCTGCCTGTGCGCGTCAACCGCAGCGCTCTGCTCTCACGACAGGAGAAGTAAAGGCCACGGCGAGATGCGGTGCGTCGGGTCACGGGCTCACGAGCAGCTGCCGTGCCAAAACGTACAGCACAACCATACCCAGCGCGATGCGAGCCCAAGCGACGAGCTAGCGCCCCGTACCGTACGTACCAGCTACGGCAGCTTCATCAATCTCTGCATCGATTTCAAACGGCCAGCGACGACCCCGCGCTAGCTGTAGGCTGTAGCGCCATCGGTGTCGATCCAGTGGTAACTTGGCTCCCCAGGCTGCTGCTCTGTTGGAAAATGGTGGCAGATCGACCGCAGCCAAATTGGCCTACGTTAGCATCATATAATGATCTTTCAGACCTTAAGTTAGAAAAAAAAAGAAAAAAAAAAGACAACAGGATACAGAGAGAGAATCCGGGTCAGCTGCTTTCAGTAGGCGGATGACTATTCCGGCTCAGAGTTTCAGGCACGCTATCACATTAAAGTGGCGCCGACGAAGTGTGCGTGACGTCCCGCGCCATGTTTCGCTGCTAGCACGGCAGGTCGTTAAGGAGGACGCCGGTGGCAAGATCATGTGGGATGATGATAGGCTCCAGGCACCCTTCACTGCTCAACCGGAGGAAGACGAGCAGCTGCTGCATGTGCTTGCGATGGCTGCTGCTGCTGCGAGAAAAGAGTGTGTGCTTCCTTGCTGACCTCAAGACCGACCTCGAGCTCCGCTCGCGACGCGGAAGGAAGGTTTCAGAAGCACCCGCTGCTCGTGCCGCCTCGTGGCTCTAACCGCTCTTCCTTTTCGTGCTGGTTCTGCTGGTACGCTGGGTCAAAGGCATAGGCATTTGCCCGAGCGGGGGATTCTAAGCGCACTGATGGCTGATGGAAGCAGAAAAATTCCGCACTAGCAGACTAGCGGCTGACTATTCGGGCACCACACTCTCAAATTCAGAACACATCTGCCCGCACTAGCATTGGGGGTAATCGACAGCGCGACTGCCGAGTCAAGATTCCGAGCCCGTCGGGAATAGTAGTTTACACGAAAGGTTTCTCTGGGGAGTGGGATGGATTACCGGCCGCAGAAAGGAAGGAGGACTGGAGGAATCTACTACTACATGTTCCCTCCGCAGAATCACTGAATCGATCAGCCCCGCGCAGCAGAAGTTCGCGTTCTGATCGTCACCGAAGGGGCAGGGAAGGGCGAAGCGATCCCCGTCGGTTCTTCCCGTGGCCGGTTCAGCTGGCGCCCCAGCACGGCCGCTGCGTTGCTGAGCTCGTCACGTCAGGTTAGCTGCGCTCCCCCCACGACGTTACTTCTGCAGCCCTTAATTTGTGCAGGGGAAGAAACATTCCTAACTAAATATATGGATGGATAGATCGCGCACGTGTTGATTTCTTTCTATTTCTCGTTACGCAATTTTTTTTAAAAGAAATCAAAAGATACACGTATAGATGATTGCCATGTTTTATCAAATTTTATACTGGAATTTTTTATCCTTTTATATTAGACTAGTGGAGATGCACGTGCCATAGGCACGTATTTTAATTTAAAAATAATTTGATTACATCAACTACTACTTAAAAAATCAACTTCTTTATTAATACTGAGCAATCTACTCCATTTCAAAACTGATACACAAATCTTTCATTCAATCTGCTAATTTTTGAAGAAACACAAGTTATACCACACAAATAACAATTTTATCCAGACGTTGTCTACTTAAATTTTACGCAAAAAATATGTAACATCAATATATTAGATATAATATGATGAGTGAAGAAAATACTTATAGTTATGGACAATAAAAATAAAACCAAACACACCTTATGGAGCAGCTACTGAGCTCGAGCAGCTCGTTTAGCGTGTTTCCCTTTACGAGTAAACAGGGAGCACCTACCTGTACGTGATGCGGCGGGAGCAGGTGATGAGCACACTTTCTCCTTGTTCCGGAACGGTGGCGCCGCAGCCACAGAGGCGGGCTTGGCGTCGGGGGCGGGTCCTTGAAGCCGAAGAGTGTGCGTGGCGGGCGCTCCGACACGGAGAAGAACTAGCACTAACGAGTATGCATGTGTGGTCTGTACGTGTAGCTACTAGGAAGAAAATAAGGATCTATTTGGTAGAGTTCTAACTGATTTTAATTTTTTATGGGAGCTGATCTCTAAGAAAAATAATTATCTCTTTAATTTTCTATCATAAACTCTTAAAATTAAGATGGAGAATCACTTCACACAACCAGGAGAGGCTATTTTTTTCAGCTCCTAGCCTCTTAATTCGTTCTAGAGAATCACTTCATAGAATCAGCAGAGAATCACTTTTCTCTAAAAAAACTGTTTGGCAGAACTCCTGCTCAATTCAGCAAAGAATCTCCTCTATGAGCTCTGCCGAACGCACCATAAACTAGCCTGATTTGTTGCCAACGAATGTTGATTGGATCCAGCCAATCACATGCATATAGGGGTGTTTAATTCCATTAACGGTGTTAATGCATGTGTGGTTCGTACGTATAGCTGATAGAAAGGAAATAAGCTAGCTTAATTTGTTGCCAACGGACGATGTTGATTGGAGTCAATCACATACATACATATAGGCATATTTCCATTAACGTGTGCACGTATCGCAGATGTAGGAAATGAATCAAAGAGAGAGGAGGAGGCTGATTTGTCGGGCAGGTGATTGGAAACACAAAGCAGGGGTTGTGGTGGATCTAGAGAGAGGAGGCTGATTTGTCGGGCAGGTGATTGGAAACACAAAGCGGGCGTTACAGTGGATCTAGGGTAAGTTTAGGGGAAAAAGTTTAATTTTTTGAGCAGATTTATTTTTTAAAGTGTGGTTTTAAGGTCTTCTACTGCTAATCTTAACAAGTGGATCCTCCGTAAGTGGATCCTCCGTAAGGAGTACGGTTGACCTAATCTTGATTGGCGAGTGAGGTTTTCAATCCTTTCATTTTAAACAGTATAATAATAGAAGAAATGTGCGCGTTAGGAGTCGGCAGCAGCGATAGCAACATGAATTTCTCATATGCAGGGCCCAGCGACGGCCCATAACCTGCACGTTGTAAAAAATTATGGCTACCAAGGCCGAATACGGCCCATAACTTCTTCCCCCTCCCTATCCAATGCTGCCAATCACCCGCACCGACCGCCCAATCGGCCTCGCCATGACAACCGCGGTGGCCGTGGAGCTGGGGCCTCTCGCGCGGGCCGCCGCCCCCTCCTCCTCCGCCCAGCTAATCCCACTCCCGCGCCGTCGAAGAGCTGCCGGAGCTATCAGGGCGTCTCCCGTGTCCGGGCGGTCCGAGGACGCCGGCGAGCCCCCCGCCACGCTCCTGCCGAACGCGCGGCGGCGGGGGCGCGACCCGCTCTGGTACGGAGGCGGGTTCAGCCTCGGTGTGGACCTGGGCGACGCCCGCACCGGCCTCGCCGTCGGGCGGGGCATCACCCTCCCTCGCCCCCTCACTGTACGCACCCTCTCGCTCTCACTTCGACTGCTCAGAATCAAAGCCCCACTAGATTGAGGTGGGCTGGAATGGCGCCAGGTTCTGAAGCTGCGCGGGCAGAAGCTGGAGCTGACGCTGCTCGACGTGGCCCGGCAGCAGGTGGCGTTTCACTTGCCTTCTTCTCTTCGATCTGCTCTGAGCTGTGGCAGTTGACGTTTCAAATTTTGAACGCCATGTTCGTTTTGGGGTGTCCTGAACACGTCCCTTTGGTACCCGAATCGCAGGAGGCGGACGAGCTCATCATCGGGCTTCCCGTGTCGGCCGATGGGAGGGAGACGCCGCAGTCCAACAAGGTGCGGAGCGTCGTCGGGAGGCTCGCCGTCCAAGCGGCGGAGAGGTTCGTTGCTTTCGTGCACTCTCCAAACTTTAGTGGACGGTGCTTTTGGTCGCTAGTGCGCATGCTGCAGCACCGTCAGTAGGCAAATTTCGCAGTGTTCTGAACTGCGAGTTCTTGGATTGCTTCAATGTGTGGTCTAGTGATTGCTGAGTGGCTGAGTGGATTTGTTTCCACCGCGCAGGGGCTTGAGGGTATATTTGCAGGATGAACATGGAACTTCGATAGATGCCCTTGATTACATGATCTCAAGGTGAGTCTTATTCTTTTGCAAATGGCAAATTGGCGACCATTAGACAGTTTGACATGTTACTGTTGCTGCAACACCTAGCTGATATTGATGGTGTTGATTTGAGAATCTTGATATCGCTGCAACGCCCCTGATTTTTCAATCTGATCATTTAAATACCTATTCCTCCTCCATTCAATCAATATAAAATCTTGAGATTTGAGAATCCAGCATTTTCTACTGCACATCGCTAACTCTCAGATGATATTGATGTTTTAATTTGAGAATCTTGTCTGAGTATGAACCTCATCTTCCAGGGGTGTCAAAAAGTCTGCCCGTGATGTCAAATCTGATGCGTATGCTGCAGTGGTACTGTGTATTATATGTTTCTACAAATTTACGCATGACCGATTGCTTCTGGCTAATTTTGAAAAAATGATTACTCTCGCTGTAGATGATACTGAAGAGATATTTCACGTCATCAGGTCAAGGGGCTAAGATTGTTCTTCCCAGGCAACCAGAATTGCAGGAAAAGTTAATAGCTCAGTCTAGGCAAGATGCTGAAATTTAGGAAGGCATGTCTTATACTTTCTCCAACTGTAGACAATATGTCCAATATTATTTACAATAAACACTTTGTTGCGATGTCATCTCAGTGACTTACGTTTTGGTTTTATACCTTGCACAATCAAAGGGAATTGGCAACAACTTCCATTTCTATACCATATCATCATTGGGTGTGCTATGAATAAATAATTATTCGAGATGTTCTCAATGTGATCCAAGTTGCAAATTGAGCATGGGCCCAAAACAAAAACAGAAGTTGAGTATGATCATTGCTGTTCCTTCTTACCTTTTTTATTTTATCGATTACTCTAGAGCATCTGGGAAATAGTGAGTTGAGAAAGGAGATAGTGAAACTTAACTAGTCTTTGTCATGGAAGGAGGTAGTGAAACTTAACTTGTCTTTATCACGGAAGGGAGCTACTTCTCTCGAGTACGTACAGTCCAGAGGATTTACAAATAGGCAAACTACCAGTACATAGTGGATTTATGATAGTAGATGTATGGACCACACCAACCTCTCTTTCTAGATAAGAAAAGAAATATTGTGGCATGTCAAAGCAATCTATTATAAGTAGGTAAAAAAAGGAATATACCCTCGGGTTGGGCATCATGTGTTTCTGATTTGGAAGGTGGGTACAACTGACCTAGTACAGCAGAAATTGCTCTTCGTTACAGGTTGTTAACATCTTAAGATTCTGATAATTTCTATGCTTATTTTTAACTAAATCCAGAAGCCTAAACAGTTCTGTACTTTGATTAGCTATCTTCAGGAAGTTCCTTTTGCTATCTTTTTCTTTCTGGGTTTCCTACCTAGCCTTTTTCTTTCTAATGCATTTGTTTATGTTTTATAGCTCAGTCATGCAAATTTGTGATACATCACTAGCCTGTTGGCCATATATAGGTCTTTGCCACTTTATGAGATTGCGTATTTACACAGTTTCCATCACAGAGACTGCAAAATATATGTTCAGTCATAGTTCGGATCATCCAAATTGGCAAGACACAAAGGTACTTTGCAACAATCCCCACACCCATTCCATGCAGCAAATATTCTTTTTTTTTCCAATTCAGTACAGCTGACCTATCTTTCCTGTATCTGCATCAATCATGGTTGCTGCAGGCTATGTTTGTACATTACTATCAACACAGTAGAATGCCTGAGCAAAACCGTAAGAATGAATCAAGAATTAGCCGATCCGGATCAGCTGTCCATGTGGTGATGAAGCATCTCAAATCTGTGCATAAAAGAATCAGTACAGCTTGCTGAATTCAGTATCCTGTGTTGGTTCACCAAGCCGGGGGAAGAATGGATCCCTCTCAAGCATCGTCTGCAGTGAGTCCATCATCCTCACCAGGGATGCCCACAAGAAAGGTGCAGAGCAGAACGCGTACCCAAAGATTGCCAGAACCCTCACAATACCATCATGATACCATGGGAATGCCATTACGAAGAGCATACCAACAATCGCGAGCCAGGTCGTAAGCACATCAAGTGGCGGCAGCAGAAAAACATTGATCACAAGCACTGAAAGGGCTAGTGCGCCAAATAGGTAGACGGACCAGCCCATGATCGGATGAACTGTGCGTGGGATCATAAAGAAAGGAATGGAATATGCAGCCACCATAGCCACAATCACAGCCATCTTGATCAGCCACTGCACCAGGGCATTTTGCTTCTCAGGCCGCCTGTTATAACACAGTTTTGTCATCCCTGGCCTTGCCAATCTAGTGACTGCTATGATCACTATGTACATTAAAATTTCCATCAGAATCACTGGCATTTCAGCAGCATACCTGTGAAATATAAGCAAGCAAATATTAAGTGGACAGAACAGCAAACAAGTTTTCTGTCTGCTCAAGTACATAATTTGCTTCTATGTTGTTTTATTTGACTCACCCGAGATCATCCCAGCGCTGCTTGTGCCAGGAAAGGCCCAGTGGCAAGATTGGCCAGGACCACCAGTACCAAGGTTTGAACCAAGGGGCGCTGGGGAATGTGATCACACTGTTTGGCCCACATGGGACATGCCAATGCAGCTTGAGATCTGCAATGTTACATCAGAAGAGTGGTTAAAATCTTAAGAAGCAATAGCCACATGCAGGTGCGTTGGTGTTGAAGCTATGTAGCTATGGCACTCACAGTAGTAGGATGCATCCATTTGATAGCCGAGAGGAAGGCGATAGGTCCCATTGAGCTTTGTGTCATTCTCAGGAGGGTGAAACATTGGTTTGTCGAGCAAGTCTGGGTAGCACCCAACCAGAAAGCCTTGGTCAGCACCATCAGAGTTTTCACGGCCAATCTCCAGGTCATGAAGCATGCCCTTAAATACATCCATAGAAGGCTGCGGATTGAAGAAGAATCCAAGGTTAGTCTACTTGGCCATTTGCATACGTGTGAGCACAAAATATCTCAGGTGAGTGAATTTAACAGAAATCAATTAATGGATGGTTGGCATTGTCTACAGATCATTCATACAAACAGAAGAATTTTACTTCATTTTTGGGAGTGTCAATGCATACTCATATCTGTTATTCGAGCTCAACTGGCAATTATGAATTCACGCCATTGTTAACACAGCTGTATATGCAGGGAGATCGGTTCAATTTAGGATTCATACTGTTACTAGACTAAAGAGCATCTCGAATGACATAGCTAAGCCAGCAAGCCCAGACTATTTCATGCGGAATACTGCAAATTTTGGCCATATTGGACAGGTGACAGGTGGAACAGCAAAAGTTGGGGTTATACCTGGAGCACGAAAAGACCAGTGTGGAAGTAGCAGGGGTTGATGAAAACAGCGCAGAACTGCCCGCATTGGAACAGCTCGTCGGTGTTCTGGAGGAAGATGTTGTCGGAATCAATCATGACGACACGCTCGTAGTCAACCAGGGTCCACGCGTAGAGCTTGTTCAGTGTCAGCTTGAACCTCCTGTTGATCCCTCCTAGATTGCTCTCGTAAGGATTCCTGAGGTTCTCCACTATCACCACCCTCATACCATCCTCCTCCGTCCTGCATACAGTTCCCATTTATCGTCAATATCTGTTCATTTCACATTTTGCAGTAAAAACTACTGGAGCATTGAAACAGTTATTTCCTACGGATGTAAAACAGGCACTGAAAGTTTTGTTGACCATTTTGAAATGATCAAGCCATGATTAGGAGGGGAGTGTCACCGATTCAAATTAGTCATCTGCGGTTGACTTTGAAACGGCCAATAAAAGACATATTGGCTAGAAAAGAAAAATCCTCTGTGCAATCGCTGTTTTCTTAAGAAGAAAGAGGAAGGTCGACCGATGTAATTGGGCAGCAGCCAATTAACAAGTACAGGTTGGAACCAGAGCCAGGAAGCCAATAGTCAAGGCTTGACAGCCAGGGCACCCATGACAGCATATTCTGTGAGACTAGACAGGCACCTTGTAGCAAGTATTAATGGTACTGCGCATCACGGCAAAATATGCATGCAGTGCATACCTCTCTGATTCTCTCCATGTGATGTGAATCACTAGAGTTACTACCCCCCACAAGACTTTAAAAAACAAAGGCAGCCAGGAGAAGCTTCCTCTCTGCAGGTGGGCTCTGCCCCACTTGCCCAGCCTGCAAGTCATCGTGCTCCCAAGTACCCGAAACACCCCGCCTAGTCTTCGCCTTCCGTTTCTAGTTTCTACCGCACCGAGACGCGGCTTGCACCGCTTGATAAAAAAAAAACAATTACTCCTAGAAATGGTTGGATATTTTTGTTCCCCTCTAGCTAGGAATGGCTTGAAAGCTGGATTAAAGGATGGCTGATTAAGCAATCTGGGAGTCCAACTGTCCAGGTCCAGGTCCAAGTCCAACAATGGAGACGCTGCGTCCGGGAGCGGAGGAAGGAGGCAGGGCGGTGGGGGCGAGGTCAGAGGTGTTACTCACATTGCGCGGACCCAGTCGCGCGGCACGTCGGCGGAGGCGATGAGGACGCGGTCGGCGTCGGCGCGGACCCGGGTGAGGGAGCGCATCATGACCCGCACGGCGACGTAGAACTCGTAGTCCCGCGGCGTGCCCATGTACATCATGGCGGCGTACGCGTGGCGGTGCCGCGCCGCCGGGCCCTCCACCCGCGCCAGCAGGCCCCGCCGCTCGCCCGCCGCCGCCGCTGTCACCGCGAGAAGCAGCACCAGCACCGCCGCGAGCCGCCGCTCGGAGACCTGCGGCAGCCCCGCCGCCATCGCTGCCGTCCCACCTCTCTCTTTCTCTCGCGCGCGCGGGTCTCGCCGGCCGGTGCGTCACCTGCTGATCAGCGCGCGATCAATATGCGCCGGCCGCCGGGGCTCGCAAGGCGCGGCTGGCCGGCCTGTTTGCCTTGCTCGGCAACAGCGCGCGCGCGCGGATGGTGTCCGGAGGTGGTGGAGGAATCGGAGGGGGTGAAGATGCCCCGGACGACTCGATGCTTCTGGTCGGCAAAAGCAAGAGAAGAATGGAGAGACGGAAAAGAGATGGGGGGAGGGGAGAGGATGCAGGAGGGGAAACGGGACGGCGGCGTTTATTTATGAGCTGAGGGAGCGAGACCGGCCGGAGCAGCGGGACGCTTTCCCCTTGTCTCGCCTCGGCGTACGTCGCCCGGCGCGCGGGGGCCGGGTCCCACCGGGCCCGCCTGGCAGGGACCGCGACGGCCTCGGGCGGCCCGTGGCCGCGGCTAAAGCGAACGCCTCCGCCCAGAATGGGACGGTTCCTTCCTTGCTGGGGTGGCTACTACTACTACTTGGTAGTGTCGTGAAACGTGAAACGAGGCAAACATTTGGAGACGAAGACCGAGGAGGAGGAGGAGGCCGAGGTGTGCGGTGGGTTGGTGGGACTGCTCGGATGGACGCGACCCGTTCTACACGCGCTCGACGACTCGCCGAGGAGAGCGGGAGCCGGAGCGGATCCGTAGTCGCGACACGTTTCTTAATGCCGGGCTGCTGGCTAGTGGCAACTCCAGCAGGGCTTGGCTTGGCAGGCCGGCCGGCCGCGCTGGTGTGTCCGCGCTGCCTTTTTGGGGAAGGAACCAGGCAACCAGGTTTTGGGACCTCGGCGGACTGGTTCGACGAATGCCGCAAAGGCTAGGCGAGATTGGCTACTGTTTGCCTGGACCCGGGGTGCTGTCCCTCCGGTTTCGCTAGACCCAGGTCAGCTCCCGTGGGCACCATTTCGGACTTCCAGTGGCGCTACACGGTGAAGATGCCCTGAAACCTTGGAGTATCCCATATCCCTCCGTTCTCGCCACTCTCAGGGAGACGGGCAGACAAGCTGAATTAGCTCGAGTGGAGCTGGAGCTGGGCAACCAATTCAGTGACTCTTACACAACAAAATGACTTGACTGCAGGTTGAGATGGCCGGGCGCCGTCTCGGCCTGCCGGGTCCCGTGCTGACCCTGCCTGATATGATGCAAGCCCGTCTCGATTTCGTTTCATCTCATCTCATCCATGGCGCCATGGGCAACCGTCTTTCTTCGGAAGGTTTGTTTGTACACCTGAGAATGGATCATTGTATAAAATTCAACTAACGATATCCAACTAACATCCAATTAATGCCACGTTACCATCTAATCCGATCTAGTAGGAAGTCTTGTCATCCATTCATGTCCAATCCAACCTCATCTACATAATTATCCATCTAACCAATCCAATTTACGTCTGAGAAAGTAGGAAAGCATACGTTTCTACCATAGGGCGTAAACAAGCAGCCGCTTTCCACTAATTTCACACGGAATTTTCACATACCTCATCTCGAAAGGTATGTGCCCCGTAGCGTTGGCCGCCGGGAGGGGATGCGGGGATGAGATCCTCGTACGGTGTGGTGGCGCCGTCGAGGAAGTGCAACGTTGACGAGGACTAGACCCCTCACGGCGGCAACGAACACGGGATGAGGTGAGGCAGGAGCGGAGCGAAAGGGGCATGGCCGCAGGACGCAACGGCAAGGAGAAGAGGTCCATATCCAACTACTACCTCCGTCCTAAATTATAATTTATTTTGATTTTTTTAGATATATATATTTTATTATGCATTTAGATATACATTATATCTAGATATATAAAAAAATTATGTATGTAAAAAGTCAAAACGAATTATAATTTGGGATGGAAGGAGTAGATCCCAAATCCAATAAAATCGAGCTGCCAAAATCCAAGTGAATTTGAACCAGGCCTAATCCATTACCATGAGTAGTTGTTTGTCGTGGACCTTACCTCTCCTTCGTCCCTCCATCTGCTCGAATGAAAGGGAGTGAAAAGAAAAACACACCCGGACATGCATGGACCGGTCGACCTCGCACGTGTGGGTTCCAACGGGTCGACCACCTCAGGCTGAGGTTGACCGGGCGGAGCAGGGCGACCTTTGCTGAAAGTACATGCCGGCGCATCGCACTGCAGAGCAGACAGCAGAGCGCGTGGCCGAAGGGTCTCGCAGACGCAGAGCAGGGGATGCCATGCTGGTGGTACAGCGAGAGCTCTTTTCTCTTTCCCGGAACAGACTGAAGCATGGTGCCGCGTCAGCGTCAATAGCGGCAGTTCGGAGCTCGTAATAAAGTCAACCGCCCCCTGCATCAACGGCAAAACGCTCCAGTTTCGAGGGTCTTTTGGTTTGAAGTGGCTTATTATAAACCCATAACCCTCTCACATGGAGGGACTTATTATAAATATAAAATTTATTATAAATATAAAATAGTGTACCATTAGGTTGTAGGGGTTTATAAGCCTCTCACATAGAGGAAATATGGAGATAATATGAGAGATGTTTGTGAGATCCACAGAAAATAAGCCCTATAAACATCTCTTGAAGGAGCTTATGGGCTTATGGAGATTATAAGTATAAACCTCGTCAATAAACCCTCATATTTGGATAAAAAGAGGTTTATTAGAAATTTATTGGTGGAGCTTATAATAAATCCCTCCAAATCAAATATGGTCTTAAAAAAGCTACTCGTACGGACTGCAGCATGCACTGGACCCAAAATTAAAGCACGGCATATTTATCACTTGTGCGGAACCATCCGCGTGACGCGTTACGCCGAGCTGACGAGCGCAAGGCTAAAAACAAACAACTCCACAGTCCTCTCTGATTATATTTTGGCTTGGTAGCTAAGCTGCTCTGAGTTTTTATTTTTATTTTTTTAAAAGAAAACCCCTCTGATTCGACGTCGCGATCCAAGGGCATGAGATGGCTGCCTTTTGGAGAGCGGTGGGGGCCCACGCAGGGGCACACTTGTTCATCGCAAGAGACACAATCGCGCGGCGTGTTTGGATAAGAGCGGCGACGAGGCAACCTGCACGATTAGAAGAACACAAGAATATGCTTCTCCTTTCGTGTTTTTTTTAAAAATCTTTTTGGGTGCTTAGGGCGTACATATCCCTTCGTGTACTCGAGAAGGAACCAGTGACGCGCCTACACGTCTGAATTGATCAATTCGGCGTTTCGATACAACCCGGCGTTGCTGATGCAAGGCAGCTCCATGATCGGGCCCTGCCGGCCGCTTATGCGCGACGATACAATATCGCTGACGATGCATGAAGTGGTCAGGGATATGTGTGTGTGTGTGTGGAGAGGAAGAGAGGATTGTCTTCTTGTTTGTACGTGCGGATAGCTGACACATACAGAAGCTAGCTCGACTGCTTATGTATGTGATCCCCATCTCCTTCCTTTAGTTTTTTCAGAACAATTTCCCCATCCTATCGCGTTTTGGGGGGCGCCGCCATCGCCGTAAACAGTAAGTGGCAATCCTGGAGCAATATATGTACATACGTACCCGGTGGATCGAATGGGCGTCTGCAGAAAGCTACTAGCTAGGTATTGCCCCACCTCTGCCTGATCGGTGGGTGAGCAGGATGCTAGCTAGGCTCGCCGTCGACCTCACGCGGCAAAAACCCACGCTCTTCCTCCGTAAGACTAGAGACAATGACGCCTAAAATATAAGATCCATTCACGTTTACATAGTATTACAGGTAAAGGATTCAATATCTATTTTTGTCTTCTCCAACAATAGATATAAAAGAGAATCATTTCTGCAAATGGATCTTCAAAGGAGAGGATACTCCAGATTTAGATTATGCCTCTCTTAGCACGTAAAATGGATCTTCTGTATAAATACTCTGTCGGAGACTGAAACAGTACTATTGGAGATCTATTTTAGGTTTGGATGCCCTTATAGATCACCTGTTGGAGACAGTCTATATAGCTATCGGCACAAGATGCCAGACGAGAGAACCTTGTGGCCACCGTCAAGTGCTCCTAGCTAGTAGCTACTCTTGTGCCCCCGGCAACACGGACGGTAAAATCCCCCTAGGACTCGCAGACCGTGCGTGTCGCCTTTGCTGCGTTACGGAAAGAAACAACGCCAAGCCGACGTGTGCGGGCGGCCATCTATCGTGCTCTCCTCACCGCCGATGCCTCGGCCTCGGCCGATACTTAAGACTTTTACCTCCCTAAACCCCGTCGCGTAGCGCGTCTCCCGTGGCGCTGGGTAGAAACCAACCGCATGGCTGCATCGCCGGCACCGCCCGCCGCAGGAAGTAGGAGGAGCTGCGCCGCGGCAAATGGCCTCGTCCGTCCAGGCTCCAGGCCGAAGCACGCCGCTGCTGACCCAGTCCGCGTTAATTATTCCCTCTGCCCGTCATCTGCCCCTCGCGCGCGCTTGTCTTCCTCGTGGTTACGGTCACGAGACCGTGCGTACTGTATCCAAGTCTAACTATTGATACGCCCTACGCCTGCCAAAATATCTTCCTGCCTTGGCCCCTAATACAATTATTACTATATCTTTTTCTGCCTCGGTGACCGGTCGTACATACGTCCGCTCGATCGGTTTTCTGTCCCCATCTCCGTCGTCAAGTATCGCCGCTTTTTTCCTTTGCTTTTTCAAGCTCTCCGCGCTGCTTTGTTGACTCCCTGGCCGGCCCGGCTAGCCTACCGGCGAAGCAAACGGCCGGTGGTGCTACGGGCGGCGGGTGTGAACGCGATCCGATCGGTCCACGCGGAGCGGATCCCAGCCGGCGACACGGTCGCAGGACACAATCACACAACCTCGTCGACGACTCCGATTTCAAGGCTCTGATCTGTAGGCGAATACTCCTAGATAAAGGCCGTGCATGATCGATCGAGTTCTACTGCAGTCAATGTTAATATAACTGTTCAAAGCTTCCTAGTTCTAGTGCAGTACACGACGTCACAGAACAAGCTAGCTAGCTTATTGACCGGGCTCTACCTGCTGGTTATGGCAGCTGGGTGATACGACGATGTAACAATCAATCCACGCGGAGACCGGAGGACAGAGCACCGATCGTGTTGGAATTCTTGGTGGTCAAAAAGACCGAAAAATAAGATGATAAAGAAAACGGGAAAAAGAGATGAGTCCATACCGCGTTTTGGTCGGAAGCGCAACTGACTCATGGTTGCGGCTCAGGTCGTCCAACGCCATAATAAATAGTGGTGTCCGGCTCTTTTGCCAAAACCCTAGCCGCCCCACAATAGCCACCTGATCCCTAGCGGCGTTGGAGCGATTTGAAGGCCGTCGTCTACTCGCCGCCGCCGTCCCTAAACAGTGCTAGTGGAGGCCCGAAGTATGACGATACCCGCCGCGACCTTTTACGACTACGCTGAGAACAACTACGGGAACGACTACGGAAGCGCCTTCGTCGTCCCCGACACCAGCCATGGCCGGATCTGCATCAACCGTCGCACCTGGTCTAGATCTTAACTTCGTTCATGTTCTTTAGATTGTGCTCATGTTGTTTAGGTGCTAGATCATGTAAGTTCAGTCACTAAGCCATGTTTTTCCTACATTTGATATCAGAGCCTAAGCACCTAACGTGAACCGTAAGAGCCTACAGATCTAGTCAAATTTTAGATCATGGTTGGTTTTTCAAGTTTTAGTTCTCGGTTTAGTTTTAAGTTCTCGGTTTCTTTCATATTTTAGTATAGATCTATTAATCCTAAGTGTAGATCTCGCATGAAGTAATTAGATCCGAGAGTAGCAGGAAAAGGAATGAGTAGAAAAGCAGAAAATCCCATTAGCAAAAGTAAGAAACCCCACCCGAAACCCTAGAATCCCATGAGAAACCGGCATAAGAAACAAAAATAATAGACCCCATGCCGGCGCCTGGTTTTCCGCTAGAGTTCAATGTAGACCGGGCGTCGCGCGGCGGCACGCCATGAGACCGCGCGGGGCACAAAGAGGCTCCCGAGGCAGCGCGCCATGAGGCCGCGCGGGGTGCAAGGCTGCCACTGCGGCAAAACAAAAAAAAGGACCGTAGCCGCCGGCGCCACACTTTTCCGTCATAAGGAGCGCTCGGAGGACCGCTCGACGGCGGCGCGCGCAACTAAGCGCGTGCGCCATCAGCGAGGGTCCCTCGAGGGCTCGACAGGTTAGGGCACTAAGGCCGGCGACATGCACCGGAAGAGCTCCATGCCGGCGGCACGACACATAGGCCTCAGGACCGCACGGTGGCAAGTCAGGCCGCACGGAGCGGCGCGCCCTCGCCCCACGCGCACGGGACACCCGGGCCCCGCGGCGGCGGGGCTTAAGATCGAGACTCGCGTGCCCGGCACCCTCAGGTGGCGGCGCTCAGACCGCATGCGCCTGGCGCATAGAGGCTCTAGGTTCGGCCGCCTGTGGCTGCTGGGAGAGGGGCGAAATGAGTTAGGGTTACGGTTCATGAGATAGCCAGCCCCTATATACCTCCGAAAATGAAGTTGGACCGTCCGATTAGATGAGTGGCTCGGATTAGTGTGGGGGGAAGGGGGAGCCGAGCTGGGCCGGTTTGGCAGCCCAAGCATTGGCTGTTGGGCCGCCAGCCCAGGCGGGTGGGGTAGGGGCGCGCGTGGCCGGGCTGAATTCCCGGCCTGCCCGTTGGTTTTTGGGCCAAGGGCCCATTTAACTTTAGGCCTTCTCTAAAATTCTCCTTTTAATGTTTTCTGAGTTGGTTTTTTGTTGTAATTTCGCTTTAAATTTATATGAGCACTAAGTAAGTTTATTTTTGAGCTTTTTTACACTAAAAAGTCATGAGAATTAGTGAGATATTATTCTGAGTAACTGAAATCAATGTGAATTTTATTCGAAATTGTTCAGTTTTATTTTGGACATTTAATTAATTTTTGACCAACGTTGTTATTAATTAATTGCCATGAGATGCTTAGTTTTATCTAAGCTATTTTGCTTCTGCCAACGGTGATGCAAATTTATGTTTTTGCTGTGTTAATTATGCTAAGAAATTTTGTTTTGCTTCTGCCCGACGGTGATGCAAAATTAATTCATGAGATGCTAAGTTTATTTGTTTTTGCCCAACAGTGACCAAATTTATTTATTTATATTTTTAATCAAGCCAACGTTGATTAAATTCATTTATTTTGTTGTCATTACTGATTAAATTTTATTTATTTTGTTTATGATCAGACACCACTCCCTCCACCATCATCAACTACGTCAATGGCGTTGAAAAGCTTGGTGGTGATAACTTTGCTAAGTGGAGTAGTGAGATAAACCTCATTCTAGTCATGATGGATAAGGACCACTACATAAGAGAGCCCGCTCCTATTGCACCAATTGCTGCTCCAGCTACTGCAGGGGGGCAAGATGCTACCCTTGTTGAGCGCACTGCAGCATATGAGAAGGAGAAGAAGCGTTCGGAGCGTTCCAACAGAGTGGCCCTTATGATCATGGACATGACCATCAGCCCGACGATCAAGGAAGCACTTGAGAAGAAGCCTAAGAATGCTAAGGACTTCATGGAAAAGATTGAAGAGTACTTCAAGGGGTCTGCTAAGGCCAATGCCATGACTCTCTTATCTAAGTTAATGCCCATAAAGTACAATGAGCGGGGCAGTGTAAGGGAGCATATTTTGGGTATGATTGACCTTCGGGATAAGCTTAAAGACCTGGATTGTCCCCTTAATGATGCCACTCTGCTTCACCACGTGATGTTATCACTTCCACCAGTTTTTGAGCCCTTTAAGATAAACTACAATGGAAGCGATCAGAAGTGGGACATTGCCACGCTCGTTGCTAAGTGCTCTCAAGAGGAGGAGAGGCTACGCTCTCAGAACCCAGATTTTGCTAGCGTCGTTAGACATGAGGGACATAAGGGCAGAAATAAGAGGGTCGTCCACTCCAAAAGGGAAAAGAAGCATAAGAAACCCTATGACACTCCTAAGAAGGATGGTTCGTCTTCTTCCAAGGGTCCTCTTTGCTACCACTACGGAGACACTAGCTATGAAAGGAAGGAATGCGAAAAGTTTAAGCAGTGGTGCATCAAGAAAGGTAATGGCGACATAATTTCTATAGTCGATGAGTCCTTTTATGCATTTTTTCCATTAAGTACTTGGTGGATTAATTCTGGTGCCACCATTCATGTTATTAATTCTTCACAGGAATTGTCTGGCATGCGGACTATAAGAAGGGGGACTTGAAGTCTTAGAGTCGCTAATGGATTTGAAGCCGAAGTGGAGGCCATCGGGACTCTTCAGTTAGAACTTCATAGCGGCTTCATACTACATTTATTTGATGTCCTTTTATGTACTATCCATTCAGAGAAATTTAATTTACATTTCTAAATTAGGTCGTGATGGATATTCGTGCACTTTTGGGAACAACAGATCTATAATAAGTTTTAGTGGTGATATCATTTGTTATGCACCTTTACATGATGAGCTTTACTTACTATCCCAAAATAATAATGCCTCTGTGGTGAATGTAAGCAATGTCAATCATAAGCGCAAGAGAGGTAATGAGACTTCGTCAAAATTATGGCATCTTCGTTTAGGCCACATTTCAAAGGGGAGAATGGAGCATCTTATTAGAGAAGAGATACTCCCGAAATTAGACTTCTTTGACTTAGAACAATGCATTGATTGTATTAAGGGAAAATTTGCAAAATAAATTAATAAGGATGAAGCTAAGTGCAGTTTAGGAATACTAGAATTAATTCACACCGATATCTGCGGTCCATTTATTGTTAAATCAGTGGATAGTTTTAGTCACTTTATTACATTCACCGATGACTACTCCCGTTATAGATACATTTACCCCATAAGAGAAAAATCTGAAGCACTTGATAAGTTTAAAATCTTTAAAGCTGAAGTAGAAAATCAGCATGAGTTAAAGATTAAAGTGGTAAGATCAGATAGAGGAGGTGAATATTATGGGAGACATGCTATATATGGACAAATCCCCGGCCCCTTTGCTAGGTTTCTTCAAGAGAATGGAATAGTAGCTCAGTACTCAACTCCTGGTGAACCTCAGCAAAATGGTGTTTTTGCTGAGAGAAGAAATCGCACTCTGATGAACATGGTGCGTAGTATGCTAAGTAGTTCTACATTGCCAGTGAATTTGTGGATGGAAGCGCTAAAGACTGCCGCGCATATAAGTAATCACGTTCCTAGTAAGTCAGTCCCTAAGACCCCTTATGAACTTTGAACTGGCAGGAAACCCAGTATTAATTATTTACACGTCTGAGGGTGTGCAACTGAGGCAAAATTATTTAATCCTTCACTTGAAAAATTAGATCCTAAGACAGAAAGCTACTATTTTATTAGATATCCACATAAATCGAAGGGGTATCAATTTTATTGTCCTGAGGGTACTACTAAGTTTGTTAAAACGAGACATGCAGTATTTTTAGAGGAAAATGGATGCACTGAGGCTAGGCAAATCGATCTTGAGGAAACGTGGACTTATGACACGGCGCCAATGGCTCAGGATCATTATGTGCCCATGTTTTAAATTACAGCGCCGTCTCAGGTAGCTGATCCTCCAAAAGAAAATATGGAGTAAACACCTGCCATAAGTGAGCATGAGAATATGCCTGTGACTAATGAGCATCAAAATGAAATTGTGGAAATATCTGTTGAGGTAGTAATGGATCAGACCGCTGTTGGGGCAGAGGTAGTACAGGATCAAACCGCTGTTGGGGCACAAGAGGCACAACAAGAGGCTACCGATGAGCCTGTTCCGATAGTGGAGCCACAACCTCTAAGAAAATCAACATGAGAGAGGAAAACTAATATCTCCAATGATTACATGTATATGAGTGAAGAAGGACATGATACGGGGAAGGTTGATGATCCGAACTCGTTTAAGGAAGCTATGAGTAGTGAGCACTCCCACAAGTGGATTGAGGCTATGGAAGAAGAGCTAAAATCCATGAGTACAAATAAATTATGGGACTTAGTAGAAATTTCTGAAGGAGCCAACACAGTAGACTGTAAATGGGTCTACAAAACTAAATATGACTCCAAAGGAAAAGTCGAACGGTTTAAAACAAGACTTGGGGCTAAGGGCTTCACACAAATAGAGGGAATCGATTATACCGAAACCTTCTCACCTGTCTCGAAGAAAGACTCATTCAGAATTGTCATGGCTCTAGTAGCTTATTTCAATCTCGAGCTGCATCAGATGGATGTTAAGACTGCATTCCTCAATGGTGATTTGTGTGAGAATGTATACATGACTCAGTCGGAAGGCTTCGTTGTGGAAGGCAAAGAACAAATAGGATGCAAACTAAAAAAATCTATTTATGGGTTAAAACAGACGTCCAAACAATGGTACCTTAAGTTTGATGAAGTAATTAAAAAATTAGGCTTCGTCAAAAATATAGTGGACAACTGCATATACATTAAGGTCAAGGGGAGCTCTTTTACCATCTTAGTGTTGTACGTGGATGACATCCTGTTAGCTAGCAGCGATAAGAACTGCTGCATGAGACAGAAGGATTTCTCTCATCGAACTTCGATATGAAGGATCTTGGTGATGCCACTTGTGTACTGGGCATCGAGATTCATCGAGACAGATCCAAGGGTGCGTTAGGATTCTCTCAAAAGCCTTATATAGAGAAAGTTCTTAAAAGATATAATATGCACGATGTTCAGGCACAACTGCTCCAGTTGTTAAGGGGGATAAGTTTGGGCAATTTCAAAGTTCAAGAAATCAATTAGAAATTGATCAAATAAGATTTATTCCATATGCTTCAGCTGTTAGAAGCATTATGTATGTACAAGTGTGCACGCATCCTGACTTAGCATTTATTACATGGATGCTCGGTAGATTTCAGTCTAATCCAGGTATGAACCACTGGAAAAGCGGTTAAGAAAGTCATGCCTTACATGTAGGGAACTAAGTATCACATGCTCACATATAAGAGAACTGAGAACTTAGAGGTAGTTGGCTATTCAGACGCCGACTTCGCGGGTTGTATTGACACTAAAAGGTCAACATCAGGTTATGTCTTCACACTTCCGAATGGAGCAATTTCATGGAAAAACTCAAAATAGACACTAACTGCAGCATCTACAATGCAAGCTGAGTTTGTGGCATGTTATGAGGCTGTAGGGCAAGCTGTGTGGCTTAAAGGATTTATTTCCAGACTAAAAGTGATAGACAGACTAAGAGTGGTAGACAACACAAGTAAACCACTAAAATTATACTGCGACAATAAGGCTGCAGTTTTTTATGCTCGTAACAACAAGTCGAGTGGTGGTGCCAAACACATCGACATTAAGTTTTGTGTTGTGAAGGATAGAGTCTAGAATGACACTATTGAGTTAGAGCATATAAGTAGAAAATGCTCGCGGATCCACTAACGAAACGCTTACCTTCCAATATATTTCGTGGCATGGGATTGTTGGATAGCCTGTGATTTTGAAATTAAAGGGTCATAAGTCAACCATCTCGTATTAAGTTGAGTGATTTTATGCATTGTAGATATTTATGTTACAATAGGATTGATTCACTGTTGCGATACATTATCTCTTTACATAACTCTACTTTAAGAATAGCATCAGTTTTATGCCTTTAGATCAAAGGGGGGAATGTTGAAATTTTTGGTTGTCAAAAAGGCCGGAAGATAAAAGGATCAGGAAAACAGGAAAAAGAGAGATGAGCCCGTACCGCGCCTTGATTGGAGGCGCTACCGACTCATTGTTGCGGCCCCAGGTTGTCTAGTGCCATAATAAATAATAGGGCCTGCACTTTTGGAAACTAGTCTAATCTAGCCAAGACCCCAGCCGCCCCACTACAGCCGGCCGATCCCTGGCGTCGCTGGAGCGACTTGATGGCCGTTGCCTACTCACCACCGCCGTCCCTAGACAATGCCAGTGGAGGTCCGAAGGACGACGGTACCCGCTGCGACCTTTTACGACTATGCCGAGAACAACTACGGGAATGACTACGGAAGTACCTTCGTCGTCCCTGACACGAGCCATGACCGGATCTGCATCAACGTCACACCCGGTCTAGATCTTAACTTGTTCATATTCTTCAGGTTGTGCTCATATTGTTTGGATTTTATTTAGGTTGTACTCATGTTATTTAGGTGGTAGATCCTTAGATCCTGTTAAGCTAAGGTACTGAGCCATGTTTTTTTCCTACATAGATTCCCGGCATGCGGTGCGCTGGTCCTCGACGCTACGCCGGTGTGTTGGGTTCCTCCTCGTGTGTGGGTGATATACCTGAAGCACTGATCAGCTGTGTTCAAGCGAAGAAGGATATACTATCTACTTAAAAAACTGGTAGAATAGCAAGGAGCTTATTAGCTTCCTCTGCTGGCCATATTTATAGTTAACAAATGGCACAACTAAGCCATAGTTAATTAGCCAAACTTACTCAGGATCTTGGCGCAATCGATCGGTCGACGGTGGCAGCGAGCACAAGGTCAACCGTACCTCAACCAATATTTAACCACCGCACATGAGACTATGAGTCTATGAGAGGAGTGCGAACCGAGATCCGCCTCAGAAAATAATCAATCGGGGATTCCTCTTTTGGTGTGTGGGTCTGGCTTCAAGGGTCAGGCTTGGATTTTTGTCTAGATGCGCCTCCGCTGCCAGAACAAGATTGACGCAAGCGAATGGATCACCTTTAGCTGGGCCTCAGCCCATCAGACCTCGGCCAGACCGAAGCCCCGGCGATGCGATGCGGCGCTCGCTCAGAACAAGGCGCGTTTACGGCTTTACGCAAGGCCTGCTCGAGTTACAGTCACATATGGAACTGGGAATGGGGGGATTTTCAAAATCCAGTCTTTTTGAAAACTAAGACTTCGTTGAAAATCCAAAGTCTAATAGGACCTT
The DNA here is from genome assembly GCA_032594955.1 of Panicum miliaceum. NCBI lineage: Eukaryota > Viridiplantae > Streptophyta > Magnoliopsida > Poales > Poaceae > Panicum > Panicum miliaceum. Next base: position 40,125,951 of record CM064059.1, read on the forward strand.
TTCCCTTTGGACTTCGTTGGACTGGACTTATTTTGGAGCTTGATGTCCTCGTGCTTCAGTTCCAAACGTATTTAAATTACTTAAATTATATATGGACAAATTTTCTTTTTTTGCGTGCCCAAACTTTTACTGGACTGGACGAGTTCAACTATTCAACCCACCGACGCCGCCGCCTCGCCCACACGCCTTCGGATCGTGCTTGCCCGATCCTTAACATCCACGAGCGTCGCGGTAACTCACCACGCATCACGCGTGCATGAGTCGATGAATGGAAGTTCTACGGCATGACAGTGTAATCCTCGAATGCCACTCCGATATTTTTCATCAAAAGTTGCTTGCGTTTTACTACTACTTTACTTTTTAAATAAAAGGCATGAGACGGATGGACAGGACGAGGGGAAAAAAGGCGTAGCATTATGTTTGGGCCAACTCATGGGCTCTTTTTAGTATTAATGGGCTGTCCACCAGTCTCTCAATCCAGCCTTCTCCCCGTGGCCCTTTTTGACTTTGTGACTCGCTGTCTCCCTTGAATCGAGCGTCGGTCGAGCAGCACCGAGGCAGAGCACAATCAATCCTGTTGGCCGTTGCGCTGCCCTGCCCTGCCCTGCCGAGGGTTGAGTGCAGACATGCCGAGATGAGCAGCGGCCGCTGGGCAGGGGGCGCAGGCACAGCCGCACAAGCAGAACTAGCAGCGAGCGGCCGGCCGGGTGCGTGCACCGTCACCGTCGCACGGGCAGGTGACCGGCGATTGCGTTTGGGCCAGTGAAGAACGACTGAAACCGGAGGGGGAATTGCAAGGGCAAGGCTAAAATGAGAGGTACGTATAATGATGAAATTTGCAGCTCTAGTTTTGAGTCTTGCTTCATTGTCTATGTTAATGATTTCGTCGCACCGTAATTTTGTTTAATTTTTTCCTCTGCCATTGCGCGCAAGCTCAAACGTTATCTTCAAGAACGCACATGTACTCTGAGCATATCATCACATTGTCATAGTGACATACCATATGCACAATAACCACTTGGACATTCATGCCAATTATTTCTCACACAGAGAGTAGACCAAGGCACTCTCAACTTGATCGGTCAATTTATAGTTTCTCTATGCTTCCTTGGTTAGTAACCAGCTTCGAATAACTCCAAGATGTTTATAGGGTTATAGTATGCATGAGTGAGATTTACCGGGACGAATGCGTATACGTATATGCGAACATCTACCTTTATGACATTGTGTTTCCAAAAAAAAATAGTCTCTCTCTTAATTTCATGATCATGGGAATTCAAACGTGATCTTGACCTTGGATCAGTATAGAGCTGCAAGTTTCTTTGTAAGATAGGTACGACATACCCTCAAATCCCACCTAAAATGACCACTTTATCTCTCCCAACGCTGACACCTCTCTTCCTTTCACTTCTTCAGGAGTGTGCGTGGGTGCGTGCGTGAGGCTGAAACAAGTAGAGAAAATCGCAGCGTGCGCACGGCCGAACAGTCTCGTTTTCAGCTCGCGGTGACGTACGAGCTCTCCGCACTCTTCTACACTCTAAAAATGGCTCCCCTCTCCCTTTCTCCCACCAAACCCCACCATTTCACCCAATACATCCTTTTCACATGCCTCCAAAAACCAATCTAAAACAACTTTTCCTCTTCTAAACACATCATGAAAAATATGCCTGCATCGATGCATCTCGATCGGTACAAATATAAACTGCCAATTAATATTCTCCAATTAACCAGCATACAAATCGCCGATTTGATCGATACTCCTAACGCAAACAAACCACAAGATGATCGATTTGTAGAAATGTCAAAATTCGGGTACCTAATCGAGAGGATATACAGCGTGTAGTTCTTCTATCATGTCATGAGAGTGACTTGCCCCCACAAAAACACTTCTTTCGCCATGACACAACGTCGCAACTCGATCTCTTCCAAGTACAAGCCAGGGCTCTTGCGCTAGCTATCTCAGCCCAGCCAGCCAGCCAGTGCGTTGCGTTCTTCTTCTTCTTCCTCTGGTCGAGTATTTTGGCCTCTTGAACAATGCACTGATAGCCAGATAAGCGAAGCCTGTATTTATTAATTTATTACATTAATTATTTTATATATCGGTCCTATATTTATCTCGTGTCCATGGAGTCCTACGGCGGCTCCCCGTGGCCGCGGACGACGTCGGTGCCCTCGCGGCGACCCTGCACGGCGGCGACGGCCTCCCGTGCCGGCTCCGGCGCCTTCGTCTACGACGGCATGCGCGCCACGCCGCTGTCCGCGTCCGCGGCCAACTTCACCCGTTCCCTCCGCAAGGCGGCCTCCTTCGCCCACAAGAAGCCGCCGCCCAGCGCCGACGCGCCGCCGCCGCGGCGCACGCTGAGCAGCAAGGAGAACAGCGGCGGTGCCGGCGCTGCGTCGACGCCGGACGCGCACGCGCTCCTGATGCCGCCGCGCAGGTCCATGCCCGAGCCTGGAGCCGCCGCGAGGGGTCCCTGGGAGCCGACGAGGCGGAGGCGGAGCAGCAGCAGCGCCGGGACGACGGCGGACGACGCGGGCGCCGCGAAGGGGTCGGCGGGCGCGCTGCGGGAGGTGATGGCGCCGCGCAGGAAGGAGGAGCCCGAGAAGGAGGAGGCCGCGCACCGCGCGCGCGTGCTGACGGCGCGGCTGCTGCAGTGGCGGTTCGCCAACGCGCGCATGGAGAAGGCCATGGCACGCGCCACCTCCGCCGCCGAGGTGAGCCATCATCAGTCACGACTCATGCGTGCAGATTTCTCGCTACTTCGTCTGATCTCTGACGGGGCACGTCGGCGCGCTCGCGCAGAACAAGCTGTTCTACACGTGGCTGCGCGTGGCGGAGCTGCGCAACATCCAGGCGGCGAAGCGGATCGTGGCGCAGCGGCGGCGGCAGAAGCTTAAGCTGGCGCGCCTGCTGCGCCCGCAGCTCCCGCTGCTGGCCTCGTGGGAGTCCCTCTCCAAGCCGCAGGCCGACGCCACCGCCGAGCTCGGCCGCGTCCTCGCCGCGGCCTGCACCGGCCTCCCCTTGGCCGCCGGCGCGCAGGCCGACGCGGAGTCGCTGCGCGAGGCCGTGTCCTCCTGCGCGGGCACCGTCGACGAGATCGAGGCCATCATCGGCACGTTCCGCGCCACGGTACGCGCGGGCTCATCGTAGGGACACGCTTTGCGAATTCCACACGCTCATCACCAGCTCGATCGGTCACGATTTCTACATGCGCATCCAGGCCGGCGCGACGAGCGGCGCGCTGGGCGAGCTCGCGCGGACGATCCAGCAGGAGGTGGAGTGCCTGGAGGAAGCGACGCGGCTTTCGAGCATCGTCACCGGCTTGCAGGTGGGTGCCCCGTCGTTCTCTTCTCCAGTGATGATGCCTCGCCGTAGCCCAGGCGATACCAAACCTCTGGATGATGGCTTGTCAGATACACGGCCGATCTGGTCGCTTCCTAGTAGCTATTTCGCAGCTTCCAGTACATGCTCTTGACTCAGGCTGAGGGCTGAGGCCGACTTCACACACCACCAGCAAAGAAGAGTAGGGCGCCGTGCTGAGCTGCTTTCTCCTGCCTTTTGCTGTGCAGATGCGGGAGGTGAGCCTCCGGGCGAATCTGATCCAGGCGAAGCAGAGGCTCGCCGGCATGGGGTCGGCATGGGGGCCGGCCGTCCTCGCCGCGCCGGCGTTCGCAGCTCCCGGTTGGTGTTTTTGATCGCACCGGACATGAGCAGAAGCAGGGAGTACAACTGCTCACCCTGCCACCCACTATAATTAATTTAAGAAAATTGATTAAGGCGCGAGACTTGTGTTCGTCGCCAAGGGAGGACAGCTGATTCGACGCGTGGTTACTTGTGCGTGCGCGTGACTGGAAATAAGCTAAGAGGTAGTAGTTGATGACGCAGAGAGACGCACCGTGCGCGTGTTCCACGGCCGGGTGTGCTAGTTTGTTTATTGGGGGTATATATATCGTCCATGAGGTATTTATTCATTTCTTTGCAGGGGTGCATTTGTTGTGTATTGGCTGTGTGTGTATTTGTGAGTGATTTTAATTTGAGTTATTCATGGGTATTTGTATTTGTATGTATGTGTTCAAAACTTGTAATTTGAGTTATCAAAGGATTTATGTGTATGTATTTATGCATTCTGTTGGGAACAACTGAATAATGTGCTGGTATGTGCAGTAAGAAAGTGTTTTTAGCAGATAAGAGAACACAGCTTCGAAGAGAATCATCAAATTTTTATAAATCTTTTTGAATTTGATTATCTGTTTTAACCTGATACTTTCGTTAAGTCGTGTTTACCTTGCCGGCGATTGTAGACGGCCATGCCGCAGCAGGCCGGCAATCGAATGGCTAGTACATAAGGCCCAGCAATGCCCTACAAGATGCCAATTAGGCCGTTAAAAATTCCCAACCCGATTGACCATGCGGCTTTCACAGTGCCGTGCCGCCTCCTTGGAGCACACATACCGGAGACGGCCTAGTGGGCTAATAGGCCCAAAAGAACTTCCTATATCTTTTCTTGAACAATGCAGAAACCAGAAAGACCAATTTTATTTCTTGTTTAGCGCCCCAAATTGTTGTTACCAGTGTCGGTTCCGGAAATGGCCGGTAGCTAAATCTACTCAAAATGTGTATCGTGTGTCGTGATCGGATGTGGCCTAACACACAATGACTCAAGATTTATACTGGTTCAGACAATCGTGCTCTACATCCAGTCAGGGGTCAGTCGGATGTATTGCTTGAGCCCAGGTGCTCGTGAGAGTTAGGGAGTTACAAACTTTCGAGTGGAAGCGATGAGATTTGAGAGTCTATAGTTTAGATCTATCAAGAGATAGGATCGGATCCCTTTCCTAGGCGGATGACCCTCTCTTTTATAGTCAAGGGGGCTCCATCACAGGGGAGCTAATGGTGTAAGGATAGAAAGAGAGGACTCTCGACCCCGCCAGTCGGGGTCGTCAGCTTTTTCAGTCGGGTCTTCCCATCCCATCAGTCAGAGTCTTCCGGTGACCACCGTCCAAGTCCTGCGTCATGGGGCAAGCATCTTGTCTTGTCCCTGCACGTCATGCTCCGTCGGTCGGTGGTCGTGGGGGCGTCAATAGGTACGGTACGGCTATCAGGCCCCATCCCTAGCGCCTCGCCCGGCCACTTCGTCATGACGGGGGCGTTCCGGCCGTATCATGATGATGTTTCGCCCCGTCCCTTTGCGAGGATGGGCAGGTAGAATAGTGGCGTCCTGCTGCCACAACAGAGGGGACTGTAATCCCCGTGGAGGGAGTGGTTGGCCGTGTATGACAAGTTGACCCCGAGGCTCATCCTTATCTTCCGCACCTACTCCTGGGGCCCGCTGGTAAGCCGGGCCTGGCCTCCCAGCTAGCCCGCCGGTCGGGGAGGCGGGCACGTGTAAGGCGGAGCCCAGTCAGAGTCCCCGATCGGAGCCTTGGTACGGACCCGGCCTCTGACCGTTCCCATAGTCGGGGATATGGGCATTGGTCATCCCGACCGAGTTGTCAATTGGGATGTGGGCCGAGGCGGCCCAGATGAAGTTGTCGCCTTATACCAACAGGTGCTCGTTCCAGGCACGGCCTTGGACTAGCCTACCAGAAGTGAGCCCGCTGGGGACCCCGGCTCCCTGGACCAGTCAGAGGCCCACGAGCGGTTTCACGATTTGTTTAATCATGAAGGCGCTATTTCTCTCTACGCTGTACCTTCGCCCGAGGTGAGGACTCGCATCGCTCTGTCTCATCTGCAGAGAGATGCAACATTCAAGGGATCCCCACTTGTGACCGCGAGTCAACTGGGGTTGCCCCGGTCAGTCCGCGTAATAAGCGCGCCGCAGTGGCGTCAGCTGCGTGTCTCCAGCGCGGAATATCGAGGGTTTCGTGACCCGTCACGTTAGTTCACTGCGGTGGTGCTCCCCCCTTCTCTTCTTGTGAAGGTTTCCCTTCTTTTAAGGCGGAGCCATGCGCCACGCGGCATACCCGGCTCGCCGGACAGGAGGGCACCTGAGCGGGTATAAATGGAGGCCTCTAGAGCCTTGTTTTGAACTCATCCCCAACCTGAGTCATGAGCGAGCCCTGCCTCAAATAATGGAGTTGCTTTTAGCCTGTGTGCGTCCGTCTGACGGAGCCGGTGGTTCCTTGCGAGCGGCAAGGGATAGCACGCGGGCGACGCCGTCCACCCGGGCTTTTCGCAAGCTCGATTCTCCAAGCGTTATGCTCGGGTGATTGGGCTAAGCGGGTGCGCAGCAACGCACTGTCTCTGTCGAGCAAGTGGCGCGGCTTCTCTAGGCGCCTTGGGCGACAAATGGGGAGGCGTCGACTTCCGGCGGAGGATGTGTCCGTGCTTCCACCGACCAGGTACGGGTACGGGGAGGAACTTCTCGACCTTTCCTGGCGCGGCGTGTGCCCGCGGAAGCTACCCGGGCTCCGAGTTGGTTTGGCTTCCCCGTGTGCCTTAGCCTCAATTCGCATCGTTGGAAGGCTCGTTCTTCCTAGGCGGCTGAGGCTGGAATAGAGCTCCTTGCTGTCGTCTAAGACGGCGAGGGAGTTCGGCCAGCGGCGGCGGCAGATGGACTGGTCGCCGTTATCCCCTGCCAGGTTGTCCTCGAGGAAGGGGGTGCAAGAAGAAGGCTTGCAAGGAAGATGTTCCTACCAAGCTTCCCGCACTTGTAGCAGCCCTCCTGGAGGCTCCAGCGTTACCATCCTTGCGGTGGTAACGGGTTTTTGTACTTTGTAATGGCCATGGGCCGACTGTACTTTGTAACACTTATTTGCCAGGAATAAAATGCGTTCATTCTGGAGTGTTTTGTATCTGCTGCGCCCGATCGGGAGTCCGGTTGGAGGCTGGGGTTTTGCCGTTCTTCCCGAGTGGAAAACGTGGTACCCCGTAAAGGGATATGAGGTGGACTACGCTAGCGATAAACAAAAATTTCAACCGCATAAATCAGAAAAAATGTTCTTATAGATCATGGAAGTACCACTAGGCGCGCGGGTGCGGAACTTCTGTAGCGCGTCGGGATAGTGCAGTCGGTCGCCGACAATGCAGTTGCAAGACCTCCTCACCTGCGGCTCGTCCTCGTGCAGCAGATGCAGCACCTCCATGGGAAGAAGCATCGCACTCTAGACTACTAGGTCCGCGAGGGCAACCGTGGGCGCGGGCGTGGGAATAGGCGGGTGCCAGCAGGCGTGGAATTAGGGTTAGCCCCTCCATGCGCCCCCACCCCTTCTTTTATAGGCGCCCACTAATGGGCTTCCTAACCGAGGCCCATTAGTGCACCTAAGTCCAGTCTAATTCGGATCATATCAGCCCCTTAAGTGCATGACCCTATGGGCTCACGCGCGAACAGACATGGCCCGAGTACTCCTACTCGACCAATAGTTGATAGCGGCCTCTAGCAAGATGTGTCAACTTCTATGCGCGCGCAAAGATCATATCAGACGAGCCGTCACAATCTCATATACATGCTATTCCTTTTGCCTCACGATATTCGGTCTAGCTCCAAGCTGACCTCTCTTTCTCGATGCCATGATCCGGAATTCTTGGTTAACACTTAACCCTAGCATGGCCATGCATTTCTTGATCCGATCACTCGAGGGGCCCAGAGATATCTCTCTCAAGTAGAGAGGGGCAAATCCCATCTTGACTGACCATGTCTCACAGTATTCTTCTTGACAAACCCGAGAACCACGTTTATAACTACCCAGTTACGGAGTAGCATTTGATGGCTCCTAAGTAGGTCGATTCACATCTTGAGTACATGCGACAATCTCAGGTCTAAGGACACAGCGTACACATTGTGTAATGAGAAATCACTATTTCTCAAGTTGGATCA